>OX336382.1:33787781-35108587 GCA_946902895.1 Fragum fragum
ACTCCGTGGTGTCCGTGGTCGAGAGGAAGAGCGTCAGCTTCCCGATCAAGAGGTCTTGAGTTCGATTCCCGAGTGCGGCTATCGATCTTGGTTCTGTCATTGGCCCACATTTTCGGCGCGAGCTGGTGCATTTTCCAGGAAGCAGAATCGAATGGGATTAATCTAAGTTGGAAGAACTTGTTACCCAATCGATGTAAAATAAAAAGGTTTAAACCTAAACTCCAAGAACATGAGCTTTGCAGAGCAGCGCAGATATGCCTGACAGGGCTTGTCAGTGAAAAAACGCTGTATTTTTAAACTATTTTGCTTAGTCAAGGGTAGATAATTCTAAAACAACTTTAGGTATCACAATATTTTTGTCCCATGAACAACAAGACACCCTAGAAGTTCATTGTGTCAAGTTTCAGTTCATTCCATTTGACAATACAGGAGGAAATGCATGCACAACAATTTGCTAATGGACAGACAAAAGGGCCATAATACAAACCGTTTGGACATATGAAAATGAATGGAATGGAACCAGAATAGAATGTATACATCTTTGCTTGATACTAAGTCTGTGTGTGTAATTTATTTATTTATTCTAGTTTGATTACAAAAGAAGCTTTAAGCTTATAGAGTCGCTCTCAATCCAGATGTCTCCAACTAACCATTTTACATTTTTGAAACATGTTACTGGGCCTGAATTTTGCAAAATAACGCAGTTGAATATCAAATTTCATCAACTTGAAATTGTTGTCTACAACTTCTTTCAATTCGGACCAGTCTAAAATTTTGTCATTTGGGAATAGGTTAAAAAATTGATGTTTTCAACTTCTTTGAACTTGTAGCAGTCTACGATATTTTTGCTCAGAAACAGGTAAACCCATTACTAGAAATAATCCTGCTTCTTTATGCTACTGAAGAAAAACTGTGATACAGGAAAATAATGTAGAAAATGAAGAAATAACCAACTGACCCTTTCTTAGATGAGAAAATTTAGACATGAAGACTTCTTTTAATTTGGACCAGTCTTTATTAGTTTTGTGTCATAATGGGTTAACCAATTCCCAAACAATCCTTCCTTTTTATGCCCCTAAAGTAAAAAGTTCTGGAAAACATTGTGTAAAATGAAGAAATTGCTTGCTACACATTGTTTTCTACCCAGAGAGACAGAGGTTTCAAAAATTTTAACACATTTGAAATTATCGTCCGCTACTTCTTTCAGTTTGGACTGGTCTAAAATTTCAATGAGTGGTTAAATGGATAAATTTAATACCTAGAATATTACCTCTAGTATAACTTTTTGCATTCTGTCAAGATCGGCGAGATAAGTTTGTGTGTGTTCGTCATGGTAGAAAAGATGGATAGCGGCAGTGCACGCGTGGCAAGCCTGGGCAATCAGCGCGCCTGTCGGCCATTTCAATTCTTTAATCAGATCTTTCCTCACAACTACGTACTGTACAATGTTTCGAGACATCAGAACCTTGAAGAAAATACAAAAAAGATGTTAACCCATTATCACACAATGACGCTTTTTGACGCCCCTTTAGAAAAACAATTGGGAAAACCTTGTGTAAAATGAAGAAATTGCTTATAACAAGCAATTTCTTCATTTTTCTCAATGTTTTCTACCAAAAAAGTTGAAAAAATCTAAAATGTCATAAACTGAATATTGTCATCACCAACTCCTTTCAATTTAAATCTGTCTAAAATTTTCTTTGGTGGTGTTCAATCCCTGGTTTTTACGTCCTTGTGATATCATACTTGAGAAAACATTATGGGAAAAGAAGAAATTGCTTGTAACAAGCAATTTCTTCTTCTTTCCCCACAATATTTGCTAACCTTTAGGTTGGTTACCTTTCAAATTGCACCCAATTTTAATTGTCATTTGCACCTACTTTCAAATTGAATCAGTCTAAAATTTCGAGAAACGGGAAAGGGTTAATTATAGATATGGAAAATTGTATCACTAGTACTGAATGGGCAACAAAAAGAGCTACAATCTTGCCGGGTTTAACCCACTCAGTGACGCTTTTAGACGCCCCCAAGGAAAAACTTTGGAAAACATTGTGGATAATGAAGAAATTGCTTGATACAATCAATTTCTTCATTATCCACAATGTTTTCTATCCAAAACGATGAAAAAATCTAAGATACTATCCACTTCAAATTGTCGTCTGCAGCTTCTTTCAATTTGGACTAGTCTAAAATTTCATTGTGTGGGAATGGGTTAAAGATGAAAAAAAATTGCATTTTTTCCCTTAACCCTTTCTTGTCCAATCCCTGGTTTTTACACGAATGTAATTCCCTAATTAAGAAAACCTGGCCATTTCTTCTTTTTCTACATATTTTCTGTCCTTCTGACTAGTTTTTTTAAAATTTAATCCACTTTAATTTTTTTGTCTGCAAAACCTTTGAATTTTGACAGGTCCAAAATTTTGAAAAATAAGTTTGCAATAACCAAAATTTTGAGAAAACATATGGTTAAATGAAGAAATTGCTTTCAACACACAATTTCTGAATTTTTCCCAATGTTTTCTACCCAGTATACTTAGTTAAAATAATCTCAAATATCATCATGATAGGTCTGCAACTCTTTCAATTTGAGAGTAAAATTTTGTTGTGTGGTAATGGGTTAAAGACAAAAAGCAGGTGAGTGAGATGAAGAGAAACATGTTGAGATGAAAAGCAATTCAATTAACCCATTTACAGATGACAAAATCTTAGACAAAATCTTAGACCAGTCCAAAATGAAAGAAGCCGCAGAGAGCAATTTTCAATTGAAGAAATTATCATAATCTTTGTGTCTTTGCATAGAATTTAATGTGAATAATAAAGAAATTGCTTGTTAATTATCCACCTTTACTTGTATGTTATACTTATTTAAAGGTCGTCATCAACTAAATTTAGGTCACAGTGTAACGCATTAAGCTTAAAAAACACGCAATATCCCCGTGTGAACCAAAATATTTTCAGACATGTATAATAACATTTTTTTCTGCGCAACAACCATATAAAATTATAACTATAATAGCGAACGGACCCTGGTGCGAATGTGAATCAATAGATAGTGTTTTTTGTAACCGGAATTTTGGTCAATAGATTACGTTTGATCTATAAAATAACTCAGTTATGATGTTCAACTTACTTTTTATGCAATAAATGGATTTTTGGATGTTAAATTTTCTATTGCTGGACTTCATTCCACCCTGTAAATTCAAGAAGAGAAACGCATTTGGATAAGAATTAATCTAAAGAACAACAACAACATTGATGGACGAGGAAAATAACATGCATACAAATTTTACCGCCGATTGAGAAAATCTCACAGATTACAGCTTGATTAATCAAACAAATTGTGAGAATATGTTTTTAATGCCTTAAAACACATGTTGCTTATATTTATTACTTATTAATACTGTTTAATCCGCTACGATTGGAAGAATCCAAGAAACGCGCGCGTTTATTATCCCCCTTGAATTTCCTCCTACCTTTCCAGATATTACAGAATTACTCACATTGAAAGAAATTTTAGAAGATCTATTATGGAAAGTCCACACATTTGTAGCCTTTTGTTCATAGATAATGGGATGATACCAGTGTTTATTCTAGGCAGGGAGATTGGGGGATTGTCCTACATTTTTAAAGATCCCAGCGTGCCCACTGGGTTTTTATTTTGGGGGTACATGTACCCCCTAGGTTTTGAAGTGGGGGTACAAAGAAAAATCTGGTTGTACAGTGTACCCTTTACTTTCAGATTTAAGGGTACACAATATGAATCTGAACCCTTTACCAAATGACAGACAATGTTGTAGGTATATAGTTTGTTATTACTCAGTAAAGAAGTACCACACATCACGTGCAAGTTTCAGATGAATTTAGAGGGAAAGATAATAAACTTTCTTTGAAAACCTGGTTTTTGACAATTCACTTTTTCTTAATTATTGGATTTTGGACGGGTTGAATGAAATATGAGAGCGATGGCAAGTTAATTACAAGGGTGGGAATGTCATCTTGGAGTAGGCCATACCTGGCATGTCTGCTCATTTTTAGATCAAACAGTGGTATTAAAAACGATTCTGGTACAGAAAATATCAAATGGTCTTATAAGTGTCTAAAAGTCACCATTTGTGGAGAAATAGAATAGGTTTTGTTACGACATTTTGCAGACAGCAACTTACGTAGCCAAAACAAAACTACAACATTAAACAAATGGCTCAATTTTGTCCCGCCTGAATTACATGTACAACGGAACTTACAAGAGAAAATGATTTCAAAATCAGATTCTAAATCATGAGTTCTTGTCAATCTTGCCCAAAAACACGTGAATATCTTGTGTTTAGTTTGAAAAATAGCGCAACTTTGGGCCTATTTCCAAACAAACTGGTGAGGCCATCAGGATCCGCATTATACAAACTTTTCCAACTGCTGGTTTCCCGATTCTCTATATGAAAACAAACCAGCTGGGTCCTGTCGCATGAAAGGGAAATCACTCGCTCCCGATGCGTTTTGTTCTACCTTGCTTGCAGTTTTGGGGGGGTTTAGGGAAAAATACGCTCGTAGGGTTTCTCGTTTTATACGCTAATCATTTCAGGGTTTTCATTAGTACCCAAAAGTCAAGAGTCATTGACCCTTGGGTCAAAATTTTCAAGAGTCAAAATTGAAATCCAAAGAGTCAAAATGCATAATCCCCCCCCCCCCAACCCCCAATAGTGATTCAGAAAAAAATAATAATAGATAGAAAATATATATTAAATTTTTTGAATTTTTTTTGCAATGGTTATATTGGAAATTTTTTCCAATCCGACAGTATTATATTTCAATACAAGATAAATTTAAGAGAAAATTAAATATTAATGCATATATTATAAGTTTGAATCAGTTTTAGTAAATCTCATGAATACTAAAAGGATCAAATTATTCCTATTTTTCATAAAATAAAGTGCCGACTTTATCCGCGAAAACCCATGACATTTCTTCAGCAACATTTTCTTTGATTTCATTTCACTTCTTGGTTATATTTTGTGAGGTTTCTGATAAAAGTATCATCAAAGAAGTAAATTTCAGTAGCCTTAGCACTCTGAAAAGGGGTTCAGCATTAATTTCACAGGTTTGAAGTACCTGTCAATTACGATCGCCAATGCATGTCCATCACTCGAGAGTGTTAATAACCAATCAAGCTTGGTGTTATCCTTGATAGGGGTGTATAATTTCATAATCAATTAACCATTTTCCTATAATTTGGCACACTTATGATGACCCTTGACGCATGGCTGCTAATTTCCGAGAGTCAAAATGACGCACAGTGATAATTTTTCGAGCGTCAAAATTGCTTCTTTACCAATTTCTGTGCGTCAAAACCCGAGGTCTCGGGTCAAACGAAAACCCTGCACACACGTAATGGCATTTTTGTTTCTACATTCATTTATTTTTCTGTACGTTCATGCACATCTTGGTGTAAGATTTGTACGTGAACCGACGTAGTTGTACATGAATTACGTACTGCAGTACGTGAATGGGCACCCTGAGATCCCCAATATTTTCAACATTGATGGGGACTTTTTATGCCCCCAGAGGGGCTATCAGCCATTTTTAGCTCCTCTGGCTAAAGGCCAGCCAGTTTTTGTCACATTGTTGTATCTGTTGTGCTTTCATCCTCCGTATGTACACTTTTACTTTAAAAATCTCCTTAGAAAGTACTGAATAGAATTAAATCAAATTTCAAAGAAATGATCCTTGGGTGTCCCTTTAAGAGATTCCTTCAAAGAATTTTGATCGCATGAAATGCATGGCCAAATTTTAGATGAATGATCCTTAGGTGACCCTTTATCAGATTCCACCAAAGAATTTTGATGTGATGAAAAACATAGTTTTAATGGGCGGGGCTATGATTTTAATGGGGGGGGGCTAATTTCCATATATGGTGAAACCTCTAAAATTTTCTCTAAAACCAATTGATGGGTTTCAACCAAATTTTACATGAATTATCCTCAGATGACCCTTCATCAGATTCCTTTAAAAAGAATTTTGATGTGATGGATTTAAACCAAATTTTACAGGAATGCTCATTGGATGAATCTTTATCAGATTCCTTCAAACGATTTTGATTCGATGAAAAGCATGGCTTTCATGGGCGGAGCTAATTTCCATATGTGGCAGGGTGCCCATTCACGTACTGCAGTACGTAATTCACGTACAATTACGTTGGTTCACATACAAATCTTTCACCAAGACGTGCATGAACGTACAGAAAAATAAATGAACATAGAAACAAAAATGCCATTACGTGTGTGCATTTAAAATTATTAGCGTACAAAACGAGAAACTCTTTGTGCATATTTTTCCCGAAAAACCCAAAAGATTGCAAGCAAAGAAGACAATATTGCATCAGGAAGCAAGTGATTTCAATTTCATTCGAGGGAAATATCCCTTCTTTCTGGCCTGTTTTCTACATAGAGAATAGGGGAACCAGCAGTTGGAAAAGTTTGTATAATGTGAATCTTGATGGCCTGACCAGTTTGTTTTGAAATAAGTCCAAAGTTGCGCTATTTTTCAAACAAAACTCAAGATGTTTACTAGTTTGGCCGAGAAACTGACAAAAATTCGCACTAAAGGATTTGATTTTGAAATGAGTTTCTCTCGCAAGTTCCGTTGTATATATTAGTCGGGCGTGACAAATTGGAGCCGTTTATTTAACGTTGTAGTTTTGTTTAAGCTATGTAATATGCTGTCTGCAAAACGTCACAACAAAACCTACTTTCTTTCTCCACAAATGGTGACTTTTGGACAGTGATAAGGCCAGTTGATATTTTTTACCAGAATTGTTTCAATACCAGAATTTGAGCTAACAATGAGCTGACATGCCTGGTATGGTCTGCTCCAAAATGCCTTCCCTGCCCTCGTAATTCACCTGTTAGAGTTGTTTAGCCAGCACACTCTTACCCCATTCAGCCCTTCCCAAATCCAATAACTAAGTTGTCAAAAATCGGCTTTGCTATCCTCTGCTCTAAATTTATCTGAAACTGGCAGATGACCGTGGCACTTATTTACTGATTATTAAAAAGTAGATATAACAATGTCATTTGGTAAAGAGTTCAGATTTGTATGCCATATGGTGCACCCTTAACTCTGAAAGTAAAGGGTACACTGTACCCTCAGATTTTTCTTTGTACCCCCATTTCAAAACCTAAGGGGTACATGTACCCCCAAAATGAAAATCCAGTGGGCATGCTGTGTGTTGAAACCTTTAAAAATCTTCTTCTCAGAAACCAATCAATTGATTTCAACAAAATTTTATAGGAATGCTTATTGTGTGGTCCTTTTGATCGGATGAAAAATATGGCTGTAATGGGCGGGCTTATTTCAATGTATGGTGATATCTTTAAAAATCTTCTTCTAAGTAACAAAATGATGCATTTCAACCAAATTTAACATGAATGCTCATTGGATGAGCCTTTATCCTATTCCTTCAAAGAATTTTGATTGGACAAAAAATATGGCTGTGATGGGCCCGGCAAATTTCCGTATAATATTATGGTGAAATCCTTAAAATTCTTCTAGAATCCAATTGATGGGTTTGTACCAAAATTACAGAAATGCTCATTTGGTAAATCTTTATCATATTCCTTCAAAGAATTCTGATCGGATGAAAAGCATGGCTTTAATGGGCGGTTAAAGTTTTCATAAATGGTGAAAACTTCTCAGGAATGATGAATGAATTCAGGTCAGTGGAGTGAATCAGGAGCTCAAGCACCTCTAGTTGCTGTTTGACAGTGAGATCTCATGAGATCTGTGGCTTCCTGCAAATGAAAATTTAATCACCATATTTTGAACACATAGAAGTGTTCTGCCGGGGCCGCGATTCTGTGATTTTCTCGCGTAAACTTTATGGATGTCGCATAAAAATTGGCGTAGGTGTGGAATTTGTCGTGCCTGAAATTTGTTTTTTCTCCTACATTGGACGCAAAACAAACCTGTTCCAAATGACAAAAATGCCATTTTTCCCACAATCAGAAAAGTATTTATTCTAAACTTGAAAGGAGTGCGTATTCTAAGAATAGGTTAATCAATCAGACCTATAAACCGCATTATTTATTTTACCAAAAATATTGCGTAAAGCATTTCTATAAAACTATCATTTGACACTTTTACTCAATTCAGATATCCAACAAAACGAGGAATGATTTATTTTCAAATTAAGAAATAATTGATATCTAACTATTCTGTATTGCGATAAGTTATAAAAAGATTATATTTGTTGTTGAAAGAAGTTTGCAGTTGTATGTGTACCAATATCTGGACATGACAGATTAGACCAGTTTTAAGTTTTGTCAACATGTAATGTGTTAGAAAGATGTTACATATATATAAGTCACAAATGAAACAAAAGAAAGTTTGAGTGAAGTTGGCTTTGGGATTTTGCCTGGTTACAGTATGATACAAAATTTTATGACTTGTCAAACTCGGATTGGACAAAACACACACACATACACTAACATGCCCCACCCCACCTGCTTGTACTCTTCCTGCCAGAGTTAATTATGATATTGATTCCTAAAGAAATATCCACAAAATCAATCAGTGCTTTCAGCCCTTTGATTTTACAGCAATTCAGTATGGTTATTTATACAGTATGACATGGGTTAAGAATTTGACAGTGCGCCATTGACGTCTGTTGTCAAAAGATGATGCATGGATTTTAGTAGTGATGTGTTGACATGGCACAGGATCTTTATTAATAATCTGGACAGAAAGGTTTTGAATTTTTTCCTCGTCTATTCATAGATCGATCATAGGCTTTTCTATTATGCGACCTTCCAATCAGCTTACCTCATTGACAATTCTAAATGTAATTAACAAATCAGCTAATCTTGGGCAATTTATGATAAAAGATCATTTTATTGCTCAAGCATACCCATGGTGAGGGTTAAAGGCAATGATACAAACCCAAGTTCACAAAACAAAGGGAATGAAAACAAAAATAATGTTGCAAGCCGACAGTTCCCAATTTGTCACAAAATTTGTCAGGAATAATCGAAAACAAATTCAAACTAAAGCAGTTCTCCTTTAGCAGGGCTTTAGATGATTAAATAAACGATCATGAAAATTAATGAAAAAACATCTAGATTATTTTACGGTTTATCAGCCAAGTTGGCAGGGAAAAAATGAAAAGTTAACTGGTCAACAAAAGATTGTTCCTGTTGAAACAATGCGACATTACAGTAAAAAACAAGATCTGTCAGCTCAGATTGGGGGGTATTAATTTGATAGAAATAGTACTTCTGGCTTCAAAAAAAATTTCTGACAAGGCCGAAAAGCTGTTTCCCTCTAAAACTTTGTTGTTGGATGGAGACCTTGACTGAAAATACACAGGGGTATCTATACTTATTCATAGCACACAAACAATTATAACGTACCCACAGAAAAGTTACAATAAATTGTTTACAGGACGTCATTCGATTGGTTCGAACATGCAAAGAAAATAATTGTGTACTAGGAACCATTGCTTGGGGTTAAATTCTAAAACAACAGCTCATCCCACTAAGTTGACGATTATCCACCAACTGGTGGGAGTCAAATGTCAGAAGGATATTGGCTAGGGCTGGGGATCAAATTCGGGACCCGCTGATCAAGAGTTCTACAGGCTACTAACTGCATTATGGCGGCAGTCTTAACAAGTTGTATATCAGAATTTAGTAACATGTCCAAATGGTCGATTTCCAAAATAAGAGCAATATTTAAGTCTTTCTCCCATTACCAGGTAAGGTTTTCTTTTGAAGATGATCTAAGCACAACACACTAGTTATGGTGAGCTCTTAGGATGCTTGAGTGTTCGTCATGCATCACCAAACATCAACATTTTCTTTGTTTACACTGTAAGAGCCACAGTTTTAATTTTATCTTAATCTTTATGAAACTTGGTCAGAATGATTGTCCATCCCCAGCAGCAGCAAATATCCTTTCCGATACTTGTCTCCCAACAATAGCTGGATCAACGTAAACCTAACCTGGATGAGCAGCTGGAGACTGGGAAAGGATGAAGTGGTAGTACTGGTGAGAGCAATACCAGGAATCCATTGTAAGGTGCTCCAGCCACTGGGATATGACTGAAATACTGTTAAAACTGGTGATAAAACCCAATCAATCTGTCTTTTATAAGGATGAACTATATTGAAAATTGCTAGATTCAACTGGAAACATGCAAAAAGGGGGCTTAATGACAATTTCTTTGTTTACAATCTAGGGGCCACAATTTTGGCCCAATCCTTATGAAACTTGACCAGAATGATTGTAAGGTCATTATGATGAACTTTATTGAAAATAGGAAGATTCCACTGGAAAACATTCAAAAAGGAGCCTTTATGCAATTCTTTGTTTACCTTCTAAGGGGCCAGAATTGTGGCCCATTTTTGATGAAAGTTGATCAGAATGATTGTTAGGTCATGTGAATGAACCCTATTGAAAACGGAAAGTTTTTTTTTTCAGAAAACACAGGAAAAGGGGCTTTAATGACACATTCATTGTTTACACTCTAGGGACCATAATTTTGGTTCAATTTTGATTATACTTGATTGTAAGGTCTGAAGGATGAACCCTTTTGAAAATTGAAAGGTTCCATTAGAAAAAATGGGAAGAGGGGCTAAATGACAAATTTTACCAAAACTTTATGAAACTTAATCATGTTGATTGTTAGGTCACAAAGATGAGTCCTATTGAAAATGGGAAGATTTAACTGGAAAACACAGGGTAAGGAACCTAAATAACAATTTCTTACACTCTAGGGGTAACAGTTTTATCACAAATTTTCAATAGAGCTTCAAAATGCATGATTGTGTGGTAGTGGGTTGAAGAAAATGTGTTACTTTACTTAACTTTTCATTTTCAGGGAAAAAAAACAAGCTACAAAAAATCTGGCGATATTAAAACCCAAGTGTTTATTAAAGGCACTGAAAGCACCTAGGGCTAAGGAAACATCATGGCTGCCCCAGACATGGATGTGATCAAAGAGATACCGGGGTACAAGGTGATATTGAAGGCAGTTTTGAAGAGCCAAATACAACAGTTGGTATGTATCACAAATCTAAAGGAGTACAGGGAGCTCAGTGAAGCCTTTTCATATTTAAGCCGCGGCCATGGAGCAGTTGGTATGTCCATGTCTGCCATAGGGCAGTTAGTAGCATGTTGGACTCCCAATTATGAGGTCCAGGGTTCGATCTCAGGTCATGGAAAATATCCTTTCTGACATTTTTCTCCACCAATATGTGGATAATCATGATCTTAACCCATTCCCACACAATAGTATTTTAAACTTGTCCAAATTCAAAGAAGTTGCAGACGACAATTTAAAGTTAATGATATCTTTAAAATCTTTGTCTATTGGGGTAGAAAACATTGTGGATAATGAAGAAATTGCTTTTTACAAGCAATTTCTTCATTTTCCACAATGTTTTCAAAAGCTTTCATATTAAAGGCGTTTAAAAGCATCATCAATTGGGAATGGGCTAAGAAAGGATGTAGTGGTAGTACTGGTGTGGGAAATAGTTTTCTATTGAGAAAGACATATTTCAACCTTTGTCATGCTGAATATTATATTTTGTTTTAAAATGCATTGAAATCAAAGGGTTGAAACTCATCCCCACACAATGATGCTTTTAACCCATTCCCACATGAGAAAATTTTAGACTGGTCCAAATTGAAAGTAGTTGCAGACGACAATTTAATGTTTATGAAATTCTAAAAAAAAATCAACTTTCTGGGTAGAAACAATTTGTAAAATGAAGAAAATGCTTGTCACAAGCAATTTCTTCCATTTACAACAATGTTTTAAAAAGCATTTTTTTAGAGGGGCGTCTAAAAGCGTCGTTGAGTGGAAATGGGTTAAATGCCCCTCGTTATAAAAGGTTTGGAAAACAATGTGGACAATGAAGAATTGCTTGTTACAAGCAATGTCTTCATTATCCGCAATGTTTTCTACCACAAATGACAAAGTTTTTAAAAATTTCATCAACTTAAAATTGTCGTCTGCAACTTCTTTAAATTTGGAGTGGTCTAAAAAATTTCTGTTTTGGAATCGGCTAAATAAGTCGAACAGGTGGTGTAGACTTAGATATATGTGTAGGCTGAGCTTACCTCTTGCCAGAGCAGGAATATGAATATTCCGGGATTAACATGACAAGGTTTAAATTCTATCATGATATTGTCATTCTGCAACATCTTTCAATTTGGACCAGTCTAAAATTTTGTCATCTGGTAATGACATTTTTCAAGGTCACTTATTTGAAGTCAAGTTAATCAGCATGCCCACTGGGTTTTTATTTTGGGGGTACATGTACCCCTTAGGTTTTGAAATGGGGGTACAAAGAAAAATCTTGGGGTAGAGTGTACCCTTTACTTTTAGAGTTAAAGAGTGCACTATACGAATCTGAATCCTTTACCAAATGACGAAAATTTTGTTATATTGTTTGTTAATAATCATTAAGTAAGTGCCACACGTCATGTGTAAGTGTCAATCAAATTAAGAGCGAAGGATAGCAAACTTTTTTTTCAAAAGCGGACTTGACAATTCGCTTTCTCTTAATCGTTGGATTTTGAAGGGGTTGAATGGGATATGAGAGCGATGGCTAAATAACTGTTAACAAGTTAATTATGAGGGTGGGGAATGGCATTTTGGTGCAGGCCATACCGGGCATGTCAGCTCATTGGTAGCTCAAACTCTGGTATTAAAACAATTCTGGTACAGAAAATATCAAATGGCCTTATTACTGTCCAAAAGTCACCATTTGTGGAGAAATAGAATAGGTTTTGCTACGACATTTTGCAGACAAAAATAACATAGCTTAAACAAAACTACAATATCAAACAAACGGCTCCATTTTGTCACGCCCAACTTACACTTAAAAACTCACAAGAGAAACTAATTTCAAAAATTAAATTCTGTAGTATGAAATCTTGTCAGTTTCATGCCAAAAACATGTAAATATCTTGCATTTTGTTTGAAAAATAGCGCAACTTTGGACTTACTTTAAAACAAACTGGTGAGTCCATCGGGATCCCCATTATACAAACTTTTCCAACTGCTGGATCCCCCATTCTCTATGTAGATGAATACAGACCAGAAATAAGCCATGGTGTTGCATGTAAGGGAAGTCACTTGCTCCCCATCTGATTGTGTTCTTCATTGCTTGCAAATTTTTGGGTTTTAGGAAAAAATACACACTTAGAGTTTCTAGTTTTAATCGCTAATAATCTTAAATGCACACACACACATAGTGGCATTTTTGTTTCTACATTCATTTATTTTTCTATATGTTCATGCACGTCTTGATGTAAGATTTGTACGTGAACCGACGTAATTGTACGTAAATTACGTACTGCAGTACGTGAATGGGCACCCTGTTAATACCAGGGAAATCAATTTCGAATGATAATCAGTAAGATATCTTATTATATACAGTAAAACCCCTCTAATGAGACCACTTGAGGTACTTTTTGAAAGTGTTCTTAATAGAGGGGTGGTCTTATTACAAAGGTTTGGTTGTATGCCGGGGTCCTGGTCGTATGTTTGGCTGTTGTCATTTGGCTAATTAAAAAGAAGATGTGGATGTTTATTTTATATTTGTTATTTATTTGGCAATATACTGTATATTCAAACAACAAAACAATCTTAAAAATGTATTACATAAAATCTTATGTCACTTTCAAATTTACTATTTCCCACGAATCTACCTGATAAGTTCTACGTTCTCTTTAAAAGTTTGGTCTTTTCTCTATTCTTTCTCCATTTTGATATAATTTGGAAATCGGATTATTATAAATACAGGTTCTGGGTGTTAAATTGATAATATGATATCTCCTTTAATACGAATGGCAAGCACTAATTAAGTTGAAACCTGTTTTAGAGGGGTTTGTGACCATTGAAAATTCCGTTCTTTCAAAATTCTGTCGTAATTTTCGGGTTGGTTGTAAGGAGGGGTTTTACTGTATTGGAAAATGATCATAATGATTATAAAGAAGGGTAGAAAATATTATGGGTAATGAAGAAATTGCCCGGTTTTAGTAATTTTTGTTAACAATGTTTTTGTTGGTGGCTCATTTTTTGTAGAAAAACATGTCCTACTTGTCCGAGAATAAGTGAAGAAAATGTATATTTCTACACCGCTGGTTTTAATGAACTCAAATCTTTTACAGGTTGAACAGCTGGCTAGTTACACTGAGGAGGAATCAGTTATCCTGACTGCCAGTGTGTCAGACGGAACTTTGAGTCATCTTGGGTCAGATTCGGGGAAATTCTTTTTAGAAGACCATGAAGATGTTAAATCACAGTTCCTTGGTTTCTGTCTGAAAAGTGAGTTTTACTTCATAATCATCATTTACATTATGAACATAGTTCAGAGCTGAATCTAGGGCGTGGGATTGCGGGATTCACGCTCTTAAATAAATCAGGACGCAAAAAACAGAAGGCCGTGCGCCACTTGTCACGCATGTTTTAAAAGGTTGGCGCATTTTTAAATCAGCGCTGCGTTTAATGTGAATCCATTTAGATGCTCTTGAGAAAACCCCCTAATTTGTATTGCATTGTGTAAAGCTGTTTATACTACCCTGGAATAATCGATACTATAAATAGAATCCCCAGTCAACTCCCCCCATAAAGTTACACTTCAATGAGTACAGCCCACAGGTAATAATGTGTAGGAATCCTAAGGCCATAGAGTTATGAGTGATAACGATTCACATTATAGATAAAGCTTTATTTAATCAGATTTCACATTTCTTTTCGACACAATACAGTCGACCCCAGCTTCCGAAGTAGTATTCTCCATCAGGACCTAAGACAGATAGTTGTCGGATAATAAATGAATAAGAAGCTAGATATTATTCCTTGGTCTATGTCTGGTGAATAGATTAGTGTCAAAAAATTGGAATGATACACAAAGAGTTTGATAGTCTTTAGGGGAATTTTGATTTTCTCTTTCGGGTATTTCATTTATTTATACATGTCGCTTGTAAAAATTTGTAAAAATTTGTCAATCAAAACATCAATTTTCAACAACATCTGAATATCGTCTATAGGTGGCCGAGTCCTTGTGAGTACAACTTCACTGAAGGTGTACTTACGATATTTTGGTTGCATATATTACATTGAGTGATGTCATGGTGATCCAGAATTGTTCACATTCTCTTAATTTGCAATGGTAAATACAGCAGCCTGTATATCAAAGGTTAACCAGCGTTGTGATCGGACCATATTTAAAGCTCTACCAGATTACTCAACATTGCTCACCTTGATAACTTATCTTATAAAATGAAAGAACAATGAAAAAAAATGTGTGTTTCCTAAAGATCTTCTTTGGCACTTGTGTTTTGTGTGCCTTTCTTTTTAGGGTAGTCAGAATTTAAAAAAAAAAGTTATTTCCGCATGTGGCTCAAATTTGAAACATTGGCCCACATTTTGAAATGTGATGGGGGAGTTGGCCCACTTTTGTGAAAACCTAGATTCAGCTCTGTAGTTTAATTAGAGGACATGTATTTAGCTCAGCAGGAGCTGTTGTCATGGTCTTGTGTCCATCATGCAAACTTTTACCTTGAAAAATTTTGCCTGAAAGATATTGAACAGAATTCAACTAAATTTTACAAAAATGATCCTTGGGTGACCCTTTATCAGATTCCTTCAAAGAATTTTGATTGGGTTAAAAATATAGCTTTAATAAGACAGGGCTACTTTCCATATATTGTGAAAGCTTTGAAAATCTTCTCAGAAACTAATGGATACTTTTCAACCAAATTTCACAGAAATGATCCTTTGGTGACCCTTGTAAGATTCCTTCAAAGAATTTTGGATGTAAATCATAGACTGAATGGATAGGGCTAATTTCCTCATATGGGGAAAGCTTTTAAAATCTTTTTCTCAGAAACCAGTTGATGGATTTCAACCATTTTTTACGGGACTGATCCTTTGGTTACTCTTTATCAGATTACCTAAGAGCATTTTAATTGAATAAAACATATGACTTAAATAGATTGGGCTAATTTCAATAAATGACATATAAATTATATGTGAAATCTTTAAAAATCTTTTTTTCTCAGAAACCAGTGGATTGATTTTAATGAAGTTTAATAGGAATTATCCTTTGCAGATGCATTTTCAGTTTTCTTCAGTGAATACGATTGGATGAAAACATGTTTTTTTGGGGTGGGGCTTATGTCCATATATGGTGTGTACTGAAAATCTTCTCAGAAACCTGTCAATTGGTTTTTAACCAGATTTTACAAAAATGATCCTCAGGTGACTCTTTGTCAGATTCCATCTTACAATTTTGATCATTTGAAAAACATGGCTTTGATGGTCGTAGCTTATATCCATATATGATATACTGTAAACATTTTGTTAATACCTTTTCATCTGACTTAGTAAATGAATTTTACGTAACTTGACTTTTGTAAAACAATGAAAAGTTTAAAATAATTCTAGAACTATTTAAAAGGATTCAGTGACAAGATTTGTTTGCCAGACATGTGGAATATGATTCATTTATATTTAATTCTTGAAAACACTATTTTGTTAAACCCAATTCCACACAATGACACTTTTTGATGGCCCTGAAGAAAAACTATTGGGTAAACATTGTGGATAATGAAGAAATTGCTGTAAAAGACAAATATTTCAAAAATTCTTTAGCTTGAAATTGTCATCTGTACTTTCTTGCAACTTGGACCAATCTAAAATTTTCTTGTGTGGTAATTGGTTAATCAGTACATTCAAACCTGTGGAGCAACACAAGCTCTCAAACGCCTCTAGTAATTTTTCCCCAACCTTTTCAAACAACATATTACAAACAGGTTGAGTTTTGTCGCTGGTGAAATTAATGAATCGGATCAATATTCAACAGAGGCCAAGATTAATTAGGGTAACAGCATTCTAAAATCCTTATTACTCAATGAAACCCCGTGTTGTGGGTATTCATTTGAATCGACTGAAATACTGAATAATGCCCTCTATCTGTAGCTTTGACTCAACTTTCCCTGAAATGACAGATCCCTGGCCCTGCAAACTGAACTCTGACAGGGGGTTCCATTATGATTTTAAAAGCATTATTTTTCACAGTTTATGGCCAGCAACAAGTTACTAAAAAGTAAAATGGTTGGTTGGTGGCCTAAACAGCTTATTTAAACTGTAGTTATGATGTTTAAGTTGCCAATGTCTGAGTTCGAAGTTTACTTCAGTCGAAATGAATGATTTGATTGGTTGATTGATTAGATGATCGACAGCTGCCAGGTGGTCTCATTCTCCATATGTACACTCTATTCTCCGAAATTAGAAGTTTTCCTTTGGTAAATTAAACCCAAATAAAGACATGTTGTTGAGTAGAAAGTTTTATAAAGGCTTACTTAGATGAGATTTATTGTATTCATATTCTCCTTAATTTTCCCCAAATAAGAATAATTCTATCAATTTTCACAATTGACCTGGCTCCAGGCCCTGAGTGAAAATGTGTAGCAAGGCTGCTAGACACAAGCTGTCAATTTTGAGTGTCTTCTTTTGCTAGGACATCACAGAAAGAAACAAGAAGCAGAACAGAAAGAACGAGAACAAAAAGAACGTGAAGAAGCTATGAGAGCTGCTGCGGCTATGAGATCTCAGGGTAGAATGGGCTTCATGCAGAGATCTCCTAGGATGCAATCACCAAGGCAATCATTTACACGGGTTTCCCCAGGGTTTAGCCCAAGGGGACCACTTAGACATGAACCATATCCATCAGTCCGACCTAAAAGAACATCTCTAAGCTTTGATATACAAAATTCAGCTAATTCTAGTGGAAATAGTCCAGTTGTTAAAATTGAACCACAAGATGCTGACAATACTAATGATAGTGATCAGAACTCGAATAATCAAACTCCATCTATAGTTAAACCTGAAGTTGATGACGATGCAGTGTCTAATTCATCAACTGGCACACAACAGCAAGACTCTAGTAACATGGCTAGTGGTGATAATCCAGAACAATCACAAGGTGAAATTGACATCTGTGTGCCTGGTATTAAAGTTGAAGCTATAAGTGAATCTGAGATGGAGTTAGAGATCACTGGAGTGGAACCAGGCAGACCAATGGTTCCCCAGGAAAACTGGGGACCATCTACCTCAAGTGGAATTGACCAATCAGGGGCTACAGGAAGTCCAGGAGATATGCAGGGATACAGTAAGTGCACTTTATCTTAATCTTTATTCATCAGAGCTCTAGATGAAGAAGGAGTGTTTTGGATTTCTATTCACTTTTGCTCCAATTGACATGATTAGTGTCATATTGTTTTACGTTTTTCTCTTTGTCAAATCACTTGCCTTAAAACTTTGTTTAGAGTTACTGCTACTCTTGTGAACATCTGCATTTAGGGATCATTTCTTTTAAAGGTTCACACTGAGGTCCTTTTGGCGCGTTTATTTTGTTGTTCTATTTAGCAACATGGGTTGCAGCCATAGTTGGTAGCATGCTAGACTTCTATTCATGAGGTTCAGGGTTTGATCCCTGGTCACATCAAATATCTTTTCTGACATTTGCTTTCCACCAACTGATGGATAATCCTAAACCTAAGTTGGCTGAGCAGCTCAAGGCTTGGAAAGAATGTTGTGGTAGTACTGGTATGAAAAATGCCAGGAATCCATGGTTAGGTGCTCCAGCTGCTGTTTGATGTGATTGTCAAACCCAATTCAAACGAACAAATAAATAAACTAACAAGTCTGCGTAGCAACTTTTCTCTAAAGAATCAAGGGGCCACCCATTTTCAGTCCACATTGTTAGTTGACATTTCATGATGTGACCACAAAATCATTTTACATGAAGATTACAAACAATTAAGTTTCACGTCCTATCACTGTCGAGTCTGAAACAAAACATTCATTTAGACTCACTAGATTTATTTTAAAATAAGTAATTTAGAACATCTCTTTGGAATGGCAAATATTATTTTTGACAAATGTCCATACCAGTAAAGCAATTTATAGATGCATAATTTATTTTTTTTATAGAATACATGTTTGATATGACAATTAACTTTTATTGTAATTCAACATCAAAGTAATTAAAATGTTTGATTCCACAATAACATAGAATTTAACCCATTCCCACACAACAAAATTTTAGACTGGTCCAAATTGAAAGGAGTTGCAATTTAAAGTTTATAAAATGTTAGATTTTTTCATCTTTCTAGGCAGAAAATATTGTGTAAAATGAAGAAATTGCTTGTCACAAGCAATTTCTTCATTTTACACAATGTTTTCCCAATTGCTTTTCTTGAAGGGCGTCAAAAGGCGTCACTGTGTGAGAATGGGTTAAGGAGCATTGTCCAAATATAAACATACTTTCAGTGAAAAATACAAATGTAGCATGGTCCACATGCAAACAAACTGCAAACTGGCAGGGGGGGCTGAAATAAAGGTTAAATGAATGAATCCAAGACACTTTTATTTTTCTAGGGTTCTGTTTTCATGACCTGTGAAGCTGAAGGCTACAAATAAATTTTATAGATGAAGTTTTTGATCCCACCAAAACAATTGGATTGGATTGTGACTGTCGATCAAAGATCATTTGGAAATCAAATAGTTCATTAACCCTTGTCATGCTGAACCCGGAATATTCCGGTTTTGGCAGGAGGGTGTAGACTAAGATCAGACTGCACTTATGTGCAGGCTGATCTTAGTCTATACCTCCTGCTTGCATTTTTCCTGCCAGAGTTGTTTATGAAGTTGATTTCTAAAAAAATATTGAATTTTGAACAAGTTCTATCAGTGCTTTCAGCCCTTTGATTTGACAGCAAACCAGTAAAGTAATTTATACAGCATGACAAGGGTTGATATCCATTGTCAATAATAGACTACGGTATTTATATTCACTGTTTTTGTTAGTTTGATGATATTAACCCACTCCCACACAGTGACGCTTTTGGATCCCCCACAAGAAAACGATTTTGGAAAACATTGTGTAAAATGAAGAAATTGCCTGGAACAAGCAATTTCTTCATTCTACATAATGTTTTCTACCCAGAAAGCTGAAAAACTCTAAAATTTCATACACTTTATAATGTGGTCTGCAACTCCTTTCATTTTGGACCAGTCTAAAATTTTAATGTGTGGGAATGGGTTAAACATCCTAGCAATAGGTTATTCAAGTAGTTACAAGGTTTAGAATGCCAACCAACAATTTGCATTCTACTGTATGTCCCTTGACATATATTACTCAAAATGAAGCAGTTTGATACCTCAGCCTGGCCGCCGTTATTGTGTAGTAGGTAGCCCATCAGACTCACAATCTTCAAACATGGGATGTCATGGGTTCGATCCCTGGCGGCAGAACATTTCCTTTCTGACATTTGTCTCTCACCAATAGGTAGTTAATTGTAAACCTGAAGAGTGTAGTGGCAGTACTGGTGTGAGAAATACTAGGAATCAATTGTTAGGTGCTCCAGCGGCAATGATATGACTGAAATACTGTTAAAATGAATCAATGAACATCAGCCAAACTACCATGTTCACCATTAGTGGGCATGAACATCAATAGACTGTTCACACAGCTATGACTACTAATATGTAGAGTAATCAGTTCTAGATAAGAGGGGTTAACAGTATTCTTAAATCCTTATTTGTCAACAAAACCCTATCTTGTGGATTGAGACAATTAAAATGAGTACTTACAGACGATTCAAATGAGTACTTACCACATAGGGTTTATGGCAGAATTGGTGAAATATTCAAATCTTAAATACGAATTAAGCTCTCTGTCTGTAGCTTTACATAATGAAGTGTTAGATAACATCCTACAAAAGAGACAACTCAGATAAATTAGTTGGAATTAAAACTTTTATGCAAGGCAGGGCACAAAAGGAATGCAATATGTTTTTAGTCAACTTGAACTTTTTTTGACTTTTCCTTTTGAATTACCTAGAAATGGTGCTCTATTGGTTCAATTTTCCTTGAGAGTTAAATATATTTTTTTTTTCCTAAAAAAAGCATCATCCATATTTTGGGGATTGACCAAGGCTTAACCCTTGTCAGGCTAAATAAAATCCTTCCTTCAGATTTGTATTTAAATCGAAGAGCTGAAAACTCTAAAGGCCTGATTGTCTGTCGACATTTCTTTGAAATTAAAGTTTAATAAATGACCACAACTATGAAGTGATATGCAAGTGCTATAGACAAAGATCAGACTGTACTCATGTGCAGCCTGATCTTTGTCTTTACCTCCTACCAAAACAGGAATAATTTGGGCTAAGCATGACAAGTGTTAATAGTCAACTGTTTGTACAGTAAGCCTTAACCCATGCAATGCTTAATCCGAAATATTTCTGTTTTTGCGGGAGATAAAGACAAAGATCAGGCTTCACATATATGCCTTAACCCTTTCCCGTTCAATTACGGGATTTTACGTTCCTGTGATTTTATACTGGAGAAAACATTGTGGAAAAAGAAGAAATTGCTTGTAACAAGCAATTTCTCCTTTTTCCACAACATTTTCTACCACATAGGATGGTTTCATTTCAAATGGCATCCAGTTTTCATTGTCGTCTGCAAACTCTTTCAATTTGGACTAGTTTAAAATTTCCAAAAATGGGAAAGGGTTAACCCTATGTTGTAGTGGCTCATTTGAATCGTCTTGACAAGATTTTTCCAATTAGTACCTGCCATGGCCATGACACAGTGTGTAGACTCTCAATCCTGAGGTATAGGGTTCAATCCCCAGTCGGGGCAAATCCCCTTTCCGACATATGTCTCCAGGGCTTTTTCTGCAATCTCTCAGGGGCCCAATAAAGGCCCCATTACCAATTGAAAAGGTCCCAAAATTTTTCCCAATTTTGAGAAAAATTCCCAATTCAGTGAAATGGAATAAACCAAAAAAATTATTTATGTCATTCATGACAATATTATTGAAGCTGTTAAAAAGGATTTTCCTTAATTTTCTACATGACTTTGTTACCTGATACAATGTAATATGAAAATGGTTTTTGATCACATTAAGAATGGTAGGAACATTATTTTAAGAATGTTATTTGGAAGGAATAACCAAAATAGTAATACTTGAAAAATTCTCAATACCGCCATTTTGTCGGTAGTTTTTCCCAAATGATTGCTAGGGGCCTTTTCCCAAAGAACCCGGAAAAAGCCCTGGTCTCCTACCAATGGGTGGCTAATCGTAAACGGTAAACCTAAGTGAGATGTGCAGCTGGAGGCTGAAAAATGTATGTATTGTTATCACTGGTGAGAGACAAACCGGAACTCATGTTACGGTGATCCAGATGCTGCAATATGATTGAAATGCTATTAAAGTGGTGTTAAACTCCATTCAAACAAATCAATTAGTACTCACAACAAAGGGTTAACTGGTTCCCACTATATCCCCCTTTTTGAGGCCTCTCAAACAAGAGGCTTTGGAAATCATTGTGAAGTATGAAGAAATTGCTTGACACTTGAGGCTGGTAAAGGACGTGGTAGTATTGGTGTGAGAAATACCAGGAATCCATGGTTAGGTGCTCCAGCCACCACAATATGACTGAAATACTGTTAACCCCATTTATTCAATCAAATAAAATTTTGTAGTCTGCAAATGGGTTGAGGGCAGTTTTGTTTAATAATTCAAATCTAAAATCCAAATAGCCCCCTCTGTAGTACTCAGTACTTCTGCTTTGAGCTTGACAGGTCACACTATTTTTTGAGGGTTAAATGGAAAATTATTGTAAGTGCACAAACATTATTTGCACTTATGGTTGTTTTTCATCAGATCATTCCTTCCTGAATGTATTGCTGCTTTTTGGTGTTCATGCAATTTTGATCTCTTAAGTCAGAGCTAATATTTTTGCCATAGGTCTAGATAAGAAGGGGTAACTTCATTCTAAAATCCTTATTTCTCAATCAAACACTATGTTGTAAGTACTCATTTGAATCGTCTCATCGGGTCAATTCATATGAGTACCTACAACATAGGATTTATGGTAATATTGGTGAAGTATGTAAATCTAAAAGTGCAATTACGCCTTTTATGGGTAGCTCTGTTTGTGCAGTATTTCTACGTAGAAAGCTAATCAAAGTCAATTGATATATTGGTAGTCTTTGATAGAAGATCACTGAGGCAAGATAGAAATGAAAGACTGCAATCTCAATTACACATGTACTTTAACCCTTTCCTGGTTTTTGAAATTTTAGACTGGTCTAAATTGAAAGAGGATGCAGACGACAATGAAAATTGGATGCAATTCCAAATAAAACCATCCTATGTGGTAGAAAACACTGTGGGAAAAGGAGAAATTGCTTATTTTTCCACAATGTTTTCTCAAGTATAAAATCACAGTGACGTAAAATCCCCGGTTTATCCAGGAAAGGGTTAAAATCTTTGAATGATTTTGGAATAGGGTTTATGCATAAACAACAAAAAACATAACAATCAGATCCACTGATAGGAGAATTGGATGATGTTAATTTCAAAATTTGAATTTCTTTATTTCTCCGTCAAACCCTATACTGTTGGTATTCAATATAATGGTCCATTGTCTATTGATGAAAATTAAGTAGTTAAAGACTTTTTTGAGCTTGAAATTGTTTGAGGCCAAGAAGCAGCTGTATGATGAAATGCCTTAACCCTTTCCTGTTTTGATAATATTTAGACCTGTCTGATTTCAAATGTTTTGTAGATGGAAATTTAAAGACGATTTAATTTGAAAAATAACCATTTAGTAGGGTAGAAAATATTGTAGAAAAAGAAGAACTGCTTGTTCAAAGCAATTTCTTCTTTTTCTACAATGTATTCTCAATTATAAAAGGGATGTTAAAGCCTGGGATTGAACAGGAAAGAGTTAAAAATAGTAATACAGGGTTTGGATGACAATTTTGAAAGGTGTAATGTCAGCTAGACTTTTAGTTCACCTGAGCATATCATGCCCATGGTGATCTTTTGTGATTCTTGAATTTCTATTGACTGTTGTTTGTCATGCATCATAACCAATTTAGGTGTTTACTCTCTAGAGACCACAATTTTTACTCAGCTTTGTCAGAAGGATGTTAGGTCATAAAGATGAACTAAATAGAACAGGGGAAGAATTTTGTTTTGAATGACCTAAATGGGGCATAGATGACAGTGTCACTGCAGTGTTTGGGCTAAGATTTGGAACTTGTTGATCATTTTGACCCATTACCAGGCGAACGGGGTCATTATTCAATAAAATTGGACACCGAACAAGCTTTTTCAAATCAAATTTTTTTAATATCTACACAATTTAATCCCTGTCATGCCGAATAAAATCATTCAAGTCTTGCACTAAAATCAAAAGGCTGAAAGCATTGGTAGTACTTGATTTGATCATGAATATTTCTTTTGAAAATGATTTTCATAAACAACTCTGTTTTGAAAAGATCAGATTGCACATAATTATGTGCATGCTGATATTTGTCTATACATCCTGCCAAAACCGAAATATATTCAGTTCTAACTTAGTAAGGAAATCTGATGCGCCAAAAAAACCCCATTATTCTAGAGTAGATTGCTATGCGCCATCAGAAAAAATTGTGTGTCTTTCCCGCAAAGGCATGCCTGGCCTAAACACTGCACTGTTTACATCCAAGAATCCACAATTTGGTTCAATTGAATTAAACTGCACCAGAATGTTTGTCTGGTTATAAAAATGAGTCCTTCAGATTGAAAATTGGACTTTTTTCTCAATCTTGATAGATCTGCATTAGAATGTTTATAAGGTCATAAGGATGGTTCTTTTTGAAAATTGGATTGTTTAATAGGAAAAGGGGCCTTTATGAAAATTTCACTGTAAACATGGTATAAGCCACATTTTGGCTCAATTTTGGTGAAACTTGGTCAGAATGTTAATTTGATCAGAAGGATAACCTTATTAGAAATTGGCCTGTTCTATTAGAATTTGCAGGAAAATGGGCCTTAACCCTTTCCAACACGATAAAATGTTAGACTGCTCTGAATTGGAAGGTGCTGCAGACAAGAAATCCTAGATTTTTTTCAAGTTTCCAGATAGAAAACATTATGGAAAATGAAGAAATTGCTTGTAACAAGCAATTTCTTCATTCTCCACAATGTTTTCCAAAGCTTTCATATAGAGGGCCGTTTAAAAGCATCATTGTGTGGGAATGGGTTAATGATAATTTCATAGTTAACAGTCTAGTAGACACAGTTCTTGTCTCAAGTTTGTAGAAACTTGGTCAGAACTTAGGTGAGTTCTGCTGTCTATTACAACAGAAGTGAAATTAAAATGAGGTATCACAGACCGTTTTAACATTAACACTTTCCAGTTTTAAGAAATTTTAGACTGGTCCAAATTAAAAGAGTTTGCAGACGACAATAAAAATTGGATGCAATTTAAATGAAATTGTCCTATGTGGAGGAAAATATTGTTGAAAAAGAAGAAATTGCTTGTTACAAGCAATTTCTTCTTTTCCCACACTGTTTTCCCAAGTATAAAATCACAGCAACGTAAAATCCTGTGTTTGTACAGGAAAGGGTTAAACATTAATAACTACTGACACAACTTTTCAAAATTGTCATCTTTAGTCTTTATTTCATGTTTTTAGCTCACCACAGCACAACATGCTCATTGTGAGCTTTTGTGATACTTGAATGTCTGTTTGTTAAGTGTCCTGCAATGTCAACCATTGAAGTGATAACACTTCAGTGGCCAGAGTTTTGGCTCGATCGTTATAAAATTTGGTCAGTGATTGTAAGGTCATAAGGAGGAACCCTATTGAAAATGGAATGGGACTTTAATTACAATTTGTTTGTTCACAATCTAGAAATCATATTTTGTCTCAATCTTAATGATACATAGTCAGAATGGTTATTATACCCCCCCAAAACTATGTTTAAGGGGTAAATAGGAGTCAGCTGGTCGATTGGTCGGTCCGTCTGTCTGTAACTTTTTCGTGTCTGCTCAATTTCTCGGCAAGTATTGAACGTTTTTTATTCAAACTTCACTGACATAATCATTATCAAGCAGAGATGTGCATATTCTATTTTTGTTACTGTCCATGGATTTTTGACAGAGTTATGGCCCTTTGGTGAAAAATCATGTCTTTGATTTCTAAGCAACCATATTATGGATTTCATTCATATTTCACAGAAAGACTCGGTATAAGTCAGACATGTGCATATCTGATTTTTGTTATGGTCCATTTAATTTTGACTAATTTATGGCCCTTTAATTAAAAAGTCCATTTTTTGTTATGGCCAGCCGTCGTCATAGCGCAGTTGGTAGCACGTCCGACTTGCAATCTAGAGGTCCTGGGTTCGATCCCTGACGGCGACACTCAACCTTTCCGACTATTTGTCTCTCACCAATGGGTCAATAATGGTAGACCTATGTGGGATAGCAGCTGGAGGCTTGGAAAGGATGTAATGGTAGTACTGGTGTGAGAAATACCAGGGTTCCATTGTTAGGTGCTCCAGCCGCTGCAATATAACTGAAAGATTGAAAGCGGCATAAAACCCTGTTCAAACAAACAAAAAATTGTTATGGCCCTTTGGTGGATAGCACTTGTATATATTGACAAGCGCTGTTGTGGGTATTTGTCTGCTTTGCGACAATTTCTAGTTAGTTCAGAAAGATGAACCCTGTTAAAAAATTGGGAGGTTTTATTAAATAACACCAGAAATGGGGCTCTAATGACAATTTGTTAATTTAAACTCTTATATTTTGCTCAATCTTATGAAGCTTGGACAGAATGATTGTTACTTCATAAGGATTTGAAGTTTCTATTGGTAAATTTTGGAAAAATGGACCTAACTGACAATTTCTTTGTTTACACCATAGGGGCCACAATTCTTGTTTACACTCTAGGGGCCACAATTTTTTCTCTTTCTTGATGAAACTTGGTCAGAATGATTGTCAGATCATAGGGTTGGGTCCTAAGGATCTGTCAGGAAACGCCAGAAAAGGGGCTTTAAATATATTTGTTTGTTTACACTACAGGGGACACAATTTTGGCTAATTCTTGATGAAACTTGTTAAATTCAGAATGATTGTTAGGTCTTTACACACTGGAAAAACATAACAAATTTGAAGATGTTGCAGACAACAATTTCAAATTTTAGATAATTTTGATGTTTTTGAAAGAAAACAATGTGGAACATGAAGAAATTCTTAGAATTTGCATTTTCTATAATTTTTGTCTTGGCCTGCTTGGGGTTGAGCAAGACAAAGTTGTCACTATGACAAGTGTTTGTGCGTTGGTGTGTAAGTCCATCCGTTGGAATTTGTCTGGGCAATTACTCCTACATTTATGGATATATTTCAAAATAAATTGGCACAATTGTTCTCCATTATGAGTAAATGTGCCATTTGAAAAAACTTTTTGGATAGCTTCATGTTCAAGGTCAAAGCTCAAGGTAAAACACTAAAATTCTGCTTATCTGGAGCATGATACTTACAAAACTTTGCGGGTTTGACAGTTGTCCTGGGACAACCATCTAGTTTTTGTAAAGCCCACTTGCTGTGAGCGGGACATAGAAATTTTTGTCAAATTTTGCTTTGATGTTAGTGGGTGGTCAAGATTTTTGTCTGGAGCATAACTTCTACATTTATAGATGGATTTGAAAATAACTTGGCACAGTTGTTCTTTTTAATGAGTGCTAGTGTCATGCAAATCATTTGTTGTGATACCACAAAGGTCAAGGTCACAGTTGAAGGTCAAACAACAAAAATTACCATGTCTGCAGTATAACTTCTACATTCATGGATGGATTTGAAAATAACTTGGCACAGTTGTTCTTCATCATGAGTGCTAGTGTCATGTGCATGTTTGCTGTGACAACTCAAAGGTCAAGTTCACAGCTGAAGGTCAAAGGACAAATTGACCTTGTCATGAGCATAACTTCTACATTTATGGATAGATTTGAAAATAACATGGCACAGTTGTTCGTCTTGGTGAGTGCTAGTGTCATGAGAAACATTTGTTGTGATACCTCCAAGATCAAGGTCACAGTTGAAGGTCAAACAACAAAATTGACCTCATGAGTATGACTTCTATTTTTAGCTCACCTGAGCACATAGTGCTCAAGTGAGCTATTGTGATCTCCTTTTGTCCGGCGTCCGTCCATCGTCCGTCGTGCGTCGTCCGTCAACAATTTCTTTAAACAACATCTCCTCCCAAACCACTGGGCCAATTTGAACCAAATTTGGCAGAAATGTTCCTTAGGTGGTCCCCTTTAAAAATAGCTAAAAGAATTGAAATCCGTTAAAAATTCTGGTTGCCATGGCAACAAAAGTGAAATTTTAAAAAAATCTTTAAAAATCTTCTCCTCCTGACCCAGAAGGCGTAGAGCCTTGATATTTTGCATGAAGCATCAGTATATTGACCTCTTTCAAAATAGCTAAAATCATGATCCTCTGGTCCCGAGGGGCGGAGCCTCAGGGGGGTGGGGTTTATATAGAAATAAAGAACAATTTTTTAAATGACATCTCCTCCCCAACCACTGGGCTGATTTGAAGCAAATTTGGCAGAAATGTTCCTTAGGTGGTCCCCTTCAAAAATAGCTAAAAGAATTGAAATCCGTATAAACTCTGGTTGCCATGGCAACAAAAGTTGAATTTTAAAAAAATCTTTAAAAATCTTCTCCTCCTGACCCAGAAGGCGTAGAGCCTTGATATTTTGCATGAAGCATCAGTATATTGACCTCTTTCAAAATAGCTAAAATCATGATCGTCGGGTCCCCAGGGGCGAGCCCCAGGGGGGTGGGGTTTATATAGAAATAAAGAACAATTTTTTAAATGACATCTCCTCCCAAACCACTGGCCGACTTGAATCATGATCCTCTGGTCCCCAGGGGCGGAGCCCCAAGGGGGGGGGGGGGTATTGGCATGAAGCATCAGTTCACAGACTTCTTTCTTATTTCTGAAATAATAACCCATGGAAAAAGTTCTTTCCTTCTTTCAAATCAGCACTTAAGCCTTGGAATTTGTAATTTAGACTTTTTGATCCCCAGGTTTATAGTCTTTATATGTAATTGTGGCCCACTTGTTTCATAATCCTAACCTTAACATGAAATAACACTGTTGAAAGAAAAAGAGCCTTTATCTCAGGTGAGCGCCCCAGGGCCAACGGCCCTCTTGTTATGGATGGATTTGAAAATAACATAACACAGTTGTTCTTCTTGAGTGATTGTGATACCTCCAAGATCAAGGTCACAGTTGAAGGTCAAAGAACAAAATTGATCTTGTCCAAAGCATACCTTCTATATTCAAATTGATTTAAAAAAACTTGTAACATTTGTTCTTCTTGATGAGTGCTAGTGTCATATGAAAGTTTGTTGTGATACATATATAGATCTATTTGAAAAGAACTTGTCACAGTTGTTGCTCTTGATGAGTGCTAGTGTCATATGATATGTGCAAGGACAAGGTCACTGTTGAGGTGGAATGACCTTGTCAAGAGCATGACTTCTACACATATGGATGTATTTAAAAATAACTAGGCACAGTTATTCTACTAGGTGAGTGCTTGTTTCATGCAAATTGTTTGTTCAGTTGTGATACATCCAAGGTCAAGGTCAAAGTTTGAAAAAAAATCTGTGCACCACATTCTCTGTACAAATCAATGGGCTTGACTTGTTGTCCCTGGACAACCAATTTCTTGCTTTGTTAGGGTGGTAAGGATGAACCCTGTTGTAGATGGGAGGTTCTACAGGAAAACATGGGAAACAGATCATATTTATAATTTCTGCTTTACACAGGGCAGAGTATTTGGCTAAATCTTGATGGAACTTTTTCTGATTGTTTGTCAGGTCAAAGGTATAAATCCTATTGAATATGGGACGACTCTATTGGAAAGTATAGGAATTAGAATCTTAAATTAACAAATCAATCAATATAATCATTTGATAAGCTTTTTGTACTGCTTGTTTCTTTACAAAAAGAAAGACCTGCTTTAAGGTTTCAGTTCCAAGTCTCTGTTAAATTAGTTCAATAGAGAACTCAGGTGAGTGATCTAGGGTCATCTTTGTCCTCTTGTATTGCTAATATCGTATTATATGCATAGGGGCATTCTCAAGAATAAAAGGGGGTCTACAATCAGAATTGGTAATTTCTAGCCAGCCTATTTTGATCGAAAGCCGTTGTGTTTGCATTTCAAAGTTTTAATTAGTGTAATATTAACCCTTGTCATGCTGAACCCAGAATATTCCGGTTTTGGCAGGAGGTGTAGACCAAGATCAGCCTGCACACAAGTGCAGTCTGATCTTGATCTACACCTTCTGCTTGTACTTTTCCTGTCAGAGTTATTTATGAAATTGACTTCCAAAAGAAATGTTGATTTTTGACGAACAAGTTTTAGCAGTGCATTCAGCCCTTTGATTTTACACCAATTCAGTAAGGTAATTTATACAGCATGACAAGAGTTAATGTCAAAAAGTCAAATTTGATTTTGAAAGGTTTGAACTTGATTTTACAAGAACTGTAACTTCCATTCTACCTCTAATTTTCACTGGAGCTTTCCAGCACATGGAAATCACTACATTTAGGAAAATACTTGCAAGTCCACCTTTGTTTCTAGAATGCCCCTAAATTTACTGTACATTATTATTGAGTAATTAGAAAAATTGAAAGCATTTGCAGTCAATATATTTCGAGGAAATTTGTGACGACATCGTGGGTTTTTAAAAAATGCCAGTCACGAGTTTACATTTTGTCACTACTACTTTTAACCCATTTTCAATATACTCAGTATCCCACATTTTTATTGGCAGCATTTAAAATGTTGCCTGCAATTTCTGTAAAATGGACCAGTCTAAAATTCTGTTGTCTGTTAATGAGTTAAAAGACAACGAGTAAAAAGACATAACGTGGCTTTTTGTGAATTGGTTAAAGTGTCTGTTACAAGTGATTTCTTCATTTTACACAATGTTTTCCCAATTGACTTTTTTTTTTGAGGGGCACCAAAAAGCATCATTGTGTAGAAAAGGGTTAATTTGAGGTGGTTAGCATATTCTCAAGTCTGAGATCTTTGAGGTTACTGCCTGCTTTTACCCTCTGCCAGACAGCAAAATTTTAGATTGGTCTGAATTCAAAGAAGTGATAGACAACAATTAAGACTGCCTTAAAACTGAACAACATCTATCATGTCATTTTGAAAATCCTTTTAAAAAAAAAAGAAATTGAATAAACTAAGCAATTTCTTCTTTTTCCACAAAGTTCTTTTGTGACTGACCAGACTGTTTGTAGTGAATGAAACATAGTTATAACAATGACAGATTAACCCTTTCCTGTACAAACACGGGATTTTACGTTGCTGTAATTTTATACTTCAGAAAACATTGTGGAAAAAGAAGAAATTGCTTGTAACAAGCAATTTCTCCTTTTTCCACAATATTTTCTACCACTTAGGATGGTCTCATTTGAAATTGTGACCAATTTTCATTTTCGTCTGCAACCTCTTTTAATTTGGACCGGTCTAAAATTTCAAAAAACAGGAAAGGGTTAAGTGTATGTGTGTCCATCAGTCTGTGTGTCAGTGTCTGTAAGTCCTAGTTCTCCTTGACCATTACTTCTACAATTATTGTTGAACTTCAAAGTAATTAAATACAAATTCTTTTCAATCATGAGCAGATATTTTAACCCATTTCCAGACGGCAACATTTTAGACTGGCCCAATTTGAAAGGAGTTGCTATTAACAATTAAAAGTTTATGGAATTGTAGATTTGCTCCTATCTTTATGAAATTTGCTCTAAATGATTATAAGTTCATAAAAATGAACTTTATCTAAAATGAAAAGGTTCAATTTGAAAATACATGAAATGGTTGATTGATTGAATGGGGTTTAATGCCTTTTTTCACAGTATTTCAGTCATATTGCGACCGCTGGAGCAACTAACAATGGATTCCTGGTATTACTCACACCAGCACTACCACTACATCCTTTCCTAGCCTCCAGCTGCTGTCCCACATAGGTCTACTATTATCCACCCATTGGTGAGAGACAAATTTCGGAAAGGATATTTTCCCCTGCTGGGGATCGAACACATAATGAATTGGGGCTTTAATGGCTTTTTGTGTGTATGTGTACAATCAGGGATCTTAATCTTAACCCAATATTGATGAAACTTGTTAAAAATTATTTTACTCCCGTCTGTTTTCCATCCGTCTGTCCGTCCAGATATCTCCACACCCCTGGGCCAAATTTGATGAAACTTCACATGTAAATTCCTTATGATATTGCGCTGAGGTACTTTTCTGGTCAAGGTCAAAGTTCAAGGTCAAAGATCATAATTGACCTTGTTCACAACATAGTTCCTTCAGTTATGGATGTTTTCAAAATAACTTGGCACAAGTGTTCTTTATCATTAATAGATGTAACATTTGAAGAAAGAAGAAAAAAAAAAAAAATCAGATAGCTCCAAGGTCAAGGTCACATCTCAAGATCAAACCTTGAAATTAAGGATTTCATGACTACAGTTTCTTCAATTATGGATTGATTTTAAAAAAAAACTTTGCACAATTATTTTCTAGCATGAGTTGATGTGCTATTTGAAAAAATATCCATATAGCTCCAAGGTAAAGGTCACATACCAAGGTTGAAAATTGAAATTAAGCATGTCAAGAGCATAGCTCCTTCAATTATAGATGGATTTCAATATAACTTGGTACAATTGTTCTCAGTCATGGAGAAGATATGCCATTTGGGAAAAAAATTGGATAACTCCAAGGTCAAGGTCACAGGTCAAGGACATGTATTAAAAATAGCCATGTCTGGCATAGCTCCTAAATTTATGGATTGAATTCAAAATAGCTTTACACATGTTCCCTATCATCAGTAGATATGCAATTTGAAACAAATCTTCAGATAACTCCAAGGTCACAGCTCAAGGTTGAAAATATGAATTTGGCATTTCCAGAACATAGACCCTTCAGTTATGGATGGATATTTAAATCAAATCTGAAACTTGAAGATATACTAACTGTTGTCTATGGTTTGTTCACACTGATCCTTTAATAAATTTTGTTGTCTGGTCATCTTGAAATATTTATTGTACATGACTAGAAATGCCGTTTTATTAATAGATTACTAGTTTGATATTAACCCTTGTCATGCTGTATAAATTACCTTACTGAGTTGCTGCAAAATCAAAGAGCTAAAAGCACTAGTAGAACTTGATATTAAAAATCAATATATATTTAGGAAATCAATTTCACAAACAACTCTGGCAGGAAAAAGTACAAGCAGGAGGTGCAGACAAAGATCAGACGGCACTTATGTGCAGGCTGATCTTGGTCTACACCTCCTGCCAAAACCAGAATATTCCGGGTTCAGATTAATAAGGGTTAACCCTTGTCAAGCTATATAAATTACCTCACTGAATTGCGGCAGAATCAAAGGGCTGAAAGCACTTATACAACTTGTTGTTCAGAAATCAATATTTCTTTTAGAAATCAATTTCATAAACGATTCTGGCAGGAAAATTACAAGCTGGAGGTGTAGACCAAGATCAGACTGCACTTATGTGCAGGCTGATCTTGTCCTACATCTCCTGCCAAAACCGGAATGTTCAGGGTTCAGCATGACAAGGGTTAATGCTGTATGCTATCAAAAGAAAGCTTTAACCTTTACCCACACAATCACACTTTTTGATTCCTTCAAGAAAAAAAAAAGTCTTGTAACAAACGAAGGAAAAATGATTATTATCCACATTGTTAATATACATGAAGGCAAAAATTTAAAAAATTCATTAATTTGAAATTATCGTTTGTTAAATCTTTGATCTTGAACCAGTCTAGAATTAAGTCATCTGGTAATGGGTTAAACATGGTATTGTGCTGACAAAGAGAATTGATACTCAATGACTTAAAGCTGTAATATAGACTTGCCTTCTGAATACAATCAATTATAATTAATCCCGCCTTTATGAAACGGACATCCCCAATTCCCACACAATCCTGCTTTTTTACACCCTTCAAGAAAAATCTTTGGAAAACATTGTGGAGAATGAAGAAATTGATTGTTACAAGCAATTTCTTTAGTATTCACAATGTTTTGTACCCCAAATGACAAATTTTTGAATATTTCATCAACTTAAAATTGTCATCTTTATCTTCTTTCAATTTGGACCAGTTGGAATTTTTTATGCATGGTAATGAGATAATTCAATATTTAATTTCTATCTCCAAAATACTGGGATTACAAATAACACCATGAATGCGATATTTGATCTGTTTCATATAATAATAGTGCTAAGGAAATGAAATTGTCAGTAAGTTAGCGAAGGAAATTTTTTAAAAAAATCCCTAATTGGATATACTCTGTGCTGTTTGACCATTCATCTGTTCATGTTTGAATACAAAATCTAGTTGCCCTGCTTTGACTTGCATACCCACGTAATGTTACTCAAGAAGCTTGTTTCAAAATCCCCACAATTCTCTTAACCCTTGTCCTGCGAGAGACTTTTCCTCTTTTCACTATATTTGAAAACTTTGACATAATTAGATCGATCTTGTATTCAAAGATTTCTCTCACAACAACAACAATTAGCAGGTATAGTAGGCTAAGATCAGACTGCACATCTGTGTAGGCTGATCTTAGTCAATACACCTTCCAAAGCCATTATCAAAGCAGGAATATTCTGGGTCAGCATGACAAGGGTTAATGGGTTTCTCCATTGTCTAACTTCCTTTGGGGTTTTCATCTCTCTTTCTACAAGTTGTATGTAACCAATTGCAGGGGTCGACACTAACTTTGCTTCAATGGGATCCCTAGGGAATCCCTAATTATTACTTCAGGGTTTCCTCCAGATAATCAAGGATCCCTCCTTCATATACATTAACTAATTCAAATGCAGTCCTGTCCTTCTAAGCCCATCTTGAAAAACAGCTTTGGAAAACAATGTGGAAAATAAAAAATTGCTTGTTACAAGCAATTTCTTCATTATCCACAATGTTTTCTACAAAAACAAGCAAACAAAAAAATCAGATGCATTAGTTGATACATTTACCCAGGGGTGTGGAATTCCTATGCCCGACTTGTCCGACCTGGGCTTTTCTTTCTGCGGACAAGTAAATTCTTTTAGGCTACTTGTCCATGGACAAGTAAATATCAGGGCAAACTTGGAATAGAACCTAAAAGTCCTAATAGATATTAGACATTGATTAGCATAATATTTGTATCTAAGGTTAGAAAACATTGTTTTAATGAAGAAAATGCTGAGTTCAGCATTTTCTTCTATAAAAACAATGTTTTTTCAAAAATTTATCTATTCTCATATTTTTGGACAAGTCCATTCTGACCCCGGACAAGTAGAAAATAGCATTTTACTTGTCCAGGGACAAGTGGACAAAACCCGTATTTCCACACCCCTGATTTACCCTTGTTATGCTGAATTAAAAATCCAATGCAGAATTGCTTTGAAATCAAAGGGCTGACAGCACTGAAAGGTCTTAATAAGGATCAATATTTCTTTTGAAAATTGATTATTTAAACAACTCTGTCTGAAATAGGACAAGCAGGAGGTGTAGACCAAGATCAGACTGCACTTATGTGCAGACTGATCTTTTTCTATATGTCCTGCAAATACAGGAATATCCCGGGTTCAGCATGAGAAGGGTTAACTTCTATTGTACTGGGGGAATATTGAAGGATCCTGACGGAATCCCTAGCCTGAGATTGCTGGGGTCCCTTCCAATTTTCAGGGATCCTCGGTATCCCGGGACACTGTTATTGTCGACCCCTGAATTGTTCAGTAAATATAAATATGTAATGGGACATTGAAGAGAAGATTCTTTTTATTGATGGACATTATGAAAGAAAGTCTTTAAAATATCACAACTTTTGTATGATCACGTGCATAAACTGAAACCGTGCGACATGATGCGTATTGCTCGGGTCATTTGTTACTTATGCTTAGTTGAAGAAATGATTCATCGAGGGATTATATCAACATGGAAGTAATAATTGACGGTAAGTTGTTTGTAGAGCCATTTTTCCTTGGTAGGATGATTACCTATAATTTTGCAAGTTTTTAACCCCTTCCTGGTTAAACCCTGGTTTTTATGTCCCTGAGATTTCATAATTGAGAAAACATTGTGAAAAAAGAAGAAATTTCTTCTTTTTCCACAATATTTTCTTCCATACTGAATGGTTATTTTTCAAATAAATTCAACTTTAAATTTTCGTTTGCAAAACCTTTGAATTTAGACGGGTCTCAAGTTTTGTAAAACAGGAAAGGGTTAAAAGCACTGTAAATCTACAAGATAGACTGTGTAAAAAAAAGAAAACTTTGAATTTTTTTTATTTAAACTATTTTGAAGCTTTGAAAGAAATATTTTGAGGCAGTAAGCAAAGTTAACATATGATGGATGTTTGAGTAAAAATGTAGGGGGATGACCAAGTTTATTTGTGCTTTAGCCCTTTCCTGCTCAATCCCTGGTTTTTAACGTCACTGTATTTTATGATTGAGAAAAACATGTAACAAGCAATTTCTTCTTTTTCCACAATATTTTTTACCCTACTGAATGGTTATTAAGCCCCCACATCGATAGATCGGGGGCATATTGTTTTACCGGTGTCCATCTGTCTGTCTGTCTGTCTGTCTACCTGCCAACTAAACATTTTCCTGTAACTTCATCCCTAATTAAGTTACAATGCTAATATTTGGTATGTAGATATGTCTCAACAAGGCGCAACTGGGGAAGGTCATTTCATCAAGGTCAAGGTAAAATTTTTAACCCTTTTCCTTAAAACAATGGAATAAAAATAAATAAAAATCACCCGTTTCTAAAAAATTCCTATTTCAGGGGCATGTTGTTTCACAGACACATCTTGTTTTTAGGTCACCTGACCGAATGGTCATGGTGACCTATTGCGATCATCGTTTGTCCGTCGTCGTCCGTCGTGCGTCGTCCGTCGTCCGTTAACTTTTATACATTTTCATCTTCTTCTCAAGAACTACTGGGCGGATTTCAACCAAACTTGGTAGAAAGCATCATTGGGGGATGCCAATTCAAGTTTGTGAAAATAGGGGTTCTGGGGGTCATAGGGGCCCAAATAGGGGCCAAAAAGGGGTAATTTTTGGTACTTCTTTAAAAATCTTCTTCTAATAAACCGTTAATGCCAGAGCTTAAATATTTTGTGTGCATGACAACTAGGACAGGTATATTATAAATTGTGAAATTCATGCCCCTGGGGTCATGTATGGGGCCACACCCAGAGGTCAAAGTTCATCATGTTAAAAAATTCACATTTTCATCTTCTTCTGATGAAGTACAAAGCCAATTTCAAACAAACTTGTTGAAAAGCATCATTTGGTAATGGTTATTTGGATTTGTGAAAATAAAAAGGCTGGGGGGGTCAGGGGGCCCTAAAATGGGGACCAAAAGGGGGTAATTTTTGGTAACTTTTAAATATTTCATCTTCTTCTCAAGAACTACTGGGCGGATTTCAACCAAACTTGGTAGAAAGCATCATTGGGGGATGCCAATTCAAGTTTGTGAAAAAAGGTGTTCTGGGGGTCAAAGGGGCCCAAATAGGGGCCAAAAAGGGGTAATTTTTGGTACTTCTTTAAAAATCTTCTTCTAATAAACCGTTAATGCCAGAGCTTAAATATTTTGTGTGCATGACAACTAGGACAGGTCTATTATAAATTGTGAAATTCATGCCCCTGGGGTCATGTATGGGGCCACACCCAGAGGTCAAAGTTCATCATGTTAAAAAATTCACATTTTCATCTCCTTCTGATGAAGTACAAAGCCAATTTCAAACAAACTTATTGAAAAGCATCATTTGGTAATGGTTATTTGGATTTGTGAAAATAAAATGGCTAGGGGGTCAGGGGGCCCTAAAAGTGGGACCAAAAGGGGGTAATTTTTGGTAACTTTTAAATATTTCATCTTCTTCTCAAGAACTACTTGGCGGATTTCAACCCAACTTGGTAGAAAGCATCATTGGGGGATGCCAATTCAAGTTTGTGAAAATAGGTGTTCTGGGGGTCAAAGGGGCCCAAATAGGGGGCAAAAAGGGGTAATTTTTGGTACTTCTTTAAAAAATCTTCTTCTAATAAACCATTTATGCCAGAGCTTAAATATTTTGTGTGCATGACAACTAGGACAGGTATATTATAAATTGTGAAATTCATGCCCCTGGGGTCATTTATGGGGCCACACCCAGAGGTCAAAGTTCATCATGTTAAAAAATTCACATTTTCACCTTCTTCTGATGAAGTATTAAGCCAATTTCAAACTAACTTGGTGAAAAGCATCATTGGGTACTGATCATACAGATTTGTGAAAATTAAAAGGCTGGAGGTCAGGGGTGCCTAAAATGGGGACCAAAAGGGGGTCATTTTTGGTAACTTTTAAATATTTCATCTTCTTCTCAAGAACTACTGAGGGGATTTCAACCAAACCTTTTTCTAATTCTTTCAAACAAAATCACTTGTCTTGGTGCTCTTTTACTCAGGTGACCGTTAAGGCCCACTGGGCCTCTTGTTTAAATTGAATCCGATTCAAATTTTCGTCAGCGAAATCTTTGAGTTTAGCCAGGTCTAAAATTTTGCCAACTAGGAAAGGGTAAATGCATTACATATCTTTAGCTGGGTAGTGTATGAGGGGTGCTTATACTGCCTTGCCATACAAGTTGAATATTTATTTGGTGCCCAACATAAATAATCCACATGCCATGGTGGTTATGAGATTAGAGGTTGATGGTGTTGAATATAGAAGATTTATGGAAGAATCTAAATTATCGAGGGAATGTATGTAGCCGGGAAACGTATGAGGGGTTCTTATACTGCCTTGCTGTACAAGCTAGCTTTTATAGCGACATTGTAGAGCGCTTGCTTCAAGACAGAGAGGTCCCTGGCTCAAGTATGACTGAATCAAATGTTTATTTGCAGGTTATATCATTGGTTGGTGAACTAAATTCCAGTCCAGTTCCAAACTAATGAGTCTGATAAAATCGCATTGTAACCTCCACTGATCGGGAAAGTGATGGACATTTTGCGATAAGACGTAGTTTGCTAATGAGTTTTTGAATTTTCTGGAATAGTTTTAAAACATTTTGGTGAAAATGGATCTAGATTATAACTTAGAATCTGTTGTCTAAGTAAGCTGGTATGTGGGTAGGTGTGTGTGTGTGAGGTTCTGAGGACTCAAGAGCAGTTAATTTGCGAGGGAGCTTTTATTGGGGAGGTTGAAATACGGTAGATTATGTGGAAATCTTAATCAGAGATATTTAACTTACAAGATTTACTCTGCTGAGAATTTTTACCTCGGATATTTGCAAGAAAACCTTTGGTTCTTCAATAGTCTGAGCCACAGCTTGTCCTCATTGTTGTCTTTTTTTAAAGACTGACATTTTGTGATATCTTGTGACATTTTGTTACTATTACAATTATTGATCTGAAACTCTGAAACATTTTTGCCACCAAAAGAGAAAACTACACCCCCAAGGAGGATAACCTTGATATTTTTGGTGTACAGAATTAATTATGTCCCTCTTTAAGTTTAACCCATTCCAACATTTCATTTCATTTTAGACTGGTCCAAAGTCAAAGAAGCTGCAGATGACAATGTCAAGTTGATGGAATTTTAAATGTTTTCATCTTCTGGTATGGAAAATATTGTGGATAATGATGAAGTTGCTTGGTACAAGCAATTTTCTTCATTTTCCTCAATGTTTTCCAAGATTTTTTCTGGAGGGGCACAAAAAAGAGGGATTAACTCGGAATGGGTTAACTTAATGAACTATCCAGCACTCAACAGCTAAGCATCAGCCATAAGTAGATTTTAACCCATTACAAGATGGAAAAAGTGTAGACTGGTCCAAATTGAAAGAAGTTTGAATTATTATGCCCTGATTGAAAACTTAACCAAAAAACTTAAAACAATAACAATTACTTTAAGATTATTTTAGATAAAATGCTCATATTTGGCATGATGATGGATCTCATTGATTTTCATCTTCAGGTACCAAGGTCTAGGTCATGTGACATGGTCAAGATCATTAATCAAGGCCACGTTTTTTTAAAAAAAAAGGCTTTTTCTACAGCATGGTGTTTCAGAAGCACATCCTGTTAAATAAAAAATCAGTTTTGTCTGGGAATGGGTTAATTGAGAGTTGATCATAGATGATAGAGGATCTGCAATGATGTTTTTACTCCTTGACTGGATGATTTTTGTTCCAGATAAGTTTGTTCCAGATGAGTTTTGTTCCAAAAAGGTTCTTTGAGATTAGAATTGTTGCAAGGAAAGCAAGTATGAATAAATCAAAGAAGTACTGAAATTACTGTAAGCTGGCAAAGCATGGTTTGGTCAAATAATCTTCTTTGTCAAAGGTTATTATGATAAATAAACCAGGTTAAAGTAACCCAGGAGTTAACCAATTACATGACAAAGTCTTTAGACTGGTTCAAATTGATATAAGTTGAAGACAACAATTTCAGGTTAGTTGAATTAAGAAAAATCTTAGCCTTGTTTCTTAGAGTAGAAAACTTTGTGGACATGGAAGAAATTGATTGTCTCCAAAGCTTTTTCTTTGAGACGCTTAAAAAATCAGAAATGAGTGGGAATGGGACAAATAGCATGCTGTTGAAAGAGTTTTCTACAATTTGATTTAAAGTTAATTCTTGTGGCCATACACAGCAGTACGCAGAGTAAACACTGATCAGACTCATTTTAACCCATTACCAGACGGTAAAATTTTAGACTTGCCCAAATTGAAAGAAATTGCAGACGACAATTTAAAGTTTATGAAATTTTTGATTTTTTCAACTTTCTTGGTAGAAAACCTTGTGGAAAATGAATAAATTGCTTGTAACAAGCAATTTCTTCATTTTCCACAATGCTTTCTAAAGTTTTTTTCTTTAGGGGCAGCAGCCGCCGTCATAGCGCAGTTGGTGGCGCGTCGGACTGTCAATCTAGAGGTCCCGGGTTCGATCCCCGACGGCGGCACTCATCGTTTCCGACTATTTGTCTTCCACCAATGGGTTGATAATCGTAGACTTATGTGGGATAGCAGTTGGAGGCTAGGAAAGGATGTGATGGCGGTACTGGTGTGAGAAATACCAGGAATCCATTGTTAGGTGCTCCAGCCGCCGCGATATAACTGAAAGAACTGAGCGGCGTGAAACCAAATTCAAATCTTTAGGGGCATTTAAAGGCGTCACTGAGTGGGAATGGGTTAAACCCAATGAGCACAACTGAGCTAAAAATACCTAGGATATGAACTTGCGGGCAGAGTTTGAAATATCCCAGAAATAAATACTTAATCTACTTTTTATGGTGAAGGCATTCAATGGATTTAGTGGTTAAACCTCTAGTGGTAGTTTGCACATGTTGAACTCTGAGAAGACCTCAAAATTTTGTCTGTTAACTCAGTGCTCTCAATAAGGAACAATTTCAGGAATTTTTAAAATTCCAAGTTTCAATTTCAGGAAGTTTTCACAAATCAAGGAATTTTATTTTTCACTCTCGACCATACACCCCCCCCCCCAAAAAAAAAGAAGAAAAAGATGAAATGAAAAAGATACATAAAGCCTACAGTGCATTCTTTTCCATCCTTTACTTATAGTCCCTAAATTTCATGTCCCATTGAGTTTGACTAGAGAAAACAATGTGGTAAAAGAAGTGTTTTTTGAGAAATTTGTCTCTTATATAAATTTCCCCTTTTCCCACAATATTCCCGCCCCTTGAACACTATTTTTTTCCAAATTAGGGTGGATAAATTTGGTAATAATTATTTGCAAATCTCTCAGGATTTGAACATTTCTGATTACAAGAATGTCAGAAAACAGACTGTTTGAAACGTTTTGGGTACGAAAAAATTGAGACTGGATTATTCCGAGACCGTCTCCAGTCACATCATAGTGCATATGCCATGATATCACTTACGTAAATAAAAGTTACAGTACAAAAAGAAATGAAACTAGTAGCAGAGTTGCATCTTTAAAGAAATTCCCTTTTTCATTTCTGCTAGTTGATGTTTACAGAAAACATTGTGTGACATCATTGAAAAGGGACCGAACTCTAGCGAGATCAATCCAGTAACTTCGATGTTTCATGTCAAGTTACTAAATAGAATCTCCAGGGTCATAGACATATTTAGAATGCAAATTTGACGCACCGCTCTGTATCCGCTGCGAATTTGAAGAAGGGACATGACATTTCGGGTGAATTCCGGCCCTGAACTTAGTTTACATAAATTCAACCTAAACGCTTCCATGGGCCTGCTTGATTTTTGTCCGGCACGTTATTAATCAAGTGACTCGTTGTCTGCGCATGTCATATTATCTGAGTATTTGAAAATTCCACCTATCGGAAGATAATGTCGAGTGACTTCCAAAGAAATGGTCCATGATGCTGCGATGGCTCGATTACCGAACCGACTATAATCGAGTAGGCTCTATGTAACTTTCCATCTACATCGGTCGTCATGGAGACATTTCGATAAACTCCTTGTGGAATCAATTTTACCCGACGGTATGGCCAGAATATACATTCTTTTGTTTGTTAAACCCTTTATATTGTAACTTCAGAAAACGTCCGAGTCGTGAAATCAGGACGTTTTCTTAGAATCTCGGACGTTAATTTACGTCAGGGTCTGATTTTCCGGACGTTTTTTCTGATTTTCTGGATTAAATATACGTCGACGTCCGCTTATTGAAAGCGCTTTGCTAGCTAAAAAGTGCTTAAAAGAAGATAGAGAAAGAATGGAAGCAATAAGTTGAAGTCTGCAGGTTGTACATTTGGAAGAAAATTATTATGCCTTTCTTGCCCTTCAACCCATTATCAGACAGCAGAATTTTAAACTGGTACAATTTCAAAGATGTAGCAAACTGCTTGTAACATGCACTTTCTTAATTTTTTGCAATTTTTTACAGAAGTTTTAATCTTAAGGTTGTCAAAAAGCTGTGTGTGGGAATGAATTAATCTAAATGTATTACTGTATATAACACCTACAATGCCAAATTGAAAAATATTATGTAAGTGGAATATAAATTATTGCCATAATCATAAGCTAAGTATAACGTATCACAGTAAAGCTAAGTGCAACATCACAATGAATTTAGATTTGATTAACCATGTTGAGTACAAAAAGAATTGAAGGTAGAAGTCAACTTTTGACTATCATATACAGAGGTGGGATTTGAGTGCTTTGAGGAAATTTTCTTAAATAAGTACAAGGTACATGATATTGATTTTTCAAAGGGAAAAATTGATGTTTAGTTGTTGATTAAAGCTAGTTTGATTGTGCTTCTCAGTCTTGTTTAGTAGACTCAATTTAAAATTTGTTGAGCTGAACCTGGAATATGCCTCCCCCCCCCCCCCAAAAAAAAAAAAAACATCTCTAAAAGTGCATTGTTATCTTGAATAACTGGGCAACATAATGATGTCATCTGTGTCTAAGGTCCCTCTTAACCTCACCATAAAATTTTAACACCAGTCCAATTTCAAAGAGGTTGCAGACGACAAGTTTAAGTTGATGAAATCTTCAAAATCTTTGTTTTTAGGTAAGAAAATGTTGTGGATAATGAAGAAATTGCTTATAACAAGCAATTTCTTCATTCTCCACAATGTTTTCGAAAGCTTTCATATGAAGGGTGTTTAAAAGCATCACTGTGTGGGAATGGGGTTAAATGAAATTCAGTAGCTGAAAATGAACAAAAACGTGGATACATCTTTCAATTTTTTGGGTTGATCAAGTTGATAAATTAACCTTTTTGTTGTTTTTTTGCTCACCTGAGCACGAAGAGCTCATGTCAAGGTATTTTGATCGTCCTCTGTTCGTCGTGCGTCCTCCGTCGTGTGTCAACAATCTTAAAATGACATGTCTTCCCAAACCCCTGGGCGGATTTCAACCAAATTTGGCAGAAATTTTCCTTTGGTGGTGCCCTTTAAAAATTGCTAAAAGAATTGAAATCTATTAAAAACTCTGGTTGCCATAGCAACAAAACTGAAATTTTAATGAAAACTTTAAAATTAACTCCTCCTGACCCAGAAGGTGTAGAGCCTTGATATTTGAAATGAAGCATCAGTACAATGACCTCTTTCAGAATTGCTAAAATCATCACCCTTGGAAGGGGCTTATATAGAAATAAAGAAGGATTTTTAAAACGACATCTCCTCCCAAACCGCTTGGCGGATTTCAACCAAATTTGATAGGAATGTTTCTTGGTTGGTGCCCATTAAAAATTGCTAAAAGAATTGAAATCTGATTAAAACTCTGGTTGCCATGGCAACAAAACTGAAACTTTAATGAAAACTTTAAAAATTTCTTCTTCAGACCTAGAAGGTGTAGAGCCTTGATTTTTGGCATGAAGCAACAGTACAATGACCTCTTTCAGAATTGCTAAAATGATCACCCTCGGGTACCCAGAGGTAGAGCCCCAGCAGGGGGTGGTGCTTATATAGAAATGAAGAAGGCTTTTTAAAATGACATCTTCTCCCAAACCACTGTGCTAATTTCAACAAAATTTGGTAGGAATATTTCCTGGTAGGTGCCCTTAAAAATTTGCCCAAAGAACTGAAATCTGTTTTAAACTCTGGTTGCCCTGAAATCTTAATGCAAACTTTAAAAATTATCTACTCCTGACCTAGAAGGGGTAGAGCCTTGATATTTTTGCATTAAGCATCAGTGCAAAGACCTCTTTCGAATTGCAAAAATCATCACCCTCAGGTACCCAGGGGCAGTGCCCCAAGGGGGCCGGGGCTTACATAGAAATAAAGAAGGATTTTTATAATGACATCTCCTCCAAAATCGCTGGGCCTAGAGTCTTTATATTTTGCATGAAGCATCAGTAGATTGATCTCTTTCAGGATTGCTCAAATTACCACTCCTGGGTACCCAGGGGCAGAGCCCCAAGGGGGCCGGGGCTTATATAGAAATAAAGAAGGACACTATAAAATGACATCTCCTCCAAAATCGCTGGGCCTAGAGTCTTTAAATTTTGCATAAAGCATCAGTACATTGATCTCTTTCAGAATTGCTAAAATCATCACCCTTGGGTACCCTGGGATGGAGCCCCAGGGGGAAGGGGCTTATATAGAAATGAAGAAGGATTTTTAAAATGACATCTCCTCCCAAACCACTTGGCTGATTTCAACCAAAGAATTTAATCATTTGAAAACTCTGGTTGCTATGACAACAAGAGTAAAATTTAAAAAAAAAAAATGAAAAAAAAAAAAAAAACACAAAAAAAACCATCTCCTGGAAGTTGAAGAATCTTGAATTTTGCATGAAGCATCAGTACATTGACCTCTTTCAAAATTGATAAAACTTTAGAGCGACAGGGTGATTAGGCTTAAATAGCAATAAAGAAGGCAACCCTTTCAAAAATATTTGGCCAATTTAAACTAATTAAATGTTAAAGGAGGTCTTTGCTCGACCCAGTTTGTATTAGGCCTTTAAGAAAAAAAAGAGCCTTATCTCAGGTGAGCGCCAGGGCCACTGGTCCTCTTGTTTTGTGAAATTATCAAATGATAATCCACCAAGAGTTCTCAATAACCCCTCTTGAAAGCATTGAAGAAAGTGCTAAAGAGTACTTATTAATGTCTGAAATAATTGGTGTAGCATGCTTGTTCTAGCCCATTCATAGAGAGCAAAATTTTAGACTGGTCCGAATTGAAATGAGCTGCAGACAACAATTCAAAGCTTTTGAAAATTTGGATTTTCTTTAACTTGGGGCAGAAAACATTGTGGATAATGAAGAAATTGCTTGTATCAAGCAATTTCTTCATTTTCAAAAATGTTTTCCAAAGCTTTTTTTCTTGGGGCGTCTGAAATCATCATTGAGTGGGAATGGATTGAATTAGTTCATCACATTGTTTTATTTCAAGAACTTTCCAAAAATGGAGAAATTCATGAATTTCAATAAAGGACAGTTCATTTCTAGTAGTTCATGAACTAAGTTTATGAATTTTGAGGTATCTTTCATGAATTATTCATGACTGGCATGAAATATGATTGGCTTTGTGTACCTTTTTTTACAGGGATAATTTGAATTGTTGTCCACTCTGCTATTTTGATAAAGTTTTCCAATACTTGAACATTTTTCAGGGTTCGCACAGGCTTGAAAAGTACTTGAAAATGAAGGGCTGTCTTGAAAAGCCCTTGAAAACTGAATTTGCCTTGAAAAGCACTTGAAAAATAGCCATTGGCCTTGAAAAGCACTTGAATTACACTTTTCCGGTATTCCAGGCAGTTAGCTTCGGTCTCAAAATCAAAAGTGAGCATGTAAAAGGAATTTCGGCACGTTTGAATGATGATAAAAAAAAAAAATCGGCGAGAGCGCCATAATGTAAGTATAGGCCGAATATGTATGGCACGAATCGGAATTTGAGTGGCTTCCCTTCCGACATGGTGGCCGCACACCTCAGCGTGTCCGAAAAGTAGAAATGTATGTGAATCACGTAGAATTGACAGAAAACACGTTAATCTTTTTCTCCCAATACGCCCCGATTCGTACGAAAAAGAAAACCCAATTATAAAGAAAGTAACCATCGTAGATCTTTCCTATCGAAAATTTGGAAATTTAAATCGGTCCAGGACAATGCCACCTCCCCGCCGCTGATTTAATTATACTAATGATGTACTTTTTCATGAGCTAGTTATCCAAAGCTCTGTTAATCTAACACAGTCATAGCAGTCATAGCGATTTTCTCTCAACACGAGCCTTTGTTGATGGAAAAACACAGCTGACGTCACAAAAACGTCGGGTCAGTCCATTTTACTCTATGGGATCGCAGGGTCGTGACGTACATCAAAAAGACCGACAAGACAAACTCGAGTGGGTCGCCCACGTGTTGCACTATTTTTCCAGAGTAGAATTTGTGCGCAAATCTTGGTCATTTATGAATTGTAGTTGATTTGCAATTAATTATTCGGATCTTTTCCAACCCTGAAGTAAGATTTCATGGTTCCTTGTTTCTCTAACTTAATTGACAAAACTAGTGATTTTATTATGCAGTTGTTTTTGTTTATATTCAAATTATCTGCTTTCTGCGGATTTCCACTTATTATTTGAATTCTACCGGCTACGTTTTTTTATCGTGAATGAAAAAATATAAAACATATATATTCGACGCGATTTTTTTTTACAAATTTCAAAGCTGGTCTCACGCGCTCACTTGTGAAAAATAATTTCATAAAAGCGTTGTGCTGAGCTATTCCGACTTTATAGGAACGGCAACTGAAGTCTGTTCATGTCTCGATTTATATGCCCATCCCATATTATAGTAAAAGAAATTTGTTTCACGAGTAACAGCAATTTAAATTGGGGCAGTATAAGATGTCCATTTTGAATGTGTGTAAGTCCAACCGATCCTCCATTGCAAATAGTTTACAAAACTCAATACCCGAAGTTGGGTCAAGCTCAAACTATGGCCAACTGCAAATTAGGGTCACGTGTGGATTGGCACTTGACTGGCAGTTGGGTAAACTAATAATCGATCTACGGCACCTTTGCATTACTGAATAATAAGTCCTTGAAAATGGTAAGATTTGTCCTTGAAAAGTCCTTGAATTTCACTTGGCATTGTCTGTATGAACTCTGTTTTTGTTTTTCAACATCTGTGAAAAAGAAAATGTCAGGGTTGAAGAGATTTTGGCAAGTCCTGATCCCAACAGCTTTAATGTACAAAATAGGTCAAAAGTTGCAAAATTTTGAAGTAATAGAGAACAGACTGATACAAAAAGTGATAAATTTTACCAATTTGCTTATGACCAAAAAGAATAAATTTTGCGCATTATATTTTGTTGTAAATGCAGAGGTCTTGATAAGAGGGGGGGTAACAGCATTCTAAAATCCTTATTTCTCAACAGTACCCTATATTGTGGGTACTCATGTGGATCGTCTTAATGAGATAATTCAAATGAGTACCTACAACATAGGGTTTATGGCAGTATTGGTGAAATATTTTACTCTAGAATACTCTAGTTATGCCCTGTATCTGTAGCTCTGTAAAAGTGAAAGAATCGTATTTTTATTCTTTCAGACTTTATTGTGGGTGAAAATGAAACAATTAACCAATATTCCTCGAGTGCTGATTTTCAAGATTTTTCATCACTTCCTGTAGAAACAAAGGGAAACTTTGAGTGTAAATTATGTGGCAAACGATTCAAACAGAATTGGATATTAAAACGACACAGTGCCATTCATGCTGCGGTCAAACCATTTTCGTGTGTGTACTGTCAATATAAAACAACAAGAAAAGATGCTTTGAAGATGCATATTTGGTCGGTTCACCTTACTCCTAGTGCAAAAGAACAGAAATCTTATTTATAGCCTTTCGACCTTTTCTGTGCTATAGTGTTATTATAACCCCCAAATGGGAGTAAACAGTGATCATGTGATCTGGTTACCAATTCACTAATAGGGTGATGGCAAAAACGGGTATAGTTGTGCTATGAATTAATTTTTGGGGTAAACCCAGTCAACTTAGTTAACTAAATCCGAAATCCCAGGGATTTGCCAATCACTTATTTACCTTTTGAATTATGAATGTGATTGGCTGATAAGATGGAGACGTAATAACAAGTCCAAAGACTGGTCCATGAATAGACGAGAAAAAGTTTAGAACCTGGTTTTTCCTGTCCAGATTTTAACCCATTCCTACACAATGACGCTCTTAGACACCTCTCAAGAAAAACATTTTGGAAAACATTATGAAAAATGAAGAAATTGCTCGAATCAATCATTTTCCACAATGTTTCCACCCTAAAATTTTTTAAAAAATCCAAGATTTCATTAACTTTAAATTGTTGTCTGCAACTCCTTTCAATTTAGTCCAGTCTAAAATTTTGCCGTCTGGTAATGGGTTAAAGATCCAAGGCGCCATGTCAGCCCATCACTGCATTCATGCGTCATCTTTTGAAAATATGTGGGAATGGCCAGGATGCACTGTCCGGAATGGTGCTGGTGCAACGTCAATCTGAGGCTCTGCAATAGTGTAAAAAAAGTGGTAACATTTCTTCAAATCGAAAGGACACACTATACAAACAAAATACAAGGAAAAAACTATCTTGAAAGTATTTTCATTCTGGCTGTAAGCTGCTTGTTGTTTAACAAATAATCAAGTTAATGATCAGAAAAGATTAAGTGTGATCAAGTGAAAAAATGTTTAACCCATTACAAGAAAATGAATTTAAAGTTTATGAAATTGTGGATTTTTAGCTAACCTGAGCACAACTGTTGGTGAGCTATTGTGATTGGTAAATGTCTGGCATCCGTCTGTCCCTCTGTCTGTCCGTAAACAATAACTAGAAAATTTTCTCCTCTTAAACCATAAAGCCTAGAGCTTTGATGTCTAGTACATATCATCACTTATTGACCCTCTACCAAAATTCTTCAAAGAATTACTGTACTCTGAAAATTAGCCCTTTTCTGTGTGATTCCTGATTTCACAAAAGAAATCTTTGAAAATCTTCTCCTCCCATACCATTAGGCCTAGAGCTTTGATATTTGGTATGTATCATTACCCTTTCACCATGCTATGAAGATTAGCCCTTTTCTGTGTGATCCCTGGTTTTACAAAGGACCAAAGAAGGAAATCTTTGAAATTCTTCTCCTCCCAAACCATAAGGTGTAGAGATATTTGGTATGTATCAATTTTCTTGGCCCTCTACCATAAAACTTCAATGAATTACTACCCTCTGAGAATCATCCCTTTTCTGTGAGATCCCTGATTTTACAAAGGAATAAAGAAGAAAATCTTAAAAACTTCTTCTCCAAACCATAAGACCTAGGCTAGAGCCTTGATAATTGGTATGTATCTGTGTGTAATGAGCCTCTACCAAATTACTTCAAAGAATTACTATATTCTGAAAATTAGCCCTTTTCTGTGCCATCCCTGATTTTATAAAGAAGGAAAGAAGGAAATCTTTGAAAAACTTCTCCCAAACCATAAGACCAAGAGCTTTGATAGGGGGTATGTATTAATGTTATATGGCTCAAGCTGTGTCTTTTTTATACAAAAAAGCACTTTAATTTGCAGATGCCACAGGTGAGTGATTTAGGACCATTATGGTCTTCATATTTTAATTTTATGGTTAGAAAACATTGACGAAAATGAAGAAATTGCTTGCAATTTCCTCATTTTACACAATGTTTTCCCAACTCTTGCTATTGGGGCATCAAAAGACGCTGCAGTGTGGGAATGGGTTAAGACTTACTGAAATAACTGGCTTGCATACAGATCTAGTTAACCCATTCCAACACAAGAAAATTTTAGACTGGTCCAAATTGAAAGAAGCTGCAGACGACAATTTCAAGTTGATGGAATTTCAATTTTTTCGTCTTTTGAGATAGAAAACATTGTGGATAATGAAGAAATTGCTTGTTACAAGCAATTTCTTCATTGTCCACAATGTTTTCCAAAGCTTTTTTTTTTTTTTTTTTTGCCGTCATAGCGCAGTTGGTAGTGCGTCGGACTGTCAATCTAGAGGTCCCGAGTTCGATCCCCGACGGCGGCACTCATCCTTCCGACAATTTGTCTCTCACCAATGGGTTGATAATCGTAAACCTATGTGGGATAGCAGCTGGAGGCTAGGAAAGGATGTAATGGTAGTACTGGTGTGAGAAATACCAGGATTCCATTGTTAGGTGCTCCAGCCGCCGCGATATAACTGAAAGATTGTTGAGAGCGGCGTAAAACCCTATTCAAACAAACAAACCAAAGCTTTTTTCTCGTGGGGCGTAAAAAGGAGGGCTTTTGAGTTGGAATGGGTTAAGTTTTACCTCAATAAAAACACATAGTAGTTTAGTCACTGTTTGAATTGGAAATTTTCCTATCCTTAGAAGACGGGGATTCCCTAAAGGATGGAACAAAGTCTTGAACTAATCCATCTTCAATAGATTGTCAACAATTGTGGCACCCAGTCTATTGATTGAAGAATTTTAACCCTGTTCATGCTGAACCCAGAATATTCTGGTTTTGGCAGGAGGTGTAGACCAAGATCAGCCTGCACATAAGTGCAGTCTGATCTTAGTCCACACCTCCTGCGTGTACTTTTCCTGCCAGAGTTGTTTATGAAATTGATTTCTAAAACAAATATTGATTTTTGAACAACAAATTCTATCAGTGCTTTCAGCCCTTTGATTTACAGCAATTCAGTAAGGTTATTTATACAGCATGACAAGGGTTAATATTGTTTTTAGTGCCAGAGCTAGATACTGGCCGTATTTCGTATTTGAGTTGAATATTTCACTTATACTACCATAAACCCTATGTTGTAGGTACTCATTTGAATCATCTCATTAAGATCATTCAAATGAGTATCCACAAGATAGGGTTTCATTGAGAAATAAGGATTTTAAAATGCCCTTATCCCCTCTTATCAGTGTTTGCATTTACATAAAAAAATATTGAGTCCCTGGGACCCAGTGCCGTAGAAAAAGTTGAGTCCCAACCACTTTCAGTTGAGTCCAATTTTGACTTCCACAAATCATCTTCAAATTAATTGTTGTCTTTGAACAGGCTTAATAACCCTTTCCAAAACAAGACCTAGTTTTGATATTCCCAGTAAAAGTGGCTTGGGGAAACATTGAAGCAAAAGAAGAAACTGCTAATAATAAGCATTTTCTCAATTTGCCTCAATGTTTTCTGAGATATTCTCAAGTTTTATACCTAAGTAATCACAAATTTTGTGATCTGCAGCAGCTTTCATATTGGAACAACCTAAAATTTTGTTATTTGGGAAAGGGTTCAATGAAAGGATAGTTAAGAAACAATGGCATAAGGCTTTAAGTTGTGAGAACTGGTATGAGTAAGCCATGAAAGCCTGTTAGTTGCACAGGCCACCTATATTCCCCTAAGGTTGAATATAAAGAGTTAGAAAAAACATTGTGCAAAATGAAGAAATTATTTGTGACAAGCAATTTCTTTATTTTCCTTAATTTTTCTACTCCAGAAGGCCAAAAAATGTGAAATTCTCAGGCATTTGAAATTGTGGTCTTAATGAACTTCGACTTATGACAAGACTGAAATTTAGCCTTCTGGTAATGGGTAAACAAACAAACAACAAATATCTACTTTGAAGTCAATATGGCAAAAAGTAATGCTTCCTAACATTATTTTCAAAAATAAAATATTTACGGCAGCTCTTACAAGCAGGTCTAAGGGAACTAATTCATTGCCCCCCTCCTGGCAGAAATCTTTAGGGAAACTCCGGTTGATAGTAGGAATAGATCAAGGTGACCTATGATTGGACAATAATACCTGATGACAAAAAAAATATTTTTATCTGACTATTTATACACTGTTTTAATATTTCAAGCGGAAAAATAATGAATTTAAATATTTTTTTTTACTGAAATAGCCAGTTTTGAAAATGGGTATAATTTTTGGAAAAACCGGAAAAAATAGCTGTTCGGTGAGGGTCATCTCAAAAATGGGGTAAAAAGTCATAGAGAAAAGGGATCATGCCATATTAAAATTTGTTTATATGGATGTATGAATGATTGTTCTTCAATTTGAGGTCGGTCTAATCATTGTTGCTTACTCATGGACTGAGCTATGAGCCAAACGCTATAATGGTCGCCTATGGAAAATGAATTAGTTCCCTTAGACCAGCAAAGGAAAACCTTTCGACACTATAGTAACGCTGTGATACGTCAAATGAAAATTGTCGTATGCTTCATACCTGAAAGTCAGTGCAGCCCATAGTAAAAATGTTCTTCTGCTTAGTTTCACAACAAATACTGCACTTCATTCAAACAGCAGACGAATCTGACTCGTCTTTTATCAGCCAGTCTTTGAACGCCGGATCGGCAAGCCACTGGTCTTGAAAAGACCGCGAGTGTTTCTTTTTCTTGGCTGGAGAAGCCATTATTATTTACAAAATGAAAGTAACAGTTGGTTTCCGGCTATCAAATTGCCCACAAAACAATATTTTAGACAGTTTGGGTCCCAGACGTAAAAGCGGGAATCCCAACAATCGCAACTTTTCAGTTAGACATTGGCGAAGTCTATTTATAGTAACTTTGGAAAATCGGTGACCTTGCTTCAAATCTGTCGTACAGTCAAATCTGTGTTAGCGGCCAACTATGCACAGCGGCCAATCTGCCGACAGCGGCCACTCGAGTTCCCCCCGTGCAAATTCCTTCTTTAATTGCACTGTGAATAGCGTGATCTCCTGAAATGCGGCCAGCGGTCACCTTAATTGGTCTATTGTCAACAGTATATCGCACCTAAACAACGGTCATCTAACAAAACACGCGACTTAATTAGTAGTGTTCGAAAAAATCGATAATCACTACTATAGTAACTGCCGAAGTCGCCTTATCGTAATGTACAAGATATAAACAATTAATTATCGACTTGATCCCGTGTAGTTGATTAATTGACGTGTATTTAGCCATTATTATCTATTTGGTCGATTTGATCTATTTGAGCGATGATTATTGATCAGAGGAGACGGAATTTTTTAAGTCGTCGGGTCTCTTTAAATAAAATGAACTTGAGCATTATAGGTTGTTTACACATTTAGAAAATCGATTTCTTGAGGTCTTTAAAATGGATGAAAACTTGCTTTTTGCTGTCAAATCTTGCTATCATGTCGCTCTCTAAACGTAAGTTCCTCTCTCTAGAGGATCGTGTGAAAGTGGTTCGTATGATTGCCTCTGAACGTTATTCTTGGATTATTGCTAGTGAGTTTGGTGTAAGTCGTACCCAGGTCCAAAATGTTGCTAAACGTAAACGAGAATATCTCAGGATATTTTCACTTCTGTCACAATATTTTCTATCTAAAATGGTACAAAGTGCCTTTTCTTTGTTTTAAAAGACACTTGAAATGGAAGTTTAGAACTTCTTAGAATTTGGAGTAGTCTAAAGTTTTGTGATCTGTTAATGAGCTAACCCAAAATGGTATGACAAAATGGCCGCCCTATTGATACTGTGAACAGCAGCCAATCTGTGTACAGCAGCCAATTTGGCCCTCTCCCTTGACTGGCTGCTGTACACAGATTCGACTGTACTTGGAAACATTTTAGATTGTTTTCGATAGTTATCTGACGTTTCTGCGTAATATTTATGAAAATACATTGTTTTTGCCACTCTTTTTATTTTGCATCCCATGGTCGCGACGACTATTCAAATTTTGCATCCGAGCTGATTTTCAGGCGTATACAAATACTTTTACGTCTTAAATGGAAACTCTTCTAAGGCTGCAATTGTTAAAATTTTAGGCAACTGGCTTTTGTAGTTTTAGGCAAGCACATGGGCCATCATCATAGCACAGTTAGTAGCGCATCAGACTCCCAATCTTTAGTCATGGGGTGTCAAACAAAAATCAAAAGTAACCACATGGTACATGACACACATAATGAACAAACAAAAGTAACCACATGGGACATGACACACATAATGAACAAAAAAAAGTAACCTCATGGTACATGACACACATAATGAACAAACAAAAGTAACCACATGGTACATGACACACATAATGAACAAACAAAAGTAACCACATGGTACATGACACAAATAATGAACAAACAAAAGTAACCACATGGTACATGACACACATAATGAACAAACAAAAGTAACCACATGGTACATGACACACATAATGAACAAACAAAAGTAACCACATGGTACATGACACACATAATGAACAAACAAAAGTAACCACATGGTACATGACACAAATAATGAACAAACAAAAGTAACCACATGGTACATGACACACATAATGAACAAACAAAAGTAACCACATGGTACATTACACACATAATGAACAAACAAAAGTAACCACATGGTACATTACACACATAATGAACAAACAAAAGTAACCACATGGTACATGACACAAATAATGAACAAACAAAAGTAACCACATGGTACATGACACACATAATGAACAAACAAAGAAATCACATGGTACATGACACAAATAATGAACAAACAAAAGTAACCACATGGTACATGACACACATAATGAACAAACAAAAGTAACCACATGGTACATGACACACATAATGAACAAACAAAGAAATCACATGGTACATTACACACATAATGAACAAACAAAAGTAACCACATGGTACATGACACACATAATGAACAAACAAAAGTAACCACATGGTACATTACACACATAATGAACAAACAAAAGTAACCACATGGTACATTACACACATAATGAACAAACAAAAGTAACCACATGGTACATGACACACATAATGAACAAACAAACAAACACTTTATGATTTCAGACTCAATAATTGGTATAAAAGTGACTAACTCCCAATATCCTGCTCTGACTAGATCTCAGTTTAACAATTACTAAACAGAAGAATTTTAGAATGGTCCAAATTGAAGAGTTGCAGATTGCAAGTTAAAAATTATTGAAATTTTAAGTTCTTTCAATTGTCTCTGTAGAAAACATGGAAATGAAGAAATTGCTTATTCCACAATGTTTTCAAAAATTGCTTATCTTGTGGAATGTTCAAAAGCGTCAATGTGTGGGAAATGGGTTGAATTACATGCTGCTTCCTATTGTCTTGAGAGTTTTGTTGCTCCAACTGCATTAACAGGAAGTAATGAGCATGTGCTTGTGACTAAAAGAACTTCCAGTAATTTGGGTCATGTTTCTGATTTGCCATTTCAATGTAGCTTTATTTTTTAAAGGCCACAAGCAACCATTCTTTACAGATTCATATTTGGTCAAATCATCCTTCTGCTAGGGTTGCCCTGTCCACAAAGAAGTGAAATGGTATTAATCTAAAATTTCATCAAGTGAAAATTGTCATCTGCAACATCTCTGAATTTAGACCAGTTTTGTTTATTGGGAATGGGCTTAAACTGCATTGAAATCAAAGGTCTGAAAGCATCCTGAAAGCATTATTGAAGGTCAATATTTTTATCGAAAAATTTCATCAACCACTCTGGTTAGAAAAGCATAATCAGGTGGTGTAGACTAAGATCAGACTGCACTTATGTGCAGGCTAATTTTATGTTCAGGCTTATCCTTGTCTATGCCTCCTTCCAAAATGGGAATAAAGAAACTTATTCAGCAATACAATAATTAACCTAATACCAAACAACACAATGTGAGACTAGACTTAAATGCAGTCTGATCATAGTCTGCACCTCCTATTGACTCCTATGAGTAGTTTATCAGATTATTTTTCAAAATTAATTTTTACTCTTGAATTAAGTGATTCTAGCCCTTTAACAGTGTTTATTCTAGGGCAAGGGTTTGGGGGATTCCCCCACTTTTTCCAAAGGTCTCTCATATTTTAAACATTGGTGGGGATATTTTTCTTTAAACAAAGAGCATGAAATACCAAACATTTCTCAATTGAGTCCATTTTGCTCTGAAATCCCTACATTTTCTTAAATGAAATCTTAGAATAAACATTGCTTTAAGGGCTTTGGTTGAATGCAAACTCAAATAAGGATTTATTCAGCATGGCAATAGTTAACCCTTGTCACGCTGAACACAGAATATTCCGGTTTTGTCAGGAGGTGTAGACCAAGATAAGCCTGCATATAAGTGCAGTCTGATCTTGGTCTACAACTCCTGCTTGTACTTTTCCTACCATTGAAGTTATGAAAATGATTTCTAAATTGAACCACAAGTTCTCTCAGTGCTTTCAGCCCTTTGATTTTACAGCAATTCAGTAGGGTTATTTATACAGCATGACAAGGGTTAATATCTTAGTTTTCACTTCTTAGTAACTTTTAATCCTTGTCATGCTAAATTATTAATTTTCTATAGATTTCATTAAATTCAAAAGGCAGAAAAGCTCTAGAAGCACCAATTGTAGGTTAATATTTCTTTTGAATTTTTTTTACAAACAATTCTGGCTTAAAAATGACAAGCAAGTGATGTAGACAAAGATCAGACTGCACATTATGTGCAGGCTGATCTTTGTCTGTACCTCCTGCCAATGCCAGATTATTCTGGGTTCGGCATGACAAGGGTAAAGAATCTAATGAAGATGTTTTAACCCATTTTCAGACTGCAACATTTAACCCTTGTCATGCTGTATAATTACCTTGTTGAATTGCTGTAAAATCAAAGGGCTGAAAGCACTGAAAGAACTTGTGGTTCAAAAATCATTATCCTTTTGGAAATCAATTTCATGAACAAATCTTGTAGGAAAAGTACATGCAGAAGGTGTAGACTGAGATCAGACTGCACTTATGTGCAGTCTGATCTTGGTCTACACCCTGCTAAAACTGGAATATTCGGGGTTCAGCATGACAAGGGTTAAAACTGGTGCAAATTGAAAGAAGTTGCAGACGACAATTTAGAGTTTATGGAATTTTAGATTTTTTCATCTTTCTGGGTAGAGAACATTGTGTTAAATGAAGAAATTGCTTGTTACAAGCAATTTCTTCATATTAAACAATATTTTCCCAATTTTTATCTCACCCGAGCACAAACTGCTCATGGTGAGCTTTTTAGAAAGTCTGTTGTGCGTCGTGCTGCGTCAACAATTGAAGTGTTTACACTCTAGTTGCCACGGTGTTGACCCAATCTTTACGAGACTTGGTCAGAATAATTGTTATATTATGAGGATGCACCCTATCGATTATGGGAGGGTTCTATTTGAAAACACAGGAAAAAGGGGCCTTAATGACAATTTCTTTGTTTACACTCTAGAGGCCACAATTTTGGCTTAATCTTCATGAAACTTAGTCAGGATAATCAGTAGGTCATACAGATGAACCCTATTGATTATGGGAAGGTTCTTTTAGAAAACACAGGAAAAGGGGCCTTAATGACAATTTCTTTGATTACACTCTAGAGGCCACAATTTTGGCTTAATCTTCATGAAACTTGGTCAGAATAATTGTTTGATCATGAGGATGAACCCTATCCACAGAGTTGCATCCAGGCCGCGCGATTGCGGGATTCCCCCGTGTTTTTTAATCACTCCCGCAACCTCACTAATTTGATGGGGGAGTAATCGCGCAACAATGTTCTGACTCCCGCAGAATCGATAACCAAAGGGGCGATATAAAAAAAATGAAAAAAGACTAATGACGATTAACTTTTGACAATATCGTACTGATAAAAATAGCTCCGATCATCACTATTTATAACCATTACCACACATCGTAATTAAACTGGTCCCCGAATTCGGATCCATGTGTATAAAATAGTCAGGGAACCCAACAGTGGAGCATGCGCAGAAGATTCTTTCCGTTTCCGGCTAAAGACAATCATGTCAAACTTGACAAAAAGAGTTGATTTAAATCAATCTGAATACCACCATAAGGCACCACCCACTTTTTTATGGGCCTCGATATCGGCGCTATATCATCGTAATCTACAGACTAGAAGAAAGACCACGAAAGCCAATCTTGTCTGCTCTCGGGGCGAAAAATAAACGGACTATGTTTCATCCAGACGCAAAATTGCAGAAATCGTGGTTGAAAAATTATAAGAGCTCGAAACACGAGGAGAAAATGAAATCTGGGATGACTGTTATTTGTCTTGTGATAAACCTCGGGTAAGAATTATCCTTTTACTGCCGGATGCACAAATTTCAATACTTGCACACATTTAAACATTTAGTCAGACCACATTTACTAAGGACAGTGTGCATCAAAGTGAGTTTGTCAGAGCTACCTCCAATATACATGATAAACTTCAGTTAAAGAATAACTTGTGCTATGAGAACTGCTTATTATATGACTAGGACAAATAAAGCCTTCTGAAATGTTGGCTCTACAAGAATAGAGTGAGTTAGACTTGAAGGATTTAAAAGTGGATGAAAATGTTTCAACATATTCATCAAGAGCTTAGTTTTTTGCCTCAATTTTTCAGTGATATATCTTGAATTGTTGTGAAAACTTATTAGATTCGTTGTTTACTTCATATCTTTATGAAAGATTTATCAATGAATCAAGTTATTGCTTAGGGGTTTTGACCCCCCCCCCCCCCCCTAGCATTTGTCACTCCCCCCATTTCAGTAATTCAGTGGGGGAGCTCCCCCTCTTGGAAGAAATCCTGGATGCAACACTGTATCCATTATTGGAGGATTCTATTTGAAAACACAGGAAAAGGGGCCTTAATGACAATTTCTTTGTTTACACTCTAGAGGCCACAATTTTGGCTTAATCTTCATGAAACTTGGTCAGACTAATTGTTTGATCATGAGGAAGAACCTTATTGATTATAGAAAGATTCTATCGGAAAATACAGGAAAAGGGGCCTTAACCCATTCCCACATGAGCCCTCCTTTTTACGCCCCTCAAGAAATAAGCTTCGGGAAAACATTGTGGTAAATGAAGAAATTGCTTGTATCAAGCAATTAAAATTCAATCAACTTTCAATTGTCGTCTGCAGCTCCTTTCAATTTGGACCAGTCTAAAATTTTGTTGTGTGGGAATGGGCTAATGGTAATTTTTTTGTTTACACTTTAGAGACCATAGTTATAACTCAATTTTTATGAACATTTGACAGAATAATTGTTTAGTCACCAGGATGAACCCTTTTGGTTATAGGAAGGTACTTTTGGAAAACACAGGAAAAGGGTCTTAATGACAATTTCTTTTATAACGCTCTAGAGGTCATCCTTTGGGCTCAATCTTCATGTTACCTGGTCAGGATACTTGCTAGGTCATAAAGATGAACCCTATAGATTATGGGAAGGTTCTATAGGATAACACAGGAAAAGGGGCCATAATGACAATTTCTTTGTTACATTATAGAAGTTAGTTTTGGCTCAATCATCATGAAAATGATTATAATTAGTTGTCTCCAGTTGCATTTTTTTTAAAGGCAGACAGTTCAGGTGAGCAATCTAGGACCATCATGGTCCTCTTGTTTGTCTTGAGCGTCAAAAAGTGTCACTGTGTGGGATTGGGTTAAAAGCCTTTAATATTTTTTTTGTGTGTGTGTGACAAAAATTCATGAAGGGCTTAGAAACTTGGGACATTACTTCAAAGTATAGTACCCACAGTACAGACATTATGATAATTCATTTAACCCACAATCCCTTGATATCATGCACTGTTGAAAAACTACATTCATAAAGTTCATACAGACATTGTGACAGATGGACAACTTGCTTGCAATCATGTTCTTTCTTATTTGTCCCTTATTTTTGACTCCCCTGATCAGAGTCTCTCCAGTTGAGCTATCATGATCATCCAATGTTAGTCATTGTTGGTTATGGTCACGCATCAGTTAGTTTCTTGAACCCACTCCCACACAGTGACGCTTTTGGACGCTTCCCTAGAAAAACAATTTGGAAAGCATTATGGAAAAAAAAAAAAAAAAAAAAGAAATTGCTTGTAACAAGTTATTTCTTAATTTTACACAATGTTTTCTACTAAAATGTTGAAAAAAAATCTAAAATTTCATGAAATTTGTATTGTCCTCTGCATCTCCTTTCAAGTCCAAATTTTGCCCTCTAGTAATGGGTTAAATGCCCCTCAATATGAAAGCATTGGAAAAAATTGTGGAAAATGAAGAAATTTGCTTGTCACAAGCAATTTCTTCATTTTCCACAATGTTATCCAAAAAGACAAAAAAAAAAAAAAAAATTAAATAAAATAAAATTCCATCATCTTGAAATTGTTTTCTGCAACTTCTTTCACTATGGATCAGTCTAAAATTTTGTTGTGTGGGAAAGCGTTAAACATCTGTCTTGAACCAGAGGGCTAATCAGGAGGAAACTTTGGCAGGAATGTTATTTTGTTGAAAATTTTGAAATCCACTGTGTATAAGCTCTTGGTTGCCACCTGGTATCTCTCACCAGTACTACCACTAAATCCTGTCCCAGCCTCCAGCTGGTCATCCCACTTAAGTTTACAATTATCCACCCATTATTGGGAGAAAAATGTTGCAAAGGATATGTGCCTCCGCCGGGAATTGAACCCATGACATCCACTGAAGAATAGCAGTCTGATGCGCTACCAACTGAGCTATGACAACAGCTATGGCAAGAGGTACCAATTCTAATTGATTAAAAGGCCTTAGGTGAATTTTGACACTAAAATGCAAAGCTATATTGGACCCTGTTGGAATTAATGAAAACAAATCATGAACATACAAAAATAATAAATTGGACTAAAAGTGTTGTAAAAAAAATTGACATAATTGTTTGAAAATGTTGATATATTGGTAACCAATTCCCAAAAGGCAAAGTTCTAGACTGGGGATCGAACAATAACTGATCATAGTAGTGTCACTATTGTATATCTTGTATTTCAGCTTTTGGAAGATTTGGAAATTATGGGCCTAACAACTCACCAAATGTGAAAGTTTTCAAATGTGAAGTCTGTGGTAAACTGTTTCCATCAAAATCAGAGCAACAAAGACACCATAGAACACACACAAAAGAGAAGCCATTTAAATGTGTAATTTGTGATCGGGCATTTTCTGATAGAAGCAATATGAATCGGCACGTTTTAACTATTCATAAAGTAAGGCGCTGTTAGGTTGTGATAGGCCAGATTCATCATATTAAGATGGAGAGAAGAAAAAGAAACATAAAAAAATGGGTTCACCAACAATTATGGAATACACAAAAAAACTGTTTACCCTTAGTTTACCTTTGTCACGTGGATCCAGGAATATTCCTGCTTTTGCAGGAGGCATAGACAAAGATCAGCCTGCACATATGTGCAGTCTGATCTTGGTCTACACTTCCTGCTTATCCCCTTTCAACCAGAGATGTTTAACCCATTCCCACACAATAAAATTTTATACCAGTCCAATTATAAAGACGCTGCAGACAACAGTTTTAAGTTAATAAAATCTTTAAAAGCTTTGTATTATGGGTTAGAAATCATTGTGGATAATGAAGAAACTGCTTGTAACAAGCAATTTCTTCATTTTCCACAGTGTTTTCTAAAGCATTCATATTGAGGGGTGTCTAAAAGTGTCTCTGTGTGGGAATGGGTTAAATAATCAATTTTTAAAAGAAATATTGACCCTCATTAAGACCTTCCAATGCAGTCAGTCCTTTGATTTTAAAATAATTCTGCATGGGATTTTAATTCAGCATGACAAGGGTTAACATACATCCAAAGGTTCTGTTGAAATTTTATTAAACACTTTCTCGAACAATTACTTGTTTTTATGATTTTAAAATTTTATACAAGAGAAAACATTACGGGAAAAGAAGAAATTACTTCCACAATGATTCCACAGTGATTTCTTACCTATAAGCCTGTTATTTATTTATACACAGGTTTTTTTTGTCATCTGCAACAGCTTTCAATTTAGTTCAGTCTAAAATTTTGTCATCTCAGAAAGGGTTCAATCCAATTCAAAAGTTTATTAGGATTTGCTTTCATAAGATATTTTGCTTGTGATCCCCACACAAAACCCTTGTAAATAGGTAACTTTTGCAAAAAGGTTACATAATCAAGAACATTCTGTGAATATTTCATCCTAATATGTCAATGTAAGAGAGTACGTGTTTGAGTAAGTAAGTAGAAAACATTGTGGAAAATGAAGAAATTGCTTGTTACAAGCAATGTTATAAGCAATTTCTGTATTATCCACACTATTTTTTACTCCAAAAGACAAAGAGAAATTTTGTAGCATAGAAGACTGTTGACTTCTTGAAAGTAAGTTACAAAGAAGTAACTCTTGTACATTGTACTTGGCTCCTATGTGGAACCGAGCAATATCTTCATTTTCCAGAATGTTTTCAACCCAGAAAGTTGAAAAATAAAAAAAAAATTAATTCTACAATGTCTGCTACTCCTTTCAATTTGGACCAGTCTAGAATTTGGTCAACCGGGTTATATTAATTTCAATATAAGTAAATTCAGGCCATTGGAGTGAATTAGGCATTCTAGTTCTTCTAGTTACTACACCACCGTCATAGTGCAGTCGGTAGTGCATCAGACTCCTAAGCTTCAAAAATGGGATGTCATGGGTTTGATCCCCGGTGGTGGCACATATTCTTTCCGACATTTGTTTTTCACCAATGGGTGGATAATCATAAACCTATGTGGGATAGCAGCTTGAGGCTAGATAAGGATGTAGTCGTATCACTTGTGTTAGAAATACCAGGAATCTATTAAGGTGCTCCAGCCGCCGCAATTTGACTGAAATACTGCTAAAAGTGGTGTTAATCCCCCTTCAATCAATCCTCTAGTTACTAGCTCTATTGGCATAGCCTACGCCCACACAATTTCTCCTTTTTACGCCCCTCAAGAAAAAGCTTTAGAAAACATTGTGCACATAGAAGCAATTTTTTCAATGTCTACAAATTTTTTACCTTAAAAGACAAAGAAATTTAGAAATTCATTAATCTAAAATTATTGTTTGCATATTCTTTCAATTTTGACCAGTCTAAAATTTGTCATCTTGTAACGGGTTATTGTTGTGTCATTGTGCACCTCATTTGTCAGTACAAACATGATTGTGCCCATAAACTTTTTTAAGTATTCTCAGAAACTATTTGAGAAATTTCAACTAAATTTAAATTAGAATTGTCCATAGGGGACCCTTTATCAGATTCATTTTACCAATTACAGTTATAGAAATAATAAAGATTATTATACCACCCAAAACTATGTTTGGTGGGTATGTAGGAGTCAGCTTGTCAGACCGTCGGTTGGTCCGTCTGTCTGTAGCTGTCTTGTGTCCGCTCAATTTCTCGGTAAACATTGGATTGATTTGATTAAAACTTCACTGAAATAATCAGTATCAAGCAGAGATGTGCATATTCCATTTTGGTTATGGTCCATTGATTTTTAGCTCCACTGTCCGTTGTGCATCCATGTGTGTGTTCGTTCGTCCACCAGTCCGTAAACTTTAATTTACTTTAAAAATCTTCTCTTAAGAAAGTACTGAATACCATTCAACTAAATTTCACAGAAATGATCCTTGGGTGACCCTTTATCAGATTCCTTCAAAGAATTTTGATCGGATGATAAAAATGGCTTTAATGGGTGGGGCTAACTACCATATATGGTGAAAGCTTTAAAAATCTTCTCAGAAACCAATTGATGGATATCAACCAAATTTTACAGGAATGATCCTTGGGTAACCCTTTATCAGATACCTTCAAGAATAAAGATCGGATGATAAAAATGGCTTTAATGGGCGGGGCTTTGGTGACCTTTTATCAAATTCCTTCAAAGAATTGTGATAGGACTGAAAACATGTTTTTTATGGGCGGGGAATTATTGCCATATATGGTTAAAGCTTTAAAAATCTTCATCTAAGAAACAAATTGATGGATTTCAACAAAATTTCACCAGAATGATCCTTTGGTGACCCCTTATTAGATTGCTAAAAAGGAATTTATTGGCTGTTAACATTTCTTTAATGGATTGGACTTATTTCCATATTATGGTAAACAGTGAAAAGCTACAATCTGCAGAGTGGTTTCAACTAAATTTCTCAGGAATGATAAGTAAATTCAGGCTGGTGGAGAGAATCAGGTGCTCAAGCACCTCTAGTTGACAGTGTTATGGCCCTTTGGTGAAAAAAATTGTGTCCGCTTAATTTCTCAGCTACCATTGGACGGATTTGATTCAAATTACAAAGAAAGACTTGGTATGAGTCAGACATGTGCGTATCCTATTTTGGTTATGGGCCATTGATTTTTGACTGAGTTATGGCCCTTTAATTAAAAGTCTGTTTTTTGTTTATGGCCCTTTGGGGGATAGCACTTGTATATTGACAAGCGCTGTTGGGGGGTATTAGTCCGCCTTGTGACAATGTCTAGTTGTCTTTTGGAAGAGAAAGCATTGTGAATGCTAAAGAAAATGCTTGTAACGAGCAAGTTCTTCATTTTCCTCTTTTTTTTTTTTTTTTTACTTTTTCATGTTGAGGGCGTCAAAAGAAATCATTGTCATTTCTTGTCATGTCACATTTTTACATTCGAAAAACCATCTGCCAACGTTCACACACTACACATGTGAGAGAAACTCTTGTTATGTGCCAAGCACATGTTCATCACACAATTGTACATCGGAGACACCATCTGGTAACGTTCACTCATACTACAAGTATGTTAGACACTCATGTGCCATGCACATGTTCGTCACATGATTGTACATTGGAGACACCGTCTACTAATGTTCACACACACTACCATATGTTAGACACTCTTGTCATGTGCCAAGCACATGTTTGTCACACGATTGTAAATTGAAGACACCATCTGCAAGCATTCACACAAACTACAAGTATGTTAAATTTTCTTGTCATGTGCCAAGCACATGTTTGACACACAATTGTACATTGAAGACACGATTTGCGAACGCTCACACAAACTAGAAGTATGTTAGACACTCTTGTCATGTGCTAAGCACATGTTGGACACACAATTGTATGTTGAAGACACGATCTGCAAACATTCACACACACTACAAGTACTTAAGAAACTCTTGTCATGTGCCAAGCACATGTTCGACACACAATTTAACATTGAAGACATGATCTGCGAACGCTCACACACACTACGTCAGCAACTTATTGGCACTTAAAGTTAAACTTACTCCAGGGTTCTCTAATGTGAATAGCGAGCATATAATTAGAAAAAATATGTCTAGGTTTAAGGTGTGCCAACATCGTTGAAGTTATGTCAATTTACCAAACATGAAAGACACAGGCATTAACCCATTCCCACACAGTGATCCCTTGTGATGCCTCTCTAGAAAAAACAATTGGGAAAAGATTGTGGAAAATGAAGAACCACCATGTTTTCTGCCAAAAAAGTTGAAAATTCGAAAATTTCACCATCTTTTTATTGACGTCTGCAACTCCTTTCAATTTGGAGCAGTCTAAACTTTTGCAGTCTGGTAATGGGTTAAGGTGTGACAGGGCCATTAGATATGATGAATATTAACCCTTTCCTGGACAAACCAGGGATTTTACGACACTATGATTTTATACTTGAGAAAACGTGGAAAAGGAGAAATTGCTTGTTACAAGCAATTTCTCCTTTTCCCACAATATTTTCTACCACATAGGGTGGTCAGATTTCAAATTGCATGCAATTTTTCCTTGTCGTCTGCAGCCTCTTTGAAATTGGAATAGTCTAAAATTTCTTTAAACAGGAAAGGGTTAAGGTGCTCAAGTGCCTCTTGTTACCTTAAACCTTGTCATGCTGAATTAAAATCCTATATAGAATTGCTTTATCCCCTTTATTATTTTAAGCAACAATCCTCAATGCCCCTTTTCCTGTGTTTCATAATGGATCCACTCCATTTCCAAAAGAAAGTTACCTTATGACCCTGCAATCATTCTGTGAAATTTTCATCAGAATCTGACGATAATTGTGGACTTTATCACGTAAAAATCAAAGGACTGACACACTGGAAGGTCTTAATGTGGGTCAATATTTCTTTTGAAAATTGATTATTTATGCAACTCTGGCTTAAAGGGGACAAACAGGTGGTGTAAACCAAGATCAGACTGCTCTTATGTGCAGGCTGATCTTTGTCTATAGCTCCTGCCAAAACAGGAATATTCCGGGTTCAGCATGACAAGGGTTAACAGTTAGGATCTTTTTGGTACTATTTAATTCATCTTGGGTTTCCTTCACAATAGTTCAAAACAATTTTGTTAAGTCTTTCAACTAGTCCCCAAATTTTTGGATAGCGCTGTATATTTTCAGTGAAACATGGAAGAACAGCCCCTTATAGGTGTGAAGAATGTGGCAAAACATTTCCCTGGGTTTCCCACCTAGAACGTCATATGAGAATACATACTGGTGAAAAGCCATATTGTTGCAGTGTTTGTGGACGCAGCTTTACTGTAAAAAATAACCTTAAGTCGCATATGATCAGACATTACAATAAATAAGATGTAATTGGTGAACTGCTGAGGTTTTGGAAGCAAGGGGACATTTTACAAAACTGATGGATTACTCTTTAGCTACAAGGGCTTTGGAACTCGGGGGTTCTCCCCAGAAATTTTTGAAGGCGTAGTGGCAAATGCGTGGTGTGATGTCTGTTAACATCTTGGTATGACTATACATAATAAAGGTCATTAAAAGTGCTTTTTAGCTTGATTATTGACATCTTGTTTTTTCTTTATTGAATAATATTCTTCAACTTTTTAATTTTTAATGTCAATTGTGACATTACTCAGCTTTTTATTACCTCTCTATCCTATTTGTTAGAAAGGGCACTAAATTGTCCGATAGGGATGTGAAAAAGAAAGATAATGAAAGAATATATCCAAAAGTCTCAAGGGAATTAGTAAAAAAAGTGCCAACTGCTTGTCTATTGCAGTGCTCCAGATAATTTCAAGAGGCATCAGTACTGTACTGATCCAAATGATTTTAAATCAGTACTTGATATGAGGATCAGTACCAGCATACCTTTAGTATCAAATACGACATTTTATAGATACGCGTATCTACCGTAGAAGACACCCGAACTCTTCCTTAAGTTCTATGAATCGTCTGGAATGGATTTTACATTCTACTCAGCAACAAAACTTTTAATTTATTTTCATTTCGTTTTTGTATCAAATTCCATTTAATTAGACAAGAAACCAAGAAACCATTTCTATCCAGAATCATCACTGATTTCTCGTTTCAAACAGATTTCCAAATCGGCAAGAAGGAAACCGCTGTGAGTGAATCAATATATACATATTACGCCCTAAACCATGCCTTCGAAAATGTTTCTCCACGATGGAGCAAACAATTTCCTCTATAATTGATCTTATGATTTCTTCTGGCTTTGGGAGGGATTTGTCTGTCGACGACTGAAAAAAAAAACTCGTCAAAGTTTTCTGTCTCGACATTTTGCGATCAGTCGGTACGGAACGCCTGGTTTCATATCGCTCACGACATTAAATTAGAAAGAGATTCAATGCCGGGTACCGTCCTTGTTGACAAAATTTTTCCCACGGTCTGCATTCCATTGTCACGGAAAGAGACGGGAAATCGATCGGTAATTTGGGTACACAATAACATAATAATGGGGATTTTCGGCAATATCGGAAATGGCCGAGTGATAACATGAAATGCTACAAGAGTAAGTTCCCTTTTGTTTTCGCATTCGCACCTAATAACGTCTGTACACATGATTAACGGTGCGTAACTTGCACGGCAATTCGCTGAAAAGTATGCGTAACCAGCAAATTTACATCCGTAAATTACGGAAAAACGGACTTTATCTGGAGCACTGCTATTAGATAGGATTAGCTTTTCATTCTATCAAGTCTGTCCAAAAATCATATCCTTGAGGACTCCTTAAAAAAAGCATGGAGTGTTGGATTGAAAAATGCCCTTTATCAGTAATTTTAAAAATATATTTATAAGTTTCCTGTTTGAAATACCTGGTTTCATTTTCAAATTTTGCATCTTAAAGAGCTCCATTAGATTCTCACTGTAAAATTTGAAATGCTCATTATTTGCACATTCAGAAGCCTTTGACTGTCTGACAATATAACTATTCTTTTAACAGTACTTTCAGCTCTTTGAATTCAATCAGTTAATGAAAAATGTATAATATATCAGCAGTGTCCAATCTTAACCTTAATTCTCAAATTATAACATGAAACTGGAACAAATTTATAAAACAAGTGTCTTTACTCTTCTCTTCTTTAATTGATTTCAGCACTTTGATTTTCAAAAGAGGATTTTGTTTTCCAAATACATGTATTATAGAGTGAATGTTACTTGATGGATCTGAACCAATTCCAAAGGGAACTCTTCTTACAAAAGTATAATTATCTTTTCCTGATTCTAAATAATTATTAAACAACTACTTTTTATAAAAAGAAATCCCTAATTGGTCTAAGGAATTCTTTTCTTGAAGTGCTTTCAGCACTTTGATTTTCATGGGGTATTATTCCTTTTTTGGCAAAAAAACATGAGAGGATGAGATATCATTAGATGATTACTAAAGTATAATAATATTTTCATCAAACTTTAAAAACAAATTTATTGAAAAAAAATGGGGTTGAACAAACCAGGGTATGAATGTTTGAGATAATTCCCTCCATGTTGGATGAAAATAAATGGGCTTAATCCAGAAGATACCTGTGTGTAATTATTAAACTGAGTTGAAAACAAGAGCTAAGTATAACTAGGATGGCTTAATTCTATACAAATCTGTCTTTATTATTTTGGCAAATTCTCGTAAAGGAAAAAAGGTTGCGAAAAGGTTATGTTTTCAGCGAACAATGTATGAAAAACTGACCCAACTAATCTTTCCTTCAAAAAATTAAATTTTCAACCACCATGGCTTTAGTTTGATAGTTGTCACATCAAATAACCACATCTTTTACTTTTAACTGGGCCAATCTCAGCCGAAGTGACAATTTTCAGAAACCGGGTTGCCATTTTGAATTCATTGTTAGCTCACCTGAGCACGTATTGCTTAAGTGAGCTATTGTGATCCCCTTTGGTCCAGTGTCCGTCCGTCGTGCGTCCGTCATGCGTCGTCCGTCAACAATTTCTTTGAACGACATCTCCCAAACCACTGGGCCAATTTGAACCAAATTTGGCAGAAATGTTCCTTAGGTGGTCCCCTTCAAAAATAGCTAAAAGATTTGAAATCCGTTAAAAACTGACCCAGAAGGTGTAGAGCCTTGATATTTTGCATGAAGCATCAGTATATTGACCTCTTTCAGAATAGCTAAAAATTAATCATGATCCTCAGAAATGTTGTTTAGGTGGTCCACTTCAAAAATAGCTAAAAGAATTGAAATCCATTAAAAACTCTGGGTGCCATGGCAACAAAAGTGAAATTTCAAGATAATCTTTAAAATCTTCTCCTCCTGACCCAGAAGGCATAGAGCCTTGATATTTTGCATGAAGCATCAGTATATTGACCTCTTTCAGCATAGCTAAAGTCATGATCCTCGGGGTCCCCAGGGGCAGACCCGGGGTGGGGGGTTGGGGTTTATATAGAAATAAAAATCGATTTTTTAAATGACATCTCCTCCCAAACCACTGGGCCAATTTGAACCAAATTTGGCAGAAATGTTCCTTAGGTGGTCTCCCTTCAAAAATAGCTAAAAGAATTGAAATCCGTTAAAAACTCTGGTTGCCATGGCAACAAAAGTGAAATTTTAAAATAATCTTTGAAAATCTTCTCCTCCTGACCCAGAAGGCGTAGAGCCTTAATATTTTGCATGAAATATCAGTATATTGATCTCTTACAAAATAGCTAAAATCATGATCCTCGGGTCTCCAGGGCGGAGCCGGGGGAGGGGGGTATAGGCATGAAGCATCAGTTCACAGACTTTTTTCTTATTTCTGAAATTAAAACCAATGGATCCAGAGGGAGGAAAATTTTTTTCTTTCTTTCAAATCAGCACTAAAGCCTTGAAATTTGTAATTTAGACTTTTGGATCCCCAGGTTCATAGTCTGTATATGTAAGTGTGACCCACTTCTTTCATAATCCTAACCTTAACATGAAATTAGACTGTTGAAAGAAAAAGAGCCTTTATCTCAGGTGAGCGCCCCAGGGCCAACAGCCCTCTTGTTTAAATATTGGTTCCCATCATCCTTGGCTTCGCTTATTCATACAGTGTGATTAGGTTTTTTGGTTCCTTCCTCCACGAAAAAAAAAAATATTCTTATCTCTTAAATGGGCTAAAAGACTGGGGGCATTTATGATTTTTTTGGGGAAAATGATGCAATCTTTGCAGATTTCCTGTGAAAAATGTTTGTGAAAACTCACAACAGCTTTCATGTTTTTGAATTTAACATATTTTCAGTCGTGAAAATACATGATTTTCTCTAATAGTCAGAAATGGTTTTCTATTTGTCCAGAATTAAAATCAGTTCAACATGAGTTGCTAATGTAGTATTATATTGAAAAGTTTTTGAAAAGAAATTGTTTTTAAACGAGGAAATATCTTTTCAATTTAAACAAAGTTTGAAGTTTTGCCTGCAACATCTTAAAATTTTGACTAGTCTAAAATTTCATTGTCTAGTTACTGCTTCCAACAACAAAAATTGATATTTTCCCCAAAATCAGGGAAAAAATCCCAATACAATATTATTTCCTTATGCTGAAGGAAATTCCACCTTATGATGCTCAAAAATGTTTTGAGCTATAAATATCCAAGATGTTATTTATCAAAATTTGGAATTTCTGTAGATCCATTATTTTAGTCACATGGTCACGAGTTAATGATCTTGCATTGTTCAAAAACCTGGAATTAGTGAATTTATCTTTGATAACTCGGAAGTAAAGATGTCTCAAGAGTGCCAATTCTAAGAATAGATTGGTCATTCATATCACTTTTTTTGGTGATGTTTATTGTGTTTCTAATAGATTATCAAGATTTTATTATGTAGCTAAAAGAAGTTTGCAGTTGTAAGTGTATGTATATCCTTAAATGACATTCTGTGACCAATTTTGGCCAAATTTATTGTCAATGGCTGATATATGGTTGACAAACTGTTTATAATGGTTATAAATTATTTCCTAAGCTTTAAAGCAATTATGTTTTGATTCTTTTTCCATTGGCTTTTTCCTGTTCTTGAATTTAACCCTTTCCCATTATTTGAAATTTTAGACTGGTAAAAAAAACAAACTGCAGAGGACAATAAGAATTAGAAATGAAACCATGTTTTGTGGTAGAAAATACTGAGGAAAAAAGAGAAATTGCGTGTAACAAGCAATTTCTTGGTTTTCCACAATAGAATAAGGTATAAAATGGCATCACTCAGATTCTGCTCTTAACCCATTCCATTATGACAAAATTTTAGACAGGTCCAAATTCAAAGGAGTTGCAGACGACAACTTAAAGTTAATGAAATTTTAGATTTTTTTTAACTTTCTGGGTTGAAAACATTGTGGAAAAAGAAGAAATTGCTTGTGACAAGCAATTTCTTCATTTTCCACAATGTTTTTCAAATTGTTTTTCTTGAGGGGCGTCCAAAAGCGTCACTGTGTTGGAATGGGTTAACCATTGTCATGCAGAATAGAAATCTGTTTTAAAAAGATTCATTGAAATCAAAGGCCTGTAAGCACTCTTATGCTGAATAGAATCCTTCTTTATGAATGTATTGAAGTCAAAGGGATAAAAGCACTGTACTGACCAGTTATGGGTCAAAATTTTATTCTGAAAATTGATTCTATAAACAAATCTACCTTGAATACAAGGGTATACAGATGGTGTAGACTGAGATCAGACTGCAGATATGTGCAGACTGATCTTTGTCTATACCTCCTGCCTAAATTGGAATATTCCAGATTCAGCATAACAAGGGTTAAAAAAATGTTACCCCAAACCCTTTAATTGTACCTTTAACACTACTGAGCAAGAGGTACACAACCCCTTATTAACCCTTGTCATGCTAAACCCGGAATATTCCTGTTTTTTGCAGAGGTATAGACAAAATCAGTCTGCACATTATGTGCATTCTGATCTTAGTCTACACCTCCTGCTTATACCTTTTAATCCAGAATTGTTAGCTCGGCTGTTTTCGGAGAAAACCCAAGGTATTGTGATAGCCTTGGTGTTGTTGTTGTTGTCGTCATCGTCGTCAAGCAAAAACTTTGACATTTTGTGATATCTCTGGTTTTACTGAAGGCATTCACTTGAAACTTTGCACACATGTTCACTATTGTAAGAGCAACCTATACTATCAAGGGGGATAATTCTAGATGCATTTTTTTGCAAATAATGCCCCTTTTTATACCCCCCACAACGAAGTTATGGGGGGTATACTTGAATCAGGTTGTCCGTCTGTCTATCCATCTGTCCGAGGACATAATTTTGTGTCCTCATCACCTCCCACATTTCCAGACCAATTTTGCTGAATCTTTACCTAATTTTCCTTGCAATGGGAACTTGTGCACCTGCAATTTTCATAATAATGAATTAACTTTTTCAGGAGTCATGCCCCTTTGATTTATTTTCTTATATACAATATATAGAGAATAAATCATAACTCCTGAACAGGTTGACAGATTAAAAAAAATAAAAGTGGTTCACATGTTTATTCCAGAAAATAAACGCCACTATTTGACGTTGCACGAAATCCATAATTTCCATCTTCCAATCTTCTATTTTTTTACACAGTCATTGCCCCTCATTGACTTAAAATTTTTAAAAAAGAAATTGTCCACTTGATAAATCATGAATGGCCAACATTTCAATGGTTCCAATTTGGCCTCATTTAAAAGGAGGTGGCAGTTGGGGGTATTTGTTAGCCCTTACAGGTGACAGTTCTAGTTCGACTTAGATTTATTATCCACTATCCAGCGTCCAACTGCCGAGCGTAGGCACCCTTAGGCGGTGCTTTTGTCTATAATATACATTTTCAAAAAAATATTACCACGCAACAACTACATCCAGTACTATCAGCCCTATGATTTTAATGCAATTTTTAAAGAGGATTTTATTCAGCATGATAAGGGTTAAAATACCTGACACTCGATTTGTGGGAAAACAGTCTTAGATACATAATATTTTTTAAAATGAGCCAAACAGCAAAATGTGGATAATCCTAAACCTAAGTGGGATAGCAGCTGGAGGCTAGGAAAGGATGTAGTGGTAGTACTGGTGTGAGAAATACCAGGAATTCCAGGGGTTGAAATTAGCACTTGCAAACGCAAATGAAAATCTGAAATTGCCAGTTCAAAACACTAACATATCACATTTTTTTGCTAGTTTTTTTTATCATGGTTAACATTCAAGATCTGCAAATGTTATGCATAACAGAAAATTATATGCACCGGTTATCGGAAAGATGCTTGCCGTCATCAGTGCAAATGGCTAGAAATCGAAAGTGATTCAATTAATTTCATGTAAATTTTACCGCAAATAAATACCATTTAAGAAGAAAAAAATAATGTTATCAAAGGACGATAATGTGTCACTTGATTGAGACTTACTTCCATTTACGATCAGATTATGCCGGTCACCAGACAACAAACTTTTAGACTGGTCCAAATTGATAGAAGTTGCAGAAGACATATTTCAGTTGATGAAATCTAAAAATTTGTTAACTGTGGGGGGGGGGGGTTTGAAAACAATATGGATAATGAAGAAATAATTATTGCTTGTGAAAAGCAATTTCTTCATTTTCCACAATATTTTCCGATGCCTTTTTGCTTAAGGGGCATTCGAAAGCGTCATTGTGTGGGAACAGGATGTAACCCTGCGTTAATAATCATTGGCAAACCATGTTTTAACCATGGTTCGAGCAGTGTTAGACCATGGACAAGAAACATGGTTCGGCATCATTATAGAACTGTTATGATCATGTTCTAAACATGGTTTGACCAGGAATGGCAAATGGAACACGACTATTTCACGAACAACCATGGTCAGGAAGTATCCTGAAATGACCTTGTACTGACTAGGTTAAATGACCATGAATCAAGCTTCATGTGACCAAGGTTAAATCAAAGCCAAAACAGTCAGAAAACATGGTAATAACAGGGTTGTTTCATGACACCCTGTAGGCAGTTTAGCACTCATTTTGGCCTGTAATGGCCATGTTTTACCATGGCCTTCCTGGTCAAACCATGTTTCAGACATGGTTTAAAAACTGGACGTCCATTTCAATATATGGCAGTTATAATGGTAAAAAAAAATCAAGATTGTTTAACAACGCCCTTTAGAGGCCAGTGCCGGCACTTAAATTTTAGCCTGTAATGGCCATGTCTTATCCTGGTCAAACCATGTTTCAGACATGGTTTAAACAAAGTGCATTGACATCCATTTCAATTTACAGTAGCATGGTAAAATCAAGGTTGTTTCACGACACTCTTTAGAGGTCTGGCATTCATTTTGGCCTGTAATGGCCATGTTGTATCATGGCTTTCCTGGTTAAACCATGTTTCAGACATGGTTTAAGCAAAGTAGATAGATGTCCATATCAATGTCACAATTAGGTAGTTAAAAGACTGCTTTGTGATTTATGAAAATGTCTGGTAACTTATTTACCAGGACTGTTAAATTTTTCAGCACCTCTTTACAGAATTTTTTTAAGAATGCACATCAGCAAAAATATAACAAAGAACATGCTCTGACCATGACTTAATTGTATTCTATTGAATAATTTTAACCCTTTCTCAAACAAGCCTTGGTTTTAACATGTCTGCAATTCAAGTCTTCTGAATACACTGTGGGAAAAGGAGAAATTGCTCGTAATGAGCAATTTCTGCTTTTCTCACAGTGTTTTCTACCCTTCTGGAGACTTTTCTGCCATTTTCAACGAGTTTGAAACTATCAACTGCGAACACTTTGAGCTTAGAAGTCTAAATTTGTTGTCTGGGAAAGGGTTAACAGATTAACATTTAAAAATATATCTATTTCTATTGACTTAAAAAAATAATGCAATTATATACCAGTGGATAATCAAACTACAGTGTACTACAGTGCCCAGATTTATTTCAATCCAGTCCTGTGGGGAACATAAACATGGTAATTGTGTTTAACCCTTTCCTGTTTTATGAAATTTTAGACTGGACCAAATTGAAAGAAAATGCAGACGACAATTAAAATGGGATGCAATTCCCAATAAAACCATCCTATGTGGTAGAAAACATTGTGGGAAAAGGAGAAATTGCTTATTATAAGCAATTTATCCTTTTTCCACAATGTTTTCTCAAGTATAAAATCACAGTGACGTAAATTCCCGGGTTTATCCAGGAAAGGGTTAATTGTTATGATTTGCCACATATTTCTGTACAGACTGCACTTTTTCTGTAATGTCTTTGTTGCTCGCATTAAACTTTTCATTCAGAACAGCAATCATAGCAGAAAAGAGCCTTGAATCAAATGCTTAAAGTCTTGCTGTTAGGTGCCTTTCACGACACAGAATGTGGAAGAATGTACTGCCTGGTAAAAAGTTTCAACATGAGCACTTATACTGCCTCATACAGTTTATCAAGATGTGTGACTGAATCCCTTGGTCATCCAGTGTGAAGCCATTGAAAGTTCCTGCAGTGCACTGCGGAGAGCTTTGAACTAGTGAAAATGTTTCCATTGTGGAAATTTGTGCTGGTGATGGTGGTTTCTTTGGTATAGACTCCCTAGTTGGTGAACATGTAGAATCCCTGGCTTCTAGCTCCTGGCTTAGGCGCCTCTTCAATCGCTTAACTTCATCTTTTAGATCACGAAAGTCCTTCCTACTTACGCATCTGCAAAAGTATGTTACATTTGTGTATCAACATTATCGGGATCAACGAACATAGTGTCGTGTGATACTTCAGACAAACAGTAAAATCTCTAATAAGACCCTATTAGGAAGGTCTACTCTCCTTGAAATGGACACTGACAGGTGGTTATGGAAGAAAGGGTTAATATGTCGGTTAATATCTAACAAATGCAGTATAAAGCTGCAATAATTCAGATGCAACACTCATTCATTAGCCCATTCTCTGATTAATGAGTTGATGGGTTTGATAGCTCTGCAAGACTGCAAATACTAGTAGACCTGGGTCAGATTGATACTGGTTGAGCTGTGTGGTCAAGGTCTACTCTACATGCTTGAGAAAATCTGGATGAGCTAGGCCTTTACTATTAAATGTAGTCATAACTTAATTTTCATAAATGAAATACTGGTAAAAAATATTTTCATAGTAGTCAGGCCCTGTGGTCACAAACAAACCGAAAATCGGGATCAGGCCCAAAGACAAATTTTATATTTCTTTATTTTCTTCCACAAAATTGCTTTAAAACACTTTTGTTTGGTACTATTTGGTAAAGATTGTTGAAAAGAATACAGACAAATACTGAGAATTTAATTTCAGAAATTAGTCCTTCGAAAATAGAGTTATTTAATTAAGCCTGATGAAATCAGGATCAGTTTTGATCTGATGTTAAGAATCAGGATCAACTCTGTTTATGCTAATTTCTGATAGATTTAATATTTTACAGTGTCATCCTGCTTATTACGACTGTCTAAAAATGTGGTTAAATCATTAATAAAATCAAAGGGCATATTGAAGAAAATCAAAAATATAGAATTGATCTTGAGCCTGATCCCGACTCGTTTCATTTGTGAACACACGGGGCCGTGAGGCTGGAAAAATTGTTCATCTTGGAACAGGTTATTCATCCTTTACGTCACATGCCTTTGTTGTGGATGATTCTTAATATAGCAAATGAGGTAAAGGGATAGATTCACCACATATAGGCAGTCTCAATATTACATTTAGATTTGACTGTTTATTCATAAATTTTTGATAATATTTTAAAACGATGAATTCTGATACTCAATTAGCAATATAGTTCAAACTTTCAGTTAAAGATTAAAATTGGAAAATTATTTATCCAATAACAATTGTTGATTTTCACAAGACATCTTCCTTGCTGATTTATACAAGAACTTTTATGTTTAAAGAGCTGTTTGGATTTTATGTCTCTCTCTTAACCCTTTACCTCATAAGCTATTTAGACCCATAATCCGCCCATCCACAGTGAGGGAATGTAATAAAACAAGAGGGACATTGGTGCTAAAGCGCTCACCTGAGGCAATGTTTAATAAGGTTGTGAATTCAAAACTTCTAATTCAAAACTTCCAAATTCAATACAGAATATCAATATTTTCACTAAATTTTGCTTTTCAAAGACTTTACCTAGTGAAATAGTTTTTGAACCGATTTGACCCGATTTTAAATTTAACTGAGATATTAATGGGACAAACATTCTAACAAAGTTTCAAGACAATTGGGCAAAAAATGTGGCCTCTAGAGTGCACACGAGATTACCTAGTTTATGGCCTGTTTTGACCAAATTTCCAACTTGAACGAGAAATCATTGCGACAAACATTCTGACCAAGTTTCAAGACAATTGAGCCTAAAATATGGCCTCTAGAGTGCAAGGTTTTTATAAGATTTGACCTAATGACCTAATTCATGACCTGATTTGACACGATTTCGATCTTGACCGAGATATCAATGAGACAAACATTCTGGCCAAGTTTCAAGACAATTGAGCCAAAAGTGTGGCCTCTAGAGTGCACACAAGGTAAAAGTTGACGATGGACGGCAGACAGCACCTGATCACACTAAGCTCACCTTGAGCACTTCATGCTCAGGTGAGCTTAATAAAGGAGAATTATGAAGGTGAAAGGAAAATGCAGATTTTGATTTGTTTGGAAACATTGTTGAAAATGGAGCAATTGCTTGTTACGAGTCAATGTTCCATTTCCCACAATGTTTTCAAATGTTATCAACCTACAGTGGCATGAAATCCCATTTCTGAGTAGTAAAGGGTTACTAAGTTTCTGAAATAGAAAATTCTAAAACTTACTCAGAATGGCTTGACTTGGTGTTCTTTGTATGCAACAGTGCCTTTTCTGCCACCTGCTTTGAAGTCAAAGTAGCTGTAAATAAAAGATTGATTTAATTTTAAAAGAATTATAATGGCCTTTTTATTTTTTTACAGCCTCTAAATGTTCAGACCAGTCTGTTTATGTGTGCAGCCCAGTCTGTTTATGTGTGCAGCCTGATTAACTTTTACACTAAATCACCCTATTAATAAATAAGCAATTCTATAAAACAAACAAAACACTGCCAAACTACAACTTCAATTTTGTTACTGTGTCTTAAAACTGTCTTTTGCTCAACCAATTGAACCCTGAAACTTTGGATGAACAAGTCCAGTCTCCAATTTAGTTAGGCCATTTTTGCAATTTAGGGTTGTTTTTTCAATATGTTTCAAAATTGACAAACAGTGCAGACCCTGATCTTGAAGGATGCTTATATGTGTCACTAGGCTAGACCATTAACCCATTACCTGATGATGAAAATAAAGTAGACCCAGATCAGGCAGCACCTGTAGGAGCTGCCTGATCAGGGTCTACTCAGTTTGCTTCAGAGCATATTGTAGTCCAGACTTTGCTTTACTGGTTACAGCATTGATATTAAAATTTTTTGTGACAAATTAAAAATATATCTAATTATATATGCAAAGTAGGTGGAGTTTTGGATGATAAATAAAGTAGATCCAGATCAGGCAGCACCTGTAGGAGCTGCCTGATCAGGGTCTACTCAGTTTGCTTCAGAGCATATTGTAGTCCAGACTTTGCTTTAGTGGTTACAGCATTGATATTCAAATTTTTTGTGACAAATTAAAAATATATCTAATTATATATGCAAAGTAGGTGGAGTTTTGGATGAATATGAAACAGATTAAGGGTTAAAGACACACTATGTAACAGTGGAGATCCTGACCTGTAGGAGCTGCCTGATCAGGGTCTAATCAGTTTGCTTCAGAGCATATTGTAGTCCAGACTTTGCTTTACTGGTTACAGCATTGATATTCAACATTTTTGTGACAAATTAAAAATATATCCTATTATATATGCAAAGTAGGTGGAGTTTTGGATGAATATTAAACAGATTAAGGGTTAAAGACACACTATGTAACAGTGGAGATCCTGATCTGACAGCTTCTTTAACCCTTGTCATGCTGTATAAATTACCTAACTGAATAGCTGTCAAATCAAAGGGCTGAGAGTATTGATAGATCTTGTTGTTCAAAAATCAATATTTCTTTTAGAAATCAACCTCGTAAACAATTCGGGAAGAAAAAGTACAAGCAGAAGGTGTAGACCAAAGTCAGCCTGCACAAACGTGCAGTCTGATCTTAGTCTACACCTCCTGCCAAAACCGGAATATTCTGGGTTCAGTATGACAAGGGTAAAGAGCTATCTGGCCTAGGCCTCCACTATTTGAAAACTAGACATTGTCGCAAAGTGGACTAATACCTCCCAACAACGCTTGTCCATATATAAGTGCTATCTGCAAAAGGGCCATAACAAAAATGGACTTTTTTTAATTAAAGCAATAAAACCAGATGTGATTGTGAAACACCATGCCCCCGATACAGGAATTCTTTAGAAATGGGTGATTTTTATTGTTTTTTTTTTTGTTTTGTTTTAGGGAAAATGGTTAAATGTTGACCTTGACCTTGATGAAATGACCTTCCCCAGTTGCACCTTATTGAGACCTATCTACATACCAAATATTAGCATTGTAACTTAATTAGGGATGAAGTTATAGGAAAATGTTTAGTTGGCAGGTTAAGTTTTTGAGTAACGTTTTAGGGAAAAGGGTTAAAATTTTGACCTTAACCTTGATGAAATGACCTTCCCCAGTTGCACCTTGTTGAGACCTATCTACATACCAAATATTACAGGGTTTGACATTAATTTTTTGGGCTGCCAGACAGTCGGGCTTGTTGCTGCCAGATACTGCTGGCCCTGACCAAATGTTCACTGGTCCTGACCAATTGCTTGTATCAGAAGTTAGGAAATGCATTATTACATGGTTTTCTTTACCAGATACCAAACTATTCCAAAGTTATTTCACCTTGAACATTTACTAACTAGATTTGCACAAAATATTAATGATGAACTTGTAGGTAGTTGGTACTAGGTAACAAGAAAAACAACTGATAAACACATTTAATAAGCAGTCTGAATTCATAATAAAAATAGTTGAGAGTTGCCAAGTTAACAGGGGTTCTACTTACTGACATACTCATAAAACAAGCAGCAAAGTCTACCTGACTTTTAAATTAAACAGAAATCTCAGTATATAAATATGATGGTTGCAAAGGACTTACAACTTAAATAATGACATTTTGTCATATCGTCAATGTAAACTAAAGTAAAGGGTCCTGACCGTATTATCGTAAAACCTAGCTTGGGATATTTTTCGGTTTTTAAATTATGAAAGACGGCCGGAATAGCTTTATTTTAATCAAAATTGTTACACAGGACATCAGAACCTTTATGTTTTCTGTAAAAGAAATTTGCGTTTTTAGGCCGCATTTTTGTATTTATCCACATTCTCGTAAAAGTTGGGATCCCAGAATTAATGATTCTCGGTTTCAGTAAAGACTTACACAGAGTTTCCATTTACGACGTAAAAGTATCTGTACACGCATGAAAATCAGCTCGGACGCAAAATTTGAATACTCATCGCGTCCATGGGACGCAAAATAAATTGAGTGGCAAAAACAATGTATTTTCATAAATCTACGCAGAAACGTCAGATAACTGGCGAAAACAATCCAAAATGTTTCAAAGTACGACAGATTTGAAGCAAGGTCACTGGTTTACCAAAGTTACTATAAATAGACTTCGCCGATGTCCAACCGAAAAGTTCCGATTGTTGGGATGAATTTCTTTTTGTCATTTGTTATCATTCAAAGGGTCCCGGGTTCGATCCCCAACGGCGGCAATACTCTTTCCGACATTTGTCTACCAACAATGGGCAGATAATCGTAAGCCTATGTGGGATAGCAGCTGGAGGCTAGGAAAGGGTGTAGTGGTAGTACTGGTGCGAGAAATACCAGGAATCCATTGTTAGGTGCTCCAGCCGCCGCGATATAACTGAAAGATTGTTAAAAGCGGCGTTAAACCCCATTCAAACAAACTTTTTGTCATATTGATTTCAAAGTAAATATTTATTGTTTGTTTGTTTACCCATTACCAGCAGGCTAAATTTTAGGTTGGTCAAATATAAAGGTGCTGCAGATCATAAAACTCGAGTATATCTCAGAAAACATTGAGGCAATTTTGATAAAATGCTTCTTATTAGCAGTTTCTTCTTTTGCTTCAATGTTTTCCCAAGCCAATTTTACTGGAAATATCAAAAATATGTCTTGTTTGGGAAAGGGCTATTAAGCCCGTTCGAGTACAACAATTAATTTGAAGATGATTTGTGGAAGTCAAAATTGGACTCAACTGAAAGTGGTTGGGACTCAACTTTTTCTACGGCACTGGGTCCAAGAGACTTCGTATTTTTTTATGTAAATGGAAACACTGCTTACAGTTAAAACAGAAACCAGTCATGTGGAATTTCCCCTGCTAGTAATGCATGCGCATCCATAGCGGATATGGTAGAATAGTAAACAATCATCCTTTCAACAAGGGAATAGGTCAGTTTGCAATCGTAAAATAATGAATTTATAGAGGACAAATATAGATTTGAAATTAGGACGACCAGTCGGGCTTGTTTCTGGCGGGTTCAACCTGACCAGACCGAGCATCAGGCAGACAAAGTCGGTCGGTCGTAGGTTAATGTCAAACACTGTATTAGCATTGTAACTTAATCAGGGTCGGAGTTATAGGAAAATTGGCAGGTTAACTTATGCAGACAGACAGACAGACGGACAGACAGACAGAAAGACGGACACCGGTAAAACCCCCGATCTATCGATGCAAGGGGCATAAAAAGATAATGCTCAAGAGGAGAAAAACATGGGTTGAGCACATTATGGTCATAACAACATCTTGTAACAAGATGTTCTTGCATTCATTTTGAACTCAATCATCAAATATATCTCCCATCATGTGCATGATGGATGCAAATTTAGTTTATACTTTTATCTAAATTACAGAAGAACCAGCACAGTTAGCTCAGTTAGTAGAGCATCTAACTCCAGAGCAGTAGGCCAGGGGTTTGATCCCCGGCCGCAACATACTAAAAGTCGTTAGAAATTGATAGTAGTAGCTCCATTGCCAGCGTTCAGCATTAAAAAGAGTAGAGCACTATGACTGGTCGTCCCGGTGTCAGGATAATGTGACTGGATAGAGTGTTCATGCTATGTGTCTGCCACATGAGCATTCCATGATGCAGCACTATAACTTGTCTTGTGCAGACACTGTTGTGATATAACTGAAATACTGTTAAAGAGACGTTAAACCCAATGTTTTCAAAAGGTTACTTTTTATATTGATGTCAAAAGGTGTAAACGAATCATATGGTATGTAAACTTGCCTTTACAATTATTACCTTTGAGCTGAAGGCTCTTGTAATTTTTAAGTTGCATCAATGGCATCAGGTGAAGCTCCATCAGTTTATGTAAAACTCCATCTCCATCAGTCAAATCAGGAATAAGTTCCATCAGTAACATCAACCATTAGCATGTTGAAATTGGTATCCAACTGTTCCTTCATTTGTTTTTATTTATTTCTTTTTTTATTCCTGCAATTGCCCAATATTAACTTTACTCCTGTGAAGATTATTGACTCTCACAATATCAAAAAAGTGATTTTAGACCGAGAAATATGATAAATGTTGTTTGTATACAGCAATGGCTGCCACCAGCCTCAGTGCAGACAACAGGTGCGGGCATGTTGAAATTCCTACAATTTTCCAGCTAGTCAATCATATGGGTAACGGTATAATTTGTTAATTAGGTTGAAAGTTGATTAAAACACAAATTCAAATTTATACAATATCAAAATCTTTTTTTTTTTTCATGTACATAACAATATCAATTTATGATATTCACATTACAAATAAATTAAAACGAGAATTATGATAGAGAGCAATTCGCTAATAATTTGGTATTAGTTCGGTAATCATGAAAAATTCGGTAATTCAATGCTCCAATGTGGGACCAAACCACGATCTGTCTTACAAAAATATAGATGATGGTTTATTGCACAGGCATTTTAGCTGAATTGGTTAATATCAAATGTCATGCTATCCGCTTCCCCACCCGCTTTCACCTTACCTCCAACAGCCAAGGTCCGAAATCTCGATCTACCCGGAAAGCCTGGGAAACATGCATATCCTCCATCCTCTAGTTTGTAAACCGACTTTTCAGGTACTAATATATACTTCTGATCATGCACAAAAAGTTTTTCGTTGTCGTTGAACCAGCGCTTAACGGAAAATTTGTTTTCGAGCGGTTTACCGCCATTTCTGTAATATTTTTTCCAGGCCGTGACGTCATCAGAAATGCGCTTTGCATCACGTGATACGCAGATTCTGATTCTGGCGAGTTAATTTCCGACAAACTCATGTACTTTTTTATATTTTGATTCGGAAAAGAGACTTGTTACCGGTAAATTGAGAAATGTTCTAAGTGATTTTGAAGTTCCCTGTTATTACGTCATCCTGGAAATGCGTTTGTGTACCACGTGATACACAAAGTTTTTTCTTATATCGTTACAAACAAATGATCGGTAATTCTCGGAGGCTCTACGAGCAAGTTCGCAGATCGAGTTAGACCGAAAATAATCGATTAGGTACGGTTCCCAGCTTTGTAATCTTCTTGTTTAGCTAGTAGGTGACCAGCCGCGATGGAGATTGTTTACTTCCGGCGACGTTTCTTCGCCGAGCTTAAAGTAAAATGGCTCAACAAGCCTTACACGTTTTTTTAAACGCAAAGCAGCCGAAGATGATGAAGGTAAATAAATAATAAACGTTTTCTTACAATTATAAGTCCAGAATCGTAGAGGTCAGTGTAAAAATTAGCTAGCCTAGCAGACGCCTTGTATGACGTAAATATTTCGTCACGGAATATTAACTCGCTCTTTCATCACAGCTGATTTAACAGACTAGGTACTATAATATAGTATCGTCGGCTTATCAAAACTGAATTTTAGGAGGTTTTTTTTTTTTTTTTTTTTTCACCATCTACAACTAAAGTCTCAGTGTATATATTTAGTGACAAGTCAATGTTCTTGCTGAAGTTGCCATCTTTTTGCTTCAGCTCAACTACGTAAATAGCTGAGTATTTGAAATTGATAATCATTGAAAATAAGCGAATAAAATTAAAAAAAAAAAAAAAAAAAAACCAATGAAATTGAGTTATTTTTCCAAATAAAAAATCAACAAGGATTAAAATAAGAAAACATTTAAAATTTGGGGTTGAAATATGAAAAGGCCAGGAAATGTTTTGACTGCCAACCAAAACAGTTGTGTGGTAATGGGTTAACCCTTAACAAAAATATCCCGACTTTTAATGACCCTGTTAAAGAAGCCTTTTGAAAACATTGAAAGAAAAGGAAAAATGTTGGTAACCAGTATTTTCTCCCTTTGCCAGAATGTTCTCTACCGCTCCCGGAAAGAAACTCTGCTTTTGATATACATTTATTTCGTTGTCTACAAATGCTTTGAATTTGGACCAGTCTTACAATTTGTTGTTTGGGAAAGGGTTAATCTTTTAACCCTTTCCTGAATAGAAAAAAATTTAGACTTCCAAACTGAAAGAGTTTTCAGGTAATAATTTTATATTTGATGGAAATGGCAGGAAGTCAGCCAAAAGGTAAGAAAACACTGTGGGAGAAGGAAAAATTTCTCGTTACGAGCTATTTCTCCTTTTCCCACAGTGTTTTCAAAAGACCTATACTGCAGACACGTAGAAACCAGGGCTTGTTTGGGAAAGGGTTAAGACAAATTTCTCTATAAATTTTTTGAAGGCAAATTTTTTTGGCAACTTGTTTATTTGGGCCAACACTAGCACTGCATTTGGATTGCAGAAAATTTAAGAATGGTCAGCCGGCACAGTCTTGGTTGATACTGTTTGCAGATGCATTAAGCACTTTTTCACAGAACATGAACAGCATGATTTAAATATGTAAGATAAATCATCTTAGGACAGAGTTTGTCCATTATTTGAACATGAAAAATGTGCCTAAAGGTTTTGAGTTTTATAAGTAATTCATGTGAACATGATTTGAATGTGAAATGTACCTGGTAACTTTGTAGCTTTATCTTTGTACATGTTTTGTCCCTGTTTTGTACTTGATAACTTGGCTTTTTCTTTTGTTTATGAATTCATGTGAACATGATTTGAATGTGATATGTACCTGATAACTTTGTAGGTTTATCTTTGTACATGTTTTGTCCCTGTTTTGTACTTGATAACTTGGCTTTTTCTTTTGTTTATGAATTCATGTGAACATGATTTGAATGTGATATGTACCTGATAACTTTGTAGGTTTATCTTTGTACATGTTTCGTCCCTGTTTTGTACTTGATAACTTGGCTTTTTCTTTTGTTTATGAATTCATGTGAATATGATTTGAATGTGATATGTACCTGATAACTTTGTAGGTTTATCTTTGTACATGTTTTGTCCCTGTTTTGTACTTGATAACTTGGCTTTTTCTTTTTAAATGAATTCAAGAATTTGTTTTTTTACATGCTTTGTTTTTGAAAACATTAATAAAATTAGAAGGAATACATTACTAGAGATGATGACAAATAATGTCCTTAATTTAACCTTGGTATGGACATGAAAACTTTTGATTGCTCTTTAGTTTCCGTACTGAAAACAAGTTTTCATGGTCAAAACACATCCTTTTTAAAACATGATATGGATGTCATTGTTATGTCCTGAAATGGAAATGAAATTAAGAATTAAAATCTGATATGACCATGTTTTGGCAGGGTAAAGGAGATATTGAAAGGCTGGCGATGATTTGGAAATGATCAAAACATGTCTGTTTCAGGGTATTTCATGGTCATGTATTTCTATCAGGAAATAACATTGCCATATCAGTGGCAACCATGGACCAACCATGGTTGTCACTGATTTGACTGTGGTCATAATCGCAGGGTAAGCCCTTTGAGCAAAAATACTAAACTCTTGTTATGCTGTATAAATTACCTTACTGAATTGCTGTAAAATTAAAGGGCTGAAAGCACTGATACAACTTGTTGGGTAAAATCAATTTCACAAACAACTCTGGCAGGAAATTTTCAAGCAGGAAGTGTAGACCAAGATCAGACTGCACTTATGTCCACTTATGTCCTGCCAAAAATGGAGGGTTAATAAGTTCGTCAATCAGAACAACATAGCCGCCAATGTTGTGTTTTGATAGGTTTTTGTATGTAATCGTGAGATTTAATCTATTCCCACACAATGACTCTTTTGGGTGCCCCCCAAGAAAACAATTGAGAAAAAATAGTGTAAAATGGAAGAAATCGCTTGTAACAAGCAATTTCTACATTTTCCACAATGTTTTCTATCAAAGAATTGAAAAAATCTAAAATTTCTTACACTTTTAATTGTCGTCTGTAACTTCTTTGAATTTGGACCAGTCTTAAATTTTGCTTTCTGGTAATTGGTTAATTGTCTGTGAGGTATATAGAAGCTATATTTTGTCAAATCCTAATTAGATGACATAAATTTAAACTTATCCAAACTCAAAGAAGTTTCAGAAGATGTTAAAATTAAGCTTTCAAGTGGAAAAATATAGAAAATGAATGTTACAACTTACAAGCAATTATTTCATTCTTCGCTATATTTTCCAAAGATTTTTTCCCATGGGGCTTAAAGAAGCAGAATTTTTTGGGAATGGGTTAAAAGTCACAAGCGTATGCATTGAACAGTTATTAATGTGACTGATTAATGCAGGAGTCATTGAACTCCAAATTTAGTCTGTTGAGCAGAGTTCTGAGTTCCTGTAATGCTGTATTTGAATCTTTCAGACAAACAGACTTTGGTACAGTCACATAGCAAACATAGGCAGAACCCACAACCAAGACAGCAGCCATTAGATCCAATCAACAGACAGAATTTGTTAACTTGCACATACTGTGGCAAAGTTTTTGCATATAAATCGCAGTTAGCTTGTCATGTTAAATCTCATACTGGTGAAAAGGAGTTTGTATGTTCTGTTTGCGGTCATGGCTTTATACGGAGAGATCGACTTAGAAATCATATGATAAACGTTCATCAAATGTGGCCAATAAATGGAAACAGCAAGAAATCAAACTAACTGAAATTTTAACCCATTCACACACAATGACACTTTTGGACACCTGGCAGAAAAGCAATTCGGAAAACATTGTGTGAAATTAAAAAAAATCTTGTAATAAGCAATTTATTCATTTTACCAAATGTTTTCTATCCAGAAAGTTAAAAAAATCTACAATATAATCAACTTTAAATTATCGTCTGCATCTTTCAATTTGGACCCGTCTAAAATTTTGCGGTCTGGTAATGGGTTGATATTAATTTAATAATTATGCTATTTAGTAAATTCCATCTATTTCAGAAACAGGTTTTCTATATAGAGACATCAGTAAAAGAGACCTGGTATCTCCAAGTTGTTCAACTATTAATTCCAAGAACAGATCCCTTGTGGAAAATCCTTTTTGCTGTAATGTTTGTGGAAAAACGTTTGTGTATAAGTCTTCTATTAGAAAACACATGCTCATTCACTCAGGGAAACGTCCGTTTGTTTGTGATATCTGCGGAAGAGGCTTTAACCAGAAAGCACATTTGCAAAGCCACAAGATCACAATGCATTCAACAATGTAAAACACTAACTTTTAACCCATTTCCAAATGACAAAAAAGGAGTTGCAGACGGCAATTCATTGTTGATGAAATTTTAAAAATCTTTGTCTTGTGTTAATCTCATGATAAACAGATTTTTCCCAGTAGAAAGGGTGAAATATGTGTTACAGAGCAAATTTGCATTCTAATGATAATTCTGACATGTGACATAAATTGCACATTGACTAGGAAATGTTTCATCTCGCTGATTGACTAGAAATGGTAATTTACAGATTGAAGGCAAGGCAATTGAGCTCTGACAGGACAAGGATTTCCACTTCTATATCAACCCATTACCTGATGACAACATTTTAGACTGGTCCAAATTCAAAGGAGTTGCAGACGACAGTTCAAAGTTTATTAAATTTAAGATTTTTTCTAATTTCTTGGCTGGGTAGAAAACATTGTGGAAAATGAAGAAATTGCTTGTGACAAGCAATTCCTTCATTTTAAACAATGTTTCCCAATTTCAAGTTGATGGAAACTTAAATTTTCCCCCTCTTTTTGGATAGAAACATTGTGGATAAAGAAGAAATTACAGGACAAAGCGTTTTATGGAGGGTTTAACAGCATTTTGCAAAATCTATGGCAAGAAACATGTAATAACAAGAAAATGGTTGGTTCATGGCCTAAAGGTTATACCAACAACTTGAACAATCTATAGTTACGAGGCTTAAGTTGCCAAATCAACAAAAATGGTTCATAAAAAGTCAGCCAATGTCTGAGTTCAAAGTTCAGACCTAATCTAATTGAAAGACTTGATTGGTTGACCGTTTATTTGATTGACAACCACAATCCATTAACTATTAGGATAGTATGTCAAATATGTGTATTTAGCTTGAAGGATTATTAGTTCATTGTGCCACATAAGATATATGCTTAACCCTTGTCATGCTGAATAAATTACCTTACTGAAATACTGTCAAATCAAAGGGCTGAGAGGACTGATAGAACTTGTTGTTCAAAAATCAATATTTCTTTTAGAAATCAACTTCATAAACAACTCTGGCAGGAAAAGTACAAGCAGGAGGTGTAGACTAAGATCAGCCTGCACATAAGTGCAGTCTGATCTTAGTCTACACCTCCTGCCCAAACCGGAATATTCCAGGTTCAGCATGACAAGGGTTAATCTATTCCAACACAATGACACGTTCAAACGCCTCTCAAGAAAAAATCTTTGGAAAACATTGTGGAAAAAGAAGAAATTGCTTGTCACATGCAATTTCTTCATTTTCCACAATGTTATCTACCCAAAAAGTTGAAAAATCTAAAATTTCATAATCTTTGAATTGTTGTCTGCAACTCCTTTGAATTTGGACCAGTCTAAAATGTTATTGTCTAGTAATAGGTTGATATGCAGACAGTAGAATAAGATGAAAAAGCTCCATGGTGTCTGTTGTCTGTTGTCTTGAGTTAGATGATGAAATTTTCCTTTTAACCGTTGTCATGCTGAATAAAATCTAGTTCAGAATTGCCTTCAAATCAAAGTGATGGAAGCACTGGTAGTATTTGCTCAACCAATTAAACTTCTTTCAAAAATTCATTTCATAAACAACTTTGTTTTAAAAGGAGAGGCAGGAGGTATAGGCTAAGATCAGACTGCAATTATGTGCAAGCTGATCTTTGTCTATACCTCCTGCTAAAACTGAATTATTTCTGGTTCAGTATGACAAGGGTTAAATATTAGATATGCCTAGAATAATCACTAAATGAATCATAGAGAAGGTTACTTATACCTCTTCTTACCAATAGAGAAAGGTTAAGTGAAATCGCCTTGACTGTTTGTCTGTCTGTCTGTCAATAGAAGCAATTTTGTCTGGAGCTGTAATTACTCTGAAATTACTTTAGGTGAAGGAAGTTTACATTAATTTTGAAAAATTTCATGAATAGTAGATGAAATTCATGTACTTTTTTAGCGCCACTGTTTTCGGAGAAAACCCAAGGTATTGTGAAAGCCCGGTGTCGTTGCCTTAGTCATCATTGTTGTTGTAGTCGTCGTGCGAAAACTTTGACGTTTTGTGATATCTCTGGTCTACTAAAGGCACTTGAAAGTTGGCACACATGTTCACTATCAAAAGAGCAATCTATACTATCAAGAGGGATAACTTGATGCCTTTTGTCCACTATCCAGCACCCAAAAGCTGAGCGAAGGCACAGTAGGTGGTGCTCTTGTTTGTGACCTATACATCAGAAAAGATTATATGATATACTTCAGGGAGACATGAATGTGTATTTCCAAACTTGATGGTATTACTCTCAGAATGTTGTACATTGTTTTTGATATAAGAAACAGGATGTTATTTTTAATTGATTATCCAATATTCCCTAACAATCTATTCTTTTAATCCATTCCCACACAAAAACACTTTTAGACACCCCTCAAGAAAAACAACTAGGAAAACATTGTGTAAAATGTAGATATTGCTTGTAACAAGCAATTTCTTCAATTACATAATGTTTTCTACCCATGAAGTTGAACGTATCTAAATTTTCATTATCTTTAAATTGTCGTCTGCAACTTCTTTCAATTTGGACAAGTCTAAAATTTTGTTTTCTGATAATAGGTGAAGGCTCTCAGAAAATAGCTGTTGAAAAGCATTGTCGACAAAGAAACTTGTAAAAAGCTATTTCTTCATTGTCCACAATAAGTTCCATCCTAGAAGACAAAGAATTTTATTATTTAATCCATTCCCACTTGACAAAATTTTAGACTGGTCCAAATTGAAAGAAGATGCAGACGACAATTTCAAGTTGATGGAATTTTAAATTTTTTCACCTTTTTGGATAGAAAACATACAAGCAATTTCTTCATTTTCCACAATGTTTTCCAAAGCTTTTTTCTTGAAGGGCGTAAAAAGGAGGGATTGAGTTGGAATGGGTTAATCAACCTAAAGTTTCTGTTGGCAGCTTCTTTTGATTTGGACAAGTCTAAATTTTTTGTTTTCTGGTAATGGATTAAACATCACTAGCGCTGTAAAGCTGTATTTTGTGCTGTAGTTATAATTGTGCAATTAAAGGCATTCACTTTCTGTTTAACTCTAAACATTGGAGGAAAAAATTGAATTTCATTGCTTTTTTTCTTGAGTCATTTCCACAAGGTCCTTATCTATAACTTAGTACATTGTATGCAGTGGTTGAGAAATACATGTCTTTTCAACTTGCCCCACCCCCCACCCCACCCCCTGACAAGTAAGACATGATTTTCTACATGTCCAGTGTCACAAGACGGCTGAGCGGTTGGCTTGGATACGGGTCAATAAAGAGTCAGGATGTGCATTTCCAAATTTTTATTTACATAAAACAAATAAATAATATATATACCAATCAATCTAAGTATAAACAAGTTAACCAAAGTATTCCAAACAATAGAGTCTCTAAAGAATTTCCATAGTCCACAAGCACTATACGATATTTGATGAAGTCTAATGTCCCAAAATGTCTACATCACTTCGCAAGATTTATGAAATAAGAAAACCGCCAAAATGTTAAATATTTACTACCAACCAATCATTAACATAAATTTCTGAATTAGACTATTGCCTGACCGCGCCTACTTCACTATGATAATATGTCTGTCCAGCCGTTTATTGTTTATGTTGTTCCCCGGTCGTCACAACCAAAACGTCCTTCCCCTATGAAGCAGACGCCGGCACGAAGTACTACCAAAGTCTACCGGTCTGGACAACACGTTATCTTCTCACACACGGAACTGGTCAGGTCTCAAGTCATCGCATCACACGCCTATATACCATCAGTTTGTGATGTAGGTTGTTATAAACAATCAAGCAAGCAAGCAACCTATTGAAAGTACAACAACTATTATAGCAACTACCTAATACGAGCTCTAATGGCTCTACTTCCAACAATGTTTTACAGACATCTCATAGACAATATAAACTGCTAGCATCTTTTCCCACAATGTTTCCTCAAACCCAATCTATTACAAAACATAGACCAAAACAATATGCCAACGTCTTTTCCCACAATGTTTTCTCAAACTCAAGCTATTTACAGAACATTGACCAATATAATTCTTTACATCTTTTCTCACAATGTTTTCTCAAACTCAAGCTATTTACAGAACATTGACCAATATAATACTTTACATCTTTTCTCACAATGTTTTCACAAACAACAATTCAAAATACTGAACTGTATTAAGATATAATTATACAGCATTTGACATTACAACATTAGCATTTGCAAAACATGAACTGCTAAGCAGACGATTAAATACAAATTATCACAATGTTTGTTTCTTTGAAAATAGTTACAAAAAAATAGCTTATACAACCACGGCTTAAAGATAATCCGACAAAACATTCGACGTTACAGCTCTCCGAAACCCAATCCTAGCCATCCGACATTCCAGAACAATGCAGGAAAATGAGCAATTAACTAAACAGCCATTAGTCATTTTCCAGCGTTGTTTGCGATAATTCAATATACCAAAAAGCTGCTCGTTTAAGCCACGATATTCTAAAGACATAAAAAACATTTACACAATAAAATCAATGTAAATTAAAAAGTATTTACCCCAAGAAGAATCCAACTCTCACACACAAATCTCAACTTCACTTTCCAGCTACCATGCCAAAAATCGTCTACCCCACGAGTTATTTCAACGCAGGGTTTTTATACAAAACCCTACGAAGAAAACTCACTCAACACGCACGCTTAACCCAAGTACTATAAAAACAATGTACAATAAAAACTACTAACCACCAGAAAATGTGTTAAAACAACCAATTAAACCCTACAGCATATAAAAAAGGGCGTAGTCTCGCCTTAACCATGACATTAACCTTATCCTAGAAACTTAATGTGACATACCTCCCCCAACCAAAAGAGTACGCAGTACTTTGTTACCACATTAAGTTTTAGGAAGATTATTCTCTCCAAAAATCACAAGCGACTCAAATAGTCTGCCCCAACATTATCACTACCTTTAATGGCAACAATTGTAAACCTGTAAGGCTGCAAACTCAAAGACCACCTAAGTAACCTGGAATTTGACCCTTTCATACTTGACAAGTAAATCAATGGCTGATGATCAGTCTCTAAAACAAAACTTTTCCCATACAGATACTTTCCAAACTTCTGAATAGCCCAAACAATTGCCAAACATTCTTTCTCTATTGTGGAGCAGTTTCATTCCCCACCTTTTAACTTCCTACTAGCATAAGCCACCGGTAACTTCCCGTCCCCATCTTCTTGTAACAAAACTGCGCCTAGTCCACCCTCTGAGGCATCAGTCTGAAGGATGAAACTCCTTGCACAATCGGGCAATTTCAGTATTGGTTTTTTCATTAGTGCTTGCTTAAGTGAATAAAAGGCTTTCTCATTAGCATCACCCCAACATACCTTATTTGGCTGACCTTTCTTTGTCAAATCGGACAATGGTAACGCTATCAGGCTAAAATTAGGGACATATCTCCTGTAAAATCCCACTAACCCTAAAAACGACCGCACTTGTCTCTTGGTAGTAGGACGATCCGCTGATTGGATTGCTTCAATCTTATCCGGCGTAGGATACATACCATCAACCCCTACAATATGACCTAAACAATCTATCTCTTTGCACGCAATGAAACACTTACTAGGTTTAGCTGTGAGGCCCGCTATACGTAAACGCTTCCTTACATTAACCGGTCCTGATAATACCTGATCACCTACGTTACTTTCTTCTTCTGATTCAATCACGGCCAACGAACCTACATTGCCTACACTTCCTACACTCCTATCTACATATAACTTAAGCAGATTTGCATGAAACGTTTTCTGTACCCCATTCATTTCTATCCTGTAGTCTACGTTTCCTAACTTCTCAACAATCTTGAATGGACCCTTCCACTGCATTAGAAGCTTATTGTTATCTGTTGGTAACAAAACTAATACTCTTTCGCCCACCTTCATCGTCCGAGTCCTCGCCTTCCTATCATAATACCTACAATACCTGTTAGCAGCTTTCCGCAAATTGTCTCTGGCTAAATGTGACACAATCTCCAGCTTCTCGCGAAGGTCAGTCACGTACTGGTAGGTAGACTTTACTTCAGGATCGACTCTCTCGTTTGACCAAAGTTCTTTCAAAATAGTCATAGGCCCACGTACCTGTCTTCCATACACTAACTCAAACGGTGAGAAACCCAGTGACTCCTGCGGCACCTCCGGATAAGCAAACAAAGCCGCATTGACATATTTATCCCAATCTTTCGGTTTCTGGCTACATAATCTCTTCAGCATTTGCTTCAACGTCCCATTAAATCTTTCTACAAGACCATTACACATGGGATGATACGGAGTGGTCGTTAACTGCCTCATAGATACTAAACGGCTTACCTCAGACATAAGGCCTGACACAAACTGAGTCCCCATGTCACTCAACATCTCCCGTGGAACTCCAACCCTACAAAATATATCTACTAAGGCCTCTGCCACACGCTCGGTTTCTATTGTCGGTAATGGTACTGCCTCTGGAAAACGAGTTGCATAATCTACCAGAGTTAAAATATAACGGTTACCTTTTGACGTAACTGGCTGTATCGGACCTATCAGATCAACGGCAACTCGTTGAAACAGCTCGTCTATCAAAGGCATCTTCTGTAATGGTACTTTAGCAGTCTTCCCTTTGGGAGTCGTACGCTGGCAAATGTCACAACTCTGACAGAATCGTCTCGTATCTGCCTGAACACCCGGCCAGAAAAACTCAGACAAAACTCTCATAACTGTTTTCCTAGTCCCTAAATGACCTCCCAAAATAGACTCATGCGCTAAACGCATAACTACCTCTCTATGTGGTTTTGGTACCACCAACTGTGTATACACTTGTCCATTTGCTATAGTCAACTACTTGAATTCTCTAAATATCATACCACTCTTCTCAAAATATCTAGCCTTACCACTCTCCGACACATTATCTTTACTCATTACTAACTCACGTATTCTTCTTAAGGTAGCATCATTTTTCTGATCCGCAACCAACACTTCCCTCGTAACCTCTTTCCGAATAATTTCGGGTACCTTTAGTCCTTTATAGGGTTGTGCTCTTACCTTAGCTTGTTGTCTGGTCTCAACCGCCCCAATTTCCGTCTGTTCTGGCTTATCTGGATCTAACGCTCCTGGAATATTTCCTATCATTACGTCATACAACGGGTTCTCAAAGCACCAAGCACTTACCTTCCCTGTATAATATGGGGTTTGTATCTCGACCTCTGCCATCGGTACACTAATCACCGACCCATCAGCTAACCTTATCTTCTGCAACACACCTATGAAAGCCTCTACTGGTACCAAACTTCTTCGTATAACCATGCCGCTGCAACCTGTATCCCTTAATACCCTAACCAACTTACCATCTACCTTACCATTAAGTACGGGCATGGAACTTTGCACCCCTGAAACAAGGTTTACCGTCACTGGCTCTTCCCTGCACGACGACATAGGTGCAGTAGCGATGGAACATGCTCCACAAGTAAATGCCCCTTCCCGTGGCCCTTCCGCGTCCACGTCGTCCTCCTCATTGCTTAGCATAGCAGCCACTTTATGCCTTTTTGGACAATCCCTCGCTATATGGCTGCTCCTATTACAAACATAACATTGTGTTGGACTAGTACATTCATTAGCTAAATGACTTTTACTGTTGCACTTAAAACATCTCCTACCTTCAGCCTTGACCTTAGACTGACCCAGTGGCTGATTTGACTGACTACTTCCTGTGGTCCTATTCTCCGACTTATTCTGTACTGGCTTCTTACCCTGCTTTGTTAAACTTACTGCCGAGGTAAATCTAGCATTGCGATACCAATCTGCCATCTGTGCCATCTCGTCCGATGTCATGCATCTCTTCTCTGCGAGAAACGTTCTCAAATCTGTGTTACACATAAATAAAAATTGATCCCGTACCATAAAATCAAACAAACTTTCGTAGTCCTCCAATTTTGCTAGTTCAATCCATCTGCCTAAATAGCTACGCAACCGAGTGTTAAACTGAGCGAAACTCTCACCTGTCTCCGGCTTACTGCTCCTAAACTTACGTTTAAATGACTCCTCCGACAAATCATATCTCTGAAGTAAAGCATTCTTTAAATATTCAAAATCACTTGACTGTTCAACCGGCATTAAAGCGTACACGTCTAAAGCCCTCCCCTTAAGCAAAGCACTTAAATACATGGCCCACTGGGATTTGTCCCAGCCCTGTGCAGTGGCATAGATCTCAAACCTTTTCAGATAGCTATCTATCTCATCATGTGCCTCGTCAAAGGGTGGAATCTTAGGTCCCCTAGGGTTTGACTGTCCCAGTGAAATACCACATTTCTTAGCCACTTCCATCTTTCTAAGCTCGTGTTCACGTGCCTCTCTCTCTTGTTCTAACAAAAACTTTCTCTTTTCTAACTCGTACTCTCGCCTTCTTACCTCCTCCTCTCTTTCCTGAGCCCTCTCATCTCTCATCCTATTCTGTTCGTCCTTTACGAAATCCCTAAGTTCCTGCCCATCATAACCAAAAGCCTTCCCAGCCTCAACCAACTTACTTATGTCAGCCATGACCCAAATCAACAACTAAATGTAAATAAACAATACATACAGTATGAAAAAGGATACCTCACCAAAGTAGGTTCACAACAAAATCACAAATGTAACCAATCTCACCAAAAATTTCCTCCTGGGGTTGCTTAACAATATACAACTGAAAAATATTAACTAAACATTGAACAACCCTGACAGGCTATGGGGTAGACTCCTGACAGCGTTATTAGCGTTTAGCTTAAAGAAAAATACAACATGTTATAATAATGGTTTACACAGACGACTATTAAAAATTCCTAGTATGTAATGTACTATAAGATAATTAACTAATACAAACCTAGTCAATTTTAACAACAAAAAAGTTTAAGTTTTATCAAAGGATCTAAGAATATTTGGACAATTTTACCAAAGAAATAATGCAAAATTTCAGACAATCCAATGTATCCAAACCAAACAATCCCACTTCTGACACCAAATGTCACAAGACGGCTGAGGGGTTGGCTTGGATACGGGTCAATAAAGAGTCAGGATGTGCATTTCCAAATTTTTATTTACATAAAACAAATAAATAATATATATACCAATCAATCTAAGTATAAACAAGTTAACCAAAGTATTCCAAACAATAGAGTCTCTAAAGAATTTCCATAGTCCACAAGCACTATACGATATTTGATGAAGTCTAATGTCCCAAAATGTCTACATCACTTCGCAAGATTTATGAAATAAGAAAACCGCCAAAATGTTAAATATTTACTACCAACCAATCATTAACATAAATTTCTGAATTAGACTATTGCCTGACCGCGCCTACTTCACTAGGATAATATGTCTGTCCAGCCGTTTATTGTTTATGTTGTTCCCCAGTCGTCACAACCAAAACGTCCTTCCCCTATGACACTGATGCCGGCACGAAGTACTACCAAAGTCTACCGGTCTGGACAACACGTTATCTTCTCACACACGGAACTGGTCAGGTCTCAAGTCATCGCATCACACGCCTATATACCATCAGTTTGTGATGTAGGTTGTTATAAACAATCAAGCAAGCAAGCAACCTATTGAAAGTACAACAACTATTATAGCAACTACCTAATACGAGCTCTAATGGCTCTACTTCCAACAATGTTTTACAGACATCTCATAGACAATATAAACTGCTAGCATCTTTTCCCACAATGTTTCCTCAAACCCAATCTATTACAAAACATAGACCAAAACAATATGCCAACGTCTTTTCCCACAATGTTTTCTCAAACTCAAGCTATTTACAGAACATTGACCAATATAATTCTTTACATCTTTTCTCACAATGTTTTCTCAAACTCAAGCTATTTACAGAACATTGACCAATATAATACTTTACATCTTTTCTCACAATGTTTTCACAAACAACAATTCAAAATACTGAACTGTATTAAGATATAATTATACAGCATTTGACATTACAACATTAGCATTTGCAAAACATGAACTGCTAAGCAGACGATTAAATACAAATTATCACAATGTTTGTTTCTTTGAAAATAGTTACAAAAAAAATAGCTTATACAACCACGGCTTAAAGATAATCCGACAAAACATTCGACGTTACAGCTCTCCGAAACCCAATCCTAGCCATCCGACATTCCAGAACAATGCAGGAAAATGAGCAATTAACTAAACAGCCATTAGTCATTTTCCAGCGTTGTTTGCGATAATTCAATATACCAAAAAGCTGCTCGTTTAAGCCACGATATTCTAAAGACATAAAAAACATTTACACAATAAAATCAATGTAAATTAAAAAGTATTTACCCCAAGAAGAATCCAACTCTCACACACAAATCTCAACTTCACTTTCCAGCTACCATGCCAAAAATCGTCTACCCCACGAGTTATTTCAACGCAGGGTTTTTATACAAAACCCTACGAAGAAAACTCACTCAACACGCACGCTTAACCCAAGTACTATAAAAACAATGTACAATAAAAACTACTAGCCACCAGAAAATGTGTTAAAACAACCAATTAAACCCTACGGCATATAAAAAAGGGCGTAGTCTCGCCTTAACCATGACATTAACCTTATCCTAGAAACTTAATGTGACATCCAGAATTAACTCTTGTCATGCTGAACTCAGAATATTCCTGTTTTGGCAGAAGGTATAGACAAAGATCAGTCTGCACATAGCGCTGTATATTACTATATGTGTTGCTGTAGTTATAATTATGTAAAAACTACATTAAAGGCATTCACTTTCTGTTTAACTCGTTACCTTGGAGGAAAAAATACATATTTTCTCCATGTAAACCCCCGCCAAGTAGGACATGATCTACATGTCCAGAATTAACCCTTGTCGTGCTGAACCCAGGAATATTCCTGTTTTGGTAGGAGGTATAGACAAAGATCAGACTGCACATATGTGCAGTCTGATCTTTGTCTACACCACTTGCTTGTCCCTTTTAAGCCAGAGCTGTTTAAAAGATAAATTTTCGTAATGAATTTTAACCAACAATTAGTGATTACAGTGTTTTCAGCCCTTCGAAGAACCCTTCCTGTTTAATGCCTGGTTTTTACGTCCCTGTGATTTTATAATTGAGAAAAACAGTGTTGAAAAAGAAAAATTGCTTGTAACAAGCAATTTTTCTTTTTCAACAATATTTTATACCCTACTGAATGGTTATTTTTCAAAATTAATCCAATTTGAAAATTTTGTCTGCAAAACCTTTGAATTTGGACAGGTCAAAAATTTTTCAAAACATGAAAGGGCTAAATGCAATTCTGTAGGGGATTTTATTCAGCATGACATGGGTTAAGATGAACAAGTCCACATAAAAGTGGAGAGATTAATTAAAAAAAACCCAAAAAAACACACAGTTATTAATGAAGAAGATGCTCGAAAGCAGCATTTTCTTCAATAACAACAATATTTTCAAACCTCTTAAAAAACCATTTTCAATTATAATGACTTATTTTAGAGATATATTTAATAATAATATATATTTAATAATACCCCAGGATATGCCCTAGCATTTAATAGTCCTTGGTCAGTTGACCTTGAAAAATGTTCTTCTGCGCAAGTGGAAAAGCTCACATCGGACAAAGGTAGGAGAATTCCACAGGCGTGGTATCAAAGTTTCTCCATTCCCACTCAGCGACCTTTTTAGAAGCCCCCAAAGGAAAAAAAAACTGTGGAAAACATTGTGGAAAATGAAGAAATTGCTTGTTAAAAGCAATTTCCTCAGTTTGCACTCTATTTTCTACCCAGAAAAGTAGAAAAATCTCAAATTTCATAAACTTTAAAATGTAGTCTGCAAGTCCTTTCAATTTGGTCTAAAATTTTGTCGTCTGGTAATGGGTTAAAATAAGAGCTTATAACATTACATGTCATGGGTAATGATAAGCAGTAATTAACCCTTTCCTGTTTTTTAAATTTTAGACCTGTCCAAATCCAAAGGTTTTGCAGACCACAATTCAAAGTCAATTTTATTTGAAAATTGATCATTCTGTAGAGTAGAAAAATTGTGGAAAAAGAAGAAATTGCTTGACACAAGCAATTTCTTCTTTTCCACAATGTTTTCTCAGGTATAAAAACACAGGGACGTATAAACCAGGGATTGAACAGGAAAGGGTTAAGTGTCATTATCCACCAGGGCCTTATATTTTAACCGTTTCTCTCAAAATCCATGTTTTTTTGTTCCTGTGATATACTTTAGAAAATAATGTGGAAGAAGAAGAAATTGCTTGTCGCAAGCAACTTCTTCATTTTCCACAATATTTTCTATCAGATAGGATGGTTTCTTTTTGAAACATACTTACTTTTTAATGCCGTCTTTTTTTCCCTCTTTGAAAAAGGACAAGACCAAAATTTTGAAAAACTGAAGAGGGTTAACCCATTCCCAGACAGCAAAATTTTAGACTGGTCCAAATTGAAAGGAGTTGCAGATGACAATTTAAAGTTTATGGAATTTCAGATTTTCTACACTTACTTAGTAGAAAACATTGTGTAAAATGAAGAAATTGCTTGTGACAAGCAATTTCTTCATTTTACACAATGTTTTCCCAAAAATTTTTCTTTAGGGGGCGCCCAAAAGCGCCATTGTGTGGGAATGGGATAGCTGTGATTAGAATGGGATAAAACCCTTTGAAATTTTTTCATGATTACTTTCTATTGTGATAGGGGTATTGTCCTTCAACAAAGTAATTTGTTTCAATAATTTCAGGCACAAACTATGTATATAGAGGAAACAGAATCGGCCCCAATCAGATGGCCATGTCAGGAAATACTTTATCAGCCACAGATTACTCCGATCAACAAGTGAAAATATACAGCTGCAATTATTGCGAGAAAACTTTTCGCTTCAAGTCACAAATGAACTCTCATCTAAGATCACATACAAAGGAGAAGCCCTTTGTTTGTAATGTCTGCGGAAGAGGGTTTAATCAGAAACAGCATGTTCAAACCCATATGCTTGTAAAACATTCAAAAGTACCTACATGAGAATGTAGAATTTTGCTGGTACCAACAAAGTTATGAAGCCTTTATCATTATGTGAGCGCACTACTACTTAGTGTTTATTATGGTGCACTAAAAGGGTCAAAAGTCCACTATAGGTAGAACACGCTAAAATAAACACGTGTATACGTAAATAATACAAAATTTACGTGTTTTCGCTTAATTACTGAGCATTAAAGGGTATAAAATGTGAGAGTATGCCTAAAGTACAAGTGCACACACAATAAGAAGGTGTTTCCTTTTTACGCATGCACACTCGTATTTTTAAAGTGCACGCATTAAATAACCCGTGCACTTTCAAAATATAAGCATGTATGCTTAACCCATTCCAACACAAGAAAATTTTAGACTGGTCCAAATTGAAAGAAGCTGCAGACGACAATTTAAAGTTGATGGATTTTTAATTTTTTTCGTCTTTTGGGATAGAAAACATTGTGGATAATGAAGAAATTGCTTGTTACAAGCAATTTCTTCATTGTCCACAATGTTTTCCAAAGCTTTTTTCTTGTGGGGCGTAAAAAGGAGGGCTTGAGTTGGAATGGGTTAAATTAAATGGGTTTATATATATTATTTACGCGTTCACACATACTTTATGCTAAGATGAATTAAAGGCGACTTTTGATTCATATGGTTCACTGTAGTTTATACAATCTATAGATATGTTGTACAGTCTTGGAACTCACACCAATATTACCGATTCCAAAACCATCCCACCTTTTTACAACCCTAAAGAAAAAAGTTCTGAAAACTTTATGGAAAATGAAGAAATTGCTTGTAACAATGTTTTCTATCCAAAAAGACAGTAAAATCTAAAATTTTATCCATTTGACATAGTTGTCTAAAATTTCTTTCAAAACTTCTTACAATTTGTATCAGTCTAGTATTTCATGGTCTGGTAATTGGTTAAATGTATTTTAACCCTTTCCTGTTTTAAAAATTTTAGACTGGTCCAAATTGAAAGAGGTTGCAGACAACAATTAAAATTAGATGCAATTTGAAATGAAACCATCCTATGTGGTAGAAAATGTTGTGGGAAAAGGAGAAATTGCTTCTTACAAGCAATTTCTTCTTTTCCCACAATATTTTCTCAAGTATAAAATCACAGTGATGTAAAATCCCGGGTTCGTACAGGAAAGGGTTAAGAAAAAGTTAAGGTTGATATGAAACTGGACACTTGAGGTTGTAAAAAGTGATTGTGTGGGAATGGATTAAATCATATTTGTGACTGAATTGTTTCCTAGATATCTGGTAATCGGTTAAATGTATTTTAAAAAAAAGTTAAGGTTGATATGAAAGTGGCCACTTGAGGGTTGTAAAAAGTGTGGATTAAATTAAATTATTGAGACTGAATTGTTTCCTAGATATTTCAATGTCAATCAGTTATTCAAGTATTACAGTAATCTCAATCACAATTTGATTGGAAGAATCATGCTAAACCAATTACCACAGTGAACATTTTTTTGACTGGTCCAAATTGAAGAAAATTGCAGACTACTATTTGAAGCTGATGAAATTTTAAAAATCTTTGTCCTTTGGGATAGATGAAATAGTGGACAATGAAGAATTTGCTTGTTAAACCCTTTCCTGGACAAACCCAGGTTTTCTTTGTGATTTTATACTTGAGAAAACATTGTGGAAAAAGGAGAAATTGCTTGTAACAAGCAATTTCTCCTTTTCCCACAATATTTTCTACCACATAGGATGGTCAGATTTCAAATTGCATGCATTTTTCATTGTAATCTGCAACCTCTCTCAAATTGGACCAGTCTAAAATTTCATAAAACAGGAAAGGGTTAAACCAATATCTTCTTTTTCCACAATGTTTTCCAAGGTTTTAGTCTTCAGGGGCATCAATTAGCAGAAATCCTGCATTCTCATGCTTATCAAGGAAAAAAAGGGAATACATCTTGGTAAATGAAAAAATTGCTTGTAACAAACAATTTCTTCATTTCCCACAATATTTTTCTACTAAGAAAGACAAAGATTTTTAAAAATTCACTAATTTGAATCATCCTTACCAACTTTTTTTTTGATTTTTCACTAATCTCAAATTTTGTTGTCTGGCAATTGGTTAAAGTATATGTGACGTATTAGAAACCTCTAGTTTTGACCTTTTTGTGTTTTTTGAAAGGTACTGTCTTAACCCGTCCCCACACAGTGACACTTTTTCGACACCCCTCAAGAAAACATTTGGGAAAACATTGTCTAAATTGAAGAAATTGCCTGTAACAAGCAACTTCTTCATTTTACACAATCCTTTCTACCTAGAAAGTTTAAAATTCCAATCTAAAATTTGGAGCCGCCGTCATAGCGCAGTTGGTAGCGCGTCGGACTGTCAATCTAAAGGTCCCGGGTTCGATCCCCGACGGCGACACTCATCCTTTCCGACTATTTGTCTCTCACCAATGGGTCGATAATCGTAGACCTATGTGAGATAGCAGCTGGAGGCTAGGAAGGGATGTAATGGTAGTACTGGTGTGAGAAATACCAGGATTCCATTGTTAGGTGCTCCAGCCGCCGCGATATGACTGAAATACTGTTAAAAGCGGCGTTAAACCCCATTCAATCAATCTAAAATTTGGTCGTCTGGTACTGTCTTAAGAGCCAAACCTGTTGTTATTAACCCTTGTCATGCTGTATAAATTACCTTACTGAGATGCTGTCAAATCAAAGGGCCGAAAGCACTGATAGAACTTGCTGTTCAAAAATAAATATTTCATTAAGAAATCAACTTCATAAACAACTCTGGCAGGCAAAGTACAAGCAGGAGGGGTAGACTAAGATCAGCCTGCACAAAAGTGCAGTCTGATCTTAGTCTACACCTCCTGCCAAAACCGGAATATTCCGGGCTCAGCATGACTAGGGTTAAGGTATAACTCCCAAGCCTAGTCTGATGCTAGTTACAGGGGTCCAGCATGCCTCAGTAGATAGGGTAGTGGACTTGTGATAGGTCCTTGGTTTGATTCTCAGAATACTTCATGACCTATAAAAACATGAATTTTAACCCATTTCCACTCAATGACGCTTTCTTCATTTTCCACAATGTTTTCTACCCCAAAAGACGAAAAAAATTAAAAATCCATCAGCTTGAAATTGTCGTCTGCAGCTTCTTTCAATTTGGATCAGTCTTAAATTTTGTTGTGTGGGAATGGGTTAAGGGCACCAATAGATGGATTTCAAATGAATTTCAAGGAATGATCTTTGGATGACTTTTTATCAGATATCTGCAAAGAATTTTGATCAGTTTAAAACATACCTCCTATGGTGGGGATCCTATGGGTGGGGCGCAGTGAAAACTTCGAAAAAAATTTTCTCAGAAACTAGTTACCCTTGCCCTACTGAATATTTATCCTTTCTTTTCATAATTTTGATTTTTTTTGTGCTAAATTTAAATCTACTTTGTGTTATAATATTTCTTCAACACTAAAAGAACAAGCAGGTGATGTAGACCAAGATCAGACTGCAAGTCTGTGCAGGCTGTCCTTAGTCTATACACCTGCCAAAGCAATTGTCAAAGCAGGAGTATTCTGAAATAAGCATGACAAGGGTTAGGTGCATCTAGTTTGTTACATGGCAATAAATTTTTCAAATTAATTCTTTTTAACCCCATGTCACACTGAACCCGGAATATTCCTCTTTGAGCAGGAGGTGTAGACAAAGATCAGCCTGCACATAAATTATGTGCAGTCTGATCTAAGTCTACACCACCTGCTTGCCTCTTTCAAGCCAGAATTTGTTATCCTTTTCCCGTTCAATCCCTGGTTTTTACGTCCCTGTGATTTTAGAATTGAGAAAAAATTGTGGAAAAAGAAGAAATTGCTTGTCACAAGCAATTTCTTCTTTTTCCAAAATATCTTCTACCCTTCTTAATGGTTATTTCTCAAATAAAATAAAGTTTAAATTTTCCTCTCTAAAACCTTTTAATTTGGACGGCTCTTAAATTCTGCAAAACAGGAAAGGGTTTAAGAAATCAATTTTCAAAAGAAATATTAATGTGCAACTAGTGCCTCCGGAGATTTTGTTGCTTAGATTTTGGTGCAATTCTAAACATGATTTTATTCAGCATGACAAGGGTTAATAGTGGACTGGCAAGTCCTATTGAAGCTATGTGGATGTTGCCAGTGATGCATTAATTAGCATGGAGCAATTTTAGATTTAACCCTTGTCATGCTGTATAAATTACCTTACTGCAATGCTGTAAAATCAAAGGGCTGAAAGCACTGATAGAACTGTTTGTTCATAAATCATTATTTCTTTTAGAAATCAATTTCATAAAGAACTCTGGCAGGAAAAGTACTAGCAGGAGGTGTAGACCAAGATCAGACCTCACTTATGTGCAGGCCAATCTTTGTCTACACCTCCCGCCAAATCCGGAATATACCAGGCTCAGCATGACAAGGGTTAAGAAAACTGAAAACCAAGTTACTTGAACTTATCAGAAAGAGTATCAATTACAGAGTGATTCTACTTTCAGATTTATTATTACCAGAGGACGATAAAATAGGCAATACATGTAGGATATGTGGGATGCGGTTTGCCAGTCCGTCTGCTGTGAAGATTCATGAACTTATTCACACGGGTGAAAAGCCATTTGCGTGTGAAGTGTGTGGAAAAACTTTCAGACGAAAGGGTCATGTGAAAAGTCATATGGTCACCCATATTGGTCATCAAATTAATATGTGATAGGAATATTTTGGACAAGAAAGTTATGTGAAAAGTCACATAGTCACCCATATTGGTCATCAAATTAATATGTGATAAGAATACTTTAGACAAGGTTATGTGAAAAGTCACATGGTTGCCAATATTGGTCATCAAATAAATTTGTGATAAGAATATTTTGGACAAGAACGTTATGTGAAAAGTCTAATGGTTACTCTTATTTGTCATCAAATTGATATGTGACAAGAATATCTTAGATAAGAAGGTTAAATGAAAAGTCACATGTGAAATAAATATGTTACGAATTTAGTTCATATAAAGGTCATGTTTCATGTCAGACCATATGAAGGGAAAAAAATAATAAGGGAATATTCTAGTGGACAGGTTTTGCAGAAAGTCCAAACTTCAAAAGATAAACAAGAGTGTATTCTAGTGAACAGATTTTGCAAAAAAGTCTTGCTATAGATAGTTTTGACAATATTACTGAGGAGAATTGGCCATAAATATTTCAGATATTAAGATTTTGTGAAAAATCAAGTGATTAGACATAAGATATGGTCATTTATATGTAATGATCAAAATATTTCATGTGAAAATGTCATATAAGAAGATTCAAATAGTTACGAATTTAGTTCATATAAAGGTCATGTGTCATGTCAGACCATATGAAGGGAAAAAATAATGAGGGAATATTCTAGTGGACAGGTTTTGCAGAAAGTCCAAACTTCAAAAGATAAACAAGAGCGTATTCTAGTGAACAGATTTTGCAAAAAAGTCTTGCTATAGATAGTTTTGACAATATTACTGAGGAGAATTGGCCATAAATATTTCAGATATTAAAATTTTGTGAAAAATCAAGTGATTAGACATAAGATATGGTCATTTATATGTAATGATCAAAATATTTCACGTGAAAATGTCATATAGGAAGATTCAAATAGTGAGTTCATGTGAATTTGTGATGAATATTAATTTTATGAAAAGTGTCATGGTAAATTTTAACCCTTGTCATGCTGTAAAAATAACCCTACTGAACTGCTGTCAAATCAAAGGGCTGAAAGCACTGAAAGAACTTGTTGTTCAAAAATCAATATTTCTTTAAGAAATCAACTTCATAAACAACTCTTAAAGGAAAAGTACAAGCAGGAGGTGTAGACTAAGATCAGCCTGCACATAAGTGCAGTCTGATCTTAGTCTACACCTCCTGCCAAAACCGGAATATTCCAGGTTCAGCATGACTAGGGTTAACTCAATTGAGGAGGAAGTTTTCAAGTGAGCTATTTTGATCCCTGCTTGCTGTGTGTCATTTGTTCACAAACACAGGATTTTACGTTGCTATGATTTCATGCTTGTAACAAGAAATTTATTTTTTTTCCCACAATATTTTCTATCACATAAGATCAATTCACTTTAAATTGCATCCAATTTTCTTTGTAGTCTACAAGACCTTTCAATTTGGATAAGTCTAAAATTTAAAAAAACTTGACAGGGTTAACCTATTACCACATAATGACTCTTTTTGACACAACTGAAAAACAATTGGGAAAACATTGTGTAAAATGAAGAAATTGCTTGTAACAGGCAATTTCTTCTTTGTCTACCCAGATCGTTGAAAAAATGTAAAATTTAGTTTCTTTAGATTGTCGTCTGCAACTCCTTTCAATTTTGACCAGTCTAAAATCTTGCCGTCTGGTAATGGGTTAACATTGCTTCAACTGTCTAGAGTTTTGTAAACCCCATCATCACATAATACTGCTTTTCTATACAATGAAAAAATGTACTTATAGAAAACACTCTCCATGTTTAATCATGAGGGGGGCCATTGCAAATAGCCCATTGAAATACAAAATGGCCCCTGTTTGCACTAAGTGTGGTTCGAATGGATGCACTCAACTGTTATTCTTATTCGGAAGCATAATAATGATGGAAACAAATTACATTTTAATATCATGTTTAACAAGATATCTTTTAATAAACTTAAGTCTAGATTTTTCTGTCTTCTTCAATTCATCCCATTGTATTTAATCTTTTATGAAACTAATATTTTGTACTTGAATTGAATGACCCTGATTTTGTCAAAAGTACCCCCGTTATCAAATGGTCCCCCTGTATCCTCTGTAATGCGATTGAACACTGATTTTGAGTTCTTCATAATGAATTATAACCATCTCGTATACTTGATTTGAATCTTTATATGAGAATTAGATGGTAGTTATAACACCCACCCAAATAGGAGATTGAAGGACTTGATTCCGAAAAATGTGGACAAATGACCAAATGTGGCTGTTAATTGATCAATGGACCAATCAAATGATTAATTTAGGCCGGAAGTTCACTTCCAACTTTGGCTAACATTTATGTGAAGTACGGTATTTTTGTTGGCCAATTACTACCAGCCTATTCAAGATATAATGCTCATATTGGGCATGATGATACATCATCATAATATGCATCTCCTCATGTGAAGGTCATGTGATAAGGTCAAGGTCACATACCAAGGTCAAATGTTTAGTCCTGTTGCGGGGGCATTGTGTTTCACAAACACATCTTGTTTGTCATATGCTACTGGCCCATATTTTGCAAATTAGATTGTCCGAGTCAGTAGATGTGCTCAGGGCCAAGGAAATCTTGTCTGGAGTTTTTACAGTGTTTGAACTTGTTGAAATAGTGCTCAGGAATGTACACATAATTTTTGCACATAAGGGATTTGTGTGGGAAAATGTTCATGATCCTATTTTTGTTTGCTGAATTGTGTCATCTTGAAATTGTAGTTTGTACTGACTTATTGTTGTTCTGTAACAAAGATTTTAATTTTGGAAATGCGCTTTCTTGTATACAGTCACATTTACAAAATACAACTCTAGTTATGTCTATGTCTGACTTGTTTGGAATAACAGTTTTTGTTTTGGAATATTCCTGTTTTGGCAGAAGGTAAAGCCAAAGACCAGCCTGCACATATGTGCAGTCTGATCTTAGTCTACACCACATACTTGTCTCTTTTAAGCAACAGCTGTTTATAAATTAAAATTTCAAAATGATTATTGACCCATAATTAGTGCATCCAGTGCTGTCAGTCCTTTGAATTTCATGCAATTCTGTAGAGTATACTATTTAGCATGAAGGGTTAAGGATATAAGGTCTTGCACACAAATAAACACCTATCTCCTATTTCGTGTTGTTTAGCTGTCTTGTAGCAATCAACCAATCAAATTTGAGTTCTACAATTTAGATTAGAATGCGTACAAGTATGTCTTTCCTTTCAGATTCTGGAATGACAGATGTGGTGTCAGTTAAGCCATACAAATGCAGCTATTGTGGTAAATCGTTCCTGTGCAATTCTGCCCTTCAAATGCATGTACGCTCTCATACAGGGGAGAAAAAATTTTCATGTACCATTTGTGGACGAGGATTCTCACAGAAAGGAAACATGCAGAGACATAAGATTACACACTTTAATGTTTTTGAGAACCCACCATAACTAGATCGCTAGAGTCACAGTGTAAAAGTGATCTGCAGAGATTTTGGAAGCAATGGGACAATATCCCCATTGTCTAAATCAAAGTACTGAAATTACTGTAAGCTAGCAAAGCATAGTTTTGTTTAAGAAATCTTCTTTGCTAAAGAGTATCATGATAGAAAATCTTTCCCTTGTTGGGTTGAAAACATTGTGGACAATTTAGAAATTGCTTGTAACAAGCAATTTCTTCAATGTCCACAATGTTTTCCGAAGCTTTTTTCTTGAGATGCTTAAGAAGCGGAATAGAGTTGGAATGGGTAAAACAGCAAGCTTTTGAAAGGTGAAGAGAGTTTGCAATATTCCTTAAATACATAAGACCTACTGTTTGTGGCGTAGGCATTCAATTGATTTAGTGGTTAGATCTCCAGTGGCAGTTTGAACTCATTGAACTTTGAGAAGACCTCAGAATTTGGTCTGTTATCTTAAGCTAGCAAAGCTGACGCTTTCCGAGCTTAACCCATTCCAACACAAGAAAATTTTAGACTGGTCCAAATTGAAAGAAGCTGCAGACGACAATTTCAAGTCGATGGAATTTTGATTTTTTTTCGTCTTTTGGGATAAAAAACATTGTGGATAATGAAGAAATTGCTTGTTGAAAGCAATTTCTTCATTGTCCAAATTGTTTTCCAAAGATTTTTTCGTGTGGGGCGTAAAAAGGAGGGCTTGAGTTGGAATGGGTTAAGGGTTTGGACACTGTTCAATATTGATGGATAACATTTGGTCTGTTAACTTAAGCTAGCAAAGCTGACGCTTTGCGAGCTTAAAGGTTTGGACACTGTTCAATATTGATGGATAACATTTGGTCTGTTAACTTAAGCTAGCAAAGCTGACGCTTTGCGAGCTTAAAGGTTTGGACACTGTTCAATATTGATGGATAACATTTGGTCTGTTAACTTAAGCTAGCAAAGCTGACGCTTTGCGAGCTTAAAGGTTGGGACACTATTCAATATTGATGGATAACATTTGGTCTGTTAACTTAAGCTAGCAAAGCTGACGCTTTGCGAGCTTAAAGGTTGGGACACTGTTCAATATTGATGGATAACATTAACAATCTAGATACCAGGGCTTCGGGACCAAGGTGATGGTGTTCCCCTGGTTTCAAAAAACTGGCGACGTTCATGATTTTTATGAGACATTGGTGCAAAAGTGCAGCTTTGGCATGTCTGGATCCATAACTAGATGACAAAATTTCAAACTGGTAGAAATTCAAAGAATTTGCATTCAACGATTTCAGGTTGAAGAAATTTTGTAAATCCTTATCCTTTTGAAAGCAAACGTGGATAATGAAGAAATTGCTTGTAACAAGAAATTCTTTCATTTTCCAAAAAGTTTCCCAAGGTTTTTTGGTGTAAAAAAGCGTGATTGTGTAGGAATATGTAAAGCCATACATATCAAGCGATTTTGGTAAATCATTCTATTGCAATTCTGCCCTTTAAATGCTTGTACACTTTCGTACAGGAGAGAATTTTTCTGTGTGTGTACTATTTCTGGAGTGCCGCCGTCATAGCGCAGTTGGTAGCGCGTCGGACTGTCAATCTAGAGGTCCTGGGTTCGATCCCCGACGGCGGCACTCATCCTTTCCGACTATTTGTCTCCCACCAATGGGTCGATAATCGTAGACCTATGTGGGATAGCAGCTGGAGGCTAGGCAAGGATGTGATGGTGTTACTGGTGTGAGAAATACCAGGAATCCATTGTTAGGTGCTCCAGCCGCCGCGATATAACTGAAAGATTGTTGAAAGCGGCGTAAAAACCCATTCAAACAAATTGTATCAGTAGAATTCCCTGAGTTGTCTCTTTGAAATACAAACATTTTTGAGTGCTTGAGCACTGACTAGTTTGAATCATGGCCAAATTATTCGACTTGACACCTTGTCTTGCTGAATTAAAATGCTTGTTCAGAATGGCGTATTAACCCTTTCCTGTTTTGCAAAATTAAAGACATGTCTAAATTCAAAGGTTTTGCAGACGAAAATTTCAGGTGGCTTTAATTTGAAAATTAACCATTCAGTAGGGTAGAAAACATTGTGGAAAAAGAAGAAATTGCTTGTTACAGGCAATTTCTCCTTTTCCCACAATGTTTTCCCAAGTATAAAATCACAGGGGCGTAAAAACCAGGGATTGAGCAGGAAAAGGTTAAAGGAACAACAGCACTGGAAGGTCTTAATAGTCCTTTTAAAAATTGATTATTCAAACAACTCTGGATTAAAGGGGACAAGCAGGAGGTGTAGACCAAGATCAGACTGCACTTAGGTGCAGGCTGATGTTTGTCTATAAAACCTGCCAATACAGGAATATTTCGGGTTCAGCATGACAAGGATTACTTGATCAATCGCAGCCGTCAATTAAGTAATCATTCAACCAATGAAATCAATCATTCAGAATAGAAGCCCAGTTTGATTTTAGACTTTGCCCGCCATTTTGGTGAATCATTTTTGTTGGTTTTACGACTTAAATGTTACGACATTTAGGTCGCAACCAACCATTCTACTTTTTTGTAACATGCTACTGGTCATTAATTTTTCAAACTAATGCCATCAAAAATCAAAGGGGAACTTCCTGTCAGAGTCAGTGGATGAGGCCAGCGATTGGTTAATTGATAATGGATGATTAGTAGCATTGCAAAAAAATGCTTAGAACATTGTCTCTCTTCTTTCAGATATTGGAAGTAAAGAGATGATGCCATCTAAAACCCATCAGTGCAGATATTGTGGTAAACCATTTGGCGCTAAATTTGCTCTCCAAATGCATGAACGTATACACACGGGTGAGAAACCGTATACCTGTGACGTTTGTGGTCAGGGGTTCTCACAGAAAGGATCCATGAATAGACATAAAGTAAAACACATGAACGATAAATTTGTTTAGGAGGTTTAAATTTTACATTTTAGTATGGTTCAGTGACCCATGACTGACAGTGACAAACGCTTGTGTTTACAAGTCTTAACCAATAGAATCTGTTTAAACATTATTTTAACCCATTAAGACTGGTCCAAATTGATGGTGATTGCGGACGACTGAACAAAACTGGTTAAAATTGAAAAATAACAGTCTTACTAGTTAGAAAATATTGTGAGAAAAGGAGAAGCAATTTCTGACTTTCTTGCAACGTTTTCCTACAGTATTTTTTTTTCAGTGTGTAAAAAAGCAGAATTATATGTGAATTGGTTAAGAAAACGGTGTATGCATGTGACTTTATGTCCTGAGTGCCTCATTTGTTAAGTAAAGTGTGACTAAAGTTTATGTTTCCCCTTATATAACTCCAATTACCAGATTACAACATTTTGGACTGGTCCAAATTCAAAGAAGTTGCAGACAACAATCCTTAGTTAACCCATTCCCACACAATCCCTCCTTTTTACGCCCCTCAATAAAAGGGCGATGAAAAACATTGTGGATAATGAAGAAATTGCTTGCATCAAGCAATTTCTTCATTATCCGCAATGTTTTCTATCCAAAAGGACGAAAAAATTTAAATTTCATCAACTTGAAATTGTCGTATGCAGCTTCCCTCAAAGTTTGCTGTGTTGGAATTGGTTAATGGAATTTCAAAATAATTATCTTTTGGGATAAAATATATAAAAAATATTACTTGTGACAAACAATTTCTTCTTTTCCAAGAGGTTCCCAAAGTTTTTGTTCTTGGGGAGACATATGAGGATTCGATATAATTTAGAAAGTGTAAAGACTTTTACATTAGAAACACCCACCAGTATCCCACCAAGGGTTAACATAGTCTTTCTAAAATAATTAGTAATTTGCCTTCTATTCAGAATGCACACCCAAATGCCGAATTAACAATTTGCTCTAAGATTTGGGCCAAGAAGTTGTGATTTGCTTTCCATTCCAAAATTTCTTTGTTTAGAACTCTGCATACAAGCTGTATACTGCGGGATAATAAGCCATACTACGCTATATAGAAATGTATAGATAAGCGAGCTCAAGTTATGTATATTCAAAGAGGTTCCTTGGATGTTTATTAATTTGAAATAGCCTTTTTAAGCTACTACTTGGTCGCAGAAGTAATTATCAAAGCTATGTATGTTCTGGGTCAGTAGGAGATTATTTTTAATTTTTTTTTTTGCTTCCCTGGCAACAAGAATTTTTAATGGAAATGCAATTTTCAGCTCACCTGAGCACGAAGTGCTCATGTGAGCTATTGTGATCACCTTTTGTCCATTGTCTATAGTGCGTTGTCTGTCAACAATGTCTTTAAATGACATCTCCTCCTAAACCACTGGGCCAATTTGAACCAAATTTGGCAGAAATGTTCATTAGGTGGTCCCCTTTAGAAATAGCTAAAAGAATTGAAATCCATTAAATCTCTGGTTGAGATGGCAACAAAAGTGAAATTTTAAAAAAATCTTCTCCTCCTGACCCAGAAGGTGTAGAGCCTTGATATTAAGCATGAAGCATCAGTAGATTTACCTCTTTTGACATCTCCTCCCAAACAACTGGGCCAAATTGAATCCGATTAGGCAAAATATTCCTTTGGTGGTTCCCTTTAAAAATCTTCTAACCCAGAAGGCATAGATCCGTGATATTTTGCATGAAGCATCAGTAGATTGACCTCTTTCAAAATAGCTAAAATCATGACCCTTGGGTCCTTAAAAATCTTCTCCTCCTGACCCAGATGGCGAAGAGCCTTGATATTTTGCATGAAGCATCAATAGATTGACCTCTTTCAAAATAGCTAACATCATGACCCTCGTGTCCCCAGGGGGATGGGGTTTATATAGAAATAAAGAATAAGTTTTAAAAAAAACATCTACTCCCAAACCATTGGGACAATTTGAATCAAATTTGGCAGATATTTATCTTAGGTGGTTCCCTCTAAAAATGGCTAAAAGAATTGAAATCTGTTTAAAACTCTGGTTGCCATGGCAACAAAAGACAAATTTTAAATAATCTTTAAAATTTTTTTTCTCCTAACCCAGAAGGCGTAGAGCCTTCATATTTTGCATGAAGCATCAGTAAATTGACCTCTTTCAAAATAGCTAATATCATGACCCTCAGGTCCCAAGAGATGGAACCCCAGGGGGGAGGAGGTTTGTATGAAAATAAAGAAAGTTTTTAAGAACATTACCTCTTAAACCTCTGGGTGAATTTTAACAAAAAGGTTTCAGAAATGTTCCTTATGTTGTCCCCTTTAAAAATAGATAAAGAATTAAAATCTATTGAAAACTTGTTGCCCATTATCTTCAAAAATAGAAGGCATAGTGCCTTGATATTTTGCATGAAGCATCAGTTCATTGACTTCTGTCTTATTTTTGAAATTATAACCTGTGGATCCAGAGTGAGAAAAAATGCTCTCCTCCTTTCAAATTAGTAATGAAGCCTTGGAATTTGTCATTTAGACTTTCAGATCCCAAGGGACACAGCCTATATATTGTATAAAGTACAGCCAATTGTATCATAATCCTATCCTTAATATAAAATTAGACTGTTTAAAGAAAAAGAGCCTTTATCTCAGGTGAGCGCCCCAGGGCCAACAGCTCTCTTGTTGTGGACTGTGACGGGAAGAGGATCATCTGAAAAGTAAGATAGTATTGATGGTGAAAGTTAGTTTAAAGGGTTTAGTTCAACGTCACTTTCAGTAGTATTTCTGTAATCTAGCCATGGCTTCCTGTCATTTTTCACACAAGGACATGTACATCTGCAACATTAGCTTTGAGCCATTAGCTGCTCAAGTTATAGGCAAATTACGTATGTTTCACAGGGCCTTTTTTATGCCCCTGCATCGATAGATTGGGAGGCATATTGTTTTACCGGTGTCTGTCTGTCTGTCTGTCTGTCTGCAAAACTTAACCTGCCAACTAAACATTTTCCTATAACTTCAACCCTGATTAAGTTACAATGCTAATATTTGATATGTAGATAGGTCTCAACAAGGCGCAACTGGGGAAGGTCATTTCATCAAGGTCAAGGTCAAAATTTTAACCCTTTTCCCTAAAACAAAGAAAAAAAACAATAAAATCACCCGTTTCTAAAGAATTCCTGTTTCAGGGCCATAGTGTTTCACAAACACATCTTGTTCGTTCTTTTAACAGGGGCCTATAAAAGGATACTTCCTAATTCAAAAAAGGCTCTTTTTTTCCCCACTTGTGACAGAGAAATTTCCCAAAATTACAGCTAATTTTTGCATAATATGGATTTATTTTATTTGTTTTGTTTAATATTTCTATTCATTTTATTACTAAATAAGACCCTTAAATGTAGTTATTTATCATTGAATCTTGAAAATGATGCATGAATCTTACTTTTATTACTTTCTTTATTAAACTCATGTTTCCCAATTCTTCTGAAAACTGCGCAAAAATTTCCCAAAACGAACAGGCTAAGGCCTCTTCCCAATTTCTAGAAAAAAAAAGCCCTGTGTCCATTGTAGAGATACAAATGACCCATGTGGCAATGGCATTTTAGTCCACCTGAGCTCAAAATACTAGGTGAGCTATTGTGATCGACCATTGTCTGTTGTCCGTCCGTCTATTGCATGTGACATTGGTGACTAAAGCTGTTGGCCCTTGTCATGCTGAACCCCGATTATTCTTGTTTTGGCTCGAGGTATAAACATAAGTGCAGTATGATCTTAGTCTACACGACGTGTTTATCCCTTTCAAGCCAGAGTTGTTTATAAAGTTAATTGTCAACGGAAATGTAGACCCACGATCAGTTCTTCCTTTAATGCAGTTTTGAAAGAGGAATTTATTTAGCATGACAGGGGTTAAAATGATGCCCCTGTTGGTCTCACTTAGTGAGATTTTCACCAAATTTTGTTTTCATGCAACCTAGTGTATATTATCAGTTTTGTTTTTCATTGCTGCATCATTGAAAAAGGGACCTATTGTCAAAATTCTTGTTTCCACAACTTCTCGTACAATTCATTTCAAATTTTTATGAAATTTTCACCAAATGCTTGTATTCATGTGACCTTACCTATGCTATCAGTGTATTGTGATTCTTGGCAGATTTTGATGAGGCCATTGAACAATTGGTTTTGTGACAACTTTCTCCCTTGTTAAATTTAAGTCCTTTGGGTTCAATATAGGCTCCCCCTGCCCATCCTATTTCACATAAAAACATGTTAGAATCTTTTTAAAAGAGGCCCAGAGGTTGAATATTTTGCACCCAAATGACCCCTTCCATGAGGTGTTAAAATGATTCTGCTTTTTTTTCAATTTTGCTTTTCCATGCTGCTGCATTTTATAGAGAAATATAGCATGATATCTTCAAAAAAAAAACCTAGACAAATTCTTTGCTGGAGTACTGTATTAGGGAAATTTGATTTTATTCACAAGGAGACTTAGGTGAACGATGAAGGACCATAATAGTCATCTTGTTATGAGATGAAGTACTGAATGTGGTATTTGGTGCTAGTGTTTGAAAATCTTCATTCAGGCTTGTGGAGTGCTACAGTCACTCAATCACCTTTGAAACTTTTATAGACTTTATCCTATTTCAAAACTGTTCAATCCTTTACTAGACGGCAAAATTTTAGACTGGGTAAAATTGAAATGAGATATAGACAATTTAACGTTTATAAAATTTTACATTCTTTCAATTTTTTGGGTATAAAACATAGTGGAAAATGAAGAAATTGCTTGTAACAAGCAATTTCTTCATTTTAAACAATGTTTTCACAATTGTTTTTCTTGAGGGGCGTCAAAAGCCTCATTGAGTCGGAATGGGTTAATGTTGATAGGCCATTGTTGGGCTGGTAGTTCCGCTGGACCTAGTACTAGACGACAAAATTTTAGACTGGTCCAAATTGAAAAATGTTGCAGACAACAATGTTTAGTTGATGGAATAACAAAAATCAGTGACTATTGGGGTAAAAAACATTTTGGATAATGAAGAAATTGCTTGTAACAAGCAATTTCTTCATTTTCCACAATGCCTTTCAAAAGCTTTTTTTCTTGATGGCTTGTGAATGGGTTAAATTTTCATTTTTAAGGACAAGGCATCATGATGTTTTGGTATTCGTCTGCTTTAGAACAGATCTACACACAGAGTAAGCATGACAATATGTGACTGAATTACGAGGTTTCATTTTATTTTCAGCCAGTCTTGCGCAGAAAGTCACTAGAAGCAGAATGCACAGTTGTGATCTTTGTGGAAAGACCTTTGTCAAATTGAGTGGATTAAAATTACATAGACTTATACATAGCGGTGAAAAACCCTGGGAATGTGATGTGTGTGGTAAACGATTTAACCAGAAAGGAAACATGCGTGCACATAAAATGGTTCATATGAACACTGAACTAACTTAACTCTTGTCATGCTGAACCCGAAATATTCCTGTTTGTACAGTTTGATCTTTGTCTAAACCACCTGCTTGTCCCTTGAAAGCAAGAGTTGTTTATTCCTCTCCTGTACAAACCTGGAATTTTACTTCGCCCTGATTTGATTGTCCAGTCTGATTGCGATGAGCAAGATGTTGTCACTATGACAAGTCTGTGTATTGGCTTTAGTACGATAGTCTGTTAGTCCCTTCGTCCATCTGTCAGAATATGTCTCGACAATTGTTCCTACATTTATGGATGGATTTCACAGTTGGTAGTGCATAGGATTCTCAATCATGAGGTCAAAGGTTCGTAGCCAGTCGCAGCAAATAAACTTTCAGACATTTTTCTCCCACCAATGGTTGGTTAATGGTAAACCTTTACCCGTTCCCACACAACAAATTTTTAGACTGGTCCCAACTGAAATAAGCTGCAGATGACAATATTTGTAGAGCCCCCTTGCAGTGAGCGAGACATAATTGTCACTATGACAAGTTGGTGTATATGGGTTAGTCTGTTATTTAGTTAGTCCGTCTGTCCAAATTTGTCCAAACAATTACTCCTACATTTATTGATGGATTTCTAAATAACTAAGCACAATTATTCTCTATCATGAGTAGATTTTTCGGATAGTTCTAATGTGAAGGTCACAGCTCAAGGTCAAACACTAAAATAGTGTTTGTCTGGACAATTACTCCTACATTTAAGGCTTGATTTCAACATTACTTGGCACAATCATTCTCCATCATGAGTAGATGTGCTATTTGAAAGAATTTTTTGGATTGTACTAATGTCAAGGTCACAGCTCAAGGTCAAACACTAAATTTGTGATTGTCAAGAGCATTTCTCCTACAATTGTGGATGGATTTCAAACTAAATGGGCACAATTATTCTCCATCATGAGTAGATGTGCCATTTGAAAGAATTTCTTTGATAGCTTCAAGTTCAAGGTCAAAGCTCAAGGTCAAACTCTAAATTGATGGTCAAGGTCAAATTGATGGTTACAACTCTGCAGGCTCGACAGCAGTTGTCCTGGGACAATAATCTAGTACTTGTGAAAAAATTGTGGAAAAAAAAAAATTGCAATTTCTCCTTTTTTCCACAATGTTTTCTGCCATTTAGGGTGGTTTCATTTCAATTTGCATCCAATTATTATTGTCGTCAAACTTCTCAGTTTGGACCAGTCTAGAATATAAAAAAAATAGGAAAGGGTTAAAGGATCAATTTTCATGAATATGAATATTAACCAACAATTATAGATACCACATCTTTAGATGCTGTTCTGTCGAGGATTCTATTCAGCATGACAAGGGTTAATCATAAGTCGAAAAGACAAAAATAAAAATGATCTTTGGCAAACAATTAGCCATAAATGAGGATTGGTTGGTTGAATGGGGTTTAACACCACTTTTAGCAGTATTTCAGTCATATTGCAGCTGGAGCACCTAGCAACGGATTCCTGGTATTTCTCACACCAGTACTACCACTACAACCTTTCCTATCCAACCAGCTGATATCCCACTTAGGTTTAAAATTATTCACCCATTGGTGAGAGACAAATGTCAGAAAGAATATGTGCCGCCACTAGGATCGAACCCATGACATCCCATGTTTGATAGGTTTTGAATGAATGCATTCATTTTTACAAGAGAGATCTGTGTCGGTTTTTCAAGACAACGATTATTACATCAGGGGTTCCTACTTGGGGAAAAAATGTTAGTTTCTTAATTCCCAACTTTCTAAAGGCAAGTTGCTTCTTGCAAAATAAAAATACATTTTTATCAATAAAAATGAGAAAATGTTACTTTTTATTTTGCTTGTAACTGATATATTAATATAATTTATAAATTCCCTGCCATTATCAAATAAATGCTATTAACAGGAGAATAAGAATGGTTTGTTTGTTTGAATTGGGTTTTATGCCGCTTTCAACTATCTTTCAGTTATATCGCAGCGGCTGGAGCACCTAACAATGGATTCCTGGTATTTCTCACACCAGTACTACCATTACATCCTTTCCTAGCCTCCAACTGCTGTCCCACATAGGTCTACGATTATCGACCCATTGGTGAGAGACAAATAGTTGGAAAGGATGAATGCTGCCGTCGGATATCGAACCCAGGACCTCTAGATTGACAGTCCAACGCGCTACCAACTGCGCTATGATGGCGGCGTAGAATAAGAATGGATCTTTTTCGGGGGAAAAGTTGGGAGATTGGACCATTTTAACCCATTCTAGGTTTTACAAAAATTTTAAATTCAAAATTATTGCAGAATTAATCTAAAGTAGAAAAAGGTTAAAGGCTTACAGTTTGATGTTTTATCTAATGGAAAAGCTTCATTTTAACAACTTGAACACCAGAGTTTTGTAACAATATTGTTGATTTCCGAAATAAATTTTGTTTTGTTTGGATGGTTTTTTTGTTTTTTTTAAGGAACTTGAACACCAGAGTTTTGTAACAATATTGTTGATTTCCAAAATCAATTTAATTTTGTTTGGATTGTTTCTTGGTTATTTTCCTTTGTTAGGAGACGGACATTGAATTTCATCAATTTTTGTCAAAGAACAATTGGCCTCATGACTCCTCGTGAGCAGCCTATAATTATTAACTAACTAGTGCTGACAAGGGTCTTTGTGAAAGACAATGCATGTAATTTTCAGTTATGCTTAAGATTTGCAAACAATGACCATTGAAGACTCGCAAAAAACCTCTGACGAGTAAATGTTTCAAACTGGTGATTTCTGATTTTCACTCATGTTTTGCGAGTTACCAAGTGCTTATTTCAAGCCCTGTATATGGTTATGGCAATAAATATCTCAACCACTCACTGCTAGTTTGAATCTTCTCCTCAGAAAGCCACCTTCATAGTGCTGTTGGTAGAGCATCAGACTCCCTGGATCCTCAACCATGGGCTGTGGAGTGGTACTAGTACTCAAGTGCCCCTAGTTTTCTCACCTAAACACAAAGAGCCTTTGGTGAGTTATTGTGATTGGTCATTGTCTGTGGTCCATGCATCATTCTGTCAACAATTTCTTTATCTCATTACCAGACGGCACAATTTTAGACTGGTCCAATATTGAAAGGAGTAACTGTTGCAGAGGGCAATTTCAAGTAAATGTTTTTTAAAAATCTTTGTATTTTGGGGTAGACAGCATTTTCTAGAACATAATCACTCTAATTTTCAATATTTCGACAAAAATGCCTTTATCAAGAAAAAGAAAATAAATCTTATATCTATATATATAAGATTTATTTTCTTTTTCTTGATAAAGGCATTTTTGCTGAAATATTTAAAGTTAGAGTTATGTATAGTGTTTAAACAGTTCCCTGAGGAACATTATTGTGATATTGCATTTTCTACCATGTTTTCCAAATCTTTCTTCCTTGGGTGTGTCTTTAAGCGTCAATGATCGGGAAAGGGTTAAACATTGGCCTAGAGGCTTGTTAACCCTTGTCGTGCTGACAGCACTTGAACTGCTTAATGAGGATCAGTATTTCTTTAGAAAATTGATTATTAAACCCATTATCATGGCAGCATTTTTTGAGACTGGTCCAAATTGAAAGGAGTTGCAGACGACAATTCAAAGCAGATGAAATTTTAGATTTTTTTCAACGGTTTTGGTAGAAAACATTGTCCAAGCAATTTTTTCATTTTTCACAATGTTTTCCCAAATGTTTTTCTTGAGAGGTGTCAAAAAGCATCATTGTGTGGAAATTGGTTAAGGATTCAAAGGGACAAACAAAGGTGTAGACAAAGATCAGACTACACTAATGAGCAGGCTGATCTTTGTCTGTACCTCCTGCCAAAAAAGGAATATTCTGGGTTCAGCATGACAAGGGGTAATTTAATCCATTTATTGACAACAAATTTTTTGCCTACTTTAAATTCAAAGGAGTTGCAGATGACAATTAGTTAATGAAATTAAGGATTTTTTTAACTTTCTGAGTAGAAAACATTGTGGAAAATGAATTGCTTGTTGCATGTAATTTCTTCATTTTACACAATGTTTTTCCGATTGTTTTTTCTTGAGGGTTGTAGAAGAAGATATGACCATTTGCAAAAACATTTTTGTGGCATTTTATTCATGGAAATGTGTGGTAGAGAAATCCTGAAATGATTCTTTATCCCAAACCACCAGGCCAATTGACCAAACATGGCAAGAAATGTCCTTCCGTGACCCTATTCAAATCTTACTCATGAAATTTTAATTTGAGTAAAAATGGAGAGGGGGGGGGGGAGGGTATCATACATATCAGACGTAGAGATATCATGAAATTACTGTTTGAAAATACTCTTCTTCTTAACCCTTGTCATGCTGTATAAATTACTTACTGACTTGCTGTCAAATCAAAGGGCTGAAAGCACTCAAAAATCTATATTGGCTTCATTAACGCCTCTTGCAGGAAAAATACAAGCAGGAGATGTAGACTAAGATCAGCCTGCACATAAGTGCAGTCTGATCTTAGTCTACACCTTCTGCCAAAATTGGAATATTCTGGGTTCAGCATGACAAGAGTTAACCAATGGGCCAATTCAAACCAAACTGGGGGAGAATGTTCATTTGTTGACCTTTTTCAAAATGTATTCGTCAAATTTTGAATAGTGAAAAACAGGAGTGTGGCAGGTGGGGAGGACTTGTCAGACTTATGAGAAATAATAAAGAAAAAATCTTTAAAAATCTTCTCCTAAACTGCAGGATTGTTCTTTGGGTGAACCTTTAATCCCATTACCAGATAAATGTTAGACTGGTCTAAGTTGAAAGGTGTTGCAGACGAAAATTTCAAGTTTATGAAATTTGAGATTTTATTCAACTTTCTGGGTAGAAAACACTGGAAGATGAAGAAATTGCTTGTAGCAAACAATTTCTTCATTATCCATAATGTATTCCCAATTGTTTTTCTTGAGGGGTGTCCAAAAGCATTACTATGAGGGAATGGGTTAATAACTTGTGGCAGGGACAGGCTTATCAGACTAAGAGACATCATGAAATAATAAGTATTTTAGAAAAAATTCTTGGTAAACCACCAGGACAACTTCACAAATTTACCTAGGGTGACCCTTTTCAGAATTTGTGATGTTTTGATTCAAGAAAAATATGAGCATGACAGACTGGGGCTCAACCTATTACCGGACATCAAAATTTAAGACCAGTCCAAACTGAAAGGAGTTGAAGACAACAAATTGGAGTTTAAGATTTTTTTCAACTCTCTGGATAGAAAACATAGTCTAAAATGAGGTTTTCCAAAGTGTTTTTTTTTTTCTTGAAGGGTGTCAAAAGGTGTCTCTGTTTTTGAATAGGTTAATAGACATAGAGAAACCAGGAAATGATTCTTCTTTCTTGTGGGGGGCATTGGTTGTACAGAAAGGCATCTTGTTTAGGTAATATGTTGTCATTTGATAACAAAAGTAGTCAAAGCTTGGCTTCGATTGATCATAGACAACTACATAAAAGAGTACAAAAAAGACTATAAAAAGTGACAAGAAGTTTAAGTGTAATGTATTTTAATTTCAGAGTCACGGGGTCCATCAAGGTTTCCATGTCCAATTTGTGGAAAGAACTTTCCTAGTAACGCTCATCTTACAATGCACTTGCGTATACATACTGGGGAGAAACCATATGCCTGTGAAATATGTGGACGGAAGTTTACACAGAAAGGGAGTGTGGAGAGGCATAAAATCATACATATGAAAACTGTGTAAAAGTTTTAATTTTGAGACAGTTTCTGCAATTTAGAAACAGTTTCGGCCTACTTGCAACAAATTGATGAATCAATGATGTTAAATAAGAATTGATAGACTGGATGTCGGGAAAATACTTCCAACAAACCAACAAATCAACGCTGCTAATAAAATACAGATTGGCACATCAATTTTGTATTAACACATTCCCACACAATCCTGCTTGTTTATGCCTCTTAAGAAAAAACTTTGGGAAAACAAGGTTGAAAATGAAGACATTGCTTGATACAAGCAATGTCTTCATTTCAACCTTGTTTTCTACCCCAAAAGACCAGGATACTCAAAATTCTCTCGACTAGAAATTGTTTCCTGCAACTTCTATGAATTAAAACCAGTTTAAAATTTTACGGAGTGGTATGGGTTAACTCCTGTACTATGGCCGTCATTTCCCAAGACAACTGTTCAACCACCGCATCAATGGGCAACCAAGTCTTTGTATAGATCCAAAGCTTATTCAAGACAGATATTTTTTCCCCAGCCAAACATTAAAAAAAAACAGCAAAGAAATGTGGTCTTGTATTTTAGACTGCCATAATTATCAGAGTGTTTGGTAGTGATCCTCTTTTAACCCTTTCCCATTTTTGTCGAGCCCGCTTGAGGTGAGCAAGACAAAGTTGTCACTTTGACAAGTCAGTGTATGTGCATGAGTGCTTTGGTCTGTTAGTCCGTCCATCACAATTTGTCCAGACAATTACTCCTACATTTATGGATGTATTTCAGTATAACTTGGCACAATCATTCTCCATGATGAGTAGATGTGCCATTTGAAAGAATTTTTTGGATAGTTCTAATGTCGAGGTCACAGCTAAAGGTCAAACACTAAAATTTTGATTGTTATGAGCTTTCTCCTACACTTATGGGTGGATTTCAAAATAAATTGTCACAATTATTCTCCATCATGAGTAGATGTGCCATTTGAAAGAAATTTTTTGGGTAGCTTCAAGGTCAAAGCTCAAGGTCAAACACTAAAATTGTGTTTGTCCAGAGCAAGATACCTCCAAAACTTTGCAGGCTCAACAGCAGTTTTCCTGGGACAAACATTTTTTTTTTCAAACTTCAGACTAGCCAAATTGAAAGAAGTTGCAAATAAAAATGAATATTGGATCCAATCGGAAATGAATTGAGTCTATGTTGTAGAAAATATTGTTCGAAAAGGATACAAGCAATTTCTTCTTTTTCCACAATGTTTTCTCAAATATAAAATCACAGCATTGTAAAATCCTGGGTTTGTACAGGAAAAGGTTAATATACGTGGTTAGCATTCCTTCAATTAGAATCTAACTGGCATGAGTATTGTTTTGATTTCAGTGCCTTGGAGTCCATCAAGATTTAAATGTCCTGTTTGTGGTAGACTCTGTCCCAGTAAAGCTCACTTAGGAAGGCATATGCGTATACACACCGGTGAACAGCCATATGCCTGTGAAATATGTGGGCGCAGGTTTACACAGAAGGAAAGTTTAAAGAGGCATAGAAGTGTTCATATGCAACTAAATGTGTAAAATATGTTAGTGGAGGTATACAAAGAAAGAATGTTTAACTCATTCCCACACAATGATGCTTTTGGACGCCCCCCTCAAGAAAAAACAATTGGGAAAACATTGTTTAAAATGAAGAAATTGCTTTTACACAGTGTTTTCTACCCAGATAATTGAACAAATCTAAAATCTCATAGACTTTAAATTCTTGTCTTTAACACCTTTCAATTTGGACCAGTCTAAATGTGTTTTGAAAATTGGTAACTTACACAGTGGTATTCTATACAACTTACTAATTAGCAGCAATCATCTGTCTCGTTACAATGGGTTAGCACAAAACAGTTGTGACTGCCTATTAAGATAGGTAGTTACAACTTTTTTGCGCTGACCCATTGATAAGCAATACACGCAATGTGCAAAAAAAGAATGTTTGCCCACAACCCAGCCATTTCCCGCTCCACCGCTAGAAACTTTGTGGAAGACTGCACAACACCAAACTGCACATTCTGTAACAAAATGCAGAAGAGCAAAAGATTCAAAAGCTCCTACACCGGGCTTAAGAATTTCTGCAAACTGAGAGGACACTGCACAACCAAAAATGTTGTCTACCTTCTCACTTGTAAAAAATGTCGTAAACAATATGTAGGTGAAACCGTAGAATTCAGAGAGAATAAGATAGACTAGGTTTTGGCTGAAAGGAATTTTCTGACTACCCAGAAATGGTCATCCCTACCGGATGGAGGGTATGGAGTTGATCGATCCAGTATGATTCTCTTTTGCGTCTGTTGACGGTGCTTATTGTGGATTCTGGGTCCGAAAGGAGGATTTCGATAATTTGATATGTAACATCCTCAAAGTTGTGAGAATCGTGATTAAAGTGATTGGCTACTGGTGTTTCCTTATTTAGGCGTAAACAATATGTAGGTGAAACCAAACGTGAATTTCAAATAAGAATCAAGGAGCACCTTAGGGACATACGCCTAAATAAGGAAACACCAGTAGCCAATCATTTTAATCACGATTCTCACAACTTTCAAGGGGGATAACTCTAGATGTATTTTGTCCACTATCCAGCATCCTACCAGCATAGGCACCCGTAGGCCGTGCTCTTGTTGAAATTTTAGACTTGTTAAAATTAAAAGAGGTAACAGTTGATAATGAAAATATGCGGTAGAAAATATTGTTGAAAAGGAGAAATTGCTTGTTACATACTATTCTCTCTTTTTGCACAATATTGCAAGTATTTAATCACAGTGACGTAAATTCACAGTGACTGGTTTGGACAGGAAAGGTTAATTAAACTTTTATCAATTGAACACTGTTCTCTCCTTATTCTTCAAAGGAAGTGAATTTATTGTTAACCCGTTCCAACACAATCCCTCCTTTTTGGACCCTCAAGAAAACAGTTCTGGAAAAAATGTGGAAAATGAAGAAATTGCTTGTTACAAGCAATTTCTGCATTTTCCACATTGTTTTCTACCCAGAGAGACAATGTTTTTGAAAATCAGAACAATCCGAAATTGTCGTCTGCAACATCTTTCAGTTAGAACCAGTCTAAAATCGCACTTTGTTTGTATGGGTTAAACAAACCAGCAGTAGAACAGTACTTGAAAACAACAGTGTCTTAAAGTGTCATTTGTCTCTTCATTATTATGGGAATGCCCTGTACATGTATTCATGCCACAACAACCATCAAAAATAAAAAGTTTGAAAGACAAGAAATGAAAAGACTTGGTTTTGCTTTCAAAATACCACAGATCAGATCAGACTCGAAATCAAATCATCGATCCCAGTTAATGACTTGACCAAACCATAGGTAATCACAACTGAAAAACAAGAAAGATTAACCCATTACCAGACAACATAATTAAGAAATTGAAAGATGTTGCAGACAACAAATTTTAGTAGATGAACTTTAGGATTTTTTCAACTTTCTCAGTAGAAAAACATTGTGAATAATGAACTTTCAATTTTTCATTTTCCACATTGTGTTCAAGAGTTATTCTTCATTGGGTGCCAAAATGCGTCATTGTTTGGGAATGGGATAAAGGTGTCTGCGTTCCTTTCTTTCAGATGCGAATGTTCTAACCAAATATCGATGTAATAAGTGCGGCAAGGTGTTCCCATCTAATTGGAATCTGGATGTGCATTCGCGCATACATACTGGAGAGAAACCATATGCATGTGTAACATGTGGACGAAGGTTCACACAGAAAGGAAACCTAGACCGGCATAAACTAATACACATGGATTTCAAGATGTGATGGTTGTCATGTTACATAGTGTTGTCATGTAACATAGTGTTGTCATGTTACAGTTTGTATCAACTTGGACTGATTGATTGATTGAATGGGGTTTAACGCCACTTTAAACAGTATTTCAGTCATATTGTGAAGCACCTGTCAATGGATTCCTGGTATTTCACACACCAGTACTACCTCTACATGCTTTCCTAGCCCCTAGCTGCTATCCCACTTAGGTTTATGATTATCCACCCTTTGATGAGAGACTAATGTTGGAAAGGATATGTGCTGCCACTGGGGATCTAACCCATGATGTCACATGATTGAAGATTAGGAGTCTGCCGCGCTACCTACTGTGCTATGACAGCAGCTGTATCATCTTGGAGGCCGCAGCCATAGTGCAGTGGTAGCAAGCAGGACTCCTAGTCATGGGGTCTTGGGTTTGATCCCTCCCTGCAGCTAATATCCTTTCCCACATTTGTTTCCCACTAATGGGTGGATAATTGTAATCCTAAGTGGATGAGCAGCTGGAGGTTCAGAAAGGATGTGGTGGTAGTATTTGTGTGAGAATTACCAGGAATCCATGGTTAGGTGCTCCAGCCGCAGCAATATAACTGAAATACTGTTTAAGTGGCGTTAAACCCAATGCAATCAATCAGTACTATCTTTGAATGCATGTGTGAATACATTTCAAAATGAATGAGTGAATAATCATCCTTGAAATCTAATATGAGTGAAAAGAAACTGTTAACACTAACGCATTTATGATATCCAGATGTAGGTTAACTCGTTCCCACATGTAACACCTTTTAATGTCCCCAAGTAAAAAAGCTTTGGAAAACATTGTGGAAAATGAAAAAATTGCTTGTCATAAGTAATTTCTTCATTATTCAAAATGTTTTCTACCCTGAAAGGAAACAAAATTCAAAATTGCATCAACTAAAATATGCAGTCTACAACATCTTTGAATTTGGACCAGTCTAGAATTTTGTTGTCAGGGAATGGGTTAACAAAATAAAACTACTTGGTAACACATGAACTTTTTGTGTAAAGCATTTTAAAAATTAAAAATCATTTATAAAGTATCTCTTGTGATTAATGAACTCTTTTATATACCTTTATATAAATACCTTGTGGCTACAGATATTTAAGCCATTTGCACAAAAGCCCAGTTTTTTAAGCTCCACTGGCTATTGTCATGGTTTTGTGTCCATTGTGTGTGTGTGTCTGTCTGCCTGGTCGTCCGTCCATAAACTATTCATTTAAAAATCTTCTCCTCAGAAAGTACTAAACAGAATTCAACCAAATTTCATAGAAATGATCCGTGGGCGACCCTCTATCAGATTCCTTCAAAGAATTTTTATTTGATGAAAAGCATGGCTTAAATGGGTGAGGCTAATTTCCATATATGGTTGAAAGCTTTTAGAATCTTCTTCTAAGAAACCAGTGGATGACAAGGGTTTCATTCAAATTTCAAAGAAATGATTCTTTGGTCAACATTTATTGGATTTGTCCAAAGAATTTTGTTCGGATGAAAAATATGGATTCGATGGACGGGACTTATTTCCATATAATGTTAAAAGCTTTGAAAATATTCTTCACAGAAACCAGTTTTTGGATTTCAACCAAATGTCACAGAAATGATCCATTGGTGAACCTTTATCAGATTCCTTCAGAGAATTTTGAGCAATTGTAAACATGCCTCTAATAGTCTGGGCTAACTTCCATATTCTGTTTTGAAATTCCTTTTCTCAGAAATGATGGATTTCAACCAAATTTTTCGAGATTGATTGTTCGGGACCCTTTATCAGATTATCAAAATTCTTTTTGATCTGATGAAAAATACGGCTTTAATGGGCAGTTTCTATTTCCATTATATGGTATATACTGAAAATGGACTGTTGATGGATTTCAACCAAATTTCACAGGAATGATCCTTAGATGATTGTTTGTTGGATTCCTTCATATGAATTTGCTTGGTTGAAAAGCTTGTCCCCTATGGTGGCAGCTATATACCATAATGGTATACTGTGAAAATTTTGAAATTTTGTTAACCCTTGTCATGCTGTATAAACAACCTCACTGAATTGCTGTAAAATCAAAGGGCTGAAAGCACTGATAGAAATTGTTGTTAAAAAATCAATATTTCGTTTAGAAATCAATTTCATAAACAACTATGGCAGGAAAAGTACAAGCACTTATGTGCAGGCTGATCTTGGTCTACACTTCCTACCAAAACCGAAATATTCTGGGTTCAGCATGACAAGGTTTAATACATGTACTTTTTCATCTGACCAAGTAAATGAATTAGACATAACTTGACTTAACCCATTCCAACACAGTGGAATTTTAGACCGGTCCAAATTGAAAGGAGCTGCAGACGACAATTTCAAGTTGGTGGAATTTTAAATTTGTTCGTCTTTTTGCATAGAAAACATTGTGGATAATGAAGAAATTGCTTGATACAAGCAATTTCTTTATTTTCCACAATGTTTTCCAAAGCCTTTTTATTGAGGGGCGTAAAAAGGAGGGCTTGAGTTGGAATGGGTTAAGTAAAAACAATGAAAATTTTGAAAGTTTCTCTAGAATTATTTCGAAAATTTCATTACTGATATTCAGTTTATAATGAATTCATTAAAAAATTTGCTTTACCCATTCCCACACTGCGGAATTTTAGTCTGGTCCAAATTGTAAGAAGCTGCAGACGACAATTTCCAAAGCTTTTTTTCTTAGGGGAATCTAAAAGCGTCATTGTGTGGTTACATTCATGCCTGTGGAGCAATACAGGCACTCAAGCCGTGTCAAGAAATACCTTTTGAAAACATTTTGGAAGATGAAGACATTGCTTGATACAAGCAGTTTCTTCATTATATACATTTTTTTATACCCCAGAAGACAAAGATTTTTAAAATTTCATCAACTTTGATTTGTCACCTGCAACCTCTTTCAAATTGGACCAGTCAAATATTTTCATCTTCTTGGTGTAGCATAACCCATTCCAAGTGCTATTAACCTATTTCCACACAAGGACGCTTTTTGAGCAATACAATTGGGAAGACATTGAGTAATATGAAGAAATTGCTTGCAACAAGCAATTTCTTCATTTGACACAATGTTTTCTACTCAGAAAGTTGAAAAAGTCTAAAATTTCTCAAGCTTTTAATTATCATCTGCAACTCCTTTCAATTTGAACCATTCTAAAAGTTTGCCGTCTTGTAATGGGTTACTGTGGTTCCATATAAGGCAGTCTAAGATTTTCATTCTATAGATGATGTCATAATGCGAATAAACGACCAAAAAGGAAAAACTTGCAGAAATACACATTTTTTTAGCTCACCTGAGACAAGAATATTTGTGATTGCTGTTTGCTGTAGCTGCATTTAGAGAAAGAAAAATATTCGTTTTTCATCTGAAAAATAACTTAGTCAGAAAATAGAAAATACTCTCCGTCTTAACCCATTCCAACATAACATAACTTTAGACTCCCCCATTATGAAAGATGGTGTAGACGACAATTTCAGGTTGATGGAATTTCAATATTTTTTCGTCTTTTGGGACAGAAAACATTGTGGATAATGAAGAAATTGCTTGTAGCAAGCAATTTCTTCATTTTGCAACATGATTTTCAAAGCTTTTTTCTTGAGGGCGTAAAAATGAGGGATTGTATGGGAGTGGGTGAAAGGTGAAAAAAAGGATATTGTTGCACCGAAAATAAAAAAACAAAATTACTGTAGACAAAGTGATCTCATTACCAGACAGCAAAATTTTAGACGTGTTCAAATTGAAAGGAGATGCAGACAAAAATTACATGTTTATGAAATTTTTAGATTTTTTCAATTTTCTGGGTAGAAAACATTGTGTAAAATGAAAAAAAAAATCTTTTGGCTCTCATAAAGTGTAAACATCTTTTCCAAAACCCCTTGGTGAATTTCAACCAAATTTGACTGGAATTTTCCTTAATTGCCTCTCTTTTGTTGCATGAATAAAAATCCATTAAAAGCTCTGGTTGCTATGGCAATAAAAGTACATTCGGATATGAGCAAGTTCTGTGCACTTCATGCAGGCTTCTCTGCCAAATGTAAAGATTTAGAAAAAGTTCAAAGATTACTTTGGAATTTTTCATCCTATTGACCAATTGCTGGCTCTCCCACTAATTCGTCATGCCCAATGACTCAAACAAGAAGTCCTGCTTCAATTTTAAACATAGTTATTTTCCAAAATTTATTGCAAATGGCAACAAAAATGTAAAATGGTTGGCTGGCGCCTTAACACTGTAACTACAGCTTGAATAAGCTGTAGTTACGATGTTTAAGCTGACAAATCAACAAAAATGCCTCCCGTATGTCACAATGACGTTGTTCAAATTCCACATCTGATCAAAATGAACGATTTGATTGGCTGTTTTTAGCTGAAGAGGAGCTTTAAGGATCACTCAGTCTGTTGTCAATAGGCGTCACCAGCCCTGTTGTCAACAATTTCTTTAAACATCATCTCCTAAACCAATGGTCAAATTTGGACCAAACTTGGCAGGAATATTCCTTTGGTGACCCTTTTCAAAACTTGTTCATGAAATTTTGATCTGCAAAAAATCGTGGGCATGGCAGGGCTAGGCTTAACAGACTTAGGGATATCATAGAATTATTCTTTAAAAATCATCTGCATGGCAGGTAGGGCTTAGTTCAAATCATTCTCAGGTGAGCAATTTAGGGCCAATTTAGGGCCATTTTTGCTCTCTTATTTTCTTTGAACAATAATTGTGCTTGGTCAATTACTGTTGCATAATCTTTAAGATCTTAAACTGAAACAATTTTGTTTGTTTGTTTGAATGGGGTTTTACGCCACTTTCAACATTCTTTCAGTTATATCGCGGTTACTGGAGCACTTAACAATGGAGTCCTGGTATTTCTCACACCAGTACTACCATTACATCCTTTCCTAGCCTCCAGCTGCTATCCCACATAGGTCTACAATTATCGACCCATTGGTGAGAGACAAATAGTCGGAAAGGATGAGTGCCGCCGTCGGGGATAGAACCCGGGACCTCTAGATTGACAGTCCGACGCGCTACCAGCTGAAACAAACAATTATTCTTTGGTTAATTTCCAGTTTTCAATGCATTTTTAGGTTACCTTACTGAAGGTCTTGATGACTGTGATCGTATTTCGTCATGCTGTATAAATTACCTTAATGAATTGCTGTCAAATCAAAGGGCTGAAAGCACTGATAGAACTTGTTCAAAAATCAATATTTTTTTAGAAATCAAATTCATAAACAACTCTGGCAGGAAAGGCACAAGCAGGAGGTATAGACTAAGATCAGCCTGCACATAAGTGCAGTCTGATCTTAGTCTACACCTCCTGCCAAAACCAGAATATTCCGGGTTCAGAATGACAAGGGTTAAAACTTCTTCTCAAGAGCACTTGGACATATTTCAACCTAACTTGGCTGGAAGCATCCTTATTGGAAGGCGCTTCAGATTTGTAAACGTCATTGAGTTATCTCCCCTAGAGCTCCATAAGGGGCAAAAGATGGTACATCTTTAAAAATCTTCTTGTCAGGAACCAGCTGTTGGATTGGATTCACATTTGTTATTTAGAGTCTTTAGACCAAGAACTATAAAGTTTGTACAAGAAAAAACAAAACTCTTGTCAAGAATTGGCCCTGCTGGGGGAGGGGGGGCATAAGCTTTCATTGTGCCAGCTGTAAAGATCTTATTCTAGCAAACCAAAAGACCTACAGCTAAGATATTTTGTATGTTGCATCATCTGGTGGACCTCTATCAAGATTGTATAAATGATGGTCCCAGGATTAGAATTAGCCTGTCACAAGTTTTACAAAGGCTTATATATTGAAAATTTCCAAAAATCTTCTTCTCCCAAACGGGTGGGCTTTGAGCTTTGATATTTGGTATGAAGCATCATCTAGTGGACATCTATCAAAATTGTATAAATTATGGCCCCAGGGTCAAAATTAGCCAGTTCCCGTATGTTACAATTTAACATAGGCTTATAAAGTGAAAACCTTAAAAAATCTTCGGCCTAGAGCTTTGAAATTTGGTATGTAGCATCATCTAGTGGACTTTTATTAGTTTTTGGTCTCAGTTGACCTATTTGGCCCTATGGGCCTCTTTTAGTAACTAGTTAACCCATTACCAGATGGCAAAATTTTAGACTAGCCCAAATTGAAAGAATCTGCAGACGACAATTTAAAGTTTATAAAATTTTGAATTTTTTTAAACTTTCTGAGTAGAAAACATTGTGAAAAATGAAGAAATTGCTTGTCACAAGCAATTTCTTCATTTTTATGCTCTTCGAAAAAATTTTTGGGGGAGCATATAGTCTTGTGTGTGTGTTTTCGTCCTTCCATCCAGCCGTCCGGCGTCCGTCTGTCCACCCGTAAACAATTATTAAAAAATCTTCTCCTCTTCAAACCATAAGGCCTAGAGCTTAGATCATCTTCTTTTGACCCTCTGCCAAAATATATAAAAGAATTACTGTACTCTTAAAATTGACCCTTTTCTGTGCGATTCCTGATTTTACAAAAGAAATCTTTGAAAATCTTCTCCTCCTAAACAGTAAGGCCGAGAGCTTTGATAATTGGTATTTATCATCACCTAATGACCTTCTACCAAAATTCTTCAAAGAATTAAGGTATTCTAAAAATTAGCCCTTTTCTGTGCGATCCCTGATTTTACAAAGGAATAAAGAAGGAAATCTTTTATAGTCGTCTTCTCCTAAACATATAGGCCTACAGCTTTGATATATGGTAAGTATCATCAGCTATTGGCCTTTCCCAAAATAACTTCAAAGAATTACGGTATTCTGAAAATTAGCCCTTTTCTGTGCGATCCCTGATTTTTCAAAGGAATAAAGAAGGAAATCTTCTGCCAAACCATGAGGCCTAGAGCTTTAATATTTGGTATTCATCATCATCTATTGACCCTCTACCAAAATACTTAAAAAAATTACCGTACTCTGAGAATTAGCCCTTTTCTGTGCGATCCCTGATTTTACAAAAGAATAATAAAGGAAATCTTTTGAAATCTTTTTCTCCCAAACAAATAGGCCTAGAGCTTTGATAATTCGTACATATCATCAGCTATTGACCCTCTACCAAAATACTTCAAAGAATTACAGTATTCGGAAAATAAGCCATTTTCTGTGGGATCACTTAGTTTAGATAGGAATGAAGAATGATATCTTTGAAAACTCTTCTCCTAAACCATTAGGCCTAGACTTTTGATATTTGGTATGTATTGATGTCTTTTGACCCTCTAACAAAATATTTCAAAGAATTACCGTATTCAGGAAATTAGCGCTATACGTGGGATCATCAATATACCTAGGATTAAAAGAGAAAATCCTTAGACACAATGTCCAAACTAATTAGACAGAAGGGTTTGCTTTTTTGTATATATCATAAAGCCATGAACCATCATACTCGGGAGCGATTTAGGACCATCATGGTCCTCTTGTTTGAATTTTCTCAATTCAAGGCTGCGTCATGGAAAAAGGGGCCTTAATGAAAAAATTAGTTTTTTGCCAATTTCTCCTAGTCATATAGTCGGAATTTTATGAAATTTCATAGTTGAGTAGCAAATCAGATCCTCTTGACCTTAAACTATCGAAAATTTACGTTTAAAAAACGTGTCATGGAAAATGGGACCTTAATGTTATTAGCTCTACGTAAGCTCTCTTTTTGTCCTGCGAAAACGTATATTGACCATAACTTTTGATTGGTTACAGTTTTAGTCTTTATATTTCATATGTGCATTGCTTGTGACAGAGCCTTTTTGTTTGAATTAAGTTCAAAGTCATCAGTCAAGGTCAGAATTTCATCTGTTGAGGGCAAGGTCATTTCTCAAGGTCAAAATTTCAAAAAAATTAACTTTAACATTGTCCATAAGTTTACGATGGTAAGTTATATAACCTTCATATTTCACATGTGCATTGCTTATGACATGACCTTTTGTTGGTATTAAGTTCAAGATCATCTGTCAAGGTCATTTCTCAAGGTCAAAATTTCAAAAATTTTAACTAACATACAGTGTTTCTGCCAGGATCAATTTTTTTGAGGGTAATTTGTGACCCTGTCTTCATTTCTGGGGGGGGGGTCATTTAGAATTTTAGAGGGTCAATTTTGTAAATGACTAAATCAAACTGTTATACAATTTTTTGAAAAGAGTTATATTGAGAACAGCGTGATCAAATTACTTGGAATTAAGAAATAATCATTACAGTTGATGTATCTTTAGTGCTGGGACTTTTATTAGATTTGGGGACAGCAAAAAAACACTAGTCTTTTTTTTTTTCTTTTTGGTTCGTCTTCCATAATTATGTAATTTGTTTTTAAAAGCGTCAAGGTTACCAAGATTAAGATGTTTAGTCAAAGGATAACATGCAGAAGGAAAAGTATTGATGGCGCAGTTTTAACGTTAATTCAACTTGACTTGAACTGTAATTCAAAATGACATTATAAAAAATAGTAGTAATATTATCGGCATTCCCCCAAAAAGTTCGATTTCCGGGCGTTTCTACAAATATTTATTCTGGTCTAGTAAAGCCGGAAAATAGATCACTCGTATAAATAGAACAACAACAACTGGTTTGACAGATTTCCGCGCAACTCAATTTAAGCCGTTCCCTGGCAGTATAATGAACTTGTTTTGTACAATTGAGCTCAAAGATCTTTCAATGCCATTAAAACATCATACAAAATTCGTATTTCAAAGTCAATTTAAGTTGCGTCAATAAAAAACGCACTTGGTGAATTTTGTAAAGTCCTCAACAATTTATTTGCGTCCAAAACGCAGAAAACGCGCTCTGGCAGAAACACTGAACATAGCCCATAAGTATACAATGGTAAGTGATATTGCCTTCATATTTTACATGTGCATTGCTTATGACATTGACTTTCTGTTGGTACTAAGTTCAAGGTCATCTGTCAAGATCAAGGCCATTTCTCATGGTCAAAATTTCGAAAAATCTTAAACTTTAACATTGTCCATAAGTTTACAACTGTAAGTGACATAGGCTTCATATTTCACACGTGCATTGCTTATGACATGACCTTTCTGTTGGTATTAGGTTCAAGGTCACCTGTCAAGATCAAGGTCATTTCTCAAGGTCAAAATTTCGAAAATTTTTAACTTTAACATTTCCCATAAGTATATAATGGTAAGTGATATAGCCTTCATATTTTACATGTGCATTGCTTATGACATGACCTTTCAGTTGGTACTAAGTTCAAGGTCATTGGTCAAGGTCAAATTGTCAAGGTCATTTATTTTCAAATATACCTCCTTTACAAATTGCCAAAATTTCTTGTTACTTTACATAAATGTTGTTTATTAAATGCCCTAGGTAATATTTATTTCAATTTTTGACCAACTGAGCCTTACCATGCTAAAAGGGGGCTTAATGCCATGTAGCTTTACATTTTGTATATAATATCCTACTCTAAAATAAATTAGTCTATTGTTTCTGCAAGACTACTCAAGTCTTCATTTTTTGTATGGAGTCAAGGTTAAATATTTAACTCTTTACCATAAAATGATATTGAATTTTACTAGAATCAGGCCTGTGAAGCCAAACAGATTCCTTCAATGTTTGTCAGACTTCCAAATTTCTTGTGAACTGAACTCTAAAACTATAGTTGCATTCAATAAAAAGTTTTTTGTCCAAAAATGGCATACAGTTTTGTGACAAAAGCCTTAAAGCGTCACTGAGTCGGAATGGGTTAAAGGTCATTTGTAAAGATAAAAAAATCTAAGTGATTCATGGGCAATCAATTTGTTTAACATACATGTCTTGTGTGATGGAATCGTTATTTAGTTTGTACTTGTCAGAATTTAGACATTGCAGATAAAAACTTAAAAAGGCTGAAATTTTAAGCAAAAGCATTATATAAGGTAGGGAAAAGAAGGGACTTAGTAACTTATTCAAGCAATTATCCAATAATTGTTTCTGAATTATTTATATAATCTGAGTCTTGTACAAATATGGGCTTGTATAGGAATGAGTAAAGAAATTAGACCAATTAAATCTGTCTTTTTTTTTTCAGACACTAGGGTTGTGTCTAAGTGTCTATGTCCTCGATGTGGATTGATTGTGCATGGTAGCTCTAATCTAAAAAGGCATATGTTAATCCACACAGATCAAAAACCTTATGAATGTGATTTTTGTTGGAGAAGGTTTAGACAATCAGGAACTTTAAAGAAACACAAGAAAACACATTTTAAAGGGACAGAAAAAGAGGCCAATATTCCTGGAGATACCATACAAAGAAAGAAAGAAAGGAGAAAAAATGAAAGTAAACAACAGGGAAAGAAGAGAAAAACCAGAACAACTAATAAGAGATTATAGTGATGGTGGAACATAATTGACAAAAAAGATGTTTGCATTAAAATCATATTTAACCCTTTCCCGTTTTAGGGTTGTTTTTTTTTTGTTTAAATTTTAGACTGCTCCGAATTAAAAGAGATTGCATACAACAATGAAAACTGGATGTGATTTGAAATTAAACCATCCAACGTAGTAGAAAATATAGTTGGAAAAGGAGAAATTGCTTGTAACAAGCAATCCCTTTTTTTTCACACTGTTTTCCCAAGTATAAAATCACAGGGGAATAATATCCCTCTAGGCAAGGTATTGTCTTTGTGGTTATCTAATAGACCTAAAGTGGCTTTTTCTGGTTATATCGGAAAGGTTCAGCGGAATTCAAGGTTATTTTTAGATATCACGGAATTTGGCTGTCGACATCGGATGACCTCATTTGCATATGACCCAGTCAAATGAAGGTAACAAATTTACTAGTGAAACAGCCAATGTCCTAAATCATGTCACATGAAAGGACTGATCTTAACAGACCGGCTAGCGAACATTACTCCTGATGACGTAACGATGACGTTGGTTTGATGTAATTTGAACTAGATGCAAGGTTCTAACGGTTATTCGCGCCACGTGAATGCCCTATAATCTTCGTTACTGTCTCGGATTAATCTAAAAATAGATTAATAGCCTACGTAGGCTATTAGGGAAATACCCTGCTTTTTTCTGATAAGCGACCTCATATTTTTGCAAAACTACTTTTCGGCATATTGTTTTCAAATAGTTTTTGAGAGGAAATAAAAATAATTGATATCTGTGACATGAAAAAAAACATCGATACCTACCTTTAATAATCTTCTTCTCTGAAACCAGATGACTGAGATCTTTGATATTTGGTATGCACCTCTTAGGGGATCTCTATCAAGTTATTTCCAATGATGGCCCTTGGGTCATTTTGGGGCTGTGATAGAGCACAACCCATTTTAATTTGAGAGAAAGAGGGAAATCTTCAAAAATAATCTCTGAAACAAGAAAGCCTCGAGCATTGATATTTGGTATGCAGCAACTCATAGGGGACCTCTATCATGTTTGTTCATATGATGCCCCTTGGTATATTTGGGCTCTGCCGGGGCTCATCTTAATTTAACCCTTTCCTGTATAATCACTGGTTTTTACGTGCCTATGTTTTTATACTTGAGAAAACATTGTGGAAAAAGAAGAAATTGCTTGTAACAAGCAATTTCTTCTTTTTCCACAATATTTTCTACCCTACTGAATGATCATTTTTGAAATAAATTCAACTTTGAATTGTCGTCTGCAAAACCTTTGAATTTGGACCAGTCAAAAATTTCAAAAAACAGGAAAGGGTTAACATAGAAACAATGGAGAAAAACTTTAGAAATCTTCAGCTCTTAATCCAGAAAGCCTAGAGTATTGATATTTGGTATCTTGAATCTCCAAGGCAATCTGTATAGATTTTGTTTATGTGATACACTTTGGGGTACTCAGCTGAACCCAATTTTAACCAATTCCTACTCGACAAAATCTTAAACTGGTCCAAATTGAAAGGAGTTGTAGACAACAATTCAAAGTTTCTGATATTTTATATTTTTTCAACTTTCTGGATAGAAAACATTATATAAAATGAAGAAATTGCTTGTAACAAGCAAATTCCTCATTTTTCACAATGTTTTCTAAATTGTTTCTCCAGAAGGGTGTTCAAAAGCGTCAATCTGTGAGAATGGGTTAACATAGAAACAAAGAATAAAAAAGTCTTCTCTGAAATGAGAAAGCCTAGAGCATTGATAATTGGTATGTAAAACCTTCTAGTGAACTTCTAAAAGGTTTTTCATGTGTTTACCCTTCAGACATATTTGGGCCCTGAATGGGCACACCATAATTTTAGCTCGGCTGTTTTCGGAGAAAAAACCCGAGATATTGCTATAGCCTTGGTGTGGTCGTTGTTGTTGTCATCTTCGTGTGAAAACTTTGACGTTTTGTGATATCTCGTGTTCTATTACAGGCATTCACTTGAAACTTGGCACACTTATTCACTATCAAAAGACCAACCTATACTATCAAGGGGGGTAACTCTAGATGTGCTTTTATCCACTATCCAGCACCAAATAGCAGAGTGTAGGCACCCGTAGGTGGTGCTCTTGTTTACATAGAAACATAGTAGAATATCTTAAAGATAATAAAGAACCCAACCAACTCCACACCCTATTTAAATTCAATTCACTATCGAGTTCATTAACCCAAATCTGCCTTGCAATGTACATGTTACTTTTCTGGCACAAAGAACCTGAATCTTTTCAAGAACATCCTTTTGTTTCTGATTTCTTACACAAGATTTTCTTAAAAAGTGACTATTGGCCAAAATTAGGTCACTATCACTTTTGCAAGTCCTGCAGTTATTGACTCAGATGAGCGCTGTAGGACCAATGGCCCTCTTGTCTACAATGTTTTCTACGACAAAGACACAAAAAATCAAAATTATTGTCAACCAATATTTCACAAAATTGAAATTGCCATCTGCACGTTTCTGTCAAATTTGACCAGTCTAAAATTTTGTTGTGTGGTAATGGGTTAAATTTTGTCCCCTACCAAATGCAATAGTTAAGGCTTAACCCTTCCCTGTTTTGCAAAATTTAAGACCTGTCCATAATCCAAAGGTTTTGCTGACGAAATTTTAAAGTGTATTTATTTTGAAAAATAATCATCTTGTATGGAAGAAAATATTGTAGAAAAAGCAATTTCTTCTTTTTCTACAATGTTTTCTCAATTATGAAATCACTGGGACGTAAAAACAAGGGATTGAACAGAAAAGGGTTAAGTATTCATCAGAGTGGTATAATTGGGCGTTCTTTGCCACCCATCTTTCATTACATTTTACATGTTTCAGTGTGAAACAGTTGTAACTGCATAAAAATATATAGGCAGTTACAACTGTTGTGCCCTGACCAATCAATATTATGACCGAGAAACTTCATATGTTTTAACCCATTACCAGACTGCAAAATTTTAGACGGATCCAAATTGAAAGCAGTTGCAGACGACAATTTCATGTCAACAAAATTCTAGGTTTTTTTTACCTTTGGGGTAGAGAACATTGTGGATAATGAAGAAATTGCTTGTATGAGCAATTTCTTTCTTTTTATCCCCTGCCGTTTCGGCGAAGGGGATATAGTAATGGTGTCCGTCCATCATTCCGTCATTCCGACCTTCCGTCACTAAACTTGTCTGTTGCATATCTCTGAAAGTATAATTGCTATCAACTTGAAACTTCATCAGTCGATAGATCTCATTATGGAGAAGTGCAGTGCACAAGAGCCACAACTCTTTCTTGCATAATTTTGGAGTTATTGCCCTTTGTTGTTTTGAAGCATATCTCTGAAAGTATGATAGCTATTATCGAACTCATTGAGAAGAAATGCAGTGCACAAGAAGTCTAAATCTTACTGGCTTCAGTTTAATATCAAGCTTTTAAGGCGGGGGATGGCCATGTCCGACATGGCTCTTGTTCCGCAATGTTTTCCGCAGATTTTCTCATTGGGGTGTCTAAAAGCGTCTTTGAGTTGGAATGCCTTGATAGAGTTTATTTTTAGGTTTTCCAACTCATATTAGTACTAGCACATTAATAAGTGAACTCTGCCTTGATATGACTAAAAATTTGTTCAAACTGGCTTAAAACACTGATTCAAACCGACAAATCTTACTTAGAAAGTATCTTTATGGCCTTTGGAAAAACAACATCAGAAGAAGGTCCGCTCTATTTGTAGGTTTTAGATTTTAAAGCCACAGATCTGATTTGAACTTTAACCCATTCCCTTACAATCCAGCTCTTTTACTTTTGAAACTGAATAAATTTGATTGTTACAAGCAATTTCTTCATTTTCCCCCAAAAGATATTTGAAATTGTATCAGTTTAAAATTGTCGTCTACAATGTATTTGAATTTGAAGCAGTCTAAATTTTATCTGTAAATGGGTTAACTGCCATAACTTTTCACAAGTAATGCTCATATGTCTTTCTATAACATACTTTTATATGACATGGCTCAAAAGAAGAATTTTGGCCGCAGCCATAGTGCAGTTGGTAGTGTGCCGGACTGTCAAGAGGTCCAGGGTTTGATCCCCAGTCACGGAAAATATCCTTTAAGACATTTGTCTCCCACCAAAGGGTATATAATTGTAAACCTAAATGAGATGAGCAGGTGGAGGCTGGGAAAGGATGTAGTGGTGGTGGAATCTATCTTTAGGTACTCCTGCCTCTGCGATATGACTGAAATATTGTTAAAAGAAGCATTAAACTCTATTCAAACAAACAAACATTAAACTCTGTTGAAAAAAAAACAAAGATGAATTTTGTAAAAAAAACAAACAAAAAAACACAAAAAACCATCAATGACAATATGCTGTCTGGTGTTCAGAGCTAAGATCTGATAGATATTGAATTAACCCGTTACCACAAAATGACCCTTTCTGATGCTCTTAGAAATACAATCAGAAAACTTTATGGGAAAAGGAGAAATCTTTAGTAACCAACAACTTCTCCTTTTCTCGAAATATTTTCTAATCTATATGGCACTTATTTCCCAATTTTAGGGCAATTTGAAATGTTGTCTGCAGCTTCTTTCAATTTGGACCAGTCTAAAACTTTGGCAGCTGGGGATGGTTAAAAACAGTGCAGGCATTCAAATTGTTGCCCACAATCAAGGGATTTACCTTACTTAGATGAAAGTTCATTGGTCCAAATGTTTATTCTTTTTGATAACTTCTAAATGTTAAACTTGACCATTTCGTATATTTTGTAACAAATCCCTGTTTTGTGACAGATTCAGGGGTTTGGTCACATTTTACCCCAGTTTTCAACTCCTTTGAATTTTGACAAGTCTGAAATTTAGAAATGGATAACTAAACTGCAAAAGTAGTAATTTCAAAAAAGGGTTTGCCTAGATAAACCCTCCTTTCTCCTTTTCTCATTGTGTATCCCTAAAGTATTTCTTCAGTGCATAAAAAAGAGGGATTGTGTGGGAATTAGGGTATTTCAGAGGATTAGAAAAGGTGTTTGCTTTTTAATTTCAGATTCAGATATCCAATCAAAGTATAGTTGTTGCATGTGTGGAAGATTATGCCAGAGTAATGCACACCTAAATAGACATTTGCGCACACACACCGGTGAAAAACCTTACGTCTGTATGATATGTGGACGGAGATTTAAGCAGAAATCACATTTAAATCAACATATGCGTAGATTGCATTCTAGTGATTAGAGTTTAACCTTTTTGTAATTTTTGTTAACAAGTGACTTGTTACTGAACGTTGAGAATGTCTTTTGTCAAGATCAGAATTAACAAATTCCCACACAATCCCTCCTTTTATCTTTTACGATTATGACATCATCTACTGAACAAAAATGACGTCATCTTGGACTATCTTATATGAAACTGTATTTTAACACTGTTACATACAGATTTTTTTAAGATGTGTCTGATTGTTTCCTGTGTGGAATGTATATAATTTTCTAGAAATATTTACGAAATGAAGAGAATATTTTTTGTTTTCATGGAGGCTTCGCGTATTCATACAGTGTGATTAGGTTTTTCGGTTCATACCTCCATGAAAACGAAAAAATATTCTCTTCATTTCTTATAATTTAATAGCATCGAGCGAAAAATGCAACAACTTAACAAATTTTGATACCTTTTTGTAGTGAACTATTTTGTGCGGAAGCATTCAAAATGGCTGCGTACTCAAAATTTTGTTCATGGAAGTATGAATTAAATTTTTCGACCAATCAGATCGCTTGTTTTTGATAGACAAAACTAACAATTAAATTATTTACAGATATATAATTAGCACTACAGATTCTCTTGTTGTATCAATTATGCCCCATGTTTAATAAGACGTGTCTGCATTTGAGCTTGGAATCTGCATGATATTCTTTTATGTAACTGTTTGTAGTGCGTCTGACTCCCAATCTTAAATCATGGGATGTCATGGGCACATATCCTTTCTGACATTTATCTCTCACCAATCAGTGGATAATCATAAGCCCAATTCTTCTAAGCTACCCTTTTTGATCGATCGTCCCTTAATTTGTTGCTTAATAGAAGATTTACCGTATACAGTTATTTTACCCATTTACCTGTCAACAAAATTTTAGACTGGTCCAGAATCAAAAACAATGTAGAGGACATTTGAAAATGCACAAAAGTTTGAAAGGTTTTCTACACAACATAAGTCTTAACTAAACTTTAAGCCATTCCCACTAAATGACGCCTTTTGATGCCTCTCGGGGAAAAAAGTTGGGGAAAATTTTGTGTAAATTGAAGAAACTGCTTGGTTCAGGGAAATTCTTTATTTTACACTATGTTTTCTACCTAGAAAAGCTAAAATTTTAAATTTCATGAACTTAAAAACCATTGTCTGAAACTCCTTTCAATTTTTATCCGTCAAAAATTTTGCCGTCTGGTAACATGTTAACCCATTCCCAGACAATGATGTTTTTGGACGCCCCTCAAGGTACACAAGCAGGAAAAAAGAGTGCAAATTGAAGAAATTGCTTGAAACAAACAATTTCTTCATTTTACATGAAGTTTTCTACCCAGCAAGTTGAAAAAATAAAAAGATTTAAAACTTTTAAATTGTCGTCTCCAACCCCTTTCAATTTGGGTCAATTTGAAAAGCTTCTGTCTGGTAATGGGTTAAACTGGAAAGTGAAAAGGAAAGATCCTTTCCCTTGTGTGAGTCAACCAGGGCCAGTATGGCCCTCTTGTATACAGGAGCAGAAATCATAAATTAACTGGTAAGTGAATTGATAATTTAGACACATATAACACAAAAACATTGATCTTTACCAAGAGCACACAAACAAAATTATTTTTCCAGAGTACACCATAGAACTATGACATCCTCAATTTAACCCATTCCCACACGACACCTTTTGACGCACATCAAGAAAAGCAATTGGGAAAACAATGTGTAAAATGAAGAAATTGCTTGTAACAAGCGATTTCTTTACTTTTCACAAGGTTTTATACCCAGAAAGTTGAAAAAATATAAATTTTTATAAACTTTAATTTGTTATCAGCAACTCCTTCCAATTCGAATCAGTCTAAAATTTTGTCTTGTGGTAATGGGTAAAGCAAGATCATTGCTGTTTACAAATCTTAGGAATTTCAGTTCTTTAATCATCTTGTGATTTACTGACATGTCAATTTTTTTTAAAAAAGGCACATTTGAAATTACCCATTTGTTTTTCAGACTCAAACAGTCAGGCAAAGGCAAGGTGTCCAGTATGTCGTAAGGTGTTCCCAAGCAACGCACATCTAGGAATGCATTTTAGAATACATACCGGCGAGAAACCGTATGCCTGTCAACAGTGTGGACGGAGGTTTACGCAAAAAGGAAACTTGGATAGGCATAAACTTACACATATGAAAATACAGATGTAATTTTTGACAATTATGAGAAACCTGAATTATGCATTTGAAAAAATGAACAGAGTTTTACATGAAAGGGAATTTAGACAGACATGAACGTGCACAATCAATGATACATGTGTTATATTTAATCCTTTCCTGTTTTGCAAAAATGTAGACCTGTCCAAATTCAAAGGTTTTGCAGACAAAAATTTGAACTCAATTTAATTTGAAAATAACAATTTAGTATGGTAGAAAATATTTTTGAAAATGAAAATATTGCTTGCTACAAGCAATTTCTTGTTTTCTACAATGTTTTTTCAAGTATAAAATCACAGGGATGTAAAAACCAGGGATTGAACAGGAAAGGAATCTTAATGGTGAGGACCTACATGCTTATAGGAATTATGGATGGTGGCTTACATAGAAAGTGAATTTTGGAAGACTTAAACTTACATAGATGAAAAAGTGTGTGTAACAAAGACCAAATAAAGACATGTTGTGAAGGAAAGTTAACGTTTTAACATTCTTTTAATTCTTGTCATGCTGACCCTGGAATATCCCTCTTTAGGCAGGAATTATAGACTCAGATCAGCCTGCACATGTGTGCAGTCAGATCTTAGTTTACACCACCTGCTGGTCCATTTGAGGCCAGAGTTGTTTAAAAGATAAATTTTTAGAATATTAATTAACAATTTGTCATTCCAGTGTTTTCAGCCCTTTGATCTTTAACAATTTGTAGAGGATTTTATTGAGTATGACAAAGGTTAATATTGATTGTTGGTTAGGTTTTGTTGGATATTGATAGAACAACTTGTAATTTCATGACAAAATAACTTTACATTTTAATAATTTAATTTTTAGTTTAGTATTCATAACTACATGAACAAAATTTTGAGCACTCGGCGATTTGGTATACCTCTGCACAAAATAGTCCCATACAAAAAGGTACCAAAATTTGTAAAGCTTTTGTTTTTTTCGCTCGATGCTATTAGATTATAAGAGATGAAGAGAATAATTTTTGTTTTCATGGAGGTATGAACAGAAAAACCTAATCACACAATGTATGAATCTGTTTCGCGTATTCATACAGTGTGATTTGGTTTTTCGGTTCATACCTCCATGAAAACAAAAATTATTCTCCTCATCTCTTAAATAAATCATGAAAAGTGATTGACAGAGGATAATGTTACTCTATACATTTTGCATTATCATTGTTAACATTATAAATATTAAGAAGTAAATCAAAGGACTGAAGGTCCTGAATGTCGCCAAGATCCAGATGGGATTATTATTTTATTATTTATATGAAATGAATTTAAAAGATCTGAGTAACATTCCGAATTTTAGGGGATGTAACTATCATGTATACATGTATTTAGTCCTATCCTAAAAACTCTGAAAGAAAAGGAGAAAAAATTGAGGGCCCTTTTTCGCATGCTGTCAGACAGAATATCTTCCAATGTCAAAAAGGTTTCATTACGGTAACCATAAAAAATACTATAATGGAAAAAATGAAGTTGAATTCCATTGGTGTATGGTTGGGCAGTTGGTAAAGCATCAGACTCTTGATCATGAGGTCCAGGATTCTATCACCTGTTCGGTAGATATCCTTTCTTGCATTTGTCACCCCCCAATGGGTGTAAATTTGTAAACCTTTGTGAGATGAGCAGCTGGAGGCTTAAAAAGGATGTAGTGGTAGTATTGGTGTAAGAAATACCAGGAATCCATTGTTAGGTGCTCTAGCTGCTATGATATCACTGAAATACTGTGAAAAGAGGTGTTACCCATTCCTACAGAGTGACGCTTTTTTTATGCTCCTCAGGAAAAATTGGGAAAACATTGTTTAAAGTTTAGAAATTGCTTACAACAAGTCGAAATTTTGAAGTGTGAACTTTTAAGTCTGAATTATGATGTTTGAAGTTAAAAGTATGCAGTCGTAAGTATGAATTTAGAAGTGTGAAGACTCAAAAATGAAGAGAGAAGTTGGAAGTCTGAGAGTAAAGATGGAAGTGTGAAGTCGAAAGTCTGAAGTTCAATTTGGAAGTGTGATGTTGGATTTGTGAAGTTAGAATTTGAAGTGTGACCTCAGAATTTTGAAGTGTGAAGTTTGAAATCAGAAGTGTGAAATGTGAACTTCAAGTTTTTGACTCTTCATTTCAATCTTCCCAATTCACACTCCAGACTTCAAACTTTCAACTTCACACTTCCAACTTCACACTTCAATCTTCCGCTTCACATCTTAAGCTTCTAACTTCTGACTTCAAGCTTTCAATGTGACACCTCACACTTCCAACCTCACATTACCAACTTTAAACTTCAAACATCAAACTTCCCACTTAACACTTCAAACTTCCGACTTCAAACTTCCGACTGCTCATTTTAGATTTCAAACTTCTGACTTCACACTTAAAATTGAGCTTTTCAAACTTCACCTATCACCTTTCAAAGTTAATATTCATTTCATGAACTTTGAACTCTGAACAAATTAAGTCACCACTGGTCTTTTGTAAAAAAGTGATGTTTTAGCTTTACCTTCCAAAGGCCACCGAGGCTATATTTTCATGGTGTTATGTCCGTTATCCATTATTTTGCTGACGCAATTTTTTCTTTAAAATCTTCCCAGAAACAAATGTATGATTTCAACCAGATATAACAGGAATGATCCTTAGATGACCCTTTACCAGATTCCTTAGAAAAGATTGATCAGCCATAACTTCCATAAATGGTACAAACTTCTTAACCCTTGGTATGCTGTATAAATTACCTTATTGAATTGCTGTCAAATCAAAGGGCTGAAAGCACTGATAGAACTTGTTGTTCAAAAATCAATAATTCTTTAAGAAATCAACTTCATAAACAACTCTTGCTGGAAAAGTACAAGCTGGAGGTATAGACTAAGATCAGCCTGCACATAAGTGCAGACTGATCTTAGTCTACACCTCCTGCCAAAATTGAATATTCCGGGATCAGCATGACAAGGGTTAAAAATAGTGAATGTGTTTCAACCAAATTTTATGAAAAATGATTTTTTGGTGACACTGTATCATTTCAATTGGTAGAAAACATGGTTTTATAGATAAGACTAAAATCAATATATAGACAGACTACATTAACCATCTCCGTACCATTTTTACATCTCTGTGATTTTATACTTGAGAAAACAATGTGGAAAAAGAACAATTTGCTTGTAACAAGTAAATTCTTGATACCACAATGTTTTCTATCATACAGTATGGTTACTTTTGAATTTCACTTGCTTTATAATGTTGTCTGCTACCTAAAGTTTTGAAACAGTTAAGGGTTAACCCATTCCCACACTAACAAAATTTTAGACTGGTCCAAATTGAAAGGAGTTGCAGACAACAATTTAAAGTTTATAAAATGTTAGATTTTTTCAACTTTCTAGGCAGAAAACATTGTGTAAAATGAAGAAATTGCTTGTCACAAGCAATTTCTTCATTTTACACAATGTTGTCCCAAGTGGCTTTTCAAAAGGCGTCACTGAGTGGGAATGGGTTGAATTGTAAAATTAACCCTTTCCTGTTCAATTCCTGGTTTAAATGTCCCTGTGAATTTGAATTTGAAAACAACATTGTAGAAAAAGAAGAAATTGCTTGTAACAATGTTTTCTACCCTACTGAATGGCTATTTTTCAATAAAACCAATTTCAAAATTTTCAAATGCAAAACCTTTGAATTTGGACAGATTTAAAATTTTGCAAAACAGGAAAGTGTTAACAATTTACTTTGAATCCCTCAATATCTTAGAGGTTGCAGCCATAGCGCTGTTGGTAGTGCGTCAGTCTCACTGACTCACAGTCATAAGAGGTCCAGTGTTCCATACCTGGTTATGACCACAGCACTGTTGGAAGTGTGTTGGACTGTTGCTTACCTGGTTGCGGCCATAAGACCCATAGTAGTGAGAAAAAATTGTGAAAAAGAAGAAATTGCTTGTTACAAGCAATTAAGTCTTCTTTTTTAAATTTTTTTCCATAGTCCTGCAAAAATGTGGTATTGTGTAGTAATTGGTTAATTTCACTCTTTCAAAAAATATTTTTGAAATGGTTGCTGAATTATTACAAGTTACTCTTCCCTTTGCATGTACAATGCTTTATTTGTTTAACCTATCACCGGACAGGTAAAATTAAAACTGGTCATAATCTGAAGGAGTTGCAGACAACAATTCAAAGATTATGAAATTTTTATATTTTTTTTTTCACATTTCTAAATAGAAAATATCATGAAAAATTGAAGCAATTGCTTGTTGCTTCATTTTACACAATGTTTTCCTAGTTCTTTTACTTGAGGGGCGTCAAAAAGCGTCATTATTTTGGAAAGGATTAAACATGTAGACTTGCCAATTGGTGTGGAATCCCAAAGACCAACTTGTCTTACAGGGGGAAGGGGGGGGTGTCTACTTGCAGACAAGTCAAATTTTCACAGTCACTTGCCCAAAGACTTGAAATGTAAATCTTAGAATGGTAAGGAATAGATCTCAAAAATAACTCATTATGTATTGGAAGAAATATCATTATGTTTTATATTGAAATGTAGAAAGTATTGTTGTTAATGAAGAAAATGTAAGAACCCAACATCTTGAGCTCAGCTGTATTCAGAGGAGAACCGAGGTATTTCATTAGCCTTGGTGGTGTTGTTGTTGTGACCTGGCTGTGTCCGGCATCCAGCATAAACTTTCACCTTGTGTGCACTCTAGAGGTGACATTTTTGGCTCAAATGTGTTGAAACTTGGTCAGAATGTTTGTCTATATGATATCTCAGACGAGCTCGAAATGGATCACGTGGGGTCAAAAACCAGGTCACCAGGTCAAATCTTAGAAAAACCTTGTGTGCACTCTAGAGGTCACATTGTTGCCTAAAATGTCTTGAAACTTGGTCATAATGTTTGTCTACATGATATCTTGAATGAGACTGAAAATAGATCATGTGGGGTCAACAACTAAGTCATTAGGTCATATTTTAGAAAACCTTGCGTGCAATCTAGCGGTCTCATTTTTGGCTCAAAAGTCTTGAAACATGGTCATGCGGGTACAAAAACTAGGTCACCAGGTCAAATATTAGAAAAAGCTTTTGAGCACTCTGGAGGTCAAATTTTTGTCTCAAATGTCTTGATATTTTTTCAGAATGTTTGTCTACATGATATCTCAGACGCGTTCGAAAATTGGTCATTTGGTACAAAAACTAGGTCTCCAGGTCAAATCTCCGAAAAACGTGCAATCTAGAAGCCACATTTTTTGTTCATATGACTTTAAACTTGGTCAGTCTGTTCGACTACAATATCTCTTCAACAAATAAAAAATGGGTTCAAAAACTAGGTCACTAGGTTTAATCTTACTAACACTTATGTCAGTAAAACTAGGTCACTAGGTTTAATCTTAAAAACACTTATGTGCACTTTAGAGGTCACATTTCTTGCTCAAATGTCTTGATATTTGGTCAAAATGTTTGTCTGTATATGATCTTGGACGAGTTCGAAAATGGATCATGTATGTTCAAAATCTAGGTCACTAGGTCAAACTTGAGAAAAACCTTGTGGTTGAAATGTTTTTCAAAATAAGACCTCAGACGAATTTGAAACAGGTCATGTGGGGTCAAAAACTAGTTGACTTGAACAAGTTTAAGAAAAACCTTGTGCGCCCTGTAGAGGCCCATAAGTTAATATCAAATATCAATATATTTGGTCAGAATGTTTGTTTCCAAGAACTCTTTCATATTCGATATTTGGTCACATGGTTAATTAAGAAGGTCACTAGGTCATATCTCTTGAGAACCATCATTTCTATGAAGTCACTATACTTCTGGCATAGACATTTGAAACATGATAAGAATGTCTTTCTAGTTAAATTTCTGAGACAAGACTTTGGTAACAAGACTTTCATAGGACAAGATAAGGTCACTTGTGTCATTTTAAATATATGGTCATCGACTCAGGTGTGGGCTATATTTTTTACCTGTATAGCCTAAAATACAAAAAAAACCCTGCACAGTTTGAACAGTACCAGAAATTCGCTTCAATAAGTGTTCATTTGAGCTTGGATTGTTCTATCCTTTGAAATTGAGATGGAGTTAATTCTGATTTTGAAGGGGTAAGAATTATTAAGAGAGTGAATCAATCATACAATTTATGTTGTTGAATATGTTGATTCACTTCTTATCCAATTTCCAAATGAAACAAATTTAGACTTGTCCAAAAGCAAAGAAGGTGCAGATAACAATTCAAATATGTGAAATTTAACTTTCGCTTGTCTTTTTGGTATAGAAAATATTGTTGATAATGAAGAAATTGCTTGTAATAAGCAATTTCTTCATTGTCAACAATGTTTTCTAAAGTTATTTTGAGGGTGTAAAAAAACGGGATTGTGTGGGAATGGGTGAAATCTGCTATAAAGATATGAAGTTAGCAGTTAACAGTATATTTTTCTATAGAACCTTTGATACATCACTGAAAATTTGTGGGATCAATATTCCTTGTTTTGACCCTTAGAAATATCTCGCAAGGGACTAAAGAATGACCTTGAAAGGAAACTATAAGGGTCTAACAGTAGATTTTGTGGGGTCAAAATTCTTGTTAAAGAGTCAAACACGAGGCCAAATTTGAGATGAGCGAAGTTGAGATAGTGAGAGTCACATACACAGTCTGTGTCTGTTTCAGATTCAAGCTGTCCACAGAGTTCAACATGCACCGTATGTGGAAAAACATTCGACTGTAAAGCCCATCTCAAGAGACATTTCACCGTTCATACTGGTGAAAAACCATTTGCTTGCGAAATTTGTGGTCGGAGGTTTTCTCAGAAAGTGCACTTGAAGGCACATATGGTTACACACATAAATATCATCAGGCTTTAAGACAAGAACAATACTAGACCGCTGTGCGGCTGGTCATGTGGATAATGTCCTTGGGTAAGACATTTCAGAGCACAGCCTAGTACTGATGGTTTCAAGGAATTACATGAATATGGGTGAACCTTGATGTTATATAACTGAAGGATTGTTCAAACGGCGTAAAATCTGATAAATGCTTACAAACAACAGATGAATTTGGACTTTTCTGTTATTAGTTAAATGCAAGGAGACATGGTATTTGTTATAACAGATGTAATAAGGAATTTATATGTATCTGATTCAATATGTATCATACAAGAGGCGCGTCGGACTGTCAATTTCGAGGTCTACTTGTCTCTCACCAATGGGTCGATAATCGTAGACCAATGTGAGATAGCAGCTGGAGGCTAGGGAGGGATGTAATGGTAGTACTGGTGTGAGAAATACCAGGATTCCATTGTTAGGTGCTCGAGCCGCCGCGATATAACTGAAAGATTGTTGAAAGCGGCGTAAACCCCATTCAAACAAACAAATCATTCAGGAGTATGTACAGAGCTACAGATAGGGGGCATATTTTGTATTTTTGACTTAATATTTCAACAATACTGCCGAAAACCCTACGTTGTATGTACTCATTTGAATCGTCTGACCGAGACGATCTAAATGAGTACCCACAACATAGGGTTTTGTTGAGAAATAAGGATTTTAGAATGCTGTTACCCTCCTCTTATCTAGACCTCTGTATAATAATGTAACAAAAGATTTTTAGATTTTGACATTTCGTGGTCAATGTCTCTTTAGTATTAGTTGACTCTCTTTTAACAAACATTTTTGATTGAATTCTTGAAGATGGATTTATGCATGGCGCTTTGAAATTAAGAAAAACACATGATTTTAGTATTTTTCTCTATGGTTGTGAATATTTTCAAATAAATGTATTAAAAAGGAAAAAAAACTTGTTTATTGTAATATTATCAACTGGAAAATATCCATTATTGAAAACTACATCCATGATGTAAGAATTTTTTTATGTATGTCAAATTTTCTAGAACTCTTGAATAAGAAGAACTCCATGCTTTTTGCTTTATTTCTGATTAAAAACCAAACATGCATCAAATCATCTACCTGTAATTTTTGTACACCATCGAGGATGTGTGTATCTTGATATTTTCTTCGCTTGTCTGTCTGTCCATTTCTTGTAAACTATTTTTAGCTCTACTCGCTGGAAGCCAACCAGCTATTGTAATGGCGCTGTGTCAGTCATCCGTTCTTCCATAAATTTTTACTTTAAAAATCTTCTCCTCAGAAAATACTGAACAGGACTGAACTGAATTTTCACAGAAATGATCCTTGGGTGACCCTTTAACAGATTCCTTCAAAGAGTTTTGATTGGACGAAAAAGATGGCTTTAATGGGCGAAGGCTAATATCCATATCTGGTGACTAGTAAATGGATTCCAACTAAATTTTATAGGAATGATCATTGGATTTCGCTTTTTCAAATTCCTTCAAATAATTTGATCGGATGAAAAAGATGGCTTTAATGACTGGGCTAATTTCCATATATGGTGAAACCTTGAAAAATAGTTTTTGCAGAAACCAGTTGATGTTCTTCAACCTAATTTCACTGGAATGATCCTCTGGTTTTTCTTTTTCAGAATCCATCAATTAATTTCTATTTGTTGAAAATACGGTTTTTATGCCCCCAAAGGGAGGCATATATTAATCGAACTGTCCGTCTGTCAGTTTGCCCGTCCCTCCCGCTTTCGTGTCCGCTCTGTAACTTCTACATGCAATAGTGGATTTCAATATAACTTTGCACAAATGTTCACCACCTTCAGACGACGCGTCTCGAAAAAGACCCAGGTTCCTATCTTAAAGGTAAAGGTCACAATCTTGGGTCAAAGGTAAAACATCGGCACTTTTTGATGTGTCTGCTCTGTAACTTCTATAATCATGCACACAGGTACAAATTTTTTTCATACAAATGTTAACCACCTTCAGACGACGTGTTGCGAAAAAAGACCCAAGTTCCTATCTCAAAGGTAATGGTCATAATCTGGGGTCAAAGGTCAAAAATGGGGACTTTTTGCTGTGTCCGCTCTGTAACTTCTATAATCATGCACGCAGGTACAAATTTATTTCGTACAAATGTTCACAACCTTCAGACAACGTGTCGCGAAAAAGACCCAGGTTCCTATTTCAAAGGTCAAGGTCACAATCTGGGGTCAAAGGGGCGTCCAGCATGGTTAAATTGCGTCGGGAATGGTTAAATTGTATTTACTCTCATATTCTTCAATGGATTGCTTCCATATTTGGACAGATGCTTAATTGGGTGGACAACTTTACATGACCTTGACCCAGTGATCTTGACCTTTGACCTACTTTTAACCTCAGAAAAATCTGTCCATAATGCATTTCTCGATTTCATCCTGTATTTATAGAAATTATTATATGTATTAAAATTTCATTTAATAAAAAAGCCGGACGTATTGATCACAAATGCATGTGGTTGTGTTTACAAAACAAATCAAAGTGCCACATGCTTGACCCTGTCCTTTGGGGGGCATTTGTCACATGATTGTGACCAGCTCTTGTTATGGTTGTAGCTTATGTTCATATATAGTATCCAGTGTTTTTTTCTTAAATACATTTTCATGCCCCCGCATCGAAAGATCGGGGGCATATCGTTTTACCGTTGACAGTCTGTCTGTCTGCAAAACTTAACAAAAAAACTTAACATTGCCAATTACTACCAGCCTATTCAAGATACAATGCTCATATTGGCATGATGATACATCTCCATGATAATACACATCTCCTCATATCAAGGTCATGTGATAGAGTCAAGGTCATATACCAAGGTCAAACGTGGTAAGTATGATTCCTGAAAACACCATTTTCTGAATCAGTACGATCAGGCCTTTGGAGCGATACAGACGCTCATACACCTCTATTTTAAGCCCGTTCCATTTTGGAATTTTATCAATTCTCCTAAATTACATGTGTATTCATTTTCTTAACATATAATGCTACTTATCTTAATTTTTGAGGGTTTTTCTTCATTTTCTCCCATTTTCAAATGATATTTCCGACATTGTAAAACATTGGATACTTGGTGAGTTATTTAAATTAAAAAAGAATTCATGTTAATACCGTTTATGCAAAAGACTTTTACTGGATTCAAACATATTTCCTTTGAATTTCAGGTACAAAAGACCCAAATTCAGGTACAAAAGACCTATCAAGATTTAAGTGTCCATTTTGCGGGAAGACTCTCCCTAGCAATGCTCATCTTACTATGCATCTAAGGATACACACTGGTGAGAAACCATATGCCTGTGAAATATGTGGACGGAGGTTTACACAGAAAGGCACACTGACAGGGCATATGGTTACACATATGAAAAAGAATATGTAACAATGTCGCAAACTTTTATTCACAGAGGTTTACATAGAAAGGCATGCTGAATGTACAATTGCCGGAAGACATATATGACTATGAGATCTGTATATATACCAGTAGCTTTAAAACATAATTTAAAATGGTAGCACTTAGAAATAAAAAAAAGATGGAATGACGTGAAAAATATGTCAAACTGTGAATATTGTGATTACAGTGTAAATATTTATGTATAGTTTGTGAAATTGTTCTTTATACGTTTCGAATATCGTATTTCCTTAAAGATATCTAATTAGTGGTACAATTCAGCAAACGCAGACTGACAGTGACGAAAGCTTGTGTTTGTATGTCTTTACCAATAGAATCCCGTTTAAGTAAACAGCGTGTGCATTTGACTTTCAGTCTTGAGTGGTTCTGGTACCTTTATAATTGTTATCCGGATTATGACAATACGAACCCATTTTCATGCCCCACACTCCTTAGGAAAAAACTTTGAAGGGGGTTAACCCATTCCCACACATTGATACTTTTTGACAGCCTTAAGTAAAAAAACTTTGAAATTCATTATGGAAATTGAAGAAATTGCTTGTTAAAATGCTTTCTATCTCAAAAGATAAAGAAATTTAATATTTTATCTACTTAAGATCGTCATCTGCAACTTCTTTCAATTTGGACCAGTCTAACCTTCTGTCGAGTGGGAAAGGGTTAATGGGAGTCAGCTTGTTGGTCGGACACTAGCTCTTTTATCAAATATTGGATGGATTTGATAAAAACTTAAAAGACAGACTCAGAATTAAGCGGCGATTAGAATAATTATCCTATTTTGATGGCGATTCGTTGGCTTTTTCAAAGAGTTATGAAACCTTAATATAAGATTTTGACTGCTCATTTTCTCATCATGTACTGGGTGGAGTTACTGACTGACCAAGTATAAAAACGGAGATGTGCAAGTCCTTGGATAGCTTGCTAAATATTGTCTTTAGCTCCACTGACTGAAGCCAGCGGGCTGTTGTCATTGCGTGGTGTCTGTCGTGCTTCCGTCAGTCCGTTCGAAAACCTTTACTTAAAAAAGATCTTTTCAGAAAGTACTAACGAAATTCTACCAATTTTACAGGAATAATCCTTGGGTGACTCTTAGCAGATTCTTTCAAAGAATTTTGATCAGAGGAAAAAACACAACTCTTATTTCCATTTATGGTGAAAGCTTTAAAAATCTCAGAAATAATTGGATTTCAATCAAATATAACAGGAATGAACCTTGGGTGACCCTTTATAAGATTCCTTCTAAGAAGTTTGATCGGATAAAAAACAGGACTTTTATTGGACTTATTTCCGTATATGGCGAATAATTGTCCTCCTCACAAATTATCCTTACATGTTTAATTGATAGACTGTATACTATAATGCATACGCATGCCCCAAATTTTGTCCAAATTTCTCTCAAACTTGTAAATATGTGGCCCAAATAAATTACCCATATGGGCCCCACATAAAACGCAGTTGCACAGCGCATCTGGGTTCCACATTAGCAGCCCCTATCGGGTCTTATGGGTTCCCTTGTTGGTTCTAAATTGGTCCCATTTTTTTTTGCTTGCTTGCTGGGTAATAATAAATCATACATTCGCTTCGTGTACTAGTGTAATCCCCAGAAAGCAGATAGATAAATAGATAGTCTTTAATTTCTCCAGAAATATAGATTAAATTAAAGTTATCAAACTGACATGAAAATAAAAGAAAGAAGAACATATATATAAAATCAAGGATATATTACACGTATGCAACATGAAGGAAACATACAATCAAGATTACAGGTAATTAACACGGAGTAAACACATATAAATACAGTAAAACATACATGATACGCATAAACATTTATTCAAATTATGTCATGTAGACGTTAGGGACCAAAACGCTGCTGGTCCCGGGTTCGATCCCCGACGGCGGCACTCTTTCTTTCCGACTATTTGTCTCTCACCAATGGGTCGATAATCGTAGACCTATGTGGGATAGCAGCTGGAGGCTAGGAAAGGATGTAATGGTAGTACTGGTGTGAGTAATACCAGGAATCCATTGTTAGGTGCTCCAGCCGCCGCGATATGACTGAAAGATTGTTAAAAGCGGCGTAAAACCCCATTCAAACAAACAAACCAAAACGCTGCTACCTCAGCGTAATTAAGACGTGATTGCAATGTATCGGTCCCTAATTGATGAAAAAATTAGAATTCACTATAGTATTTTGAGCTAGGGGCATAACTGGCAGAAGAAAAGATAAATTACAATTGATCAGTAGGGTTTTTTGTCTGTACTAAGCATTGGATTGATAATCGTAAACCTAAGTTGGATAGCAGCTGGAGGCTAGGAAAGGATGAAGTGGTAGTACTGATGTGAGATATACAAGGAATTCCAGGGGTTGAAATTAGCACTTGCAGACGCAAAAGAAAATCGGAAATTGCCAGTTCAAAACACTATTTAGCTATTGTGATCACCTTTCGTCCGGCGTCCTTCCGTCGTGCGTCGTCCGTCAACAATTCCTTTAAACGACATCTCCTCCCAAACTACTGGGCCAATTTGAACCAAATTTGGCAGAAATGTTCCTGAGGTGGTCCCCTTTAAAAATAGCTAAAAAATTTGACATCCGTTAAAAACTCTGGTTGCGATGGCAACAAACATAAAATTCTAAAATAATCTTTAAAAATCTTCTCCTCCTGACCCAGTAGGCGTAGAGCCTTGATTTTTTGCATGATGCATCAGTATATTGACCTCTTTCAAAATAGCTAAAAGCATGATCTTCGGGTCCCAAGGGGCGGAGTCCAAGGGGGATTGGGGTTTATATAGAAATAAAGGACGATTTTTTCAATGACATCTCCTCCCAAACCACTGGGCCAGTTTAAATTTAATTTGGCAGAAATTTTCCTTAGGTGGTCCCCTTCAAAAATTGCTAAAAGAATTGAAATCCTTAAAAATATCTGGTTGCCATGACAACAAAAGTGAAAATTTAAAATAATCTTTAAAAATCTCCTGACCCAGAAGGCGTAGAGCCTTGATATTTTGCATGAAGCATCAGTATATTGATCTCTACAAAATAGCCAAAAGCATGATCCTCGGGTCCCCAGGGTCGGAGCCAAGGGGGGAGGGTGTTATAGGCATGAAGCATCAGTTCACAGACTTCTTTCTTATTCCTGAAATTATAACCCATGGATCCAGAGGGAAGAAAAGTTTTTTTTTTGCTTCTGTCAAATCAGCTAAAGCCTTGGAATTTGTAATTTAGACTTTTGGATCACCAGGTTCACAGTCTATATATGTAAGTGAGGCCCACTTGTATCATAATCCTAACCTAAATATGAAATTAGACTGTTGAAAGAAAAAGAGCCTTTATCTCAGGTGAGCGCCCCAGGGCCAACGGCCTTCTTGTTAGGTGCTCCAGCCGCCGCGATGTGACTGTAAAAGTTGAATTAAACCCCATTCAACCATCAATCAATTGTATTGATGATTGTTTACTGTATACTGAGCAAATGTGTAGCTTTACAGTCTCTCCCCAAAAATTTAAATGAACAAAATTTCTCAACATTGGTAACACATACTGACTCGGAATAAAAATCAATTATGCATTTAAATGCAGTTGTTGTTTCTCAAATCATTTTCGTACAACGTTTTCAGATAACTTTGTGGGTTTGTTTGTTGTTGTTGTTTCTGTTTATAGAATGTATCGGCTTTACCTGGTAAGCAAGAAAATGGCTTTTGAAAACATTGTGGAGAATGAAGAAATTGCTTGTATCAAGCAATTTCTTCATTGTCCACAATGTTTTCTATCCAAAAAGATGAACAAATTTAAAATTCCATCAACTTGAAATTGTCGTCTGCACATCCTTTCAATTTGGTCCGGTCTAAAATTCCACTGTGTTGGAATGGGTTAAGTCCCAGCTCAATATTCTTTAACCCTTTCCCTGGCTGTTACGTCCCATGGATTATATATTTAAGAAAAAATCGTTGGAAAGAATAAATTGCTTGTAACAAGCAATTTCTTCCTTTTCCATGATATTTTCTACCCTGTAGATTGGTTACTTTTCAAATTGGATTCACTTTTAATTGTCGTATGCAACTTCTTTGAATTTGGACAAGTTTACAATTTTTAAAAACTGGAAAGGGTTAATACAATTCAGTGTTAAAGGAACTTTAATTTGACTGGTCGCTTAGTGTGCCTATTGGCGTCATTTAAATCCGAAAGATGTCACTCAAGATTGTCACAACCTAGACCACTTGCAAGTTATGTGTTGTTTAAATTTCAAGTAGGAATTTGAATTTTTAGTTGCAACGTTTGCTACAAGTTGTTTCTCTGCATGTTCAAATTTGATAATCATAATTTATGCAGTTTCAAGATCGTAAAATTAAAAAAAATGTTACTAAGTCTTGTGCTGAATAGTTTTCCAAAACAAATCGAATTGAGACCTACACAAAAAATTTTTTTTTTTTCATTTCAGATAGGAAAGATCCGTCTCGATTTAGATGTCACGTGTGCGCCAAAGTTTTCCATGGCAAATCAAATCTTGAAAACCATTTACGTATACACTCGGGGGAGAAACCATATGTTTGTAGTGTGTGTGGGCGAAGATTTACACAGAAAGGGACAATGAAATCACATATGATTACACATATGCAAACGTAACTTGTTTTTATGTGTGTTTGTTAACGCAGGATTACACAGGTGAAACATATATAATTCGAATATTCTGGCGAAGATGAAAGCAGAAAGGATCTGTGAAATTGAATGATTACATGTGCTGAAATTGAATGATTATATGTGCTGAAATTGAATGATTACATGTGCTGAAATTGAATGATTACATGTGCATGCAGCTAAAACTTCACACATAACTCCGGAATAGAAAATAAAGAAAAAAAAAACGAGCTCAGGCTGTGCTGATGTTGTGATTTATATAAGCCCTATATTGTGGAAATTTGGAAGTTTTGTAGAAATAAAGAACAAATTCTTTATATACCATCTCCTCCTAAACTTAATTTCGAACTTCAACATAATTTTACAAAATTGATTCTTGGATGATGGTCTTACAAAAAAACTTAAGATAATAAGAATCCATGAACAACTCTGCTATGGCAACAAAAGAGAGGAAAAGCTCTGTGAAACCGTAAGATTTCAAATTTGCATTTAGCATTGCCTCATTGTCATCTACCACAATATTTGAGGTTATGATGATGCGATGGTTATGATGATTTGATTAACATTTTGCCCTATATTGTGAGTACCTTTGTGGTTTTCTAGGAAAACTTGCTGGAAAGATAATGACGTAAGTTTTATAAGAAAGAATATTGTCCACTGTGCCCATTTTCAGTGGAGAATTTAAGAGAGGTAAATGAATTTAGAAGGAAGTTGAATAAAAGAAAACAATATTGTAAAAAAAAAGTTTGTAAAAGATTAAACAATGTCATTATATGCAATTTTGTGGTATCTCAGGTGATCGATCCTGGGCCATCGTGGCCACTAGATTTCATTAGCTCCACTGGCTAAAAGCCAGCGAGCGATCGTCATGGCGTTGTGTCCGTCGTGTGACAGTCCGTGCGTCCGTCCGTAAACTTTTACATTAAAACTCTTCTCAGAAAGTACTGAGCAGAATACAACCAAATTTCACAGAAATGATGCTTTGGTGACACTTTATCAGATTCCTTCAAAGAATTTTGATTACATTGTTATAAACGTGGCGTAAATGGGCGGGGCTTATTTCCATATAAGATGAAACCTTTAAAAATCTAATTCTCAGAAACCAGTGGATGGATATCCACCAAATTTGAGGACAGTAAGAAGCTTTTGTTAAACAAAAATATCCGGCACCTTCAATTTGCATTACATTCTTTATGTCTCAGATATGGTCACATTTGACCCAATAGGATATGAGCCTTAATGACCATTTCCTTGTTAGGCTCTACAGGTCACAAATTTTGCTCGGTCTTTCTCAAACTTACTGAAAATTCATGAATTCAGGCCTCCTAGTGAAACCTTTAAAACCTTTAAAAACCTTTAATTTCAGAGCAAACCTTTAAAACCTTTACATTTCCCCAGAAAACCTTTAAAACGCCAAAATAGCCTGTAATTCTCACTCAAAACCTTTATATTTGCTCTGACTGGTTGCCGTGCTAGCTTAAAGCAAGTAATGGATTTTGTTCTGCATTTTCCTACACTGTAAAACAGGAGCTATGTATGATATAAATATGCAGAGAAAATAGGTATACACATTAAATAAGGTATGTATTATATTGCATAATTCAAACAGTATATAACATCAAAAAATGACTTTGGTATGACTGTGGGTTTAATAAAGAAATGAGAATTTCGACGAAAATAGCCTTTATTCACTCTTTATTTTTTCATATTTTTCACTAAAAGGCCTTTATTTTCATACATTGGAGCCTTTATAAAAACCTTTATTTTTGTTTTGGCCTGCTAGGAGGCCTGTGAATTGTCTAAAAGGATGGTTCTTATTAATCCGGTTAATCTTTTTCGTACCAATGTCACGAGGAGAAGCCTCAGTGATAATGTCCTTGATAACTCATTCCCCACACAATAAAATCTTAGACTGTTCCAAATTGAAAGAAGTTTCAAGTTAATTGAATTCTAATTTTTTCGTCTTCGATAGAAAACTATTTTTAATATTTTCCACAATATTCAAAAGCATTTTTTCTTCAGGGGCGTATAAAGGGGGGGGGGTCTATGAAGGAATGGGTTATTGTTTTACATGTCACAATTTTTGGACAATCGTTACTTACTGGAAATGGTTTGCATTGCCATTAGAAAGTTCTCAAATACCTGGCCAAGTGTTTTGCCTTTATACATACCACACTTTCTAGAAATATTTGTTTGGTCATCAAAACGGTCCATTTATCTAAATACAGCGGAATGAATTGTTAGATTGCTAAATACAGCAGTTTGAAATGTTAGATCGACAAAGAATTTTGAAATCAGGTGAGCGATTTAGGGCCATTTAGGCCTTCTTATTCTATTTCGTCTGTTTACCTTTTTGAAGATGTTCAAGACTTTTTAACCTGTTCAATGCCTGGTTTTTACGTCCCTGTGATTTGAGAAAACATTGTGATAAAAGAAGAAATAGATTGTAACATCTGATTTCTTCTTTTCCCACAATATTTTCTATTCTTTAGATAGATTACTTTTCAAAATACATTCACTTTAAGTTGTCGTCTGCAACTGCTTTCAAATTAGACAAGTCTAAAATTTTGAAAAAAATTAAGCCAAACTGCAATATTGTTTTGATAATTTGAAAAAAACTTAATCCGAAATACACAGAAAATGTTCTATTGAGATCAAGGAAGAAAAATAAACGTTGAGTTCAAGAATGAAACAAGATGTGTTTGTGAAACACTATGCCCCCGAAACAGGAATTTTTCTAGAAACGGGTGATTTTTATTGTTATTTTTTTGCTTTGTTTTAGGGAAAAGGGTTATAATTTTGACCTTGACCTTGATGAAATGACCTTCCCCAGTTGTGCTTTGTTGAGACCTATCAACATACCAAATAAAAGCATTGTAACTTAATTGGGGTTGAAGTTATAGGAAAATGTTTAGTTGGCAGGTTAAGTTTTGAGTAACTTTTAAGAGAAAAGGGTTAAAATTTTGACCTTGACCTTGATGAAATGGCCCTCTCCAGTTGCGCTAAGTTGAGACCTATCTACATACCAAATATTAGCATTGTAACTTAATTAGGGATTAAGTTATAGGAAAATGTTTAGTTGGCAGGTTAAGTTTTTGAGAAAAGTTTTAGGGAAAAGGGTTAAGATTTTGACCTTGACCTTGATGAAATGACCTTCCCCAGTTGCGCCTTGTTGAGACCTATCTACATACCAAATATCAGCATTGTAACTTAGTCAGGCCTGAAGTTGTAGGAAAATGTTTAGTTGGCAAGTTAAGTTTTGCAGACAGACGGACAGACAGACAGACGGACAGACGGACACCGGTAAAACAATATGCCCCCGATCTATCGATGCGGGGGCATGAAAATAAACGCTCGGTGCAGACAGTAGAGACTGAGAGTTTACTGTTAGAGTAAAATCTACGTTACGGGCTTTAATGTAGATTTGTTATCAGTTTTCGAAGTTAATTAGAAACAACCTGAATTGTTATACCTGGTGCAATCCACCGGTTCTCCAGTCCTTGGGACTAAGACTTTAAGCCAAGGTACGTCTCCATTTGACCTTATTGATTAGGACGTAAAACCTCGTACCACCATCGATCATTCAATTGATGAATCGCAGCTGTCAGTCAAATAACCAGTCGACCAATCAAATCATTCATGTAGACCATAATTGAGTTTTGAACTCCCGACATTTTCCGCCATTTTTGTTGGTCTTTTTTGTTGGTTTAGCGAATTATACGCCCAAACTACAGCTTTAAAATCGAAGGGGGACTCTCTGTGGGAGTCAATGGGCATGGCAAACGGACTATGTAGGCGGGGCCAGCGATTGGTCAATTATCATGTCAGAGGAATATATTGCTTTCAGAACATTTGTTTGTGGACTCATCCGTCTGTTCGTAGAGTTGTCGTTTGTGTGCTTTAACTAAAAATATTTTGATCTAGAGCCATTAAATGCACTATGGCTCTTGTCGGGACAAAATTTGTCGCCAAAAGGAATCCAAAAATATTCGTTAAAATTATGTACAGACCTCTCCGAATACTTCCAGAATAGGTCACAATACCGCGCTGAAAAGCGATGCCGAACAGAAAAGAAAAACAGGTTTCAAAACTATTTCATGTTGGCAACATAAAAAAGATTTGAAATTTATTTTCGTTTTCTGTTTTGCATCGCTTTTTATAGCCGGCTTTTGACCTATTCGGAAAGTATAGATACAAGTTTATGTAAACAATTCTATAGAAGATTTCGGAATTTCTTTGGGAGGTCATGGGTTCGATCCCCGGCGGTGGCGCATATTCTTTCCGACATTTGTCTCCCACCAATGGATGGATAATCGTTAACCTAAGTGGGATGGCAGCTGGAGGCTAGGAAATAATGTAGTGGTAGTATTGGTGTGAGAAATACCAGGAATCGATTGTTTGGTGCTCCAGCCGCCGCGATATGACTGAAATACTGTTAAAAGCGGCGTTAAACCCCATTCAATCAATCCTTTTGGTCAGAAATTTTGTCTGGGGTAGAGCCATAGAGCCTTTAAATATAACGAAATGTCCAAAGGAGGGCTCCTTTGTTTTTAGTCGAATAAGTAAAATGATATTCATATTTTCACCTTGTTTGAAAACCTTTCCCAAGTTATAAATCAAAAGCCTTTTGACACTTAATCTTGATTCCTTTAGGAAATTTTATCCATGGCTTATAGTCCATTGTTTTTGTCACGTAGGGTATGTAAACTCGAGCTTTAATGTATTTGACCTAAGTTCCTGAAACTTTTACCAAATGTTTTCAATGACCTACTGAAGTGGTCATTCGTTTTGAGGATCATAGTCAGAGGTGAACTCTGTTTGAAACCCAATATACGTAGAAACAAATTTTCTTTAAATCTTGCCCGTGGTCCAAGGATTTGCAATATATTTAGGGTTGACATAGGTCAAAGGTCAAGGACGTGAATTATTTTTGTGTGTAGTTCTCATTCATCTCTTTCAAGGTTAAAAATGCAGGGAGGGGTTGTTATGTCCACTTTGCGACATTTTAAGCTTTTAATATTCAACAAAATTGTTGAGATACAAACGAATTTTTCATTTGAATGTCATTTCCTAATTGTGGATCTGAAAAATCCAATTAGTTTAATAATGAGCGTGACAGGGATCATCATGGTGAGCTCAGTCTTGAGCATCATGTTAAATTATTACCAGACGTCAAATTTTAGACTCGTCTTAACGGAAAGGAGTTGCAGACAATTTAAAGTTGATGAAATTATAGATTTTTGCAAAGTTCTGGGTAGAAAACATAGTAGAAAATAAAGAATTTGCTTAAAACAAGCAATTCCCTCATTTTCCACATTTTTTCCCAATTGTGTGGGACTGGGTTAAATCAGACGAAAGAATAATCTAGATTATGACGCCATGGCCTATGTCAGATGAACGATGAACTTTTTTTTTCTTTTTCAATTTCAGATCCATCTAGATTTAGATGTCATGTGTGTGACAAGTTTTTCCACGGCAAATCAAATCTTGAAAATCATTTACGTATACATACGGGAGAGAGACCGTTTGCTTGCAACGTGTGTGGGCGGAGATTCAAACAGAAGGGACAAATGAAATCGCATATGATTACTCATTTGCAATTGTAGCCTTTAATGTAGGAAAGGGGTTTTTTAGCTAGCAAAGCATCAGATTTGATAGCTTTAATTAACAGAGGCCTTCTCAGAGTTCAACGAGTGCAAACTCCCACCGGAGGCTTAACCACTAAATCCATTGAATGCATACGCCCTAAAAACTAGTTTTAATGTATTTCAGGAATATTGAAACTATGCCAGTAAATTCACCTCCTAAGTATTTTAGCTCACTTGAGCACATCGTGTTCAGAATGACTCTGATCTTCAAATTGTTGAAAATTCTAAAATATTTATCTCTTTAGGTAGAAAACAATGTTGAAAATGAAGAAATTGCTTGTAACAAGCAATTTCTTCATTTTCCACATTGTTTCCCAGAACTACAAAAAGTAGGGGTCGTATGGCAAAGGTTAATTCCTTGGCTATTTTAAGCTCGTCTCTTTATCATGATAACGTTTTATAAAGAAAATTACTGAACAAACCAATGCTTTGCTAGCTTACGATGCTTTTCAATATTATTATTTTGAGGTCGTAATCGACAATATGCTCAAGGTGAGCTATTTCGATCGGTAAATGTCCGGCGTCCGTCTGTCCGTCCGTAAACAATTATTAAAAAATCTTCTACGCCTTAACCATAAGGCCTAGAGCTTTGCTATTTGGTACATATCATCACCTATTGACCCTCTACCAAAATACTTCAAAGAATTGTTGTACTCTATTGATCCGAGATTTTACAAAGGAAATCTTTAAAAATCTTCTCCTCCTAAACCATAAGGCCTAGAGCTCTGATATTTGGTATGTATCATCACGTTTTGACCCTCTACCAAAATACTTCAAAGAATTACCGTATTCTGAAAAATAGCCCTTTTCTGTGCGATCCCTGATTTTACAAAGGAATAAAGAAGGCAATCTTTGAAAATCTTCTTCTCCCAAACCATAAGGCCTAGAGCTTTGATATTTGGTATGTATCATCATCTATTGACCCTCTACCAAAATACTTCAAAGAATTACCGTTTTCTGAAAATTAGCCCATTTCTGTGCAATCCCTGATTTAACAACAGAATAAAGAAGATATCTTTTAAAATCTTTTCCCAAACCATAAGGCCTAAAGCTTTCATATTTTGTATGTATCATCACCTATTGACCCTCTACCTAAATACTTCAAAGAATTACCGTTTTCTGAAAATTAGTCCATTTCTGTGCGATCCCTGATTTTACAACAGAATAAAGAAGGAAATCTTTGAAAATCTTCTTCTCCCAAACCATAAGGCCTAGAGCTCTGATATTCGGTACATATTAGACCTATCATCTATTGACCCTCTACCAAAATGCTTTAAAAAAAACAACTGTATTCTGAGAATAGGCCCTTTTCTGTGCAATCCCTGATTTTACAAAGGAATAAAGAAGGAAATCTTTTAAAGTCTTCTTCTCCCAAACTATAAGTCCTAGAGCTTTTATATTTGGTATGTATCATCATCTATTGACACTCTACCAAAATACTTCAAAGAATTACTGTATTCTGAAAATTAGCCCTTTTCTGTTCAATCCCTAATTTTTGATAGGAATAAAGAATGATATATTTGAAAACCTTCTTCTCCTAAACCATTAAGCCTAGAGCTTTTGTATTTGGTATGCATTGATGTATATACCTCGAAGCATTGCCATATTCAAGAAATTAGGGTTATATGGTTGGATCATCAATATACCAAGGATTAAAAGAGAAAATCCTTAAACATCTTCTCCAAAATAATTAGACAGAGTGCTTTGCTATTTTGTATAGATCATAAATCCATGAACCATCATACTCGGGGGAGCGATTTAGGACCATCACTGTCCTCTTCTTTTGTTGTTGTTGTTGTTGTTGTTGTTGTTGTTGTTGTTGTTTTTGTTGTTGTTTTGTGTGTGTGTGCATTGGCAGAGATTTTCTCTGAAAGGGACTATAAAATCATGAATTACACATACGTAATTGTCACTTTTAATATTTTCGAAAGGAGATTTGAACAGAAAATGGCCAAGAAAGCACGTCTAATTGCTATGTTAATTGATGCCTGTAATAAATTAGGATGGGGATTTAACCCTTGTCATTCCGAATAAAATACTTTAATGAACTTCATAAAAATCAAAGAGTTGACAGAAATGGATACAATTATTGCGGGCTCACAATTCTTTTGAAAATTTATCCTTTGAACAAGTCTGGCTTTAAAGGGACAATCAGGGGATGAAGACTAGGATCAGATTGCACTTACATGTATGTGCAGGCTGATCTTTGTCTTTACCCCCAGTCAAAACAGGAATATTCCGGGTTCAGCATGACAAGGGTTAAGCACAAAGCGTCTATGAAAACGCATGTAATTATTTAAATTTAATAAACAACTGAACACAACTTTTAATGTGGAAAGGGACGAAGAAAACGTATTGATCAAGTAGCACATATGCAATTATTACTTTTTATTACTTGTATTTGTGTTATCTAAGGTTGACACGGGTAGGGACTAAACTACCGCACTGAATTGACGGATCATTCGCCATGCCGTCTGCTGCCAACGGGGAGTTCGATTTGGGTATTTACCCATTACCAGACGGTCAAATTTTAGACTGGCCCAATTGAAAGGAGTTGAAGACGACAATTGAAAATTCATGCAAGTTTAGATTTTTAAAACTTTCTGAGTAGAAGAAAAAGTGTTATATGAAGAAATTGCTTGTTTTAAGCGATTTCTTCATTTTACACAATGTTTTCCAAATTGTTTTTCTTGACGGGCGTCAAAAAGCGTCATTGTAATGAATTGTAGTTATTTTTTCCGTAATTTGTATAGTCAGTTGAAGATCTAAATGACCTAACTACTTCTTAAATAAGCAAATGACAAATGACGGAAAGGATATGTGCCACCGCCGAGGATCGAAGCCATGACATTCCATGATTGAAGATTAGAAGTCTGATGCGCTACCGACTGCGCTATGATGGCGGCTGAAAGGGGCTGTGCGATCGTAATTAATTAGGAATTTTTAGGGTTTTTTTTTTTTGGAGGGGGGGGGGCGGTTTGGTTATTACATGTGTTACCGGAAGATCACCTAGTGAAACCGCGTATGAATTTAGATCTATATGAATCTATCATACAAAAACAATCATACAAAAACTATTGAGATTCAAATTACGGACAAAGGCAGGAAAACAGGAAGACGTTTTGATTTAGGTTCACTGGCTGAAGACCAGTTGAACTATTGTCATGGCCTTGTGTGCGTCCGTCCGTCCGCCCGTCCGTCCGCATGATCTTCTGAGACAGTACAGATCAGAAATCAACCAAATAACACAAATGGACCTTCTGTGACCCTTTATCTGATTCTTTAAAAGACTTTCGGTTGAATTAAAATGGGTGGGGATCATTTCCATTCAAAACGGAAACTTTGAAAATCAATTCAGCAACCAGTTTTTGGATTTCTACCAAATTTCACAGGAATGATCATTTTGTGATCCTGTATCAGATTTCTACACAGAATTTTGTCTGAATGTAAAACATGTCTATCGTGGAAAGGGAGGGGGGGGGGTATTTCAATTTATGGTGTATACTGAAAACTTTGAAAATCTTCTCAGAAACCAGTCTGTAGATTTCAAACAAATTCCGTTGGAATCCTTGGATGATTCTGTGTCAGATACTTTCAAAGATTTTTGCTTCGTTAAAAAATATTGATTTTATGGACGAGGCTTATGTCTATATATATTATATAGTGCAAAATCTCAAATCTGGAAGATTGTTTTCGAACAAATTTCTCAAATATGGTCTTTGGGTGATCCAAAATCAGACTTGTTATAGAAATGTTAACCCATTCCCAAACGACAAAATGTTAGACTGGTCAAAATTGAAAGAAGTTGCAGACGACAATTTAAATATCATGATTTTTAATTATTTTTAAACTTTCTGGCTAGAAAACATTGTGTAAAATGAAGAATTTGCCTCATCTTACACAATGTTTTCACTGGTGTCTTTCTTGAGGGGCGTCTTGAAGCGTCACTGCGTGGGAATGGGTTAAAGGGTTTGATAATAAAGTCTAAGAGGATTGGTCAAATTTCAGGATGAGATCACGTGCTGATGCATGAGAAACAATTAATGCTTCTTGACTGAGATTATTTGCTGCTTAAAAGAAAGCCCCCCCTTGAAGTTAATTGAAAAAAAACTATTCCTTTCTTCATAAGTTTTTTCTTATGTTAAAAACACGAATAAACTTAATTAAATAGTAAATATATTCAGGCCGGTGGGGGGATTTAGGCGCTTAAGCGCATTTACCTAAATGTTTACAGTAAAGTGAGCGCTTGAGGACTACCTTGGTCTTCTAGTTGTTTTGGATTTGTTGTTGAACGCTTTTCATGGTCATATTCTATTTATTACTTTTTAGAACTTCTCTGACGACATAATTGACCAATCGCTGGCCCCGCCCATTTTCTTTGTTAGCCCCACCATTGACTCCAGGGAGCCCCGCTTCGTTTTAAAGGGCGTTAATTTGAAAAAAAAAAATATGCCCATTAGTATGTAACAAACAAAAGAAAAAAAAGGTAATATAGTTGGTTGGCGACCTTAACGTCGTAACTACAGCTTTGATAAGCTGTAGTTACGACGTTTAAGTCGCCAAACCAACAAAAAAGTTTACAGAAATACGGCCAATATCGGGGATCAAAATTCATTTCTGGTCTCAAAGAATGATTTCATTGGTCGACTGGTCATTTGATTGACAGCCGTGATTGGTCAATGAATCATATACAACATCAATCAGGCAAATCTTGTAATTTAGGGGCAAGAATTCATAGGAAGAGTAAAGAGTTGTGGTATGTTAAAAAATGACATCAACTTAATAAAAATTAACTATCAATTATTGCAACTATGTACTGTTAGCAAATGATTTCTCATGAAGATTGGGACCTATTTTGTTAAACCCAAATTATTGAATTACAAAATCCTTTGACATTAATGCGCACGGTTTCTAGGGCCGATGATGTCGAATATGATTGAAATACATCAACAACAATTGAAAAATAAAACTGTTTCGAATATAATAAATATAATAATCAACTGGTTATTTTTGATATGAAAAATCTCTCACTCGAATACGTTGTTATGCGTTAGAAAAACTCGCCCTTCGGACTCGTTTTTCAACGCCTAACAACGCATTCTCGTGAGAGATTTTTCATATCAAAAATAACCAGTTGATTATCCTCTATTTTATACAATGTTTTCAACGCAGAAAATTTAGAAGAGAAAAAAATCTTAAATCTCATAAACTTTACATTATCGTCTGTAACTCCTTCCTATTTTGACCAGTATAAAATTTTGCCTTATGGTGATAGGATAAAATGGCTAGTCCGACATTTTCAACAACTTCACATTTGAATGTGCCGTGTATCGTAGGTGCGCAATCAAAATGACGTAACTACAAATTTGATAAGAATGTAGTTACGATATTTTGCTCTCGCACCGACGAAATACTGCACTCAGCAGTCTAGACAACCACGTCGTACATAAACAATATTTCTTCGTTATTATTTTAAAACGTCGTAACTACAACTTGATTCAAGCTGTAGTTACGACGTTGTAGAATGATAACGACGATTTGCTGATATTCTAAAGAAACCTTGAGTCAATATCCATCCTCATAGCGTACAGTGAAGACTCTAATCAGACTGTGTGCATGCATTGGCTGATAGGAGTCTTTGCCTAGCGCCCATGTGAAATTGTTGGAAACGCCATGTACATGCTCATTTATCTTAATAAGTTATGATATGAACTGCCTTTCGAAGAATTTTCCCTCACAATGACTCTTTTTGACGCCCCACAAGAAAAACGGTTGAAAAAAAAAATCGATGTGAAAATGGAGAAATAGTCTAAAGCAATTTCTTCATTTTCCACAATGTTTTCTACACAGAAAGTTGAAAAAATCTAAAATTTCACAAACTTTAAAATGTCGTCTGCATCTCTTCTCAAATTGGACCAGTCTAAAGTTTTGTCGTCTAGTGATGGAGTAACAAAACCAAAGGACTGACAGTCCCGAGTGAAGCCCAATATATAAGTTTATAACCAAGCTTTTTAGCCCATTGACATAATATTAGAACTACATCAGAGGAATATTCTGACCAAGTTTCACTGAATTTTGGTCCGATGTTAGACTGCATTCGTTTAATCACTATCTATCTATCTCCATCCATCCGTCCATCTATATTTCTTTCTATCGTTCTCGCTTTTTCTGGAGACTATAGAGCGAATATTTACAAAACGAAATAGATATGTGTGGTATATTGGTAGAATACTCGAGAGCCTTCTAGTTCGAATCAGGCTATCCGCACACTTTGTTTTAGGAGAACATGACATAAACATTATGTAGAAAAGGTGCGGGAATAACAATTTTGAACTGCTCTCAAAAATAGTTAGGGGGAAAGCAGGAAATTGAGGGAATGTTCTTTCAATTTCAAGTATGTCGTTATACAGTTTGCATTTAATCGTTCGCCCGATATTGTTTAATAAAGAAAGTCTGAAAACAAAAAACAAACGATGTAGCAATTTGCCTTATGTGTGGTTCAATGATTCCCATTGAACGTCAGGTCATACGCTTGAGGTCACTTAACTGTTCATTTTTACTGTTATTCTAGAAATAGATTCGTAGTATATTTTAAAAATAAATTAGCTTATTTTTCGAGTGCTTCATTTTTAACGGAGGTAATGCAGATTTCAGCTAGAATTTTATACATTTGATTACTTTACTAAAGTGCAATCTTATATATAAGCCATCCATTACATGATGACTAAAGTTTAGATTGATTCGAATTAAAGCCAACTTTTTGAAGTCGATATAATTTTAGAATCTTTTACTCAATGGAAAAAAAGTGTTACTTTTGTAAGTAATTTCTCCATTTTTCACAATGTTTTACCAGAGCGTTTTCTTTAGGAGGATGGTGTGGGAAAGGGTTTAGCAATAAAAACTTTTGAATACCATTGAAACTTTCACACAAAATTAGTTAATAAAATAATTTCAATATATATGCAAATAGCAGGTTCATGAAATTTCAAAATCATATTGCAATGGCTTTGTGCCCGTAGAGCGTCCGTCCGTGTGTACGTGCCCCCGTCTCATCCGTATTTTTTAACTTTGAACATCTCCCCAGAAAGAACTGAACATAATTCAACTTAATTTCACAGCAAAGATCCTTGGGTGGCCCTTCATCAGACCCCTTCAAAGAATTTTGATCAGAAGAGAAATACTTGCAAAGCGGGAAGAAATGTCGACTTTTTATGGACAGTTTGTGTCTGCTGGCGCTCTGTCCAAAAATGACCGTTGATCTAGTAAGAAAGTGACACCTCCGATAATCCGCAAAACTTTCTGCCTAGGTTATATATACATATCATGTATATATATCTCGGGCCTGCAGCGCTCTCATCGCTTTGATTATATCATTTGAACGGTCGACTTGCATTAAATCTAAATAAAAAAGGTCATCATAGTAGAATATCACTTGAACTCGGAAAGCTCAGCTTTTCTAATACAGCCGTGTTTTGTGCCCGTCGTGTCCCATCTTGTGTGTAACATAATCAATCGACTCGTGGCTGAAATTTGCCTGCTTATCGATTAAGAATAGGGGTATGTTTCTTACATATCAAAAATAAAACCTGCATTTTAATTAGGAGATGAAGAGAATATTTTTAGTTTTCATGGAGGTTTGATCCGAAAAACGTAATCCCACTGTATGAATGCGCGAAGCGGATTCATACATTGTGTAATTAGGTTTTACGGTTCATACTTCCATGAAAGCAAAACATGTTCTCTTCATTTCTTATAATTCAATTGCATCGAGCGAAAAAAATAAAAGCTTTACAAATTTTGATACTTTTTTGTATGGGACTATTTTTTGTGGAAGCATACAAAATTGCTGTGTGCTCAAAATTGTGTTCATGGAGTTATAAATAATTTTTCTCGGCCAATCAGAGCGCTCCTTTTTGATAGACGAAACTAAAATTTAAATTATAATGCTATAAAAACTATTCAGCAAGGTACAATATTTGGTATGAAACTACTAAACTGCCTATGTTCTAGGTAAAGGTAATCTATTTAGGTTAGACTTCTAAAAATGTTTCGGGGGATAGTCCTTTAAATAACTTATTTTATACTGGTTTGGATTGTATGCACAAATAGACTGTTTGATTGATTGATTGATTGATTGGTTGATTGATTGATTGATTGATTGATTGATTGATGGATGGATGGATGGAAGGATGGATGGATGGATGCAAACTCGTATAACTATCATATTTCAAATGTTTACGGTAAGATGAGGTAAAACATGGATATGCGAATGCAACAAAGCATAGGTTGAATCTGCGTTTTGGGGATGACAAAGTTAGGCCTTAGTCGTTTAAATATTGTTATAAAACTTTTTAGAAGGAGGTGAAATAAGACAACAAAAAAAAAAAAACACTACTTTCTTTCGAGAAAACCACAGCCGAACGTTTACATTACATGTGTTTGAGTGCTACTGTTTTATTTTTTCCCAAATATAATTAATTTTCCTCATAACTTAAGTCAATGCAAACTTACGACAATTGTCGTCTCGTTTGGAGAAGCGATATGTCTTTGTTGTGATGTAAACATTTAGAAAATCAAAAGAAAATTGGCATCCTGGAAAAAAAGAGAATTTGTCCCCTTTCAAAGGTATTTTAGAAATTAGAGAAAATATATATTGACCAAAATAATATGTTATATAGAATAGTTTTGGGAAATTTCGAATCAATTTTGTTACCTTTACAATCTCTAAAGATATACATAAAAGTCGTAGGCTGTTTCATTTTGAAAATATTTTCTTAACTTTTCAGATACAAAAGACCCATCAAGGTTTCGATGTCCAGTATGCGGCAAGCGATTTGCCGGTAACCCTCATCTCCAAAATCATTTACGTATACATACTGGTGAGAAACCATATGCCTGTGAAGTATGTGGACGGAGATTTACACAGAAAGGCACTCTAAAAGGGCATATGATTACACATATGAAAATAAATATGTAAACACTTTTTGTTTTTCCCGATGGTGTACATAGATGGGCACAGATTTAACACAAATGATAATCTACGTGTTTGCGTTAACTAAGAGCAATGGACGGAGGTTTACAGTTAAACTGTCTTAACTACTATTATTCAGATGACCAGATAGAAAGAGGAAGAACAACATTTTTTAAATGCTTTGTATTATTAGTTTCGTCTGTCAAAAATGAGTGTGTAGATTGGCCGAAAAAATAATATTCATATCTACATGAACGAAATTTTGAGCACGCAGCTATTTTGTACGCTGGCTCACAAAATAGTTCCGTAAAAAAATGTATCAAAATTTGTAAATATTTCGGGGGTTTTTTTTGTTTTGTTTTTTTCGTCTGATGTTATTAGAGATGAAGAGATTTTTCTTTTTTTATGAAGGTATGAAACGAAAAACCTATTCTACTCGTGTATGAATCCGCGAAACTAAAAAACACCAAGCGAGGCTTTTGCTGGGGTAATAAGTCACCTCTTGTTGCAAGTTTCAGTCAAGGGATTTCAACTAAACTTCACTGAAATTTTCCAATGTCATGCTGTGTTCAAAGTTTAAATTTGGGTTCCACGAATAACTGTTTGCCATGGTAACCGAAAGCGGAAAAAATTCTCCAAAACCCCAAGATAAACAGGTTTCAAATTTTGCATGTACCATCGCCTTGATGGTACAAAATACGTCATATTATTTCTCTAAGATTATGTTAAGGCCTATATTGATTTTTGCCGTACTTTAAATACATATATTTAGAAGGAAATCTTAAGAAAACCGTCTGCTTAAAAAAAAAAAAAAAAAAAACGAAAAAAAGGCATGGAACTTCAAATTTTGTATGTTCAGTCACTTTAATACACTACCAAAGTACTTCAAATAATTATTCTTAGATTACTTGAGCTTTGTGTTGTTGGTAAAACCTGTTCTATCAAAATTCCTCGAGCCTTCAAATTTTACATGCGCCACCACCTTATGGTACTGTAGCAGAACACTTTGGTATTTAGATGACACCGGAGAGTTTGTACCTGGAATTCATATTGACTTGAAGAAGCAAATCTTAAAGAAATCCCCCCCCCCAAAATTATGTCAGATTTTACGTAATACAAACCTGAAACCTCGAGCTTTGAAATATTGTATTTCAAATCGCCTTCTAGTACTGCACCAATTACATGCCCTTAGATTGTTAAAGGCCGTGCATGTGCGCTGCTGCAGTTGATATACAGATAAAGAAGAAAGCCTTGAAAATCCTCTCCAAAGCTATTTAGTGCAGTGAGGGAAAATTTTGCATTAGGAATTGGCTTAATTATTCCTTTCCATGATATTTGCTAGTGCGTAAGTTTGAAATCTGTAGGATCCTAGGCTAAGTATTATCGTATAGGAAATAATTTGAAATTTTCACCTTTTTAATTAAGAGCTTACAGATTTTGTATCTAGCAATTACTATGGTCCTCTACAGAATAACTTTTTTATTCTTTAGTCGGATGCCCGATGCTTTTGGACCTTGTATTTGTATGAGAGAAGAAAAATGTAGTATTGATAAAGCCTGTATTCTGCTCCCCCCCCCCCCCCCGAAAATTACCCAGTTCGAAATTGTTGACTCGATTTTCTTTGTCCAGTTAAGAATCCAGGTGAGCTTGGACCATCTGGTACGTTGTTAAAGACATGTTCCTTCGATTACACATTTTTTGATTCGTTGAAACGGTAGATTTTTAGAGGGTTTTACAGGAACATTCATAAGCATCTTTGACAAAAGTTTATTAAATATTATTGATTGAAAAGTATAACGTTTGTGAGCGCAGATTATTTCATGTTGTGAAAACTTTTCTGAAATTAGAAAAAAAGATTTTGGTGAATTTGGTTGTTTGTTTTTCATCTTTAACTCCTCTAGCAAAAGGCCGGCTAGCTATAGTCGTGGCATTGTGTCTACCGTGCGTGTGTCGACCCGCCTGTAAACTATTACAAAAAATTACAGGAATTATCAGTGGACGGCCCTTAACTAACACAGCTAAGGGTCAGTTTTAATACGACAGGCTCTACAAGTTGTGTCAGGACGACTTTCTAATTCAATTCACTTATTCGCGTACTTCCTATGTATAACCAGCAACAGGCTGGGGCTCTGAAATATCTTTCTTCGATACATATCCACGCGCCAAGCAGCGCGTCCGGAATTCGAATCCTCAACCCACGACTTCTCTCAGAATACGGTCCACCGACCTTACCAGAAGGTCCTGAAAACCTCCATTTTCAATGTTAGACAACACAAGAAGTGTTAAATATATACAAATCATTAGATCTGGATAAAAACAATCATTGGATTGTTGAGTCCGTTTTAGTTGTTTTAGATTTAAATATGAGATTACTGTATGAAAACTATCTGTCGAATTCTCGAGTTTGAAACTTGGCTGTAAGGTGCTGGGATGCTGGGAAGAAAAGTGACTAAATTCAAACAGTTTTTAAGATTACCAACTTTGATCTTAGAGTTTACCCTTCCACTTTTCAAGAAAATGTCTTATCCCATTCACTCACGACTAAATTTAAGACTGAAAAAAGAACGAAGCTGAAGACGACAATTTTAAGTTGATGAGTTTTTGTTGTGTGTTGATGTGTTTTTTTATTTTATTTTTGTTTTTGTTTGTTTGTTTGTTTGTATTTTTGGATAAAAGAAAAGCATAGTTGAAAATGAAGAAATAGCTTGATTCTTGCGATTTCTTCATCTCCCACAATATTTTCCAACGCTTTTTTCTTGAGGGACGTAATAAAGAGGGATTGTTCAGGCTATAACAGAAATTCTACGAAATCTTGAGCTGACTCTTTCATAATGGCCTGATTAGGCTCAAAAGTAATTGCGTTTCTTAAAGTTTGAGTTCTACAATTTTAAGCTGTGTCAAAATGAATTATTTCTCAGTTCAAAAACAGAAATGTACCAAAAATTGTACAGTTGTCAATCAAAACATAATCCATTAGTCATCTTTTTTTGTTTTTTCCACCATTTTCTGGCTAGGTCCAAATTGAAAGGAGTCATAGTCGACATTTAAGGTGTATGTAATTTGAAAAAAATGATGATCTAATATGCTAGAAAACACTGTTGGAAAAAAAGAAATTGCTTGCTACAAGCCATTTCTCCTTTTCCAACAATATTTTCCGAAGTATTATTTTACAGGGGCGTCAATAGACGCTATTGAGTGGTAATGAGTTAACCCTTTCAACAAAATATCTGTTTGGCACCCTTTATCAAATTCTTTCAATGAATTTTGTTTTGATGAAAAGCATGGCTTTAAATGGTGAGGTCTATTTCCATAAATTGTATATTTTGCAAACTTTTCAAAACATTTTCGCGCAGAAACTGGAGGATATATTTCGAACAAATTTCTCGAGAATGATCTAGAAATTTCCACTGTTATCTGACAGACTGACAATTGTGTGGATCTTATCACGAGCTTTAACTTGATACATAGTTTCCTTGGACAAAATACAAAATACACAACCCTTAATAGAAAAAAACCCTATGTAAATGTTTTCCAACATATTCCATGTATTCTTATACAGAACAGCATTAGAGATGATTTTGAGAAATTCCGTCATCGGTTGAGAAATACCTGCTAAATGAATTGAAATAGGTTTGAAGTCTACTTGCCATGGCAAAAAAACCGAAAAACTTAAAAAAAAGCTTATCCTCTCGAACCAGAAAGCCAAGAAGCTTGGTCCTAGATCATCTTTTCACCGAGCACGGGAAGAACGGAGCTCCAGGGGACTCGAGGTCTATACAGAAATATAGAATAGTTTCTTTAGTGGACATCTCTTTCAAAATCTCAGGGCCAATTTAAACCAAATATGGCAGAATGATCCCTATGAACTCCCCATTCGCCATTGCTAAAGGGTTAAAAGCCCTTAAAAACTGTGTCACTGTGGTAGCAAATGGTAAAAAATAATGTAAAAGTATTTCAAAATGTTCCCGTTCTGAACCATGTGGCCTATAACCTTGTTTTTTTACATGAAGTATGGGTTTATCAATCTTTTTAGAAATTCCTCAAATAATGAAACTGCAGTCGCTCCGGCTCATTAGAAAATAATGATTTCTTTAAATAAGATCTTCTCCCGATCGATTGTCCGACTCCGACCAAATTCGGTAGGACTTCATGGTTCCCTTCAAAATTGCAAAGAGAAATGAAATGGGTGGAAAACTCTGGTTAAGAAAGGATGGAAAAGGGCAGAAAATTTGTCGATAAATGTGGAATTATTCGCCTCATTATCAATACGATCTAGAACCTTGATATGTTGCATGAAACATCAGTTTATTGACCCCTTTGAAATCCGTTTTACATCACGAAACTAGGTTTAGTAGGAGCAGAGCTATGGCTTCCGGCCAGTGGAAGGGGGTATGCTTGAAAAAAACTCCCTTTATATGAATTATGTATTTCTGCTAATTATGTACTTATTTAGTGGCATAACTGACTCAACTTCATTTTATCGAGATAATTATTTTCCCGTTTCCAAGAAGAGGGGAATAATAGTTTTCCCTTGTCCGTACGTCCGTTCGTCCGGCTGAAATCATTTTTTCATCGCACTTTTCTCAACAACTATTTATGGCATCGACTTGAAATTTGGCGTGAAGGTACATCTATGGGTCTTATATGGCCCTTACCGAGTTTATGTCCATAAGTCAACTACTTCCTGTTTTAAGAATGCGTTTATATTTTGACAATGATGGTATATTGGTATATTGTCGCAGTTTTCTCGGCAACTACTTTTAACTTGGTGTGGAGGTTCATCTCGGGGTCCTACATGGCGCATATCAAATTTAGGTCCACAAGTCAACTACTTCCTGTTTCACGACTTCGTTCGTATTTGGACAATAATGATATAGTGGTAAATTTTTGTAGCTCTTTTCTCAGTAACTAATCTTAGCATTTGACATGATAATTGGTTTGGAGGTTCATCTAGGAGTCCTTCATGGCGCTTACCGAATTCAGGTTCGAAAGTTAACTTCTTCCTGTTTTACCACTGCGTTTAAATTCCGAAATTTGTGGTACATTTTATATTTTCATCGCAGTTGTCCTCAGCAACCATTCATAGCATCGACTTGAAACTCGATATGAATATTGCCTGCTATAGTGGTGTCCCTGTAACACTCGGTGTGGAGTAGAGCATAGGTGTCCTAAATGGTGCTTACTGAATATGTTCCATTGAGGGAAAATTTCGCTTTCAATCATGTAGTATGCGACAGTGCATGCGGGGGTATACTCAGTGAATTTTGCCTCACATATTTATTATTTTACCAATGTAGAACTTATCTTCGAAACTTTTTTTTTTTCATAATTTTGATTAAATATACCAATTTACTAATTTGCTGACCTCTGACAAGGCATTTAAAATGAAAAACCAAACGAAGTTAATTTGCAAATATATGATCAGGAACATATTAAACAAGAGGACCGTGATGGTCCTAGATCGCTCACCTGAACTGTCTGCTGTTAAAAAAATGCAACTAGATACAAATAACTATAATCAGTTTCATGAAGATTGAGACAAAACTTTGACTTCTATACTGTAAACAAAGAATTGTCATTAAGGCCCCCTTTTCCTGTGTTATCCTATAGAAACTTCCCAGAATCTATAAGCTTCATCTTTATGACCTAACAAGTATCCTGACCAAGTTACATGACGATTGAGCAAAACTGATGACCTGTAGAGCATTAACAAAGAAATTGTCATAAAGGCCCCTTTTCCTGTGTTTTCCAAAAGTACCTTCCTATAATCAATATGGTTCATCCTTGTGACTAAAAAATTATTCTGGCCAATTTTCATGAAAATTGAGCCAAAAGTGTGGCCACTAGAGTGTACGACGCACGACGGACGACAGACATTCAACGATCACAAAAAGCTCACCATGAGCACTTTGTTCCCAGGTGAGCTAAAAGGGGCGTCCTTAATATCGAAACTCAATCTAAAAGAATCTGTAGTAAGGAGGTTTAAGTCGCCTACAAATGAAAAAATAGAGAGAATAGCCTGAGTTCAAGGTTGCACCTCAAGCCTAAATGAATGATTTGATTTGCCATTTGTTTTTATCTCCACTGACTGAAAGCTAGCGCGCTGTTTTCGTGACATTGTGTCCGCCGAACGTGCCTCCGTAAAAAAATTTAGAATTCTTCTCCTCAGAAAGTACAGAACCGAATTCAACTAAATTTCACTACAATTATTCGTTGGTGACCCCTTTTTCAGATTCCATAAAAAAAAATTGATCTGATGAAAAACATTGGCTTTTGTGAACAAGGCTTATTTCATATATTGTGAAAAGTTTGAAAATCGTCTTCACAAAATTAAGTGGATGGATTTCAACCAAATTTATAGAAACGATTCTTTGGTAACCCTTTATCGGATTCCTTAAAAAATGATCGGGGCTAACGGTAATAGCATATGGTGAAAACTGAACCAGTCGATGGATTTCAACCAAATTTCACAATCAGATATCTTGTAATTCTCGAATATTTTTTTATAGGTTGTGAAACAGCAAAAGGAGGTAATCATGATTATAAATGTGACATTATAAGTATCAACAGACGCTTTTGAAATTTAGATTTTTTTAGCTCACCTGAATATGAAGTGCTCTGGGTAGCCATCGTGATCACTCTCAGTCCACCCGTCTGTGAACAAATCTTGAAAGAATACTGCTCCTAAACTAACCTCCAGATTTCAATTTACGAAAACGATCCATGTATATTGTTCTTCCAAAATACTTCAAGGAATTGTAATCGGTTTATAAGTCCTGTAGCAATGGCAACCAAAAGGAATACTTAAGGATTTTTAAAATCTCCGCCTCCTAACCTCTTTCTCCTCCTCCTAACATCTAAGGCCTATAGCTTTCAAATCTGTATGTAGCATTGTCTTGTTGTCAACTAACAAAGTACTTAAGATAATGACGATTTGATTTTTATTAGCCATATGTTGTGAGCATCTTTGTGCTTTTCAGGGAAAACTTGCTGAAATACATGTAAACAGACATAGGTTCTTTAAGAAAGATTGGTAACCACTGTGTCCAATTTCAGTCTAGAATTTAAGAAAGATCCAGAAGAAAGCCAAGTTGAATAAAAAAAGAAGAGAACAAAATGGCTTCCCTAAAAAGTTTGAAAATGGTAAAATATTATCAATAAATGAATATTTGCTGTATCTCAGGTCAGCGATCTAGGGCCATAATGGTCCTCTTGTTAAAAAGTATACATGATGCTTCCCTTGTAAACTTTAGGGGTCTGAATATCTTTGTTTTTATCAAAATGGTCAATCTATCGAAACGTTTAATGGTGAAAGGAGGCCGTTTTCAGAATTTAGAGGCTCAAAATACTGGTTTACGAATCACATAAGAGACTTTGTTTCAACAAGAATTGATATTAGAATTGTTTATAGACAGGTAAAAATCGGAATAAATCTTTGAACCAATTGCAGTGGTCCTGCTTGGCTCAGTGTTAAGGGCGACGGATTTGTAACCTAATTGAAAAACATCAATGCATAAAATCCAATATTTTTTCTTATACTTTTCAGATCCGAAAAACCCATCAAGATTCGTGTGTTCTGTATGTGGCAGGCCATTTAGCAGTAATACTGACCTCGTGAGACATACACGTGTACATACTGGGGAGAAACCATATGCCTGTGAAATATGTGGACGAAGGTTTAAACAGAAAGGAGCGATGAAAAATCACATGGTCACACATATGAAAATCAATATGTAGCCTGATTGGATGTCGAGTTACACAACATGGATCAATGATTACACACATGAACTTAAGGGAATCAATATATTACATATTTTAATTTATTCTTATGACCGTGAAACACAACATGGATCAATGATTACACACGTGAACTTATGGGAATCAATATATTACATGTTTGAATTTATTCTTATGACCGTGAAAGGACAATCGATTACATGTATCAACACCGATTTCAAAGATGCTTGCTTTTCTCAGGTGATTTACACTGTCAAGGATTTATGATAACTCATGAAAACCGAAATGTAACTACATATATAAATTATTGTAAACGGAAATTGTACATAAAGGACGCTGAATCCTCACCTGATGGCTTAAATCGGGACCTTATCTATAATCAAAGTACTGAGAGTACTGTAAGCTAGCAAAGCATGGTTAGATTTAGAAAATCTTCCCCTTGTTGGATAGAAAACATTGTGGACATAGAAGAAATTGCTTGTTACAAGCAATTTCTTCATTGTCCACAATGTTTTCCAAAACGTTTTTCTTTAGATGCTTAAAAAGCGGAATTGAGTGGGAATGGGTTAAAAAGCATGCCTTTGACAGAGTTCTTTACAATTTGAATAGAGTTTGAATATTCCTGAAAAACATAAAAACTACTTTTTATGGCGTAGGCATTCAATGGATTTGGTGGTTTAGCCTCCAGTGGCAGTTTGCACTCGTTGAACTTTGAGCCGTCCTCAAAAATTTGTCTGTTAACTGAAGCTATCAAAGCTGACGCTTTGCTAGCTAAAAACGAAGCGTATTGATGTATCAAGATTACAAACTATACAAATTTAACGATACGTGGATTGAAAGTTGTTGTCATGATAATGACGAGTAACCAGGGTATGAGCACATTTGAAAGGTTTAACAATCATCTTGTGTGTTTGACTATTATTTGGAATTGTATATATTGTACTCATGGCGAATAGAACGGCCAGGATTCACGTTTCTAGGGTTGAAATTCTTGCTTTACTGTTTTGTGTTTATTGCTGATTGAGGTTGATAGTTAATTTCTTTCTTAAAGGTAGGTATCGATGTTTTTCTCATGTCAAAGATTTTAATCATTTCTATTTCCTCTCGTATACTATTTGAATACAATATGCCGAAAAGTAGTTTTGCAAAAATCTGAGGTCGCTTATCAGAAAAAAGCAGGGTATTTCCTTAAAGGGAGGTATCGATGTTTCTCAAACTTAGATAAGAAAAAAGTACAAAGAGCCGAAAATACACTCAAACGAACACTTAATAAATTAAGTTGAGTCAGGTATTGTCTTGATGGTAATCTTATAGGCCTAAAGTGGCTTTTTGTGGCTATATCGGAAAGGCTCGGCGGAATTCCAGGTTATTTTTAGATATCACGGAATTCGGCTGTCGACATCGAATGACCTCATTTGCATATGACCCAAAGTCAACTGAAGGTAAAAAATTTACTAGCGAAACAGCCAACGTCCTAATTCATGTCATATGAAACGTTAGCGCAAAACTACGGTAAGTGTTTATATTCGTAATAACGCTTACAACAGTTTTGGACTGATCTTTACAGAATTAAAGACCGGCTAGCGAACATTACTCCTGATTACGTAACGATGACGTTGGTCTGATGTAATTTAAACTAAATTCAAAGTTAAAACGGTTATTCGCACCACGTGAATGATCATATAGTCTTCGCAACGGTCTCGGATTAATCTAAAAATAGATTAATAGCCTACGTATACCCTGCTTTTTTCTGATAAGCGACCTAAGATTTTTGCAAAACTACTTTTCGGCATATTGTATTCAAATAGTATACGAGAGGAAATAGAAATGATTAAAATCTTTGACATGAGAAAAACATCGATACCAACCTTTATTAGCCTACGTAGGCTATTAATCTATTTTTAGATTAATCCGAGACCGTTGCGAAGACTATATGATCATTCACGTGGTGCGAATAACCGTTTTAACTTTGAATTTAGTTTAAATTACATCAGACCAACGTCATCGTTACGTCATCAGGAGTAATGTTCGCTAGCCGGTCTTTAATTCTGTAAAGATCAGTCCAAAACTGTTGTAAGCGTTATTACGAATATAAACACTTACCGTAGTTTTGCGCTAACCGTTTCATATGACATGAATTAGGACGTTGGCTGTTTCGCTAGTAAATTTTTTACCTTCAGTTGACTTTGGGTCATATGCAAATGAGGTCATTCGATGTCGACAGCCGAATTCCGTGATATCTAAAAATAACCTGGAATTCCGCCGAGCCTTTCCGATATAGCCACAAAAAGCCATTTTAGGCCTATAATATTACCACCAAGACAATACCTGACTCAACTTAATGTTTTAAGTGTTCGTTTGAGTGTATTTTCGGCTCTTTGTATTTTTTTCTTATCTAAGTTTGAGAAACATCGATACCTCCCTTTAATGGTTGGAAGCAAATTAGTATAGAGCGTGTTTTGATAAGCATTCAATAAAGAAATATTTTTGAAAAACTACAATTAATATTGGCTGTGTTATCTTTTGAGCTCAAAGGCCTGTAGGGCATTCTACTATAGTCATGGCATTGTTTCCGTCATGCGTCCGTCCGTCAGTGCGTAAACTGTTTTCATAAAAAATATTCTCCTCAGAAGCTACTGGTTTCTATGGCAACAAAATTAGAAATCCTTGAAACACACTATTAGATTAACAAGAAACCCATAATCCAGGCTCAAAAGCATAAATAAATTTGATTGAAATTACAACGTCAACACGATTCTCCGCATTTATCCTACAATTCATGAAAGAAGTGAAAATCAGGCCCACCACAATTTAAGGTTTGTTAATATCAAATTATGACGTCAGTGATGACGTTTTAACTTTCGCTAGTCATTCAAACAACTAGCTAGGTCACAAAGATTGATGAAATCGTCCGTAAAGTTTAGTCATCAGCACCTTTGTATGTAATAGTCAATGCCGAAGATTAGGGAAGATTTCTGGTGAAGAATCGGGAGCATTCGTCTCGATTTCAAAATGTAAACAAACACAAGTTGAAATCGACAAGAAAAACACAAAATCCTATTTCTAGAGAACATCGCTCATACCTTGCTTTTGCATATCGGTATTCAGAAGGCCCTTGTTTGTTTTAGTGACCATATAGACGATATATTATTTCAACTACTTTTTTTCTTCATCTAAATAAAGTCATTTGAGTCATATTCGCCCCCCTCCAAACCCAATCTTACACTATTTAACATTTGACTAAACAAGTTAAAAGTATTAAATAATATAATTTTCAGGAACATGAATGCATAGAGCTTTAATATTTAATCCTTTCCTGTACAGCTTTGATTTTCACGCCCCTGAAATATTATACTTGATAAAATATTGTGGAAAAAGAAGAAATCGCTTATAAAAAGCAATTTCTTCGTTTTTCACAATAATTTATATCAGATAGGATGGTTACTTTTTAATTAACTTACTTTGTAATTTCATCTGCTACCCTTTTTAATTTGGACAAGTCTGAAATTTTTGGGAAAAAAAAAACAAATCAAAAAAACAGGAAAGCGTTAGTAAGATGTCATTATCTAGTTAACTTCATCTAAATTTGACCATGTGGTAACATTTTGGACATTTTTGGACCTTGCCCGGTCATACCCTATTTTGCATTGAAACAAAGAAGGAAAACTTAAAAAGAAATTATCTGAATCAAGAAAGCCCAAGGCATTGATATTCAGTAGAACCTCTCAGCGAACTTCCACAAACTTTGTACAGTTGATCCTATTTAACTGGGCTCTACCAGGTCGCATTTTAACATACAATCAGAGAAGGAAATCTTTAAAAAATTTCATCTAATACCGGGTAAGCTTGGACACATCTCATTTGGTATGTAGCTTCTTCTTGTGGACCTCATTCAAGTTAAGTCGAGTGATTATTTGGGGTCCACTCGGGTACATTCTATTTGATATTGGAACAAAGAGGGTTTTATTGTAAACATTTTTTCCATAACTGGAACGCTTTGATCATAGGTATTTGTACTAACGAATCTACAAAGTTTTTATGTGATGCCGCATTTGTCAAATTCTGGCTCCGTCTGGGACTTTCCTGAATACCGAGATTCTAAGAGTATTTAAAAAAAAAACTTCTTAAAAAGACATCCTAGACTATTGGCATTTTATTTTTAGAATATCCAAACAGGTTTCTTCCAAATTTATTCAAACGGTACTAGAATGGTTTTGATTGGTCTCAGCCATGGAAGCCTCATTCTATTTTAACGTAGAACCAAAGATGAAATTAACCCTTTCCTGATTTTGAAAATTTTAGACCTGTCCTAATTTAAAGAATTTGCTGACGACAATATAAAATTGATTTAATTTGAAAAATAGTCATTCAATATGGTAGAAAACATTGTGGAAAATGAAGAAATTGCTTGTTTCAAGCAATTTCTTCTTTTTCCACAATGTTTTCCCAAGTATAAAAATACAGGGACGTAAAAACCAGGGTTAAACGGCATTTTTTTTTTTTTTTTGTAAAAGTTATAGCCAGAAACAAACAATAAAAATGTAAAGTTGTTGGTTTGTTACGTAAACGCCGCAAATACTGCTTGAATAAGCTGTATTTACTACGTTTAAGAGACCAACCAACAAAATACTTCACATACATATCTGTCAGCATCAGAGTTCAAAGTTCACTTCCGCCTTAAATGAAGGATTAGATTGGTCGATAGATTCTTTGATTGACAGTCGCGATTCTTTAATTGAGTCACTGCAAAGAACGTTGTATTTTAAAGAAAGCTTATTACTTAGAGAAGGTTCTATTTTGATCTGCAATTGCTGTATTTACTAAAATAGGCTAATTTATCATTGGGTCATTATAACGTTGTTGCTTAACCCATCCAACACATCCCTACTTTTTACGCCCATCGAGAAAAAAGATTTGGAAAACATTGTGAAAAATGAAGAAATTGCTTGTATCAAGCAATTCCTTCATTATCCACAATGTTTTCTTTCCAAAAAAGCCAAAAACAAAAGTTGATAAATTTGAAATTGTTGTCTGCAATATATTTCAATTTGGATCAGTCTAAAACAGTTGTGTGGGAATGGGTTAATAAATATTTTCCACAATATTTTCTACCCTATAAAATGATTACTTTTCAAATAAAATCAGTTCCATATTGTCGTCTGCAAATCTTTTGAATTCGCGTAGGTCTAAAATTTTGCAAAACAGGAAAGGGTTAATACTTATTCAAACCCAACAGTAAACCCCCCCCCCCACACACACACACTGTGATGCTTTTATACGCCCTTGAAGAAAACGAGTGGGAAAACATTGTGTAAAATGGAGAATTCGCTCGTTTCTTTATTTTACACAATGTTTGCTATCCAGAAATTTGAAAAAAAATTAAATATCATAGACTTGAATTGTTGTTTGCAACTTCTTTCAATTTGGAGCAGTCTAAAATTTTGCAATCTGGTAATTGGTCAAGATATATAAACCATTCGAATTTTGATACTTCTTTTTTTATCAAGTCATCAATTGTTGAGTGTTTAATAAAATGGAAGTTCTTTGGATTGTAAATTTCGTCAATAGAAATGAACGAAAAAAGTGTTGCGTAAACAAACACTTTTTGCAAATGTAGATTTCTCTTTATGTTGCGTTAGATGCCTTGTTTATCATTCAAAAACACAACAAGAGTGCCATAGTCACAATATACGCCGCCACTTTGCTGCTGTTTCACGAAAATAATTGTAGACACTACTTATTTTGACAGAACCAAATTCAAAACATTTGCAGACTACATTTTTAAAGGGAGGTATCGATGTTTCTGAAACCTAGATAAGAAAAACTACCATGTGCCGAAAAATAGACTCAAACGAACATTTAATACTTTAAGTTAGGTCAGGTATTGTCTTGGTGGTTATCTAATAGACCTAAAGTGGCTTTTTCTGGTTATATCGGAAAGGTTCGGAGGAATTCCAGGTTATTTTTAGATATCACGGAATTCGGGTGTCGACATCGGATGACCTCATTTGCATATGACCTAATCAAATGAAGGCAACAAATTTACCAGCGAAACAGCCAACGTCCTATATCATGTCACATGAAAGGACTGATCTTTACAGACCGGCTAGCGAACAGTACTCCTGATGACGTAACGATGACGCTGGTTTGGTGTAATTTGAACTAGATGCAAGGTTCTAACGGTTATTCGCGCCACGTGAATGCCCCATTATCTTCGTAACTGTCTCGGATTAATCTAAAAATAGATTAATAGCCTACGTAGGATATTGGGAAATACCCTGCTTTTTTCTGATAAGCGACCTCATATTTTTGCAAAACTACTTTTCGGCATATTGTTTTCAAGTAGTTTATGAGAGGAAATAAAAATTATTAAAATCTGTGACATGAAAAAAACATCGATACCTACCTAAAATTAGGAGGAGTTGCGTTCACAAGGCTGCAATTTCAATAAGCCCCAGATACTAAGTTTTAAGGGGGCATAATTCAGAGAAAAATTAATGAACACTCAAAAACCCAGAGACTAAGTGTCAAGAGGAATCAATAAACCATAAAATCCTTGATCCATGCACACCTACAAATTCTGGTGATGACATTGATTAAGTTTCATTTAAATCAAGACAAAAAGTTGGGAGAAGTTGCATTCACAAGGATGCAATTTCAATAAGCCCCAGATACTAAGTTTAAAGGGGGCATAATTCAGGGAAATTTATGAACCATAAAATCCTTGATCCATGTACATCTACAAATGGTGGTGATGATATTGACCAAGTTTCATTTAAATCAAGACAAAAAGTTAGGAGTTGCGTTCACAAGGTTGCAATTTCAATAAGCCCCCAGATACTAAGTTTTAAGTGGATAATTCAGGGGAAAATGAATGAACCATAAAATCCTTACTTCATGCACATCTACCAATTTAGATCATAAAATCCATCAAGTTTCATTTAGATCCAGCCAGAAAGTTAGGAGGAGTTGCATTCACAATTTCAATAAGCCACAGAGACTAAGTTTTAAGGGGGCATAACTGAGGCAAAAATCAATGAACCATAAAATCCTTCATGTTCTTTGGGTGAAGCTTTATCAGATTCCTTCAAAGAATTTGATGGGAAGGAAAAACAAGGCTTCAATTGGCGGGGCTAATTTCTTTATATTGTTGAACCTTAAAAAAAGTCTTCTTCTCAGAATACTGATCTTTTTTTCAAATTCTAATATATTATTGAATAGATTAGGTGTTACAGGCGCCCAAGCGCTTCAAATGTGTGTGTTTATGCGCGTGTGTGTGAGTGTTTTACTCCATGACTGCGAGTCACATATTACAAATATTGATGCATGACAGTTTTGCGCAAAGCTAGTGATGTATTGAATTTTTCACTCATTCATTCATAAACTATAACAAATGTGATGATTTATTAAGGTGTCTTATTTGATTAAGGAGCCCTGAAAAAAAGGTATTCATTTGTATTACATTCCTTTGAAATATGTTTGATACATCAGAATGTTTCGTGTTCGATTCCTTGAAGCCGAAGAACACCTGTCAGTTGTAAAGCAAAATGTCCGCCTAGATAAAAAATAACATAGGGCTCATCATAGGGAAGGTATTTGTTCATGGAAGTATGATTTTTTCCCCGGACTTTCAGAACGCCGGTTTTGATAGATGAAACTAAAAATTAAAATCATATACACACGAATCTCGTAATCATTTTCTTTTGGTCGCAACTTATTACCATTTATTTTACAGATACGAAAAGGGAAGAAATATAACATATATATATAAATACGTTTATGAATAATCATTTTCTTCTATTCATAGATATCCAGAAGCCAAAGAACACGTGCCATTTATGCGGAAAAGTGTTCGCTTACAGAAACGCCCTGGAAATACACATGAGAGTCCATACAGGAGAGAAGCCATACAAATGCGCAGTTTGTGGAAACGCCTTTACGTCGAAGGGAAACATGAAAAAACACATGGTTACACATTACAAAGACATGTTTACTTAAGTCCTCTTTAACCGAATACCATACGGTGAAATCATAGACTGGTCCAAATTCAAAGGAGTCGCAAACGATTATTCAAAGTTTATGAAATTTCAATTTTTTCAACTTTCAGGGTTGAAAACGTTGTAGGAAATGGAGAAATTACTTGGTTCAATCATTTTCTTTATCTTTCTTCATAATGTTTTCCCAATTCTTTTTCTTGGAGGGCGTCTACAAGGGTCTTCGAGTGGGAATAGGTTAAGTGTGAGGGGACCAAACTTCCTAGCCTAGGATGGTGCATTAGAGAAACGCCAGTTCTGGTTACTACCCAAAGCTTTAGATGGAGCTTCATTATTCGTACTATTTTATACATGTAAATCGACCAGTACAAATTTGGAACTCGTCTATAGTCAAGACTTTTACAAAACATCAATTAAATAAGTCACAATGTGATAAATAGTATAATCAGTAATAGTATAAACATATTTATTTACATATTTATTTACATATTATTTACATTATTTGTTTATATAAACAAATTACAAAATACAAGTAATAGTATCGCGTTTTAATCCATGTATATTTGCCTATTCACTAAATAAAGCATGCTACATTTTTACTTTAAATTGCGTTCAGAATAAAGCTGTCTGTAAGTGACATCTTTTAATGTTCGGCCCTCCTCGAGCAGTTCTTTCATAATTCATTGATTTATCCTCAAGCCCATGTCTTTTGTTGTTGTTGTTGTTGATGTTGTTGTTGTTGAAACAAGTTAAGAATATATTTGACAGAAAAACTAATCAAAATTCTTGTGCTGTAATATTATCTTTCAAATGTGTCAAATAATCAAATTGATAACAGCTTTTCCGGAACTACTTTGTGTGAAGCAGCGAAAATAGTTCTTTTACTCATCTTGTAATGAAACGATTTTTCAAACAATTAGATTGCAGGAGTTTTGAAAAATGAAACTAAAGTATGTATGCAATCTATTATTCCTACATTTCAAATTATGTTCGCTTACTTTTCAAGGATTTCTAAATTGTAAATTTATTTCTGAACATGGGCAGTAGCTACAGCCAGGACAGTCTGCCTTACTATACAATAAGTTTATATACCAATAACTTAATTTCTAGTTTCGTCTAATAAAAACGAGCGTTCTTATTGGTCGAAAAAAATTATTCATTACTCCACGAACAAAATTTTGAGCACGCAGCGATTTTGTATGCTTCCGCACAAAATAGTCCCATACAAAAAGGTATCAAAATTTGTTAAGCTTTTGTTTTTTTTCGCTCGATGCTATCAAATTATAAGAAATAAAGAGAATATTTTTTGTTTTCATGGAGGTATGAACCGAAAAACATAATCACACAGTGTATGAATCCGCTTCGCGTATTCATACGGTGCGATTAGGTTTTTCGGTTCATACCTCCATGAAAACAAAAAATATTCTCTTCATTTCTTAAATGCGTTAGTGTTGTTTTTATGTCGCCATTGTAAGTGTAGGTGACATTTTGCAGTAATATTGGTGCGTAAACGGTACCTGTTGCTATTTTTGAAAAAAAAAAAAAAACTTTCACAATATTGTGACTGGAACTTAAACACTCAGCATCAACCATAGATGAGCATGTTTTATTCTGTTTACATTCAATTGTCTTTTCTTGGATTTATGGCCCTTTCTTGATAAAGGAGTCTCTTATCTAGTGACAAAATATTTATTATGTAACAATCAGCCGTTGGGGTATTAATCACAGTCATTGATAGTTTTGAAAGTCTTTCACCGTATTATACCTACATGTTTATAAGTAAAATTTTTACCACAATAATGTATTCTTGTAAAAGAAGTAAATAAAAAGTGTACATACACATTTCTATCTGAATTATGTCTCTTCAATAGAAGCCAAGGCGGCTTAGGCGCCCCCCCCCTCCGGAATGGAATTCCCTTGTTATCCCTCCAAATCTTGAAATATTCTAAGTTAGCCTCACTAACTTCTTATATTGAAATGCTTTCTAAAATTATACATAATCATATCTAAAACCTAATACTGTCATTTGTGATAAAGTTTGCTTTAGAACTGCTGTTTGGCCTAGAGTTACCGTGCTAAAACGTAAGAGCAGCGCCGTGTTTCTGCATCAAAGGGAAAAAGGTGTTGCAAAATCTTATCCCTGCATTGGTTAGCGGTTAAATTGCCTTTAACAACAACAATGGGAGAAAGTACGAAAGGCATCCTCAACCCATATGAATCCCGCCGCCACATTGTCCAGTTCTCTGATAAATGCGTGAGACAATCGGGCTCCACTGCCTTTGATTGAGCTATAGGCGCCGTGTACCCAATGACAACCTGTTGCTTCTGTAAGGTGTAAGACTTGGTCTAGTTTGTGGCCTTCGATCTCGAAGTCTGCTGAACAGTCTGAAGAACAGTTAGGCTTGTACCCTACGAAAAGATATTTCTCTACATGAGAATTATGCTGACGTAAAGCTCGCATTAGTATTACGCGATTATCCCGTTGTCACCTCGTTCGTACCGCTCCCCGCCTCGACCATTCAGCAACTGCCTGGTTCGGTGAACACGAGTTCTCACATTAGTTATTATTTGCGTGAGTATTTCATTGGTCTGGCATCAGCTGTCCCAGACTGACCAGCCAAAAGCCACCTGATGGCTTCTTGAGGACGCTAATTTGAAAGTCGTTGCATTTAAGAAATGAAGAGAATATTTTTGTTTTCATGGAGGTATGAACCGAAAAAACTAATCACACTTTATGAATACGCGAAGCGGATTCATACATGAGTGTGATTAGGTTTTTCGGTTCATACCTCCATGGAAACAAAAAATATTCTCTTCATTTATTATAATTTAATAGCATTGAGCGAAAAACGCAACAACTTTACAAATTTTGATACCTTTTTGTATGGAACTATGTTGTGCGGAAGCATATAAAATGGCTGCGTGTTCAAAGTTTTGTTCATGGAGGTACGAATTAAATTTTTCGACCAATCAGATCGCTCGTTTTAGATAGACGAAACTAACACTTAAATGATTTCCACAATTTACTATTTTACTTTCCTTTCATGTTGTTTTTCATTTAAATTTCTCGAGCCAAGCTGCCTTCCTTTTTAAACTTCAATTTCTTGGCTAGAATTACCATGAATTTGTCAACAGCAACAAGGATTTACCCTCTAGCTCTCGGATATGGTTAGGTTTACCGGTCACTTAAATAAGTTTTTATGTTTTTTTTTTTTTTTTTTTTTTCGGAATAAAAATTGTTAGGGAGTAATTTTATTTTTCGCCAAGTAGAGCTGAAAAATAAAAAAGAAAAAATATATATATTGCATATCAAAATCAGTAGTAACTAACTCATTTGCTTCGTTATGTGCCTCGTTACATTTAATGTCGACATCTGCAAGCGTTGCATGAGAAAACATCATTGAACCCTCGAAATTTAAGAATACAGTGGCTGTATGCATTCACCAAATTTCGATTTTTGTTGAAGAAATTCGGAAAATAACTCTCCCATGGATATTAAACATAGCACAACATCGCCAGCGCATAATGAGGGTGCGGAATTTGATTCTGTGAAATTAACCTCTACTGCAGCCAGTACATCACCTTCTAGGCCTGTAGCAGGAGTTGTGCACTGAAGGATGTCCGATACACGCTCGATGCGACTTAGATCAATTAATCAAGCAGCTTAGTCAAAAGATTGTCTTGCACTTTCTGTAACGTGTAAACATTAGGGACAAGGAATGAATTTCCGGCCTATAGCACTAGATAATGGTCGCACAAACAGTTCCAAAATATCATTCAATATGTCGATGTATCTTATTTTCGATTTTCAATCGCATATAGGTCAGTGTTTACGTTGAGGCCAATGCCTGTCCAAACAATGAAAGACAAATTTTCATAGTGATCATGTTTATATATATACATGTAATGAATCTCTAAGTCGGCCTCTTCACACCAAGTTGCGATTATCACATGTACACGAATTTAGGAGTTTTTGGCCAATGGCTTCTTAAACATTTAAGAGATGAAGAGAATATTTTTGTTTTCATGGAAGTATGAAGCGAAAAAACTAATCACACTGTATGAATACGCGAAACGGAGTCATACAGAAGTATGATTAGGTTTTTCGGGTCATACCACCATTAAAACATAAACAAAACAAAACATTCTCTTCATTTCTTACGATTTAATAGTATTGAGCGAAAAAAGGAAACACTTTACAAATTTGATGCATCTTAATATGGGACTTTTATGTGCGGAAACAAACAAAATCGCTGCATGCTCAGCTTATATATTTTTTTTTCGATCAATCAGAACGTCCGTATTTGATAGACGAAACTAAAATATAAATTATTGTGCAATAATGCTAAGCTCGGTTTCGTTTCCAAACCCTATGAGGTAGCGTTTTTGAATCGTTGATTCCGATGCTACTAGCTCTAATGTGATAGCGCTGTCTTGACATCGCCATTTTGTATGAAGGATCTCCATTGATGATATGGCGATTACTAATTCGGGAAAACACATTCTGAGACACTCTAAGAAGCCAGGCACAAACTCTCCAACGCCGTTATTAAACTATTTGGGGCTTAAACAACTTATCTGTTACTTGGACATTTTGAGCACACCTGACCACGACAGGCTCAGGGTGACCTATTGTGATCACCAAATATCCGGCGTCCTGTGTCGTTGTCGTGCGGCTGTCAACAATTTCTTGAAACATTTTTCATCCTGAATCAGTGGGTTAATCTTGATGAAACTTAGCACATCCTATTTTACATTGAAAAAAGAAGGAAATATTTAAAAAAATCTTCTTCTTCAAAACCAGAAACTTTTTAACTTTGATATTCTGTATGTAGAATCCCAAAGGGAGCTTTTACAAAATTTGTTGATGCGATGCCCCTTTGGGCATATTTGAATTCCACTTGTGGACCCTTCCTGTTAAACTTAGTAATCAAGAGGAAAATATATTTTTGGAATTTATCCAGATCACACCTGCAAGAAGAAAATGTTATTCGAGAACCAGTGACTGTCTTCAAATTGCCCCGTATCTAATATCCCTAAACTTTATCTCAGGTGAGCGCTTGAGGGCCAACGACTTCGTTGGACCCAAACCGATCTTTTTCAAAATTGAAAACCAAAACATCAAGGTAAAATGTAAACAAGATTCGGGGGTTATACGTATTGATTTGACAAAATTCGCATTAACTTGATTATCTGATATATTGACGAAATAAAATTACCATCTGGTATGTTGAAAGATAAAAAAAAAATTATATCGCGTCAAGCACCATTTCATCCACGTAAATTTATCTGGTAAGTGATTTCTCCAATCGCAACTGTCGGCAGGTTCAGATAACATAAACGGGAGGGGATAAAAAAAAACATACAATGTATACAGTGAAAAACGGTTATGATGTTGATGTGTACATACTACCCCTTTCAAATTGTGAGCAGTATATTTCAACAAACGAGAGAAGTGGTGGATAGCATATTTAGAAACCATTGTCCTTGGCTGCGTTAGTGCGCGCGTGTGTTTTCCATTCGTGTCGGGAGCATTACTTCTATATTCAAAATAACTAGGTGCAGATGTTTCCCTCGATGTGTGATGAATTCATTCGAGGTCGTCCAGGATAAAGGTCACGGTTGAAGGTCAGGTGGCAGAATGAGGCTTGATCAGAATATTATTTCTACATTCATGGATGAATTTCAAAATAACTAAGCACAGTTATTTCCCTTAGGTAAGTTAATTCTACTTTATGTAAGTTCGATTTGAACAAATGATTTAAGCCTATCTCGAGCACTCGATCCAGATATATTCACATCTACTAGAGAGTATCTTATCGCACCAAGGGCGTCAAACGTTCTACATATCTATATTCGAATAAAAAAGATTATCTTTATATCCTTTCACTCATAAGGATGCTTAGAGAGAGGCAGTTGCTCATACCTATTGCTACCTAATATGACAGCTCAGGATGTAAACTTGGGCTGGCCATTAATTGATTTCCCACAAATACAACATCCCTGAGCATGTCTTATACATGCATGCAATAGATTTCAATATAACTTAGAGCACTTATTCCTTTTGGGGGTTCATGAGAATATTCTGTTTAGATACACCAAAGGCTAAGGTAACAGTTGAGATCAATTTACAATATTGACCTTATTTGGATCATATCCTCTACATTAATGTCAGGATTCAAAAGTCCTTATTTCAAAAGTCATAATTGTTTCCTTTGACGAGTACTGGTGTCACACGAAAAGATTATTCGTATTCTCCTAAGATGGAGGTCACATCTAAAGGTCAAATGATAAAATTGACCTTGTCCAAAGCAATAATGAAGGGAATACAAAATAATTTGGCGTAGTCGTCTTGACGAATGCTAGTATTATACGAAAAGTGGTTTTCGATACGTGCAAGTCTACGTGTAATAAGAAGTATCTAGTCTAAAACAACAACAATAATATATATATATTTCCGGTGTGGTTTTCCCCATTACTGAATCAAATTGTAGACGAAACATATTACGGTTATTACTTTATTAATGTTCTAAATAGATTAAATTCCTTCACTTTTTATCAATATCTTTATTGTCAGACACAAAAAATCTTATCGTCGTCTCATCGGATCTTTTATGCTTGGGTCTGTGTATGCTCTGAGCAAACGTTTCTTTGTGTTCTAGTTGAATAACTCTTTACTATTTTGCAAACTCTTAGACCTGTCCAAATTCAAAGATTTTGCAGAGTCACTTTCATTTGAAAAATAATCATGCAGTAGGTTGAAAAATATAGTGGTTAAAGGAGAAATTGATTGTTACATGCAATTTCTTCTTTTGCCAAGATATTTTCTCAAGTATTTAAATGCAGGGACGTAAAAATGAAGGATTGATCAGGAAAGGGTTAACCCTCTGTCTGGTAATCTATCTTCAACAGATTATCAGCAAGAGAGCCACATTGTCACAGTTACAAGTTGTAATAGCACAGTTGTATCTGCCAATCCTGTGAATGGGATTTAGTTTACAATACAGTATTTTACCGTATTGCATGCACAAAGATAATATAAAGATATACAGGACATAAGTTATCGACAATTTAACCTAGGTACATGGCAGTTTTAGCTACAGAGAAAAATGTTGGTAATATTAAACTGACCTATCAGAAACAGTATCACTGATTTTTTAATGCCATTTTTGTCTGCTTAATTGTACTCAAACACTGACCAGGGGTTGAAAAAATTCTTCAAAGCTACTAGTCCTATAGGACTAGTAGCTCTGAATTTCTATTCGCCCTTAAGGCAACCCAACTCGCCTTTAAATATGAAGAAAATTACTACCCAAAAAACGATCGTATGTCTTATGTTCCAGCCATGAGTTTTAAAACAGACGAATTTTATCTAGATAGACGTATTTTCGCTTTGCAATACACATTACAGTGATCATTCAAGCGTTTAAAGATACGGAATACTATGCAGGCTAAACTTGAGATCCTGTCTATACATTATCGTGTATTTCCACATGGTCTCCAGTCTACAAATCAAACGTCTATGAAGATTGATGAACATAAACAGGGAACTGTCTAATTTTAAAGCAAATATTATTGTTTCCGATATGAAGTTGTTTGAAAAAAATACTTTCTTTTTGGATCCTTTATTTTTTTCCCTCAATCAGCGTGATTCAAGTCCTAAATTTGTACTCGCCCCGTCGGACTAGTTCGTCCCAAAATCTACTCGCCCTACGGCATTTTCTACTCGCCAATGCAAGCGGACGAGTGAATTTTTCAACCCCTGCTGACTAGCCCATTCGACAAGAAACAAAAAGGGGCTCATACCTGTCAAATAAATCGACAATATCTACCCTATTGAATGATTATTTTTCCAATAAAATCAACTTTATATTGTCCTTAAAAACCTTTGAACTTAGACAGGTCTTAGAATTTAAAAACAGTAAATAGTTAAAGGATTTAAAATGTTTGATTGTGTTAGAAATGGTTAAAGTAAGATTTTTCTTTTTTACTAGGTCAATGATTGAAATTCACTCTACTCAGGCAGTCAAAAACTAGTAAAACTTGTTTGGAGCTTCTTGTAAAATCTGTAATAAACTAGCCCAATGTTCTAGTAAAATTCTGGTCCTCTGATTTTAATGTTCTGCTTTTCCCTGTTCATATTTTAAACCAACAAACCATATTTTCCTAAAAGATTTCAACAAAATTCCATTTGGGCTCGTGAATGTTCATTCAAGCTATTGAAAATTATTAATTTACTTGCCTGACATGCTTGTAATTTTCAATGTGAATTTCTATTACTACAAGGTTCAGACTAAACACGTTTCAAGGAGGAATCTTATTTACAATTTGATGGGTCAGCGTGAAACAAGTGTAGCTGCTTATATCATAAGTTATATGTTAATAGACAACTGAATTGATAAAAAAAGGCTAGATGTTGTATAATTTGTTCTCTGGATTGATCATTCAGAATGTTATTTATTTCTTCTTTTGCAGAAGAATAATTATTGGCACAGGCATCTATGACATAAAACGAACCAAATATGGCTGCCCCAGACATGGATGTTATAAAGGAAATACCTGGCTATAAAGTTATACTTAAAGCTGTTATAAAAAGTCAAATACAACAGTTGGTAAGTGTAATAGTAACAGTTTTAGCTCACGTGAGCACAGGGTGCTCAAATTAGCTATTGTGATCACACTTTGCCCACATCTCCTAATTCACTAGGCCAATTTCAGTCAAATTTGGCAAAATTGTTCCATAGGTGGTTTTCTTAAAATAGCTAAAATAAGTTCAATTTGAAAAACTCTGGTTGCCATTGCAACACTCTTTTCCTACTGACCCAGAAGGCATAGAGACATGAGTTTGCATGAAGCATCAGTACATTAACTGCTTTCATAACTGCTAAAATCATTACCCTCAGGTCCCTAGGGGCAGAGCCCAATGGGGATGGGTCTATATATATATAAAGAAGAATTTTTTACATCATCTCCACCCAAATTACCAGGCCAATTTCAATAAATTTGGCAGAAAAGTTCCTTGGTTGGTTTTGTGAAATTATCTCAAAATACCTAAAAAGTGAAACTTAAAAATCTTTAAAAACCTTTTCTTGACCAAAAAGGGGCAGAGTCCCAGGGTGGGGATAGGATAGGTAGGCTATAAAGAATTTAAGAAGGACTTATGAAACCACATTTCCTCCTTAAATATTGGGCCAATTTCATCCAAATTTGGCTGAAATGTTCCTTTGGTTGTCCTCTTTAGAAATAGCTAAACAAATAGAAATCTCTTTAAACATGTGGTTGCCATGGCAATGAAAATGAAATTTTAAAATGTCTAAAAAAGAAATTGTCATCCTGACCAAGAAGTCATAGAGCCTTTATCTCAGGTGAGTGCCTCAGGCACAATGGCCCTATCGTTTTTGTTAGCTCACATGAGCACATAGTGCTCAAGTGAGCTATTGTGATCCCCTTTTGTCCATCGTGCGTCGTGTGACGTGCGTCGTCCGTCAACAATTTCTTTAAACGACATCTCCTCCTAAACCACTGGGCCAATTTGAACCAAATTTTACAGAAATGTTCCTTAGGTGGTCCCCTTCAAAAATAGCTAAAAGAATTGAAATCTGTTAAAAACTCTGCTTGCCATGGCAACAAAAGTGAAATTTTAAAATAATCTTTAAAAATCTTCTCCTCCTGACCCAGAAGGCATAGAGCCTTGATATTTTGCATGAAGCAAATAGTATAATATTTTTTCCGGAAATTGATTGAAAAATAACTTACAAAATAGCTAAAATCATAATCCTTGGGTCCCCAGGGGCCGAGCCCCAGGGGGGGGGGTGTTATATAGAAATAAAGAACGATTTTTTAAATGACATCTCCTCTCAAACCAATGGGCTGATTTGAACCAAATTTGGCTGAAATGTTCCTTAGGTGGTCCCCTTCAAAAATAGCTAAAAGAATTGAAATCCGTTAAAACTCTGCTTGCCATGGCAACAAAAGTGAAATTTTAAAATAATCTTTAAAAATCTTCTCCTCCTGACCCAGAAGGCATAGAGCCTTGATATTTTGCATGAAGCATCAGTATATTGACCTCTTTCAAAATAGCTAAAATCATAATCCTTAGATCCCCAGGGGCGGAGCCCCGGGCGGGGGGTGTTATATAGAAATAAAGAACGATTTTTTAAATGACATCTCCTCTCAAACCAATCGGCTGATTTGAACCAAATTTGGCTGAAATGTTCCTTAGGTGGTCCCCTTCAAAAATAGCTAAAAGAATTGAAATCCGTTAAAAACTCTGGTTGCCATGGCAACAAAAGTGAAATTTTAAAATAATCTTTAAAAATCTTCTCCTCCTGACCCAGAAGGCATAGAGCCTTGATATTTTGCATGAAGCATCAGTATATTGACCTCTTTCAAAATAGCTAAAATCATAATCCTTAGATCCCCAGGGGCGGAGCCCCGGGGGGGGGGGGGGTGTTATATAGAAATAAAGAACGATTTTTTAAATGACTTCTCCTCTCAAACCACAAGGCTGATTCGAACCAAATTTGGCTGAAATGTTCCTCAGGTGGTCCCCTTCAAAAATAGCTAAAAGAATTGAAATCCGTTAAAAACTCTGGTTGCCATGGCAACAAAAGTGAAATTTCAAAATAATCTTTAAAAATCTTCTCTTCCTGACCCAGAAGGCATAGAGCCTTGATATTTTGCATGAAGCATCAGTATATTGACCTCTTTCAAAATAGCTAAAATCATGATCCTCGGGTCTCCAGGGGCGGAGCCCCGGGGGGGGTGTTATATAGAAATAAAGAACGATTTTTTAAATGACATCTCCTTCCAATTCACAGGGCCAATTTGAACCAAATTTTGCAGAAATGTTCCTTAGGTGGTCCCCCTTAAAATTAGCTAAAAGAATTGAAATCCGTTAAAAACTCTGATTGCCATGGCAACAAAAGTGAAATTTCAAAATAATCTTTAAAAATCTTCTCCTCCTGACCCAGAAGGTGTAGAGCCTTGATATTATGCATGAAGCATCAGTATATTGATCTCTTACAAAATAGCTAAAATCATGATCCTAGGGTTTCCAGGGGCAGACCCAGGGGGGTGGGGTGGGGGTGGGTGGGTGTATAGGCAGGAAGCATCAGTTCACAGACCTCTTTCTTATTTCTGAAATTATAACCCATGGAAAAAGCTTTTTCCTTCTTTCAAATCAGCACTAAAGCCTTGGAATTTGTAATTTAGACTTTTGGATCCCCAGGTTCATAGTCTTTATATGTAATTGTGGCCCACTTGTTTCATAATCCTAACCTTAACATGAAATTAGACTGTTGAAAGAAAAAGAGCCTTTATCTCAGGTGAGCGCCCCAGGGCCAACGGCCCTCTTGTTATTCTTGTATGGCGTTTATCCCTTGTCATGTTGAAACAGGAATATTCGTATTTTGGCAAGTGCAGTCTGATCTTAGCCTATACCACCTGCTTGTCCCTTTTCAGGCCAGAATTTTTAGCTCGACTGTTTTTGGAGAAAACCCGAGGTATTGTCATTACCTTAGTGTCGTGTGAGTTGGCGTGACAGACTTTAACCTTGGTCATATCTCTGTTGTTATTGAAGATATCCTCATGGAACTTGGCATGTGTATTGACCATCACAAGTGCTATTTAGACTATCAATGGGGGTAACTAAAAGCATTTTTGCAAGAGTTATGCCCCTTTTTCAACTTTTTGCATTATCCAGCACCCGCAGTGGAGCGTTGCACCGTCGGCAGTGCTCTTGTTTTCAAATTAGTTTTCAAATTAAACATATACCCACAACTAGCACTTCCAATGATTTCAGCCCTTTACTTTGGAATCAATTCTAAACAGTATTTTTTTCAGCATGACAAGGATTAATGTCACTATGAGAATCTTTGGACCGTATCATTGCAAGGTTCACTTATTCATTTGTATCACATCACAAGTTTCCTTAGTATCACATCTTTGAAAATCCTATGAAAGTCACTCGGTTGACTCCAATTGAAACTCTGTCATTAATTCTTTGTTAGAAATAACATGAGCATCCATCACAATGAATGGTGACAGTTACATCTATTTACTGCTACCTCAGTTGTTTAGTTGGACTTAAACTCCATACAATTAATCATCTCTAAACCAGAAGTGACCACATTTTACCCATTCCCACACAATAACGCTTTTGACGCCTGTCAAGAAAAATGATAGGGAAAACATATTGAAAAATGAAGAAATTAATTGAAACAAGCAATTCGATGATTCAGTGCAAAACAGTTGTATCTGCCTATATGTATATAGGCAGTAACAACTGTTTCGCGCTGAACCATCGAATTTCTTTATTTTACACAATGTTTTCTATCCAAATAGTTATTATCATAAATTGAAATTGTCGTCTGCAACTCCTTACAATCTGGACCAGTGTTGTAATGGGTTAAGAGATCCTTTGAGTTGTTGCTTATTATATTCTGTATGTTGAATGGACTTTAGTATAGTTTCTCATGTCTTATTGTGATTGAGCCATGGCAAAGCACAGTTGGTAATTATCGGGTTTGATCCCCTTTCTGCCTTTTGTCTCCCACCAATGGTCCGACTAACTGTAAACTAAGTGGTATGATCAGCTGGAGGCTCGGGAAGGATGTTGTAGTATTACTGGTGAGAGAAATACCAGAAATCCATGTTTATGTGCTCCAGCTGTAGCAGTATGACTTAACTACTGTTAAAATGGTGTTAAACCCATTTCAAACAAACAAAGTCAAATTATATTGATCACCATTATTACATATTTTGACTCAAATTTTTGTAGGTTGAACATCTAGCCAGTCATACTGAAGAGGAAACCGTTATATTAACAGCCAGCGTGTCTGATGGGACTCTGAGCCATCTTGGTTCAGATTCGGGGAAATTTTTCCTGGAAGATCATGATGATATTAAATCACAGTTTCTAGGGTTTTGTCTAAAAAGTGAGTAGGGCTGTTATCTAGTTACTCGATGAATTTTTATGCCCCCGCATAGATCGGGGCATAGTGTGTTACCGTTGTCAGTTTGTCCCTCATTGAGTCTGTCTGTCTGTCTGCAAAACTTAAAAAAAAATCTTTACATTGCCAATTACTACCAGCCTATCCAAGATAGAATCCTCATATTTGGCATGAAGATACATCTCCATAATACGCATCTCCTCATGTCAAGGTCAAGGTCATGTGATAAGGTAAAGATCACATTCCAAGATCAACCGCCCCTAAAAAACCTCATGTACGGCAGGGGCATTGTGTTTTACAAACACACCTTGTTTTTATTTTTATATAGGCTTATTATTATTTCCTTCTTTCTATTTTTCTGATCTCTAATCAGACTGCTGAAAGCACTGATTCGAGAGGACTAAAATCATGTTCGATGTATGAATAAGAGGTCTATTCATTCAATAAAGAATAAAAAAAAGGAATGACTATATTTACAACAGGTTTAATATGCATATTGTTTATTGTACTATGTTTAAGTTGAGAAATAAATGTGCAGTTAAAAAATGCTCGACTTGGGCTGTAACTCCTCCACAATTTGGCCCCAACTCCTCAATTTTTATTCAACTTTTTAGTTCCACTGAGCACAAAGTGCCATGTAAGCCATTGTGATCTGTCATTGTCTGCCAGCAGTGCATTTGTCTGTCCATCTGTCTGTCCATCCACAATTTCTTTTTGATCCAAGCAATTTCTTCAGTTTCCACAATGTTTTCCAAAGCTTTTTTGTTGGAAAAATGCGTTCATATTTTGGAATGTAGCATAACCCAATAGTTATCTACAATTTTGGGGATTATGCCAATGGGGTAAAAGACAGCCTTGCTCCTGTGGTCCAAAGTTTGGAAAAACACTCAATTACAGCATGCTCAAATATCTGTTCCTCCAAAATTATGCCTCTTGGCTCAAAATAGCCCCGCCCAAGAGCTAATTTTTTTCAGAAAATACTCAATAAGAGCAAGTTCAAAAGTATTGTCATCATATAATTTAAGGCCTAAGGCATTCATATTTACTCTGTAGCATTACTAGATGATTTTGTACAGTGTCACAAGAAATTATACCCATAGGGTAAAAAGTCTCCTTAGCCTAGGTATAAGTTGCAATGCATTCAATTTTGGTATATAGTATATCCAGATGGTTCTCTAGCAAGGATACCAAAATTGTACCCAATGGGTCAAAAGTGACCCTGCCCCAGAAGTCCAAAGTTTGGAAAATGCTCAATGTTTTATATTCTTCTCCTCTAAACCCATGGCCAGATGCCAAAATTTAAGACTTTTCCAAACTGAAAGAAGTTATGTTGGAATTTTAAATTGGATTGAAATTAAAATATAAGTAGCTTTTAGGGTAAAAAACATTGTGGGAAATGGAGCAATTGCTTTCTCACAATTTCCAAACCCATTTTCCTTGAGGGAGTTAAAATGAAGGATTGTTTGCTATTGGATTAAATTATAAAGCCAACATTTTTCCAAGAAAAAGGGAAAAAAGGTGTATATTTTAAAGAGGGGAATGGGGGAAAAAATCAAGCCCCACATAATCTGAGTGAATCTTAATAAAGAGTAAATAAAAAAAGTACATGTAATAGATTTAGGGCTTACCAGTCATGAGAAACCCATAGTATTTTGATGGAGCAGCCTGCACATGACATTTAATGCATTACCAGATGGCAAAATTTTTGACTGGCCCACATTGAGAGAAATTGCAGACGACAATTTAAAGTTACTGAAATTTCGGATTTTTTCAACTTTCTAGAAAACATTGTGGAAAATGAAGAAATTGCTTGTAACAAGCAATTTCTTCATTTTCCACAATGTTTTCCAAAGCTTTTTACCTTGGGGGCGTCTAAAGGCATCATTGAGTGGAAATGGGTAAATGCATTAGCTGAGAAGAGGTTGCTTGTTTCGTTTAAAAGTACTCTAAAGCTTAAAAGTAAGTGCTAAATAGTGAAAAAAATCCAACCCTTTTTAGAAAAGGAGAATTTCAATTCTTGCTCAAAAAGATTCTTGTTTTTCAAATACTTCCAATTTTTATTTGGCCTCTTTCAATGTAGCTTAATTTTGACATCAAGTGTTCATTGAATTAATTGGCTCATTATTTTTCAGGGCATCATAAGAAAAAGCAGGAAGAAGAGCAAATGAAAAACAAGCTGAAGAATACCTTTAGTCCACAGTCATTTAGAGTAACACAAAGGTCTCCGTACCAAAGATCTCCCACAGGGTTTGGTTCTAAACGATCGTATAGACAACACCCATATTCAACCCCTCAACAAAAAAAAGTATCAGTGAATTATGAACAAGGAGCGACAGAAATCATTAATGACCCCATGTCAATAAGAAATGCAACAATAGTTAAAGAGGAACCAGTTGAGACTTCTAGTCAATCAGAAGGGGCACCAACTCTGAATGATTCCTCATTTCAACTCAATAATAGTGCCAGTTCACTTTCCCCTCAGGATGCTGGTATGAGTAAAGCATCTAGTGAAATTGATTTAGCAAACATGGGTTCAGGAGATGTTGCAGAAACATTAGGAAATCGGGCTGAAAATCAGACTGACAATGGTGAATCAGCTACCATAAAAGTTGAACATATCAGTGAATCCGACTTGGAATTAGAAATTACTGGGATTGAACTTGGCCAGTCAGGAAGTTCTCAAGATAACTGGGAACCAAACTGTCGAACCATGGACCAAGCAGGTGTTGCAAGTGGATTTGAAAACAGTAAGTTCTTCAACTTGTTTTTTTTTATCTAACAACCCATTCCCACTCAGTGATGCTTTTAGATGCCCCAAAGGAAATAAAGCTTTGGGAAAAAACATTGTTGAAAATGAGGAAATTGCTTATCTCAAGCAATTTCTTCATTATCCACAATGTTTTCTCCCAAAAAAGTAATCAAAATCCAAAATTTCTTAACTTTCAAATAATCGTCTGCAACAACTTTCAATTTTGACTGGTCTCAAATTTAGCCATCTGGTAATGGGTTAAACGGGACTATTTAGGGTGTGCAAAATGTATTTAAGAGATGAAGATAATATTTTTTGTTTTCATTGAGGTTAGAACCAAAAAACCTAATCACACGGTATGAATACGCGAAGCGTACTCATACATAAGTGTGATTAGGTTTTTCGGTTCATACCTCCATGAAAACAAAAATATTATCATCATTTCTTATGATTAATAGTGTCGAGCGAAAAATACTACAACTTTAAAAATTTTGATACCTTTTTGTATGGGACTATTTTTTGCGGAAGCATACAAAATAGCTACATGCTCAAAATTTGTTCATGGAGGTATTAATCAAATTTTTCGACCAATCAGATCGCTAGTTTTTGATAGACAAAACTAACAATTAAATTATTGAACCTTGTAAGTCTGCTTGAACAGTGTAGTATCTGATGTCAAACCGTAACCTCCTATTGTGACAGTAAATCCTCACAATGTATTTTTTCCAAGTAAATGCATTTTATCCCCTGTTAAAACCCCTGATCATGTTTCTTTTGACGCCGTCAAGAAGCATATGAAAATTTCTTCAATAAGAAACAAAATCATGCTTATTTTCATTTACAGATATGATTTATCAGCTGAGATAAAAACCACATTCCTTTATAAAGTGTTGTAAATGCTTTAAATTTTAATAAACACATTGTCCTATAGATAAAAGGGGTATGCTTTTCATAGCTACAAAATAATTTATACAGGTCATTTTTGCAGTTAACCAATTCCCACACCAGAAAGTTTTAGACTGGTCCAAATTGAAAGAAGATGCAGACGACAATTTCAAGTTGTTGGAATTTGAAATTTTTTCTTCTTTCTGGATTGAAAACATTGTGGATAATGAAGAAATTCATTTTCCTTTAAGGAAGAAAATATTGTGGACATAGAAGAAATTGCTTGAAACAAGCAATTTCTTCTATGTCCACAATGTTTTCCAATGCTTTTTTCTTGAGGGGTGTAAAAAGGAGGGCTTGTGTGGGAATGGGTTAATGATGAAAAAAAGGATAATGTATTTAATCTATTGGATTATTTATCAGTAGCAATATTGTATGAATCATCAAGAATCAGTATTTTCATTTAAAGTTTGTGTATTCTAGATGCAATAACCCATTTCCACACAATGATGCTTTTATGTGTGTCTCAAGAAAAAAACTGTGGAAAACATTGTGGAAAATGATCTGTATGCTTGTTTGAATAGGGTTTTTACCATACCTTTTAACAATTTGTCAATCATATTGTGGCTGTAGTACCTAACAATGGATTCCTGGTATATCCCGCACCAAAACCACTATTACATCCTTTCCTATCCTCCTTTCTTAGTGCTAAGACTAAGGTTTAAGATTATACACCAATTGGTGAGAGACAATTGTGGGAAAGGATATGTGCCGCTGCCAGGGATCTAACCCACATGGAAAATGTAGAAATTGCTTGTCACAAGCAATTTCTTCATTATCCACAATATTTTATAACCAGAAAGATGAATAATATAAAGTTTCATAAACTTAACCCATTACAAGATGGCAATATTTTAGACTGGTCATAACTGAAAGGAGTTGCAGACAACAACTTAAAACCTATGAACTTTTTGGGTAGAAAACATTGTGGAAAATGAAGAAACTGCTTGTGACAAGCAATTTCTTCAGTTTTCACAGTGTTTTCACAAAACTTTTTTCTTGGAGGCATCTAAAAGCATCACTGAGTGGGAATGTGTTAAGATTGTCATCTGCAACATCTTTGAATTTGGACAAGTTTAAAATTTTGTCGTATGGTAATGGGTTAAGGGCTTCTTGATTGTCAAATGGTAGGGGTGTTAGTCTGCTTTGTGACAATTTTAGCACATTTGAAATTGGGAACCGATGCAATTCACAAAATATCACAAAAATTGCCAATTATTCAGTGTCAAATTCTGGAGATACCATTAATTGCAGGGCTTTTTTTCTAGAAATTGGGAAGAGGCCTTAGCCTTTTTGTTTTAGGGAATTTTTGCACAGTTTTCAGAAGAATTGAAAAACATTATAAGCTTAATCAAAGAAAGTAATAAAAGTATGATTCATGCATCATTTTCAAGATTCAATGATAACTATATTTAAGGGTCTTATAAGTAATAAAATGAATAGAAATATTAAACAAAACAAATTTTGAAGAAAATAAATCCATAAAATGCAAAAAAAAAAAAGATAATTTTGGGAAATTATCTCTGCCACAAGTGGGAAAAAAAGATCCTTTGTTGAATTGGGAAGTAGTCTTTTGTAGGCCCCTGTTAAAGAACGAAAAAGCCCTGTGTGGTACAGTCATTGACCAGTGCTAGTTTTCATTTTTCAGAAAGTTGCATTACAGAACCCCTTGTAGATCCCATTTCATATGATAGGTCACACATATATTTCTTGTTGTCTACTTAACCCTTTCCTGTTTTTCACAATTTTAGACCTGTCCAAAATTACAGGTTTTATAGAAGAAAATTTAAAGTGAATTTGATTTGAAAAACAACAATTCAGTTGAGTAGGAAATATTGTAGAAAAAGAAGAAATTGCTTGTTACAAGCAATTTCTTCTTTTTCTACAATTTTTTTCTCAATTATAAAATCACAGGAACAAAAAAACCAGGGAGTGAACAGGAAAGGGATAAATAAACTATTTAACCAGGGAAAAAGACTAGCAGGGGCCCAGTCGCCCATGGCCCCTAGATTTAAGGCTGGGCCCCTAGACCTTTTGAGAAAATGCTCATACCTCTAATGTTAAATATTGGATTTTGGCAGGCTGGGCCCCTAGGTTGAAATTAATAGTCTTATTCCCTGTTAACCCTTCTCATGATGAACCCAGAAAATTCCTGTTTAGGCAGGAGGTATAGTCAAAAACCGGGTTGCACATAAGTGCAGTTTGATCTGCAGATAAGTGTAGTCTACACCAAATGCTGTGTCTTTTAAATCAAAATGTTAGAAGAAAGTAATTTATCTTTTCCGTATACTTTTTGAATTGGATTAAAATGATTTTAGCCATTCCCAGACAATCTAGCAATTTCATGCATTGAAGATAGATATATGAGAAAATAATGTAGTCGAAGAAGAAATTGATTGATACTATGCTATTTCTCCTTTTGCCACAATGTTTTCTACCCTATTTGACACTTATTTGTCAATGTTAGTCCACTTGGAAATGTTGCCATCAAAGTCTTTCAATTGGGACAATTTTTGAATGACATCTTCTCCCAAACTAAGGGACCAATTTCAACCAAATATGCCAGAAATGTTCCTAAGGTAGTCCTCTTTCACAGTAGCTAAAATGATAACATGTATAAAGTATAAACAGGTCTTCTTGTACCATAAACCTAACCTAAACATTAAATCGTCACTGTTGAAAGAAAAAAGTCTTTATCTCAGGTGTGTGCCCTAGGGCCAATGGCCCTCTTGTTTGATTACTTGTCCATATTTGGTGATTTTACTTGAATTAGAGGCGCTAAAAATAAGTGACAAACCAGAACACGAAATTTGGGACAAGTTGAAAATGAAAAAGGTTGCAGATGTCTATTCTATTTGCACTGAAATCTAAAAGTTAGTGTCACATAGGGTAGAAGATATTGTGTGAGAAGGAGAAGTTGCCTGTGACATGTGACTTATCCTTTTCAGATATTTTTTTTCAAAAGCTATATTTCTTCAGGATATTCATTGTTGAAATTGATGTAAACATGAAAACGAAACTAATTTCCAAACTGATTTGTATATTGTAACCCATTCCCACACCCACAAAATTTTTGACTGGTCCAAATTTGGAGAATTGGCAGACAACAGTTTCAGGTTGATAGAATCGTAAAAACCTCTGCCATTTTGGCGGAAAACAATGTTGAAAATGAAGAAATTGCCTGTACCAATCAATTTGTACATTTTTCACATTGTTTTTTTTTTAAGTTTTTTTCTTTAGGGGCATAAAAAACGGGATAGTGTTGGTATGGGTTAAGACACATCAGTGTGTACAAAGTAAGCTAGTGTGTTTGCAATATCATCCATGATTTTACAACTGCCAACAACTAAACAATTGGCTAATTTTGATGAAACTTGGTAGGGATGGTCTTATGGTGAAGCCCTTCCAAATGTTTTTTAAAATACATTTGTATTGAAATAAACTACTGGTATTATCTATGTTTGCTTTGGCAACAGAATGGTGAAAATAATGAAATTTTTAAAAAAAAGATTCTTCTCTAAAACAAAAGGGCTGAAAGCTTTGATATTTTGTATGCAGCATCTTCAAATCAGTGCATATTATGATCCTTGGATCAATTTTCAGCCCCACCTAGGGAGACCCTATTTTACACAAAGTCCTGGAAAATCTTTTTCTTCAAAACCAGAAAGAATAAACAGGTACCTTTGATAAAATAGTTTGTACCAACCTCTTCAGGACCTCTACCAAGTTTTTTCATATGATGCCACTTGGGTCACCTCATGCATACCCTTTTCACATTGAAACTAAGATGTAAATCTATATATAAAAAAGAAAAATTATCTGAAAATAAAAAAACCAATGGACCTCTACCAAATTTGTTCATATGGATAGCTTAGTGTAAAAACATCACAAGTGTCTATACAAAGGAAAGCTTTAAAAATGTTCTTCAGGGCTCTGTAGACTCTCAGAATTTGGGTAGAAATTATTTCACTCTAGTCTGAGAATTGGGAGAAGTTTTTTCAAAATAGGGAGAAGTGGTGAGACTTTCAGGAGAAGTGGATTATGATAAATAGCAAAATTTTTTAGTGTATTTCTTATTTCTTTAGCAAATGAAAATAGCTTTAAAACCAAGTAGCTGTATATTTTGTTTTATATAGAATGCAGTAACTGTTAATATTAAAGTTCTGCTCATCCTTTCTTTCAGTTCTTATTACAGAGATCTTATTCCTTTGAACAAATATTTTTGTATTCTTTCTTCGGTTTGCAGAATATAGGAATCTGATTCTAAAATCATTTTCTTGAATATTTCATATATAGATGGTATTATAATCTCAATTATCAAAAGCAGGGATGTGGAAATACGGGTTTTCTTTACTTGTCCATGGACAAGAAAAATTGTGATTTCTACTTGTCCAGGATCAAAATGGACTTGCCTGTGAAAAGATGAAGAAGAGATAAATTTTGAGAAAACATTATTTTTAAAGAAGAAAATGCTGGAACACAGCATTTCTTTCATTAAAACAATATTTTCTAGCCTTAGATACAATATTATGCTTATAAATCTCTTCTGTCTATTTAGTACCATTCCAAGATTTGCCCTGATATTTACTTGTCCACGGACAAGTAGCCTCGAAAAATGTACTTGCCCGCAGGTAAAAAAGCCCGTGTCGGCCAAGTCGGGCATGGGAATTCCACACCCCTGTCAAAAGTTAAAATAATCAATAATTAAAAAAGAAAGTATTGTGTAGTCTGTACTTACAAAAATGATCAGAGTTTAATTTGAAGCAGAAAATAAGAAAACATTATCATTTCTATTTTATTTAACTTAAACCCATTACCAGAAGACAAAATTTTCAGACTGGTCCAAATTGAAAAAAAAACTTGTATACCACATTTCAAATCAGATTATGCTCAAACAGAAAATAAGTACCAGATAAGGTTTAAACATGTGGGAAAAGGAGAAATTGTTTGCTACAACCACTTCCTCTTTTTCTCACAAGTTTTCCATTAAACATTTAAAATCTTCAAGGTTTCAAAAGAGGGTTTGTGTGGTAATGGGTATAAGTCTGTCAACTTCACCTGTTTATAACAGTAAATGGATACAAAGCTTGTAATTAACCCTTTCCTGTTCAATCCCTGATTTTTAGCCCTGTGTTTTTATACTAGAGAAAGCATCATGGAAAAAGAAGAAATTGCTTCTTTTTCCACAATATTTTCTTCCCTACTGAAGGATTATTTTTCATGTAAAATCAATTTCATATTGTCGTCTGCAAAACCTTTGAATTTGGACAGGTCTAAAATTTTGAAAACCAGGAAAGGGTTAATGTCCAATACTTTGTGACCTTGTAATGGGTTAACCCATTACCAAACATTGGAATTCTAGACTGGTCCAAATTAAAGGGTGTAGAAGATGGCATTTTGAAGCTTATGAAATTTTGCAGTTTAATTTTACCTTTGGGTAGAAACATTGTAGATAATGAAGAAATTGCTTGTAACAAGCAATTTCTTCATTATCCACAATGTTTTTCGGAACATTTTTTCTTGGGGGTGTCTTAAAGCGTCATTGAGTGGGAATGGGTTAAGAAATATAAGTTATAATGGGTATTCATAGACTTTAGAAACACTACGAACTAGAGCACTAAATGCAGATGCAACAGTGCATGGAAAATGGTATAATTTTGACGTAAATTAGAGTTGTCCCCCTTGGTAATATTGATTGCTCTTTTTGTAGTGACCATTATATTCTTGGGTTTCAGGTTGATGCCTGTTATATTGATAGAGATATCTTAACCCATTGCCACATAGTGGTGCTTTTGGGTTCCCATCAAGAAAAATAATTGGGAAAACTTTGTGTAAAAGAAAGAAATTGTGGGTAACAAGCTATTTTTTCATTTTACATACAATGTTTTCTATCCAGAAACCCCTTTCAATTTGGAACAGCCTAAAATTTTGAATCCTGGTATTTTTGTAAGCTGAAGATTTACAAAAGACTAAAGTGATACTGTGAGTTTTCTGAGATAAAATCCAAGCTAAAGATGTTGATCAGTACAGAGATTTAAATCCTGGACATATAACCCATTCCCACACAGTGACGCTTTTTGACTCCCCTTAGGTACAAATTCTTGGAAAATATGTGAAAAATGAAAAAAATTGCTAGTAATCTTTTCTACTCTACAAGCAAGAAAAAAAATCCAAAATTTCATCAACTGACATTTATTGTCTGCAACATCATTGAATTTAGGCCAGTCTAAAATTTTGTCAACCGTTAATGGGTTAAGGTTGCTTTCATAGGCATAATGATAGTATTACATTAACCCATTCTTACATAATCCCCCTTTTTACGCCCCTCAAGCAAATGCTTTGGAAAACATTGTGGAAAATGCAGAAATTGCTTGCATCAAACAATTTCTTCCATTATCCGCAATGTTTTCTATCCAAGAATGTGAAAAGATTTAAAATTCCATCATTTTGAAATTTTCTGCATCTTCTTTCTATTTGATCCAGTCTAAAAATATGACATGTGGGAATAGGTTAATGCATGTAAGTTTGAAATTATTGACATGACTTACCATTTATGCAAGTAATAAATTTCCTATGAACTAATCTGTTCTCAGAAAAAGTTATCTGTTTTGGAGTCATCTTGCTCAAACATGGAGAATAAAATTGTACATTAACCCTTTCCTGTTTTTTGGAAATTTTAGACTAGTCCAAATTGAAAGAGGTTGCAGACGACAATGACAACTGGATGCCATTTGAAATGAGACCATCATATGTGGTAGAAAATATTGTGGAAAAAGGAGAAATTGCTTGTTACAAGCAATTTCTTCTTTTTCCACAATGTTTTCTCAAGTATAAAATCACAGGAACATAAAATCCTGTATTCGAACAGGAAAGGATTAAACCATTCCCACAGAATAGCGCTTTTGGATGCCTCTCAAGAAAAAGACTTAGGAAAACTTGGTGGAAAATGTTACTAACAATTTTTTTGTTATCCAAAATGTTTTCTACCCAAAAGATAAAAAAACACCAACATTTTCGTAAGCCTTTAATTGATGTCTATATCTCCTTTCAGTTTGGACCAGTCTAAGATTTTCTTGTGTGGTAATGGGTTAAATCAATATCTGCATATATCGATTAAATCATTCAGTTGATACATTGTAATGGATAAACAATTTACAACTAGAAATTAAATGAAAAAGTTAGATTCCCCCTTACCTTGAACTCCCGACTTTAAGGACAGCAGGAAAACTCCCTATCAACAGTTGTAAATATATTGATTTATAAATCTTGTGCATTAAACAAATAACTAAATTGATAGCTTAGTGTAAAAACATTTGAGCTTAACCCTTCTTATGCTGAATTAACCCTTTCCCATATTTTGACATTTTAGACTGGTCCAATTTGAAAAAGGGTGCAGTCAACATTAAAAATTGAATGCAATTTGAAATGAAACCATCATATGTGGTAGAAAATATTGTCAAAAAAGGGAGAAAATACTTGTAACAAGCAATTTCCTCTTTTTCCACAATGTTTTCTCAAGTATAAATCACAGCAACATAAAATCCGGGTTTGAACAGGAAAGGTTTAAATCCTCTAAAGATTTACTTTAAATTCATAGGACTAAAAGTACTGGAAGTATTAGTTGAGGATAAATATTTCTATTTGAAAATTAACCCTTGTCATGCTGCATAAATTACCGCAATGAGTTGCTGTAAAATCAAAGGGCTAAAAGCACCAATAGAACTTGTTGTTCAAAAATCAACATTTCTTTTAGAAATCAAATTCATAAACAACTCTGGCAGGAAAAGTACAAGCAGGAGGTGTAGACCAAGATCAAATTGCACTTATCTGCAGGCTGATCTTGACCTACACCTCCTGCCAATACCTGAATATTCCGGGTTAAGCATGACAAGGGTTAATTTCACAATCAACTTGAAAGGGACTAACAGGTGGCGTGGAGGCTGATCTTTGTCCACACCTCTTGACAAACCGGAATATTCCAGGATTAGCTTGACAAGGGTTAACAACAGTTTATACAAATAGTCCAGGATATAATTTTCATGTCCCCCCATCGAAAGAGCGGGGACATATTGTTTTACCGTTAACAATCTGTCTGTCATTCATTCAGTCTTTCCGTCTGTCTGTCTACAAAACTTAACCAAAAAACTTAACATTGCCAATTCGATGCGTCAGTGTGAAACAGTTGTAACTGCCTATAAACATATAGGCAGTTACAACGGTTTCGCGCTAACCAATCGAATTGCTACCAGCCTATTCAAGATACAATGCTCATATTTGGCATGATGATACATCTCCATCAAGTCACGATCACTTTTCATAGGTAACCCATTCCAACTCAACAAGAATTTTAGACTGGTCCAAATTGAAAGAAGCTGCAGACGATATTTTCAAGTTGGTGGAATTTAAATTTTCTTTGTCTTTTTGGATAGAAAACATGATGGATAATGAAGAAATTGCTTGATACAAGCAATTTCTTCATTTTCCACAATGTTTTCCAAAGCTTTTTTCTTGAGGGGCGTAAAAAGGAGGGCTTGAGTGGGAATGGGTTAAATCCTGTTGCAGGGGCATTGTGTTGCACAATCACATCTTGTTCATCTTTCGATTTCTGCAAATACACCAGTTTTATCATAAGAATTTAAAAAGGTCATTAACCCATTACCAGACAGAAAAAATTGAGACTGGTCCAAATTGAAAGGAATTGCAGACAACAATTTAAAGTTTATGAAATGAATGATTTTTTCAATTTTCTGGGTTGAAAACGGGGGAAACGAAGAAATTCCTTAGTTACAAGCAATTTCTTCATTTTCTTGTTTTCCTTATTGCTTTTCTAGAGGGACCCAAAAAAGTGTCACTTCATGGGAATGGATTAAGCAATAACAATACAATCAGACATTTTAATGTAATATAGAGAATTAGCAATAGAAATCATTGTGAGAAAAGGATAGACTGCACTTTACAAGCAATTTTTCCCTTTCTGACATTTTTTTCTTCACAATTCAATCTTATTTTTCTCTATTTTAGCCCATTTCTACATAATCCTGCCTTTTTTAATCCCCTCAAGAGAAAAGCTTGAAAAATACTGGGGAAATAAAGAAATTGCTTGCTACAAGCAATTTCTTCATTATCCACAATGTTTTCTACCCCAAAATACAAAGATTTTCCAAACTTCATCAACTGAAAATTGCTGTCTGGAACTTCTATCAAATTGGACTGGCTCAAAATTCTGTAATCTGGTAAAGAGTTTATGTAACTTGAATTGGCTCGGCATGGCCTTTAAAATTAGACCAGTTGAAATATTCTAGTTTGGTACTGGGTAAAAAAGTATGCCAAACTGCGCAAAACTGAGGATGCATAGTTTCATTATGATGAGGTAGAAAAGCTTGTGAAAAAAAGAAGAAAATGCTGTAAAGTAACTGCTTTTTCCACAATCTTTTTTATCAAAACTTTATTTACTGGTGTATTTCAGGAACAGAAGATTTCTGGAGTCAGCTAAACCAATTTGATACACAGCCATTAAAAAACTCAACAAGCACCAAACATCAGTCAAACATTGTGGTCCCATCACAGGAAAAGAGTGGTGGCTTAGAATGCACTCAGTGTGGAAAAGTGTTCACATCTAAATCAAACTTGAGCCGGCATATTGCCAACCATGCTGGGGTGAAAAATTTGAAGTGCACATATTGTCCATATAGAACAAACCGGTCTGACCATTTAAAGCTACATTTATGGACAAAACATTATAGTCAAGTTTCCCAAGAGTAAAGAAATGGAACAACATACTCTCTTAGCCTATTCCAACACAGCAAAATTTTAGACTGGTCCAAATTGAAAGAAGCTGCACACGACAATTTCAAGTTGATAGAATTTTAAACTTTTTCCCCATTTTGGGTAGAAAACATTGTGGCTAATGAAGAAATTTGCTTGATACAAGCAATTTCTTTATTTTCCACAATGTTTTCATATGCTTTTTTCGTCAGGGGCGTAAAAAGGAGGGATAGAGTTGTAATGGGTTAACCTATTACTGGATTGCAACATTTTAGACGGTCCAAACTGAAATGGGTTGCAGAGGACATTTTAAAAATCATGAAATTTTAGACTTTTTCAGCTACCTGGTGGAAAAGATTGTTACAAGCAATTTCTTCATTTTAAGCAATGTTTTCTCAGTTCTATTTCTCGAGGGATGTGAAAAGCGTTACTGTGTGGGACTAGATTAAATGCTTTGTTATTGATTATCCAGATTTTTCAGTGAATTATGACAGTGGCTGTTAAACCCATTACGAGATGACAAAATTTTAGACTTGTCCAGATTGGAAGAATTTAAGACAATCTCATGTTGAAGGAATTTAGAAAATCTTCTCCTTTCAGGGTTGATAACATTGTGGATATGGAAGAAATTGATTGTTACAAGCAATTTCTTCATTGTCTGCAATGTTTGAAAAGCATTTTTCTTGAAGGGAGTCTAAAAGTGTCATTGTGTGGGAAAGGGTTAACAACTTCTGAAAAGAAGATACACTGCTACTTTATTATAATGTTCCAAGTATAAATGCTTACCCCTTTATAAAGTGCGGTCATCGTGAAATTTCAGGGGTTAATCCATTCCCACTCAGTGACACTTTTAGACGCCCTCAAGAAAAAAAGCTTTAGAAAACATTGTGGTAAATGAAGAAATTGCTTGTTACAAGCAATTTCTTCATTTCCTACAATGTTTTCTACTCAGAAAGTCGAAAAAAATCCAAAATTTCATAAACTTTAAATTGTGGTCTGCAACTCCTTTCAATTTGGAGTAGTCACAAAATTTTGCAAAGTGGGAATGGGTTAACTGTTTTTCGTATCAGCCACAATGATATCTGGCTCAATGGTAGCACTGATTTAGCCACGATTTTCACCATGCATATGTGAACCAATTGAAAATTGAAAACTAGCTGAGGCCAGGTATTTCACAAGTGAACAATGTTTATTAACACTTTCCTGGATAAACCTGGGATTTTTCGTCACTGTGATTTTATTCTTGAGAAAACATTGTGGAAAAAGGAGAAATTGCTTATGATAAGCAATTTCTCCTTTTCCCACAATGTTTTCTACCACATAGGATGGTTTTATTTGGAATTGCATCCAATTTTCATTGTCGTCTGCATCCTCTTTCAATTTGGACTAGTCTCAAATTTCAAAAACCAGGAAAGGGTTAAGTCAGAGATAATTTGCTTTGATTGATGATAAATGACATCGATAGATGTGGTCAACCCATTACCAGATGACAAAATTCTAGACTGATCCAAATTGAAAGAAGTTGCCTACGTTAATTTTCAGTCGAAGAATTTTTGAAAAATCTGTGACTTTTTAAGTAGGAAACATTTTGGATAAAGAAGGAATTGCTTGTAACAAGCAATTTCTTCATTTTCCACAAGGCTTTCCAAAGCCTATTTCTGGAGGAGCTTGATTGTGTGGGAATGGGATAATACAACCCCTTTTGATTTTTGACATCTCGCATCAAATATAAATCTAATTCAAAACGTTTTTTTCTGTCTTGGAAAACTTACGTTATAAAATGTTTAAAAATTATAAAACAAGGGAAACTAGATATCCCACTGTTGCTGAATTTTTTCTATTATAATCAGGGATGTGGAAATACGGATTTTCTCTACTTGTCCATGGACAAGTAAAATGTGATTTTCTGCTTGTCCAGGATTAAAATGGACTTGCCCTTGAAAAGATGAAGAACAGATAAATTTTGAGAAAACAATATTTTTAAAGAAGAAAATACTGGAATGCAGAGTTTTCTTTATTGAAAACAATATTTTCTAGCCTTAGATACAAACACTACGCTCCTAAATCTCTCTATCTATTTAGTACCGTTCCAAGATTTGCCCTGATATTTATTTGTCCAGGGACAAGTAGCCTCGAAAAATGTACTTGCTGGCAGGTAGAAAAGCCTGTGTTGGACAAGTCGGCATGGTAATTTCACACCCCTGATAATGACATTCCTCTCAATAAAATTTCAAATAAAAGCCAACATGTCTGTCTACCTGTAACAAGTTTAATCGAGTTTTGCACATGTGCAGCTGGTTGGTGTTAGTCCACTACATTAACCCATTCCAACTCAATCCCTCCTTTTTACGCCCCTCAAGAAAAAAAAAACTTTGGAAAACATTGTGGAAAATGAAGAAATTGCTTGTATCAAGCAATTTCTTCATTATCCACAATGTTTTCTATCCAAAAAGACGAAAAAATTCAAAATTCCATCAATTTGAAATTGTCGTCTGCAGCTTTGGACAAGTCTAAAATTTTGCTGTGTTGGAATGGGTTAAATGACTAGATTTAAATATTGTTCTTGGTCCATGGCCGTAGCGCAGTTTGTAGTGCGTCAGACCCTTAATCATGAGATCCAAACTTTGATCTCCTGTCTTGACAAATATCCTTTCAGACATTTGTCTCGTACAAATGGGTTGTTGATTGTAAACATAAGTGAGATGAGCAGCTGGAGGCTCTGAAAGGATGTAGTAATCATGAGGTCCAAACTTTGATCTCCTGTCTTGACAAATATCCTTTCAGACATTTGTCTCCAACTAATGGGTTGTTGATTGTAAACATAAGTGAGATGAGCAGCTGGAGGCTCTGAAAGGATGTAGTAATCATGAGGTCCAAACTTTGATCTCCTTTCTTGACAAATATCCTTTCAGACATTTGTCTCCAACAAATGGGTTGTTGATTGTAAACATAAGTGAGATGAGCAGCTGGAGGCTCTGAAAGGATGTAGTAATCATGAAGTCCAAACTTTGATCTCCTGTCTTGACAAATATCCTTTCAGACATTTGTCTCCAACAAATGGGTTGTTGATTGTAAACATAAGTGAGATGAGCAGCTGGAGGCTCTGAAAGGATGTAGTAATCATGAGGTCCAAACTTTGATCTCCTGTCTTGACAAATATCCTTTCAGACATTTGTCTCCAACAAATGGGTTGTTGATTGTAAACATAAGTGAGATGAGCAGCTGGAGGCTCTGAAAGGATGTAGTAATCATGAGGTCCAAACTTTGATCTCCTGTCTTGACAAATATCTTTTCAGACATTTGTCTCCAACAAATGGGTTGTTGATTGTAAACATAAGTGAGATGAGCAGCTGGAGGCTCTGAAAGGATGTAGTAATCATAAGGTCCAAACTTTGATCTCCTGTCTTGACAAATATCCTTTCAGACATTTGTCTCCAACAAATGGGTTGTTGATTGTAAACATAAGTGAGATGAGCAGCTGGAGGCTCTGAAAGGATGTAGTAATCATGAGGTCCAAACTTTGATCTCCTGTCTTGACAAATATCCTTTCAGACATTTGTCTCCAACAAATGGGTTGTTGATTGTAAACATAAGTGAGATGAGCAGCTGGAGGCTCTGAAAGGATGAAGTAATCATGAGGTCCAAACTTTGATCTCCTGTCTTGACAAATATCCTTTCAGACATTTGTCTCCAACAAATGCGTTGTTGATTGTAAACATAAGTGAGATGAGCAGCTGGAGGCTCTGAAAGGATGTAGTAATCATGAAGTCCAAACTTTGATCTCCTGTCTTGACAAATATCTTTTCAGACATTTGTCTCCGACAAATTGGTTGTTGATTGTAAACATAAGTGAGATGAGCAGCTGGAGGCTCTGAAAGGATGTAGTAATCATAAGGTCCAAACTTTGATCTCCTGTCTTGACAAATATCCTTTCAGACATTTGTCTCCAACAAATGGGTTGTTGATTGTAAACATAAGTGAGATGAGCAGCTGGAGGCTCTGAAAGGATGTAGTAATCATGAGGTCCAAACTTTGATCTCCTGTCTTGACAAATATCCTTTCAGACATTTGTCTCCAACAAATGGGTTGTTGATTGTAAACATAAGTGAGATGAGCAGCTGGAGGCTCTGAAAGGATGTAGTAATCATGAGGTCCAAACTTTGATCTCCTGTCTTGACAAATATCCTTTCAGACATTTGTCTCTGACAAATGGGTTGTTGATTGTAAACATAAGTGAGATGAGCAGCTGGAGGCTCTTAAAGGATGTAGTAATCATGAGGTCCAAACTTTGGTCTCCTGTCTTGACAAATATCCTTTCAGACATTTGTCTCCAACAAATGCGTTGTTGATTGTAAACATAAGTGAGATGAGCAGCTGGAGGCTCTGAAAGGATGTAGTGGTAGTACTGCTGTGAGATACCGGAATCCATGTTCCGGTGCTCTAACCACTGGGATTTGACTGAAATACTATAAAAAAAGGGTGTTCATCCCATTCACATAAAACAAACAAGCTACATCACGTTATTTGGACAAAAGACATAGTTGATGTCATATGGTTACAGTGAAGCCCACATCAGATATGTCATAGTTTTATGAAAAGATTGTTTAGAAATAAAACAGTTTTTATATTGCATTAAAGAGATAGAATAATTGTTTGTTTTGGTTATTGATCAATATTATCTTCATTTTGTGAACGACAAATGCTGATTTTCACTCAATTAAGACATGAAGAGAATACTTTCTATTTCATGGAGGTATGAACCAAAAAACCTAATCACACTGTATGAATATATGAAGCAGATTCATACATTGTGTGATAAGGTTTTTCGGTTCATACCTCCATGAAAACAAAAAATATTCTCTTCATTTCTTATGATTAAATAGCAACTTAGAAAAAACAAAAGCTTTACAAATTTTGATACCTTTTTTTATGGGACTATTTTGTGCGGAAGCATACAAAATCTGCGTATGCTGAAAATTTTGTTCATGGAGTTATGAATAAATTTTTTCAACCATTCAGAACACTCGTTTTTGATAGATGAAACGAAAAATTGAATTATTGAAAGATAAATCTATAAGAAATATATAAATTGGCTGGTGCAAATTGAAAAGAGTTTCAAACAATTTAAAGTCTATGAAATTTTAAGTTTTGAATTTTTCAACTTTTTGGTTTGAAAACATTGTGGAAAATGAAGAAATTGCTTGATTTCTTGAGATGCATCAAAAAGTATTATTGTGTGGGAATTAGTCAACCCATTACCAAATTGCAAAATTTTACACAGGTCCAATTTGAAAAGAGTTGGAGACATCATTTTAAAGTTTATCAAATTTTTGATTAACCCTTGTCATGCTGTATAAATTACCTTACTGAAATGCTTTCAAATCAAAGGGCTGAGAGCACTGATAGAACATGTTGATCAAAAATCAATATTTCTTTTAGAAATCAACTTCATAAACAACTCTGACAGGCAAAGTACAAGCAAGAAGTGTAGACTAAGATCAGACTGCACATAAGTGCAGACTGATCTTGGTTCTACACTTCCTGCCCAAACCGGAATATTCCGGGTTCAGCATGACAAGGGTTAATTTCAACTTTCTGGAAAGAAAATATCGTGTGAAATGAAGAGACTACCTGTTACAAGCAATTTCTTCATTTTACACAATGATTTCTCAATTATTTTTCTTTTGTGGCATCAAAAAGCGGTATTGTGTGGGAATGGATTAAACAAATGATTATCATCTCTGTACTCCTCCTAATAAATGCTCATAGGAGCCAGCAAAACACAGTCAGAGCCCTTTTATTAGCTCACCTGAGCACATAGGGCTCATGGTGAGCTTTAGTGATCGTTGAAAGTCTGTCGTGCGTCATGTGGCTTGAGGCATCAACAAATGAAGTGTTTACACTCTAGAGGCCACAGTTTTGACCCAATCTTCATGAAACTTGGTCAGAATATTGTTAGGTCATGAGGATGAACCCTATTGAATATGGGAGGATTCTATCGGAAACCACAGGAAAAGGGGCCTTAATGACGATTTCTTTGTTTACATTCTTGAGGCTACTATGTTGACTAAATCTTCATGAAACTTTGCCAGAATAATTATTAGGTCATAAAGATGAACCCTATTGATTATTGGATGGATCTTTCGGAAAACACAGGAAAAGGGACCTTAATGACAATTTCTTTTTTAACTGTCTAGAGGCCACAATTTAGGCTCAATCTTCATGAAACTGTGCCAGAATAATTATTAGGGCATAAGGATGAACCCTATTGGTTATTGTGGTTATTGGAAGGTTCTTTTCGAAAACACAGGAAAAGGGGCCTTAATGACAATTTCTTTTTAGCTCACCTGAGCACAACGTGCTCAAGGTGAGCTTTTGGTATCACCTTTTGTCTGTCGTGCGTCGGAAGGCGTCAACAATTCTTTGAACATCTTCTCCTCAGTAACAACTGGGCAGAATTCAACCAAACTTGGTGGGAATGTTCCTTGGTTGACCCTTCTCAAAAGTTGTTCGCGGAATTTTTGATAGACCCCAAAATATGGGCGTGGCAGGGCGTGGCAGTTTTTGACTTTGAAATCTTTAAACATCTTCTCCTCAGTAACCATTGGGCCAATTTCAACCAAATTTGGTATGAATGTTCCTTGGGTGACCCTTTACAAAAGTTGTTCGTGGAATTTTGATTTATGCCCAAATATGGGCGTGGCAGGGCGTGGCAGTTTTTGACTTAGAAATCTTTAAACATCTTCTCCTCAGGAACCATTGGGCCAATTTCAACCAAACTTGGCATGAATGTTCCTTGGGTGACCCTTTTCAAAAGTTGTTCGTGGAATTTTGATTTATGCCCAAATATGGGCGTGGCAGGGCGTGGCAATTTTTGACTTAGAAATCTTTAAACATCTTCTCCTCAGTAACCATTGGGCCAATTTCAACCAAACTTGGCATGAATGTCCCTTGGGTGTCCCTTTTCAAAAGTTGTTCCTGGAATTTTGATTTATGCCCAAATATGGGCGTGGCAGTAGAAAACTTAGAAATCTTTAAACATCCTATCCTCAGTAACCTTTGGGCCAATTTCAACCAAACTTGGCATGAATGTTCCTTTGGTGACCTTATTCAAAAGGTGTTTGCAGAATTTTGATTTATGCCCAAATATGGGGTAGGCAGGGCGGGGCAGTTTTTTTACTTTGAACATCTCCTCAGTAACCATCGGGCCAATTTCAACTAAACTTAAATGGATATTCCTTTTCAAAAGTGTTGGCAAAACTTCGAATCATCTTGCATTAGTCAGGTGAGCGATTTTAGGGCCATTCTGGCCCTCTTGTTTTACTTTCTAGAGGCTACAATTTTGGCTCAATCGTCATGAAACTTGGCCAAAATAATTATTACGTCATAAAGACAAACCTTATAGATTATGGTAAGGTTCTATAGGAAAACACAGGAAAAGGGGCCATAATGACAGTTCCTTTGTTTACAATATAGAAGTTGCAGTTTTGGCTCAATCTTCATGAAACTTGTTATAGTTTTTTGTGTCTAGTTGCATTTTTTTAATAGCAGACAATTCAGGTGAGCGATCTAGGACCATCATTGTCCTCTTGTATTGAATGACATTTATAGGTTGCTTGCCACTCCTATAGCCATGGCTGTTAACCTATTTCCATACAATTTGCCGTCATAGCACAGTTGGTAGCACATCAGACTCCTTATCTTCAATTATAGGATGTCATGGGTTTCCACCCCTGATGGCTGCACATAATTACATGTATTATCTTTTCTGACATTTGTCTATCACCAATGGGTGGATAATCGTATATCTAAGTGGGATAGCAGCTGGAGGCTAGGAAAGGATGTAGTGGTTGTACTGGTGTGAGAAATACAAGGAATCCATTTTTATGTGCTCCAGCCGCCACGATATAACTGAAATACTGTTAAAAATGGTGTTAAACCCTATTCAATAAATCAATCAATCATATCTGTAAGTTCATTAGTTAGAACGAGAAAGTTAACTCAGGACTACAATCTAGGGCCATCTTGGCCCTTTTGTTCTTTCAATTTTGTCCTTATTCATAATTTTGTTGTCTGGTAATGGGTTAATATACACTTGCTAAAGCGCTTCCATCAGGTGTAGAGGTACAACTTGTAACATGCTCTAGTAAAATTTAAGAGATGTATTGTCCAAACTCTTTCCTGCAAAGAGCTTTTGTTCTTTATCAATTTGTACATACATTGAACATTTTCTGTTATCAAATTTTTCATCCAAAAGTTTCATGCAAAAATTTTTGAATGCACCCTCTTTTGATGCTTTGCCTTATCAGGGTGTTTATTACTGCAAACCTAATCAAAGTACTGAAAGTGAAAGTACTGTAAGCATAGTTTTGTTAAGTATTCTTCTTTCTTAAATGTTATCATGATGAATGGGAGTGAACCCATTACAACACGTCAAAATCTTAGATTGGTTCCATTTAAAAGAAGTCTCAGACAACAATTTCAAATTTGTTGCATTTAGAAAATCTTTCCCTTATTGGGTAGAAAACATTGTGGATAATGAAGAGATTGCTTGTTACAAGCAATTTCTTCATTACCCACAATGTTTTCCAAAGCTTTTTTCTTGAGATGCTTAAAAAGCGGAAATGGTGGGAATGGGTTGAATAGCAGGTTTTTGAAAGAAATCTCTGAAATTTGAATAGAGTGTGCAATATTCCTGAAATATATAACACTTACTTTTATGGCGTATGGATTTAGTGGGTAAGCCTCCAGTGGCAGTTTACAATCTGAACTTTGAGACGACCTCAAAAGTTTAACTTAAGCTGACGCTTTGCTAGCTAAAAATCTTGCATGAGACATACATGTTTCACTATGTTTTGATTAGGGTGGAAATTTGTAATAAATACACTTTTTCAGGCACAGAGGCAGATTGGATTAGGATCGACCAATTAGATAATCAACCTTTAGATTCAACAATCAATGACACAGGCTTTCAACAACAGTCTGGTGCCAAACAGAATAGGTTGCAGTGTGGATTTTGTGGAAAAGTGTTTACAAATAGGTCGAATTTGAGCAGGCACAAAGTTATGCATGCTGGGAAAAAACATTTTCAATGTTCTTATTGCCCGTACAAGTCAAGCCGATCTGACACTTTTAAAATCCATGTATGGACTCAACATCTTCAACCATACAAGAAACATTGATCGGTGTGGAAAAATTGGAAAATCCTTGTAAAGACAGATTACCCCATTATCGGAGGACAAAATTTTAGACTGGTCCAAATTGAAAGGAGTTGCAGAATACAATTTAAAGCCTATGAAATTTTAGATTTTTTCAACTTTTTGGGAACAAAATATTGTTATTGCTAATTGTGATTTAAAATAATTGCCTGTTGCAAGCAATTTCTTCATTTTTCACAATTTTTCCTTGTAGCTCTTCTTGGGGGTGTTATCGGACTAAGAAATTTAAGTGAATTGTATAGAGAGCCATATCCAGTAAGCCTGGGATTACTCAATATTTGATGTCATAGTATTCTGACCTGTTATCATTTACAGCATGTTTATTACTATACACCCCCATATCTTAACCCTTGTCATGCTGATCCAAGAATATTCCTGCTTTGACAATGGCTTTGGCAGGTGTAAGACTAAGATCAGCCTGCACAGATTGCAAGATTGATCAAATTATGTCATAGTTTTCATATATAGTGAAAAGAGGAAAAATATTCAGAAGGACAAGTGCTAATATAGGAAGACATGCTCATTCTGTGTATGCCTTTTTCAGGAATAGACAGGGATCAGAGCATGCCCATCAGAAAGGATGCGTGGGATTTTCATCCAGCTAAAACTTTTACCCTTCAAGATCAGTCCACAGCATCTGAAAAACGAAACAGTTTTGAGTGTGACTTGTGTGGAAAAATATTTTCGTTTAAATCGAGCCTTAGTCGACATAAATCTACTCATGGAGGAGCAAAGCATTATCAGTGCAAATATTGTTCGTACAAGACAAACAGATTGGACAACCTTAAAACACATCTGTGGACGCAACATGAATCAGTGATACATAAATAGAGGATATTGAATGAGGTGCCATGGAATACCGAATTTATTAACCCAGTGCCAGATGACAAAAATTTGAACAGGTCTAAATTGAAAAGAGTTGCAGACGTCAAATTAAATTTGATTAATTCTAGATATTTTCAATTTTTGGGGTAGAAAACATTGTGTAAAATGAAGAAGCTATTTCTTCACATTACACAATGTAATCCAATTGCTTTTTTTGAGGGGCGTCCAAAAGCTTCATGGTGTGGGAATTTGTTAACCCATTTCCACATAGTGACACGTTTAAATGCCCCGCAATATGAAAGCTTTGGAAAACATTGTGGAGAATGAAGAAATTATTATCATTAACTACAATTTTTTCTACCCTAAAACAAAGATTATGAAGATTTGGTCAGCTTCAAATTGTTGTCTGCAACTTCTTTGATTTTGGACTGGTCTAAAATTTTATCATGTGGGAATGGGTTATATGAGTCGTCAATATACTGTTAACCCATTCCCACACAGCAAAATTTTAGACTGGTCCAAATTGAAAGAAGCTGCAGACGACAATTTCAAGTTAATGGAATTTTGAATTTTTTCGTCTTTTTGGAAAGAAAACATTATGGATAATGAAGAAATTGCTTGATACAAGCAATTTCTTCATTTTCCACAATGTTTTCCAAAGTTTTTTTCTTGAGGGGCGTAAAAAGGAGGGATTGAGTTGGAATGGGTTAAAATGAGGATCTGGCGAGTTTTTATCCGTTTTAGATGACCAGTTTAGTAAATTGGTGATTTTATGAAAACAAAGTTGAAATTTTATTTATAACATGATTTTTATGCCCCCCATATCAAAAGATTTGAGGCATATTGCTTTACCGTTGTCCGTCTGTCTGCAAAACATGACCAAAAAACTTAACATTGCCAATTACTACCAGCCTATTTAAGATACAATGCTCATAATTGGTATGATGATACATCGCTATAATATGCATGTCCTCTTGTCAAGGTCAATTGATAAGGTCAAGGTCACATACCAAGGTCAAACGTTTAGTCCTGTTGTGGGGACATTGTGTTTCACTAACACATCTTGCTTTTTAATAAATATCAGTAAAAATTAATTGATATATGATAATGTTCTGTGAAACATATAACACGGTATGTAAAATGACATCATTACATGCATTATTTCATTGTTTTGGCAGTAAAGGCTTTACCTTAGGGTTTTAATTTATTTTCATAGGGTTTGTTTCACTCTAGAGCCCTAGGTCATATTATAAGTGAAATGATTTTTATAGTGTTAACTCTTGTAATGCTGAATAAAATCCTTGTACAAAATTGCATTAAAATCAAAGGACTGATAGCACTGTTGGTCGGAATGTTAGTTTGGGAATTGATCTTATAGATGATTTTGGCATAAAGTAGGGCTCTGCAGAGTGGGTGACTCAGGCGAAAAAGTCGCCTTGTTTCATAAAACTTTGTCTGATTTGCTGATCAAAGCGAAGTCGAAGTCGCCTGGAATTTTCGGGAAGTCGCCTGGATACGATAGGTGATAACCAAATCTGGCCCAGTGGCTATAAAATCAGGGGACAGTGTGCAATTATACAACTGTCTGTCGGAAGCCCTTTGGTCGTAAATCAAGTGTGTATCGATACTGTAGTCGCGACGCCAGCAGATTATCAGAAATAGGGGTATGTTCTGGCAGCTAATAGTCAACATGCTTGCTTCATTCACACCTACGCTGATTGATTTCAGCAATGCTGTGTATACTCTTGGCACTAGAAATCTTTATTTAAAATCCTTTCCCTTCTTAAGTTTTAATTAATTCTGTAAATTAAGTTATCATCAGTCTACGAGATTTGTTGCTTACTTTCACATAATGAGAATAATGGCCGACATTTACGGACGCCCTGTCATTTACCAGAAGTTAAGATATTTTTAAAAAATTGAAATCTTGCTGAAAAATAATTCTGCCAAAAATCTACGTAGAGTAAATTCATTTTTCATTAGAATCCTTCAATTTGAGTTATCTGCTTTAATTGTAACAAGTGAAGAAAATTATGGCAAACAATTTAAAGGCTTCTACGGTCTTTTCCTGAGATTTTTGTTATGATACATTCTATCCAAAAACTAAATTTCACTTACTTGTGTTGGTAATAACTCCTTTAAATAACATGTAATCCTATAAAATGTAACAAATTATCCTGTGTTAACTTTAAACCTCTGCATGTACAGAGTCTGGTTTTGTGTACTGAGCAGTAACCCTTACCCTTTACACACTATAACTGACTTAATCACAGAGGACCTTTTTTGACCAATTAATGACAATTTTTATCCATTTATATGTTATCAGGTAAAGTGCACAGACTTTAACTCATTACCACACAATCCCCCATTTTGACATCTTGAAATGTTTGTATGGGAAACTGTGGAAAAAGGAGGAAATGTTTGCAGCAAGCAATTTATCCTTTCCCCACATGTTTCTACCCTCTTTGGCACCTTCTTTCTTATTTAAGCTCACTGTGAAATGTCTTATTTAGCTTCTTTCAGTTTGTACCAGTCTGACATTTTTTCTTCTGGTAATAGTTTGATTAAATACATGTTGTTACAATAAAATCTTTTCTCATTTTCTGCTTCAAATAGAAACACTACTCATTTCATTCAGACTGCCTATACACTATTTGCATTTTTTTATTAGTTGACTTTTTTTATCATATATAAATCTATTGTGAAATATTAATAAAAAATAAATTCAGAATCAAACTCTTGAATTCTAAAACAAAAAAAAAGAAAAATACAAAAGTATTTGTTCACAGGAATAAGATCTTTATTGAGGACTGAAAGGATAAGCAGTATTTTCTATGTTTATTGCATGATACATAATATAAAATGCAACTACTTAGTTGTAAAGCTATTTTTTTTTTTTTCTGATAGAAATGAGGAATACGCGCAAAAACTTAATTTTTAACACGATCCACTTCTCCTGAAAGTCTCACCACTTCTCCCCATTTTGAAAAACTTCTCCCAATTCTCAGACTAGTGAGAAGTGACTTCTCCCCAAATTCTGGGAGTCTGCAGAGCCCTGATAAAGAGGACAAATAGGAGGTGTAGACTAAGATCAGACTGCACAAATGTGCAGTCTGATCTTAGTCTACACCTCCTACCAAAACAGGAATATTCCGGGATCAACATGACAATTGTCAGCATTTTGTTTAAGCTATGCTATTATAGCCTGTCTTTACATGGAATAATACTTTGTCTTGGCACAAGTCTTTGTTTTTGCTCTTGTTTATTCGCTTGACGAATTGCTGCTGACTGAAAAAGAAAATTACCAATCTATTCAAGACGACCAAGTTTTAGAAAATACTGAATTGCAGAAGACAATTTCAGTTGATATATTTGAAATGTCTTGGTTTTTTAACATAGAAAAAATTGCCCAGAATGAAGAGAATGCTATTTAGCTAAACTGAAAGGTTTTTGTCCCCTGTGCCCAATTTCAGTTGAGAATTTAAGAGAGATCAATGAATTAACCCTTGTCATGCTGAATTGCTTAAAAATCAAAGGCCTGGCAGTAATGGAATGTCTTTATGCAGGTCAATATTTCTCTGGAAAATTTTTAATTTAAACAACTCTGGCTGAAAGGGGATAAGCAGGGAATGTAGGCAAAGATCAGATGGCACTTAAGTGCAGGCTGATCTTTTTCTATATCTCCTGTCTAAACAAGAATATTACGGGTTCAGCATGACAAGGGTTAAGAAGGAAGTCAATTAAATAAAAAGAAACATTGACTTAAGTATCTCAGGTGAAGCATCCAGGGCCATTATGGCCCTCTTGTTACATAATGCATTTCTCAGTGTACTAACAGGATAACCGGTAGACACACAACTCTCATTTAACCCATTACCAGATGGAAAAATTTCAGACCAGTCCAAATTGAAATGCGTTGCAGACAACAATTCAAAGTACTGTAAATCAGGTAATTTTCACGTCTTATTTTCGCGTGAGGAGGACCCGTAGACTTATTAGCGAGTTCATGAATTCGCGAGCAGCCATATTGTACTTGGGTAATTTCTGTACATATCTTCGGGAATACATCGACGAAGAAACAATCAATATAGGATTACATACCGATCTGATACCGACCTATAAATCGAATAATTACTAGTCATTCAATTTACAAACACTTATCTATTCTCTATTCTCATAGTCTAACGATTTTTCTTCTGAAATCGCTCTAAGATCTCAAATTAAGCATTAAAGTTTAATTCAATTTTGGAAAGAGCCGAAAAAGAAGTTTAAAGTATAATAGTAATATCGTAAAGCACAGACCCATCAAATTATCAATACAATAATAGTCTTACCAAAATGTCATAGGCAAAATAATTATATCCCATGTCAAAACAGTTTTTAATTGATTGATTTTACATCGACTGCTTTCAATTTGTTGAAAGCTTCTAAGAGTCTGTGCAATAAATACTCAGTTACAACTTTTTAGCTCTTTGTTGTCTAATTGTCGTCGCCTAGAATTCGATCACCTCGTCTATGTTTGTATATCTTTGTTCAATACACTAAGTGGACTAATTGGACACTTTAAAAAATGTGGATTGCTAAAGATTCGACCTGTTCTCAAAATTGATTTATTTTTTTTAACCCGAGAAGGTGATAATCCCCATATGAATGAAATCTAGTGGGATGATGCCAAAATGGTGAATATTTTGTTATTTGACCTTCGTGTTCCCCGGCTTACTTGGATCTCTCCGTATATTTCTTGACAAAATGGTCCAATTAAAGCAAGATTTTTTAATTCGCGAGCTTGTTGTTTTGAGAATTGAGCGAAAATAAAACCCTCGCTAATAACACCCGATTTACAGTATATGAAAATTTAGATTTTTTCAGCTATCTTGTTAGAAAACATTGTGGAAAGTGATGAAATTGCTTGTCACAAGCAATTTCTTCAAATTGCTTGTCACAAGCAATTTCTTCATATTAGGCAATGTCTTCCAATTGCTTTTTGATCAAGTCAGAAAACATGGTGGTGATTCTATCTTGGAGAAAAAGATAGAAGTCTTCATATGTGATTTCATGATAAGGATAACTTAACAGACAAATTAGAGAATGACTTCAATTATCATACAAATTGTCATATACAGTCCTGACTGCATTTGTGGCCGTTCAGGCCTTTGATTTCAGCTTTCTGGGTAGAAAACATTGTGGAAAATGATGAAATTGCTTGTCACAAAGCAATTTCTTCATTTTACACAATGTTTTCAAACTGTTTTTCTTGAGGGGCGTCACTGTGTGGGAATGGGTTTAAAATGGACTTATTTATCGGTAATTTATTCATTGCATAAAGGTCAAGATATTTCAATAATTTCAAGCTATAACAAAAACTAAATCAACATAGTATTAAGTATGCTAGATTGAGGTATAAATGCCATGAGTATACTTCACAGGGGATAACAAAAAACATTTAAATCACAACATTGGAAAATGTGCTCTTCAAATTATGGCCTTTTGGTCACATCAACCCATTCCCACAAAGTGTTGCCCCTTAGTGAGAAAAAAAGATTGGAAACAAATGACAATTTTAACAAGCATTTTCTTCATTTTACACAATGTTTTTTATCCAGAAGTTGAAAATATCTAAAATTTCATTGACTTTTAAGTATTGTCTGTAACTCCTTTCAATTTGGACTAGTCTGAAATCTTGCTGTGACGTCTGGTTAATTGTTCTTGGTTTACAAGTTAAAAAACTAACTTTTTTTGCCTTGCATTTTGTGATTGTAGACACATGTTGGTCTTGGCAAGGTGACAAATTATTGTTGTTAGATTATAGTACTATGTGTTATCACGTGATCATTTGACATTCTTCCTCTAAACACAAACTCCCACCCATGGGTGGATAATTGTAAACCTAAGTTGGATGAGCAACTGGAGGCTAGGAATAGATGTAGTGATAGTACTCGTGTGAGAAATACAAGGAATTCATAGTTAGGTTCTCCAGCCGCCACAATATGACTGAAATACTGTAAAGTGGCATTAAACCCCATTCAAGCAAACACTAACTCCAACCCATGGATGAACTAGACATTGTCGACAGGCGGACTAATACCCCCCAACAGGGCTTGTCCATGCACATGTGCTATCCCCCAAAGGGCCATAAGAAAAAAACAGACTTTTTAATTAAAGAGCCATAACTCAGTCAAAAATCAATGGACCATAACCAAAATAGGATATGCACATGTCTGAATTATACCAAGTCTTTCTGTGAAATTTGAATCAAATCCGCCCAATGGTTGCTGAGAAATTGAGCGGACACAACAAAAAGCTAGACAGACAGACGGACGGACCCTCTGACCGAAAAGCTGACTCCTATATAACCCCCCAAATATATTTTGGCAGGTATTATAATAGTAAACCTTAGTGGGATTAGCGGCTGGAGGCTTGGAAAGAAGTGATGGTAGTACTGGTGTGAGAAATACCAGGAATTCATGGTTAGGTGCTCCAGCTGCCACGATGTGACTGACATACTGTTAAACCATTCCAACTCAATCCCTCCTTTTTACGCCCCTCAAGAAAAAAGCTTTGAAAAACATGGTAGACAATGAAAAATTGCCTGTAACAAGTAATTTCTTCATTATCCACAATGTTTTCTATCCATTTTAAACAATGTTTTCCCAATTGTTTTCTTGAGGGGCTGCTAAAAGTGTCACTAAATAACCCACTACCACACAAAATGCTATATTACACCCCTCAAGAAAAGGTTAATGAAAACAACATGAAAAATGTAGAAATTGCTTTTAAAAAGCCATTTCTGTGTTTTCAACATTTTTCTCTTAGTGACCCAGAATTACAGAGATATTGAAATTCTATCAACTTGAAATTGTCGTTTGCAATTTCTCTGATTTGAACCAGTCTAAAATTTTGTCATCTTGTAATATATTAACAATTTTTCATCACTGGTTTCTCTGTTCACCAATTCATTGTGCATGTCTATACAATGGCTAGCCAGGAGTGAAAATGAGTAGGTTCTTTGTCATTGTTGCTGCTATCATGGCTCAGTCAGTAGCACGTCAGACCCCTAATCTTCAATCATGGGATGTCATGGGTTCAGTCTGTGTCGGCGGCATATATTCTTTCCGACATTTGTCTCTCACCAATGGTTTGATAATTGTAAACCTAAGTTGGATAGGACCTGGAGGCTAGGAAAGGATGTAGTGGTAGTACTGTTGTGAAAAATACCAGGAATCCATTGTTAGGCAGCTGCCGCAATATGTCTGAAATACTGTTAAAAGCGGCGATAAACCCCATTCAAACAAACAAACTTTGTCATTGTTGTTACCCATGGTACTTTTATTACGCTATGTCATTCCATTCAAGTAGGAATGGAGTGTAAACTGCGAGACCCATTGGGGCAAACAATGGTTCTTTGTATGCACATTTCAGGCAATGAAGAGCACCAGTTCAAGATTAAAAGAACAGAGAGAGGTTTTGAATGTCCCATGTGTGACAAAGTTTACTCCACTAGGACTGGTGTGATTAGACACAAAGTCAAACATGGCTGGAGAAAAGATTACAAGTGTAGATATTGTCCTTATCAGACAAATAGGACGGACTGTCTGAAACTTCATATGTGGAATAAACACCTTGACCAAGCTCATCATTTTTAACAAATGACTCAAAAGTCAAAAGTTTATAGACCCCCCAGTTGGTTAACCCATTTCCACACAAGCCCTCCTTTTTACGCCCCTTAAGAAAAAAGCCGTGGAAAAAATTGTGGGTAATGAAGAAGTTGCTTGTATCAAGCAATTTCTTCAATATCCACAATGTTTTCTATCCAAAAATACAAAGAAAATATAAATTCCACCAACTTGATAATATCGTCTGCAGCTTCTTTCAATTTGGACCAGTCTAAAATTTTGTTGAGTTGGAATTGGTTAACAAGAGGCCCAAGAGATATTTCAGAGATGACAATCCTGGAGGTTTTTCAAAAATATTACTGGGAAATCACTGTCATTTTTCACAATATTTTTACCCAGAAAGTTGAATGAATAAAAAATTTTGTTTACCTTAAAGTGGCGTCTGTACCTCAATTCAATTTGGATTAGTCTAAAATTTGGTTGTCTGGTAATGGGTAAAACACTTTCCATCTTTGTGTTTATGCTCTGCTATTTCAATTGACTGGTTGTGACTTTTAACCCTTGTCATGCTGAACCCGGAATATTCCGGTTTTGGCAGGAGGTATAGACCAAGATCAGTCTGCACATAAGTGCAGTCTGATCTTAGTCTACACCTCCTGCTTGTATTTTTTCTGTCAGAGTTGTTAATGAAGCTGATTTCCAAAAGAAATATTGATTTTTTGAACAACGAGTTCTATCAGTGCTTTCAGCCCTTTGATTTGACAGCAATTACAGCATGACAAGGGTTAATCGGTTGAAAAATCAAGAATTTAGAATGAAAAAGTAAGGAGAAGTTTTGCAAATTTTTTTGTAGTAATTATTGAAAAGTCATGCTGACCTTTAACCCTGGTAATGCTGAATTAACCCACACAACAGAATTTTAGACTGGTCCAAATTGAAAGAAACTGCAGACAACAATTTCAAGTTGGTGAAGTTGACAAAGGGCTCTGGGTAAGCTATTGTGATAGGTTCTTCCGTCATCCATAGTTCTGGTGTGAGAAATACCAGGAATCCATTGTTAGGTGCTCCTGCCGCCGCGATATGACTGAAATACTGTTAAAAGCGGCGTTAAGCCCCATTCAATCTCCCAAACCTTAAGGCCTAGAGCTTTGATATTTTGTACAAATCAACATCTATTGACCCTCTACCAAAATAATTCAAAGAATTACCATATTTTGAAAATTAGCCCTTTTCTCTGTGATCCCTGGTTTTACAAAGAATTAAAGAAGGAAATGTTTTAAAAAAATCTTCTTCTCCCAAACCATAAGGCCTAGAGCTTTGATATTTGGTGTGTATTAATACCAATTGACCCTGTACTAATATACTTCATAGAATTACTGTATTCTGAAAATAAGCCTTTTTCTGTGCAATCCCAGAAAGGAATATAGAAGGATATCATAGAAAATGTTCTCCTTATAAACCATTAGGGCTAGAGCTTTGATATTTGGTATGTATTAATTCCTATTGACCCTCTACTTAAGTACTTCAAAGAATTACTGTGCTCTTGAAATTAGCGCAATATGGTTCGATCTTCACTATACCTAGGATTAAAGGAGAAAATCTTCTCCAAAATGATTAGGTGTAGGCCTTTGATATTTTGTATATTATATCGTAAAGTCTTGAGCAATCATACTCAGGGGAGCGATATAGGACCATCGTGGTCCTCTTGTGGTTTTTTTTAGTCTTTTAGGATAGAAAACATTGTGAATAATGAAGAAAATGCTTGATACAAGCAATTTCCTCATTTTCCACAACGTTTTAAAAGCCTTTTTCTGGATGGGCGTAAAAAGGAGGGCTTCTTAGGGAATTGGTTGAATAATTACCAAAAATTTATGTGATTGAAAGGACTGAAAGTACTGGATGTTCTTATAGTATGTCTTCTGGAATAACTTTTATAAACAATTTGCATGGAAGGGACATGCTGATCTTTGACCTTAACCCTTTCCTGTTTTGCAAAATTTTAGACCTGTCCAAATTCAAAGGATTTGCAGACAAAAATTTAAAGTTGATTTTATTTGGAAAAATAACCCTTTAGTAGAGTGGAAAATATTGTTGAAAAAGAAGAAATTGCTTGTCACAAGCAATTTCTTCTTTTTCCACAATGTTTTCTCAATTACAAAATCACAGGGACGTAAAAACCAGGGATTAACCAGGAAAGGGTTAAAAGGAATAGGAATGTGCCGTGTTTAGAATGATGAGTTGATTCATGATGCTAGCTTAATCCATTCCCACACTGTGACGCTTTTTTATGTCCTTCATGAAAAACAATTGAGAAAACATTGTGGAAAGTGAAGAACTTGTTTGTAACAAGCAATTTCTTCAATTTACTCAATATTTTCTACCCAGAAAGTGTAAAAAAATCTAACATTTCATATACTTTAAAAAGTCGTCTGCAACTCCTTTCAATTTGGACCTGTCTAAAACTTTGCTGTCTGGTAATGGATTAAACCAAACCAGCTAAAGTCCCTGCATTAAAAATGAGGCCTGGGTAATGTTAAAATCTTTGTTGAAATTCCATTTTCAGCTCTTGATTTGGAATAGAATGTAGATATATGGTCCGTTGTGTGTCAACATCTTTCGTGCACTCTAGAGGCCACAATTTTAGCTCAAAATGTCATGATATTTGGTCAGGATGTTTGTCTCCATGAAATAAGGTTTTATTCCAGTGACAAAATGTTTTATCTGTGACATTTGGCTGTAGAGGGGTAATAATCTCATTTGGTGATAGTCTAGCTTTAATTTAATCCATTTGAAATTGTTGTCTGCAACTTCTTGTCTAAATTTTCTCTTTTGGTACTGGATTAAGGAATGTTGTCTTTAGTTCATATCTATAAATAATATATGCCCCCCCCACACACACACACACACCAATAAGATTTGGGAAAGTTGCTTTACCTTTATCCGTCCCTATGTAGAATGCACCTAAGTGGTTAAGAGTCATATTTTGGGATCAAACATAAAAAATACACAGATTTAATGATGGAAAAGAGCTTCCAAAATACCATGTAAGCTGTGGATTATATACATCACAACAGGGCAAATAGTCCATGACATTAGGTACAGGCCAACTCCAATTAAGAGACGCAGAGCATATCTTTTGTTTTCATGGAGGTATGAACTGAAAAACCTAATCACACTGTATGAATCCGCGAAACTGATTCATACATTGTGTGATTATGTTTTTCAGTTCATACCTCCATGAAAACAAAAATTTTCTGTTCATTTCTTATAATTTAATAGCATCGAGCGAAGGAAACAAAAGCTTTAGAAATTTTGATACCTTTTTGTATGGGACTATTTTGTGCGGAAGCATACAGAATCGCTGCGTGCTCAAAATTTTGTTCATGGAGTTATGAATAATTTTTCTCGACCAATCAGAACGCTCGTTTTTGATAAAGGAAACTAAAAATTGAATTAAATGGGTTTGATATAACCATGCTTGACTATTTATACTTTGTTCTATCTTTTCTGGATTATTTATGCATTGATCGCTAACCTAGAAAAAAGTTACCGTCTACTCTAATTTGATCTTTGTCTTTGCTTTCCGATTGTCATACAGGTCATGTTTGAAAATAGCTGTATTTGTCTCTATTTCAGGACTGGAATATAGACAAATACTTGACAAAGATGGGGGGACTAAAGACCGACCATTTGTGTGCCAAATATGCAGGAAGGCATTTCATACAGGCTGGGCCTTGAGAAGACACAATAGAACACATACTGGTGAAAAGCCATTTAGTTGCCATATTTGTGGCAAACGATTTCCAGCCAAACGGAACCGTAATAGTCATGTGTTTAATGTTCACCAAAAAGTGTTTCAAGAAACTTTAAATATATCATGATGAGTTATTTAAAACAATTTCTTCATTACTAACAATGTTGAAAATATCTGGAATTTAATAAACTTTAAATTTTCGTCTTCAATTCCTTTGAACTTTTCCAATTGTGTTTCTTAGGGGATGGTTAAAAGAGGGATTGTGTGTGAATAGGTTAAATGTGATGTACAATTATGCTCTTTGCATTTTCTTAACTCAACTAAAATTTTATTCAGTGTATGACGCCATCATAGCGCAGTCAGTAGTGCATCAGACTCCAAATCTTCAATTATGGGATGTCATGGGTTTGATACCCTGGGGTGGCACCACATGTCCCTTCTGACATTTGTCCCTCACCAGTGGATAATCGTAAACCTAAGTGGGATAGCAACTGGAGGCTAGGAAAAGATGTAGTGGTAGTGCTGGTGTGAGAAATACCAGGAATCCATTATTAGGTGCTCCAGTCGCCTGGATATGACTGAAATACTGTTAAAAGTGGCTAACCCCATTTGATCAATAAATCAATTGTTAAGTATATGACTCAAACATTAGAATCACACAATCACACTTTTTTACGCACCCCAAGAAAAAAAATAGGAAAAAATTTTGGAAAATGAAGAAATTGCTTGTCACAAGCAATTTCTTCATTATCCACAATGTTTTGTACCCTACTAAACAAATGTTATTAAAATTTACCATTATGAAAATGTCGTCTGCAACTTCTTTTAATTAATATCTAAAATTGTGTTGTCTGGTAATGGGTTAAATTTTGTCTGGAAGGCGTATGTATGGGGCATCAACTCAAAATTTGAAAAATACATAGAAATATAGGACATTTCAGAGTAGAAATATAGGACAAATATAGGACATTTCAGAGTAGAAATATAGGACAAATATAGGAAATTTCAGAGTGAAAAGATAGGACATTTCAGAGTGAAAATATAGGACAAATAAAGAACATTTCAGATTTAAAAATATAGGACAAATATAGGACATTTCAGATTAAAAATATAGGACAAACATAGGACAATACTGATGGCCTCCACCTTTCTCAAAGCCATCCCTTACCACCTTTTTATGATATTTCTAATTACAACTACTTAGTTTTAACATGAAATGATGTGTACATTAAAACATAACCATTAAACCTTCATTTGCCTGTTAATGGTTGTATATGAAAAGCTTATGATCAGACATCAAACACACATGACATCCTAAAATGACACATAAAACAGTAAACTGCTTGAACGAATTAAACAAGAAACTATATAAAATCGATATTTGCTTAACAAATTCCAACACAAAGACACTTTTGGACGCCCTTAAAGAAAAAAAATTTGGAAAACACTGTGTAAAATAAAGAAATTGCTTGTAACAAGCAATTTCTTCATTTCACACAATGGTTTCTGTCCAAAAAGACCAAAAAAAAATTATTAAAATAAAATTCCTTCAACCTGAAATTGTCGGCTGCAGCTTCCTTCAATTTGGACCAGTCTAAAGTTTTGTTGAATGGGTTAAACAAGAAACTATATCAAAATGATATTTGCTTAATCATATATGATAATTATGACTGGGAGACTCCTGATTTCACACTTGTCGTTGTGTCGATTGTGAGGTCCTGTCATGACTTGACATCTAGATTCAGAAGTCTGTTTAGATTTGGATCCTGAAGAAGATCCAGCCTCACTAGATCTTGATGTGCTGGGTTGTTCATCACTCTTTAGCCTATTTGCATCTTTAATATCTATACTTTTATCTAGTAATTTTCTCTTTTTCTCCTCAAATGTTTTCTGCTCTTTTCTTTGTTCCTGTATTTTTTCGAGAACTTTCTTCTGTCTTTTTAGTTGCTGTCTCTATCATCATCTGAGTAACTTGAATCAAATTAAAATCTTGGCTTTCCACTGCTGCCTTCATTTTCTCATTACCTTCTTTCACCCATTCCAACACATTGACGTTTTGGGACGCCCCTCAAGCAAAACAAATCGGTAATCATTGTCTGAAATGAAGAAATTGCTTGTAATTTTTAGCTCCACTGGTTGAAAGCCAGCGAACTATTGTCATGATCATTGGGTCATGATCATTGGGTAACCCTTTTCACCATATTCCTTATATGGTGGAACCTTAAAAAATCTTCTTCTCAGAAACCAGTCGATAGATTTAAACCAAACTTCACAGAATCGATCAATGCCATTGGGTGACCCTTTATCAGATTCCTTCAAAGAATTTTGATTGGATGAAAAGCATAGCTGAAATGGGCGGGAATAATTATATATATGGGGAAAGCTTTGAAAATCTTCTCAGAAACCTGTTTTGATTTCAACCGAATTTCACTAGAATAATCCTCCGCTGACTCTTTTTCAGATTCCATCAATTAATTTTGATTGGTTGAAAATGTGGCTTTTATGGTAGTGGCTTATGTCAATATATGGTATACAGTGAATCTTTAGAAAATGTTTATACCTTTTTCATCTGATTTAATAAATGAATTTACTTCTGTAAAACAATGATATGTTTGAAAAACTCAAGGACTTCAACTACAAGATTTATTTGCCACACAAGATGAATATGATTCGGTTTATATTGAATTCCTGAAAACACCATTTTCTTCATCAGTACATTCAGGCCTGTGGGGCGAGACAGGTGCTCAAGGGACTCTAGTTTCATTTGACACATTCCTTTCCACCTAGAAAGTCTTAAAAAATCTAAACTTTCATAAACTTTAAATTGTAGTCTGTAACTCCTTTTAATTCGGTCAAGATGCTCTATCAACTAGTACAATAAGTATTTTCTGATAATTCCCTCTTAACCCATTCCAACTCAATCCCTCCTTTTTACGCCCTTCAAGAAAAAGCTTTGGAAAACATTGTGGAAAATGAAGAAACTGCTTGTATCAAGCAATTTCTTCATTATCCACAATGTTTTCTATCCAAAAAGGTGAAAACATTTAAAATTCCATCAACTTGAAATTGTCGTCTGCATCTTCTTTCAATTTGGACCAGTCTAAAATTTTGGTGAGTGGGAATGGGTTAACATCTGCATTTCAATGTGGTAAAATAAGAGCATTCTTTACCACTTTAGATAATATCTGATACTTTGGCTTACCATCAGATTGTTTAATATCAAAGACTTCTCTCTACTAATGGACTATCTGCTTCTCTGAATCAGGACATTCACCTTGTCAACCAAACTAAAAATCTTCCATTCATCAGATGCCTTGGCAACCTCTACATCGGCCAAATTCAATTTCTTGGCTACATACACTATATAATTAGTTGAAGAATGTTTTACTTTCTCAGCATTAGGACAAACACAGACTTCTCAATTATTTGTTATCTGAGGAAGATATGTCACGGTAGAGCTTTGGAATGTTCTTATTCCGAGTAAAGACGTCTTCTGTGCATTTCTATCAAGCTTCTTAAGCTCTTTCCTGATTGGTTCTCCAATTGATATATCATCAACTGACACTTTGATCAAAATGTGCCAGCTCAACACCAACCTTTACCTTATCCACATTCTCCTTGATGAACCTCACGAACAAATATTCTCAAAATATTGCACATCTTATCACACAGTCGATTGATTTGAGGCTCCTTCCTCTGGCATGACCTAATGAAGTCTTCAAAAATCGAGACTGAATAAAAAAAAAGTTGGACCAGTCTAGGTTGTTTACTTGTTGTACCTAGGGATGTCAGTGTTCTCTTGAAGGCAGCACTAGTGGGAGCCGTGGATGAGTCAGACTTAAGAACATTTATAAATTCAGTAGTACCAACCCACTGGTCAAGAATACTCCTTATTCTTGGTCTAATAGAAAGCTTAACCTTTTTCCCAAATAAGCCCTCCTTTTTACGCATCTAAAGAAAACAGCTTTGGAAAACAGTGTGGATAGTGAAAAAGTGCTTGTGACAAGCAATTTCTTCATTATCCACACTGTTTTCTATCTAAAAAGACGGGGGGAAAATGCCATCAACTTGAAATTGTCGTCTGCAGCTTCTGTCAATTTGGACCAGTCTAGAATTTTGATGTGTTGGAATGGGTTAATAAAGCGGCAACTAATATTAAGAAATTTGTGTAGCTAATATTCATCCAGCAATTGCTTATAGTGGAAGTTTGTGGATATCAACTACTCTGATTTCTTACCTACAGAGACTTTGACACAAGTGGGAGAAAAACCTAGTTACAGTTGTGTTTTGACCCCTCGGATTTAGCCCTAAAAATCATTTGTTCGTGACATACACCATTTCTTTATTTGTTCAGCACAGAAAGGCAAAATAGTTTTGATTGATTGAATGAATGGGGTTTAATGCCACTTTTAACAGCATTTCAGTCATATCGCGGCGGCTTGAGCACCTAACAATGGATTCCTGGTATTTCTCACACTAGTACTACCACTATCCTAGCCTCCAGCTGCTATCCCACTTAGGTTTATGATTATCCACCCATTGGTGAGAGAAAAATATCGGAAAGGATATGTGCTGGCACCGGGATCGAACTCATGACATCACATGATCGAAGATTGGGAGTCCGGTGCTCTACCGATTGCGCTATGAAGGTGAAATAGTGCTACTTAAACAAGGTTTTCCCGTGAGCAGACACCAGCCAAGAGATGTAGAATGCACAGAGTGCTTTTGCTCCCCTTGTATGACTAGGAAACAAGAACAGTTATGGTGGCCCACGTCTTGTAGCCAACCACACTTTGCAAATGCTCATTTACGAAAAAAACCTTTATCACCGGTCTTGGGCACTATTGACCAACTATTGAAGCTGGTATGATCCAAGATATTTGGAAAAAAGAAACTTGCTCGGAGGGCAAAACAACTCGGCATTTAAGAGAACTAATGCCTGATTGTGTTTCGGACAAGTGTAGGACTTGGTTGCCAAATCCAAAAATGCAGCCTTACACTGGACGAATGTGGAGCTAAAATGTGCATATTACCGTACGGCGAAATGCTAAACTCAAAATTTGTAGGTTTTACAAATATTAAAACTGCTATGCTTTCTATTTTTAGCTTGAGTCCCTTGGCATGCCTTAAATCAGAGCAGTCTGAGATATATGTCCATTAGCTACACCATTATCAAACCTTTGCAGTCAAACAATATTGAAATAAAATACTGACAGCATTCGCTCAAAACGGAATTTCGCGTAATGTTTCAAAACAAGGGACTTAATGTATGATTAGTAAATCCGCAATTCTTGTTATGTCGAGTTGTTTTTTCGAGCCAAATTTCAGTTGTACCTGTTAAGCGGTTAATACAGTTTTTGACATGTCTTGTGTTAGTTTAATCGTAGATGTTTGACCGAGGAAAGAAGAAATAAAGTAAAGCTTGTCAATGTCAAATTACCCACTAGAAACCTTTGCGATGTTTTCAGCGTTTTACCCAAAACCCCGGAAAAAAAAAAAACCTGCGGTACGATGTCCGATCTTTGGTTGTTTCTAAGCCGCCGTCATAGCGCAGTTGGTAGCGCGTCGGACTATCAATCTAGAGGTCCCGGGTTAGATCCCCGACGGCGGCACTCATCCTTCCCGACTATTTGTCTCTCACCAATGGGTCGATAATCGTAGACCTATGTGGGATAGCGGCTGGAGGCTAGGAAAGGATGTATTGGTAGTACTGGTGTGAGAAATACCAGGATTCCATTGTTAGGTGCTCCAGCCGCCGCGATATAACTGAAAGATTGTTGAAAGCGGCGTAGAACCCCCATTCAAATAAATTTGTTGTTTCTAGCCTTTTGTCAAGACCTGGAACAATCGAGATAACGATTAACGAATAAATGAATGGGATTTTACTGCACTGTAGGTCTTCTTGGAGTAGGCAACCTTGCCATATATGTTAACCACTCTTCATATATACATAAACCGGGACGAATGTCTTGGAAGAGCTATTGGCTTACCCTCGGTGTCGGCAGCCCACTTGGTAAACCCTCTCCCGTTTTTTGAAATTTAGACTGGTCCAAATCGAAAGAGGTGCAGACGACATTGAAAATTGGACGAAATTTGAAATGAATCCATCCTGTCTGACAGAAATTATTTTCGGGAAAAGTAGAAATTGTTTGTCACAAGCAGTTTCTTCTTTTTCCACAATATTTTCTCAAGTATAAAATCACACCAACGTAAAATCTAGGTTTTGAACAGGAAAGGGTTAAAGTTTTTATATCTCTATTATAACTAGTGCCAGTGTGCTCATTCTGACACTGATCAGATTTTGTTTGTTTGTTTTGTTTGAATGGGGTTTTACGCCGCTTTCAACAATCTTTCAGTTTTATCGCGGCGGCTGGAGCGCCTAACAATGGAATCCTGGTATTTCTCACACCAGTACTACCATTACATCCTTTCCTAGCCTCCAGCTGCTATCCCACATAGGTCTACGATTATCGACCCATTGGTGAGAGACAAATAGTCGGAAAGGATGAGTGCCGCCGTCGGGAATCGAACCCGGGACCTCTAGATTGAGAGTCCGACGCGCTACCAATTGCGCTATGACGGCGGCGACACTGATCAGAAGATGGGCTTTCATTTGAAAAAGAGTCTTGGCCATAGCGCAGTTGGTAGTTGGGACTCTCAATTATGACGGGTGCGATATTAGGTCACGGCACATATCCGAACAGAGGGTATTTTTGGAAGATTTTGAACATAGATGGAGTTTAACCCTTGTCATGCTGAGCCCGGAATATTCCGGTTTTAGCAGGAGGTGTAGACTAAGATCAGACTGCACTTATGTGCAGGCTGATCTTAGTCTACCCCTCCTGCTCATACTTTTCCTTCTCGAGTTGTTTATGGGGTTGATTTCTAACAGAAATATTGAATTTTGAACAACAAGTTCTATCAGTGCTTTCAGTCCTTTGATTTTACAGCAATTCAGTATGGTAATTTATATAGCATGACAAGGGTTAATATTAATTAGCAAAAGGTTTACGGGAGTTGTAAAAGTTCATTTGAGACAATGACATTGCAACTGTGACCTTGATTTTACCCAGTTATGAAAAAAACATTTTACCAAAAACCTTAACCTTGTATATCTTGGTCATGTTTTCTATCCAAAGGTTAAAAAAACCCAAAATTTCATAAGCTTTAAACTGTCATCTGCAAGTCCTTTCAATTTGGACCAGTCTAAAATTTTGCCGTCTGGTAATGTGTTATGCTGAACAATATTCAAGCTTATGTGCAAGTTCGAGTACATTAAAGAGATGAAGAGAATATTTTTTGTTTTCATGGAGGTATGAACCGAAAAAAACTAATCACACTGTATGAATACGCGAATAGTATCGAGCAAAAAAAGTAAAAACTTTACAATTTTTTATTCCTTTTTGTATGGGACTATTTTGTGCGGAAGCATAAAAATAGCTGCGTGCTCAAAATTTTGTTCATGGAGTTATGAACATTTTTTTTTCGACAAATCAGAACGTCCGATTTTGATAGACGAAACTAAATATCAAATTATACAGGCATAAAGGCAATAGGAGTCTTAATCTATTGTTGGTCTTTATATCTACATCTAAATCAGACCCCTTTCCAATTTCACTTGTCAGAATGAGGTCTGATTTTCAGCTCTAACAACTTCGCCAGAGATTTGACATTAAAAAAATCTTTCTATTTGATTTCAGCTTCCACGGGACAATCAGCTTATCATGCTAGACAATCTCTACAATGTAAATATTGCGGGAAAATATTTTCTCGAAAGCTGGCACTCGAGATGCACTTACGAGTTCATACTGGTGAAAAACCACATGCTTGTGAAATTTGTGGTCGACGATTTGCACAATAAGGGAGTGTAAAGGCCCACATGATCACACACATAAAAAGGGATGAAACTCTATTTCAACAGCAGTAATGGATCTTTCGAAGAGGAGGGGTTGATCTGTGATTCTGTAGATCTGTGTAAGGCCTGTTTCAGAGACAAGAAAGTACTAAACAGTTATTTTGACAGGAAAATGAATGAACCTGTTTTTAGCTCACCTGGGTATGAAGTGCCCAAGGTGAGCTCTTGTTATCACCTAATGCCCGGTGTCCGGTGTGGTCGTCTCGAGTCTGTTATCAAATTCTTTAAACGCTTTCTCCTCTCGAGGAGGCGGGCCAATCTTGGTGGAACTTGATGGGAATGTTCCTTTGGTGAAGCTCTTTGAACTTGATCACAATGGCAGCAAAAAAGGGGGAGCATAATGAAATCTTTAAAAATCTTCTCTAAAACCAGGCGACGGAGCGCATTACTTAAGATTATTGTGTATGAATTACCTATCAAGTTTTTTTCAAATGATGCTTCTTGAGTCATATTTTAGCCACGCCCTGGCGCAACCCATTTTCATTGAAACAAAGAATGAAAACTTCAAAAATTGTCTCTGAAACCAGACAGCACAGAGCATCGATATTTAGTATGCAGCATCTCATACGGGACCTCTATTTAAATGTTTCACATGTTGCTCCTTTGCTCATTTTTGGCTTCGCCTGGGCGCATCCTATTGTTACAATGAAACAAAGAATGAAAACTTGAAAAACAAATTCTTCTCTTTTAAAAAAGAAAGCCTAGAGGATTGATATATAGTATGTATAATTTCCCAGTGAACTGTAAAAATTTTGTTCATGGGATGCGCTTTTGTTCATATTTGGGCTTCGCCAAGGCACACCCTATTTGAACATACTTACAAAGAAGGAAAACTTAAAAAATCTTCCCCATAGAGCATAGAGCATTTATATTAAGTATGTAGAACCTAATAGTGAAACTCTACAAGTTTGTTCATGTAAAGAATCTTTTATCATATTTGGGCTCGCCCAGGCACACTTTATTTAGAATAAAAACATAAAAAATCTTAAACCCCCCCCCCTTCTCACCCTTTATTACATTGAAAAGAAAGAAGAAAATCTTTAAAAATAATCTTCTCAAAAACCAGAAATTTTAGAGCTTTGATATATGGTGTATAGGATCTTCAAGTGACCTTTTGCAACGTTTGTTCATGTGATGCCCCTTTGGCTATATTTGAATTCACATGGATCCTTCCTATTTACATAGAAATTATGATTGATTGAATGGGGTTTAACGCCACTTTAAACAGTATTTCAGTCATATCGAGGAGCTGGAGCACCAAAAATGGATTCCTGGTATTCCTCACACCAATACTACCACTACATCCTTTCCTAGCCTCCACCTACTATCCCACTTAGATTTACGATTATCCACCCATTGGTGAGAGACAAATGTCGGAAACGATATTTGACGCCGCTGGGATCGAACCCATGACTCTCATGATTGAAGATTAGGAGTCTGACGCGCTACCGACTGCGCTATGACGGCGGCTTAGAAATTATGAGGAAAATCTTAAAAACAAGTGTTTTTGGACTCATTTAAAGAACATCCAAAGTTACATAAAAACAAAGAAGAAACTTTTAATCAGAATCTTTTTACGACAAGTCACCAAGCTTTAAGGTTTCATATAACGTATAACCAACTGGTGACTCCCTTCAAAATTGCCGTGTGTTTAATATCCCTAAGCTATATCCCAAGTGAGCGCTTTAGGGCTAATTGCCCTCTTGTTATCAGTAGTAATGATTAGTCGTAAACTTTAGTAAATATATTTTCTAGTCTATGTCCTTATGCAGAATCATAAGCTTCTCACCTGACGCACGTCTCTGGATCTTGCCTGATATTGGTCTACATCAGACTCCTTTCTTTCTCTCCTTTTCGAAAAGGTCTGATTTAGAACTATGTAAGGCCTGTTCCAAAGAAATGACATTTCCCAACAATTCTTTCTTTCTGTTTTCAGCTCCGACGCCCCCTTCAACCCAGCGTAAACAATCTCTTCAATGCAGTGTATGTGGAAAATCATTTCCGCGTAAATTGGCTCTCGAGATGCACATGCGTGTACACACGGGACAGAGACCATACGTGTGTGAAGTTTGTGGTCGAGGATTTAAACAGAAGGGACACTTGATGGGGCATATGATACTGCATATGCCCTCAGATTAGCCAGGATACTTAACCCATTCCCACACAATCCTGCTTTTAAACGCACCTCTAAAAAGGGAGTTTGGAAAACATGGTAGACAATGAAGAAATGGCTTGTTACAAGCAATTTATTCATGAGTCACAATGTTTTCTACCCCATTAGACAAAGATTTCATCAATCAAAAAAATAGTCGTCTGCATCTTCTTTGAATTACTCTTTTTGTCGTCTGGTAATGGGCTAAAATAAGATGGGTGCGAAAGGGGTGTGATTCTGCATGCGAGAAAGACAAGCCAGATTTTACATTAGATTTATAGGAGTCTGAAGAGATATTGTTTAACCAATTACCCAAAGAACAGTCCAAATTAAAATAATATGCAGATTATAATTTTATCCCTTACTGTTTTACAAAAGTTTAGACTGGTCCAGATTCAGAGGTTGTTCAGACGACAATTTAAAGTTGATTTTATTATCATTCAGTAAGATAGAAAATATTGTGGAAATATGGAAATTGTGCACATTTGTTTTACTTAGAATTTTGCGTCGATCCCCAGCTGCGACAGTGACATATCCTTTCCGACTTTTTTTCTCTCGCCAATGGACGGATAATCGTAAACCTTGGTGGGATAGCAGCTGGAGGCTAGGAAAGGTTGTAATGGTATTACAGGTGCGAGATATCAAGGAATCCATTTTTAGGTGCTCCAGCCGCCACGATATGACTGAAAATTTGTTAAAAAGCGGCGTTAAACTCCATTCAAACAATCAAATATAATTTTTCAAAATATTCATTACCAAAACTTTTAAATCTATAATTGCAAAAAACTCTGCTCAAATATTTTGTCATTGTCAGTGATCAAAATGGTCGTATCAACTCTAACCCTTGTCATGCTGAGACCGGAATATTCCGGTTTTGGCAGGAGGTGTAGACTAAGATCAGACTGCACTTATGTGCAGGCTGATCTTAGTCTACACCTCCTGCTTGTACTTTTCCTAATCAGAGTTGTTTCTGAAGTTGATTTCTAAAAGAAATATTGATATTTAAATAACAAGTTCTATCAGTGCTTTCAGCCCTTTGATTTGACAGCATTTCAGTAAGGTAATTTATAAAGCATGACAAGGGTTAAGTATAAGATCAAGGCCGAGCGGACCAATGATTTGATGTAAATTGAAGGTCATGGATTAGCGGCCGCGTTGCTGATCACGTACATATGTCCTTTTAATCCTTTCCCACAAAGTTATAGACTGGTCCAAATTGAAAAAAGCAACAGACGACAATCTAAAGTTGTTGAACTTTTAATTTTTTTAATCTTTTCGGGTAGAAATCTTTGTGGATAATGAAGAAATTACTTGTAACAAACAATTTCTTCATTACCGTATTTTTTTCTAAATCCATTTTATTGGGGGCGTAAAAAGGAGGGATTGAGTGGGAATGGGTTAAGGCAAGAGTCAAAGTCAAAAATAAAACAAATGATTAAACCTTTCCCGTTTTTTTTTTTTTTTTTTACGCATGTCTTAATTGAAAGAAGTTGCAGACGACAACTTAAAGTGAGTGCAATTTGAAAAGTAACCAACCCTCATGTTAGAAAATTTTGTGGGAACAGAAGAAATTGCTTGTCACAAGCGATTTCCTTTTCTCCCACAATGTTTACTCATGTATACAGTCGCAGGAACGTAAGAAGCAGGGATTGAACAGGAATTGGTCAAGCGAACTTCGCAGTGGTATAACTGAGAGATTGTTCGAAGCGGCTTTGTTAACATGTGAGACTTAGGAGATTTTGTTTTGTTTTGTTTTTTTAGAAACATAATATATGCTATTACATTATTAATGTTTGCATTCAAAGGGCCATTCTACAATTAAAACACGATCAAAATTTCAAATTGTTCTTTATTGTCTATTCGACTCCTCTTCAGAAAAAAACTGAAGTTTTAGCTCCACCTGCTGAAAGCTAACATTTTTGAGGCGTTGTGTCTGCCATGCGTTCGCCCGTCTGTTCATACGTCCGTCCATAAACTTTACTTTAAAATATTTTCCTTGGTATGTACTGCAAAGGATTTCAACCGACTTTCACTGAAAATACGCTTTGGTGACCTTTCAGCAGATTCCTTCGAAGAATTTTGATCAGATTTAAAAATATTACTTGTATCGCGAGACTAATTTTTATATACGATATACATTGAAATCTTCTTAGAAAACATGTCGATGGATTCCAATGAAATTTTACAGGAGTATTCCCTTGGTGACTCTTTACAATATTCCTGTACGGAATGATCAGATAGGAAGCATTGCTTTAACTCATTCCCACAAAAGCCATTGTTTTCACGCCCCGCAAGAAGAAAGCTTTAGAAAACGTTGTTGAAAATGAAGAAAGTCTTTGTTACAAGTAATTTCTTCATTATCCACAATATTTTCTACCAAAAAGATGAAAAAAAACACAAAAAAAACATCAACTTGAAATTGTTCTATGCAGCTTTTTTTCAATTTGGACCAGTCTAAAATATTGTTGTGTGGGAATGGGTTTATGGGCATGGCAACATTCCATGTATGGTGAATAGTTAAAACTCTTAGAATCTTCTTCTTACAAACCAGCTATTGGATTCCTACAAGGGGAATGATCCCGTGGTGAACCTTTTATATGTGATTCCTAAAAAAATGAGAAGGTTAAAGGTATGGCTTGAATGGGCGGGGCTGATTTACGTATATTGTATTTGGTGGGTTTTGAAAGTCTTCTTCTCAGAGGATGCAATTCAACTAAATTTCACAGGAATGATATTTTAGTGACCCTTTATCAGATTCCTTGAAGAACTTTTATAGTGTTCTTAAAATTTTGCTTTACTCGATTAGCTAAATTCAGATGGGGATCACTTAAAGCGATGCAAGGGAAATATTTTTTACCGCTTGAGATAGGTAAATGCAGGCCGGTGGAGGCGCCCGAGTGCCTCTAGTTAATTGATCTGAGCACAAATCGATCAAGGTTAGATTCTGTGATCTCTTTAAACATTTTCTCCTACGTTGTAATTCATGGTCTATGGTGTCCATAATGACTAATGATCTCAGATAACTAGAAAGAAAATTGCGCAGACCGCAAGGAAGTAGACAACTAGACTTGAATGTGATGAGCCCAACGTAGAACCCCTACACGACGAAAATAAAAACTTAACCACATAACGAGTGATTGAAAACCTATTTTCTTTAGGAAAAAAATGACGAAAAAATCGAATTCTACAGAACTACGTCGAACAAGATATGTTTGTGAAACACCATTCCCCGTAACTGCCGTTTTAGCTCACCTGAGCACTACCTGAGAACCAAGTGCTCATGTGAGATATTGTGATCACCCGACGTCTATCAACGATTTCTTTAGACAAATCTCCCAAACCACTGGGTCAATTTCAACCAAATTCGGCAGAAATATTACTTAGTTGGTCCTCGTTCACAATAGCTCAAAGAATAGAAACACGTGAAACCTCTGGATGCTATAGTGGACAAAATATTGCGAAACAATTAAAAAGATTCATAACTATCTTCTACTCCTGTGCAAGAAGGCGTAGAGCCATGATATTTTGCATGAAACCTCTGTATATTGACCTCTTCCTGAATTGTTAACATCGTTAGGTCCAAAGGGGCGGAGCTCCAGGAGGTGGGGCCTATAAAGAAGCAAGAAACGACCCTTCCTCACAAACCATTGGGCAGATTTGAATTAGTAATTGAAAGCCACATCAGCTCACCTGAGCACAGCGTGCTTAGTTTATTATTATTATTATTATTTATTTATTTTTTGTTTTATATCATCCGTCAACATTATTGTGTGTACTCTTGAGAAGATTTTTGGCTCAAATGTCTTGATATTGGTCAGAATATTCATCTCCATGAAATCTCGGTTAAGTTGGTTGTGGTAAAAAAACTTAAGTCACGAGGTCGAATCTTAGACATCTTAGAAAAGGCGGAATGATGCACCCCACAGCTTGCACCAACGAGTTTATTTTACCCAAACACTGTCCCATAGTTTAAATGCTGCAGGGTAAGATTTGTTTATCCCAGAGACTACCATAATCCCCTAAAATCATATCCCAGACACAACCTTGTCACTGATTTGTCTTCTACATAGGACAATCTGGCCATCTGGCTCGTTGGCCGAGTGGTTAGCGTGCTCTCTGGTGGTTGCGGGTTCGAGCCCCACCCGGGAGGCGGGTACTGTATTTGGGCAGGACACTTTACAGACAGAGCCGAAGTCCACCCAGTTGTAAAAGTGGGTAGCATTGGTAAGAATCCATTGCCTCTCTCTATATGTGCATGATAACATTTTGTATGAGTTAGGACCACGATGGAAATAAGAGTCTTTCGACCTATTATCGTGTTATTCTCGAGGGGAAAAAATCCCAATCACACAGTTCATCTATCGTATCCTATCTATCTTTCCAAATCGTCCATTGCGCGAGTAGACTAAATGGAAAAAGATTCTAATTCCCGAATCTCTATGTCATTTTTCCACAATCATTTAATTGTTAGTTTCGTATATCAAAAATAAGTGTTCTGATTGGCCGAAAAAATATTCATAGCTCCATGAACGAAATTTTCATTACTTAGCTACTGTGTATTTATGCTTCTACACAAAATAGTTCCATGAAAAGTATCATAGTTTGTTAAACATTTACTTTTTTCGCTTTATTGCATTAGATTATAAAATATGAAGAGAATAGTTGTTCTTTTTTTCGCGGACTTATGAAAAGAAAAACCTAATCACAATAATCTATGAATCTGTGCGATTACGTTTTTCGTTTCATACCTCCATAAAAAAATCACTATATCTCTTAACCCTTTCCTGTACAATCACTGGTTTTTACGTCCTTGTGATTTTATACTTGAGAAAACATTGTGGGAAAAGAAGAAATTGCTTGTAACAAGCAATTTCTTCTTTTTCCACAATATTTTCTACCCTACTGAATGGTTATTTTTCAAATTAAATTCGCTCTAAATTTTCGTCTGCAAAACCTTTGAATTTGGACAGGTCTAAAAATATTTAAAACAGGAAAGGGTTAAATAATTTATGTCAGGGTCTTTGCGTCTCATGACAGAAATAACCTCCCATACTAGCACTGACACCAATAACTTCTTTTTCATATCCAATTCTTTTGTATGGTCCTTTGAAAGTAAGCTAAGTATCTTAACTAATAAAAGACTCATTTGGGGATATTTTGTTTTATCTCTTTGGTTACTTTGTTTTTGAATGCCACCCATTTCCTGATTAACTGCATTCGGGCACACAAAAGCAGTACAAGAAAATCCATTAAGGTGATTGGGTACATCCATCTTTCCACACCTCCATTGGTTAGAATCATAAGGCTGTTTGCCTGACAGATCTATATTTAACAAACTACCCAATGGATTTTAATTATATATACATTGTATTTGTGATTCGTCACGCCAAAAAGAGCCAACTGAGAAGCGTAAAACGTAGACTGTGTGGACTAAGATGTGCGACTAATAAGGACTCAAAATTTCAGTATTTTTTGAAGATTATCTGAATCTGAAACGTCCCATTTACCTTCCCGGCTGTATATGCGAACACTTGTTGACCTGTACAGTGGATCCTGTTTATTTTTCAAATATTTTTGCGAGGTTCCCAGATGGGTGCGTTATTTCTCTATAATCTTAATTATCATTTGTAGCTATAAAATTATAAAATTCGATGTTATTTCTTTAAAACAAATTACTTCCGACCTATCATGGCTATTTAACCATCTAATTACTGTGTGATGGCTTTAACGACTTTAATAATTTTCTCCTTGGAACTTGTAAGTGTATCTACTTTCACACTAAATTAATTGAAGAGAGTCAGTCCTAAACGAGTTTGAACCGATCTTTTTGGAACTCGATACGAACAACCGGAGCTATAGGCCTATGCTGTTTTCGCCTAGCTCCAATAAACCGGCACTTAGGATATTTCATCTTAGAAACGGTTATTTTAACCAGTGATTCGGAAACCTTTATTAGGCAAATTATTGGCGTGGCGCCGCCCCTGACGCGAAGCCACTGAAATTGTGGTTTCGAGCAATCGCCTGTTTTGTTAAAGTCTGTGCCTGGGAAAGGACTACGTTTCTAATCTAAGTGCCCGGATGAACCACGTCTCTTGAACCGGAAGTGACTTTTACAAAATGGCGAAAGGTTTGTAACTTTTCTCTTTGAAAAGGCTTGCTAAGCACAAATATCATATAATTCCGCATAATTCCCGGTCTTTTATAATTGCACCCATTCAAAGAAATATCGCCCTGATCTGTAGCTAACAGAGACTTTAGTTAATGGTAAATTTCGCTTGTATATCGTGTAAGAAGTTAGCCGGTAAACGCCAGTTTGCCACGTGTAAATAAAAACTTAGAAAATTATTTCATATGACATGCATTTGGATGCTATGCAAATTATACTATGATTGGTATACTACGTAGGAGTAAAGTAATAAATTAATTAAGTAAAGTAGACTAGTTGGGATGACATGTTGTGGGGGCGATTTGATCAAATTACCTGATGAAATGGTGTGCCAGTGTTATTAAAGTATTAGGTGCCATTAGCTTTTATGACTTTTAAACCAGATATTAGAAGGAAAAGAGCCCCAAATCAAGGCTAATACCTGAAAATAGATATGAAGACTTGGTGAACATCATCAAGTTGGGTTCTACCTGTAAAGTTTCGAAGGCATTGTGGCAAAGGCCATAGGCACTTGGATTCAGGAATTTAAAGCAACATACAAAAATATCTCTCTATCTATATATACATATGCCTAACTCCCCTTTTGGGTATTACTGGCAGGCGTATGTCTGTTCTGGGATAAAAACTTGGTTAGGGTGCCAATTTTTATAAGTATTATGAGTGTTAGATTAATTAAGGGAATGGATGTCTATCAATTATTCATCGGAATATCCTCCATACCCTTGTTTGCCAATTTAGTTAAATAGTGAGGAATTTGGGTACTAAGTGTTGCCGCAGGGCTCGAAATTAGCACTACTGCTAATGAAAATAGTAAATCAAAAGTCTGAAACACTTACCGGTCATATGTTTTGCTGGTTGAAAGAAAGTGAGTCATTTGCAAATTTTGCGCATAACTAAAAATTACATGTATCTTGCATCAGAAGACACTCGACACCGTAATATAACCTTTGTAATGCAAGCATCTGAAAATAGAAAGTTATTCTCAACTCTTTTCAGCGCAAAGAAAATGAATTAATTTTTGTAAAACGGCCTCTATAAGGACTTGGGCTGCCTCTGAGGCATTATCTAATTTTTCATCAGAGGGAAAAATTGTGTCCTACAAATCCCATGACCAGTTCCAGGGTTAATTGCCATACTGTTATAAGCGTCTATATACTGTATAGACACTAAGAACAGGATCACAATTAACACTTGAGTTGTTCATCAACAAAAATTGCTGGATGTCCTTCCACTAGTAACGGAAAATCCGCCTCCAAGGAAAAAAGCTTTGGAAAACATTGACAAGCAATTTCTTCATTTTCCACAATATTTTCTACCCAGAGAGTTGAAAAAATCCAAAATTTCATAAACTTTAAATTGTCGTCTGCAACTTTTTTCAGTTTGGAATGGTCTAAAATTTTATCGTGTGGGAATGGGTTTAATGGTTGATCTCCATTTTACCCCCAAACAAATATACATACTCATGCTCCTGTTAATAGAATTCAAATGATGTTCTGCAAGTCAGGTACACAAAAAAAAATTAATACCGCCCACAGGATTTTTGTTTGACCCGAGACCTCGGGTTTTGACGCACAGAAATTAAAAAAATGCAATTTTGACGCTCGAATATTTGTCACTGTGCATCATTTTGACTCTCGAAAATTAGCAGCCATGTGTCAAGGGTCTTTATAAGTGTGCCAAAATTATTGGAAAATGGTTAATTGATTATGAAAAAATACATCCCTATCAAGGATAACACCAAGCTTGATTGGAAATTAACACTCTCGAGTGATGGACATGCATTGGCGATCGTAATTGACAAGTACTTGACAACTGTACAACAAATGATGAAACCCATTTTCATAGTTTTAATCCTATTGAAATTTACTTAATAGCTACTACTTTAATAAAAAGCTCACAAAATATAATCAAGAAGTAAAATGAAACCAATCAAAATGTTGCCCAAGAAATATCATTGGTTTTCGTGCATAAAATCTGCACTTCTTTTTATGAAAAATAAGAATAATTTGATCCTTTAAGTACTGTAAGGTTTTTCTAAAACTGATTCAAAGTAATAATATATGTATAAATACTAAATTTACCCTAAAAAGTTATCTCATATTGAAAATAGAATACTTTCAGATTGGAGAAATGTTTCAACCTGAGACAGAGTTTATTCTAAAAAAAATTAAGGCACCATTTGTAAAAACATTTTTTTTATCTATTATTATTTTATTCAAAATTGCTACCAGGAATTGGGGGGTGGGGTATATATAACATTTTGACTCTTGAGATATCAATTTTGACTCTTGGAAATTTTGACCCAAGGGTCAATGACTCTTGACTCTTAAGAACTAATGGAAACCCTGCGCCCATCAACCAATGAGTGTATTTCATTCATCTGTTTCAGAAATGTAATTAAATTGCCATTTGTGCAAAGTGTCTTTTGTCAGACTTGATGGCATAATTGACTTTAAGAAATTATAAAATTAAACACTTGGCTCTCAGATTTTATTTCCAGAGATAAAATAAAATACATGTATGTATTAAAATAACTTTATTTGGTCGCCAAAAATACAAAAAATGATTTTCCAAAATGGTGGCCAATATCAGAGTTCAAACTGAACTTCCAGTCTAAATGAATGATTTCATTGGTCGATTATTTGATTGACAGCTACAACTGGTCATTTATCCCCGGGGTATAAGATAAACTTTACAATATATCTGAGGCTCAGGTACTTGTACATTTTATCTCAGACTTTTGCTCCTGTCATAACCAGGGAAAAGGACCAGCAGGGGCCCAGTTGCCCATGGCCCCTAGATTTTGGGCTGGGCCCCTAGACCTTTTGAGAAAATGTCTATACCTGTAATATTAAATATTGAATTTTGGCAGGCTGGGCCCCTAGGTTGAAATTAACCCTTCTCATGCTGATCCCGGAATATTCCGGTTTTGGCATGAGGAGTAGACTAAGATCAGACTTCACTTATGTGCAGGCTGATCTTAGTCTACACCTCCTGCTTGTACTTTTCCTGCCAGAGTTATTTATGATGTTGTTTTCTTAGAGAAATATTGATTTTTTAGCAACAAGTTCTATCAGTGCTTTCAGCCCTTTCATTTGACAGCATTTCAGTACTTTAGTACTTCAGTACTTTATACAGCATGACAAGAGTTAATAGTTTTTTTCCCTGATAACACAGACGGTAAAGCATCAGACTCCAATTCTTCAATCATGGGATGTCATTGGTTCGATTCCCTGCAGTGTAAGTGAGATAGCAGGAATCCATTGTTAGGTAGTCCAGCCGCTGCAATATGACTGAAATACTGTTAAAAGTGGCATTTAACCCCATTCAATCAATCAATTATCTCAGGCTCTGATCCTTTTCTGATTTACAGGTACATCCGTGCTGTTTTTGTTTGCCGTGGCAGTTGTTGGCCAAGCCCTGACTCCATCAAGTTTCTTGACAACTGTAGATAGAGCCAGGTTAAAGTCTGTTTTTGAAGGAGCTCAACCCTATAGTGATGCCTCCTCTGCTCATTATTCTATTCTTGGCCTCAAATTATTGGGGGCCACTATTCCTAAAGAACAGGTAAGGCCCTTCTTTCTTGTGATGGTAAATAAACTTACAAAGATAATACACAAGATGATGAGAATCTTACCAAAGCTGTGCACTATAAAACATTCCAAAACAATTCCCCATTTTTATGCCCCTTAGCCCATTTTAGACTGGGCCAAATTGATAGGAGTTGCAAACGACAATATAAAGTTTATGAAATTCTAAATTTTTTCAACTTTCATTTTCCATAATGCAGTGTTCTGCCGAGGCCGCGATTCCGCGATATTCTCGCGTAAAAATTGTGGATGTCGCATAAAAGTTAGCGTAGATGCGAAAATTGTCGCGGCCGAAATTCAGCATTTTTTGTCCTTTGGACGTAAAACAAACCCGTTCTTAATAATGAAAATCCATTTTTTCCCAGAATCAGAAAAGAATTTATTTTAGATAAATTTGAAAGGAGTGCGGATTTGAATAAAAGGTCGGCCAATCAGATCAACTTTTTCCGTGATATTTATTCGACACAAACATTGCATAAAGCATATCTATAAAGCTATCAATTGACACTTTTACTGGATCCAATAACCAACAACACAAGGAATGATTTATATTCACAGTAAGAAATAATTTATATCTAACTATTCTGGACTTGGATAAAGTATGAAAGATTATATTTTGATGTCAAAAGAAGTTTGCAGTTGTAAGTGTACCAATATCCGGACTTGACATATCGCGACCGTTTTTGTCCAAATTAATCATTGTCAATGGTTGATATAGAGACTAACTTTTACACAAATATTACAAAATTACAAAATCTCTGTTTATAATGATTTAAAATGATTTAAAATAATTTACAGAGCTTTAAAACAATCATAATTGATTTTATTCTGGCCTTTTCCTGTCTTGGAATTACAAGCTCTGATAGGTAACTCAGACCCTTCTCTTGATCTTTTTGAATGGCTGGTACAAACTTGATGAACCCAAACTTTATACCTGCAATACATTCTGGTCATGTTTCAGCTTAGACCATTCTTAAGTATTGTCTACTTGTGTTAGAAAGATGTTAGAGATATATTAGTCACAAATAAAACAAAAGAAAGTTTCAATGAAATTGGCTTTGGGATTATGCCTGGTTACAGTATGATAGGAAATTTTATGACTGTAAAACTCGGATTGGACAAAACGCACACACACACAAAAGTCCTCAGTAGCTAAATATCTTATTATTCACCAAAGCATTTAATGAAAAAAGGACTAAACTATGCTGCTCTCAATTTTTTGTATAATCAGCAAAACAAGGTTTATGACTGTACCTGAAGTTGAAATTATGCTTTGATGTTAAGTATTACAGTGAAATGGAAGTGTCTCTTTCATTCAGAAAATGTCTCCAAAAATTTAGGGCTGAGGGGACAATTGTCCCCTCTTCTGAAAATCCTTGGCAGAACACTGAATTAATGTTTTCTAAAGTATTCGTTCTTGTGGGGCGTCTAAAAGCATCATTGAGTGGGAATGGGTTAAGAAAAAAGCTTTGTGAAACATAGTTGAAAATTTATAAATTGCTCATAACAAGCAATTTCTTCATTATCCACTTATTTAAAACATCAAAGAGAAAGATTTTCAATAATTTCACACTTCCAAGATTGTTGTCTGGAACTCATTTCAATTTTGATTAGTCTAAAATTTTGTTGTATGATAATGGGTTGAGAAAAAAAGGTTGTGCTGAACAGAACAGAACATAAGTTCATTACAGAAGTTGATTTTATAAGCTCATAGTTAATAACATGTTATATAACATGCAGTGGAAAGAAACAGTCACATAAATAAACAATATTAATTATACCATGTTAATAATGAGAGTATCAAAATGTAGCGTAAAATAAAGATGTCATAGAACACCGTTTCCAGGCCAATAAAAACGTTGCAAACACAGTTTATCTCTAGCAGAGCTGCAGAAAGAGTGCATAATTCATATTTTAGATTTAAATATTTCACTAATACTGGCATATACCCAACGAGATGATTCAAATGAGTACCCACAACATAGGGGTTCATTAGGAAATAAGGATTTTAGAATGCTGTTACCCCCTCTTATCTAGACCTCTGGTGGTAGAATATAATTCAATGTTAAAGAAAAAATATAATTGTTAATTCTTGAAATTTTATCTTATCCTGCACAGTCAATGAGAAAATATAGTACGGTAATATATTTCTCCAGGGGCATCAAAAGGGGTATTGTGATTTCATTGGTGATATCCTTACTACTGCATAACCCATAACCACACATTCATGCTTTCTGATGCCCAGAAGAAATTTAATCATGGAAAACTTTGTGGAAAAGGAGAAATTTCTCCTTTTCTCAACATGTTTTCTACTCTATTTGGCACTTATTTTCCAGTTTTAGCATGAATTGAAATTTTGTCGAAAACTTCTTTCAATTTGGATCTGTCTAAAAAGTTTTCGTCTGGTAATAGATTAAATAAGCTGTACGAACAGCATTTAGGTCACCAACCAACCATCTACCTTTGATGTCCCAAACAACACATGTTTGTTACTAAATAATGTTGTTAATCAGGGTTCACACGGTCAGGGAAAAGTCAGGGAAAAATGAAAAAAATCAAAGTCAGGGAATTTCAGAATCAGATGTAGAAATTTTTAAGAGAGTAGAGGAAAAACAAGAAGTGGCTGGTGCAGTTTCTTCTAAAAAATGCATGGATGTGTTTGTCATATTTTGTTGATGTATTTGTGAACTCATCTCTAATTTGAGTCTCTGTTAAAGAGAGAAAAAATGTGTCTATTTTGTTTGCTAAGCAAAATGCCGAAGTTTTCGGTCAGTGAATTTTGAAATTTAGTCAAGGATAGTCAGGGAAATTTCTTAATGAAGTTTTTTGGAACCCTGTTAATGTCATCCATCAATTCCTCTTTTCTTACTAGCCTATGAAAAAATTCTAGACTGGTCCACATTCAATAAGACGCAGACTACAATTCCAAGTTGAGAGAATTTGAGTACATCTGTCTTTTTGCATAGAAAACAAGGTTGAAAATGAAGAAATAGCTTTTAACAAGCAATTTCTTCATTTTTATACGCTCATCAAAGACACGACGTATTATGGGATCACCCGTGGTCTGTCACCTTAAGTCCGATTTACTTTAAACTTGGCAGTTATATTCTTCTCATCAATACGGAGTGCAGTGCTCAATAACCATAACTCTACCTAGCCTATTTTTTGAGTTATTGCCCTTTGTTGTTTTTCATACTTGAATCTTGTCCGGAGTATATCTCTAACAGTATTATAGCTAGGATCATGAAATTTCATGGGTGAATAGATCTCACCAAGGGGGAGTGCAGTGCACAAGAACCATAACTCTACCTAGCCTATTTTTTGAGTTATTGCCCTTTGTTGTTTTTCATACTTGAATCTTGTCCGGAGTATATCTCTAAAAGTATAATAGCTAGAATCATGAAACTTCATGGATAGATAGATCTCACCAAGTGGGAGTGCAGTGTATTAGAACCATAACTCTTCCTAGCGTTTATTTTTGAGTTATTGTCCTTTGTTGTTTTTCATACTTTGTTTGACAAAAAAATATTCATTCAAAATAACCTCAGTTCTATTCAAACCCCCAGTTAATATTAAGCAGTGTGACGGGCGTATCTTGTGACAATTTGGCACCTTGTTAACCTTGTTTTCATGTAGTCTTTTTTGAAGGGCATAAAAAAGTGGGATTCTGTTTGGAAGGGTTAAACCTGCAATATAAATGTGAAACCAAGAACAATCAAATCTTTTCATTTCCCTACACAGGAAGTGTGCAAAACCGTGACATCCTTGGTAGATGCCAACAGTGTAGCCTCCTGGTTCCATGCGTCCACTGCAGCAACAGCTTTAAAGGGCTGTAAGCTGAGTCCCGGCAATGCCCAGAAATTGCTGACCGAAGCCATTGCTGATGACAGTGCAGTGTCAGATATCTACTATGCATATTTTGCTTTAAAAAATTTAGGTTTATCAGGTAAATACAGTCTTGCTACCTTTACAGAGGGGTTCGAACCTAGCCTGGCAAATATTCCTTCTGACATTTGTTTCCCTCCAAAAGCTAGATAATTGTAAACCTTACTGGAATGTGCACCTCGGAAAGAATGAAGTGGTAGTAGTGGTGTGATAAATACTAAGAATCCATGATTAGGTGCTCCAGCCGCTGTAATATGACTGATATACCGTCTTAAGTGGCATTAAATCCCATTCAATCAATCAATCAAAATAGTTCAACTGAGAACAACCTGCTCAAGGTGAGCATTTGTGGTTATGTGATGCCTTTGTCTGTCATACATTATCAACATTTACCTTGTAGACCCTCAAGAGGCCACACTTTTGTTCTATTAACTTAAAAAATTATCAAAGTATTTAGTTGATGAAATTTCAGACAAGTTCAATATTTGAATACTTTTTAAAAATTAGATAACTAGGTTTGCAAAAGAAAAAAATAAAGATAAAAAATGAAGTTTGGTGCCTTGTAGTCTAAGGCTAAATTATGTGATTTTGTTGTATGAGATTATTTAAATAAATTTGTTGTTTTTCATTTCATAAATGAGTTCATCTGGTCTAGCTATTCAGTTTACCTATTTAGTTATTCTAAGTCGCCTGGTAACATTTGGTATCAATGTCTTTTGACCCCCCGTCAAATTTTGAAGTAGAGGGGGATATATTGGTTTCACCATGTCTGTCTGTCTATCCATTCCCTAGTTTTGTTGTTTTTTTTCTCCATGCTCTAAATTTAGAACAAATTGACCTACAAACATGACATGTGCCATTTGAAAAAAAATTGAATAGCTCCAAGGTCACGGGTAAAGGTCAAATGTTGAAAATAGCCATGTCTGAAGCATAGCTTCAAGAATAATGGATTGAATTCAAAATAACTTTACTCAATTGTTCTCTAACATCAGTAGATGTGCAATTTGAAACAAATCTTAAGATAACTCCAAGGTCACAGCTCAATGTTGAATGTGAAAATTAAGCATTTCTCGAACATAGACCCTTCAATTATAGATTGATTTTAAAATAACTTTCCTCAGTTGTTGCCTGTCATTGGTAGATGTGCCATTTGAAAAATTCATTTGTAAGGTACCAAGATCAAGGTCACAGCTCAAAGTGAAACATTAAAATGAAGCATTCTAGAGCATAGCTCCTATTATAGATGAATTTCAATGAAACTTGTCCCAATTGTTGTCTGTCATTAGTAGATGTGCATTTAAAAAAGGATCAGATAGCTCAAAGGCCAAGGTCACAGCTTAAGGTCAAACATTAAAATGAAATATGTCTGGAGCATAGCTCTTAAAATTATGGATTGATTTTGAACTAACATTGCACATTTGTTCTCTATTGTGAGTAGACATGCCTTTTGAAACAAATTTTCTGTTAGGTCCAAGGTCAAGGTCACTGTTCAAGGATGGAAGCTAAAATTTAGCATGTCTGGAATATAGGGAGCATATACTTTTGTCTGTCGGTCTAGTTGAACCCTTTTCCAAGTTTATTTTATTCTTTTTGTGACCAGGCTTTTCTCGGGGAGCATAATCTGTCTCTGTCATCGCTTATTATAATCCTTGTGCACTGTTTGACTATTCTAAAATAAGACCTGCTTTGAAGTTTCAGTTAATGTTTTGCTTTGTTCATTAAGGAACTTATCCGCAGTCATAACGCAGCAGTAGCGCGTCAGACTCCTTATCTTCAATCATGGGATGTCATGGGTTCAATCCGTGGCTGCGGTACATATCCTTTTTCGACATTTGTCATTCACCAATGGGTGGATAATCGTAAACCTAAGTGGGATAGTAGTTGGAGGCTAGGAAAGGATGTAGTGGTCATGAGAAATACCAGGAAAAGATGAAAGGATGTAGTGGTGTGATGAAATAACAGGAATCCATTGTTCGGTGCTCCAGCTACCACAATGTGACTGAAATACTGTTAAAAGTGATGTTAAACCCCATTCATTCAATCAATTCAATCATTAAGGAACTCCAACTAATGATCTTGTTTATTTGTCTCTTTCAGTTGATAAAGCTAAAGTAGGGACTTCTCTGACAGCTGCATTGAAACTTGATGATACCCCTCTCAGGTAAGGATTATACGAAAGAACCAGCCACCATAACTGCTTTAAATATGTTGTTAATGAAATCGGAGCTGGTAATCAGTTGTAATTATAGAATAATTTTAATAAATATGGACGCTGCTTTATCAATATAAGACATTTCTGTATTTCAGTAAATGTTTACTCAACAAAAATTGTTCAAAACAGATTTTTAACTCGGATGAGATGTTATATCTTTCTTATCCAACAGTCAGAATTTGACATTTCAATTCTAACATAATCTTGTACTATGTATGGGAAACAAATGCTGACCTATCAAAGCTTTATCAAGTGCAGACTAGTTTACCTTGAATATGTACCTTGTTCAATTTGTTGATTTGTTGAAACAAGCAATTTCTCCTTTTCCCACAATATTTTATACAACAATATTGATGATAGTATCAAACAAGTATCACACTTACAATTTTATCTTGAAATGTCAAAGCAATTTCTAGATATCTACCGTAAAAGGACATACTGTATGGCAACAAACTTTACTCACCAAATTTTTTTCAAAACAATGTTGGTTATGTAAATATTTTTGGAAATACAGATATATATTTAATTTATATTAGTGGTATTGGTATACATGTACATTATCATGTCTTGCTTGATATTATCTTGTTGTAACCAAATAATTCACTTAATCTCTATTTCTGATGAAAAAATGACAGTTGAATATGAGCTCTATTTCAATTTAACACTTTGCTGTTTTTGGAAAGCTTAGACATGTCTAAATTTAAAAAATATATAGACAAAAATTTAAAGTGGATTTAATTTCAACAATAACAATTCAGTAGGTTAGAAAATATTGTGTAAAAAGAAGAAATTGCTTGTTTTAAGCAATTTCTGCTTTTTCTACTATGTTTTCTCCATTATAAAATCTCATGGATGTAAAAACCAAGATTGTGAACAAGAAAGGGTTAAAAAGATTAAGTTTTAATTTGTGAATCAAATATTGTTTTCGTAATCTGAATCAAGAAAATTTCAAGTAGTATCTCGTTTCAGGTTAGCTAAGAGGATAATGTACAGTTAAAGTCTTTAGTTTGAACCCAGGCTCTACTGATATTATTTCTGACATTTGACAAGATTCACTGCTACTAGTATCATTTGTCTCAATCATGAGATCGGGGTTTATCCTTTCTGACATTTGAGCGCGTGCGTGACATTTCAAACAATAACACATGTGCGCCAAGTAAAGACTCAGATCAGTCTGTGCATCCGCACAGTCTGATCAGAGTCTCCACTCTGCACTCTGTAGAAAGATACTGACCCAAAGCTTCTTTAAACAACCAGCGAATGTTCTAATTGCCCCGATTGGCTGTCCGGGGTGCTGAATGTGTGCAAGTCACGCACAGGCTCATTTGTCTCCCTTCAATGGGTGGATAATCTTATACCTAAGTGGGATGAGCAGCTGGAGGCTAGAAAAGGCTGTGGTGTTAGAAATAACAAAAAAATGGTTAGGTGCTCCATCTGTAGCAATATGATTGAAAAACTGATAAAGGTGGCGTTAAATCAACAGAAAAATGGTAAGCAGTGATCTAAGACAGATGAGAAACCCTTTGATTTTAATGCAAATCTAAAAAAGAATTTTAAAAATGACAAATTAACTTCAAAATATTCATTACAGTCACAGTTACGCATTCCGAATTATAACAGACCTGGGTACGGATCTCAATAAGTACTTTGATCTTGTAGAGGATGTGGTGGCTCAAGCTGATGAAGTGGATGATAAATACTTACAGGTTTAGAGTATCTTCCATCTTTGGATCAGTCATGTAGAAGGATAAGTGCCCAATCCATAGAGGACCCTTTTCCAATCTCATGACAGACTTATTTATAGTTAAAATGTCTTTGTCTTTCTGGAAGAAAATATTGTGGATAAAAGAGAAATTGCTTGTAAATTTTTTTTCCACCCATTCCCACACAAAGAGGCTTTTAAATGCTCCTTAATATGAAAGTCTTGGAAAACATTGTGGAGAATAAAGAAATTGCTTGATGCAAGCAATTTCTTCATTATCCACAATGTTTTCTGCCCCAAAAGACTAGAATATTGAATATTCCATCAACTTGAAATTGTTGTCTGCAACTTCTTTGAATTTGGATTGGTCCAAAATTTTATCGTGTGGGAATGGGTTAAAAACAGGACACATTTGATAAAAAAATATTGTTTAACAAGCAATATCTTCATCAACTTAAAATTGTCTGCAACTTCTTTTAATTTCGATAAGTCTAAAATTTTCTCATGTGGTCAGGGGTTAAAGAGGGGAACAAAACTATACCTTCATAGAACAAAGTAATGCAACTTTTCTGTTTATTGAAATGCAGTGTTAATTTGATTGAGCGTTGTTTGTGGTAGAGCGTCAGCTTTTTGATCAAGAGGTGGCCTAGGCCACAGTGCAGTTGAAGCGCATAGAATTCCTTTTCTCAGGGTTTTGGGTTTGATCCCCATTTGTGGCGAATATCCTTTCCTCCATTTGTCTACCACCAATGGGTAGATAATCATAAATCAGTGTGTGACGAGAAACTTGGGGCCCAATAGAATTTTTCGGTAGTATTGGTGTGAGAGATACCAGGAATTCTTGGTTATGTGCTACAGCAGCTGCAACACAACTGAAATATTGTTTAAAGTGGCGTTTAACCTTATTCAATCAGTCAATCAATCGATCAAGTGTTACAGAGTTTGCTTCCTGGGAATGGCTATCAATCTTTGTTATGTCATTTGGCCCACACATTTGGCGTGAGTACTGGTGTATTCAACAGGAAGCAGAATCAAAAGGGATTAATATTAGTTAAAAAAAAAATTGTTGTCAATCGATGTAAAACACACAGTTTTAAACCATCAACTGATTGATTAAGATGTGATGAGTTACAAAAAGTTTGAAGCTCTAGATCAGAAATAAAGATTTTTTTTCACATACTGATTGCTTTATCTTTGTTTTAGTATTGAACTATTCTTTGTTTCAATTTGCAACTTGTATGCTTTTCTTCTGAAATGATAATAAAAAGTTTAACCCATTCCCATGCACTGTCGCTTTTTGATGCACCTCCAGATAAACATTTGAGAAAACATTGTGGAAAATGAAGAAATTTCTTGCAACAAGCAATATCTCTCAATTTTCCACAATGTTTTCTTCCCAGAAAGTGAAACAATCAAATATTTTATAAATTTGTTTGCAACTCCTTTCAATTTGGCCCAGTCTGAAAAATTGCCATCTGGTAAAGGGTAAAAATATAGAATATATACTATTTTTTTGCTGACAAATTATACGGCAATTTAAACCATTTCAGTTTGAGGGAGGACTATTTGTTACAGCTTCTGTGATAGAAAGTGCATATCAACTCTCATCCAAAGCAGGAAAAACACCCTCCATTACTGAGGTATGTATATTTTGCCACCATAATAAAGCAGGGTGTGTTAAGTGCGGCTGTTTTCCAGAAATGTGAGGTATTGCTATTGACTTGGCGTCTTTGTGATTGTTGTAATATTACAATATCTTGTAAAATCTCTTGTATCACTGAATTCATACACTTGAGCCTTGGACTCTCAATAATTAGGCCCAAGTCTCCATTGTCTTCCTCCAATGGTTGGATAATTGTAAACCTAAGTGGGAAGAGCGCCTGAAGCCTTGGAAAGGATGTAGTGTGAAATACCAAGAATCCATGGTTAGGCGCTCCAGCTGTAGGGATGTGACTGAAATATTGTTAATCGTGGCATTAAACACCATTCAATCAAATATGTGTTCACTATCCAAGAGAGCGATTCATACTATTAAGGGGGATAATTCTTGTTGTATTTTTTATGTGTCTTAGCAATTTTTTAGGAAACTATTTAAAGTGAAACAGGCTATTTTAGAAGATATGTAATATCCATTCAAATGTTGTCTTGGTAATAAAATTAGCTCGGCTGTTTTCAGAGAAAACCCAAGGTATTTTGATCACCTTGGTGTCGTTCACGTTTGGCCTTGGTGTGACAAACTTTAACCTTGGTCATATCTCTCTTGTTATTGAAGATATCATCATGAAACTTGGCATGTGTATAGACCGTCACGAGAGTTATCTAGACTATCACGGGGATAACTCTAAAAGCGCTTTTGAAAGAGTTATGCCCCTTTTTCAATTAGAATTTTTGCATTGTCCATACTTATGTATGAATCTGTTATGCATAATCGTACAGTGTGATTAGGTTGTTTGGTTCATACCTCCATGAAAACATAAAAATATTCTCTTAATTTCTTAAAAAAGAAAACTTTTACACTCTAGTTGAAGATCTTTAGCCCTGGTGTAACATAATTCTGTCAAAACTTCAGCTTACTATAAAATAGGCAAGAAGATATATTCACTTCACACACACACACACACAAAAAATCATAAAATGAGAGAAATTTTGCTTATACCATTAGCTATTGACTCACAATTTTATTACTTAGATGTATATTTTATTTCTTTTCAGGATAAAGTACTTAAATTTGCAAATTACTTTTTGAGCAGAAAACATGTTCAACAGCTCAAATCAGCATATCAACTTGTAGCAGCTATCAATATTCTAACAGATAACAAGGTAGGCAATTCAACCCTTAACCCATTCCCACATCAGAAAAATTTGGATTGTTCTAAATTAAAGAATATGCAGACAACAGTTTACCCATTTCCACACAATGACGTTTTTTTTATTCTTCTCCAGAAAATAGCTTGGAAAATCATTGTGAACAATTAAGAAATTACTTGTTACAAGAAATTTCTTCATTTTTATACGCCCGTCGAAGACAGGACGTATTATGGGATCACCCGTGGCGTCCGGTTGTCCGGGCGATGTCCACTTCTTTGTCCGGAGCATAACTCTGTCACCGTAAGTCCGATTGACTTTAAACATGGCATTTATTTTCTTCTCATCAATAAAGAGTGCAGTGCACAAGAACCATAACACTACCTGGCCTATTTTTTGAGTTATTGCCCTTTGTTGTTTTTCATACTTGAATCTTGTCCGGAGTATATCTCTAAAAGTATTATAGCTAGGATCATGAAACTTCATGGGTGTATAGATCTCACCAAGGGGGAGTGCAGTGCACAAGAACCATAACTCTACCTAGCCTAATTTTTGAGGTGTGCCCTTTGTTGTTTTTCATACTTGAATCTTGTCCGGAGTATATCTCTAAAAGTATTATAGCTAGGATCATGAAACTTCATGGGTGTATAGATCTCACCAAGGGGGAATGCAGTGTACAAGAACCATAACTCTACCTAGTGTATATTTTGAGTTATTGCCCTTTGTTGTTTTTCATACTTGAATCTTGTCCGGACTATATCTCTAAAAGTATTATAGCTAGAATCATGAAATTTATTGGATGGATAGAGCTCACCAAGTGGGAGTGCAGTGTACAAGAACCATAACTCTACCTAGTGTATATTTTGAGTTATTGCCCTTTGTTGTTTTTCATACTTGAATCTTGTCCGGAGTATATCTCTAAAAGTATAATAGCTTGAATCATGAAACTTATTGGATGGATAGAGTTCACCAAGTGGGAGTGCAGTGTACAAGAACCATAACACTACCTAGCCTATTTTTTGAGTTATTGCTCTTTGTTGTTTTTCATACTTGAATCTTGTCCGGAGTATATCTCTAAAAGTATTATAGCTAGGATCATGAACTTTCATGGGTGTATAGATCTCACCAAGGGGGAGTGCAGTGCTTAAAGGGCAAATCCATAGGGGTAACATAATTCAAATTTTCAAAATTCCATTAATAAACATGTGCATTGATACTCATTGATTTTTCTTGAGATTGTTTCAAAAACACTTTATTGGAGTTTTTATTTTTACCTTTTCATTTTTACGGCATCGCTTATGTCCCTTACCTATTGGATACATATGCTTAACTCCCCTGAATTGTGACGTCATAGTAGAAGTTTATTAAAAATGGACGTAGAGTATGACAGCGATTTGAGCGATATTCCCGAAGAAGAAATGGATGTTTCTGGTACTTTAAGGCCATATGTGTACGAACCAGTTTGAAGGGCAATTGCTACGGAATCGGAGGATAGTGATGATTATATTCTTCGTCTTCTTTTTGCCCCGATTTTGACGATAATGTTCCTGAGGTGTCAACATGGTGAGTGATCAATATTTGCGGCGAATATTGCCCTTTATAAACATTAGAATCGTAAAAAAATTTAACTTACTCCCTTTTTGAACGTTTGAATCTGACTTGAACAACGAATTTAAATGAAGATCCCAATGAAGTGACGTTTGCGAGTGAGACCCCTTTTGAATTATCCCTGGACTATTAACACTGTAACAAAAACTCCTCTGAATTTTCTTCTACCAAAAATTTACGATCAAACATCTCGTTTGTAAATTTAAGACGAGAATAAGAAATTATGTGCATGACATTCCCAGTCTTATTGTCCAAATAGTGCATTAGATAATTATCTGGCTGTCATAAGAAACTTTCAGTTTGTAGCTATCTACTAGGTGCAAAGTGAAGTCTGATCGGACAGGATTATATGCAAATGTCTAACACTGGCTCAAATGGTTTTGGTTGCTTGAATCAGTACTACATTGTCCAATGTTTGAAAACAGTTCTTGGTATATGGTTTACAATTGTGCCCCCATCAGAAAAGTTACAGTACGTTTGTTTACTCTCTGTAAATATGGGCAGTAAATCATTCTCAAATATGAAAATTATAATAAATAATTCAATTTCACAGGTGCCAGTGCAAGATTTGTGTGAATATGCCAACTGTGACAGAATCCAAGTGCTGCAAGACAACAAACAGTATAGATGGGAAGGATGGAGCAGGATTGACACGCATAACAGATCACATTGCATTCCGGGTGAATTGTCTGAACATTCATGTATTGGGAGTTACCTACTATGACCATTCGTTACAGACAGGCCCACTTGAGGAAAACCAAAGAATTCATGAGTAAGTAAAATATTGTTTTGTTATAGTGCTAAATTATTTTTCATAAATGACCTACATTGTTTATAACCCTTTCCTGTTTTCTAAAAATTTAGACCCGTCCAATTTCAAAGGACTTGCAGACAAAAATTCAAAGTGGATTCTAGTTGAAAGTAAGCATTCAGTGGGATTTGAAATATTGTGGAAAAAGAAGAAATTGCTTGATATAAGCAATTTCTTCTTTTTCTACAATGTTTCTTATTCATAAATTTACAGGGATGTAAAATCAGGGATTGAACAGAAAAGGGTTAAGGCAAGGAAACTTACCCCATTACCACACAATCCAATGTTCTGACATACTGAGGCAATGTAGTTTGCAAAAAAATAGTGGGAAAAGGAGTAATTGCTTGTAACATGCAATTTGTCTTTATACAAAGTTTACTACCCCATTCAACACTTAAACTCTTAAAATTCAGTGATTTACCAATTGTCAGCTGTCAAAAAAATTTTTTTTTACGATCAATTCATTCATTTAGACCAAAATTGAACTTTGGACTGCAATTTTGGACATCTTTTAGGCATTTTTATTGGTTTGTGGACCTTGACATTGTAACTGCAGCTAATTCAGTCTGTAGTTACAATTTAGATCACCAACCAACCATCTTGGAAACACTGTAGAAAAAGAAGAAAATGCTTGTTACTTGATTCTGTCGTATGTAAGACAAAGCCTGTAAAGATCACCAACTTTATATTGTCATCTGCTACTTTTTGAATTTGGAACCATTCCCAACTCTCTTGTCTATCATTAAGTTAAACATCACCAAAAAAAATTTGGTTTAAAAGCTAAGATCTCTTTACATTTTTTTTATTCTAGGCTACACAGACACCTGGCCTCTAGACGATTGCGAAAGGAGCGAGGAAAGTGATTCCTTCACATGTGGTGACTGCTATCAGAGACATGATTCCCTCTGTGGACTATTGAAAGAAAGAAATTCTGGTTGTCAACCTTTCAATTCTTTAAATCCATTATAAACCATTTTACGATACACCTCAAGAAATGGCTTTGATTAAAATTGTTGAAAATTTGGAAATTTCTTGTTGCAACCAATTTCTTCATTTCCCACAATTTTTTCTGCCAAGGAAATGTTTTCTGTCATGTTATAAAAAAAATAAGATTAATTCATACATGACATAAATTATTACCTTTTCCAGTATCATCTTAGCTTATTTCCAAAGTCATAGTAAGTTGCAATAGAATAATAAGGACTTTAACAAGGAGTTATACAGTCCTTGGAATAAACATAGATCACGGGTGAAAATCAAGGGTGCCATATACATCACTAGTTTGTCTAACATGAAAGGATGGGATATGTATATATTATGTAATCATTTCCTGTATTGTTTAAAACACTAATTAAGACATGACCATGGCCTAAGTTTACCCTTTACCAAGCAATCAGTAGCTTGTCTTTCCGCTAGTGACTATTGTGATCTTTGAAAAAAATTGAACTTAATGATAGCCACTATTTTCTGTTCAATTATCTGTACCTCCTTTTAACTCATTACAACTAAATCCTCTATTTTTACTCACAGTAGGAGAAAGTTGTGACAAATATTGGGGGAAAAGGAGAAATTGCTTGTGACTAGCAATAGCAAATTTTCTCAAATTTTTGAAGCCTATTTACAATAACTATTCAATTTTGGCACAAATTAAGTTGTCATCTGCAACCTCTTTAAAAAAAAAAAACACTTTTTTTTTTATTTGATCTTAAAATTTTTTGCCCAGTAATAACTCATTCATACGCAATCCTGTCCGTCTAAGCCCAACTTAAAAAAAAATCAAAAAAGATTGTGGAAAATGAAGAAATCGCTTGGTAAAAGCAATTTCTTCATTATCCACAATGTTTTCTACAAAGGCAAGCAAACGAAAAATCAGGAGCATTAGCTGATACCTTAAGATCTATTATACTGGAGAAATATTGAAGGATCCTAATGGAATCTCTAGCCTGGAATTGCTTCCAATTTTAAGGGATCCCGGAACACTGTTAGTGTCGACCCCTTAATGTGTCTAAATGGATTTTTTGGTAATAAAAAAAAAGGAAATACCTTCTAACAACCATGTAAAAGGAACATTTTGAAAATTTGTTGGAATTCTAGATAAACAGTATGTTTATGAGGGAAATATGTTCATTTCAATAATAAACACAGGTCTAAGTAGTTGATAAAAGCAATTAAATTCAAAGCACCTCTCAATTTGGACTAGTCTAAAATTATGTCATTTTGGAATGGGATCAATGAAAAATGAGAGTATGACTAGAGGAGAAAATGGTGAGAATAAGGGGAAATGACTTATAATTATTAATTTCTCATTTTGCCACACAGTTTTCGTGAATATGTCAAAATTGACCAATGGCTGGCCCGCCCTTTACTTCATGGTCTCCGCTCATGAACTCCAACAGGAAGTTCCGCTTTGATTTTTAACAGCGTTCTTTTGCAAAATTTATGCCAAGTAGCATGTAACAAAAAAGTAAAAAATGGTTGGTTGATGACCTAAACGTGGTAACTACAGCTTGATAAGGCTGTAGTTACAATGTTTAAGCCGCCAAATAAAAAATAATAAAAAATAAAGGTAAACAAAAATGGCAACCAATGTCGGAGTTGATAAGCTCAGGTCAGGGCTGAATGAATTATTTGATAGGTCGGTATACTCCTCTATTTAAAGTCTCGTTTGGTCAATATATTGGAAGGACAATATCCGAGATGAACAAAATGGGAACCCTTTCAGTTCTGCTGTCTCGGGAAAAATCGGTCCATAATGTGATTCGTTCATTGTTTTATATAATCCCAACCCCCACAATATATGGCCGAGATATCAATTTGTTCACCAAATTGATCTAACCGCTGTTGCAGCTTCTTCCTCGAAATTGCCCTAGCTGATGGTCGGCATGTCGGTTCTTCTTCCCGTCGGTTCTCCGAGATCAAGATTGTTGGCACGGCGTCAGGTTTCAATCGGAGTCGAAAGTTCTTAAAAACAACGTCATTTGCTAGTTTCGGGCTGATCAAAAACTTGAAATTAAAGTGTCTCACACAAAGCTTTGCATGACTCGGTGGCTCAAAATTTGTCACTGCTGTCCGCTATGAATTCACAACTTTTTTCTTTTAAAATCAATCGGAAACGTAAAAATGCTGATCCTCTGAGTCCCCGATTCAACATTACAACCGTAAGCGGCACAGATCGTCATTATTCTCCTTTAAAATCGATTTTTTACGTATTATCGCCTGTATTTAGTACAGCAACCATTGGACATGTAAAACAGATAGCTTCTACTATGACGTCACAAATGCAGGGGAGATAAGCGGTTTGGGGAATGTACAGGGGAAGTAAGCGATGCGCTGTTTTGGGGCAGTATTAAATCTTGACATTTCGAATTGGTTTTTGTACATGTGCACGGTCTGCAATCGCGAAAATATTGTTTGTGTGTTAAATTAACACCATATACTTGAAAAATAATGAATGAAAAGACAATATAAAAATTTCTTTGAATTTGACCTTTAAGAACCATAACTCTACCTGGCCTATTTTTTGAGTTATTGCCCTTTGTTGTTTTTCATACTTGAATCTTGTCCAGAGTATATCTCTAAAAGTATTATAGCTAGAATCATGAAATTTATTGGATGGATAGAGCCCACCAAGTGGGTGTGCATTGTACAAGAACCATAACTCTACCTAGCGTATATTTTGAGTTATTGCCCTTTGTTGTTTTTCATACTTGAATCTTGTCCAGAGTATATCTCTAAAAGTATAATTGCTAGAATCATGAAACTTCAGGATGGATAGAGCTCACCATGTGGGAGTGCAGTGTACAAGAACCATAACTCTACCTAGCGTATATTTTGAGTTATTGCCCTTTGTTGTTTTTCATAGTTTGTTTGACAAAAAATATTCATTCAAAATAACCTCAGTTCTATTCAAACCCCCAGTTAATATTAAGCAGTGTGACGGGCGTATCTTGTGACAATTTGGCACTTTGTTCTACGATGTTTTCTTTCCTAAAATGCAAGGACTTCCTTTATTCAACCCACTTGAAATAGTCATTGGCAACTTTCAATTTGGATCAGTCCAAAATGTTCTTAAATGGGAATGTGTTTTGAGGTAGAAAACATTTTAGGGAGTTAAGAAATTCTAAGTAATTTCATCATTTGCCCCAAAGTTTTCCAGCAAATGTTTCTTAAGGATCCTGAAAAAATGGGTTTATGTTGTATCTCTTACAATTCTCTCTGTGGGATCAAGTTAAATGATGATTACTGGTTTGAAAGGAAAATAATTTGGAAGGTGAGAGGTACAAATCATTGAGAGAACATAAAGGAGAGAGTATTCCCTTAACCCATTCCCACACAATCCCTCATTTTTACATCCTCAAGAAAAAACAAAGATAAATGGCACTGTCTGCCCTAAATTTGAAGTTATGACTTTTTCTTCATTTTTTTCAAGAGCTGAAGAAAGAATATTGGCCCACACATAAGTGCAATATGATCCTTATAAACATGCTTGTGATTTGATATCTGAAGAACCTTGTTGCCTGCATTTTCTTTGAATATGGACTATTCTAAAATTTTCTTGTCTGATAATTAGTCAACCTGTTCTCACCCAGTAATGCTTTTTTACTCTCCTCAAGGAAAAAACTTTGGAAAGCATTGTGGAAATTGATGAAATTTTCTTGAAACAAGCAATTTCTTCATATCTCATGTTTTCTACACAGAAGGAAAGATACTTAACCTTTTCCTGTATTTTGAAATTTTAGACTGGTCCAAATTGAAAGAGGTTGCAGACAACGATGAAAATTGGATGCAATTCCAAACAAATAGAAAACAATGTGGGAAAAGGAGAAATTGCTTATTATAAGTATATTGCCAAGTATAAAATCACAGTGACGTAAAACCCCGGGTTTATCCAGGAAAGGGTTAAAATTCTAACAATTGTAAATAGTCTTCTGCAACATTCTTTGTCATCTGGTAATGGGTTCAACAAAAACAATGGTTTAATTATTTTCACAGTACCACATACCTGTTGCTGTGACGCTAGCTAGCCCTGTATCAGTCAGCACAGCTAAACCAACAGTCCAGGTTCGCGTCACCAACCTGATGGGAGGAAGTCTGGGTAAACTGACTGTAACAGCTGACAGTGCCAAGAATACGGGTGATCAGGGAGTGGTTCTCAGCAAGAAACAGTTTAAGACTGGGTCTGAAGAGTAAGTGTTTGAAAATAGGCTTATATTTTACTAGTTTTTGTCAAGCCCACTTGTGGTGAGCGAGACATAGTTGTCACTATGACAAGAAGGTGTATGTGCGTTTGTCCCTCTGACCGTCTGAATTTGTCCGGACAATTACTCCTATATTGATGGATGGATTTCAAATTAAATTGGCACAATTAGTCTCCATCATAATTAGATATTCCATTTGAAAGAATTTTTTGGATAGCTTCAAGGTCAAAGCTCAAGGTCAAACACTAAAATTGTGCTTGTCCGGAGCATGATGCCTACAAAGCTTTGCGGGCTCGACAGCAATTGACCTGGGACAACCATCTAGTGAAGTAGAAATTTTCTTGATTTTTGTCATTATAGGACTTGGCATATGTTATCATGATTTTGCATTTTATTGCTAGGTCATAGAAAAAGGTGACTTTCTGTCAAGTTTTTGAAATCCTGGATTTCAGACATTTCTTTCTCTTTCTTATGTTTATGTTCAACAGTTATGAATACAATGATAGAGGCTTAACTTTTTTACCAATTACTTGTTAGATGATTTTAGATACATTTCTTTCAGAATTATGCTCTTTTTTTCAACTAAGATAGTGTGTTCACTATTGAGCATCCAAGATCTAAGCCTCAGGCATTCAAAGAATAATAATTTAATTGTTAGTTTCGTCTATCAAAAACAAGTGATCTGATTGGTCGAAAAATTTAATTCATACCTCCATGAACAAAATTTTGAGTACGCAGCCATTTTGAATGCTTCCACACAAAATAGTTCACAACAAAAAGGTATCAAAATATGTAAAGTTTTTGCTTTCACGTATTCATACAGTGTGATGAGGTTTTTCGGTTCTTACCTCCATGAAAACAAAAAATATTCTCTTCATCTCCTAATAATGATAATAAAATGATGAAGTGGGAAAGGTTTAACCCATTCCCACCAAATGACGTTTTTTGACACCCCTCAAGAAAAGCAATTGGGAAAGCATGGTGGAATATGAAGAAGTGCTTATTTTAAGCAAATTCTTCATTATCCAAAATGATTTCTACCCCAAAAGACAAAGATTTCATCAACTATGAAGTGTTGTCTGCAACTATTTTCAATTTAGACCATTTTGAAAGTGTGTTGTCCGAAAATCGGTTAACCCTTTACCACTAAATCCAGCCTTTTTACGCCCCTCAAAAAGACAGTTCAGAAAAATTATGTGGAAAATGAAAAATTGCCTATTACAAGCAATTTCTTCATTATTCACAAAGTTTTCTATCCAAAACTTTTTAAATTTCCAGAATTTGAAATTGTTGTGTCCAACTTCTTTCAATTTTGATCAGTCTAAGTGTTTTTCATATGGGAAAGGGTTAATCATGAAAATTACTCGTGCATTACAGGTCTCTGTTTGAGCTCGACTTCATGGCCAATAAGCCGTCCAGTGGATTCTATCAAGTGAGTGTCTCTGTGGCCCCACAGAAGGCCGACTCCAGACTTATAGGGACGAGTGGGGCTGCTGTCATGGTCAAGGTCACTACTGAGGTCACTGTAGAAGGGGTCGAGGTTGGAGTGGCTGATAAGGACCAGGTGTCAGCCCCAAAACCTGTCAGGTACATGTTTGATAAAAACAATCCACTTAACCACACTAGCATTCAACAAGTCTATTTTCGAAAGGATTTCAACAATATTTGTAAATTCTTCCTAAAAGTGAAGAAAAAAAACTCCTTTTCACTGGAGAACGTAGATGCTAAAAATTGAGATCGAGAACCCAACAAAGTAAGGTTAACTGACAAATTCAGTCAAAGGTCAAGATCATAATTGAAAAAAAATGGTTGTAATGGGAACAAACACATCTGGGTAAAAAACAATAAGGAAATTGCTTTGAAGAAGCGATTTCTTTATTTTCCATATTGTTTCCCTCAACTCTTTTCTGAATCGATTACAAGATAGAAAAATATAAGACTGTTCCCAAATGAAAGGAGTTGCAGATAACAATTTAGATTTTATTCAATTGTGTTTCTTCTGCTTTCTAGGTAGAAAACATTGTGGAAAATGAAGAAATTGCTCGGAACAAGCAATTTCTTCATTTTACATGATGTTTTCCCAATTGATTTTATAGATGGGCATCAAAAGAAGTCATTGTGTTGGTATGGATTAAGGGCGTAAAAAGGAGGATTGTGTGGTAATGGGCTTAAAGATGAATTTGATTGAAAAAGAAAAAATAATTTTTGACAGGCAATTATTTTGATCTGTAGAAGCTAAACATACACAATCATTATGATTACATTTACAGGGTACAGCATCCCTCGAAGTTATCTTCAGAGCTAGAGGCAGATTTTCACCAGAAGGTGATCATGAAGTTTAACTTGAAGGAGAAATCCTCAGGGAAAGCCTTTACAGCTCATCAGACATTTGTTAAACTGACGAATGCCGACACCAAACAGGAGATTATCTTTGTAGCGGAATCAGATTCCTCCAATAACTACAAATTTGATTTGGTAAGTAATAAATCATCAGTGGCCTACAAAAATATTATAGTAACAGCTTGACTAAGCTGTAGTTTCAACAATTTGCAAGCTAACTGAAGATTTGTTGATTTATGATAAGTTTGTAGTAGAAATTGGTGAATAGCTAGTCATGCCTGGTGACATCCAAAATGGAAGGTTCATCATGTATTTACCCTTTCTTGTTCAATTTCTGGCTTTTACGTCCCTGTGATTTTATGAATGAGAAAACATTGTAGAAAAAGAAGAAATTGCTTGTAATATTTTCTATCCTACTAAATGGTTAATTTTCAAAATAAATCCACTTTGAATTATGTCTGCAAAACCTTCAAATTTGAACTAGTCTAAAATTTTACGAAACAGGAATGGGAATAACAACACAAATGGCAGGGGACATAAAACAATTGGCAAGTAGTTAGCGGTCAATCTTAACATAGTTACTACAAGCCGTAGCTTTGACACGAAAGTTGATCATCAATGAAAGTAATTTGCGGAGCACAGCATTTTCTAATGGTCTAAATGAATGATTTAATCGGTCAATTGATTTTTTTACACTAGTGATCCGTCAATTTAGCTTGTGATAGCATTAAAACTGTTGCAACGGACTATAGAAATGCTCTGAACACCATGACAACGCGGCATCAATTATCAATCTAGACAAGATTTGCAAACTGTCATAATTATTGAATTTTCTATTGCCCTCTTGACATATGTATACTGTATTCAATTGAAGACAATAGTATTATAAATCATCATGATATTTTGAAATTTCCCTTATGTCAAATATAAAAAACATGAAAGCAAGTATTATGTATTTGGTCTTGAAAAAATACAAATATTTGAATCCGAAAATCCGTTTCGAATATTTGTGACAAAAAAAAATATTAGGGTGTTCATTATTAGGGTGTTCATTCCCATCTCTAGATAAATTACTAATTCAATGTGTAGTAATCCAGGCTGCCTAAGGTCTGAACTGCATAGACTTTTGAAATTGTTGGAAATGTTATCTACCTGCTCTTTAGGATAGTAATGCATTGCTATCAATTAACCCACTCCCACTCAGTGACGCTTTTAACCCTTTCCCATTCATACGGGATTTAAAGTTGCTGTGATTTTATAACAAGCAATTTCTCCTTTTTCCACAATATTTTCTACCGCATAAGATGGTTTCATTTAGAATGGCATCCAGTTTTCATTGTCGTCTGCAAACTCTTTCAATTCAGACTAGTCTAAAATTTCCAAAAAGGGAAATGGTTAAAGGCCCCAAAGGAAAAAAGCTTTGGAAAACAGTGGTGAATGAAGAAATTGCTTGTTTCTATCAATTTCTTCATTTTTAACAATATTTTCTAACCAAAACAACGAAAAAAATTAAAATTCCATCATTTTGAAATTGTCGTCTGCAGCTTCTTTCAATTTGGATCAGTCTAAAATTTGTTGTGTTTGGGAATGGGTTAACCACTCTTGTTTTCTCCCTTACAAGTGTCAATTTCAAGTGGAATATATCTATTTCAGGATGTTGGTAGCAGTGCTAAAGATTTTGGTTACAAATCAGGAAAATACAGTATGGATCTTGTTGTGGGTGATGCTGTAATTGAAAATCCAATCTCATGGACATTGGTAAGTTATGTTCAAACAATCATCATGTAATATGTTACATTGATTAAATGGAGTCTTGTGCCACCTTTAACCCATTCCAACTCAATCCCTCCTTTTTACGCCCTTCATGAAAAAAGCTTTGGAAAACATTGTGGAAACTGAAGAAATTGCTTGTATCAAGCAATTTCTTCATTATCCACAATGTTTTCTATCCAAAAATCCACTTGAAATTGTCGTCTGCATCTTCTTTCAATTTGGACCAGTCTAAAATTTTGTCAAGTGGGAATGGGTTAAGAGTATTTCAGTCATATCACAGCGGCTGGAACATCTAACCATGGATTCCTTTACACCAGAACTACCACTAAATTTTTTACTGGCCTCCATCAACTCATCCCACTTTGGTTTACGATTATCCACCCATTGACGGGAGACAAATATCGGAGAGATTATTTGCTGTGGCCGGGGATCAAGTCCAGTACCCTTTGACTAGGAGTCCTATATACTACCACTGCACTAAGGCTGTGGCCTATGTACTACGATAGATCTACAGAAAAAAGTCAATTTACTTGTACAGAGGACATTATTCTAGACTGGTACAATTTGAAAGATGTTTGCAGACAATATTTCAAAATTTCAGTTAACTTGAAAAATAAGTGTGATTATAGCGTAGAAAAAAATTGTTTTTCCTTACGTTGATGTGTTAAAAAAGTCAGGTTTATGTAATTATGGGTTTAGCAGCAAGTGTTTTGTATTCATTTAGATTTCTTCTAATTTAACCCTTTCCTGTACAATTACTGACTTTTATGTCCTTATGATTTTTATACTTGAGAAAACATCGTGGGAAATGAAGAAATTGCTTGTAACAAGCAATATCTTCTTTCTCCACAACATTTTCTACCCTACTAAATGGTTATTTTCCAAATTAAATCCCTTTTAAATTTTTGTCTTCAAAACCTTTGAATTTGGACAGGTCTAAAAAGTTTTGAAACATGACTAGCATGGACATTATGTATTGTTTTTGCAATACTATCAGTTAACCCGTTCCCACACAGTGACGCTTTTGGACGCACCTTGAGAAAAACAATTAGAAAACACTGTGTAAAATGAAGAAATTTCTTGTAACAAGCAATTTCTTCATTTTACACAATGTTTTCTGTCCAGAAAGTTGAAAAAATCTAACATTTCATTAACTTTAAATTGTCGTTTGCAACTTCTTTCAAATTGGACCAGTCTAAAATTTTGCTGTGTGGTAATGGGTTTAGCATGTTAGAAAGTAAATTACAACAATAATATCAATATCAAAAGTAAGCAAATGCATTTTAATTGGAGATTCTAGATGCAAGTACTCGCATAAAAATATAGATATGCAATAAGAAATTATCACTAATTATTATCAGATTTTCAAATAGAATTTTTATGCCCCCGCATCGAAAGATTGGGGGCATATTGTTTCACATTGCCAATTACTACCAGCCTATTCGAGATACAATGCTCATATTTGGCATGATGATACATCTCCATAATACGCATCTCGTCATGTCAAGATCAAGATCATGTAATAAGGTCAAGGTCACATACCAAGGTCAAAGTCCTGTTATGGGGGCATTGTGTTTCACAAACACATCTTGTTTAAGTAAGACCTATGTATAGAAAAAAGGATCAGTTGGAAATAACTCTACTTACATCCGGTAATATTTTGATTTGTTTCAATAGCCAATCACTAATTTGATATGAATTGTTTGCATGTATTTAAAATAGGCTGATGTTCAGTTGACCTTCTCTGAGAGTACAGCAACAAAATCGAAGGAAGACAGATATGCAAAGAAACCAGAAATTAAAGTAATCATCTTTTTACTGATACCGACTAATGCTTCATATTTCAATAGTACAGTCTAATACTATTGCAGTTGTACAAGAGCTTCTTTAGCTAGGCTGTTTTTGGATTAAAAACTGAGGCATTGCTATGACCAGATTGTTACCACCATTGTCCCAAAAAATCTGCGACATTTTGTATATCCTTTGCTATATTACCTAACTCATTCACTTGTAACTCAGAATATACATTCACTATCAAAACAACATTTACCATCAAGGGGAATAACTCTAGATGCATTCTTGCTCACCAGAGCACAAAGTGCTTAACCCATTCCCACACAGTAAAGCTTTTGGACGCCCCTCAAGAAAAGCAATAGGGAAAAAATTGTGGAAAATGAAGAAATTGCTTGTAACAAGCAATTTCTTCATTTTCCACTATGTCTTCCACCCAGAAAGTTGAAAAATCTAAACTTTCATTAACTTTTAATTGTCGTCTGCAGCTTCTTTAAATTTGGACCAGTCTAAAAGCTTTCTGGGTGGGAATGGGTTAAGTTAGCTGTTGTTGTGTGTCATGAGCCATGCATCATTCATCAACTATTTCTAAAAAACTCCTCCAAAACCACTTGGGGGATTTCAACCAAATTTTGCAGTAATGTTTCTTTGGTGGCGCTCTTCTGAAAAAAGCTAAAGGAATTGAAATCGGTTGAAAACTGGTTGCCATGGTAAAAAAAAGTGAATGTTAAACAAAAAAATCTTTAAATATCGTCTTTGCCTGACACAGAATGGTTGAGCCCTGAAGATTTGCATTACACATAACCTCTTTCAAAATTGCTACAATCCCTCGGGTCCCCAGGGGCAAAGGGGGGGATCTATATGGGATAAAAAGAATTTTAGAAATATCTTCTCCCAAACCACTGTTCATATCTAGACCAAATTTGGCAGAAATGTTCCTCATGCACAAAAGTTAAAAAATAGAAATCGGTTGAAAACTTTAGTTGCTGTGGCAACAAAAGTGAAATTTTAATATAAATCCTTAAAAAACTTGTCCTTCTGCAACTGGTCCAAATTGAAAGGAGTTGCAGAACAATGTAAAGTTTAGGAAAATTATGGATTTTTTCACCTTTCTGGGTAGAAAACATTTGGAAAATGAAGAAATTGCTTGGTTTGTTGGTACAAGCAATTTCTTCATTTTACACAATGTTTTCCATATTGTTTGTGGGAATTACAATCACCTTGATGACACAATGCAAATGTTTTAGAGCTCATTATTGGTATATTTTTCCCCTTGTTTATTTACAGCATATGTTTAGAGAACCAGAGAAGCGACCTTCTAAGACAGTGTCCCTGGCGTTTACAGCCCTGGTTTTAGTACCATTCCTGGTTCTGTTTATCTGTGTAAGTGTTTTTTAACTTCATCCATAGCTTTATTGATTAACCCTTTCCTGTTTCTTTAAATCTTAGACTGGTCCAAATTGAAAGAGTATGCAGAAGAAAATTAGATTCACCTTGAAAAGAAACCAACCTACATGTTAGAAAATATTGTGGGAAAAGAAGAAATTGCTTGTTACAAGCAATTTCTTCTTTTTCCACAACCTTTTCTCAAGTATAAAACCACAGCTATGTAAAATCCCTGGTTTGTCCAGGAAAGGGTTAACAATAAGAGTTTACCAGAACTTCAGAGACACTATATAAGAAGGAGTGACTTTGTGTATTGGAAAAAAAGGATTTTCTTTGTATTTCTATTTCAACCTATTGAATCAGTACCTACAACACAGGGTTTGAGGTAGAAATAACAGATCTAGATTGCTATCTTGAAACTTTTGAAATAAGTACAAACAGCAAAAGATTTCTTTGACAATTGAATACACTGCAGCTCCACTATAACGCTGTTGGTGGGGTCCAAGAAATGAAACAGCGGAAGAAGTGGAGTAATTATGCTATAACGCTGCCCCCCCCCCGCCGTCGTAACTGAAATGTTCAACCGTCGGAATCGGAACTAAACACCCTATAATTCGTGATAAAATTCCTGTAACAAGATTAAATCTATACAAGTTACTAGTCGGGAAATGAAAAACAACAACTGTAGTTACGAAATTTTAGCAGAAACCGACGAAATTCAGCGTGCAGAGAATTAAATTCTAACCTTACATTCCCGGTCTATCAGGATTGAATAATCCGTAAATTTCTACAGGTCTACAAATTGTGGTTCTCTTTCTCCCAATATTAAGAAGCTAGAACTTTTACCCGAAACATTTTTTATTATTTTGATAGTCGTCGGCATTAATCTAATTGAATTTATTTTTACTCGGACGTAAATATTTCCATCCGTAGAAAAAAAGCGATAAAATCTAAGTATCTCGCATAGCGACGTCTCCTTGGAGACCGACGAGTTGTTGAACACCTGGGGTTACTGAAGCGTTGAGAAAATGTCGTGTGGATCGACCTTCGAACCTCTTTCGTGGTAATGGACTTGGTCTAATTTCTTTACCATTGTTAAAAATACAGTAACTATAAATAGACAAAGAACTCTATCTGAACCTAGTCATTTACGAATCGGGAATTTAAACCGACCAGTTGCACGTATACATGTAGCGGTTAACTTTTAATCGTAAAAATGAAGGTCATAATAATCGAAAAATATCCGAGACGGTCGAATGTCTGGTTTCATGACGACAAGAGTAAAAAATTCGGTCAGCAAGAATTACACGGGGTATGCGTCTAGCACGTGTCAACTCCGGAAACTCTCCCATAAATAGCTGAACATCTGGGGGCGGCGCCTTTGATCACCTTTCATCCCTCAGAATAAAATAAACTGTACCCGAAAAACCTTGACTTCAAATTTGTCGACGAGCTTTTTGCCGTGTTTGATCAAACAGAATGGCATTAAATTTTCGGATTATTGAAAGAAGTTCGGAAAAATAACGGTATTTTATTTTAGTCTATTTATATTATCTACCCCGTTTCGGATGAAAATCTTCCGATATTGTGACATTTACAATTAAAGTTCACGTATTTTCTGAAAACGTCGCAACTACGACTGATTGTTTTCCTAGCACACTGTTGCGTTTTTATCTTGAAGCTACTATCCTCTACGAGCTCCGGATACCAGCAAACTATGAAGTGAAATAAAGATTAGGCTCAAGTCAATTTGTCTAATTTCACGGTCGCGCATTACTTTAAGAACACGTCCTACCGGGGACTGAAGAAAATTAAGAACGCCGAGAGTGAAACAGTGTGATATTTCAATCGCACCACCTTCAAGGTTTGTAACTGAGGGATACAGAGGAGCGTGCCTATTCTCTATTGATTTAAAAAATATCAATGACCAAAGGAATTGATCATCTCAGTGTCAAACAGTAAGACCAAACAATCAAAACGATTTTGTAACTTCAAACACTACGCGTGTCATCAATCAAACAAAGCAATTACCTCTGAACTAATGCATTAATGGCCAGGACCGTCCACATAAGGTGTTAAAAACTTACCTGACTTCGGGTAATTATCGATTTTTATGTGCAACCCTTTTTCTTCAGACGGGCCGAAGACGGGATGAAAAAATCGCGGCCAAATCAGGATTAACGTCGTATCTCAGCATCTGCAACCCAAAATGCCCCCCCCCCCCTCCAAAATTTTGGGAGCCAAGCGGACCCCGCGTTATAATGGAGTCAGCGCTGTGCCGGGTAGCGTTGTAGAGGAGTTGCAGTGTAATAAGAATGTCATTAAGCTCTCTGATGTCACTAGACAAATGGGTACCCACAATATAGAGCTCACTAAGGAATAAAAATATACAGTTAAAGAAGGTACCTACAATATAGAGCTTATTGAGGGATAAATCTTTCAGAATACCATAAACCCCTTTGTGTTCAGGAGATAATTAAAACCAGAACACACAACAAAGGGCTCTCATGAGGTCCAGGGTCAACACCCTGTCACTGCAAAATATCCTTTTTGACATTTATCTCCCACCAAAGGGTGGATAATAGTAAATCAAATCAATCCTTTATATAATTGACAAAAAGTGTTTTCAGCGACCTTTCTTGTAAGCAACAACTTTTTGGTCGTTACATGAGCAGTCACTTAATACAAAATTTACTTTTTTTGTTTTTCTTAACAAGAAAAGTTTACCAACATGAAAGTATAGGCTTAAGTGTCATTTCTTAAACCTTTCCTGTACAATCCCTTCTTTTTATTTTCCTGTGATATTTTGAGAAAACATTGTAGAAAATGAAGAAATGGCTTGTTACAAGAAATTTCTTCTTTTCCCACAATATTTTCTATCATAGGGTGATTACTTTTTAAATTGTACTTCCTTATAATGTTGTCTCTTACCCATTTGAATTTGGACAAGTCTAAAAGTTTGAAAAACAGTAAAGGGTTAAGGTTTGATAATTTTTATTTGGTTACTTAAAGAATGATCATGAAGGATTTTCATAAAATTATGCTGCCCTCATAGCGCAGAAGGTAGTACATAAGACTCCAAATCTTCAATCACGGGATGTCATGGGTTCTATCCCTGGCAGCGGCACATATTCTTTCATACATTTGTCTCTCACCGATGTGTGGATAATCGTAAATGTTAGTGGGATAGCAGCTGGAGGCTAGGAAAGGATGTAGTGGTAGTACTGGTGTGTGAAATGCCAGGAATCCATTGTTATGTGCTCCAGCCGCCGTAATATGACTGAAATACTGTTAAAATTGGCGTTAAAACCCAAATCAATCAATCCTAAATTTATATTTTCAGTGGATCAAAATTGGTGTAAACGTATCTGATTTCCCATTCTCTCTAAGTGCTATTGGTTTCCATGTGTGTTTGGGAGGTAAGTTCTGTCACTTTATTTTATTTGAGTTTAATATTGCCAAGTGTTTCTATTGAACTTTGTAAAGTTTACCGATTGCTGTTCACCAGTAATCAATTCATTTGATAGTTACTACATTATGTATGAAATTCTGATTCCTTTTAAGTTCATTCATCCATCACCAGACGACAAAATACCCTTGTCCAAATGCAAAGATGTTGCAGACAACATGTTAAAGTTGATGTAATTTTATTCATTTGTCTTTTGAGGTTGAAACATTGTGGATAATGAAGAAATCGCTTGCAACAAGCAATTTCTTCTTTATCCACAATGTTATCCAAAGGGTTTTATCTTTGTGGGTGTTTTTGGGTAGTGAGTCCTAGTGCCCCATGAAATATTTTGATATTTGGTATATATCATCACCTCATGACCCTCTACCAAAATACTTCAAAGAATTTCTATATTCTGAAAATTAGCCCTTTTCTGTGCGATCCCTGATTTTACAAAGGAATAAAGAAGGAAATCTTTGAAAATCTTCTCCCAAACCATAAGGCCTAGAGCTTTGATATTTGGTACATATTATCAGCTATTGACTCTCTATCAAAATACTTCAAAGAATTTCTGTATTCTGAAAATTAGCGATTTTCTGTGGGATCACTCATTTTAGATAGGAATAAAGAATGATATCTTTGAAAACCTTCTTCCCCTAAACCATTAGGCCTAGAGTTTTGATATTTGTTATGTATTGATGTCTATTGACCCTCTAACAAAATACTTCAAAGAATTACTGTATTCAGGAAATTAGCGCAATACGGTTGGAACATCAATATACCTAGGATTAAAAGAGAAAATCCTTAAACATCATCTCCAAAATAATTAGACAGAAGGCTTTGCTTATTTGTATATATCATAAAGCCATGAACCATCATACTCAAGGGGGCAATTTAGGACGATCATGGTCCTCTTGTTTAATTTAACTTATCACCAAACAGAAAAATTTTAAACTGGTCCAAAATGGAAGGAAGTGCAGACGGCAATTTAAAGTTTATGAAACTGTAGGTTTTTCATAACTTTCTGGCTATAAAACATGGTGTAAAATGAAAAAAATTCTTGTCGCAAGCAATTTCTTCATTTTACACCTTGTCTCTCACCAATGGGTGGATAATCGTAAACCTAAGTGGGATAGCAGCTGGAGGCTAGGAAAGGATGTAGTGGTAGTACTGGTGTGAGAAATACCAGGAATCCATTGTTAGGTGCTCCAGCCGCCGCGATATAACTGAAATACTGTTAAAAGCGGCGTTAAACCCCATTCAATCAATCAATCAATCATTTTACACCATATTTTCTTAATTGTTTTTCTTGAAGGGCGTCCAAAAGCGTCATTGTGTGGGAACTGGTTAAATGAAAATTAAAAGCCATCAGCAACTTCTTTCATTCCGGATCAGATTAAAATTTTGTTCTGTAATGGGATAAGAGCACTTTTGCATGTTATGAAATTTCTTTTCAATGTGGACAAGTCTAAAATTTTGTTGTTTGGTAATGGGTCAACATAACTAAGTTTTGAATTCTTTAGACAATTTGTTCAAAGAATAGAATAAGGTGTTATACATCTATTGATTGTTTATGTTTTAGGTATATTTGCATTGTATTATCTATACTGGACCCAGTTAGATATGTTCCAAACACTGCGATATCTAGGCATGCTGGGAGTACCAACATTTATATTTGGAAACAGATTACTCAGTGGTATAGCAGCCAAAAGGTAAGAATTAACTCATTCCCACACAGTGACGCTTTTGGACACAATACAAGAAAAACAATGGGGAAAGCATTGTGTAAAATGAAGAAATTGCTTGTAACAATGTTTTCCATCGAGAAAGTTGATAAAATCTAAAATTTCATGTACTTTAAATTGTCGTCAGCAACCCCTTTAATTTGGACCAGTCTCAAATTTTTCCTTCTGGTAATGGGTTGATAATGGGTGTAAGATTGACTTATCTGTCATTTTGTGAGCAACTAAAGCATACTCATGACCCCCATTCTTGAAAAATAGTTTTTGTTGTATTAGTCTCACACTGAAACAATTATCCTCCATTTAACCCATTACTACAAAACAAATTTTAGACTGGCCTAATTAAATAAGGTTGCAGAAGCCAAATCAAAGTAAGTTTAAATTGAAAAAAAAAGGACCATATGTGTTAGAAAAGATTGTGTAAATTATGGTCCCAGGGCTAAAATTAGCTTATAGATTGAAAACATTAAATAAGTCATAGAAAGATGCTTGTTAGTAATAACATAACTGCTAGAGTAGTGATTTTATAAATTTTTGTTTTTAAGCAACATTTTATCATCTGCGAGGTACATCAGTTGAAAATTGTCCAAAATTATGTTATGGCTGAGTTTTAGTCCAGCATAAAAGCCTATGCCAATAAAAAGTCATATTGTAATAAAAAAGAACCCCTAAGCATACCCCGAGAACTAGACCTATTAACCAGGAAATTATGTTTTCTCATTTGTGTTTTTCAGGAAGGGAGAGAAGTGAGAAAATCTACAAAAAGACAGTTTAAAGAGACATTTAGGATTTAATAAATTTGTTCGTTTTACATCAATTATGAATAGGGTCACATTGATAAGATTGTTATCCTCAATCAATCAGAAAGTATAGACAAAGATCAGGCTCCACACATATACAGGCTAATCTTTGTCTATGCTGCCTGCTTAATCAGGGATTTCCTGGGATCAGCATGGAAGAGCATTCAGAACTGGTTCAATTCTTCTAATCAAATAACAGACATGTGCGAATTGCCTGTTTTCAAGTATGCTAAGTTTGCTATCAGTAAGAGTAATGTCCCTTTGTAATGTCTAACAGCTGTATGTGATAGTGGTTACTTCCCTTGAAGAAGCTACTTGAATTATTTGTTGGTATTATTATGATGTAATTACCAGTACGCTGCAGTTGACTTGTATCACCATTTAATTCAATAAGAAATTAGGCATCATCATATTTCTTTGATGTCTTATTCTATCCAGTTTCAATGGGATAGGGTCACTTTCACAAAATAAGCATGAAAAATATGAATACAACGATCATGAATCGTAATTTAGAACTTTTCATTTAAGACATCAAAGTATAGGTCGTGTAGCAGGCAGACCATGTTCTAGCAGACAGGATCATTTGGTTAACCCTTTCCTGTATAATCCCTGATTTTTATCTCCCATGTAATGCTATACTTAAGAAAATATTACATATTTTCTATCATATAGGATGGTTGTTACTTTTTGAATTGTATTTATTTTATAAAATAGTCTGCTATTCCTTTGAATGTGGACAAGTCCAAAATTTTGAAAATAGTAATGGGCTTACATACGAAATAGTTCAGTTGCTAAAGTGACCACCATTGCCAAGACAGCACCTTCTAACCCTTTCCTGTTTTTTTTTTTCTAAATTTTAGACTGGTTGATATTTAAAGAGGTTGCAGACGACAATGAAAATTGGGTACAGTTTGAAACAAAACCATCCTTTGTGGTAGAAAATATTGTGGGAAAGAAGAAATTGCTTGTTGCTAGCAACTTCTTCTTTTTTCACAGTACATGTATTTTCACAAGTATAAAATCATAGTGATGTAAAATCAGGAAAGGGTTTCGTGACCATTACTCTGTTTACTGATTTCTAGAATACAGAAAATAGAAAAAAAATAATGTTCGTTTGTTTCTGAATTCTTTATATTTTATATATTCGCTTGTTTAGTATTCTTATGAGGATCAAAACCATAACTGAAGTTCTACTGGTCCCTTAAGACTGTGCAGATATTTTTTAAGATTGGAGACAATCAGATTGTGATAGATTGGTAGTTCACAAATTAGTGGATTTACTCTTTGGTAGAATGAAAATCATTAATCCATTTCCACACAGTGCAGCTTTTAGGCACCCTGAAGAGAGATGATCATTGAAAACTTTTGGAAATGCTTTCTCCTTTTCTCACATTTTCTAGACTATTCTGTACTTAATTTCAAACTTTATCTCAGTTTGAAATATTGTCTCTAACTTTCAGTATTGACAAGTCTAAAATTTTGTTGACTGGAAATGGGTTAAAGGGTAAAATTTCTGTTATGTATATGACCCTGTTCTTATGTGTATGTCAGGTCTCCAGAATTGAAATTGAGTTAAGAAATGGAGAGAATATTTTTTGTTTTCTTGGAGGAATGAACCGAAAAAACTAATCACACTATGAATACGTGAAGCGGATTCATATATTGTGTGATTAGGTTTTTCGGTTCATACCTCCATGAAAACAAAAGATATTCTCTTCATCTCTTATAATTTGATAGCATCGAGCGAAAAAACCAAAAGCTTTACAAATTTTGATACCTTTTTGTATGGCACTATTTTGTGCGGAAGCATACAAAATCGCTGCATGCTCAAAATTTTGTTCATGGAGTTATGAATAATTTTTTTGACCAATCAGAACGCTCGTTTTTGATAGACAAAACTAGAAATTAAATTATATGCAAATGTATAGTAAGGTTATCATAAAAGATTGAGTAAAATTTCTGCATGTATATGACCCTGTTCTTATGTGTATGTCAGGTCTCCAGAATTGAAATATTGAGATGCAAATGTATAGTAAGGTTATAATATATATTCATTACTTGTGAATTCCATGTTTATATGTTGCATGTTTATGTGTAAAAAAGTATCTTGTATGAAAAAGGGTGAAAATGAGCAACTAATCAGCACCATATATCCATATTTATTGGATCTGGAATGAATCGGGGAAATTTCACAACTTTTCATTAATTTACTCATGAAGATGCTAGATTGATATAAAGAATGGTTTAATGTGTACATGAAAATGTTTGTCTAAAAAATATTAAATCTTAAAATACTGTAAAATTGTTTCATATATTGTTATATCCCTCACTTATGAGTGGGAAATATTGGTTTTCCATGTCAGTCCTTTTGTCCATAAACTTTGTAGCTCACCTGAGCACAATATGCTCAAGGTGAGCTTGTGTTATAACCCTGTATCCATTGTGCATCGTCATTCGAAAGGTGTCAACACTTCTTTAAAAATCTTCTTCTTTTCAAGACTTGTTCCTTGAATTTTGATCCCACGTTTTCTTCCCGAAAAAGACAAATAGTTTAAAAATTTTGTCAATCAGTGTCGTCTATGCTTCTTTGAATTTGGACCAGTCTTGAATTTTTCCATCTCCTACTCAGTTAAAGAAATTTTGATCAGATGATGATAAGGGCTTTTATTGGTGGCTTATAATGCAACATAAGGAAATCTACTAAATCTACCATTTGAAACATTTTAACAAAGCATTCCATTCAATTAAAACACAAACAGAGAAGTCATAGTTCACATTTATTTCAATAATAATAATAAAGTCACTTAAATAACAATGAAAGTAAACCATATATATTTGGAATAATTTTACACTGCTTTACCCATTCCAAAACAATCCTGCTAATGGGTTAAAATATTCAATTTTCCCTACAAACAATGTGACAATGGACCGAGTTGCTTGGAGAAGACTAAACTGCGCCTAAGCAAACAAGAAGCAAAACAAGTAAGTTTTCTGTCATGTCTGATTTATTTCACTCTGTAAGCTATGTATGAAATTACTCTTAAACCATTCCCACACAATCCTTCCTTCTTACACTTCTCAAGAAAAAAAGTTTTTAAAAAAAATGTTGAAAATGAAGAAATTGCTTGTATCAAGCAATTTCTTGGTTATCCACAATGTTTTCTATCCAAAATGAGGGAATTTAAAGTTCCACAAACTTGAATTTTGTAGTCTGGAGCGTCTTTTAATTTGGACCAGTCTAACAACAGGTTAAAGAATTTGAAGAGTACAATAATGACATTGGTGGCCATGTGACTTCTTTTAAATAAGGAAATAGTCTTGTAAAGATACTATTCCCAGTTGTTTGTTTGTGTTCCCTCATATATTAGCTCATTAAAAAATTAATATACAACAAGAAGAAAATCAAAAACATGCTGGTCCTATATCGATCACCTTAGTATGATAGCATTGTCGTCTGCAGCTTCTTTGAATTTGGACCAGTCCAAGTTTTTGTTGTTTGGGAATGGCTTAAAGTTTTTTTGTTCATCTCTTGTTCAACGTACAGGATCTTACTTCATAGAGAAATACTTTGAAGTATTTTGAAAAGGACCATAGGCCTAGCAGTTTGGGAGATTTCTAAAGATTTCACTATCAATTTTTGTGATAAGTCCAGGATCCCACAACATTTTGGACCAGTCCAAACTCAATTGTTTTGCAGACAAAAATTCAAAGTGTATTTTATTTGAAGGGTGGAAAATATTTAGGAAAAAGAAATTGCTTGTTACAAATAATTTCTTGTTTTTCCACAATATTTTCTCAAGTATAAAAACATAGGAACATAAAAACAGATTTTTTTTAAAGATTTTTAGCAAAAGGTCAATGATCTCTAGGCCTTGTGGTTTGGGAGAAGATTTTAAAAACTTTTCACTTGGCTCTATACAGATTTCATTTCTTTGAAGCTTTTTGAAAGAGAAAGGAATATTTCTGTGAAGATTGGTCAAAATCCAATGATTAGTTTGAGAAGATAATTTTGTAATCATGGACCCCGGATGATGACCAATCACATTAGCTCATCCTGAGCATTTAGTGCTCAGGTGAGCTCAAAACCAATACACATATATATAAATATTTACATAAATACATTTTTCTAATTTAACTTCTTTTCCCATCACTTTTGCATTGAAATGACATTGCCAATTGTTTGCATTGCATGTGCATATAGAAAATCTTGGCTAATATATTTCAATACATCTACTTTTAAGATTAGTTTAACCCTGGTCATATTGATCCTGGAATCTGCATATGCAGTCTGATCTAATCTGCACATGCAGTCTGATCTTAGCCTACAGCATCTGTTTGTCCTTCGTAAACTAAAATTAATGATAAAATTGATTATTGTACATGAAAAGCTCTACAGTGCAATTAGCCCTTTGAATTTTGTGAAACGTTGAAAAGGATTTTTTTCAGCATGACAAAGGTTATGGGTAAAAGAATACTGTAAGGCATAAACTTAATCATAACTATCTTGCTTTAACCCATTCACACACCGTGAAACTTTTTGATGCCCCTTAAAAAAGACAATTGGGAAAACATTGTTTCAAGTGAAGAAATTGCTTGTTGCAAGCTATTTCTTCATTTTACACAATGTTTTCTACCCAAAAAGTTAAAAAAATCTGAAATTTAATTAACTGTAAATTGTTGTCTGCAACTCCTCTCAATTTGAACCAGTCTTAAATTTTGTTGTTAAGTAATGGGTTTAGAGCAACATCTTATGTACAGATATTTTAACCCTTGTCATGCTGAACCCGGAATCTTCCTGCTTTGGCAGGAGGTATAGACAAAGATCAACCGGCACACATGTGCAGTCTGATCTTGGTCTACACTACTTGCTTGTCCCTTTTAAATCAGAATTGTTTTTAAGATAAATTTTCAAGAGAAATACTAACATACAATTCGTGCTTTCAGTACTTTGATTCTAATTAAAATCTGTAGATGATTTAATTCAGCTTGACAAGGGTTAATTTGTGGAGCTACGAGTGTACATACTGGTTTTGAAAACAAGCTTATATCGATGGTTCAGCGCATAGCAGTTGTAACTGCCAAGATGTTCCTAACCCTAGGGTTTCATGCTGAGCCATCAACTTACTGTCAATATTATTGCCAATATTATCGGTTAAAAATAATTTCCAATTTTCAATATCCCGTATAAAACGGACAATAACCATCATTTTATCAAAAGGTCCCGTCAGATAAAATAGAAGATATGAGGATCCCGACTTTCTTTGATCAGTTCATGAAGCTATATTAACCCTTTCATGCTTCATCCCTTGTTTCTTTAACGTCTGAGTAAGAAATTATTGTGGGTTAAGAAGAAATTGCTTGTTACAAGAAATTTCTTCTTTTCCAACAATATCTACTACTGTATACGTTGGTAACTTTTCAAATTGCAGTCACTTTTCATTGTTGTCTGCAAATTCTTTCAAAATGGACAGGACTAAACTTTTGAACAACATGAACAACAGGAAATCGTTAAAACTTGTAGAGCAGCCTATATAACTCGGTGAACTCTTGTTAATTTCTTAGAGCTGAAAAGTATCACAAGCCTTTACAACCTTACTTTCTTATGGAAAAAACACCAAAACTACATCATTAGGGATTTTTGTCTTTATTTGAAATTAAAACTTATCGAATAGGATTACTACCGGCATAACTTTCCTTAACCTAAGGTAATTTTCAAACTTTTAAATTAAGATTTCATTGTAAGAAAAGACTTGACAGGATGTTATCATGAATTAAGGTAAACTCAACCGTGCTTATTACTTGACCTTTTACTGTTTTTACAAATTTTAGAAAATTTTTACAAAATTCAATGGGATACCATAAGTACAATTCAAAAAGTATAACGGGAAAAGATTTTACTTGTGACAAGCCATTTCTCCCTTATCACAGGAAAATGATAAAAAGAGAATTCAGGAAAACAATGTGGAAAACAAAGTCCTTTTAAAAAGTCATTTTTTTCAAGAAAGTATTCTCTATCGTCTTGAAAATATCCGCAATTTCTTTCAATTTGGACCAGTCAAAAACATTTTCAATTTGGTAGTGGGTCAAAGCTGATATTTTGTTCAAAAATACAAAATGATAAAGTTTTTGTTTGTTTGAATGGGGTTTAATGCTGCTTTTAGCAAATTTTCAGTCATATCATAGTAGCTGGAGCACCCAATAATGGATTCCTTGTATATCGCACACCAGTACTAACACAATATCCTTTCCTAGCCTCCTGCTGTTAATCCAATGTAGATTATCCACCAATTGGTGAGAGATTAATGTCGGAAAAGATATTTGCTGCCGCCAGGGATGCAATTTATGACATCCCATGATTGAAGATTGGGAGTCTGATGCGCTACTAACTGTGCTGTAATGGCTGCACAAAATGATAAAGACCAAGCAGATTAAAATGCCGAAATGATAATGGTAAGCCCTAGTTAACGGAAGCATGGTTATGATATCGTGATCTTGTATTCATGGTAACAAAATAAATGAGATAAAAGGTTTACACAAATATTCCCGCACAATGATGCCTCTCAACATACAGGAAAACATTGTAAATTTCTTTTTAATTCCATACATCTGGAACTTCTGTCCAATAAGACCAATCTAAAATTTTGTTGTCTGGTAATGGGTTCAGATATCAATGAATAGAATAAATGGCCAAGTTCTATCAAAACCACAGAATTTTTGTATATTTGATGTTTTCCCATTTGATTTTTAAGGGGCATCAAAAAGTGTCATTGTGTGGAAATGGGTTAAAAGATATCATTTTTACACCAATTTTGTGACAATCACAATAATTGGTGGATTCAAACTATTTCAACATTCCTGCCATGTTTCACAGAAATTGATGACTAGTTCAGGAAGAAAAGATGTTAAAATTAAATGTAAACCATGGATATTGGATGAATAAAAATAGCTCACCTTGATCTTTTTTGTGGTCCGGTATCAAAATATCAAGGTTTGAAAAAAAAATAAAAATAATGAATAGATGAACATCTATCCCTTGATGGCTCCTTTAACCCATTCCCACACAAAATTCTAGACTAGTCCAATTTGAAAGAAGCTGCAGACGACAATTTCAAGTTGATGGAATTTTAATTTGTTTCGTCTTTTTGGATAGAAAACATTTTGGATGATGAAGAAATTGCTTGTATCAAGCAATTTCTTCATTTCCCATAATGTTTTCCAAAGCTTAAATCTTGAGAGGTGTAAAAAGGAGGGATTGTGTGGGAATGGATTAACCCATAACCACACAATCTGTTTCTCGATGTTCTGAAGAAATATGGTTATAGAAAACTGTTGAAAAATTTCTAATGACAATCAAATTCTCCTTTTCTTGTAACATCTTCTACATTATTTGGCATTTGTTTTCCAATTTTAGCCCCTTTTCAAATATTGTCTTTATCTTCTTTCAATAAAAAAATTTGTTGTCTAGTAATGCATTAAAAGTAAGGGTTTATTCTCAGTTAACCCATTCCAACTCAATCCCTCCTTTTTACTCCCCTCAACGAAAAAGCTTTGGAAAACATTGTTGAAAATGAAGAAATTGCTTATATAAAGCAATTTCTTCATTATCCATAATGTTTTCTATCCAAAAATTCAAAATTCCATCAACTTGAAATTGTCGTCTGCAGCTCCTTTCTATTTGGATAAGTCTAAGTCAAGTGGTAATAGGTTTAAGGCAAATATAGTAATAGGAGAGTTACAACCAAGTGTCAAATTTTTGTACCTATCCGTCAATTTTGTTCAAAAAACACCTGTCGGAGCTACTTTCGACAAGTTGTAACTATCACCTGGATGGGATTTATAACAATCTAGGTAGTGATTTGATAGCTTGGCCTCCCCATTAGCCATAATTACACAAGTCTGTCTAAAAAATAATGTCTAAATAGAAGCAAACTTTGTACAGGCTACAGAGGTCTAGATAAGAGGGGGTAAAAGCATTCTAAAATCCTTATTTCTCAACGAAACCCTATGTTGTGGGTACTCGTTTGAATCGTCTCGGTGAGACGATTCAAATGAGTACCTACAACATTGGGTTTATGGTAGCTTTAGTGAAAATATTTAAATTCAAAATTAAAATTACACCCTCTATCTGCAGCTCTTCGGCTGGAGCATGAAATAAGGTCTTCATCACAAATGCACTTGACAATCACCCACCAATAATAAAATAATAAACCATATTATAATACACTATACACAAAGCTTTAACTCATTACCATTGAATCTCTTATTCTCGCGCCCCTTGACCAATAATAATTGAGGAAAACAATCAGTAAATTGAAGATGATTGTACTGTATTTTGCTATGTATTAAACTTGCCCTTTTATTTATCGTTCACTTTTTTTTACGAATTCGACTAATCTATATAGCAATGTTTGCCTAGAAATAGCCCATTACGAGCACAAAATTTTAGACTGGTCTAAATTCAAAGGAGTTGCTGACACCAATGTAAAGGCTATGAAAATTCAGGTTTTTTTACCAACTTTCTGGGTAGAAAAACTTGTGGTAAATTAAGAAATTGCTCGTTGCCTTTTTCTCATTTTTCCTAATGATTGCTAAATTGCTTTTCTTGAGGGGTGTCTAAAAGTGTGATTGGGTGGAAATAGGTTAAAGGAAAAATAAAATTGAATTCTTTTCAAAAATCCTATGTTTTGGGTATTGTTTAGATATGGCCCAATGAGACCATTCTGTATTAGTACCCTCAATATAGGGCAGGAAAAAAATTACATGTAATGAATTTTTCTATTGAATTCTTAGATTAAAATTAAACCCTCCATCTATTGCTACATTGACCATTCACAATTCTTTCATCCGCATTTATTTTCATTCAGTCTTCTTTAGGTAATACATCCATGGACTTATTCATCATTTGTTCACATATATTGCCAACAAGATCATATAAATACACAGTTTATAACGGAACTTTTTCTTCTGGTAACGGAGCACTAGCACCTGTTGATTCCCCATTGGCATTGTTCTCTTTATCCGACAATAACGCTTCTTCAAAATTACCCTCCGATTTACTGCCAGATACTTTAGCCTGAAAATAACAATATTTAGATAATTAAATATAAATAACCTTATCTAGTAACCTATACTTGCAGAAAAACTAAATTCATATACAATCATGAGTAATCAAGTGTTTTGTCACTTGCAGTAAGATTAGTGAAAATTCTAGTACTTCACCCATTCGCACTCAATCCTGCTTTTTTTACACCACAAACATTGTGGAAAATGAAGAAATAGCAGGTAACAAGCAATTTCTTCATTATCCACAATTTTGTCAACCACAAAAGACAAAGAATTTTGAAATTTTATCAACTTAAACTTGTCAACAGCTATTCTTTAAATTTTGGACCAGTCTCAAATTGTCAAGTTGGAATAGGTTAACCAATTGATGATTCAAATTGAAATAAGCTGGGGATGAGATATGATATTGCCAACGTGCAAGAGTCTGTAGAATTTGTAAGAAAAAGGATAGGTACCCAGCATTTTTTATCTTCTCCCACAATATTGTCAATAGCTATATAGTGTGTCTAAGGGCTCAATTATGTAGAAACTGAATGTTATATACAGTTTCCTATAACTATGAAAGTAAGTATAACCTATGATCTCGTTTGGAAAAACCAATGCAGGGGAAAGGTCAAACCAAATACATGTAATGGATCCTTTATTCAGGAAAACCTGACTAGATGACATTGTTTCACTGCTGAAAATTCCAATATTTTGATGCTGTCGCAAATATCTGATTATTACTACGCCCCTCCAGAGAAGCTTTGGAAAACATTGTGGAAAATGAAGAAATTCCACAAACAATATTCCTACCCTGAAATATAAATTTAAACATTTCATCAACTAAAACTTGTTGTCTGCAACTTCTCTAAATTTCCAGCAGTCTGAATTTTTATGGCCTTGTAACTGGGTTAATGTACAACTAGAATGTTATCCTTGGACAAGTTAAGCCCACAAATATTTGACCTTGAGCAGTGACCTTGACCTTGGAGCTATTTGAAAATTTGTTAACATTGATGGAGAACAATTGGCCAAGTAACTTTGAAATCCTTCCGAAAATGGAGGAGATATGCTCAGAACAAGCTCAATTTGAACCTTTGACCTTGAGCCATGACCTTGACCTTTGGTTTCTATAAGTTTGTTTCAAATGCAATATCTACTGAAAATAGAGAAAAATTATACCAAGTTATTTAGAAACCCATCTTTAAATTTAGTAGATATGCTCTGGACAAATTTAAACAGACTGATAGCCTAATGCACAAACTCTGCCATCCGATAGTGCCAACTATGTCTCACTCATTGCAAGTGGGCTCGACAACAATAGTTGTAATATTTTCAGTTTTTAAGATTTTGACATTTTTTGCTAATTTTTGTGAATCAAAAAGATAGCTTCCTTGGTTCAAGTATAGGAAAAAAATTTGGTCACCAGACAGCAAAATTTAGACTGGTCCAAATTGAGAGGAGTTGCAGGCAGCAATTTAAAAAAATAATGAAATTTAAGATTTTTTCAATTTTCTGGGTAGCAAGCAATTTCTTCACTTTACACAATGTTTTCTCTTGTTTTTCTTGAGGGGCATCAAAAAGCATCATTGTGTTGGAATGGGGTTAAAGCATTATGCTTCACTTTCATGATTAGCGAGTTTAACCTACTCCCACTTAGTGACACTTTTAGATGCCCCCAAAAAGCTTTTGAAAACATTTTGAAAAATGAAGAAATTGCTTGTTACAAGCAATTTCTTCATTTTCCAGAATTTTTCTACCCAGAAAGTTTAGAAAATAAACAACTCAATACACTATAAATTGTTGTCTGCAACTTCTTACAATTTGGGCCAGTCTAAAATGTTGCCGTCTGGTAATGGGTTAAAGAAGGGTTGGAAACTGGGTTATAGAGGATGTATCTAACCCTTTCCCAAACAATTCTGCTTTTTAACAACCCATCAGGAAAAAACTTGAAAACATTGTGGAAAATCAAGGAATTGCCTTGATTCTAATGTTTTCTACCTAGAAAGACAATAGTTTTTAAAATTTCATTAACCTAGAATTGTCGTCTGCAATATCTTTCAAACTGGACCTGTACAAAATTTTGTTGTGTGGTAATAGAATAATAAAAAGAAGAAATAACTCATTTTCTGACAATATTTTTCATAATTATTTCTAAGGTAAATGAAAACAAGATACTAAAATTTTTTCTCCATTAAATCCAGTGCATCAGAAAATACTTAACAAGTTCTGTAAGAAAAGAAATAATTAAAGCAAGCTAAGAGAATATGATAACAACACTGAGTTAAGCCATTAACAAATTTTTAGACTAGTCTAATTTAAAAGAGGCTGCATATGACAAAATTTCAAATAGATAAAATCTCTTAGGACTTAATCTTTCTGGATAGAAAATATGAACAAGAGGGGAAAGATGACCCTAAATCGCTCACCTCTATTGAAAAGAGGAACAAGGAACTGAAACTTCATACAGGGTCTTATTTTTTATTTATTTGTCTGAATGGGGTTTAACGCTGATTTTAACAATTTATTCGACATATCACAGTGACTGGAGCAATGAACAATGGATTCCTGGTATATCTTGGACCAGTACTACTATTACATCATTTCCTAACCTCCAGCTGCTGCTATCCCACATAGGTTTACGATTATCCACACATCTTATTTTCGAAGAGCCAAATTTGTTGATATTGATTCAAATACTGCTAACCCATTCCCATACAATGACGCCCCTAAAAAAAAACAATTTGCAAAACTTTAACATAAAAAGATTGTGTAAAATGAAGAAATTGCAATTTCTTCATTTTACACAAAGGTTTTCATACAGAAAGATATCAAAAATTTCATGAACTTTATATCATCTGCAAATTCATTCAATTTGGACCAGTTTGAAATTTCCCTTCTGGTAATGGGTTAAGGCCCCTTTTCCAATGGAAACTTCAAATTTTCAATAGTATTTATCCTTAAAACCTAAAAATTATTCTGACTTAGTTTAAATGAGATGGAGCTCAGATTGTGGCCCCCTAGAAGGTAAACAAAGAAATTGTCATTGCCAGGTTTCCCAATGAACCATCTTTAACCCTTTCCCGTTTTCGGAAATTTTAGACTAGTCCAAATTGAAAGAGGTTGCAAACGACAATAACAACTGGATGCCATTTGAAATGAAACCATTATATGTGGTAGAAAATATTGTGGAAAAAGGAGAAATTGCTTGTTACAAGCAATTTCTTCTTTTTCCATAATGTTTTCTCAAGTATAAAATCACAGGAACATAAAATAACGTATTTGAACTGGAAAGGGTTAACCCTTTCCTGATTAATCCCTGGTTTTTAAGTCCCTGTGATTTCATAATTGAGAAAACATTGTGGAAAAAAAAGAAATTGCTGGTAACAAGTAATTTCTTCTTTTTCCACAATATTTTCTACCCTACTGAATGGAAATTTGCAAATTAAATCATTTTCAAATTTTCGTCTGCAAAACCTTTGAATTTGGACAGGTAAAAAATTTTACAAAACAGGAAAGGGTTAATAGGATTCATCTTTATGACCTAACAATCTAACTTAGTTTGATCAAGATTGAAATACAACTGTGACCCTTAGAATGTAATCAAAGAAATTATCATTTAGGTCACTTTTCCTGTGTTTTCCTATAATAAATCGGACTATTAGTTTCATCAAGACTGGGCAAAATCTGTGGCCTTAAGAGTGTATGCAAATAAATCGTCATTAAAGCCCTCTACTCCTATGTTTTCCAATTTTCCCATTTTTAATAAGATCCATCCTATGACCTAACAGTCATTCTGACCAATTTTCATCAAGACTGAGAAATGATTTTGGCACTTAGAATGTAAACAAAGGAATTGTTGACGTTGGACCATAGACAACATTCAAGGATCACAAAAGCTCACCATTAACATGTTCTGCTTGGGTGAGCTAAAAATTAAATAATTACTGTTAACAAACAATATCTGGCTATAAGTTTTTCCTGATTGGCTTGGCCATTTTTAGTGATTGATTGAATTGGGTTTAATGCCGCTTTTAACAGTATTTCAGTCATATTGCAGCGGCTAGAGCAGCCATTTTTAGAGAAAACCCAAGATAATGCTATAGCCCAGATGTCATCCAAGTCTGTGTCATTGTTGTCCCAAAACTGACATATGTGACCATATGTTTCCCTGAGCATAAAAATTTTGACCATATGTTTTTCATGAGCATCAAATTTTGATTAAGTGTTTCCCTGAGCATAAATTTTGACCATGTTTCCCTGAGCTTGAAAATTCACCATGTGTTTCCCTGAGCATAAAAATTTTAACCATTTGTTTCCCTGAGCATGAAAATTTTGACCATATGTTTTCCCGAGCATAAAATCTAAGTACCTTTATGTACATAGAAAAAAGTTTGTTAGCTAACTTAAACTTAATTTAATGCATGCTGTGAACAGAACTGTCCATTTTACAACATTTTATAATTTGATTAGTTTCATCTATCAAAAAAGAGCGTTTTGGTAGATAAAAAAATATTCATACCTCCATGATCAAAATTTTGAGCATGCAGCTATTTTGTATGCTTCAGCACAAAACAGTCCCACACAAAAAAAGTTTCAAAATTGTTAATTTTTTTGCTTTTTTTGCCAGATGCTATTAAATCTTAAGAAATAAGAATATTTATGGAAGTATGAACCGAAAAACCTAATCACACTTATGTATAAATACGCTTTGCAGATTCATACAGCGTGATTAGTGGTTTTTTTGGGTTCAGACCTCTATGTAAACAATAAATATTCTCTTCATCTCTTAAATGTCTTAGCTTTAGGAAATTAGTCTTAATCTTAATATCTTGCCATCCTTCTCAATTAAATGTTTTAACATTAAAAATTTCTTTTTTTCTCTAATGATATGCCTGTTTTAATAATAATGTCTGTTTTAATAATATTAAAACTGTAGAAAAAAATATTGGTAAGGCTATAAATTAAGCTTACAGTCCCCCCCCCCAAAAAAAAAAACCACAAAAAACTTGACTGTTGCTGACAGAGCTCCTACTTGTCTCTCTTTCCACATGTGTGACCTAATTTTAACAACATGCATACAATACAACACTGATGTCAAGAGCTCTAGACAATTTCTTGCTCACTAAATCATTAAAGATAAAACATTATCTTGGAGTTGAGTGTATAAGTCTGAAGATCAAGGCTTATATTTAATCCATTCCCACACAACGACCCTTTTTGAATTCCCCTAAAAAAAAATTGAAAAAATAACTTAGAAAACATTGTGTTAAATGAAGAAATTGCTTGCAACAAGCAATTTCTTCATTTCCACAATGTTTCCTATCATGAAAGTTGAAAAAATATCTAATTTCATAAACATTAAACTGTCGTCAGCAGTTCCTTTCAATTTAGACCAGTCTGAAATTTGGTTGTCCATATTGGGTTTATCTATTACAAGACAAAAACATTTTAGACAGGTCAAATTTCAAAGATGTGCAGATGACAACTTTCAGATGATTAAATTATAAAAATCTTTGTCTTCTGTGATAGAAAACATTGTGGATTATGAGAAATTGCTTGTTACAAGCAATTTCTTCATTATAGCCACTGTTTCTAAAGCTTTTTCATGGGAGCTTGTTCCAAAAACAGGATGTTGTGGGAATGGGTTAAAACATCTATATAATCCTGTAACAAAAAGCGTGTTCTATTTAAAACTCTTTGAACAGAAAAGGAAATCAAACTTCTCTTATATTTCGAATCATGCAATCTGATTGTCAAATGAAAGGTAATCACAATTAAACTCAGAATAGATATATTATAACTTCATGCCACGTGGTTAGAGGGATTGAAAACAAAACACTGATTTTTATTTTAGCACAAACTTTCTCATGTAAATTTCTAAGGAGGAACTTCAATGAAATCAGGACCTACAGATTCATGGAAATTAAATAATCATGAAAGACCAAATTTGTGCATAGTTTATTCCAAATTGGTCTAGAGCTCTTACCCAACTCACCAAGCGATCTCTTAAACCCTCTATGGAACGGGAAGACTACAAAAGGGAGATAATTCACCAAATAGAAAGGGTACAACATTTATTATCAACCTTTATCTTTCAACATACATAATATTCTCATAATAATTTTATATACAAAAGAACACTCATAAAAAGATGTCAGATTAACACGGATTTCATCAGTTTGAGATAATTTTTTATAATGTTTTGTCAAATGAAAATTTGGTCCAAATGAAAAGAAGATGCAGATGACAATTTCAAGTTTTGTGAGAAACACAGAAATTAATTGTAGAAAGCATTTTTCCTTTGCTATGAAGATGTTTCCATCATTATTAAATTACATTAGCTTGTAAACTAGACATTGTCACAATGCGGACTTATACCCAATAACAGCGCTTATCCATTTATAAGTGCTATCAGCAAAAGGGCCGAAACAAAAAATTGACTTTTAATTAAAGGGCCATAAATCAGTCAAAAATAAATGGACCATAACCAAAATTTGTCTGCAACTCCTTTCAATTTTGACCAGTCTAAACATTTTGCCATCTGGTAATCGGTCAAATTCTTCACTGCTCTCTATTGTGAAATAAAGCCTTCAAGTAGCTCCTTAACAGATTTTGGATGAAGAATTTTGGCTCTGACTTTCCCACTGTCTAAATTGAATGCTTTCAGACATTTGAAAGATTGGGATTAAGCTTATTTATAATGAAATTCAATACAAGAGGACCACGATGAGCCTATATCACTCACCTGGGTATGATATCTCATAGCCTAATGATATATATGAGCCTATGCGTGACATTTCCAACCATTTCGCTTGTGCGTGACTCACACACATTGAGCACCCTGGACATCCATTCGGGGCTATTAGAATATTCGCTGATTGTTTAAAGAAGCTTTGTTTATAAGATAAATGTTCAAAGATATATTAACCTACAGTTGGTGCTTCTTTGATCTTAATGAAAACCTGTAGAGGATCTATAATTCAGCATGACAAGGGTTAATAAAGGGTCATTAGGTAGATAAGGAGTCCACAAAGTATCATCCATGTTAAGTTCGGTTGAAATCCATTGACTGGTTTCTGAGAAAAAGATTTTCAAAGCTTTCACCATTAATGGAAATAAGCCTTAGCCATTAAAGCCATGTTTTCTCTTCTGATCAAAATTCTATGAAGGAATCTGATTAAGGGTCACCAAAGGATAATTTCTTTTAGTTTGAATACCATCAACTGGTTTCTGAGAGGAAGATTTTCGAAGCTTTCACCTTATATGGAAATGAGTCCTGCCAATTACAGCCATGTCTTCCATCCAATCAAAATTCTTTGAAGGTATCTGATAAAGGGTCACCCAATGATCATTCCTGTGAAATTTGGTTGACTGCTGTTCAGTACTTTCTGAGGAGAAAGTTTACTGACTGACAGATGGACAATGGATACAACATTATGACAATAGCTTGCTATGACAATAGCTCTCTGCTTTCAGCCTGTGGAGCTAAAAAGCAGTACTTTTCTTTTCTGAAAAGTTCATGAAAATCTGTTAAAGAGCCACTTTAATTGTAAACTAGACATTGTCACAATGCGGACTTATACCCCATAACAGCAGTTGTCCATTTATAAGTGCTATTAGCCAAAGGACCGTAACAAAAAATTGACTTTTATTAAAGGGCCATAAATCAGTCAAAAATAAATGGACCATAACCAAAATAGGATATGCACATGTCTGACTTATACCGAGTCTTTCTGTGATATTTGAATCAAATCCATCCAATTGAGCTGAGCAATTGAGTGGACACGATTTTTCACCAGAGAGTCATAACTCCATCAAAAATCAATGGACCATAAGCAAAATAGAATATGCACATCTCTGCTTGATACAGATTATATCAGTTAAGTTTGAATAAAATCTGTCCAATAGTTGCGAAAAATTGAGTGGACATGAAAAAGCTTCAGAGAGATGGTTGGGTGGTTGATTGATTGAAAGGGGTTTAACACTGCTTTTAACAGTATTTCAGTCATATCATGGCGGCTGGAGCATCTAACAATGGATTCCTGGTATTTCTCACACCAGTACTACCACTACATCCTTTCCTAGCCCCCATCTACTATCCAACTTAGGTTTACGATTATCCATCCACCTTATTTATGAAAAATATACTGATCAAAATTACAACTCATTCACACACAGTGACACTTTTGGAAGACTCCACAGCTGCTATCCCACTTAGGTTTACGATTATCCACCCATTGGTGAGAGACAAATGTCGGAAAGAATATGTGCTGCCTGCCGGGGATGGAACCCATGACATCCCATGATTGAAGATTAGCAGTCTGACGCACTATGACGGTGGCGATGACAGTCGGATGGACGGACCAACAAGCTGACTCCTATATACTCGCCAAACAGTTTTGGGGGGGTGTAAAAAGCACAAGTATACTTTTTCTTATAACAAATTTATGTGAAAAGCATACTATAATCATCTTTATCCTAACCTTAAAGCTTTTTGTTTACAAACCTATATGACAGAGGTAATTACATTAGTTACATGACATTAGTTAAGCTTTTATATAGAGGATAATTGTTTCAGTGTAGGATCGATTTATCTTTCATTCAGTGAACAACAAAAGCTTTATTTCCAAGCGTGGCGGCTATATTTCCTGGACAGAGCCCGGGTATAGTAGTAGATTCTGTGGTAATTAAAGATATGTAAATCTTACACATAAAACAAACAATAATTTCATTTCTTTAATGCCCGAAACAATTTCATTTTTGGAAAAAAATCTTTAAAAGAATATCTTTTTTGGCATGTGATTTATACTGCAACTTCAGGTCATCATCAATGTTCTGCCAAGATGACATTTAGTAATAATTTAATTTTAGGTTTGTCTATCAAAAGTGGTCGAAAAAAATTATTCATAACTCCATGAACAAAAATTTTGAGCACCCCGCCATCTTGTATGTTTCCGAACAAAATAGTCCCATACAAAAAGATATCAAAATTTGTAAAGATTTTGCATTTTTTGAAGGATGCTATTAAATTATAAGAATTAAAGAAAATACTTTTTGTTTTCATGGAAGTATAAATTAGAAAACCTAATCACACTTAGGTAAGAATCTGCGAAATCTTAATCAATTTTATGTATGAATCCGCTTCGTGTGTTCATACAGTGTGATTAGTTTTTTCGGTTCATACCTCCATGAAAACAAAAAATATTCTCTTCATCACTTAAATATGAAATTAACAAATGCAAGGCTAATTACCAAAAAAGAGAGTTCACCATTTTGATATTTCACTGATTTGTCATTGAAATTAACGAGTAAAAATTTCACCGAGAAATCTTAATAATCCAATGGAAAGCATTAAAGAAAACATTTGGTTTGCAAAGGCTCACCTTTGTATCATTTTTCATTAATTTATTCTGAAACAGAATAGTTTATAAAATATTCATTATTTGACTAGAGTACTCCAAGACTTGATGCATACTCTAGATATGTAAGAGTTTTATCAAAAGCTGTATACAACAAATTGTAAAAGCAAAATATCATCACCTTGGAAAACAAGAGCTTTGCCGAGCGGTCCTTATATGCCCAAAGAGGCTTGTCAGAGAAAAAAAAATAACAAATGGAAAGTTTAATTTTTTTGGTAAGCCAAGGACAGATAATTATTTTGGTAAGCCTAGGACAGATAATTATTTTGGTAAGTCAAGGAAAGATAATTATTTTGGTAAGTCAAGGACAGATAATTATTTTGGTAAGTCAAGGACAGATAATTATTTTGGTAAGTCAAGGACAGATGATTACACAAGGACTTAGAGAACCAAAATAATTTTTGTCTCATACACAACTAGATATCATAGAGATTCTTTGAGGCAAATTTCAGTTCATTCCAATTGAAAATGTAGGAGATGTATAGGAACAATTCCATTATAAGCTATTTTGCTAAGCAAAGGGCAGATAATTTCATTTTTTTTGGGGGGGGGGTTCTCATGCACAACTATAATTCCTATAAATTTGTTGTTGCAAATTTTGGTTCATTCCGATGTAAAATGTAGTTTGACTTTCACACAAAAAATACAGAAATTTAAGACTATTTTGCTACGTAAAGGGCAGATTATTACGAAATAACACAACAGATCAAAATAATCCACAACAAGACATCATTGAGATTCACTGTGGCAAATTGCAGATCATTCCTATTTCCTATTGAAACTGTTGTAATTGAGGACTTGCTAACAGACAAATGGACAGATGACCCGCCATAACGTAATACAACCATTCGGGCAGATGACCCCCCATAACGTAATACAACCATTCAGGCAGATGACCCGCCATAACATAATACAACCATTCGGGCATATAAAAACGCTTACAATTATTTTCCTGTCTCAATTTAACCCATAACCAAACAATTCTTCATTTTACACACATAAGAAAATGAGTTGTGGTAAACATTGTGATAAAAGGAGAAATTGCTTGAATCAGACAATTTCTCCAACCCCTACAATGCTTTCTAGCATATTTGTACATCTTTTATTAAATTCAATTTCAAACTAATTCTTAATTGTCAACTAACTTCTTTTTAAAAATATAAAAAAATCATTGCCTTTGGGAGGAAACATTTCTTCAGTACACACAATGTTTTCCTACACTATTTATTTGAGGGGCAAAAAAGAAGGATTGTGACGCTTTTAGACACCCTCAAAAAAAAAGCTTTGGAAAACATTAGGGAAAATGAAGAAACAATTTCTTCTTTTCCACGTTTTCTTCACAGAAAGTTGAAAAAATCTGAAATTTCATATGATCTCTGCAACTTCTTTCAATTTGGACCAGTCTAAAATTTGTTGTGTGGGAATGGGTTAAGGTGACTTCTTTGAGCTGATTGATTGATTGATTAATTAAATGAGGTTTAACACCACTTTTAACAGTATTTCAGTCATATCACAGCAGCTGGAGCACCTAACAATGGATTCCTGGTATTTCGCACACCAATACTACCACTACATCCTTTTCTAGCCACCAGCTGCTATCCCACTTAGGTTTACATTTATCCACCCATTAGAGAGAGACAAATGTCCGAAAGAATATGTGCCGCTGCCGTGGATCAAACCCATGACATCCCATGATTGAAGATTAGTAGTCTGACAACGACTTCGCTATGACAGCTGCTCTTTGAGATAAAATAAAACCCTGTGTTAGGGTACTCATTGGGATCATCGTGTTGAGATTTTTCCAATGTGTACACCCAACATAGGGTTGGGTGTGATATAAATGATAAACATTTTGAGAAAATAAACATTCATTCTGGCGGTTAGTTTCTTAACCAATTACCAGCCAACAAAATCTAGAATAGTCCAAATTAAAAGAAGTTGTAGACAACAGTTCGGAGTTGGTGATTCTTTTAAAAATTCTGACTTTTGGGGTAGAAAACATTTTGACAAGCAATTTCTTCATTCTCCACATGTTTTCCAAAGCTTTTTTCAGGATGTGTTTAAAAAATTGTGGGAATGGGTTAATATGCACTACAGTCATACGGGCAAACAAAAGGCGTCCAATATCATTATTACATTTTCCATGCTCAAAACATGACAATTTATTATCAGTTTATAATACATTCCCCAAACCATACAACTTATTTTCAACCTATACCTCAAACCACATTTAAAGCACATTCAATGAATGAATATACCTTAACCCGTATCTAAAATCAGAATAAAATCTGGTTATCAACTAATTTTATCCAAAACATGACACATACTGTCATAATCACATTTACAGGGCTTGTGCTGGAATTTGAAACTGAGGATCAATTAAACTCTTTGCCATGAGGTTCTAGGGGTAAAAACTGATTTTGAAGGGGTCAAAATAACAAAAAGATCAAAGATGAGTAAAAATTGGAAGGTTTTAGTGCCGTTTGACCTTTTCTTGTAAAGAGCAATTCATTTTTAAATTTTCAGCTGTATGTAAGGTACATTGAAAAGTTGAGGAATAAACTCAGATCTGACCCTTAAATATCTTTTAAGGTGAAGTGGGTTGGGGGTGGGGTCAAAATGATCCCCTTGGGAGAATTTTTTTAAGGCTCAACAGAGGAAATATTCAGATTTTTACTGGTTTGTGCACGAACCCTGACTTATCAGTGAAAAATTCATCTCGGAATACAAGTATCTCATGGATACAAATGCAAGGTCAGGTTGCAGATTAAAAAAGAACAAATTTTTTGTGCATAAATACTATGAGCCTGAATTTTGTTTAACTCTTTACTGTTTTGCAAAAATTTAAACTTATCCAATTTCAAAGATTTTGCAGTCAACAATTTAAAGTCAATTTCACTTGAAAACTAATCAGTCAGTAGGGTAGAAAATATTGTGGTAAAACAAGAAATTGCTTGTCTCAAGCAATTTCTTCATTTTCCACAAAGTTTTCTAAAGTATACAAATACAGGGATGTAAAAGCCAGGGATGAAACAGAAAGGGTTAAAATACATGTTTCTAGACTTAGTAACACTGATACCAAAAAACCACAAGACTTTAACCCTTTCCCGTTCAAATACGTGATTTTACGTTCCTGTGATTTTATACTGGAGAAAACATTGTGGAAAAAGAAGAAATTGCTTGTGACAAGCTATTTCTCCTTTTTCCACAATATTTTCTACCACATAGGATGGTTTCATTTCAAATGGCACCCAGTTTACATTGTCGTCTGCAAACTCTTTCAATTTGGACTAGTCTAAAATTTCTAAAAACGGGAAAGGGTTAATTCAGTCAAGAAGTTATGAGGAATTAATCTATTACCAAATGGCAAAATTTTAGACTAGTCTAAATTGAAAGGAGTTGCAGACGTCAATTTAAATTTTATGGAATTTTAGTGGGTTTTTTTTAACTTTCTGTTAAGAAATTATTGTTTGAAAGGAAGAAATTGCTTGGTTCAAGCAATTTCTTCATTTTACACAATCTTTTCACAATCATATTTCTTGAGAGGTGGCATTGAGTGGGCATGGGTTAAAGACACATTGAATAGTTCTCCTCAGATTCATATAACCCATTCCCATGCAATCCTGTTTTTTAAGCCTGTAAAATATTATGGGAAATATTGTGGAAAATCAAAATATTGATTGTAACAAGCAATTTCTTTATTTCCGACAATGTTTTCTATCCAGAGAGACAAAGATTTTCAAAATTTCATTGATACAAAATTGATGTCTGTGGCTTCATTGAATTTTGGGAGGTCTAAAATTTTGTTGTCTTGTAATGGGTGAATTTGGGCCAGTCTAAAATTTGGTTGTCTGGCAATGAATTAAGTGTTACATACCTTCAAACTAGTATAGGCTGATCCCATTTTACCTTCCACAGATTTGAATGTATTCGAATTCCTGAAAAATTAGTAAAAAAAAGAGTACCAATGAACATCAATCACAGTCAAATAGGAATTGATCTTTTTTACAAATAACACAGACTATACTGGTAATTATAATTTTCTTACACAAATAATCAGAATTCTAGGACAAATGGCTTATAAGTTTCAGTAGTATAAACAATTTAAACTACTTTTACCAGTTGACAAAATTTCAGACTGATCCAAATTGAGAGAAGCTGCAGACGACAATGGATGTAATTTAAAACCATCTTCATCCTTTCAGGTAGAAATATTGTGGAAAATGAAGAAATTGCTTCCCACAAACAATTTCTTCAATTTCCACAATGTTGTCCAAGGCTTTTTTTTTACCTTTGATTCATTAGAACAATGCAAAGCTACAGATAGCAGTTTCAGATTTCAATATTTCACAATTACTGCCATAAACCCTGTGATGTAGGTACTCAATTGAATCGAATCGTCTCTTATCTGGACATCTGACAATCGGGTATTTTGATATCGAGCAACATTGATATGAAACTTTTAAAGTTGAGAAGCAGAAATTATTTCAAACAATTTTAACCCACTACCACATGACAAAATTTTAGACTGGTCCAAATGGAAATGAGTTGCAGACAACAATTTAAAGTTGATGAAATTTTAGATTTTTTTCAGCTTTCTGTAAAGAAAACATTGTGTAAAATGCAGAAATTGCTTGTTGCAAGCAATTTCTTCATTTTACACAATGTTTTTCCAAATCGTTTTTCTTGAGAGGTGTCCAAAAGCGACACTACAATTCTAGGTGTCAGATTGTTACAATTAAAAGATTGCATTGGATTATACCCAGCTTCAAGCATGTTTAACATAATATTGCGACAGCTGGTGCTTCAAAAATGGCTTTCTGTCAATCCTCTCAACAGCACCATTCACAGATTGATACCGTCAATTAGACAAAGATTTCTAAAATTTCATCAACTAAACTTGTTGTCCGCAACTTCTTACAATTTAGACCAGTCTAAGATTTTGTCGTCTGGTAATTTGTTGAGGCAGTACAGTACAGGGATTAAATATTCCTTTGAAGATTCTATATACTGTACATGTATTTCAGCAATTTCAACAATTTCAGCAAATAAATCCTTCTCAATCTGAACCCAATCTGAACCCACAGTACTCCCAATTTGGAATGTGGTGTAGAAAAAGATCAGATTGCATATATGTGCAAACTGATCTTAGTCTACATCATCTATTTGTCCTTTTCCTGACCAATCCTTGTTTTTTACATCCCAGTAAATACTATCGAAAACATTTGGGGAAAAAGACGAAATTGCTTGTAACTAGCAATTTGTTCTCTTTCCACAATATTTTCTACCACTTGTCTGAAATTCTGAAATTTTGCAATACAGTACAGGGTTAAGAAAGAATTCTTGATAAGACCATTTTAACCCATTCCCACACAATCATGCTCTTGACACCCCTAAACAGAAAAGATTTGGAAAGCATTGTGGAAAATGAAAAGAATTGCTTGTCACAAGCAGTTCTATTCATTTTCCACAATGTTTTCTACCATAAAAGACAAAGATTTTTAGAATTCCATCAACTTGCAATTGTCGTCTGCAGCTTCTTTGAATTTGGACCTGTCTAAACTTTTGTTGCTTGGAAATGGGTTTAAACCTGAATATGGATTCAGAATCAGTTCCTCAAGCGCTTTCATCTGTTGAATTTGAGGCTATTCTAAAATAGGTTTTTACTTTGTATGACAAGAGTTAACATACCTAATATCACCCAATTTTTTGGACACAGTTGACCCGATTCCGGACACGACAGATGAAGTTTTCTCGGCAGCCGATTTAGCAACAGCTGATGTCTTTTGGTATCTGAAATGAAACAAAGTTCTCTATTCTAATTAACACATTCCCACACAATCCTGCTTTTTACAAGCAATTTGTGTTTTCTACCCTAAAGGACAAAGATATTGAAAAATTCTCTTAACCCTTTCCTGTTTTTTGAAATTTTAGACTGGTCCAAATTGAAAGGATCTGAAGATGACAATATCAAAGTGATGAAATTTTAATTCTTTTTGACTTTTTGGATATAAAACATTGTGCATAATGAAGAAATTGCTTGATTCAAGCAATTTCTTCATTTTCCACAATGTTTTCCAAAGCTTTTTTGTTGAGGGGCGTAAAAACGAGGGATTGAGTGGGAATGGGCTTGAAATTGTCCTCTTCAACTTCATTGAGTTTGGACCAGTCCAAACTTCCGTCATGTGGGTTAACAGTTGGCTGGTCTAAACTGAGCTGGAACAGGTGGTTGATTTAGATATTAACCCTTTCCTGGTTTTTGAAATTTTAGACTGGTCCAAATTGAAAGAAGATGCAGACGACAATGAAAATTGGGTGCAATTCTAAATAAAACCACCCTATGTGATAGAAAACACTGTGGGAAAAGGAGAAATTGCTTATTATTTCCACAATGTTTTCTCAAGTATGAAATCACAGTGACATAAAATCCCGGGTTTATCCAGGAAAGGGTTAAATGCTATTTTTTTGCGAATTCATGGCTAACACGTAACAAGGAAGTGAAATGGTTGGTTGGCAATCTATACCTCGTAACTACAGCCTGAATGTTTGGAGTTCAAAGTTCACTTCAGGTCTAAAAGTATGATTTGATTGGTCTATTGATATTTTGATTGACATGTCAATTAGCCCTTCTCACGCTGATCCCGGAAAATTGACCAATCGCAGATATCAAACAAATAACTTGTAGACAAATGAAATCATCTTTTCCAACATTTTGTCTCTCACCAATGGGTGGAAAATGGTTAACCTAAGTGGGATAGCAGCTGGAGGCTAGGAAAGGATGTAGTGGTAGTACTAGTTGGAAAAATACCAGGAATCCATTGTTAGGTGCTCCAGCCGCCGCATTATGACTGAAATACTGTTAAAAGCGGCATTAAACCCCATTCAATCAATCAAGCTACAATGAAATCATTGATTTAAACAGGAAGTTCAGTTTGAACTCTGACATTGGTAACCATTTTGGTGAATCTTTTTTGCTGGTCTGGTGACTTAAACATCGTAACTACAGCTTATTCAAGCCATAACTATCCCAAAATAACGCCGTTAAAAATCAAAGCAGCATTTCCTGTTGGAGTCAATGGGCAGCGCCAGCAATTGGTCAATTTCTGCTGTGGCAGAAATTTTCTATAGCCATATTTCTTCAGTATGTCAAAAACTTGGATTGTGGTCAAAAAACCCATTACCACTCAATCTTATATTTTGATCAATTGTAGAATTAAAGCTTTAGTAAATATTGTGGGTAAAAGAGAAAATGTTTATAACAATGAATTTCTTTGTTTTTCCACAATGTTTTCTACCCGGAAAGTTGAAAAGACCTAAAAATTCATGTCTCCTTCTCATTTTAAATTTGGACAGGTCTGAAATTTTGCCATCTGGTAATGGGTTAATTTATCTAGATTTTTGAGCATTTTTTATGTTTTTTTTAATTGTTTTCATATTCATTAATGAATTTTCGTTTTTTAAACACAGTTACGTTTTATTGGACACTTTGTCTAATCATAAAATAACTTAAGACCCTGGAAATAGATGAAAAGCTTAAATTGTAAAGACGGATTCTCTTTAGAAATATGATTTTTACAAAAAAATATTCAATGCCATTTCTGTTTCGCAGTTACTCAATGGACAACAATTTAGACACATAATACATAACATATAGGTAGGAAGCATTCAAGGTAAACAACACAAAATGTAAAGCCTGTTTTTTATCATTATCAACCCTTGTCATGCTGAATTCGGAATATTCTAGTTTTGGCAGGAGGTGCAGTCTGATCTTAGTCTACACCTCCGATTTGAACTTTTCCTGTCACAGTTGTATATGAAATTAATTTTCAAAGGAAATATTGATGGTTGAACAACAAGTACTACCCTTGCTTATAGATTTTAATACAATTTCGAAATGAATTTTATACAGCATGACAAGGGTTAAAATGACTTGCTAGTTAAAAGAAAATTAATAGTTCATGTAACATTGCAGCAGTTGGTCACTTAATCACGGCTTCCTGTTGTTTCTCAAACAGTAAAACCTGACACTTGATTGAAGATACCAGCTGCTAACTCATTTAGGCCCAGTACTTATCATATGCCCATTTTAGAGGGACAAATAACCCATGTTGCAAGGACTTTTGTCAAATGCTGGAGAGAATATTTACCTAGTAAGGGTTCAAACTTATGACCCCCATAGAGAGCGTAGCACATTACCCACTGAGCTAACAGAGGTCAGCATGTAATATGTAATATAACTTTATATTTGAGTAGAAGACTAGGAGATCAGCTAATACTAATCAGGCAAATTGAATCTACCAAATCCATGTGAACATAGACTGGTTTGACAAGACAAAATTTGACACTAAATAAACCTGGGCTCATATTCACCAACCAGTCTAATTTTCAATTCCAGGTAACAATTTCATTATCAGGCTTCTGGTTAGATAAGAAATTCTCTCTGCCAATCAGATACTTTGTTATGAAACTCAAAGGCAAGATTAGAAATTCAAAGGCAAGATTAGATAAGAAATGTTTCTCTGCCAATCAGAACCATTGCTATGAATTTCAAAGGCATGATTAGATAAGAGATTTCTCTCTGCAAATCAGAGACCTTGCTATGAAATTCAAAAGAATGATTAGATCAGAAATTTCTCTCTGCCAACAGAGACATTGCTATGAAATTCAAAGACAAAACATTGATTTCAACTTGTCGGTGACTATGTGTCCTGAATTATCATTTATTTCTTTCAAAAGAATAAGATTTTTTTCAGAAATCTTTTTAGCAGTTTATAAGTAGAAGCTGTATGCTCCCCCAACAAATTGCAGAAGTTCAAAGGCAACAAAATTACTGAGATAACTTCAGAATGGCCTTATATAAATTCAAAATGCAAACATTAATAGTTGAGTTTTTATAGGCATTTAACAAACTCATATATTTCACAAGAAATACTCCAATAGGTAATAATGAAGCAACATACAGTATTCCCCTCCCCTCCCCCCAAAACACCTCTGTGAGTAAAATTAAATAATGGTAGGAATAATTTATTTTTTGCCTTATTCCTTTGCTAAAATTCTTTTCACACATTACCAAACAGCAAAATGTTAGAATTAAAAGAAGTTGCAGATAACAATTTACTTTTTATGAAATTTTAGATTTTTCAGCTTTCTGGGTAGAAAACCATGTTATAAGCAATTTCTTAATTTTACAAAATGTTGTCCCAATTGTTTTTCTTGAGGAGAGTCCAAAAGCATTGTATTGGAATGGGTTAAATTCTTTCTTTTTTGATTTCCATTAATTAGAGAAATTAATCTTCGAATTAGAGGAATATCTTTAACAAATAACACATGGCATTGCGGGAGATATACAAGTTTATGGACTGGTCTGTCGGGCCAAAGATGTTATATAGACCGAAGCGAAGTAGAGGTCCATATAACATCTGAGGTCCGACAGGCCAGTCCATAAACTTGCATATCGCCCGCAATGCCATGTGTTATTTGTTATATTATACCGAATCCAAATTATCCAACATGAAATACTAAGAAAAAGACAAAATACTTTCAATGTTTTTAAGCAAATCCAATACGTTTTCATGAATATAATTGTTCTATCTATGTAGAAAACATTGTTAAAAATGAAGAAACTGTTTGTAACAAGCACTTTCTTCATATTCCAACATACATTATTCCCCCCCCCTCCCCCCAAAACACCTCTGTGAGTAAAATTAAATAATGGTAGGGATCATTTATTTTTTGCCTTATTCCTTTGCTAAAATTCTTTTCACACATTACCAAACAGCAAAATGTTAGAATTAAAAGAAGTTGCAGATAACAATTTACTTTTTATGAAATTTTAGATTTTTCAGCTTTCTGGGTAGAAAACCATGTTATAAGCAATTTCTTAATTTTACAAAATGTTGTCCCAATTGTTTTTCTTGAGGAGAGTCCAAAAGCATTGTATTGGAATGGGTTAAATTCTTTCTTTTTTGATTTCCATTAATTAGAGAAATTAATCTTCGAATTAGAGGAATATCTTTAACAAATAACACATGGCATTGCGGGAGATATACAAGTTTATGGACTGGTCTGTCGGGCCAAAGATGTTATATAGACCAAAGCGAAGTAGAGGTCCATATAACATCTGAGGTCCGACAGGCCAGTCCATAAACTTGCATATTGCCCGCAATGCCATGTGTTATTTGTTATATTATACCGAATCCAAATTATCCAACATGAAATACTAAGAAAAAGACAAAATACTTTCAATGTTTTTAAGCAAATCCAATACGTTTTCATGAATATAATTGTTCTATCTATGTAGAAAACATTGTTAAAAATGAAGAAACTGTTTGTAACAAGCACTTTCTTCATATTCCAACATACATTATTCCCCCCCCCCCCTCCCCCCAAAACACCTCTGTGAGTAAAATTAAATAATGGTAGGGATCATTTATTTTTTGCCTTATTCCTTTGCTAAAATTCTTTTCACACATTACCAAACAGCAAAATGTTAGAATTAAAAGAAGTTGCAGATAACAATTTACTTTTTATGAAATTTTAGATTTTTCAGCTTTCTGGGTAGAAAACCATGTTATAAGCAATTTCTTAATTTTACAAAATGTTGTCCCAATTGTTTTTCTTGAGGAGAGTCCAAAAGCATTTAATTGAATGGGTTAAATTCTTTCTTTTTTGATTTCCATTAATTAGAGAAATTAATCTTCGAATTAGAGGAATATCTTTAACAAATAACACATGGCATTGCGGGAGATATACAAGTTTATGGACTGGTCTGTCGGGCCAAAGATGTTATATAGACCGAAGCGAAGTAGAGGTCCATATAACATCTGAGGTCCGACAGGCCAGTCCATAAACTTGCATATCGCCCGCAATGCCATGTGTTATTTGTTATATTATACCGAATCCAAATTATCCAACATGAAATACTAAGAAAAAGACAAAATACTTTCAATGTTTTTAAGCAAATCCAATACGTTTTCATGAATATAATTGTTCTATCTATGTAGAAAACATTGTTAAAAATGAAGAAACTGTTTGTAACAAGCACTTTCTTCATATTCCAACATACATTATCCCCCCCCCTCCCCCCAAAACACCTCTGTGAGTAAAATTAAATAATGGTAGGGATCATTTATTTTTTGCCTTATTCCTTTGCTAAAATTCTTTTCACACATTACCAAACAGCAAAATGTTAGAATTAAAAGAAGTTGCAGATAACAATTTACTTTTTATGAAATTTTAGATTTTTCAGCTTTCTGGGTAGAAAACCATGTTATAAGCAATTTCTTAATTTTACAAAATGTTGTCCCAATTGTTTTTCTTGAGGAGAGTCCAAAAGCATTGTATTGGAATGGGTTAAATTCTTTCTTTTTTGATTTCCATTAATTAGAGAAATTAATCTTCGAATTAGAGGAATATCTTTAACAAATAACACATGGCATTGCGGGAGATATACAAGTTTATGGACTGGTCTGTCGGCCAAAGATGTTATATAGACCAAAGCGAAGTAGAGGTCCATATAACATCTGAGGTCCGACAGGCCAGTCCATAAACTTGCATATCGCCCGCAATGCCATGTGTTATTTGTTATATTATACCGAATCCAAATTATCCAACATGAAATACTAAGAAAAAGACAAAATACTTTCAATGTTTTTAAGCAAATCCAATACGTTTTCATGAATATAATTGTTCTATCTATGTAGAAAACATTGTTAAAAATGAAGAAACTGTTTGTAACAAGCACTTTCTTCATATTCCAACATACATTATTCCCCCCCCCCCTCCCCCCAAAACACCTCTGTGAGTAAAATTAAATAATGGTAGGGATCATTTATTTTTTGCCTTATTCCTTTGCTAAAATTCTTTTCACACATTACCAAACAGCAAAATGTTAGAATTAAAAGAAGTTGCAGATAACAATTTACTTTTTATGAAATTTTAGATTTTTCAGCTTTCTGGGTAGAAAACCATGTTATAAGCAATTTCTTAATTTTACAAAATGTTGTCCCAATTGTTTTTCTTGAGGAGAGTCCAAAAGCATTGTATTGGAATGGGTTAAATTCTTTCTTTTTTGATTTCCATTAATATGAGAAATTAATCTTCAAATTAGAGGAATATCTTTAACAAATAACACATGGCATTGCGGGAGATATACAAGTTTATGGACTGGTCTGTCGGGCCAAAGATGTTATATGGACCGAAGCGAAGTAGAGGTCCATATAACATCTGAGGTCCGACAGGCCAGTCCATAAACTTGCATATCGCCCGCAATGCCATGTGTTATTTGTTATATTAGACCGAATCCAAATTATCCAACATGAAATACTAAGAAAAAGACAAAATACTTTCAATGTTTTAAAGCAAATCCAATACGTTTTCATGAATATAATTGTTCTATCTATGTAGAAAACATTGTTAAAAATGAAGAAACTGTTTGTAACAAGCACTTTCTTCATATTCCAACATACATTATTCCCCCCCCCCCCCCCTGCCCCCAAAACACCTCTGTGAGTACAATTAAATAATGGTAGGGATCATTTATTTTTTGCCTTATTCCTTTGCTAAAATTCTTTTCACACATTACCAAACAGCAAAATGTTAGAATTAAAAGAAGTTGCAGATAACAATTTACTTTTTATAAAATTTTAGTTTTTTCAGCTTTCTGGGTAGAAAACCATGTTATAAGCAATTTCTTAATTTTACAAAATGTTGTCCCAATTGTTTTTCTTGAGGAGAGTCCAAAAGCATTGTATTGGAATGGGTTAAATTCTTTCTTTTTTGATTTCCATTAATTAGAGAAATTAATCTTCGAATTAGAGGAATATCTTTAACAAATAACACATGGCATTGCGGGAGATATACAAGTTTATGGACTGGTCTGTCGGCCAAAGATGTTATATAGACCAAAGCGAAGTAGAGGTCCATATAACATCTGAGGTCCGACAGGCCAGTCCATAAACTTGCATATCGCCCGCAATGCCATGTGTTATTTGTTATATTATACCGAATCCAAATTATCCAACATGAAATACTAAGAAAAAGACAAAATACTTTCAATGTTTTTAAGCAAATCCAATACGTTTTCATGAATATAATTGTTCTATCTATGTAGAAAACATTGTTAAAAATGAAGAAACTGTTTGTAACAAGCACTTTCTTCATATTCCAACATACATTATTCCCCCCCCCCCCTCCCCCAAAAACACCTCTGTGAGTAAAATTAAATAATGGTAGGGATCATTTATTTTTTGCCTTATTCCTTTGCTAAAATTCTTTTCACACATTACCAAACAGCAAAATGTTAGAATTAAAAGAAGTTGCAGATAACAATTTACTTTTTATGAAATTTTAGATTTTTCAGCTTTCTGGGTAGAAAACCATGTTATAAGCAATTTCTTAATTTTACAAAATGTTGTCCCAATTGTTTTTCTTGAGGAGAGTCCAAAAGCATTGTATTGGAATGGGTTAAATTCTTTCTTTTTTGATTTCCATTAATTAGAGAAATTAATCTTCGAATTAGAGGAATATCTTTAACAAATAACACATGGCATTGCGGGAGATATACAAGTTTATGGACTGGTCTGTCGGGCCAAAGATGTTATATGGACCGAAGCGAAGTAGAGGTCCATATAACATCTGAGGTCCGACAGGCCAGTCCATAAACTTGCATATCACCCGCAATGCCATGTGTTATTTGTTATATTATACCGAATCCAAATTATCCAACATGAAATACTAAGAAAAAGACAAAATACTTTCAATGGTTTTAAGCAAATCCAATACGTTTTCATGAATATAATTGTTCTATCTATGTAGAAAACATTGTTAAAAATGAAGAAACTGTTTGTAACAAGCACTTTCTTCATATTCCACGTTTTCCAATTATCTTTTAGAGACTTATTGTGTTGTATACGTAGATTCTACGTATTCTCTGAATATTTTCGTAGCTGTGTTAGTTGCTCTTTTAGTGTTTTTCGAGTCCTTGTCGTTTACCAGTTTCTACAAGTCTCCCTCGTCAAGAGAAGCGAATCTATTTTGAGGTTTTGACAGCGACATCTTTGTTTGTTCACATCGAACGCTGACTAAGCTAATGACGTCATAAGCGTGCGAATTACCTCATCGAAAAAAATACACGACGCGCGCCAGTCAATATAACGATTTATCTGCCCGGAGCCCCGGGTGATATACTGATTTATGGACCGGCCGCCGCTACAATGAAAATAGAAGGAATTGGTGTCGATGAGGTATAATATTTTTAAATATCATAGGGGATTCTACAATTAGGTAGGGAAACTTTATTAGGAGAAATATATTTAATTTGATTTAACAGTTTTAAAAGTGTTCTTATCAAGTCATATATACAGTTGGATAAATAATTATCCTTTTCAGGTCCAAACCCGGATTTTACGTCAATGTTATTTTGTACTGAAGAAAACATTGTGGAAAAAGAAGAAATTGCTTGTAACAAGCAATTTCTTCTTTTCCCACAATATTTCGTCTGCAAAACCTTTGAATTTGGACAGGTCTGAAGTCTGAAAAAATCAACAAAACCGCAAAGGGTAAATGAGTATGATCTGCGACATAAAATGTGAGGTCTTTGAAGAAATACATGTAAATAACTGTCGTCTCTAAACAAATGATTTGTTTCTGTTGGATGTCCCTTTCACTTTTAAATTCATTGTTATCAGCCTTTTTCATTAAGTGTTACAAGAAATTTATATAAGCAATTTCTCCATTATCCATAATGTTTTCCAACCTAAAAGACAAGATCTTAACCCTCCTCATGCTCTACAAAATTGCATTATGATCAAAGGGCTGAAAGCACTGGAAGCATTTATGTGGGTAACTTTTTAATTTTAAGTCTTCTTATAAATAACTTAAAAGGCTTAAAACGGAAAAGCAGGTGATGTAGACTAATTTAAGTTGATAGATTTTAACTTTTGTCATGCTGAACCCGGAATATTCCTGTTTTGGCAGGAGGTATAGACTAAGATCAGCCTACACATATGTGCAGTCTGATCTTAGTCTATACCTCCTGCCCAAACAGACATATTCCGGGTTTAGCATGAAAATGCTAAAATCCAACAACTTTGTTGCTTTAACATAATTTAACAAAAATTGTTGTTTGCAACTTGTTCAAATTGAGAAAAGTCTAACAAGTTAAGTTTATATTTCATCCAATACCTGGATGGTCCCAATTAACATATACTTCCTCTATCCAAACCCTACTTTTTGTTATACCTACCTCTTAGTATGGCAGGTCATATACTAATATTTGTTCTCTTAACCTATTCCCACACAATGACACCTTTTGACACACCTCAAAGAAATCAATTGAAAACATTGTGTAAAATGAAGAAATTGCTTTTAACAAGCAATTTTCTCTCTTTCAACAAAGTTTTTTAAAAAGAGGACCATGATGGTCCTAAATCGCTCCCCTGAGTACAATGGTTCAAGGCTATATGATATATACGAAATATCAAAGCCCTCTGTCTAATTATTTTAGAGAAGACTTTTTAATATTTTCTCTTTTAATCCTAGGTATATTGATGATCCCACCATATAGCGCTAATTTCCTGAATAAGGTATTCCTATGAAGTATAGACATCAAAACATACAAGATATAAAAGCTCTAGGCCTTATCGTTTGGGAGAAGAAGATTTTCAAAAAATTCCTTCTTTATTTCCTTGTAAAATCAGGGGTTGCAAAGAGAATGGCTAATTTTAAGGTAACGGTAATTCTTTGTTGGATTTTGGTAGAGGGTCAATAGGTGATGATACATACCAAATAACAAAGCTCTAGGCCTTATCATTTGGGAAAAGAAGACTCTAAAAGATTTCCTTCTTTATTCCTTTGTAAAATCAGGGATCACACAGAAAAGGGTTTATTTTAAGAGTAAAGTAATTCTTTGAGAATTTTGGTAGAGGGTCAATAGCTGATGATATGTACCAAATATCAAAGCTCTAGGCCTTAAGGATTTTGGAGGAGATGGTTTTCAAAGATTTCCTAGTTTATTCATTTGTAAAATCGAGGATCACATAGAAAAGGGCTTATTTTCAGAATACAGTAATTCTTTGAAGTATTTTGGTAGAGGATCAATAGGTGATGATACTTACCAAATATCAAAGCTCTTGCCCTAATGGTTTTGGTGAAGAAGATTTTCAAAGATTTCCTTCTTTATTCCTTTGTAAAATCAGAAATTGCACAGATTAGGGCTAATTTTCAGAGTACAATAATTCTTTGAAGGTTTTTTGGTAGAGGGTCAATAGCTGATGAAATGGACCAAATATCAAAGCTTTAAGCATTATAGTTTAAGAGGAGAAGATTTTTAAAGATTTTCTTTGTAAAATCAGGGATTGCACAGAAAAGGGTTAATTTTAAAAGAACAGTAATTCTTTGAAATATTTTGGTAAAGGGCCAATTGGTGATGATATGTACCAAATATCAATGCTCTTGGCCTTATAATTTAGGAGGAGAAGATTTTTAAAGATTTCCTTTGTAAATCAGGGATCACAAAGAAAATGGCTAATTTAAGAGTACAGTAATTCTTTGAAGCATTTTTGTAGAGGGTCAATAGGTGATGATATGTACCAAATATCAAATCTCTAAGCCTTATTGCTTGGAAGAAGAAGATGTTAAAAGATTTCCTGGTTTATTCCTTTGTAAAATCAGAAATTGCACAGAACAGGGCCAATTTTCAGAATACAATAATTCTTTGAAGTATTTTGGTAGAGGGTCATTAGGTGATGATATGTACCAAATATCATAGCTCTTGGCCTTATAGTTTAGGAGGAGAAGATTTTTAAAGGTTTCCTTTGTAAAATCAGGGATCGCACAGAAAAGGGCTAATTTTAAGAGTACAGTAATTCTTTGAAGTATTTTGGTAGAGGGTCAATAGGTGGTGATATGTACCAAATATCAAAGCTCTAAGCCTTATGGTTTAGGAGAAGAAGATTTTTTAATAATTGTTTAAGGAAGGACAGACAGACAGATGGACAGACGGACACTAGACAATTACCAATCCCAATATTTCACCTTTTTACTGTTTGGTAATGGGTTAATGTGGCAGGACACATATTCATTCAACACTGAATTGACAATTGGACAGTACAATTTAACCCTTGTCATGCTGAATAAAACCCTTCCATACATGTATTAATGTTTTCATGTATGGGTGTATTAGTGTATTAACCCATTCCCACAAAATCCCTCCTTTTTATGCCCCTCAAAAAAAAGCTTTGGGAAACATTGTGGACATAGAAGAAATTACTTGATTCACATAATTTCTTCAATGTCCACAATTTTTTCTACCCCAAAAGACAAAGCATTTTAGAATTTCATCAACCTAATGTTGTCGTCTGCATCTTCTTTCAATTTGGACCATTCAAAAATTTTCTCCAGTGGAAAAGGGTTAATCAAAGGGTAGAGAGCATTGGAAGCACCTATTGTTTCATAGTTTCATAAATTAGTCTAGCTTGGAAGGAGAGAACAGGTGGCATAAACTAAGACTTATGTGCAGGCTGATCTTTGTCTATGCCTCCTGCCAAAACAGGAAAAATCTGGGTCAGCAGGACAAGAGTCAAAACAATATTACTAGATGGGATGGTCTATCATTTTTCTACATGCGATACATCACACGACATAATGGACGGCTATTCATTCAGACTTACGCTGACGATTGGTGCAACTTTTCATTTAAGTCATGCAGCTTCTCATTAGTTCTTTGATATCTGAAAATCAAGGTTTTAATGGGCGGGCAACTTTTTTTTAATGAAATTCACAAAATTTAGTTTTTGTTAACATATTACCAGACGACATGATTTTAGACGAGTCCAATTATAAGATGTTGCATAAGATACTTCTTAATTCTTTAATCTTAAAAATCTTTTTGGGTACAAAACAATGTGGTTAGTGAACCTGTGACCTTTAAGGTCAAAAGACCATGTGGAATCCATTAACCCATTCTCACAAAATCCTTTTTTTATGGCCCACAAGAAAATGTTTTGAAAAACCTTGTGTAAAAAGAAAAAATTGCCTGTTACTATCAATATCTTCATTATCCACAATGTCTTCTACCCCCCAAACCCCCAAATATTTTTTCAAAATTTCATAAACATGTCGTCTGCAACCAGTCTAAAATTTTGTTATCTGGTAATTGGTTAACAAAAACATTAAGTTAATCAAAATACCTAACCTTGAACTTTATTCTATGACCTTCAAAGTCAAAGGTGATACTACCCACATGGTAATGGAGGTCTACTTTCTAAGCACTAGGTTTAGCCCAAGGGACATTAATTCACATGCCCAACATGGGCTTTTCTTCTTGTGGACAAGTAATTTCTCAAGGCAGCTTGTCCAGGGTCAAGAAAATACCGGGCTAAATCTTGGAATGGTGCAAAATAGCTCTCAATAACACATTTTATATTGGAACACTAAAATAACATGTCTATTAATGCATTCCTGCACGAGAAAATTTTAGACTGGTCCAAATTGAAAGAAGTTGCAGACGACAATTCTTTGTTGTAGGAATTTAAAAAATCCTGAGTCTTTTTGGGAAGGAAACATTGTGTAAAATGAAGAAATTGCTTGTAACAAGTAATTTCTTCATTTTTCACAATGTTTTCCAGAGCTATTTTCTTGAGGGGTGTAAAATGGAGGTATTGGAATGGTTTAAAGCCTAGAGAATATTGTGGTAAATGAATAAAATGCTGGACTCCAATAACGACAATATTTTCTCCAAATCTATCTCTCTCTTCACTGTCAAGCCATTTAATTCATAATAAGTAGAAAATCATGTCTTACTTATCCGGGGACGGACGTAGTCTATGCTAGATAAAAACAGAAATATTCCCTGACTAAAATATACTTACGTTTGAGAATCTTTAATAGACTTAATGCCTAACTCAAAGTCATGTTTCATCTCTTGAAGAGGTGTAATACCGAGTTTCTTTTTTAATTCGGAGGCATATCGTATTTTGGACCCAAGCACCTGTCGTAATGTAGCAATCTCTCCTTCTATCTGTAATTAAATACAACTATTTCATTTAACCCTTTCCTGTTCAATCCCCGGTTTTTATGTCCCTGTATATAACTGAGAAAATATTGTAGAAAAAGAAGAAATTGCTTGTAACAATTTTTTCTACCCTACTGAATAGTTATTTTTCAAATTAAATCCACTTTGAATTTTTGCCTGCAAAGCCATTGAATTTTTACAGGTCTAAAATAGTGTAAACAGGGAAGGGTTAAGTTTTAGTCTTCTAGCATACACATAACATATAATGCTAATTGATTGAATGGGGTTTAAGGCCACTTGTAACAATATTTCAGCTATATTACAGCAGTTAGAGCAACTTATAATGTATTCCTGGTATTCCTCACACCAGTACTTCCACTACATACTTCCTAGCCTCCAGCTGCTTATCAATCATAGGTTTATGATTATTCAGCCAGTGGTGGGAGACAAATGTTGGAAAGGATATTCGCAGCGGCAGAGATCGACTCCAGGACCACATGATTAGGATTCCTATGTGCTACCACTGCACTTGGCCGCGGCCCATAACATATACTAATTTTACAGACAATCACTGTCAATCAATTCAGTCATTTAGACCTAAGGAGAACTTTGATTTGTTTGTTTGTTTGAATGGGGTTTTACACTGCTTTCAACAATCTTTCAGTTATATCGTGGCAACTGGACCACCTAACAATGGAATCCTAGTATTTCTCACACCAGTACTACCATTACAACCTTTCCTAGCCTCCAGCTGCTATCCCACATAGGTCTAAGATTATTGACCCATTGGTGAGAGACAATTAGTCGGAAAGGATGAGTGCCGCCATCGGGGATCAAACCCGGGACCTCTAGATTGACAGTCTGACATGCTACCAACTGCGCCATGATGGTGGCTGGAGAATTTTGAACTCCAACATTGATGACATTTATGTGAAGCATTTTTGTTGGTTTGGTGAGATAAACGTAGTAACTACAGCTTGAATAGGTTGCAAACCAACTATTTCACTATTTAATTACATGATACTCACAAAATATAGCTGCAAAATATAGCTGTTTAAAGGTAGGTATCGATGTTTTTTTCATGTTACAGATTTTAATTATTTTTATTTCCTCTCATATACAATTTGAATACAAAATGCCGCAGAGTAGTTTTGCAAAAATCTGAGGTCGCTTATCAGAAAAAAGCAGGGTATTTCCCTAATAGCCTACCTAGGCTTTTAATCTATTTTTAGATTAATCCGAGACAGTTGCGAAGAATATAGGGCATTCACGTTGTGTGAGTAAACGTTGGAACCTTGCATTTAGTTTAAATTACATCAAACCAACGTCATCTTACGTCATCAGGAGTTATGCTCGCTAGCCGGTCTGTAAACATCAGTCTAAAACTGTCGTAAGCGTTATTACGAATATAAACATTTACTGTAGTTTTGCGCTTAGCCTTTCATGTGACATGATTTAGGACGTTGGCTGTTTTGCTAGTAAATTTGTTCCCTTCATTTGAGTATAGGTCATATGCTAAAAAGGTCATTCGATGTCGACAGCCAAATTCCGTGATATCTAAAAATAACCTGGAATTCCGCTGAACCTTTCCGATATAACCACAAAAAGCCAATTAGATTACCACCAAGACAGCACTTGGTAGTTTTTTCTTATCTAGGTTTCAGAAACATCAATAACTCCCTTTAAGATCTAAGTGGAACTTTCTGTCAGAGATGAGTAATCATGTCCAGCAATCTGATCACCCATTCCCAGACGACTAAATTTTTCACTAGTCCTAAATAAAAGAAGTTGCAGATGACAATTTTCATTTGATGAAAATCTAAAAACCTTTCTCTTTTGAATGACAAGAGGGCCAGAATGGCCCTCAATCACTCACCTGACAAATTTATGACGATTGAAAAAAACTTTAAAGAACACAGGCATGTTTGACCTTGGGCTGTGTCATTGAGGTTTCTTTGAAATGGCACATCTAATCACAATTGAGATTAATTGTGACATTTTATCTTTAGCAACCAAAAATAGTCCTCACAAATATGGACTAAGGTACATACACCATGACAATTTTATCTTGCTCACTACAAGAAGGCTTGGCGAACAGAAAGTAATTATAATCTTGAAAGTTCTCCTGATTGCTAACAAGAGGACCATGATGGTCCTAAATCGCTCACCTGAGGCATCTCCAAATTACAGTACTTTTTAGTATAAAAAAGACACAACTTATAAAAGATATATAAGATTTTGGGCTTTGTACAAAACAATACAGTTATGTTTTACAATAATAATGAATGCCTTTGGCTTTATAGTTTAATCCATTACCAAACTATTCCAGAATTTGTCATCCTCAGGGAAAATAGGTTTGAAAAATACATAGTGAGAAAGGGAGTGACAAGCAATTTATCCATTTCTCACAGTGTTTTCTACCTGTAATTCTTTGTATTTAGATTTCAATCAAACTCTAATTACTGTCTGCAACTTCAATGGGTGTAATTTTAGCAACCTTGGTAGAGAACAATCTGGATGTACTATACATCAAAATATGAATGCATTACAACTTATACATGCTCTTATTTAGCGTTTTTCATATCTTTGGATGCCTTGGGAAGGGCCATGTTTGTCAAAGGATATAAACATTGTAGATAACATTAATGTTATCCTTTGTTTTTAATGTAAATGCTCTAGAGCCTATATTTAAAAAGAATTCTTTCAATGCAATTTACGCATTTTTCTACCCCAGGAGCAGAGACATTTTTTATCCTAAGAATATATTTTCCTGTTATACAGTACAAAATTATTTAGTCATGCTACATACCAAATATGTATGCCCTTCACCTTATATTTCAGAAGGAGAAGACTTTTGATGTTGCTCTAATTGAGAGTTTTCAAAAATTTTTGACCTCTGGGGCAGTGCCATGTTTTATCCCAGGGCTAACATTCTAGCTAACATGGTAGAGAACCATCTGGTTATGCTATATACAAAATATGAATGCCTTAGACTTTGTAGATTGGGAGGAAAAGACTATTGAACATGGTCTAATTGAGCTTTTTTACAAACTTTGGACACCCAGGGAAGGGGTGTTTATTAACCTACAGGCATAATTTGATCAAAACTGATAGATAACAGCCAGGCTATGCTACACTCAAAATATAAATGCCCTCCTCCTTAAAATGAAGAATTTTTTCCTAAACATACTCAAATTTTGCGTTTTTCCCAATTTTTGACACCTAGTGCAGGGCCGTTTTTGACCTGAGGAAGACAACTTTTAGTGATATAGTACAAAACCATCTAGTTATGCTCCATACCAAATATGAATATCCTAGACCTTATAGTTTAGGAGGAGAAGTCTTTTGAAATTGCTCTAAGTAACCATTTTTCCAAACTTCGGACCTCTAGGGCGGGGCCATTTTAGACCTAAGAGATTAAATATTTAAAAACTTGGTAGAGAACCATATGATTAAGCTCTATATAAAATATAAATGCTTTTGTCCTTGTCGTCTGTGAGAAAAAAGACAACATAGATTTTCTAAAATTTCCCATTTTCATTTGCCACGGTTACAAGAGTTTTTCACAGAATTAAATTCTTTTAACAACTTTTGAAGAGCTTCAACCAAGGAACATCCCTGCAAAGTTTCAGCTTGATTGGCCTACTGGTTTAGGAGGAGAAGATTTTTAAAGATTTTTACAGATTTACTAAAGATTCCCATTTTCACATGCCGCGGCAACCAGAGTTTTTGATGGAATTAAATTTATTTAACAACTTTTGAAGAACTTCACCCAATGAACATCCCTGCAAAGTTTCAGCTTGATTGGCCTACTGGTTTAGGAAGAGAAGATTTTTAAAGATTTTAACAGATTTACTAAAGATTCCCATTTTCACATGCCGCGGCAACCAGAGTTTTTTGACGGAATTAAATTTTTTTAACAACTTTTGTAGAACTTCACCTAAGGAACATTCCTGCAAAGTTTCAGCTTGATTGGCCTTCTGGTTTAGGAGGAGAAGATTTTTAAAGATTTTTACAGATTTACTAAACATTCCCATTTTCACATGCCGCGGCAGCCAGAGTTTTTGACGGAATTAAATTCTTTTAACAACTTTTGTAGAACTTCACCCAAGGAACATCCCTGCAAAGTTTCAGCTTGATTTGCCTTCTGGTTTAGGAGGAGAAGATTTTTAAAGAAATTGTGGACGGACGGACAGACTGACAGACGGACGACGGACAACCACCGATCACAATAGCTCACCTCGCACTTTGTGCTCAGGTGAGCTAAAAACAGGGGATCAGTTGTTGTTTCTCACTAGTTGCCCACCTTAATTGGGCATACCACTTGTCTTTTGCCCATTGATGGACAGACGACTGAAATACTTTAAAAAGTAACCCATTCAATCAATGAATCATTCAATACCTTTTCTAACTCTTGATGCCATTCTTGTTTTTGTTCCTCTGTTGGTTCATGTACAACGTCAACATTTTCTGGTAGCGTGGCCTGACCGCCAGCCGGGGAGCTCAAATCTGGGTAAAGATCTGAAACAAACAAATAAACATATCCTTTAACCAGTTCCAACATATTACACCCCTTAAAATAACGTTTTGTGGAAACATTGTGTAAAATGAAGAAATTGCTTGTTACAAGCAATTTCTTCATTTTCCACAGTATTTTCTACCCAAACATACAGATCATCTTGCACTTTGGACCAGGATCTGAAACAAACAAATAAACATATCCTTTAACCAGTTCCCACACTATGCTGCTTTTTCACACCCCTAAACACAATGTTTTTGAAAACATTGTGTAAAATGAAGAAATTGCTTGTTACAAGCAATTTCTTCATTTTCCATAATATTTTCTACCCAAACATACAGATCATCTGCAGCTTCTTGCACTTTGGACCAGGATCTGAAACAAACAAATAATTATTTTCTTCAACCAATTCCCATAAATTGCTGCTTTTTGACACCCCTAAACACAATGTTTTTGAAAACATTGTGTAAAATGAAGAAATTGCTTGTTACAAGCAATTTATTCATTTTCTACAATGTTTTAAACCCCAACATACAGATAATCTGCAACTTCTTTCACTTTGGACCAAGATCTTGAACAAACAAATAAACATTTTCTTCAACCAGTTCCCACAAATTGCTGCTTTTTGACACCCCTAAACACAATATTATGGAAAACATTGTGTAAAATGAAGAAATTGCTAGTGACAAGCAATTTCTTCATTTTCCGAAATGTTTTCTACCCCAACATACAGATCATCTGCAACTTCTTTCACTTTTGACCAGTCTGACATTTAGTCCTCCGGTTCATTTTAGAATTTGAAAAAATACATAAATCTTTTTTCTCTTTTTTAACAAGCAATTTCTGTTTTCCTGCAATATTTTCTACCACATAGGATGATTTCATTCCTAATTGCATCAAATTTTAAATTTGTACCAGTTTCAAATTTCAAACAAGAGCACCACCTGCAGGTGCCTACTCTCCGCTGTTAGGTGCTGGATAGTGGACAAAATGCATCTAGAGTTATCCCCCTTGATAGTATAGATTGCTCTTTTGATAGCGAACAAGAGTGCAAAATTTCAAGTGAATGCCCTTAGTAGAACAAGAGATATCACAAAATGTCAAAGTTTTCGAACAACGACAACAAAAATGACAATGATGACACCAAGGCTATAGCAATACCTTGGGTTTTCTTCAAAAACAGCCGAGTTAAAAATGTGAAAGGATAAGCAGCATTTTGTATGTTTTGTGTAAAACATTTAGCAAATATCTGAACGACAGTATGAACACAACACACCTTGTTCAATATCATCTGATACAGGGGGCAATAACTCATCCTCATAATATCCATCCATACCAGAGTCATATCCCCCTTCCTCATCAGACAGGGAACCAGCACCAGAAAACTCTAAAAATCTTCGATAATTCCCGGGTGAACTTATTTTCGGCGAATATAATAATTCATTATCATTTTCTTTTGTATTGTTCATATTCAGTGAAATTGCTTAACACTTCAACAATTGTTTTTATATCTTTTTAACATAAATACATGTACCAAAACTTGTAATTTACTTGGTACATGTATTCAACTCAAGTTGCTAGCGATTTTTCAAAGGAGTTCAACCTAAAAGTCACACAAATCAAAATGATTTGTTAGAAGAAAAATTTTCCAAACTAATAAATATAGAAATAACACACTATTTGATGTTGATGATGATATGATAAATAATAACGCGTAAGTAGCTCATTCGAGGTAAATATATATCAAATTTAAACATAAACTCGTTTTTTCCCTATTGTTTTCTTATTCCATCAATTTCAGCACAAAACAATGTCAATCCTCTCTTCACAAAACTAAAGCATTTTTAATTAGTTTCCCTGTATATGCATCAATACAATCACAATTTATCATATGATAGATAAACATCAAGTTTAAATCTCACATCACTTTCACTTTTGTCATGCTGATATATCCTTATCATGCTAAATAAGGACATTTTCAAAATAAAACATTAAAATCAAAGGGCTGAAAGCACTAGTCGTAGGTTGACCCATTCCCACACAATGACGCTTTCTGACACCCCTCAAGCAAAAAAAATAATGGTTTCAATCCTCTCTTCACAAAACAAAAACATTCATAATTGGTTTCCCTGTATATGCATCCATACAATCACAATTTATCATATGAAAGATAAACATCAAGTTAAAATCTTGTATCACTTTCACGTTGTATCATCCTTATTAACCCTTGTAAATAGAGGACATTCCAACACAATCCCTCTTTTTTATGCCACTCAAAAAAAATGTTATAGAAGAACAATGTGGAAATGAAGAAATTGCATGTTACAAGCAATTTCTGCATTTTCCAAATTGTTTTCTGCCCAGAGAGGCAAAGATTTTAAAAAAATAGCGATTTGAAATTGTTGTCAGCAACTTCATTCAATTTGGACCAGTCTAAAAGTTCACTAGGGCATTTTCAGAAAATTCATTAAAACCAAAGGGCTGAAGGCACTAGTTGTGGATTAACCCATTCCCCAACAATGCCACTTTCTGACACCCCTCAAGAAAAACTATTGGGAAAGCATTGTGTAAAATGAAGAAGCTGCTTGCTAAAGGCAATTTCTTCACATTTCACAATGTTTTCTACTCAGACGGGTGAAAAAATCTTAAATCTCATAACCTTTAAATGTGTCATTTGCAACTCTTTCAATTTTGACTAATTTTGATTCTTTTGTCTAGTAATTGATGGGTAAATATATATTTCATTAAAGTAGTCTAAGAACAACCCGAGCTTTGAAAGGATAAACAGGTGGTCAGACTGCACTTATTATGTGCAATCTGATCTTTGTCTAAACCTCTGGCCTAAACAGGAATATTCTAAGTTCAGCATGACATTAGTTAACCCTTGTCATGCTGAACCCAGAATATTTCGATTTTGGCAGGAGGTATAAACAAAGATCAGCCTGCACATAAGTGCAGTCTGATCTTAGTCTACACCTCCTGTCTATCCATTTAAAAGCAGAAAAGTTTATGGAATTAATTTTCAAAAGAAGTATTGATGATCGAACAACATGTACAACCAGAGCTTTCAACCCACTGATTTTAATGCATTTCTGAAACAAAATTTATTTATCATGACAAGGGTTAAATTATCAATAGATTTATTGCAACAACAACAAACATCGTACCATATGTTTAAATCAACATGAAATAAGCTTCTCTTCAATAACATGTCTTCAACAATGAACTGATGATGTTAACAAGACAATTATTGTCGAACAAATGACAGCTCAAACACCCAAATTTGTGCAAGAGATTCCTAATTATACAAACAGAATAGCAAATATATGAACTCATTAACTTCACCGTCATCACAATAAAGACACATGTATTGTCCTGTATTACATGTACAATTTTCCCCATTACACTACGCCACTACGTCACATGTCAAAGTAACACACTTTATCTCTTATCTGTTTTCATTAGATTTAAAGTTGCAGGTTAAAATTAAACAAAGAATGTCATTGATTATCATTAACAATTGATGAGTTTATAGAGTTTAAATTCATGCAATTTTTTCCCCCATAATTTTATGTAATTTCTTCAAATAACAACAAGAGGACCATGATGGTCCTAAATTGGTCATCTGAGTCATCTGCTTTAACCTATTCCCACACAATGACACTTTTTGAAGCCCCTCGATTGATTGATTGATTGAATGGGGTTTAATGCTGATTTGAACAGTATTTTAGTCATATTGCAGTGGCTGGAGCACCTAACAAGGGATTCCTGTTATTTCTCACACCAGTACTACTACTACATCCTTTCCTAGCCTCCAGCTGCTATCCCACTTAGGTTTACGATTATCCTCCCATTTGTGAGGGACAAATGTCAGAAAGAATATGTGCTGCCTCCAGGGTTTGACGCCCCTTGAGAAACGCAAATGGAAAAACATTGTGGAAAATGAAGAAATTGCTTGCAGCAAGCAATTTCTTCATTTTCCACAGTTTTTTCTATCCAGAAAGTTGAAAAAATCTAAAATTTCATAAACATTAAATTGTCGTCTGCAACTCCTTTCAATTTGGACCAGTCTAAAATTCTACCATGTAGAAATGGATTCAGTAACATATAACTAGATGGTTGTGCAAGGACAACTGCTGTAGAGCCTGAAAAGTTTTGTAGGTATCATGCTCCAGATAAACACAATTTTAGTGTTTGACCTTGACCTTTCACCTTAAACTTATAGCTATCCAAAGAATTCTTTCAAATGGCATATCTACTCATGATGGAAAACAATTTTGCCGATTTATTTTAAAATCCATCCATAATTGTAGGAGAAATGCTCAGGACAAGCACAATTTTAGTGTTTGACCTTGAGCTGTGACCTTGAACTTGAAGCTATCCAAAAATTTCTTTCAAATGGCACATCTAATCATGATGGAGAATAATTGTGCCAAGTTGTTTTGAAATCCATCCATAAATGTAGGAGAAATGCTCCGGACAAGCAGAATTTTAGTGTTTCACCTTGAGCTGTGACCTTGAACTTGAGGCTATTGAAAGAATTCTTTCAAATGGCACATCAATTCATAATGGAGAATAATTGTGCCAAGTTATTTTGAAATCCATCCATAAATGTAGGAGTAATTGTCCGGACAAATTCGGACGGACAGACAGAGCCCAAATATGTCCCAGGGGTCATCACATGAACAACCTTTTAGAGGTCCACTAGGAGGTTCTACATACCAAATATCAATACTTTCTCATTTCAGAGAACATTCTTTCCTTTTGAAGCACGGCAGAGCTGAAACCCAACCCAAAGGGTATCGCATGATCACACTCTGTGCAGGACCCATATGAGATGCTGCACACCAAATGTCAATGCTCTAGGCTTTCTAACTCCAGAGAAGACGACTTTTAAAGTTTTCTTTCCTTGTTTCAATGTAAAATAGGACATACCTGGGCTGAGCCAAAATAAGACCCCAAGGGTATCACATGAACAAACTATGTAAAGGTTCACTTGGAGATTCCAAATATTTATAATCAAGGCTTTCTGGTTTTAGACGAGAAGTTTTCCTTCTTTGTTTCAATGTTAAAATAGCATGCGCCAGGATGGTGCCAAATATTACCCAAAGGGACATCATTTAAACAGATTTGATAGAGGTCCCCTATGAGTTGCTGCATATCAAATATGCTCAAGGCTTTGTTATTTTAGAGAAGATGTCTGAACATTTTCCTTCTTTGTTTCGATGTAAAATGGGGTGCGCATTGGCAGAGCCAAAATATTACCCAAGGGGCATCATTTGAACAAATTTGATAGATATCCAATTAGGAGGTGCTGCATACAAATTCAGCTCTCAGTCTTTTGGTGTCAGACAAGATTTGTAATGTTTTCCTTCTTTGTAAATTTGGAAGCACCCGGGCAGAGACCAAATATTGCAGAAGGGGCATCATTTGAACAACCTTGATAGATGTCACATAGGAGATGCTGCACACAAAATATTAAAGCTGATGGTTTTCTGGTTTTAGAGAGGAAAACTTTAACAATTTCCTTATTTTTCCCATTTTTGTTGCCATTGCAACCAGAAGTTTCAATTATTTTAACAATTTTGGAAGAGCTTCATCTAAGGCAGGTACCTGCCAAGTTTCATCACGATTGGCTTTCTGGTTTAGGGGGAGAAATGTATAAATCAATTGTTAATAGATGTACAATGCATGACAATGCATGACGGCACCAGACAGTGGGCAATCACAATAGCTCACAAAGAGCACTTTGTGCTCAGGTGAGCTAAAAACAAATAGTAATGCTACATACCAAACCACACTTATATTTCATCAGGAGAAGACTTGCTCTAATTGGGCATTTTCCAAAACTTTGGACCTCTGGGCAGGACAATCTTTTATCTAAGGGCTATAGTTTTGGCAAACAAGTTCGATTACCATCTGATAATGCCAAACATGAATGCATAAGACTTTTTACATTGGGATAGGGAGTCTTTGAACATGGTCTCAGAGCGTTTTACAAACTTTGTACACCTAGAGAAGGGCTGTTTTTAACCCTACAGGTATAATTTCATCAAAATTGATGGATAACAACCAGGCTATGCTACATTCCAAATAAAAAATTCCTAGGCCTTATAGTGAAGAAATTTTTTTCCCCAACTTACTCAAATTGTGGTTTTTCCCCCTTGGATGGGGCTTTTTTTTTTTCATCCTAGGGGCATATTTAAAGCCAAATAGTACAAAACCATCCAGTATTGCTACATACCAAATATGGATGTCCTAGGCCTTATGGTTTAGGAGGAGAAGTCTTTTGAAATTGCTCTAATTAAGCATTTTCCATACCTTTGACCTTTTTTGGTGTGCCATTTTTGACCCCAGGGGTATAATCTTAACATTTTGGTAGCGAATCAAGTGGTTATGCTGTAAATGAAACATCAATGCCCTTAGACATGTAGTTTCTGAAAAAAGATTTCAAAGATTGACTAATATTTTCCATTTTCAATTGCCATGGCAACCAGAGTTTTTCATGGAATCAAATTCATATTTTGTAGAACTTCACCCATTAAACATTCCTGCAAAGTTTCACCTTGATCAGCTCACTTGCTAAGAAGAAGAAGATTTTAATTAAGAAATTGCGGGTAGATGGATTGATGATGGACAGTGACCGATCACAATAGTTCACCTTGCACTTTGTGCTCAGGTTAGCTAATAACAAATGAGTTTAGGGGGGGGGGGGACAGATGGGGGAAAAGATAAATGATACAAGGGGGACAGACTGGGAAATACATGTTAATGATATAAAAATGCATGAAATACAGATTGGAGGATGAAAGGTTAATTAGATGATGACTGATGTTGAAGATTCTTTATCTTGCACTTTATCTATCATGGAGAACCAAAAGATGTTGGGGTTTTTTTTTACTAAGGGTTTTTTTTCACCGCTTTCATTTATCTTTCAGTCATGTTTTCAATGCTACTCATGTAATTCCTTTGCATTTAGCTGTATATACCTGAGAATGAATGACAAGCATCTTTGACCCATTCTCACACATCAGAATTTTAAACTAGTCCAAATTGACAAAAGCTGCAGACAACGATTTCAACTTGGTGGAATTTTATTTTCTTTGAACTTTTTAGATAGAAAACATTGTGGATATTGAAGAAATATCCAAAAATGTTTTTCAATGCTTTTTCTTGTGTGGCGTAAAAATCCATTTCAACATAATCACCCTGTTTGACGCCCCTCAGGAAAAAAACTTTTGAAAACTTTGTTACAAGCAGTTTCTTCATTATCTAAAATGTTTTCTACCCCAAAAGACAAAGATTTTTGTAATTGCATAAAATAAGAATTGCGTGTGCAACTTCTTTGAATTTTAACCTGTCTAAAATTTTGTCATGTGGTAAAGAGTTAACTAGATTCAAAACTGTGGCCATCATTACCTGATATGTCTGAACTTACTTACATAAATGATCAAACAAGAGGGCCATGACGGTGCTAAATGGCTCACCTAAGTTCACTGTCAAGACAAACAGTTTGAACCATTTTCAGGTCATTGAACTGAAGATGGGGCTGCTTCAGTGTCTACGATGATTTTCCATTATTTTATCAAGCAACCTGTTTTTGACTCCAGGTGATCAATTTCAAATTATGTCCATAATTTCATCAAGATTTTTTTTTTAACCCTGGTCATGCTATATAAATTACCTTACTGAATTGCTGTAAAATCAAAGGGCTGAAGTACTGATAGAACTCGAAATCAACTTCATAAACAACTATGGCAGGAAAAGTACAAGTAGGAGGTGAAGACTAAGATCAAACACTTGACACATTACCAGACGACGGTCCAAATTCAAAGAAGATGCAGAAGACAATTCTAAAGAGATGAAATTTTCGACTTTTCGTATTTTGGATTGAAAACATTGTAGATAATAAAGAAATTGCTTGTAACAAGCTATTTCTTCATTTCACAATTCTTTCTAAAGCAATTTTCTTGGGGGGCATCCAAAAGAGCCATTTTGTGGGAATGGGTTGACCCATTCCCACACAATAATGCCATTTGAGGCCCCTCAAGAAAAACAATTGGGAAAACATTGTGTAAAATGAAGAAATTGCTTGATGCAAGCAATTTCTTCATTTTACAAGATGTTTTCTCCTCAGAAAGTTTAAAAACCTACAATATCTTAAATCGTCTGCAATGTGATTCAGTTTGGACCACTCTAAAATTTTGTTGTCTGGTAAAAGGTTAATTCATTCACACACAAAGCAAAAAAGCTTTGGAAAACATTGTGGAAAATGAAGAAATTGCTTGTTTCTTCATTTTCCATAATGTTTTCTTTCCAAAAAGACAAACAAATCTACAATACCTTCAACTTTTAAATTGTTGTCTGCAACTTCTTTTAATTTGGACCAGTCTAAAATTTTGCCATCTTGTAATGGGTTAAATAGTATACAGCAGATAAGCAAACCAACTTCATGACATGCAATCACCTAAAACTACGATCATAAGAACCAGACATCTAGACAGTATCAATAATCAATTGTTACCGAATTAGACAAACAAATCTACAATACCTTCAACTTTTAAATTGTTGTCTGCAACTTCTTTTAATTTGGACCAGTCTAAAATTTTGCCATCTGGTAATGGGTTAAATAGTATACAGCAGATCAGCAAACCAATCACGTCATGACATGCAATCACCTAAAACCTACGATCATTAAGAACCAGACATCTAGAAAGTATCAATAATCAATTGTTACCGAACTAACTCTTTTTGTGATCATTTCACAATATTCTAGTTTCGTAGGAGGTGTAGACAAAGATCAGCCTGCACATAAGTGCAGTTTGATCCTGCTGCAAGTTCATGTAATTTCTTCTTTTCACACAAATTTTTCGATGATTGTATGTCTTCAGGGCTTCAGAAAGTGTCATTGTGTGGTAATTGGTTATTCTGCTAAGTGGTCAAAAGATTAAGTTCAGTTTTCCAGATAAACAACATGTGTTTGTGAGGCACCATATTCTCATAAAAGCCTTTTTATAGGGTTGGTTGAATGGGGTTTAACACCACTTTTAACAGTATATCAGTCATATTTTGGCGGCTGGAGCACCTAACAATGGATTCCTGGTATTTCTCACACCAGTACTACCACTACTTTCTTTCCTAGCTTCCAGCTGCTATCAAACTTGGGTTTACGATTATCCTACCATTGGTGAATTGCTTATGACGGCAGCCCTTTTTATAGGGAAAGGTGACCTTAATAACATTGACCTTGTTACATGACCTCAACCTTGGTATCAGCAGATGCATATGGATGAGATTTATCATCATGCAAAATATGAAAATTGTATCTTGAATACGTTTTAAGTAATTGTAAATGGTAAGTTTTTTTATCAAGTTTTTGCAGAAGTTTGGCATTGACAAATGACCTTGATCATGTTATATGATATGACCTTGGCCTAAGAATCTGAGCATTGTACTTGAACAGACTTGGAAAAATTGTAAATGTTAAGATTTTGGTTATGTTTTGCAGAAATTTAACCTTGACAAATGACCTTGACCTTGTCACATTACCTCAGCCTTGGTATCTGCAAATTTGTATGAATGAGATCTATCATAAAGCCGAATGTTAGCATTGTATCTTGAAACGGCTTAAAGTAATTGTAAATATTACAGACAGAATGGTAGATGGACAGACAACAATTTATTAAAGTTTATGGAAATTTTAGATTTTTTTTACTTTATGAATAGAAAACATTTAGTAAAATGAAAAAAAATTGCTTGTTGCCATTGTGTGGGAATAAGTTAATTTGACAAAATAGGATCAAACTTCTAAATAAGCCATGTTTTTGCAGCTTGGCTGGCAAAGCAATTCCACAAGAGTACATTTAATTTTAAAATACCAGTCACAAATTTGACTTATGTTCTTTTTTCAAATGATCCCTGTTCATTTGCAAGGTTACATATCATTCTTTAACCAATTCCAACACAATGACACTTTTTGCCGCCCCTCAAGAAAGACAATTTGTAAACATGGTGTAAAATGAAGAAATTGCTTGCAACAAGTAATTTCCTCATTTTACACAATGTTTTCTACCCAGTAAGTTAAAAAACAAAATCTAAAATGTTACAAACTTTCAATTGTTGCCTGCAAATCTTTTCAATTTGGACGAGTCTAAAATTTGGCCATCTGGTAATAAGTTAACCCATTCCCACACAATGGCGCTTTTAAACATCCCTCAATATGGAAGCTTTGGAAAACATTGTGAATAAGCAATATCTTCATTATCCACAATGTTTTCTACTCTAAAAGACAAAGATTTTAAAGATTTCATCAACTTGAAATTGTCGTCTACAACTTCTTTGTAATTGGACTGACCCAAAATTTTATCATGTGGGAATGGGTTAGCAATACTAAACAAGGGGTTGGATGAGTGATAAGGGTTTATTAGAAAGACAAAACCATCAGATTTATATTTGCAATTTTGCATTGAATGACCTCCTGTTACCTTACACAGATCAATAACTGGCAATTGAATGTGTAACATAGATACTCTGGTAAAACTGGGAAGAATAGCCCATAAAAATACTTGAGAAATTATACTTTGTGCAATCATTTGACCAATAGCTGTACCTGCCCACTTAATATGTTGGCTAAGCCTATTGACTCCGACAGGAAGTCCTGCCTCATTTTTAAACTATTTTTTTCTCCAAAATTAATGGCCAGTAGAATGTAACAGAAAAGTAGAATGGTTGATTGACAACCTAAATGTCATAACTACAGCTTGGATAAGCTCTACTTACGATGTTTAAGTCGCCAAACCAACAAAGATGGTAAACAAAAATGGCGGCCAATGTGGAAGTTCAACACTTAATTCTGGTCTAAGTGAATTATTTCATTGGTCCACTGGTTAGTTGATTGACAGCTTAGATTGGTCAACATGCCAATTTCTCTGTGTGCGCAATCAACATAAATGCCCTGAACTTACTTGGTATCATGTTCAATTAATCTGTACACACCGAAAGACGGAAATAATACGACATCTGTGATTTATTCCTTTTGATGGTATATTTATGCCTTCTAGCAGGCCAAAACAAAAATAAAGGTTTTAATTATCTATTGAAATAAAGGCCTTTTAGTATAAAATATAAGGAGTAAATAAAGGCTATTTTTGTCAAAGTCATCATTTCTTTATTAAACAGTCATACCAAAAGTCATTTTTTGATGTTATATACTGTTTGAATGATGCAATATAATACATATCTTATTTGATTGATTGATTGAATGGGGTTTAACACCGCTTCTAACAGTATTTCAGTCATATTGCAGCACATATCCTTTCTGACATTTGTCTCTCACCAATGGGTGGATAATCATAAAACCTAAGTGGGATAGCAGTTTGAGGCTAGGAAAGGATGTAGTGGTAGTGCTGGTGTGAGAAATACCAGTAATCCATTGTTAGGTGCTCACGCCGCCGTGATTTGACTGAAATACTGTTAAAAGTGGCTTTAAACCCCATTCAACAAACCATCGAATTAAATCCACTTTAAATTTTTGTCTGCAGAACCTTTGAATTTGGACAGGTCTGAAATTTTGTAAACTAGGGAAGGGTTAAATAATGACTCTGAACACATGTCTAAAGTTTCAAACCATTACCTTAAGTAGTAATAGAGATAATGAAAATGCTCTCATAACTATAATTGCTTGCAAACTAATAAATTTTTGGGTCATGACTGTTGCAGTTTTAAAAGAATATCAAAACATTGTTTGCTACAAATACTACTTGTCTTAGACCATCAGGAATTTGTTCAAAATCATTTTTGTATAAGAACACACAAGATGTTGACACATGACTGAGGATTGATAAAGCCAGATCAAAAAGCTCACTCAAGTGATTTAAAAATGGAGAGGTGGAATATTCTTATTTTCCCCTTTTTAGCGTTTTTTAGGAAAAAACGGTATTTCATATCGATCAACCGGAAACAAGTTCTCACGCATTCCCGCTCATTTCCACGCATGCTCATAAACTTCGAAAGAAAATCTATGTGATCGCCTCCATCTTGTTTCATCGCTGATGAAGAAAAAACTTACTTGCTGAATGCCAACAGCCTCCTTTAAGTCATGAATATACAGGAAAATGGTTCAAAACTTTGAGCTAATATATCCATAGTAAATTGTCTAATGAATTTTCAAAATGAGAGAAATAATTTCCTCGCGTTTCAAGATACAATCTAGGTCAGTGGTTAGTGGAGTTAGCGAATACATGTAAACTGTCTGCTTGTGTTTTGACCTGGCAGGGCCGAGCAAATTTACACCCCGTATACACAGTATATGTAACTAGGTACAACCCTGTTATAGTCGCGATTCAAGCGCCTATTTAACCGCATCGAATAAAACACCTTTTACCTCTCGAATTTGACTAAAAATTTTGAAACTGACATGTATTACTTCAATTGTGATAATAATATGCTCAACGCAAAAAAATGAATGTTAGCATTGATTTCTTTTAAAACACAACCATAAATTTTCAAGCACTTAAGAAGAAAACGTTGTGATTGAATCAAAATAGCGATTTTGGTAAACAGTAAGGGGTCATGATTAATTGAAAAGGGTTTAACGCAACTTTTAATAGTATTTCAATTATATCGGGGCGGCTGGAGCCCCTAACCATGGATTCCTGGTAGTTCACACACCACTATATCCTTATCGATCCTCCAGCTGCTCCTCCTACTTACGATTTACTTACTCATATTGATGAAACATGCTCGCATTATTGAGCGCGGTTACTGATAAACCAGCAAAAACGCTCTCAGGACTTTCAGTCCTTTGATTCTTTCTTTCCAGCTTCTTGAAAAGCTGTCTTGTTGAAAAACTCTGTAGTAATTGCTCATTGAATGGACTAGAGGATAAAAATTTACTGAAAATAGTGTGATAAATCATCATTTTTTTTTTTTTTTTGGAAAACATCATTCAACAAATTATAGGCAAAACATTCACATTTCGTTCAGAATTGACAAATATCTGCTTTTCCCACAATATTTTCTACCATTAATGAGAGTTTTATTTCAAATTTTATCCGATTTTCATTGTCGACTGCAACCTCTTTCAATTTAACCCATTCCCAAAATTTTAGACTGGTCCAAATTGAAAGAAACTGCAGATTTCAGGTTGATGGAATTTTAAATTTTTGCGTCCTTTTTGATAGAAAACATTGTGAATAATGAAGAAATTGCTTGTAACAAGGCATTCCAAAGCTTTTCCCCTTTGGGGCGTCAAAAGGCGTCACTGAGTGGGAATTGGTTAAACCTGTCTAAAATTTCAATAAAACAGGAAAGGGTTAACCAATTTGCAGACAACAAAATTACATGTGTATAGACAAAATTATAGTCCAAATTAAAAACAAGAGCACCGCCTACGGGTACCAGGGTTTTCCCTCCACTTTCAAAACTGGGGGTCATTTTGTCATACTATGACCCCTTTCAAAGGAGATAAAGAAGGCTATTGAGAAATTTTGTGGGTCATGCCTAAAAAATGAGGGTCCAAATTCAAAGAAACAGAGGGTCATGGAAAACACTGGGGTACCTATGCTCGGCTATTGGGTGCTGGATAGTGGATAAAATGCATCAAGAGTTTTCCCCCTTGATAGTATAAGTTGCTCTTTTGATAGTGGACAAGTGAGCCAAGTTTCAAGTGAATGCCAAGAGATATCACAAAATGTCAAAGTTTTTGCACGACAACAAAAACAAAAACGACACATAGGCTATAGCAATGCCTCGGGTTTTCTCCGAAAACCTAGCTAAAAATCTGCAGAAAACAATTTCAAGTTGACAGAATTTCAATTTCTCTTGTTTTTTTAATGGAAAACATTGTGGATAATGAAGAAATTGCCTGTTAAAAACAATTTCTTCATTTTCCACAATGTTTTCCAAAGCTTTTTTCTCGAGGGTTGTCATAGTGTGGGAATGGGTTAATGAACAATTTGTTGATTCTCAATAAGGAAGGAAAATTTTCAGTATGACATCTTTGGAGGAAACATGGACTCTCTCATGTTAACCCATTACAAGACGACAAAATTTTAGACTGGCCCAGTTGAAAGATGTTGTAGATGACAGTTTTTTGTTGATGAAATTTTGAATTATTTTGTCTTTTGAGGTAGTAAACATTGTGGACAATGAAGAAATTGCTTTTAACAAGCAATTTCTTCATTGTCCACAATGTTTTTCCAAAGTTTCTGTTTCTTGGAGGCGTCCAAGCGTCACTGTGTGGGAATGGTTAAAGACAGGCTGTTCTCAGATGAAAACCATTATTTCTACAGGAATAAACTTTCATACTACCAGTAGTTGCTAAAAGAAACTGAGAAAGAGTTAACAATTTGGCCTGTACTTAACCTCATTTATAAATTTCATATTGATTACAAAATTATGATAAAGATTGACAGCTCTTTAACCCTTTCCTGTACAAACCCAGGATTTTACTGGTCTTTCATTCTGTACTTGAGAAAAAATTGTGGAAAAAGGAGAAATTGCTTGTTACAAGCAATTTCTCCTGTTCCCACAATATTTTCTTCCGCATAGGATGGTTTCCTTTCAAATTGCATCCAATTTTTGTTGTCTGCAACCTCTTTCAATTTGGACTAGTTTAAAATTTCAAAAAATAGGAAAGGGTTAACCTTGAGATAGGATATATACAGAACAGACTGATGATACTAGAAGAATCAACAGTACCCAGAGTGATATGATTTTTAACCCATTCCCACACAAGAAAAATTTAGACTAGTCCAAATGAAGAGAAAGTGATAAAATTTCAGAAATCTTTGTCTTTTTGGGTAGAAAAAAGTGGATAATGAAGAAATTGCTTGTCACAAGCCTCGAAGGTAGGGGACTAACAAGCACCAACTTCTTAGGTAAAAGAACATAGAATTATGCTTGTTACATGTAATATTCTCTTTCTGCCCTGAAATTCACTCAAATATATATTTGTGTACATGTCTCTACACCAGTTAAAAGTTGAAAACAAGAATAACTGGAAATTAGAAATTATCCTAATAAGTCAGAGCTTGATGGATTTTCACCCTGTACTTTGGGCAAACAAATAATAATTGTTTCTTGAAGAGCTAAAATTGACAAGTATGTGAACTTTCATCAAAATCTGACAAAATATATCAGATTTTGTTTGAAAATAAAACAACTCATGGAAAAATGGACCAAGATAGATAGATAGGAAACTTTTTATGAATGATTAGTTATATAATAATATTATATACATGTTTAATCATCTGGAGTCTGTGGTACTGGTAATCTGTATAATATTTATGAATATCTTCAACTCTGATGAATTAATGACCAGATTATTGATTCTACAATATTGTAATTCAATCATTTAATAAAAAGGGCTTAATCTGACATGCCATAATTTTTTCATTCATTTCCGGGACATTGGATTAAAATTTCCGGGTTTTACAGCATTTTTCCGAGACACATCCCCCCTAGTACCCGCAAAAATATCAAAAACAAAAACTCCCATACACACGCGCGAACACATACAAGCATGCTCCGAAGAACAAGTTTTTACACTTCAACCCACCAATTGAGTTTTTTTTGTTTGTATTTTTTTCAAAGTAAAGAACTTAAGTGTATTTAATTATAGTTGTAACTTACTTTTTTATGAACTACTTATCCAGGGTTCTTTTTTAAGATCGACGAATTTAACTTTTACAAAAAAAAAAATCTGATCTGTCATTGAATTTCTTTCAACACGAGCCTCTGTTGATGGAAGACCACAGCTGATGTCACAAAAATGTCGGGCCAGTCCATTCTACCACATTGGAGCGCAGGGTCATGGCATACATCAAAGAGACCAATGAGACAGACTCAAGAGATTCGCTTACGTGTTGCACTATTTTCCCAGAGAGGAATTTGTGCACAAAACTCGGTCATTTGTCAATTGTAAACATTTTGCAACTTATTGTTCGGGACTCTAACCTTGATTCATTTTCCACCCATAAAGTAATATTTTCCAATTCGTTGTTTCCTTTTTCTTCTTATATTTAAAGCAGTCTTTTTCGTTTATTTGCTACTATAGAACAAATTATCTGCGTTCTACAGATTCCAACTGATTATTTGAATTCTATTGGTATCGTAACTAATGAAAAACTATAAGAAAATGACAAACATGCATTAAGGTCGTAGTCTTTTTTTATACACTTTTCAAGTTCGTTTTCAAACATGTGCTTGTGATAAATTAATTTTAAAATCATCCGAAAATAGAAGTACATGGGAACTAAATTGCATCATAAAGACCTGAGCATCGATCCCCGGGAATCTCCTCTGTTCAAAGAATAAGCAATAAATCACCACTTGACCCTAGAATTACTGCAACTACAACTGAAGTAAGCTATAATTACGATATTTTAGTCGTAACAACCAAAAAGAGAATAACTTATATTCGCCAATGCAAGGTAATCTGGCTAGTGCGAAAATGGCCGATATAATTATGTATAACAGTAAATTATCTCCACATCGTTAGGCATAAGAGAAAGTGGCATCACTTTTTCGTAAATGCAGACAACATATACCACATCAGTCAGTCATAAAACTTATAAGAACACCACATGGATCACTGTTGTTTAATATTGGTAAAGGTGTGAGAGCCGTCGTCGAACTAGTGATTGGTGGGTGTTGGATACAACCAATAATCAATAATTACATCATTTTTTGCACTTACCCTATAACTCTACCTAACCAAAACCCTTCCCAGAAATTTTGCCACCAAAAATTTATGGATTTCTTTTTCTCAAATTTCAGGGACATCTTCAAAGAACTCGGGACGCCGGTACAGACTTCGAAAATCCGGTACTGTCCCACATAAACTGGGACAAATAGCATGTCTGGCTTAATTGTGATCGATTGATTTTTGTTATTTCAATTCCAAGTCTTTACACAGATACAGGGTGTAATTCGGATTTTAAATTTAAATGTTTCAACATTAATTCTATAAATAAATGTTGTAGAAGCTTAATTGAATCGTTTCATCAAGACTATTCAAATAACTGCCCAAGACATTGGATTTTACTGAGAAATGAGGATTTTAGAATGCTACTACCCCCTTATTATCTAGATCTCTGTTTAAGTCAAGCAAAATGAAGTTGTTAAAGGATTTGAATAAGAAAAAGTATTGGTATGTTGTTTTACATCTCAGGATAACTTGCACCGATGGATTCCTCCCCCTTTGGACTCTTTCAAGACAGTCTGAATGCTCAATGGAGCTTTGTTACTGTAACTGGAGAGACCCTTCTATTGATCATATAATGATGCAGTACAGGAGTCTCTTTAAAATAATTCTCTCAGCTTTACTGTCAAACCTGAAGGCTGTCTCTTGCAACAAGTTGAAATCATTTTTATTGTTCTACTTAGATATTTTTACCTCTGCAATTAAGAGGATATGTCTGGTATGAACATTGATTAGCATGAAACTATTGGGTAAATAATCACCTGAAGTATGATAAAAATTTTGTACAGAAAAGTCACAAAAATAAAGCCTAAAACTCTAATACATATTGTGTGATTGCTTGTTGCTCTTTCGCCTGCAACTTAGGCTTTATCTAATTTCATATTTTGTCAATGTGACATGTTCTAAGTGTTCCTGTATTTAAATGCAAACCTGTACTAAAATGATTAGAACTTTAATCAGTCAAGAACATATCATGACACAGTGACCAAATGATTTTTATAAGATTTGGGCTTAAAAAGGACAATACTCCTTCCCTCATAGTCAAACAACGATTCTCAAGGTATTGTTATGGTGTAAGCAGCAAACCAAGCAGAGGAACCTGCTTGAGTATCAATAACACTTTTGACAGCAAGAGAGTCTAAGTGGGTGGGGTGAAAATGCTTTAAATGTTGTTTTATCAATAACTAATTACAACAATACCTGCTTCTCTTGATGCATCAAAGCTATCCTCAGATTTCAGTGGTGATGACATTTCGTTTTTAGGTACAATATGACTTGGAGGCTGAGTCAGGAAATCAACAACCTGGCAAAATGACGTCACTTATTAGATTGGTTCTCTTTTCTTTTCACAGAGCAGGTAACCAAAATTCATCTCTAAACAAAAATATATTTTACTTTGTGAAAGCCACCACACTTATATTTATTTTTACGCAAGTAATACCTAACAATATAACTTTTGACTCATAAATTTTCTTTTAAAATTGGAATTATTCTCCAGTTATCGTTTTGAATTATTCATATTTTAACAGAAAGAGTAGGATTATTTTGACTGGTACTATTCTTTTAGGAGAGGCAATAAATCAAAATCCATTAGAACCTACACGCAGTCTGGTTTCGTCGGGATCAAAACAAACAGCTAAAATGGCGATGGGAAGAAAGGGAAACGTAAGAAATTAAGACAGATCTACTGATATTTATTTATGCTGGAAATTATGGACCATTTTAACAAATATATTCTGATTCGGTCTTCTCATTTGTCTCGCCTTTTTGACTCCTAAAACTTGCTTAAGTCCGATTCAAATATTGAGTAAGTCTGAATCTCACAGACGCTTTTTGAGAAAAGACTGGTTAATATTAATCCTAATGCCTGTCCATTTTAGCCAACCTGAATTTCATTGTCTACCAAACTCTTGCAGAGTAACATCAGGACCGGATATGTGTCCATTTCCCTAGCTGTGATGGCATAGCCCTCTTTCTGATAACTTGTTGGAGATGCCTCTCCAACTAGCTGCATATCAAAACCCTCATCAATAATCTGCTGGCAAGGCAACAGATCATTAGAAAGGGAGCCACGATATTGCAGCTATCTCCAAGAAGTTATTACAAAGAAATCTAAAATATTGCAGTAACATTTGCCCTAAAGCATGTTGGACCTAATTAGTTGTTATTTGTTTTTATCTATCTATTTATACTACCTAACTCCCCTTTCGGGTATTACTGGCAGATGATACACTCACAATCCAGATGTTTTCACATCCCTGAAAGAGAGGCAGTGGCTGAATCCCACTGCTACCCACCTTTACAGCTGGGTAGACTGGGGCTGGCTATTAAGTGTCTGGCCTGTGAACACACCCGGTGACGTTGGGGCTCGAACCCGTGACCTTCAGATCACGAGTCAAGCACCTTAACCACTCGGTTATCAAGGCAGTTTTTTCTATGAACAGTAAGGGCTTCACAGAAAATCATGCTTTTGCATATTTCTTAACCCTTTCCTGTTTTGAAGAATTTTTGAACCGTCCAAATTCAAAGGTTTGCATACGAAAATATTGTGGAAAAAGAAGAAATTTCTTGCAAGCAATTTTTCCCTTTTGTACCATGTCTTCTCTATCAGAAAATAATAGGAACTTAAAAACAAGGGATTGAACAGGAAAGGATTAACCTTTTGAGATATTTTCAGGTTAATATTGGGTCCTTTCTTGTATTATGACAAAGGATAGAAATAAAAATATTATAAGGAAAAATCAGATATTAGTAACCAAAATAAACCCTCTTGTCTGGTATAGAGGTGTTCCCAGCAATTCATTTATACATAACAATTGACTTTTTCTTTTCACCAAATTGTAACAACATTTCACAGAAATTGGTCTAATTCAAAATATTTAAGGGTGTACAATTCTCATTACCAGTTGGATGAAACTTATGGTTAAATATTAAACTATCAAGTCATTAACATATACATGGCTAGTAATATTAGATAGGGTCCGCTGCTAATGATAGTGTCCAAAGCAAATATAAGACAATTCATTCATAGAAAAAAATATATACAGTATACTCTTCACCTCAATTATCGTGCATGTAAGGAACCCAGGGTTCAGTACCCATCAAAAATGTTTTTTTATCTGATGAAATAGTTTTTATATATCTTACATACATTTATTTGATCTTTTAGTAAAGTTTTTGTTCAATTCTATTCTAAACTTCTACATGAAATTTATGTTGAAAGTTGCCTTGTTGACCCTTTAGAAATTTTGGATTGCTTCTGCAGTTATCATGCATCTTACAAAAGAGAGTGGCTATGACAACCAAAAAGAAGCAAATTTATTGTTTCAATTTTTGTCATCCATCTTTTCTTTTAAGCAATTAATCTAGAAGATTTATTTGATGTAAGTTTTAGTTTAGAGTTCTGAAAACTCATGTTAAGTTTATCCCCTGTTCCCTATTTTGTGAAATGTATTATTTGGGGGTCAGTTTTTCATCTCCTTTGGTTTAAGTTAAGTGTGCTGTATGTTATAGATGTTTCTCACAGCAACAATTACTGGCCCCAAAAACTAAACATCCTGTGAAAAAATATAAGGTCACCAAAGTTCACTGGGGCACCTTAGGTGCCATGCACGATAACATAGGTATGCATGATAATTGAGTTTTGACAATATATGGAAAGATTCAAAGGTAGTGTTGTATGTAATTCAAATTGAATTGAAAATTTTCTTATGATAATCAAATTGAGTAAATGATTATAATTCATAAATACATGTATTTGTTTGATATCAATCAGCAGCCGACTCTTGCATGCAAACTATTACATGAAAGAATTATAAGGGTTGAAAATCAAGATAGAAAGATTACAAAATTTCTTCTCCATTTACACATAAGTAAAAGTCCTTTTAGCTGGACTGAGCACAAAGTGTGAGGTGAGCTATTGTGACCGGTTGTTGTCCATCTGTCTGTCTGTCTGTCCAGAAAGAAATTGTTAAAAGAATTTCATTCTGTGAAAAACTCTGGTTGCTGTGGAATTTGAAAATTGGAAATTTTAGTAAAATTTTAAAAATCTTCTCCTAAACCGGAAGGCCAATGAAGCTGAAACTTTGCATGGATATTCCTTGGGTGAAGCTCTACAAAGTTGTTGAAAGAATTTCATTCTGTGAAAAACTCTTGTTGCCGCGGCATTTGAAAAGGGGAAATTTGAGTAAAATTTGTGTGGGTTTTTTTTTCAGAAACTACAAGGCCAAGGCATTTATATTTCATATGTAGCTTAACCACATGGTTCTCTACCAAGTTTTCAAAAAAAAATGATCTCTGGTTTGTAGTATTAACCCATTCCCATGCAGGAAAATTTTAGACTGCTCCAAATTGAAAGAAGCTGCAGACGACGATTTCAAGTTGATGGAATTTTTTTTTTCATCTTTTGGAATAGAAAACATTGTGAATAATGAAGAAATTGCTTGTAACAAGCAATTTCTTCATTTTCCACAATGTTTTCTAATACTGTTTTATTGAGGGGCGTAAAAAGGAGGGATTCAGTTGGATTGGTTTTAAGTAGCAGGTTTTTGCAGTAATTCTGGTTAATTTTTGGTTACAAGAGCTTTTACATTTAATAGGAGATAATACTGAATGAGAATAGCATGCAGCCCGTCTTGGGCTTGAACCCTTGACCTGTTGCTTTCAAGGAGAGTGATGGACGGAGCTGTGGATAAGCTATGTTGATTGAAGACAACTCTTGTATCACAATATTTTCCTTAAATTAATTTCTTGAAAGCATGAATAGTTGCTATGGAGTGGTAAAGCGTTAAATCAAGCAGAACATTTAAACTTGTTTGCAAGATCAAGATCCTAACACTTTTAACCCATTCCAGTTTTTGGAAATTTTAAAATGGTCCAAATCCAAAGAGGATGCAATAAAACTGACAATAAAACTTTGATGCAAGTTGAAATTAAACTATTCTATGTATTAAACTATCCTATGTGGAAGAAAATATTGTCGGAAAAGGAAAAATTGTAGAGATTGTAAGTAAGAACAATATCTATTTTTCCAGAGTATAAGATATTTTGATACAAATTTAGGCTAAAATATGTATATCTTCATCTTTTCAGGTTCGGCTGCCGCCGGAAGTAAACAGGATATTATATGTGAGAAACTTGCCATATAAAATTACTGCAGAAGAAATGTACGACATATTCGGCAAATATGGGGCAATAAGACAAATTAGAGTGTAAGTCTATCCACAGTGATATGAGCTCAATATTAACCCATTCTCACACAGTGACGCTTTTAAGCCATGACCACTCAATAAATTTTAGACTGGTCCAAATTTAATGGATTTGCAGAATGACAATTTCAAGTACAGGACATTTTAGATTTTTTCAACTTTTTGTTTGAAAACATTGTGTAAAATGAAGGAATTGCTTGTCACAAGCAATTTCTTTATTTTACACAATATTTTCACAGTGTTTTTTTCTTGACGGGTGTCCAAAAGTGTTATTACGTGGGAATGGTTTGAACCATTTCTAAACAAAAGTATAGGCCCCTATGTAAAATAGCTTAGGAAAACATTGTGGACATTGAAGAATTGCTACTTCTTCATTAACTACAATGTTTTTATGGTCAGAAGACAAAAAATTGTAAGATTTCATCAACTAAAAATTGTTGTCCACAATTTCTTTGAATACATGGTAAGAAACTTAAAAATTAAAATCAAATAATTGTGGGTAAATAGCTTATTTAAGCTTTAGTTGTGACATTTAAGTCATCAACAAACAAAAATGTTTGACACAAAGAGATCAACATTGCGCTCCAATATAAATGATTTTTTTATACATCCTGTGTCTCATTATGTTCTGGTCCCTGAAATCTGTCTGTTTGTCTGTCCGCCTGCAATTCTTTGTGAGTGCATCTCCTATGGTTTCAAATGGAATGTACTGAAACTTGCCACAATAAATCTCTCGGATGTTTTGTTGTGCATGAAGCAAAAATTAGTTTAATCTGCCTTTGTTTAAACCTTTTCTTGTGAAAACATTATGGAACAAAATGCCCCCAAAGGACAGGGTCAAGCATGTGGCACTTTGATTTGTTTTGTACACGCAACCACATGCATTTGTGATCTATACATCTGGGTTTTTAGTAAATGAAATTTTGATACATATAATTTCTATAAATACAGAATGAAATCGAGAAATGCATTATGGACGGATTTTTCTGAGGTCAAAAGTAAGGCAAAGGTCAAGGTCAATGTGTCAAGGTCATGTAAAGTGGTCCACCCAATTAAGCATCTGTCCAAATATGGAAGCAATCCATTGAAGAATAAGAGAGTAAATACAATTTAACCATTCCAGACGCAATTTAACCATTCTGGAAGCCCCTTTGACCCCCAGATTGTGACCTTGGCCTTTGAGATAGTAACCTGGATCTTTTACGCGACACGTCGTCTGAAGGTGGTGAACATTGGTATGAAAGAAATTTGTACCTGCGTGCATGATTATAGAAGTTACAGAGCGGACATGGCAAAAAGTGCCGATTTTTTACCTTTGACCCCCAGATTGTGACCTTGACCTTTGAGATAGGAACCTGGGTCTTTTTCGCGACACGTCGTCTGAAGGTGGTTAACATTTGTATGAAAGAAATTTGTACCTGTGTGCATGATTATTGAAGTTACAGATCGGACATGGCAAAAAGTGCCGATTTTTTACCTTTGACCCCTGATTGTGACCTTGACCTTTGGGATAGGAACCTGGGTCTTTTTCACGACACGTTGTAAGAAGGTGGTGAACATTTGTTTGAAATAATTCATACCTGCGTGCATGATTTTAGAAGTTACAGAGTGGACATGGCAAAAAGTGCCGATTTTTTTACTTTTGACCCCCAGATTGTGACCTTGACCTTGGGATAGGAACCTGGGTCTTTTTCGCGACATGTTGTCTGAAGGTGGTGAACATTTGTATGAAAGAAATCTGTACCTGTGTGCTTGATTATAGAAGTTACAGAGGCGACACAGCAAAAAGTCCCCATTTTTACCGTTGACCCTTTTTTTTACCTTGATCTTTGAGATAGGAACCTAGCGGTGAACATTTGTGCAAAGTTATATTGAAATCCACCTTTGCATGTAGAAGTTACAGAGCGGACACGAAAGGGGGATGGATGGATGGATGGACTGACTGACAGACAGACAGACAGTTCGATTACTATATGCCTCCCTTTGGGGGCTTAAAAAGAAGAAATTGCTTGGTACAAGCAATTTCTACATTTCCCACAATGTTTCCTACCACATAGGATGGTTTAATTTCAAATTGCATCGAATTTTCATTGTGGTCTGTAACCTTTCAAATTGAACCAGTCTAAAATTTCTAAAAACAGGAAAGGGTTCAAAGTGAAGTGTTTTTTTGGTGCTTAACTCCTCCAACAGTTTCAATGAGGATGAGCTGAATCTTGTCACAATGACTTGCTATGATGTCCAGTAGAGAGAAAAAAAAATTTTAGCTTTCAAGCTGTTTTTTAACTCCTACATTTTCAATTGAAACTTGCCAAAATACATGTTATTCTGGACTCTAAAAATTATTTTAATCCCTCAAATTGTTTGCACTTGACTTAGCAAACTAGCCTTAACCCATTCCCACACAACAAAATATTGGACTGGTCCAAATTAAAAGAAGATGCAGACGACAATTTCAAGTTGTTGAAATTTTAAATGTTTTCGTGTTTTTTGATAGAAAACATTGTTGAAAATGAAGAAATTGCTTAATACAAGGAATTTCTTCATTTTCAACAATGTTTTCCAAAGCTCTTTAATTGAGGAGCATAAAAAGGAGGGCTTGAGTGGGAATGGGTTAAAATACAGCTGTTTTACATTGACAAGCTTTTTTGGCATACAGTGATCTGCCAAGGCTCTGTTTTTGCGTCCCCCCCAAAAAATCATCAATATCCCATTGGTTCCAAAGTCCTGGTAGCTAGATTTTTAGTGTGATCCATCAATTTTGTAAAATGTCCCCACTTTTCTTAGACCATAGGGTCATTGTCCTCTTGCTTCCAAAACCTTGGCAGATCACTGGGTATTTACATGTATGTGCAAAGTTCTTGTTTGGTAAATTAACCAATTTTGAGCTTGGCAGTTTTCGAAGAAAACCCTAGTGAATAAGGTATTGTGATAGCCTAGGTGTTGTTGTAGTCATTGTTGTCGCTGTTAAGTGAAAAATTTGACATTTTATGATATCTCTGGTTCTACTCAAGGCATTCACTTGAAACTTGGCACACTTGATCACTATCAAAAGAGGAACCTATTATATATTATCAAGGCAGATAACTCTAGATGCATTTTGTCCTTTACCCAGCACCCAACAGCCGAGTGTAGGCACCCGTAGGCGGTGCTCTTGTTGATTGACAGGGACCTCCATGAATTGTCTAGACGAGGGTTTTATGGGGAAGAATCAATTGGGTTTGCTATAAGTCAATGCCTTTTAGCTCACCTGAGCACAACATGCTCATTGTGAGCTTTTGTGATTCTTGCATGTGTGTCATGCAATGTCAACAATCTAAAGGCCACAGTTATATCTCAATCTTAATGAACTTGGTCAGAATAATTGGTATTTCATAATAATGAACCGAATTGAGAAACAGACAATTCTATCCGTAAAACACAGTGAAAGGGGCTTTAGTGATAATTTCTTTCTTTTCTTTCTCTCAATCTAGATGGAACTAAGTAAGAATGAACCCATTACCAGACAGCAAAATTTTAGACTGGTCCAAATTCAAAGATGTTGCAGATGACAATATTTAGTTTATGAAATTTTAATTTTTCTGTCCTTTGAGGTAGAAAACATTGTGGATAACAAGCAATTTCTTCATTTTCCACTATGTTTTCTTAATCTTTCTTCTTAGGGGATGTCTAAAAGTGTTATTGTGTTGGAATGGGTTAAACCAGGGGCTCCCCATACTTTGAAGGCGTAAGTTATTGAATCCTATAGATTGTCAATCAATTGATTCATATGGAGTTTTTCTATCACCTGACATAATTATGCTTGTAATTTTGTTTTCAAAGCTGAGGAAATATACCAGATACAAAATGTACAGTGTTTGTTGTAGATGAAGCTTTATTTGACATTCAAGGTTCATATGGAATGCAAAATACTTTTTCTATCAGTTAACCTTTGCTTGAATTCTGTTTTCAGAGGAAATACACCAGACACAAAAGGCACAGCGTTTGTTGTATATGAAGATATATTTGACGCCAAAAATGCCTGTGATCATTTGTCAGGGTTTAACGTGTGTAACAGATATCTGGTTGTACTCTACTATCAGTCCACAAAGGTAAGTATTTTAACCCTTTCCTGTCTAAACTTCTTGGTTTTTATGTCCTTATGATTTAACCCATTCCCACACAACAAAATTTTAGACTGGTCCAAATTGAAAGGAGCTGCAGACGACAATTTCAAGTTGATTGAATTTTAAATTTTTTCGTCTTTTTGGATAGAAAACATTGTGGATAATGAAGAAATTGCTTGATCCAAGCAATTTCTTCATTTTCCACAGTGTTTTCCAAAGCTTTTTCGTTGAGGGGCGTAAAAAGGAGGGATTGAGTGGGAATGGGTCAATAATTGAGAAAACATTGTAGAAAAAGAAGAAATTTTTTTTAACAAGCATTTTCTTCTTTCTCCACAATATTTTCTACCCTACTGAATAGCTATTTTTCAAATTAAATCCACTTTAAATTTTCGTCTGCTAAACATTTGAATTTGGACAGGTCTAAAATTTTGCGAAATAAGAAAGGGTTAATTGCAACAGATGACAGAATTTAGACAGGTCAAAATTGAAAGAGACTGTAAAGTTTTTTGAGTTAACAATTTAACCCTTTCCTGTTTAGCGAACTTTTTGACTAGTCCAAATTCAAAGGATTTGAGGATGAAAATTAAAAGTGGATTTAATTTGAAAAATAACCATTCAGTACGGTAGAAAATATTGTGGAAAAAGAAAAAATTGCTTGTTACAAGCAATTTCTTCTTTTTCTACAATGTTTTCTCAAATATAAAATTACAGTGATGTAAAAACCAGGGATCAAACAGGAAAGGGTTAAAGTGTTTTTAATTTAATAAAGAAAAGTTATTTCAATTTCAAAATATTGTGAGAAAAGGAAATTGTTGTTTGTCCTTTGGAAATTCCATTAGTACTTACTACATTTGATTTGAAGAGAAATATTTGATTATACCCCTGCTTCGAAGAAGGGGGTGGGGGGTTGGAGATTTGGACAAAGTTGTGGAAATGTAGAAATTACTCTTGACAAGCAATTTCTTCATTATCCACAATGTTTTCTTCCACAGAAGTAAAAATAATCCCAAATTTGTCATATGTATCTCCTCTCAATTTGGACGAGTCTAAAACTTTGGCATCTGGTAATGGGTTGAGATTTTGAAAATCTTGTTCTGGGAAACTTGAGAATGGTTTTAATCCAAATTTCTCTGGAATGATCTTTTGATGATCATATATCAGATTTTTAAAGAAGTTTTTACAGGTTTGATATCAAAGTTTAAAATGATTGACCAAATTCTAGGTTGAAATCACATAGTGATGCAAGGGAAATAATTGATACAGTTTCACTAAGAATGTTTGCTGCATCAAAGAAAGTCGGCTACCATGAAGAAAATTCAAAGAAAAAAGTAATTCTTTATTGGAATCAGTTGCTTCCTATTCCCCAACAACAAATTTGAAGACTGGTCCAAATTGAAAGGAGTTGCAGACGACAATTTCGAGTTTATGAAATTTTGGAATTTTTAAACTTTCTGGGTAGAAAACATTGTGGAAAATGAAGAAATTGCTTGATTCAAGCATTTTCTTCATTTTCCACAATGTTTCTCAATTGTTTTTCTTGAGAGGCGTCAAAGAGCGTCATTGTGTGAAAGAAAACTTAATTAGCTTTATGATAAGTCAATTCAGGTGGGTCGAGCAAATCAGGTGTTCAGGCGCCTACATTTCAATTCATTCAAATTTTTGATAATTTTTGCTTTTTGAAATAAAAGATTTGTTGTTTTCTAGGATTCATAGCTGTGATAATCTTTCATTCCAGGCTTTCAAGAAGATTGATTCAGACAAAAAGAAAGACGAGCTCGACAAGATGAAACAGAAATACGGACTCAGCACACCAGACATAAATGCCCAGAAAAAATAAACATTGTTGCACAAAGTCATTACCAGATTGTTATTTGTTAGTGACCAGGCTTTTCTTAACTCATTCCTACACAATGACGCTTTTGATGCCCCTCAAGAAAGAAGCTTTAGAAAACATTGTGGACACTGAAGAAATTGCAGGTAACAAGTAATTTTTCAATGTCCATAATGTTTTCTACCCTAAAAGGCCAAGACTTTCTTAATTCCACCAACTTGAATTTGTCGTCTGCAACATTTTGAATTTGGACCAGTATAAAAATTTGTCAGGTGGTAATGGGTTAATCCTTGTCATGCTGAATTAAATCCTATTCTGAATTTCAGTAAAGTCAAAGGGCTGAAAGCACTGTAAACACCGGTTGGCGAACAATATTTCTTTTGAAAATTGATTTGAAAGGAACCAACAGGTGGTTTAGACTAAGATCGGACAGCACTTATGTGCAGGCTGATCTTTATTTATACCTCCTGCTATGACAGGAATATTTCGGGTTCGGCATGACTATGGTTAATTATTGTCAAAATCACAGGTAGATAATGTAATTTGAATTAATGTGATTTGAGAAATGAATGCATAACTAGGTGTAACAGATGATCATTTAACCCATTTCCACATAATTTCTTAAAAAATGCTCCTAAAAATAAAGTTTTGAAAAAATCATGAAAAATGAAGAAATTGCTTGTATCAATTATCCACAATGTTTTCTATCCAAAAAGACAAAAAAAAAATAAAATTCAATCAACTTTAAATTGTCTCTGCAGCTTATTTCAATTTGGACCAGTCTAGACTTTTGTCGTTTGGGAATGAGTGAAAGGGTTGAATCCCTCTACAGTATTTTGAAACATACTTTTGTCATCTACAAGAAAAGTCATTTCCTTATTTGGCTTCAAAAGCATTTTAACTACTAATTATATTATCCATTCCCGCACAATCACAATTTTTCACCCATTTTTATTACCTGTGTGCTTAATGATTGGATTAGGTTTCTATTTCAAAAGAAATTCAAATTGAGCAAAGAAAACGGCAAGAAAGCAGGTGTTGCCTAATGTGAACAGTTTCTCCTTTTCTACAATGTTTACTATATATCAATTTTCAAGGTCAACAAAATAAGGAATTGAGGTAATAATTCATGAAATGTTAATGTTTTTCATTTGTATCATGTGTAGATATCTATCATGTGAACATTAAAAAAGTCACTGAAAAGGATTTTCTTGTTGATACTTAGCTAGCAAAAAGTCAGCTTTGATAGATTAAGACAAAACTTTGAGGTCTTCCCAAAGTTCAATAAGTGCAAACTGCCACTGGGGGCTTAACCACTGAATCCATTGAAGGTATAAGCCATAAAAAGTAGTTATTTATTTCAAGAATATTGTTAAGTCTGCCTAGGTATTTTTAGCTCACTTGAGCATATTGTGTACAAAATGAATCTGATAAGATTCTTCACTATGAGCACTACTTCTTAATGCCACATGAATTAACTTTATTTAAACTGTAGAGAACTCCTTCAAAAGCATGCTATTTAACACATTCCCACTCAATCCAGCATTTCAAGCATCTCAAGAAAAAAGCTTTGGAAAAAATAGTGGACAGTGAAGAAATTGCTTGTAACAAGCAATTTCTTATATGTCATCAATGTTTACTACCATACAGGGTAAAGATTTTCTAAATTTCACCCACTTAAAATTGTCGTCTGCAACTTCTTTCAATTTGAATCAGTCTAAGAATATGTCATGTTTTAATTGGTTAACTCCTGGATTACTTCAACGTTGTTTATCAATCATGATAAGAGAGATTGCTATCTTAGAGTACTATCAGTACTTTGATTTGTACAAATGGCTGCACTTTCAAAATTTGAATTCTGAACATAAGAATTTGAGGTGAAAGTTCTCTAGTTTCCTTCTGTCTTCTACATGGAAAATACAGCATTCTTGTAAAATCACTATAGTAAGCTGTCGATGCCCCTATACTTGATAGTAATAATCCTAATAACCCAATTCGACACAAATTCAGCCTGTTAACCCATTCCCACACAATGACACTTTTTGATGCCCCTCAAGAAAAACAATTAGGAAACATTTTGTAGAATGAAGAATTTGCAAGAAGCAATTCATTTTCCATAATGTTTACTACCCAGAATGTTGAATTTTTAATAATTTCATAAACTTTATTTTTATGCTCCCGCATCAATAAGATCAGGGGCATATTGTTTTACCGGTGTCTGTCTGTCTGACTGCAAAAGTTGAAACTTAACCTGCCAACTAAACATTTTCCTATAACTTCAATCCTGATTAAGTTACAATGCTAATATTTGGTATGTAGATAGGTCTCATCAAGGCGCAACTGGGGAAGGTCATTTCATAAAGGTCAAATTTTCACCCTTTTCCCTAAAACAAAGAAAAAAAATCGGGGCATAGTGTTTCATAAACGCATCTTGCTTTTTTTTTCTGCAACTCCTTTCAATTTGCCATCTTGTAATTTGTGAAGCTCCACTTGCTGAAAGCTGTTGTCATGGTCTTGTGTCCATCGTGAGTCCATCCATTCTATCCAAAGTTCATGCCTCTATCAATACATTGTCTATCAATCCATAAACTTAAACTTAAACCAAGTTTATGCCTCTAACCAAATTAGCCCGTTACCAGACGACAAAATTTTGGACTGGTCCAAATTAAAAGAGGTAGCAGACAACTTTTCAAGTTCAACTAAAAATGGAAAATAAAAGCCAAATAGGGCAGCAGAAAACATTGAGAGAAAAGGAGAAAGTGCTTGTTACAAGCAATTTCTCCTTTTCCCTCTAAGTTTTCTTTGATCATATTGCTAGAAGGCTTCAAAAAATGCCACTGTGTGATAATGGATTTAGGACAATAACGTCCATGTAAAGTCCACTTGCTGTCTATCGTCATAGCTGTCATCCATGCATTCATCCATAAACCCTTTCTTTAACCCTTACCTGTTTTGCAAAATTTTAGACAACAATATAAAATTTATTCTATTTTAAAAATAATCATTCAATAGGATAGAAAATATTGTGGAAAATGAAGAAATTGCTTGTTACAAGCAATTTCTTCTTTTTCCACAATGTTTTCTCAAGTATAAAATCACAGGGACGTAAAAACCAGAGTTTGTACGGGAAAGGATTAACAAAATACCAGACAACAAAATATTAGACTGAAAGGAGTTGCAGACAATTTATGAAATTTTAGATATTTTCATTGTTGCTGGGCACAAAACATTTTAGAAAATAAGAAATTGTTTGTTGCAAGCAATTCATTTTCCACAATGTTTTCCCAATTATTTTTAGCTCACCTGAGCACATCATGCCCAAGATGAGTTTTTGTGAACACCCTGTGTCTATTGTGCATCATGCCCTGTCCCTCATAAAGTCAACAATTAGAAATCTTCTCTGTAATCATTAGGCCTTTTCCAACAAACTTGGCAGGAATGTTCCTTTGTTGACCCTTTTCAAAACTGGTTCATGAAATTTTGATTTTCAACAAATATTGGCGTGGCAGGGCAGGTCTTATCAGACTTAGAGAAATCATGGAATAATTCTTTAAAAATCTCCTCCTTAACCAATTGGCTGAATTGGACCAACAAGAGGACCATGATGGTCCTATATTGCTCACCTGATAAATATTGCTCTAGGCTTGATGGTGGTAGTGTCGTTGACAGAGATTACAGAAGAATATCTTTTTCAATCCCTGGTTTTTATGCCCCTCTGTTCTTATAATAGAGAAAACATTGTAGAAAAAGAAGAATTTGCTTTTAACAAGCAATTTCTTCTTTTTCTACAATATCTTCTACCCTACTGAATTATTGATTTCAAATCACATCCACTTTAAATTTTTCGTCTGCAAAACTTTTGAATTTGGACATGTCTAAAATTTTGCAAAACAGGAAAGGGTTTAGAGAATACAATATTTAACAAGATAACAAGCATTTAAAGAAAGTAAGACAGGTTGAGCCAGGATTGCGCCCTCTAAGACAAGTAGGAAGGAAACGGTCAATAAGGTCCTTTTTCCCTTGATAAAAGTCAGAATGTCTCTGAATTCAAAAGGGATCTTTCTCACAATTAAACAAATATTTTCAGCCATTTTGAGAAAGAATGAGCCAAAATTGCAATCTCTATAGCTGTTACAAGGTAAATGACATTAAGGCCCTTTTTCCCTGTTACATTGGTCAGAATGTCAACATACTAAATAGGTTTATTCCTCATGACAATACAATCTATTAGCAAGTTTTAGAAAGATTAATAAAAAATTGTGACCTGTTGAGTGGTAACATTAATTTGGTCAAGACGGACATTCAGGTATCACAAAAGCTCATGTAAACTAAAAATGCAATTACTGTATTACAGATGAGGGACAAGTATCCAAAAAGCAGGTTGTGCTCATGTGTGCTTAAACTATAGCTAGTCACAGTATGCGACTTAATATCCACCCAGTGCTTTTGGTGTAATGAGAGCTTTAACAATACAAGGACATAGCTACTGACTCTGCTTTTCTAGAAAGGAGTTAGGGACAAAAAATTGGTAGTATAATTAGTTGTATATGTCTACAAAGCATGAATAATGTCTAAGTTCAAGGAGAGATAATTCTTGAACCAGAGGGAATTAAGACTTCAAATTGCATCTTGCAAAACTTCGACATGTGGTTAATCTTTGTATAAAGTTTCAATGGTATTGAAGCAAAACTGAAGGAGTAATTTGCCACAGAAAATTGTTAGTATTTTGTACACAGACAGACGGACACACAGACAGACAGGCCAATTCCAGTATACCTCCAAAAAACATTCATTTTGCGGGGTTATAATAAGCAAAACAACAAACAGCATGGCAATAACTTTTTAATTATTTTCTTGAACCACCAACTTTAGAACCAGGTTTCAAGTTTGAAAACAATTTTATACAGCGTAACTGTGAACTTAAATCGGATAGGAAGTTATTGATATATGAGTCTTTCTCCGATTTCTTTGTCTCGTATATAACAACAACATAGGTTCTTGGATCAGCACTGACTATGAAATATGTTGTCTGTATACCCTGTGAATAGAAATGGAATATGTATGAATATAAGATCTGTCATTAGATTTTCTCTGAGCCAAGCTGATATTATCCCTGTCCTGTTTTTTTTTAAATTTCATACTGGTCAAAATTGAAAGAGGTTGCAGAGGATAAAAATTGGATGCAGGAAATGGTTATATAAATTTTGAGACTGAATATCAAATCTATCAAGCAATTTTCGTCTATCATTTTAACTTTCCTATGCTGGATGAGGTTGGCGTCTGCTTGGCTCTTAGAAAATCAATACACACACTCTTTTGTTATACCTACCTATAAGCATTTCTTGTAAAATATTTACTTTCCTGACAGATAAAAACGGACACATCAAAGAATCTGTATCTCTGAGATATATCATTCTGTAGATGACTTCATAATACAAATAAACAAAACCAGAAGAAAATTTCTTACATCATTACATCATAGATTTTTTTTATAAAACAATAGCACTGCCTACGGTTGCATACGCTCAGCTGTTGGGTGCTGGATAGTGGACAAAATGCATCTAGAGTTATCCCCCTTGATATTATTGGTTGCTCTTTTGTGAACAAGTGTGCCAAGTTTCAAGTGAATGCCTTTAGTAGATATCACAAAATGTCAAAATTTTCGCACGACGATGACAACAATACCAAGGCTATCACAATACCTAGGGTTTTCTCCGAAAACAGCCGAGCTCAAAATAGATAAATGGATTACTATATTATGATTACTATAAAACATCTTGTATTTGCTTCTCCCTGCAGAGGAAAATTTGATTTTCCATTCGAACTTTGATCTCTTGAAATATCAAAATTTTCATCTGACCTTCGATCTCATAAAATATTAAAATTTTCCTCAGCAGCTCACACCAAATACAAGATGTTATATTGCTATCGTAACATAATACTCCCTATTTATATCTGCCATGTTATAATGACGGGTCAAGAGTTAATAGAGTTCCCTCTATCCGGGGGTGGGGTGGGGGGGTGCTAGTCTGGTTGTTGTATTTATGTGGGTGATAGTTTGTCCTATTCTTGTCCTGAGTTTATTTTCTATATTGACTAATACTAATATTTTATTGTTAAATGAAGGCCTCTTGTCCCTTATACTACACACAATTTAACCCTTTCCTGTTTAATCCCTGGTTTTTATGTCCCTGTGATTTCTTAATTGAGAAAACATTGTGGAAAAAAACAAGCAATTTCTTCTTTTTCCACAATATTTTCTACCCTCCTGAATGTTTTCTTTCCATATTAAAATCCACTTTAAATTTTCGTCTGCAAAACCTTTGAATTTGGACTGGTTTAGAATTTTGCAAAACAGGAAAGGGTTAATAATTATACAATTACCATAAAGAGTTGCAATAATGCAAGTTACTTTCTAATTATTTTCTTTCAAAGTCATAATTAGCTACTTTCCTAATGATGAATTTATGTTTTACTTTTCATTCAGTTGTAAAAAGCTGTGATGTCATTTCCTACTTTGTACAAAGGAAACAATGGAAAAAAGCATGATACTCATTTTCAATAATCAAAATATCCTGAATTATATGACAATGATGGCATATTCTGTGTTCTAGCTCAATGTTGAAATACCTTCCCATTTCCATATCAAATATGTGACTGGAGCATATGAACCTAGCAAATGAACTTCCAAAAATTCTGAGAAATATGCACACAAAGATATTTTTCAGCATTTAATAATAGTAACTATTGCTTTAGAAATCTCAGTGAGATGATGTTTGGATTGTTTCATGTAAATACTGAATTAAAATATCTGATATTCTTGTTTTAAATTCTTCAAGAAATAAAACTATATCATCTACTTCTTGAGAATACCAAGGAAAAGTGAAATCATTTGACAAAAGCAGACTTTTTACCAGAGTAGCCTAATGTCAGAATCAGCTTTGGTGGGACTATTTCCAAAATCGGTGGTTTTCAGTATGGATTTAATACCAACTTTGCACAGTTGTTGCCCATGAAGAGAGTCATGTGTAAAGTACTGTCTAAAACTCCAAAGTTTAACCCATTACCAGACAGCAAAATTTTTAGACTGGTTCAAATCGAAAGTAGCTGCAGACTACATTTTAAATGTAATGAGGTTTTTTTTTCTTTTTTTGTTTTCATCTTTCATAGTATGGACTAAAGGTAGTATTTGTGGGGCCATTTATGCCTATTAATTAATTAATTCCCAACTGACAAAATCATAGACTGGTCAAAACTAAAAAAAGTAACAGACGACATTTTTAACTTAGTCTTCTTGGGTAAAATCATTGTGGAAAATGAAGAAATTGCTTGTAACAAGCAATTTCTTCATTTCTACAACATTTCCTAAGCTTTTTCCTATGGGTGTAAAACACTGGGATCGTGTTGGAATAGGTTGAACATTTATATTCACACATAAACCACTGTTTTCTATATTCAACAAAATTTCTACACCTACCACATTTTAACTCATTCTCAGACTACAAAATTTTAGACTGGTCCAAATTATAAGAAGTTGCATACAACAATTAAACATTAATAAAACTTTAGGTTTTTCAACAGTCCAGGTAGAAAACATTGTGGAAAATTAAGAAATCGCTTGTTGCAAGCAATTTCTTCATTTAACACAATGTTTTCCCAATTATTTTTTCTTGAGGGGGATCAAAAAGCATCATTGTGTGGAAAGAGTAACACACCGAAGAAAAATTGCAAAGGATACTTTATGTGCAATCTGAATTGTCACCCCCAATTTTTTGTAATTTGGACCAATATAAAATTTTATCCTCCGGGAAAGGTTTTAACCAATATTTGAATCAGGGGATCTAAACCCTTGTCATCTCAACCTAGAATATTCTTGTTTTGACAGGAGGCAAAGACATTTTCCACAATATTTTCTATCCAGAATGTTAAAAAAATCTAAAAATTTCATAAACTTTAAATGTCTGAAATTCCTTTCAATTTGGACCAGTCTAAAATTTTGCCATCTAGTAATGGGTTGATATTACCTTATCATATACAAACTGAACCTTGTCTTTATCCACATAGCGATCTGAAGCTATAAGGCTGACAACATTAGGCCAATGATGGGATGGATACTCCTGAAACCACACAATTATACAGGATATTGGAAACCACATATACACAATATTGGATTAGTGCTTAAGAGGTACCTCATTTATTAACCCATTCCCAAATGACAAAAATTCGAACACGTTCAAATTGAAAGGAGTAGCAGACGACAATGAAAAATTAATGAAATTTTGGATTCTTTCAACTTTTCAGATAGAAAACATTGTGAAAAATTAAGAAATTGCTTGTTACAAGCAATTTCCTCATTTCACACAATGTTCACACAATGTTTTCCCCAATTGTTTTTGTTCAGGGGAATCAAAAAGCCTCATTTGGCTAACATAGGTACTAGTGTAATACTGCCTCTGTGATAATGTACAATGCAGGTCATCTTATAAAATTCTTAATTTCACATAATGTAATGGAAACAGGCCTGCATCTTTTTATTTATCTTTTTTTAATTGTTTAAAGTAAAAATACTCTCTGCTCTGAGTGTAATTTAATATTATATGATTATAAATATTTCTAATAAATTATATACATTCCACACAGACTAAATCGGAAATGTTGGGAAAATAGTATCTTGACAGTGTTCATATAGGGTAGTCTATGATGATGCATTTTTTTTATTTCAATTCTGTAGATGACATCATAATGTAAACAAGAGGGCCAGAATGGCCCTAAAATCGCTCACCTGACTAATGTAAGATGATTCAAAATTTTGCCAACACTTTTGAAAAGGGTCACCCAAGGAATATTCATTTAAGTTTAGTTGAAATTGGCCCAATGGTTACTGAGGAGATGTTTAAAAATTTCAAAGTAAAAAAACTGCCTCGCCCTGCCACGCCCTTATTTGGGCGTAAATCAAAATTCTGCAAACACCTTTTGAATAGGGTCACCAAAGGAACATTCATGCCAAGTTTGGTTGAAATTGGCCCAATGGTTACTGAGGAGAAGATGTTTAAAGATTTCAAAGTAAAAAACTGCCACGCCCGTATTTGGGCATAAATCAAAATTCTGCGAACAGCTTTTGAAAAGGGTCACCAAAGGAACATTCATGACAAGTTTTGTTGAAATTTGCCCAATGCTTACTGAGGAGAAGATATTTAAATATTTTAAATAAAAAACGGTCACGCCCAAATTTGGGTGTCAATCAAAATTCCAAAACACAATTTGAAAAGGGTCACCCAAGGAACATTCATGCCGAGTTTGGTTGAAATTGGCCCAATGGTTACTGAGGAGAAGATGTTTAAAGATTTCAAAGTAAAAAACTGCCACGCCCATATTTGGGCATAAATCAAAATTCTGCGAACAGCTTTTGAAAAGGGTCACCAAAGGAACATTCATGACAAGTTTTGTTGAAATTTGCCCAATGCTTACTGAGGAGAAGATATTTAAATATTTTAAATAAAAAAACGGTCACGCCCAAATTTGGGTGTCAATCAAAATTCCAAAACACAATTTGAAAAGGATCACCAAAGGAACATTCATGCCAAGTTTGGTTTAAATTGGCCCAATAGCTACTGAGGAGAAGATGTTTAAAGATTTCAAACTCAAAAACTGCCCCACCCTGCCACGCCCTTATTTGGGCATAAATCAGAATTCTAGAACAACTTTTGAAAAGGGTCACCCAAGGATCATTCATACCAAATTTGGTTGAAATGTGCCAAATAGTTACTGAGGAGAAGATGTTTAATGATTTCAAAGTAAAAAACTGCCACGTCCTTATTTGGGCGTGAAACAAAATTCTGCGAACAACTTTTGTAAAGGGTCACCCAAGGAACATTCATGCCAAGTTTGGTTGAAATTGGCCCAATGGTTACCGAGAAAAAGATGTTTAAAGATTTCAAAGTCAAAAAAGTACCCACCCTGCCACACCCATATTTGGGCATAAATCAAAATTCTGCGAACAACTTTTGAAAAGGGTCATCCAAGGAACATTCATGCCAAGTTTGGTTGAAATTGGCCCAATGGTTCCTGAGGAGAAGATGATTAAAGATTTCAAAGTCAAAAACTGCCCCACCCTACCACGCCCATATTTGGGCATTAATCAAAATTCCAGGAACAACTTTTGAAAAGAGTCACCCAAGAAACATTCATGCAAAGTTTGTTTAAAATTGGCCCAATGGTTACTGAGGAGAAGATGTTTAAAGAATTCAAAGTCAAAAACTGCCTCGCCCTGCCATGCCCATATCTGGGGGTAAATCAAAATTCCGCAAACAACTTTTGAAAAGGGTCACCCAAGGAACATTCATGCAAAGTTTGGTTGAAATTGGCCCAATGGTTACTGAGGAGAAGATGTTTAAAGATTTCAAAGTCAAAACTGCCACGCCCTGCCACGCCTATATCTGGGCATAAATCAAAATTCTGCGAACGCCTCTTAAAAAGGGTCACCCAAGGAACATTCATTCCAAATTTGGTTGAAATTGGCCCAATGGTTACTGAGGAGAAGATGTTTAAAGATTTCTAAGTCAAAAACTGCCACGCCCTGCCACGCCCATATTTGGGCATAAATCAAAATTCCACAAACAACTTTTGAAAAGGGTCACCCAAGGAACATTCATCTTAAGTTTCGTTGAAATTGGCCCAATGGTTACTGAGGAGAAGATGTTTAAAGATTTCAAAGTCAAAACTGCCACGCCCTGCCACGCCTATATCTGGGCATAAATCAAAATTCTGCGAACGACTTTTGAAAAGGGTCACCCAAGGAACATTCATACCAAATTTGGTTGAAATGTGCCAAATGGTTACTGAGGAGATGTTTAAAGATTTCATAGTCAAAAACTGCCACACCCTGCCACGCCCATATTTGGGGGTCAATCAAAAATCTGCGAATAACTTTTGAAAAGGGTCACCCAAGGATCATTCCTACCAAGTTTGGTTGAAATCTGCCCAGTGGTTACTGAGGAGAAAATGTTTAAAGAATTGTTGACGCCTTCCGACGCACAATGCACGACGCACGACGGACAAAAGGTGATACCAAAAGCTCACCTTGAGCACGTTGTGCTCAGGTGAGCTAATAAAACGTATTAAGATAGTAAAGGAGAAAAGAAAAACTTGTAGAAATACTTTTTTTTAATAATTTCATCAAATTTATTCAATGAAAAATATCGCGTTACTATTGCGATATATATTGTGTATTTGCTCATCCCTGTAGAAAAATTTGATATTCCACTTGACCTTTCATCTCGTGAAAAATCTAAATTCTCCTCTACAGCTCAAAGCAAATACAAGATATTGTATCTCTATAGTAACATGATATTTCCTATGTATTGTACAACAAGAATTTCATTATTATCTATACTAACTCCTGGATGTGAAAAGATTGCTGGATACATTTCTAGCCCTGTCCTCTCTTCCGTGTGTCTATCTGGATGATGGTAACCTTGACCCCTGTATAAATGCTCTATACCTTGGGTATCTAGGACTATTGATACATTCAGGGCATCAGACTTCTTTTGAAAAGCCATGATTCTGAAACAAAAGAAATGCGGTAAGGGTTATCAAATCTTTTTGAACCTAGTCCGACATTAAGTGCTCTCCCAAATAGACACACAAGATGCTAAGTTGAGGGGTACTTGATAAATGATAAACAAGAAATTTCAAGTGAATTCTATCAGTAGTTGCTGAGAAAAATGCCAAAAAATATTCCACTCTACCTGGCAACCTCCGACAATGAATAAGTTGTAAAACATGAAGTAGATTTTTGCGTACCTTAATTCAGTAAGGGCAATGTAGAATACATTAAGTTTTAAAGTTGATGCAATCCAAATTGCTGTGAAAAACACAACAAAATATATACCACTTTACCAGGCAATGTCGGAAAAGAAAATAAGTCAAAAGACATGAAGTAGATAATTTGTTGGTCTAAATTTACTAACTGGAATACGAAGTTACAGTTGTGAAAACAAAACATTGTAATGGATTCACAAAGCATAGGAAAATTTCATATTTCATAGGACGTAATAAAATTTTCATAGGCAGCTCATATCGAAAACAAGATTTTGTGTTACAACTATAAAATAACATTCTTTATCTGACATCTTTTTTATCTTGTATATTTACCATGAATTGGTAAATGGCAATATCCCAATCGACCGGTTATGTGATTAGAAACCCCTTAACCCATTTCCAGTCTGTGAAGCTTTGAGACGCCCCCAAGAAAACAAGAGGACCATGATGGTCCTAAATCACTCCCCTGAGTATGATGGTTCATGGCTTTATGATATATACAATATACCAAAGCCCTTTGTCTAATAATTTTGGAGAAGATGTTTAAGGATTTTCTCTTTTAATCCTAGGTATATTGATGATCCCAACATATAGCACTAATTTCCTGAATATGGTAATTCTTTGAAGTATTTTGTTAGAGGGTCAATAGACATCAATATATACCAAATTACAAAGCTCTAGGCCTAATGGTTTAGGAGAAGAAGATTTTAAAAGATATACTTCTTTATTCCTATATGAAATCAGGGATTGCACAGAAAGAGGCTAACTTTCAGAATACAGTAATTCTTTGAAGTATTTTGGTAGAGGGTCAATAGTTATTGATACATACCAAATATAAAAGCTCTAGGCCTTATCGTTTGGGAGTAGAAGACTTAAGATTTCCTTCTTTATTCTTTTGTAAAATCAGGGATCACACAGAAAAGGGCTAATTTTCAGAATATTGTAATTCTTTGAAGTATTTTGGTAGAGGGTCTATAGATAATGATATGTACCAAATATCAGCTCTAGGCCTTATGGTTTGGGAGAAGAAGATTTTCAATGGGTTAAACTGTCTTTTTTTCAAATTTCCACATAATTTGGAACTGGTAGAAATGAATGACTATACGGTAGTCAACAACTGTATGGTTCATTTTATCATTATCTTTACCAACTTTACCACACTTATTGTTTTGTGCTGATATAGAAGTAAGGAAATCTGACCTGCTCACAAAGTCCTCAGTGTTCTTGGCAGATAAGGCCTTCATCTCACTTGATACTGTTTGCTTTGACAGGACATCATAAAAATATAAACTAAACTGAAATGGAAACAGAACATTTCCAAGGTTTAGTGCAAAAACATTAAGTGTCTATACCATGTATAATGAATAAAAAACATTGTATGTTTGCACAAAAACATAGAATTTCATTATAAACATTACCAAATCGATAGCCATTTTAAAGATTTCTTATGATATAAGTGTGAAATTAAAAATGTAAAAATTTATGTCATGCAAAAATCAACAATCTGGGACGTGCAAAAAGTAACAATACCTTTCAGCCTGCTCACACTGCACATGCTAACTAGGGTTGCAACTTTTACCTTTCAGATTTTTTTTGTATCTTGAATTATTATTACAGATTACTTCCTATTCAATTAGATCTCTTGTTAAACTATTCCTACACAACAAAAATTTAGACTGGTCCAAACTGAAAGAAGCTGCAGACGACAATTTCAAGTTGATGGAATTTTAAGATTTTTATTAAGACAAAAATCATTGTGGATAATGAAGATATTGCTTGATACAAGTAATTTCTTCATTTTCCAAAATGTTTTCCAAAGCATTTTAATTGAGGGGCATAAAAAGGAGGGACTGTGTGGGAATGGATTAAATATACTTTGATTTGTGCGGGCTCAAACTGATCTCTTGCTTAAAACCATTCCCACACAATCCCAGCTTTTTACACCCTTCAAGAGAAAAAGCTCCCAAAAACATTGTAGAAAATGAAGAAATTGCTTTTTACAATCAATTCCATAATTGTCCACAAGGTTTTCTATCCAATAATACAAAAAAAAATAAATTTCGATCTACTTGAAATTATTGTCTTCATCTTCTTTCAATTTGGACCATTTTGCTGTCTGGTAATCGGTTAAACGTTTGTATGGCCAAATTCCAAGATAGTCCTTCTTTATGGATCTGACATTTTCAATGCATTCATGCATTTTTCTAGCTAACCTCTCTGGTAAAAAAAAAAGACATCCAAAAATAATTTGATTTGAATATATTAAGGCTAATCCTGAGTTTATCTAGTTACCTTAGCAACCAACAAACATTTGTATCTTAGCAACCATTGATAAAGAGCAGGCCAGCAAGAAACTGTCTTTGTTGAACTTCCAAACATGGACTTCTTTGTTGTCTGAAAGGGGAGAAAAAAAAGATAATCTCTGTGAAAAATGAATAGCAAAACCCGGAACTCTTCCAATATACCAATCTTTTCCCAAACAACCACACTTTTTAAGTTGATTCAATTTAGAGTTAACAAGATCGAAAAAGTGAAACAGAATAGTTCAATCCGGGTTCCTGAAGAACACGCCACAAGATCACTTAGATACCTAGACTACTTTTCATGTCATCTTGCTGTGGACAACCTGGTAATTTATTACTGTATTATTGTGAATTGGTGTATACCTATTATGAAATCAGGTGCTCAACAGTTCATAGGACAGTTTCTTTGAAGCCTAGTTTCAGTTTCTAAAGGACCGTGCTACTTACTAATCTGACAGTGATGAATGAGGAAAATTCTGCCAGAAAGCTAAACATTTGGCCATTTTCATATACAGATTACCTTCAGAAATATAATGTACTGGTATATACTAAAATAACAAGAGGCCCATAAGGGCCCGAGACGCTCTACTGGCTATCAAATTTTTCCTTAATTTAATCTAATACCTAAAGAACTTCATTGCTGAAAGAAGAGAGGAAAAAAAGTAACAAATTGGACTTATTCCCTATATTATTTTGAGCAACTATCTCTAAGGCCCCTTTGTCCTGTGTTTTCTGACAAATCCACTTCATATCCCATAGGAACCTTCCTTATGAACCTACAACTATCCTGTGAAATTTTAAAGAGAATCTGATAGTAGTTGTGGACTTAATCATGTAAAGAGAATGTTTTTAGTTAAAATCTGTAAGGCCCCTTTTCCTGTGTTTGTAATGCCATAATTATTCCATGCACCGATAAAAACTGTTGACTCTATAGTGTTAATGAGGATATTTCAATCAAGTTCTCACAAGGCCTCCTTTCCTATGATACTTTATGGACCTTACCCATTTTCCAAAGAATCAATCCTAATGATTATTCAATAATTCTGTGAAAGATTGATGAAAACTGTGGACTTGACTGTGTTAACAAGATGTGTTTGTGAAACACCATGCCCATAAAACAGGATTTTTTTTAGAAACGGGTGATTTTCATTGTTTTTTTCTTTGTTTTAGGGAAAAGGGTTAAAATTTTGACCTTGATGAAATAACCTTCCCTTGTGGCGCCTTGTTGAGACCTATCTACATATTAAATATTAGCATTGTAACTTAATCAGAGTTGAAGATATAGGAAAATGTTTAGTTGGCAGGTTAAGTTTTGCAGACAGACAGACAGACAGAAAGATGGATAGCTGTAAAACAATATCGATGCGGGGGCATAAAATAACAAGGCCCCTTTTCCCTTCATATTGGTCAGAATGACACCATATTCATTAACCCATTCCAACACAGCAAAATTTTAGACTGGTCCAAATTGAAAGAAGCTGCAGACGACAATTTCAAGTTGATGAAATTTTGAATTATTTCGTCTTTTTGGATAGAAAACATTGTGGATAATGAAGAAATTGCTTTATACAAGCAATTTCTTCATTATTCACAATGTTTTCCAAAGTTTTTTTCTTGAGGGGCGTAAAAAGGAGGGATTGAGTTGGAATGGGTTAAGCTTGTTCCTCCTGATTATGAAAACATTTCCTGCAAGTTAGAGAAAAATTGAGTCAAAACTGTGACCTCTAGAACGGTAACTGAATGTTAATAAGGCCCCTTTTTATGTGCTAATGGTCAGAATGACACCATATTCAATAGGGATCTTTTTCGTGACTATAAAAACACTTTCAGCAAGTTATTGAAAGATTGAGCCAAATTTGTGACCCCTAGAGTGACAACAAAGATATTGTCAATAAGGCCCCTTCTCCCTTTCTATTGGTCAGAATGACACCATATTCAATAGGGTTCTTCCTCATGAGAAAGTGAGTTTGAGAAAGATTGAGCCAAAATTGTGACCTCTAGAGTGGTAACACTGAACTTATGACAACTTACGACTGACAATGGACAATCAAGTATTCCAAAAACTCATCATGAGCATGTTGTGTTCAGGTGAGCTAAAAATCCATCTATTATCTCTTAAACTGCTATATGGATTTTATTCAAATTTGTTTATACTTAGTTTGTAAACTTAAACACTCCCACTACAAAAGCAACATCATTTGTTTCCTTAATCCAACTTCCTTGTTAGATATCTAACCTCTATATACGCAATATACACTACAACAGCCCTACAACAACCATCTCACCATTTTATTGTCATCTGATGTCTAGAAAGAATACAGACTGGTTTACTCTTGGAGCATTTTCAAGTTTCTTTAAACCCATTTGCACACTATCCTTTTTGTTACACAAAAGATGAAAAAGTTTTGGAAAAGCAAATAATATCTTCCTTTCATATGTGTTCTACCTATTAACCCGTTCCCACATGATAAAATTTTGGACCAGCCCAAATTCGAAGAAGTTGCAGATGACAATTTTTAGTTGATGAAATCTTCAATATCTTTGTCTTTTGGGAAAAAAACATTGTGGATAAAGAAGAAATTGCTTGTAGCAAGCAATTTCTTCATTCTCCACAATGTTTTCAAAAGCTTTCATATTGAGGGGCGTTTTAAAGTTGACATATTTTGATGCCTTTCAAGAAAATTGATTGGGAAAACATTGAGTAAAATGAAGAAATTGCTCGTGACAAGCAATTTCGTCATTTTACACAATGTTTTGTACAAAGAAACATTAAAAAATAAAAATTTCCAAAACTTATAACTGCTATCTGCAAATCCTATCAATTTGGACTAGTCTAAAATTTTGTTGTCTGGTAATTGCATACAATTCTTCTTTGTACCACACAAGATGGAAAAATTTTGGAAAAACAAAAATTCCTTTTGTAAGTGTATAATCTATTAGGTTTATTGATTTATTGAATGGGGTTTAACGCCACTTTAAACAGTATTTCAGTCATATAGTGGCGGCTGCAGCACCTAACAATGGACTAGTGTACCTAACAATGGATTCCTGGTATTTCTCACACCAGTAGTACCACTAACTCTTTCCTAGCCTCTAGCTGCTATCCCACTTAGGTTTACGATTATCCACCCATTGGTGAGAGACAAATGTCGGAAAGAATATATGCCGCTGTGGGGGATCGAATTAACCCATTAGGACAAATGTTTCAAAATAATTCTTAAATGAACAAGAGGGCCATTGGCACTCACCTGAGATAAAGGCTCTTTTTCTTTCAACAGTCTTATTTCATGTTAAGGTTAGGATTATGAAACAAGTGGGTCACACTTACATATATAGACTATGAATCTGGGGATCCAAAAGTCTAAATTAAAGTCTAAATTACAAATTCCAAGGCTTTAGTGCTGATTTGAAGGAAGGAAAAAACTTTTTCCTCCCATTGGATCCATGGGTTATAATTTCAGAAATAAGAAAGAAGTCTGTGTACTGATGCTTCATGCCTATACCCCCCCCCCCCCCCCCCGCTCCACCCCTGGAGACCCGAGGATCATGATTTAAGCTATTTTATAAGAAATCAATATACTGATATTTCATGCAAAATATTAAGGCTCCACGCCTTCTGGGTCAGGAGGAGAAGATTCTTAAAGATTATTTTGAAATTTCACTTTTGTTGCCATGGCAACCAGAGTTTTTAAGGGATTTAAATTCTTTTAGCTATTTTTGAAGGGGACTTCTTAAGGAACATTTCTGCCAAATTTGGTTCAAATCGGCCCAGTGGTTTGGGAGGAGATGTCATTTAAAAAATCGTTCTTTATTTCTGTATAAACCCTTTCCCCCTGGGGCTCTGCCCCTGGGGACCAAAGGATCATGATTTTAGCTATTTTGAAAGAGGTCAATATACTGATGCTTCATGCAAAATTTCAAGGCTCTATGCCTCCTGGGTCAGGAGGAAAAGATTTTTAAAGATTATTTCAAAATTTCACTCTTGTTGCCATGGCAAACAGAGTTTTTAACAGATTTCAATTCTTTTAGCTTTTTTTGAAGGGGACCACCTAAGGAACATTTCTGCCAAATTTGGTTCAAATTGGCCCAGTGGTTTGGGAAGAGATGTCTTTTAAAGAAATTGTTGACGCACGACGGACGGTGGACAAAAGGTGATCACATTAGCTCACTTGAGCACTACATGCTCAGGTGAGCTAAAAAAAGTCCACTGCTACTCTTCCAAACTTGGACAATCCAAAATTTAGTTTGCATGTGCAGTCTGATCTTAGTCTACGCCACCTGTTTGCTGCTTTAACACATTACCAGACGGTAAAATTTTAGACTGGCTGAAATTGAAAGTTGTTGCAGACGACAATTTAAGGTTTATGAAATTATGGATTTTTTAAAATATCTGGGTATCAAAGTTCTGAGAGTACTGTAAGCTTGCAAAGCAAGGTTGAATTTAGGAAAACCTTTCCTAAATTGGGTAGAAAACATTGTGGACATTGAAGAAATTGCTTATTACAAGCAATTTCTTCATTGTCCACAATGTTTTCCAAAACTTTTTTCTTTTGATGCTTAAAAAGCGGAATCGGTTGGGAATGGGTTAAATAGCATGCTTTTGACAGAGTTCTCTACAATTGAATAGACTTTGCAATATTCCTGAAATATAAAAGAACTATTTTTTATGGCGTAGGCATTCCAAAGATTTGGTGGTTAAGCCTCCAGTGGCGGTTTGCACTCGTTGAACTTTGTGACGACCTCAAAATTTTGTCTGTTAACTTAAGCTATCAAAGCTGACGCTTTGCTAGCTAATAATCATAGTGGAAAATGAAGAAATTGCTTGAGACAATTTCTTCATTTTCCACAATGTTTTCCAAAGCTTTTTTCCTTTGGGGCGTTTAAAAGCGTCACCGAGTTGGAATGGGTTAAGCTAGGTTTACTGTTTCTTGAAAATTTTAGACTTGTCCAAATTCAAAGGGGTTGAAAAGTAGGTAAAATTTTAAAAAGTAAATATCCTTTATGACAGAAAATATTGTGGAAAAAGAAGAAATTTCTTGTTACAACAGAGGGACGTAAAAATCTGGGATTGAAAGCAAAGGGTTAAATGCAATCTTGAAATGGTATTTTATTCAGCATGATACAGATTAACCAACCCCAACACAGTAAAATTTTAGACTGGCCCAAATTCAAATGAATTGCAGACAGCAAGTTAAAATAAATAAAACTTTACATTTTCAACTTTCTGGGTAGAAAACATTGTGTAAAATGAAGATATTGCTTGTTACAAGCAATTTCTTCATTTTACACAATGTGTTCCCCATCATTTTTTCGTCAGGGTCATCAAAAAGTGTCATTGTGTGGGAATGGGTTAAATAATCCAACACAGTTACCTCAATAGCTTGTGAGGCTGCTCCCCAGCTTGTTAGTTTACTATGTCCTTGGTATAATTGTAGTAAGGCTGGTAAAAACTGACCACTGGTCATTAGAATCTGACCATTCAATAAATGATTTATGATGTCACATTCGCACCTGAAATAAACAAGAATTACAAGAATTGTTACAATGCAGACTTGTACCACCAACCAGCAATTTGTTACTCAATTAGCGCAGTTGACCTTTGACCTATGTGACCCAAAAACAATAGTGTATTTCCTGGATCATTTGCTACAATTGTATGAAGTTACATAGTTGTTGGTCAATTGTTTCTAGAGTTAGAACATAGAAATGAAAAAGTCTAAGAACAGACAGACAGACAGAAATTGTCATACAAATATACCCCCCTCCACTTTGTAGGAGATATTAAAAGAGACCAGAACATGCTGGCTCCAATTCTAAGTTGAAAGGCATTTAAAAAAGAGGGTAATAATTATGATATGATTGAATAACCCATTACCACATGAAATAATTTTAGACTGGCCAAAATTAAAAGATGTTGCAAACGAAAAATATTTGTTGATCAAACTTTTCAAAAATAATTCGGTTTGTGAGTAGAAACTTGAATCAGTTGAAACGCAGTTCTTTGTGGTAACATTGTTTTATATCAACACGTTATCATTCATTTCACTGTCATCGCAACTTAAATCTTTCAGAACTGTTCATAACATGGATTTTAACGATTTCTTCACATTTTTTCGTGCTTGATCGGGTCCGATGTCCAAACTTTGAATTCAAGTTTCTATTCACAAACGGAATTATTTTTTAAATCTATCACCGCCAACAGATAAAATAATCATTTCTATGTAGTATGAAACTCTAGAAGTTTTGGGAAAATGCATAATTGGTCAATAGCAGATCAAATTGTACGCGAGATGCACTGTTCTACTTACCTTTTCTGTTCAGTTCCGGTCCTTGGCTCCATATCGGAAGTATCATTGTCTCCTTTTTGTACTGTTCTCCAAAAAGAGATGATGCCCGAGATTACCGGGCGTGTATTTGAAGAGTATTTCAGTTATAAAATGGTGGGTGGTCACCTAACCATGGTTTATGGTCACACTAGTACAACCACAACTTTCAACTAAAGCCAACCCCTAGTCATACACTATTTAAATTTCTACCCTGTGAGAGAACAAGAGGCCCTAGAGGACCTGTGTTGCTCCACAGGCTGCAATTTGTCCACCCACAGAATGTAAGTCATTTTCCCTCATGTTATTTGCCAATTGAGACAAACATTTCTCCAAATTTAATTAACTTGAAATTGTCATCAGCAACATTTTTTATTTTTAAAATTCTAATTGTATAATTTTATTGTCTATTGATTGGTTAAATAAGCTCTCCCCCATTTCTTTAATTAACCCATTCCCACACAAGTTCTCCTTTTTACTCCCCTCAAGAAAAAAGCCATGGAAAACATGGTGGAAAATAAAGAAATTGCTTGTATCAAGCCATTTCTTCATTATTCACAATGTTTTCTATCCAAAAGGGCAAACAAATTCAAAAATCCATCAACTTGAAATTGTCATCTGCAGCTTCTTTCAATTTGGACCAGTCCAAAAAAAAGTTGTGTGGGAAAGGGTTAAACTACTGATTACTATGACCACTGAAAATTGTGGTGATAGAAAACCCTTTTACTTTATGTACATTAATCATCCAGATACTATATAAGATAAATGATTTTAGTTTGAATTGGGTTTAATCCCACTTTTGAACGTATTTCATGTATATTACACCTTACCATAGATTCATGGTATTTCTCACACATATACTTCATCCTTTCGGAGCCTCCAACTTCTCATCTCATTTACATTTGAGCGCGTGCATGACATTTCCAACCATTTCCAACCATTACTCGTGCGCCAAGTAAAGACTCAGATCAGCCTGTGCATCTGCACAGTCTGATCAGAGTCTTCACTCTGCGCTCTGTAGATAGATACTGACCCAAAGCTTCTTTAAACAATCAGCGAATATTCTAATTGCCCCGAAATGGCTGTCCAGGGTGCTCAATGTGTGCAAGCCACACACCTGCGAAATTGTTGGAAATGTCACGCACAGGCTCATTTATGATTATCGAGCCATTGTTGGGAGACTATGTCAGAAAGGATATTTTCTGCAGCCTGTGATCAAACCTGGGCCCCTTTGACTAGGAATCCTATGCCCTACAATTGCTCTATGGCCTCATTAAGATAAATGAACTTACGTAAAACCAGATTTCAAGTTACTGAGTATAGGGTGATGAAAGTTGCGACTGTGTGAATGAATAATCTCCGATACAACCTCTGTCAGATCTTCGTAACTCAAGTTTTTATTTGTTCCTAATGTGCTCATCTGTTCATAGCTACACATTGAGTCAAGGAAAATCTCAAAATGTAAGACAGTTTAAAATTATTCGGTTTCTTCATTAACCCATTACCAGATGGAAAAATTTTAGACTGGTCCAAATTGAAAGGAGTTGCAGACAATTTACATTTTATGAAATTTTAATTCTTTCAACTTTTTGAAGAGAACATATTGTGTAAAATGAAGAAATTGCTTGTAACAAGCAATTTCTCCATTCTATACAATGTTTTCCCAAATGTTTTTAGTGAGGGGCAACCAATAGCATCATTGTCTCAGAATGGGTTAATTCCTGTTCTGAAATTAGAAACATTTTTAATTGAAAGAACTAAAGATTAAGGGGTAGAATTTTCCCAAAATATTAGTCAGCAAAATATGAATGCTCAGTTAAAACCGTCTTCTTTCTTTTGTTTATTTAACCAATTTCCCCTTACTGACGCCCTAAGAAAAAAGCTTTGGAACAGATTGTGGACAATAAAGAAATTGCTTGTTACAATGATATTTTCCTCCTCAACAGTAAAACAAATCCAAAATTTTAGCTTTTGAATTGTTATCTGCAACTCATTTCAATTTGGACCAGCCTAAAATTTTGTCGTCTGGTAATAGGTTAAATAGCTTTAACTTTATCAGAGGATCATGATCAAATTTAGTCCTGAATAATGAAATAATACCTCATTTAACCCATTACCAGACCCCAACATATAAGACTGGTCCATTTTGAAAGAAGTTGTAGACAACATTTTACAGTTTATAAAATTTCAGATTTTATCAACCTATCTCTAGAAATTAAGATGTTTTTGTGAAACAGAATGCCCCTGACATACATGAGGTGGTTTTTTTTTGGTGTTTGACCTTGGTATGTGACCTTGACCTTATCACATGACCTTGACAGTGATGCCTATTATGGAGATGTATCATCATGCCAAATATGAGTATCGTATGTTGAATAGGCTGATAGTAATTGGCAATGTTAGGTTTTTTGGTTAAGTTTTGCAGACAGACATACCAACAGAAAGATGACGGACAAACAGACAGTATGACAACGGTAAAACAATATGCCCCCAATCTTTTGATGTGGGGACATAAAAATGTGGAAAATGAAGAAATACTTGTTACAAGCAAATTCTTCATTTGCCATAATTTTTTACCAAATTATTTTTCTTGAGAGGCGTCAAAAGGCATCATTGCATTGGAATTGATTAATGGATAAGTTGAAACTCATGACAAAATGTGGTTAGGAAATACTGAGCCCCGAATTCAAAAGTTTGACTTATACACATGATGTATATTAATGCCATATGTGAGATGATAGAAGATAAGGATTACAGATTAGATTAAGGGCAGACAGACAGAAGTACTGACAGGTAGACCACGAAAGGAGGACAATGGTAAAACAGTATGCGCCAAGTCTTTCAGGGGGGGGGGGCATAAACATTTGCATTAAGCCCTTAAAATCAATTGTTTCTAGCATATTTCAAGTTAAGACAAAACAATATGACAGGGGTACATTGGATGTTCAGATATTAATTAGAAGGGGATCACTTTGACAAACAAGCATTCTAAATGCTACAGGAGTTAATGGAAAACAAGAAAATTGATTATAACAAGCCATTTCTCCTTTTTCTATAATACTTTCCTTGATTTTTTTTGCTGCAGTAAAAACATTTTTATTGTTGACATCAAAAACTTTTTTGTTGATACAGGCTAACCTCATCAAGAAAACATCCGATTCATAATTAAAGTGATATCAACTTAAATTTCTTTATCTATTTAACCCATCACCAAACGACAAAATTTTAGAATGGTCCAAATTCAAAGGAGTAGCAGACAACAATTTAAAGTTGATGAAATTTTAGATTTATTTAACTATCTGGATGAAAAACATTGTGGAAAATGAAGAAATTGGTTGTTGCAAGCAATTTCCTCATTTCATCTCATTAATCTAACTTACCAATCATTATACGTATAGGATATCACTTCCTCGTTTATCCTCTGATTCGTTTAGACGCATGTCTAGAAATAAATCGTCCATCAACCATGACAATACACACTGACATGCACATACCTCAGTTTTACTTTCAGCGTAAACAACACTCGACGTGTTTTGTTAGTGCTCATTAATTTCTATGAGCCTTTGTTCTATTGAGACTACATTTAGTGGTTTCTTTCCTTTGAGGGATTTATTGTCTCGAAGTTTTGGTTTTTGTATTTGAAACAAACTAGACATGATAGAACTATCCACTTCTTGGCTTTTCCTAGAACGGTACCACTTGACAGTGGTACCAGTCTAGGGATTTCCAATGACAGACTTGGAGAGGACGGTGTGGTTTGGATTATTATCTAGAGTGCAAACGAAGAAATTGTCATTATGGCCCCTTTTGCTGTGTTTTCCAAAAGAACCTTCCCATAATCAATAGGCTTCATCCTCATGCCCTAACAATTATTCTGGCCTAGTTTCATGAAGATTGAGCCTAAATTGTAGCCTCTAGACTGTAAACAAAGAAATTGTCATTAAGACCCCTTTCCCTGTATTTTCTGATAGAACCTTTCCATAATCTATAGGGTTCATCCTTATGACCTAACAATTATTCAGACCAAGTTTCATGAAGATTAAGCCTAAATTGTAGCCTCTAGACTGTAAACAAAGAAATTGTCATTAAGAGCCCTTTTCCTGTATTTTCTGATAGAACCTTTCAATAATCAATAGGGTTCATCCTTATGACCTAACAATTATTCGGAAAGATCCTTCTAATAATCAATAGGGTTCATCTCTATGACCTGATAATTATTCTGGCAAAGTTTCATGGCGATAGAGCCATATTTGTGTGTAAACAAAGAAATTGTCAATAAGGCCCCTTTCCTGTGTTTTCAAATAGAACCCTCCCATAATCAATAGGGTTCATCCCTTTGATCTAACAATCATTCTGACCAAGTTTCATGAAGATTGGGTCAAAACTGTGGCCTCTAGAGTGTAAACACTTCAATTGTTGAAGCAGCACGAAGGATGACAGACATCACAAAAGCTCACCATGAGCACTTTGTGCTCAGGTGAGCTAAAAATCATTTACACTTTATGTAGGAAAAGTTCAGATTTTCTCAAATTTGAAGTACGGTAACTTAGAAATAAGTAAAAGAAACAGTGTCAATTTGGATATGTCAGAAGAGATTGAAAGTTGAAATAGAATTTTTCTAAGGTAGACTCTTGTAAAGGAAATGGTTTATTCAAGCGTTTCATATCACATTGGCAGACAAATCGTTAAGAGGAAATAGTTCTCCACATAAGAGCTATGAAATCTTATGTTCTCTAAAAAGATGTTGTTGATTCCTTTTTAAGCTAATTCATTTGAAGTAGAGATTCTTCTTGGAATTCTATAACTGTCTGGATATGCACTATGTTCTTAAACATAGAACTACAATTTTAATGTTTGATAGTTGTTCTGAAAGTTTTTGGTCTTTCCGTTAGTCATGGATTGATATTTTCTGTGATTATAAACCAATTATTAAGTTGGACCTTCTGTTTATATGGGCCTGCTGTGAGTATAATATGGTGTAACATGGAGCTACTAGTGATTGCTTGATGTGTACATATGGTCCTTTTCTGAAATTCCGTACACAGTAAAGTACTGCTGATCATTTGATGGATAGAGATCACAATATCACCACCAGGTGTGTTAGTTGAGTATGAGCACTATTGCTTTGTAATCTATCCTATATGTATAATGATTGGTAAGTTAAATGAATGAAATAAAATTACAAAATTTGTTTTCAAGTTTGAATTTTATGAAAGAGTTTAACTTACCAATCATTAGACTTACCCAACACCACCCCAGTTGTAATTTCTGTTGCTTCCATTAGAGTATTGTGACTGTTTTGGTTATTCACTCTGAGAAGTAAAACTGAGGTATGCGCATGACAGTGTGTATCATCATGGTTGATGGACGATTTATTTTTAGACATGTGTCTAAAGGAGTTAGAGCGTAAACGAGAAAGCAATATCCTATATGTATAATGAATGGTAAGTAACACTCTTTCATAAAATTCAAACTTGAAAACAAATTTTGTAATTTTCCACAATGTTTTCCCAATTGTTTTTCTTGATGGGCGTCAAAAAGCATCATTGGTTAACCTTTTCTTTCTCTCTCAAACTGCATATGTAAATAGATATATAATATATTAGAATTAAAAGATACAAGTCCATAGTTTTCTGTCTTGCTCGTATATATTCACACAGCTGTCCACACAAATGGGACAATAACATTTCAAACTCAACCGCTGGTCCAGAACTGTGTTCTTGATGTTTAACTCCTTCTTCAATCTTACGGAACTCTAGCATCAAAACTTGGTAGGAATTACGAAGGCTCTGAAAGTAAATTTGCTTGATTTTATTTTGAATGGTCAGATGTAATTGAATTTACAGTGGTCTCGCAATGGCTTGAGCTCACACAGGACAAATAATATTCAAAATTAACCCATTCCCACATGATGACACGTTTGGACATGCCCTCAAGGAAAACAATTTGGAAAACAGTGTGTAGAAAGAAGAAATTACTTGTAAGGAGCTCTTTCTTCATTTCACAAAATGTAATCTGCCCAGAAAGTTGAAAAAATCTAAAATTTCAAAAATCTCTAAATTTTTATCTGCTATTCCTCTCCAAATGGGACCAGTCTAAAATTTCATCGTCTGGTAATGGGTTAAGTAATATTGGCTCCTATAAAGTTGTTTCAATGCATTTAAGGTATACTTCAAAAAGTTTCTCTTTACAATATGCAGTATTGATGTAAATTACTTAACATACAATACTATTTTGGGAAAAAATACCTCTAAAATTAATTAAATCATAATTTAACCCTTTTCTGTACAAACCCAGGATTTTACGTCACATTGATTTTAGAAGTAAGAAAAAATTGAGGAAAAGGGAGAAATTGCTTGTAACAAGCCATTTCTCCTTTTACCACAATATTTTCTACCACATCAGATGATTTCAATTTAATTGTATCCCATATTCATCATTGTCTGCAACCTCTTTCAACCAGTCTAAAATTTCACAAAACGGGAAAGGGTTAATCAATTCCATCAGCATTGTAGAGAAAAATACTTTTTGCCAATATTTAAAGATAGCGACGATGAAAATTGCATAGCAAACTGAAAATAAAATATCTTGAGAGCTAGAATATTATGTGGAAAAAAGAGAAATTACTTTTGATAATCTATTTCTTTTCTTTTCCATAAAGTTTTCCATAATTCAGTATTGCGCAAATTACAGATAAATGTATGAGAAAGGTTTTTATTTACGTCTTTTGATCGTCCAAACCATTTCTGTTCCAGAAAACCAAGAGTCATGTAGGTTTTCTCTGCCACAGCAAACTGGCCTAACGAATGAACCATCAATGCCCAGGATGAACCAAAAGCAGCTTTATGGATTTCTTTTTCCTTGTCCTACAATAAACGACGATAATTTTTTGTTTCAATTTAACCCATTACCATGTAACATAATTTAGACTCATTGAAATTGAGAGGAGTTGCAGATGACAATTTAAGGTTAAAGAAATTTTAGATTTTTTTCAAAATTCTAATAAGAAAACATTGTGTTAAATAAAGAAATTGCTTGTTGCAAGCAATTTCTTCATTTAATACAATGTTTTCCCAATTATTTTTCTTGAGGTGCTTCCAAAAGCGTCACTGAGTGGGAATTGGTTAAGATTGACTTATCTCTCTTTGTGCAAAAAGGGTCTTTCATTGAGTGAATACAATTGCCATATGACATGAAACTGAAAGATGAAAATACTGCTTTTGTTGCAATTCATAGCTATTTGATAGTGAACATAAAAGAATGTGTTAGTAATACAGGGGTCTTGCAACACATTTTCGACAAGGTTGGCCTGGAGCAAGAGGAATTGGAAAAATTCTAATTGTAGAAAATCAAGATTTTAAACCATTCCCTCATAATCCAGCTTTTTTACACCCCTCGAGAAAATAACTATAGAAAGCATTGTGGGATTATTTCTTCATTATCCGCAATGTTTTCTACCCATAAAAGACAAAGGTTTTAAAAATTTCATCAGCTAAAAAGTGTTGTCTGCAACTTCTTTCAATTTAGACTAGCCCAAAATATTGTTGTTTGGGAATGGGTTTATAAATATTTCATTAGTATAAATACAATAATTACCTCTAATTAAGGCTTAATAAAAATTGTACTGTACATGCCTCTAGTTGGGTTAAATGAAAAGAAAACTTGGAATTTTGGGGAATGAGACCTCTGATAATACCAGAGATACAGTGGTCTCGTGCTTGCTTCAACACACACCAGACCAACCAAATTGCTTGATGCATTGCATGACTCTAGTTAGCGGGAGTAATCAAAATTCTATGAAGACGTTTAAATGTGTTTTACGCATACTTTCAAATTGTTTCCCTTCATTATATGCAAATTGCGTGGCATGAAGTTGCCACTGTTTTCAAAAGACTGTTGGCTTGACTTTTACCAAACAAGAAAAGTTTAAAGTTAGCCCAATTAAAGAACAGATGCTGTTACAAGCAATTTCTTTTCTCACAATGTTTGCCATTGCTATGTTTCTTTGACACATAAAAATCCGGGATTGTGTAGGAATGGGTTTATATAGATAAATTTTCTTACAAATATTTCCTTGGCTTTATCAAACGCAAACTGACTCAGTAGCAGGAAATAGTTCTGCAAAATCCCTTCTTCTCTGGCACCCACAGGGGACACTTGACTCGGTGGAAGAGACATGACAAGACCAGCTGAAAAGAATACAAACAGAGATCAATTCTGAGCTACAGATGGCAATCAAAAACCAAATCATAGTTAGATTTGTCAGATAATTGATGGATTGCTTGCCACGCCCTCTGACCAGGCAGTTAAATTGTAGGAGCAGCAGATTAAGGGCGTAATTCGTATTTAAGATTTAAATATTTCACCAATATTACCATAAATCCTATGTTGTAGGTCCTCATTTGAATCGTCTCAATGACATGATTCAAAAGAGTACCAACAACATAGGGTTTCACTGAGAAATAAGGATTCTAGTATTATGTTACCCCATCTCATCCAGACTTCAGATTGTAATATGAAAATAAGGGTATTTTTTACATTTAGGAACATAACAGTAAGATGGCCATGATGGTCCTGTATCACTTCCTGGATCAATATAGCACTAGGCTTTACCCCGATAGTTCGCAGAATTACGGAAGGAGACCATAAGGTAAATGCACTTATGAATTGATTATATATTAACAAGCATTTATAGGTAGATGCCAAATGAGATATGTTATAGTTTTAGAGTAATTCGTTATTTTTGTGACATGAAGAATTTTCAATAAAGAAAAATAGTGCTGATGACCTTAAAAGTTATTCTTATGAAAAAAATAGTAACTGGCAAGATCTTCCTTCCTATCCATGTGTTTTATCCTTCCATCATAATAATTTTCTTTTTTTTTTTAATTTCATTTACTTCATAGTCTACAATGGCTCTTTCATTTTAGAACAGTCAAAATATATTTGTAAACTATAACACTTGAATTGTATAGGATACCTTTGCCATTAAAGTAGAAGGCAAACTATAAAAAAGACAACTTTTCACACTATCTAAATGAATTACATCATCTCCGATGTGTGATCAATATTGAATAATATCAGACTACTCCACTCAGTCAACCTGGCCAAGCCATTCATACTAATGATTTTTACTAATTATCTGGTACCATGGTCATGGGACAGAAAATCTGCTTCACAGTCAAGAGGGCCTGGGAGCAGACATTGCTCTTGATTTTTCAGTGACCCACACATTCAACACAAGTACTGGATAATTTTCATGGAAAAAGAGGGGGGATAATATACATGTACATGATGTACTATTAAGTTATGGGAACTTGTTTACCAACTGATGTACATTAGATCCAACCAGCATGTAATTTATGTTTTTGATTAGATGTGTGTATCCTGAGCCTCATCATTGGGTCAATCGAACAAGTTTCCATTTAGTAAGTCTACCAAACAATTGATGAATTACTGTTCTTGATAGTTTGAGAAGCCCCCCAATATACCCATCTGTTACTTCCTGAAGCTATTCCTCTTGACCTAATTAGTGCTGTCTGTAAAAAACGTCTATCTATCCGAAAACAAACATTTTAGCTGCCTATTTTCTGCAAAGAAACCTATTTGTCTAACAAATGATACCATGTAGCTCAGAATATTTCAGACTTTTGTATTAAATATGTGTAGTGAAGAAAGGTTACTAGTCTACAGGTGTCTGGTCAAAAAGGCCCAGTGTCAGAAAGGCCCGGTCCAAAAAGGCCCACTATTAGAACTGACCAGAAAGGCCCAGTTAAAAAAGGCCCAGACCAGAAAGGCCCACAATTATATCTGACTAAAAAGGCTTGCTAATCAATCTTAACATTTGACATTATTTTGACTATAACAATTTTTATTTCTCAGACTGACTTAAATTGAATCAAACACTTTTCAATAATCAGTTACTTTATAGAATGATAGTTTTATATAAATCCATCTTTTAAGTGTGTTGAAAGGTGTTGGCATAAAGAACCAAGTATAATAAGGTATTATTGTTTCTGAACAGGTTTCTGTCATTATAGCAATGTTTTGAGAAATCAAGGTGTTGTTAATAAAATTTTGATAATTCTTTTCTACCTTGTACAGTATCATATCGTTGTCTTGAGAAGGATTGTTTAAGCAGGTGCATACTGAAATATATGCATGCACTTCTTAATAATTGTATAATTCTTTTAACAGTTGAGCAAAGTTAAATTAAATCGACTTGATATATTTGTATATAGTAGGCCTTTTTGGACTGGGCCTTTCTGGTCAGTTGTAAAAGTGGGCCTTTTTGGACTGGGCCTTTCTGATACTGGGCCTTTTTGTACACAGAGCCTTTTTGTCACTGGGCCTTTTTGACCCTAATTCAGTCTACATGTGTAGTCATGCCTAACTTATGTCCAGTACTGTGAGTACATTATTACATGCATGGTTGCACACCAGGTAGGCTATATAAACTCATGATACCTTAGCTCAGTTGGTAGAGCACTTGACTTCAAATCTCAAGATTGTCGATTTGTGCCATTGGCTGACCATATGAAATAACAAACTAATTGTCTTTTGGATGAGATGTTAGACCGAGGCCCCATGTGACTGTGATTTTCCATCAGGCATGTTAAAGAATCAGACGGAGCTCTTGGCAGTTTCATCCTGTATCCTTGCACTATCCCCGTAACAACTGTCTGTCTTCTGGGGGTGACACCCATATGGGCATGTGCTATGGTAGCAACAATAAACAATAGAAAATACACTCTTGGAGAGTCTCCCCAGTCAGTTACAGTGTTTCATAGTGTTTAGACAGCTTCATTTGGATGTCTCGAGTAAACTTGTTGCGAGACGGTTGCAGGCGACATTGGGAGCGGGCAATCGATCTATAAATTGGAATATTTACTGCACCTTACTGATACAACCTCAAAGACTTACCACTTGTTCAACATACCTGTTACCTGTTACCTGCGTGTAGAAATCATTCTTAGGCTTGAGCCTCTTTGGTCCGTTTCTTCGTAGTTATGTCCGTTGTTGTCCGCTTACCTACCTATTTTAAAATATATGCAACGATAGATCACTACTGCCTAAACAACTGTGCTGCTTGATTTCTTGACAGTAATAACAATGAAAAGCTGGTCAATGCGTTCAAAAAGACCACGATTCCAGTCAGTTTTTTCGGTATCTTGGCTTTTACCCTACCGTTCAAAAAAGCCGGCACTGACAGCAAAAATCCGCAAACTACCACCTTGAACTAATGGTTCGTCCGAAAACCTGTGCACTTTAGAAAAGTTACGAACTGTAATTTTCGGATTTGTAAATAGTTTTTTTTTTTTACATTTTACAACGTTTTACGGTAACAATTTTGACTTTTACTTTCAAATATGTAGCCATGAATGACATTTTAATCATATTTAAGAAATTTATTCGAAATACCCAATAAAACTATAGACTGGATCTACATTCAAGGTAGACTGGAGAATCTGTCTCTACGCTGCTCTCCGATCCTACGACAGTAGATGCAATCGGATCTCCTCGACAATTCGACGAATCAAATTACGTTTTAGAAGAAGTTTGAGGTTAAATGACGTCATTTTGGTAGGTAATATGAAATTATGCAAGGCCTAGAAAACGGGCGAAAAATCAAGCTCTTACAATAAGCAACGTTGCTCAACCAGAGACATAGAATAACATGTATTTTTATGTCTCTGGCTCAACAAATGATTTGGATATCACATCATGATCATAATTTAGTTTTAAATAGTTTTATTTATGTCTCTGGCTCTAAAATAGATTTGGATATCACATTATGATCATAATTTAGTTTTAAATAGTTTTACTTTATGTCTGTACAGCATGTTCTCCAGTATTTTATCATTTATCTTCCCCAGGTCCTGTGGAATTACGGCTCTTAATCTGAGAGAAATTGAGGGATGTGGGTTTGAATCTAAGCCGCCACATGGATATGTCATTTGGCAACAAATTTTGCCTAGTACTTGGTATACCAAGGCAGCACATGATTAAATGAATTATGTCGTTATATAACCGAAACATTGTTCAAAGAGACGTTAAACCTTTTAAAAACAAATAAATGATCCTATATACCTATTCCTTTTTTAACATCAGATTAAATCTCTTTACGACAGCAGTAAGCGGATGACACAAAGAGTAAGAACAGTATTAAAATAATCACTTAGATGACATGAAAAACAAACTCTATACTGCATTATTATATGTCTGATATAAGCAATGTTGAAAAAATATAGTGTCGTAAACAATTAAAGGCTATATTTCTAATAAAAGTTAAAGCAGTTGTTCTTATTTTCTTTTATAAGGTGATTAAAGATTCAGAGACACACAGTACACATTTGTGTTACAAACACCAGAGACAAAAAAGATTGAACTCTTATTTTGAGAAGGAGATAGATAATAATATTCACGTAATGTTTCTGTACTTTGTTTGTATGATTTTAATTTGAACTTTGAACAACCTGCTTGTTACTAGTATATCACTTCAAGGTCAACTTTTGTGCGTGTTTCCTGGCTGCTAAGTAACTGAAATGTTTTGTCCAATGAAAAAACATTGAGAATAGCAACATAGCATTAATTTAATCCCATGGTCACAGCTGATTTTAGAGGAGGACTAGAAATGAATACTTCAGTTCAGTAGTTTTCAAATAGCCTTACCCAGTTAAAGACATCAAATGAAATTGAAATATAATTGCTGTAATTATTTATAAGTGCATTTTGAATTTTTAACAGCATTTGGATAAAATGAAATAAGTATCATATAGGGTAAGAACACTGTATAACAAAATGTGAAATTACTTCTAAAAAGTAATTTCTGCTTATAAATAGTTGTTTTGTTATGCGAATCCAATATTGATAAGAAAGAATAGGATATCGAATCTAGGTTCAAAGCAATCATGGCTAATTTTAGTTCTGGCCATTAGCGCCCACCTTCTTGTTGGAGCTAGCACCTGCCTTTTAAAATTTGGTATATCAATCAATCACTGCTTATCTAATTGAATCCAGAAAAAAATTCAAACAAGTCTTTTTTTAAAAAACAAAAGACAGTCATTTAGAATAAAAAAGTACTGGGATGCAAACATAATCAGTCGGTGTCAGTTATGGTAATACTAGATCTTCGTTTGGTTTTGTTTATCCGTCTTTCTTTCTGAAGTGCAATGGTAAAAACATTGGGGTTGTGCATTTTGAGAATTTTACGATCACTACAGAGTTAAGTAGGTATTGTAGTCTGAAATTCGTCGAACCGGAAGTCACCAAAATAAGGTGGACTGCCTCTCTAGAAGCGCGTGACTCCATGACGTCACGATTTTGACTACAAAAGTATTGTGTTGACATTCTTTTAATTCCAAAATCTGTCGTCTAAATAACAAAACAATTAACTGTATTGATTGATTGAATGGGTTTAACGCCACATTTAACAGTGTTTCAGTCATATCGCGGCGGCTGGAGCACCTAACAATGGATTCCTGGTATTTTTCACTCCAGTACTACCATTTTATCCTTTCCTAGCCTCCAGCTGCTATCCCACTTAGGTTTACGATTATCCACCGATTGTTGAGAGACAAAGAATCAACTTTATGTACATTTATAATGGCAAAATAACTACGGAATTGTATTTGCTTATCGTTTATCATCCGGGTAAGTTGACTATTTTCCTAAATCGAGTTTCCATGCGTATTTTAGCGTTAGAGGATGTAGATGTTGAGTACCCGTCAAAAGTTTACCAAAAAAGTCATACGGTATTCTGAGTCTAATGTACGTGTAATCTATAGGCGGTCTGCAGACCGCGCCATCGGCGTGTACTTTCGCCAGTACAAAGTGTTGAAACAGAAATTTGATCATTAATTTTTCTTTGCTTCTGCAGTTTCTAACAGTTTGTAAATGGTATACTCTTTCGATGTATCTTTATTTCAAAGCTTTATCTAAGAAGAAATCACATTCAATTTGCTTCTTCATAAATCCACGGATTTGGCATTATCACGTTTTTTTTGTGTGTGTGTGTGTTTTCCACCCGTAGAGAAGTCTAAACCCTTTCCTATTCAATCTCTGGTTTTGCGTCGCTGTCGTTTATATATATATATATATGTGTATTATTGGAGAAAACATTGTAGAAAAAAATTGCTTGTAACAAGCAACTTCTTTTTCTTTCCACAATATTTTCTACCCTACTGTATGATTATTTTTCAAATTAAATCTACTTTCAATTTTCGTCTGCAAAACCTTTGAAATTGTACAGGTCTGAAATGTTTTGTAACAGGAAAAGGTTATTGTCATCATTTAAAGTTACGGATTTTCATAATCACCTGTGTATCGGAGGTATCATCTTCGAAGATGCGGAGGCATGATTTGAAATAATCTCTTTTTTTTTCCTCAAGAAATTGTTCACTATATATATACACTAGCTATTGCCTACCAAGGTATTTTTCCAATAAGCAGAGTTTTTATGTTAACGATAACTTTGATGTGGATTTTCCGTCTATAATTTTAGTTTGGAAAATGATCTCGTCAAAAGGGCAATCAAACCTTGAAACTACGGTTTAAAGTAGCTGCTCAACGAAATATTTGGTAACCAAACAAAATTTTTATTAATTCTCGGGCGTTAATGCATGCGCTACTTTGAGGAGCTCTTGTTTACTGGAGTTTTTATGCTGCAGATTCTTCATCTTCCTTTGCAGTATAACGGACAGCGCGAAAAGCCCAGAATTATTGGTCCTGAAGCGGAAATGCAGGTAATGAACGCGCCCTACAGTCCGCAAAAACATGTTTGTCGTGTTACCGAGGTTCGTTATTTTCGCCGAGATTCTTAACCCTTGTCATGCTGTATTAATTACATTACTGAACTGCTGTAAAATCAAAGGACTGAAAGCACTGATAGAACTTGTTGTTCAAAAATTAAATTTCTTTAATGAAATCAACTTCATAACAACCCTGATAGGAAAAGTACAAGAAGGAGGTGTAGACACCTCCTGCTAAAACCGGAATATTCCGGTTTCAGCATGACAAGGGTTAATATTCTTATTTTGATTTTTTTTAAAAATGTTTTTTAGATCTAGATTATTAAGCGGCTAAATAAGAATCTTAAGAATTCTTAATGAAGATTTTAAGCGTACTCAGCTATGGCGTAAACGAGTAGCCTTGACGATATCACTCAAAATAACAAAAATCGTTCTTTGAAATGTCTCAAAAATCTCTTTTAGGGTATTTTTCATCACGAAGAAAAGAATGCGCCTCCGATATGGTGTCCTGTATAGCTCGGTAGTGTTCTGAGCTCGTAATCTTGGAGAAGTATTGGATTGCAGATTCTGTTCCCGGCTGTGCCGATGGGTTTGGGCAAGAGATTTTCAGAGCACCGTTCTAATGCTAGTGATACAGAGGAAGCGCGTGAATAAGATGGCTTATAACTGTATAAAGCGGCATTGAAGCACATACAAAGGAACTAATCTTGATGTAAATTTTGATCAACCATCTACTGTAATCATGCTCGTTTTATCTGAGCGCTCAAATGCAGATGGAATACGTGACCCCATTTTTAGATTGAATTTAAACATGTCGGACAGAGGTAAGATATCTGTTTCTTATCTGGCTTCTATTTAACCCATTACAAGACAACACAAACTTAAAACTGGCCCCAATTCAAAGATGTTGAAATCGACAGAGTACGACAGGGACTACAGAAGAAAAAGTGTGAGCAAAAATACGAGCTGTCGAGAGTAAGATGGTGAGATTATTAACTTACGAAAACATTAACACGAGAGTTAGAATTCAGAACAAATTTGTACGACGGTGTGATGAGGGAGCACGATGGATACTATCTTATACCTTTACCATAACTAGTTGTCTCGTTCAAATGTTCACAGAAATGGATCCAAGAAATTGACTAATTCAAAATAATTTGTTAGAGGTTTGCGTTTCTGTTTTTTTAAACTGGTCAAATTGGCAGACGACAATGAAAATTGGATTCAATTTTAAAAAGAAAACACCCATGAGGCAGAAAATATGGGAAAAGGAGAAATTGCTTGTAACAAACAATTTCTTCTTTTTGACAAAGTTTCTTCTAGTTTAAAATCATAGCAACGTAAAACCCTTTTTTTACAGGAGAGGCTTAATTTGGATTTTAAGCTGGAATGCCGAGCTGGCTTATCAAGGAATAATTACAGTCCGACATTGTTGAGTTTGGCATTGAGAAGGGATGTCAAACTGGCTTATCAAGGATTATTTAAAGTCTAACCTTGTTGAGTTGGGCATGAATAGTGAAGTCAGGCTGGCTTATCAAGGATTATTAACAGTCTATCCTTGTTGAGTTGGGCATGGAGAAGGGACGTCGAGCTGCCTTATCAAGGATTATTTACAGTATAACCTTGTCGAGTTGGGAATAGAAAAGGGAAATCGAGCTGGCTTATCAATGATTATTTTCAGTCTAACCTTGTTGAGTTTGGCGTGCAAAAGGGAAGTCAAGCTGGCTTATCAAGGATCATTTACAGTCTAATCTTGTTGAGTTAGGCATGAAGAAGGTATATCGAGCTTGCTTATCACGGATCTTTTACAGCCCAACCTGGTTGAGATGGACAAAGAAAAGGGAAGTCGAGCTTGCTTATCAAGGATTATTTACAATTCAACCTTGTTGAGTTGGGCATGGAAAAGGGAGTCGAGCTGGCTTATCAAGGATCATTTACAGTCCAACCTTGTTGAGTTATGCATGGAGAAGGGATGTAGAGCTTGCTTATTACGGATATTTTTAACAGTCCAACCTGGTTGAGATGGGCATAGAAAAGGGAAGTCGAGCTTGCCTATCAAGGATTATTTACAGTTCAACATTGTTGAGTTAGGCATGGAAAAGGGAGTCGAGCTGGCTTATCAAGGATTATTTACAGTTCAACCTTGTTGAGTAAGGCATGGAAAAGGGAAGTCGATCTGGCTTATCAAGGATTATTTAAACTCCAACCTTGTGGATTTGGGCATGGAGAATTGATGTCGAGCTTGCTTATCAAGGATTATTCACAGTCCAACCTTGTTGAGTTGGGCATTGAAAAGGGAAGTCAACTTGCCTTTCAAATATTCTTTAAAGTCCAACTTTGTTGAGGTGGGCAAATGATGTCGAGCTGGTTTATCATGGATAATTTAAAGTCCAAACTTGTGGATTTGGGCATTGAGAAGGGATGTCGAGCTGGCTTGTCAAGGATTATTTACAGTCCAACGTTGTTGAGTTGAGCATGGAAAAGGGAAGTCGAGCTGAAATATCAAGGATTATTTACTGTTCAATCTTGTTGATTTGGGAATGAAAAAGGGGTGTCGAGTTTACTAATCAAATATTATAAACAATTTAACCTTGGTGAGTTAGGTATGGAGATGGGATATCGAGCTGGCTTATCGAGGATTAATACAGTCCAACCTTGTTGACTTGGGCATTGAGAAGGGATGTCGAGCTGGCTTATCAAGGATTATTTACAATCTAACCTTGTTGAGTTGGGCATGGAAAAGGGATGTCGAGCTGGCTTATCAAGGATTATTAACAGTCTAACCTTGTTGAGTTAGGCATGGAGATGGGATGTCGAGCTTGTTTACCAAGGATTATTTACAGTCTAACCTTGTTGAGTTAGGCACGGAGATGGGATATCGAGCTTGTTTACCAAGGATTATTTACAGTTCAACCTTGTTGAGCACCGCATGGAGAGGGGATGTCGAGCTGGCTTATCAAGGATTGTTTACAGTCCAACCTTGTTGTGTTTGGCATGGAGATGGGATGTCGAGCTGGCTTATCAAGGATTATTTACAGACTAACCTTGTTGAATTTCGCATGGAGAAGGGATGTCGAGCTTGCTTATCAATTTAGGATTATTTACAGTCTAACCTTGTTGAGTTTGGCATAGATATTGGATGTCGAGCTTTCTTATCACGAATTTTTTTACAGTCTAACCTTGTTCAGTTTAGGCATGGAGAAGGGATGTCGAGCTGGCTTATCAAGGATTATTTGCAAACTTACCTTGTTGAGTTGGGCATGGAGAAAGGTGTCGAGCTGGCTTACATAACAGAGCCTGTGTATGCAATTTTCACTAGAACTGGCTGTTGAGCTGGAATATGGAACTTGCTCAATAAGCACTGTTTAGCCCCCAGTCTTTTCGATCACCCCGACCTTTTAACAATACGATGAACTGTTTTGCTCATTGAAAATTTGCGGAACTTTGGCCCCGCCAACTGAATCCGCTTGCCTTCAATCTCCGACAGAAAGTTAAACTTCGATATTGAACGGCGTTATTTTACAAAAGTTATGGTCAGTTAAATAAAAGAAACATAGAACTTCAAACCCTGAAAGAGGATTTGCTGGCTAATCAGTAGCTATGGTTAATAATGATGTCTACAGTAAGTAAAGTTACCCACAAACACATACAAATGTGTGGGAATGGGTTAATCGGTTTTTGTTTGCATAATTTGTGTTCTGCAAATTGTAGCTGCAGTATTCATTTAGAACCCATTCTCTTTATCTGTGGATTTGGATAGAATGTCGGGCTGACTCACGAGCATGGTAATATAAATTGTGCTTTCGTTGTTAAGCTTGCCTTTTGGCTGGTAGCCAAACGCTTTTGTTTAGCTGAGGAGACCAGTTATCCCCTTGCAGCCTGTGCGAATATTAGATGTGCGCGCTTTGTTGTATGGATTTAGGCTCACTCTCATTAAAGGCCGCATGTATTAAGGGTATAACGGTAGTACTCGCCGCGATAAAGCTGAGAAATCACTAAAATTTTATGTAGCCTCTTTTTTCTCCTTGGTAAGTTTTATTGTTCCCCTTTTTGTCCCACAATTCTTTTACATTTCTATGTACATTGTAAGCCCGAATTCTTTTTTTTTTTTTTTTTTTTTTTTATTATTCTCTTTCCAGGTTGTTTTTTATCGATGATTCATAAAACCCCTAAAACACAACTTAGAACTTAGTTTTTGCTGATTCCGGTTACGTGATTAATGTACATTAACACACATCCTCGGATACCCCGAGGTCTCCTTATTTTCTACGCTGCATCGATGTTGTAGCGTAGCAAATAAAGATACCCCGGGTTTCCGAGGATGATCTGTATAATAGGAAAACAAGTTTTTTCGAAATTCGGTTGCCGTATTTTATCTGTTCCATCCGTAGGGCGAAAGAGTTCTCCTCGATGTTGCGCTGACCTCGCAGACTGCCATGGGTCGAGACTTTCATACTTTTACGATTTTCTGAATTTCTGAATAACTAATTATAACTCAGCATATTCATATTTTTGGAATTTCACCTTTGATTGACCTCTTGTGGATCCAAGCTCTGTTTCGAATATTTGTTAACCCATTTCACATAGTCCTACTTTTTGACGCCACAAAAGAAAAAATGATCATTAATTCATTCTGGAAAATAAAGAAATAACTTGTAACAAGTAATTCCCATATGTTCCACATTGTTTTTTACATCAAAAGAAAAAGATTTTTGAAATTTGATCAACTAGAAATAGTCGTTCGCAACTTCTTTGATCAGTCGAAAAATATGTCGTTTTTGTAATGGTTTAGACGGTACGTCAGGTCCGATTTCGCCTCTCTGGCCACACACAGGCTTATGGAGATGCTTAAAATATACTTTGTGTGACCTTAAAGGTGGTAAAATAAACAAATTACAGGGCTCCTCGGGAGACTACAAAATGGTGGTTTTCGAGTTCGAAAGATCCGGATACTTGTCTGCTGGTGCATATGTACCGGAAGTGATTTTGGATTATCCACATCTAGTAAAACAGAAATACGAGGAATTCGTTCATGCCGGAAGTGACGTCGTTCTCGCGTTTACGGTACTGTCAGAAACAAACAACTGGTCCTGTTTCAATTAAATAAAAATCTAAAGATGTGTTGAAATTATGTACTGTTTTTTTTTTAAATCTACGTACACGTTCTTCTAATAAAATTCACAATTAAAGAATATTTCTAAAGGGAGGGGGTTGTAATAATATATATTCTACAGCATTCAAATCCCGCATATATCATTTCATTCAAAATAATTTCAAAATTATCACTTTTTCACGATGAACTATACTGTAATACGCTGGCAATATTGTTGGCAATTTAAAAGTGTTTTGATTTTGACAATATATGTGCGCCCTCTAGCTATAGGTCAATTCTGTAATTTGAGCTTCAGTAAGAGACAATATCCAGAACATTCGTCACAACTCGGCCGATTCCGTACCTACATCTAATCGGAGACTTTGGAGATCGCCCGAGGATTGCCGAATGTATCCAGAAGGGTCGTAAAAAGCAAAAACGCTGATCGTCCTTGCGTTCGAAAATTATTTTTTGTGTGTGTTCACGTTCCTGCCAACTGTATAAAGATTAAGCCTGTCCAAACGAATATCCATGTTGTTCAGTTGTGTACTTGAACTTTTTATATTTCGAGTTCTCCAGTCGTTCTAGAATGACCTGCCAATTAAAACAGAAATATAACTAAAATCGGGCGTTTATGCGCTACTTTTTGGAGCTCTATTGGAGTTTTTATGATGCACGCTCTTCATCTTACTTTGCAGTATAACGGGCAGCGCGAAAAGCTCCGAGTTATTGGTCGTGAAGCGGAAACGCATGCAATGAACACGTCCTCTTTAAAAATGGCTCGAGAAGTTGCAGATGAACATGGATGTTTAATGGCGGGAAACATTTGCAATAGTACTGTTTATGTCCCAAATGACGAAAAGATTTCTGCATACATTGAAAGTATGTTTAAGGTACGATTTGTCTAATTCCACTTAAAATGGAGAAACCTCATATTACAAAAGATTTGAATTTCTCACTAATATGAAATTAAGCAAAGCCTAGAAAACGGTTGAAAGAGCACGCTCTTACAATAAGCAGCGCCACTCATCAAAAGATTTGGATTTCACAGAATAAATCTAATCTAAAATTTTAAACCAAACTTTAAATGTCCTGGTGCAATACATTTCACAGCCCCGCCCTTGTTATACCCATGATACCATGAAAAAGTGAATTTCGTTGTGATATAACTGACTGATTTATCAAAGAATTGTTAAACCGAATACAAACAAATTATACTATATATCCTTTTCAAACACCAGAATAATCTCTCTATGGCAGCAGTAAGCGGGTATACAAAAAGAACAAGACCACTACCAAAGTTATCACTTTTGACGCCATTTAAAGAAGAAAAAAAAAGAGACTCTATTCTATATAATTAAATGCTCGATGTAAGCAATGAAACAAAACAATGTGTCGGTTTCAGGGGAGATAATTTGGATTGATATGCAAATTAGGAAACCGCCAGAGATACAAGTGACTATTTGTAGCTATATAAAGATAGAGTAGACCCATTTAGGGTTGAGGATCCTTTTCTCTGAATGGAAATGCGTTATCTCCCACCTCTGCACACTACGCGTCGTGATTTAAATAATTCAAGACTTTATTTCTTACAAATGTTTACGTTGTTGATGTTCTTGTTTTATAAGATGTTTAGAGCTTCAGAAACACAGTATACGTTTGCATAAGAAACATCTCAGAAAAAATGATAATGATATTCATATAACCTTACTTGTGTTCTTTTTCAATTGTTTGTTTGTATAAGGCTAAATGCCACTTTGAACAATTTGCTCGTTTTATCAATTCCAAGTTCACTTTTCTGCATGTGTTTCCTAACTATAAGCCAGTGTTTTGGTAAGGCATTGAATTGTCTTGTCCAAGGAATAACCAACATGACTAGCAGCATGTCATGAATTCGTATCCTGATATGAGAAGAGGACTAAAGATGGATATTTTGAGGAGTAATTGCGGCACTGATCTAAGTGTATATACAATGTATTTAACAGATGAAGAAAATATTTTTTGTTTTTCATGGAGGTATGAACCGAAAACCTAATCACACAATGCCATGAATCCGCTTCGCGTATTCATACAGTGTGATTAGTTTTTATGGTTCATACCTCCGTGAAAACAAAAAAGTATTCACTTCATTTCTTATAATTTTATAGCATCGAGCGAAAAAACCAAAAACGTTACAAATTTTGACATTTTTTGGTATGGGACTTTTTTGTGCGCTGCGCGCTCAAAGTTTTGTTCATGGAGTTACGAATATTTTGTGCGACTAATCAGAACGCCCGTTTTGATAGACAAAATTTAAATTAAATTATAGACACTTAAAGCAATATCGCAATTAACCCTTGATATTAGTGCAGCAGTTTTCAGATAGCTTTACACAAATTAAAGGCAAATAGATTAATTGGAAAATGTTTGTAGTTGTCATTTTTAAGTGCATTTTGAATAAAATGAAATGAATATCCAATATGGTTAAAAATCTGTATTGCAGAAGTTGAAATTGCTTCTAAATAGTAAGTTCTCCTTATCACACAATGCTTTTCTTACACCTTTTTTACCATAAGCATCGACACAATCAAGCATAAATATAAATTTGAGGACCTGTAATCTTTGAGGAGGACTGAGAAAAGTCAGAATAATGTTGTCCTGCTTACATGTTGGAAAAATAACTAAAGTCATTTTTAACCTATGAGTTATAAGAAATCCGACTAATTCAATTCTAAGTCTTAGACTTTGCAAGATGTCACTGTTTAATATCGAAATGGAAATTTCTATCTCGGCTCAGTAGGCGTTGGCAGCGATCCTTTAAACGCATTGATATCAACATATAGAAAAAATACTAATTATTTCAATTCATTAGGAACAGATCGAACTGGCTGTGAAATATGGAGCTGACTATATAGTAGGAGAAACGTACTGTAATCTTGGGGAAGCAAAACTCGCATTAGACTGCATTAAAACGTATGGAGAAGGTGCGTAGAGTTAAAGAGAGAACTAATAGTTTAGTAACAAATAGGAAATAAACATTGAAAACAGTTATACTTAGACATCAGTAAAGGCTGGGTGGACAACCGTAAACCTAAGTGAGATAGCAGCTGTAGGCTAGGAAAGGATGTAGAGGTGGTACTGGTGTGAGGAATACCAGGAATCCATTGTAAGTTGCTCCAGCCACCACGATATGACTGAAAAACTGTTAAAAGTCGCGTTAAACACCATTCAATTAATCAATCAACAGCAATAAAGAAATATTGCTGTTTACAATAATCTCCCTTTATCACAAGGTCGTAGATAAAATGATTTCCCTGAAAAAAGTTAAAATATTTTGCATTATTAAGTTTGAATGCAAGGGGTTTAACAAAACCGGAATATGGAAATAGAATCATTCATTCCGGATATCTGAAGTACACAACAATTAGATGTGAATACGCCGAGGACTGCTTTTCATCTGAATTTGCTATGGACCGCCTGTTCGTTGTAATCGAAGATCGTAAATGGTACACGTATAACTTTCAGGATGAATATGCATTCATATCCCTCTAAACCGTCTTAGATTTGCCTTATAAGATTCAGAAATAGAATACAGCTTATGAATTTGCCTCAGTGTTTCCTTATTTTGTGAATTGTGACCAACTTATTGGTTAATAACATGATAAATACTTCACAGGACATTTGAACAGTTTCTAAGAAGCCTAGTTGCACTTTCTAAACGATCTTATTACACATTAAAGTAGTTCACATACATTTTATCCGTAATTTTGACGAAAATCGTCACTTGAACGAGACGACAAAGCCAAATATCTATTGGAATAAAAATTCCGGTCGATTAAAGGTTTTACAATCCATTACTCCTCTCAACATTTCGAAATGAAATATCTGAAGCGCGCAATAATTTCAAATGATGCTTTGATGTGTACGCGATAAAATCGTCTCTGGTTACTATTGGTTTATTTCGCACTTTGTCTCAATTTTAACATTAGTTATAGGAATTGCTTTGAACATATCTAATCCTATGAATGAACATGTTTGTTTATGCAACGTGAAGGTAACATTGACGCCACTTAAAAATGATACAACGACCCGGGATAACGTCATGATTATCCCGCACTTTGGGGTTTAAGCTATTAGTAATGCGGCGATACATATGTGATATTATTATAGTGTTATCGATATGCACCTTCTAGTACCAAGGCCAATGTCATCTATCAAGGTCAATTAAAAAAAACTTAACCAATGAACTTGATAATACCTTTTCAAGATACGGTACTGGTCATTTGGCATGACGATAGTTTTCATTGATAAAATTTATCTGCTGATACCAAGATCAAGGTCATCTGTAAAAATATCTATTGAGCAAGGTGAAGTAAATTAACCTTTGCCATGCTGAACCCCGTATATTTTTTTTTTTTTTTTGGCAGGAGATATACTTAGACAATGATTATCCTGCACGCGTTTGCAGTCTTATTCTAATCTAAACTATCTGGTTTTCCATTTTAAGCTAGAGTTTTTTATAAGGTATACTTTCAATAAAGAAATTAACCAACAATTAGTACTTCCAGTGTTTTCAGCTCTGAAATTTTAATGCATTTCTGTAGAGGATTTTATTCAGCATGACATTGGTTAGATGTACTTGCATTAACTATGTTTTGATTATCACATTATAATTTAACTGTTTATTCATTTAGGGAACAGATTTTGTTCTTTGCGGCAAAACGCAGAATTTTAAACTTAAATCACGTCGCTCTTTCGTTTCAGGTTTACCAGCTGTCATTACGATGTCTGCGTCAGCCGGTGACGTCACAGCAGAGGGCTTGGATATTGTTGAGGCTCTGAAAGAGTTAGAAGACGCCGGAGCTGCTGTAGTAGGTCTGAACTGTGCGCGAGGTCCAGACACCATGATGCCGTTATTGAGGAGGCTAAAGACATCTTTGAAGGTTTTTACACTTTTATATCAACGACAAAAGGAATTAAAACTAGTGACATGATTAGGGAAAGTTAATCAACACCTTGAGTCTATATATAGAAAGTCAACTAATACTGCACACAGTGGCCGAATATAAATCTCGTGGTGAATATAATTACAAACATTATGACCAAATTTCAGGATACAAGCTCGAATTAGTCACTTACTAGAATGTGTTGATTTTGCTTCGCGGCTTCGTTATCGAAAAATTATATCCGAAAAAAATTCAACATGGACTTAACCCCTTAGCCGTCACGGAAATTAACGTGTGGGTGTGTTTTGCTACCGATGACCGGTCAACTCGGTCCATCGGCATCTCGCATAAGTCGGCACGGTCAATTCGCCCGATATATGGTATATAGTGTTATGAATGAGGTTTCAGGAGTAAATGTTTTTTGTTAGAAAAGAAGTTTTATTTTTTATCTCCTTGTTTTTGTGAATACGTTCGATTTATAAAAAAATATTCTTTCAAATTAAAGGTACCTCTTGCTGCACTACCAGTTACATATAGAACTACACCAATCGTGCCGTGTTTCCAAGGACTTAAAATACCAGGCACGGGTAAGTCTGTTCATAAAATTATAACTAGTGAATTTATTCGTAAATGAGGGATAATACGGACAGAAATTCACTGAAAGATGTCCATAATATTTCAAATCATGCCCTGTGGTCAGTCATGTTCTATCCTAAAGCAAGGGTATTTCCCAAAATGAACAAAGAGAAACCCTTTATTTCCAATAATTAAGTATGAGCAGGTATTTATTACAGGATACCCACTGTATTTCCCATAATCCACTGTAAGCAGGTAATCATTAGGGATAGTCTCCCCCCTCCCAAAACAAAAATCTACTCGGATAGGGTATTTTTACTGGATATCCACAGTATATCCGTAAATCTACTGTGAGCAAGTATCTCCGTATAGCCTCGGTATTTCCCAAAATTTTCTGTTAGTAGGATTTTATTACGGGATAGTTTCATTTTTTTCCCAAAAATCTATTTTGAGGAGGTATTTGTTACAGAATACGGTATCCCTTGTTTTCCCCTTAATTTGCCGTAATAGGTATTAACTAAAGGCTATCCACGTTATTCCGTAAATCTACAAAATTTACACGTTATTTCCCAAAATTTACTGTGAGCAGGTATTTATTACAGCATATTAACGTCATTTCCAACCATTTACAGTGAGCAGGTATTTATCTCAGAATATTAACGTTATTTCCTATAATTTACTCTGAGCAGGTATTTATAACAGAATATTAATGTAGGAAAGGATGTAGTTGTAGTACTGGTGTGAGAAATATCAGGAATGCATTGCTAGGTGCTCCAGCCGCCACGATATGACTGAAATACTGTTATAAGCAGTGTTAAACCCAATCAATCAATCACTTTTAAACCCAATCAATCAATCACTTTTAAACCCAATCAATCAATCACTTTACGCCCCAGATGAACCACGTGAAGATAAACAGTATAGAAGCTACTGCTTGTCAAGAGCAGTTTCGTCCATTCTCACTATGATTTGATATTACACTTTACACCAGTTCAAGATCGCCATCCTCGTTCTCTTTGAAATTGGACCGGTCTAAGAATTTGTCGTCAGGTATTTGGTTAACCAATTCCCACACGACAAAGTTTTAGGCTGGTCCAAATTAAAAGAAGTTGCAGAGAACAATTTCAAGTTGATGGAATCTCAAATTCATTTTTTTCCACAAATTTCGCCGTCGAATTGAAATATGTTGCAGAAGACGATTCTAAGCTTGTGAAAATTTAAAAAAAAAGCCAGATAGTGAAGAAAACATTGTGAGAAAAGAAGAAATTGCTTGTCACAAGCAATTTCTCCTTTTCTCACAAGGTTTTCCAAAGATAATTTGGTTGAGTACATCTATTTACTATACCCAAAGGCCAACTCTATATTTACAGATAAGAGGGCTTTTCCTCTTGATCTATGTGCCTGTGTGTGTAGCCGACAGCAGATTGAGGAGTTTGCTAGGGAAGCATACGACCTCGGTATTCAGTACGTTGGCCTGTGTTGTGGAAACTCTGGTTCCATGACACGCATTGTAGCCGAGACATACGGCCGGGTACCACCAGCATCAAGATATCGACCTCGTATGGAGCAACATTTCATATTTGGGGACAAGACGAGGTTTAATAAATATCACACGGAACACATAGCTAATACTAAAGCTGCTTTCGGGTAAAATTTGGCTTTCTGAAAGGTTAATTGATGATTTAAGAGATGAAGAGAATATTTTTTGTTTTCATGGTGCTATGAACCGAAAAACCTAATCACACTGTATGAATACGCCAAGCGGATTCATACATTGTGTGATTAGGTTTTTCGGTTCATACCTCCATGAAAACAAAAAATATTATCTTCATTTCTTATAATTTAATAGCATCGAGCGAAAACTGCAACAACTTAACAAATTTTGATACCGTTTTGTAGAGAACTATTTTGTGCGGAAGCATACAAAATGGCTGCGTACTCAAAATTTTGTTCATGGAGGTATGAATTAAATTTTTCGACCAATCAGATCGCTCGTTTTTGATAGACGAAACTAACAATTAAATTATTGACAGCCCAATCAAATCATACATTTAGACTGGAAGCGAACTTGGCTGACATTTATGAAGAAGTATTTTTGTTGGTTATAATGATGGTTTCCGGATCTGCATTTTGCACCTTCATTGTGCACAGCATTGAAAATCTTGAATAAAGTGTAGAACACATATGCAATTCTCCTCAAATTTTCTCGCAGAAAAGTTTACATGCACATGGTATGTGTGTAACGTGTCAAAAGAAATTGATCAGAAGTTCTCTCTTTCACGAGTATTTTTATAAAATCGGTCATGAAACTCGAAAGATATCAGAACGTGACATCTCTTAACCCCGGGGTTTGACGTCACTGTGAATTTGTACTTGACAAAAAATTGTGGAAAAGGAGAAATTGTTAGTAACAGGTAATTTCTCCTTTTCCACAATATTTTCTACAACATAGGATGGTTTTATTTTAAATTACATCAAATTTCCATTGTCGTCTTCAACGTTTTTTCAATTTGGGCCGTTCTAAAATTTCAAGAAACGAGAAAGGGTTAATCATAACGTTATGTTTATGTTCTAATTTTGGTTAATTTCAACCTAACTGCATTGCAAAATGAAGTTTTCGGTCCATTTATGATTTTGGATTAACACATAATTAGAATTGTGCGAATTTCTACCCCCTTTCGACAACGGCAACTGTTTCATGGAAAATGTGCGAGTTTTTTTTAAAAACAACACGGTGAAACCCGATGTTTTCTTGTTATTTCTAAAAAACATTTAATGAACTAAATAACGCGAAAAAAAAGTTTTATGAATAAGCTTTTGTAGAAAACGCCGAAAAAGGTACTCGTGAATTCAATTTAGTTTATGTGATTTCAATTAAACTGCGTCTGTCCCAAAAATATAAGTTTCAACTTTCAAAAAACATAGAAATAACCAAGTAAGATATATTTCACCTCTGTGGGTGCATAATATTTTAAGACAAAATGATAGTTAAATGGTTCAACAGCACCTAGAATTAAATATCTTACTTCATGAAAACATAAAGAAACCGTTCGGCTACTGCGATAGGTAATGGCGTTTTAACCCATTGCCACACAATGAAATATGAGACCAGTCCAAATTCTAAGAAGTTGCCGATGAAAATTTCAAATTCATGAAATATTAATGGTATTTATCTTTTGGGGTAGAAAACATTATGGATAATGAAGAAATTGCTTGGTTTAGTGGAAGATTTTTAAAGAATTATTTCACTATTTCTCTCAAATCTGATTAGCCCTACTGCTTCGCCCCTATTTTTCCACTAATCAAAATTTCATGAACAAGTTTTGATTGGACCAATCAAGGATCATTCTTGACAAATTTTGGTCCAAATTTGCCCCCTGGGTTTCAGAGGATAAGATTTTTTTGAGAACAATTCAAGATTTCTCCAAATCTGATAAGCCTTGCCCTACCACACCCCTATTTTTTTGCAAATCAAAATTTCACAAACAATATATAAAAGAGTCACCCGAGGAACATTCCTGTCAAGTTTGGTTGAACTTTGCCATATGGTTACAGATGAGAACATTGTTAAAGAATTGTTGACAACTTCCGATGCATGATGCATATAGGGTGATCACAAAAGCCCACCTTGGGCATGTTGTGCTCAGATTAGCTAAAAAAGTGCATAATTCATAGAAAAATGCATTAAGAGTTATCCTCCTTAATGGTATACATTGCAATTTTGATAGTGAACATATATTCCAAGTTTAAAGTGAATGTGTTCATTAATACCAGAGATATTACAAAATGTTAAAGGTTATGGACAAAACGCAGACAAAAACCTGTCTATAGCAATAAGGTAGGTTTATCAGAAAACAGTGAGCTAGAATGAAAAACACTTGGAAATTCAAACCATTTCATCAATCAAAACGAGATATTTCTTAGAACTGTTTCACACATATTTATTTATTGACATGGATGTAACTCAGAATGTAATCTAAATATCGGTACTCTCAACATTTATTCTACAAATTAATTTTTTAGCCCATTCCCATCCAATGAGGCTTTCTGACACCCCTCAAGAAAAAAGCTCGGGAATACATTGTGGAAAATAAAGAAATTACTCTAATCCAGAGGGGCGCCTCTGACCACGGACTCTAAATATATGTCACCACAAACTAAGTTTCAGTTCATTAGGTGTTTGCTAACAATCTTTATTTGGTATTTCTCTTGCAAACCCTGCATTTAAAGTATAGAAAGGAATTATCCACAAAATTTGTGTGAGCATAATATATTGTTAACCCATTCCCACACAATGATGCTTTTTGACATCCTTTAAGAAAAACAATGGGAAAACATTGTGTAAAATTAATAAATTACTAATCACAAACAATATCTTTATTTTACACAATGTTTTCTATCTGGAAAGTTGAAAAAAATCTAGAATTTCATAGACCTTAAATTGTTGTCTGCACTCCTTTGAATACGGATCAGTCTAAAACTTTGCTGTCTGGTAAAGGGTTAATTAACACTTTAAAATCAAATTGAGCTCTGAAAGAAGGTATAGAGTCCTGTTATCATTGCAAAAGTATTAAGTTTGCAAACTGTAATCATTTGAACACAACAGTATGTAACATGGCCCCGAGACACTGTGTTATATTTTCTGTCATCAGTACATCCACATGCTCCTCTAGATGGCGCTTTGGATCCTGAAATATAGTTAATATTTGCTCAAAGAACCTCCTTGATTAAGCAGCCAGCATCAGAATTCCTTCTCCCAACACAAAGGATTGTCATTATTAAACCTTTTTGCTGATAAAATCATCAAAACTAAATTGTATGTTGGTGGATCTCATTACAATTGTCTCAGTAAGATTAATTTGAGTTCAGTCATTATATTATGAGTAGCTCTTAATCCGTTCCCACTTAAATGCCCCCTTTTTACACCCCTGAAGAAAAACAATTGGGAAACATAGTGTAAAATGAAGAAATTGCTTGAACCAAGCAGCAATTTCTTCATTTTATACAATATTTTAAAAACAAAAAGTTGACAAAAATCTAAAATTTCATAACTTTAAATTGTTGTCTGAACTCAATTTTAATTTGGACCAGTCTAAAATTTTCGTTGTTTCGGAATGGATTAAAGATAAATCAATCTGATACTAGAACAAACAACTATCCCCTAAATACTTGAACTTTTAAGTGAGTCACAACGAGACATGAAAATCTTAAAATGTGTTTTTTATAACACATGATTATAAAGAGATTATACCATCAATCTCAAGATTTATTTCCCAATCGTCATACGAAAATTGTAGGGGTTAATTGATTGATTGAATTGGGTTTTAATGCCACTTTTAACAGTATTTCAGTCATTTTGCGGCGACTGGGGCACCTAACCAAGGATTCCTGGTATTTCTTACACCTGTATTACCACAACATCCTTTCCTAGCCTCCAGATGCTCATCCCACCTAGGTTTAGGATCATCCACCCGTTGGTGAGAGACAAGTGTATGCCAGGATATTCACCGCAGCCGGAGATCAAACCCGGGGCCCCATGACTAGGAGTCAGTCCTATGCTCTAACAATGTGCTATGGCTGCAGCCATAAATTTGATTGGTATATCATGGGTGAATCAATGAGCTGTATACATAAGCTACATCATAATAACTTAGAAGTACGTTGAAATTAATAACCATAACAGAATTTACCTGTTTTCCAACATTTTTTATCGCTAGCTGCTCAGGGGTCATGGTCTCTTCTTCTTCCAGAGCCTGTGGAAGAAAGTGAAAAGTATTAACGCATACGCATGGACTTGTCAGTGAAGAAAATATATTTTTCAACATTTTATTCTTATTTGTTTCATACACAACTACAGATCATAGAGATTCATTGTAGAAAGTTTTAGTTCATTCCCATTGTACTTTGTGAGGAGTTAGGGACAAAAATAGTGTCAAAAAGCGTCATTGTGTAAGAATTGGTCAAGTAGAAAATCAATTTGAAATAAAATATTGAATACTTTATCTGTTCAAGGACAATAAGACCACTGTTCAAAGATGAAACATGCTCTGTAAGAACTTGCACAAACCTTGTGATAATTTCTGGCTAGTTCCAACATCTCTTTGACAACGGTTTCGTTTGTGCTACAGTGATTTTTATAATCCTCAAGCTTCAGCCCGTCTACCCAGGATTTCTTGTGGAGATTCAACAACATTTTCTGTTCTAGCTCATTCTTTCTATAGTTTATAGCTATTGAGTAATAGTGACGATTCAACCCATGGATTAAAGCCTGAAAACCAAGTTAAATCCTTATTCAACCCATTCCAACTAAAATTTAAGACTGGTCCAAGTTGAATGAAGCTGCAGACGACAAAATCAATTTAATGGAATTTTAATTTTCTCCTCTTTTTGGATAGAAAACATTGTGGATAATGAAGAAATTGCTTGATACAAGCTATTTCTTCATTTTCCCCGATGTTTTCAAAACTTTTCTCTTGAGGGGCGTACAAAGAAGGAATTGTGTTGGAATGGGTTATACAATTTAATGAAACACCATCAGTTTTATAACTGACAATTCACTACTATCAATCAAATCATTTATTTCCAAGAGCAGTGAACGTTGACTTCTGACATAAATGTCAAATGTGGCCGGTTTCGTGCATTTAACATCATAACAACAACTTATTCAAGCAGCAGTTTTGACTTTAAGGACACCAAACGACATTTTTGATTTATGTTCCTGGTAACATATTTTACATTTACAAAATAAAGCTGTGTATCTCCATTTAACCCATTACCAGAACACAAAATTTCAGACTAGTCCAGATCAAAAGGAGTTGCCGACGACAATTGAATGTTAATGAAATTTTAGATTTTTTCAATTTTCTGGGTAGAAAACATCGTGTAAAATGAAGAAATTGCTTGTGACAAGCAATTTCTTCATTTTATACAATGTTTTCCAAAGTTCTATATAGTGGAGGCGTATAAAAGCGTCACAGTGTGGGAATGGGTTAAATGCAGCGTTGGAAGTAAGTGGGTGTGGCCATTAACCAGTTAATTCTCCGTAGCTAACAGTAATTGACCAATCGCTGCTGTCAATCAAATAACCATTGACCAATGAAATCATACATTCAAAACGGAAGTTAACCTTGAACTCTGACATTGGCCACTATTTATGGGAAGCATTTCTTGTTGGTTTGCCAACTTAAATTTTGCAAAATATCGCTATTTAAAATCAAAGTGGTACATCCTGCGGATGTCAGTTGACGTGACCACAGTAGTAGGCAGGGTCAGCAATTGGTCAATTGTTTCATAAAGGGTACTATGTTGGTATATAAGGTGGTTTTCTTCCAAAGGAAAAGGTCTGGCTCAAATACTAATTATTGAAAAAACTCTGTTCACCTTGTTTCGACTGATCTGGATATTATTTTATGATGCTACAATTTTATTAATTACATAAGAAATGACAAAAATACTTTTTGTTCTCATTGAGGTATGAACCTATAAATATACTCATACTGAATGAATACACAAAGCAGATTCATACATTAGTGGGTTTAACCCATTCCCACACAAGCCCTCCTTTTTACGCCCCTCAAGAAAATAGCTTTGGAAAACATTGTGGAAAATGAAGAAATTGCTTTTATCAAGCAATTTCTTCATTATCCACAATGTTTTATATCCAAAAAGTTGAAAATTATTTAAATTCTATCACCTCGAAATTGTCTTCTGAGGCTTCTTTCAATTTGAACCAGTCTAAAATTTTATTGTATGGGAATAGGTTAAGTAATTAGGTTAACATGTACACCTCAATGAAAACAAAAAAATATTCTTTTCATTTCTTAAAGTTCAATACTATCAAGCAAAACAAAGCAAAAATCTTACTAGTTTTGGGTAAAACTTTATGGATCTACTTTGAAGGCAACCATACAAAATTGATGTGTATTCAAAATTTTGTTAGTAGTTTGAAAAAAACATCATCCAATTAAACTGCTTAAAATTTGATACACTAAACTAAACTAATATTATTTGCTGATATGTGATTCCTGAGCAAAAACCAATTGAACATCAAGTTTAATGAAATTTCAGGACTCCAGAAAGCAGCGTAAAATACAATAACAAGAGCTTTGCAAAGTGATATGTACTGATATATGCCTAAGGGTTTGCCAGAGTATTTAGATTGGAATTTCAATTCAAGGGCAGATCATTCAAGAACAACTTGAGAGAACAAAATGTTGAAGGTCATATGTTCAAGTAGATATCATGGGGTCTTATTGTTGCAAATTTGATCTTCTTTTGATCGAAAATGTAGGGATTGGGGTAAACATCAAATTGTTAAAGGACAGACAGACAGGTGGATGGATAGCCTTTGGATGATTTACCCATGACAAGATGACATACACTAAGACTAGTCCAAATTGAAAGAAGTTGCAGATGGTAAATTAAAACAAGAGCTTTGTCCACAGGACACAGATGCCCCAACTGGTAGCTTTGATAATAACAAAGGGCAATAACTCCAAAAATATGAAAGATAGAGTTGGGGTTCTTGTGCACTGCACTTCTCATCAATGAGGTCTATCCACCAGTGAAGTTTCAAGTTGATAGCTATTATACTTTCAGAGATATGTCCCAGACAAAATGTAAGTCTTTAAAATAGCAAAGGGAAATAACTCCAAAATTATGCAAGCAAGAGTTGTGGTTCTTGAGCACTGCACTTCTCCTCAATGAGGTCTATCCTATATGAAGTTTCAAGTTGATAGCTATTATACTTTCAGAGATATGCCCAGTACAATTTCGAGACGGACAGAAGGAAGTACGGACGGATGAACAAAGGCATATCTATATACCCCCCCCCACACACACATTAAGTGGTGGGGGCATAAAAAGCTTTAAATTTGAAAATAAGCGACATATAAGGGTAAAATGAAAATGCAAGAAAAGGAAAGTTGTAACAAGCAATTATTCTCCATTTTTCCCTTATTTTTTCTCAATATACATTGTAGTTCTATGTGGGATTAAAATGATGAATCAGCCGTTCCCACACCATCCTGCTTTCATACTTTTCAAGGAAAAGGCTTTGAAAAACATTTTGTAAAGTGAAGATTTTTTTTTAACAATTTCTTCAAATTTAACAATGTTTTCTACCCTTTTAGATATTTTTTTCAAAATTCTTTTTAACTTGAAATGTTGTAAGCAACTTCTTTGAATTCCAACTAGTCTAAAATCTTGCCTTCTGATAATCGATTAACAAAGGGAGAGAAGGCTACTGACCTGAATAGAGGGTTTCTGTAAATGTCCAAGATTGGAAGTTGTCTGTCTTGGTTCCTGTCCTAACACCATCATGTTAGGATTAATCAATCTAAACGCATCTATAACCACCTACAACAAAACAAACGTATGTTCAGTAATGTGTAACAGACTGGACAAAATAGGGCAAGGATATTCTAAATTTTCATTAACAAAAACATATGCAGGGCTAGCTCTGGCTTGAAAAAAGTTGTCGCCATCACTTTCGCCAAATTAAAAAAGTTGGGGCAAAATGGAAAAAGTTGGGGCCAAATTGAGGAGATTGGGCCAAGCTCGAGCATTTAACTGCACTGTTATTTTCTTAACTTATATGCTGTTAAATAGATAATGTGCATATTAAACAGGTTTTTAATATGGCAATTTGTTTGTTGTTTTGTCTTTAATGAATGTAGCTAAGTCAAACACCTACATTGATTTTTTCTCATCTTTAATCAGTGCTTTCAGTACTTTGATTAGAATATTGAGACTTTGATGAGAAAAAAAAGAGAGAAGGAAATAGTAATAAACCTAGTTAAATATGCTTGATTTAATAATAAAATAATGTAGACTTCTGTGATTTAAAAAAAATCGGTTTAAGGTTGAACATTCTTGGGTACGAATGAACCAAAACGAAATGGTTCGTCTGCTTTTGGGACAGTATAACTATTGAAATTTCTATCAAATTTTGACAAACTACAACTGTTTCTATCAACAGTTCATCAGAATATCCTTCTAATGACCCATAATTTATGATTCAGTGTTTTAGCAAGGAATCGCGGTAGCGGTGCCGAGATTAGAAACTGACTGAAACTGTCAGTAGAAATATACGAAAATATGCCCGAATTCGGCAATTGCATTCATCAGGAAAACACAAATGGCGGCCAGTTTAATTACACTTTTCTCATAGAAAGACTATTCATGCTGATAATTGAGGTCTTATGATCGATTATGTGATAGCCGTCAACTAAGAAGCTCCTCCATAATACAAAGTCACGCCCACAACACAAAATCAATACGACTCGCCAACCAATGAGTGCATTTTATTCATCTGATTGGCTGTCAATCAGAACTGTTATTAAATTTGGGGATGTGTTAGTCTTGGATCAGTCTCGATGACATAATTGACCCGATATACAAGCCTTTGAGCAATAAGACACACTTGGCCCTCGGACTTGATTTCCGGAGATTAGTCAAAGTAAAAGTATGTATAACAAAAACTTTTCTTCCTTTTTTTTTGGCGCCACGAACTTTCGCCAAAGGAAAAAAACTTGCACCAGAATTTTATTTTTGTCGCATTTGGCGACAATGGCGATCGGCAGCGCGAACCCTGATATGTCTCCCCACTATGTGGGTAGATGTAGTAAAACTGCAGCCATTTTCAAACCGTCGGCCATTAAGGAAAAAGAAAAGTGATGTGCACAACAATAGATTATACTGAACAATAGTGTGAAGTTTCATAAAATCAGTCCAATGGTTACAAAGCATTCATCCTGACAAGCAATTGTTGATTAATGAAGTAAAATGGAGGCCATTTTGACCTTGGCAGCCATTTTGAAAAAAGAAATGTGTAATGCAAAACTAGAGGTCATATGGTACAAGTGTGTGAAGTTTCATAAATCAGTCAAAATGCTTCCTTGCATTTGTCTGACAAGAAAATATTGATTTACATAGTAAAATGGCAGCCATTATGAAGAAAAAAGTCATGCACAACTAGAGGTGATGCTGAATAAATATGCAAAATTTCATCAAAAGCAGTCTGAAGGTTATAGAGCATTAACGAAGAAAAATTGAAGGAACGGACAGATAGACAGGCAATATCAAAATGTGTCCCACAGAGTGGCGAGACATAAGCATTTAATGGAAATCTCATGTTGTTAGCACTAATATCAATAGGCAAATCCCTGGCCCTTCCTATTTACTCCTTTTGCCATACACATTGACTCTGACTTGAAGTTCCATTTTGAGTTAAAAGGCATTCTTTCACAAAGAGGGTCTGTGTTTCTCCACATTTATTTCTATGTAAATCAGGGATTGCGCAATATAGGAGTAATTTTCAAGTAAGAGCAATAATTTGAAGTATTTTGGTAGAGAGCCATTAGCCAATGTCATATGCAAAATTATTAATCTCTACGCTTTTCTGCTCAGGAGAAGATATTTCAGGTGTTTTTACTCTGTTGCTATGGCAACCAGATTTCTTCACGGAACATTATCATTTGAAGGAATCAAAAGAGGACCATCTAGGGAACAATCCTCTAAAGTTTGGTTGATATCTGACCAGTAATTATAAGAAAAAGTTTATTCACTTACAAAAAGATGCACCCACTCATGCAAAAAGACACTTCCACACAAAAAGACACTTCCACATAACAATAGCTTGCTAGCCTTTGGCCAGTGGAGTTAAACTAAAATGGTTGGTTAGCAACCTAAACCTCGTTACCACAGCTTGAATATGCTGTAGATACGCTTTTTAATTTGCCACACCAACAAAAATGTTTCATACTAGATGGTTGTCCTAGGACAACTGCTGTTGAGCCCAAAAAGTTTTGACCATCAACTTGACCTTGTCCATCAATGCTAGTGTTTGACCTAGAGCTTTGACCTTGAACTTGAAGCTATCAAAAAATTCTTTCAAATCGCACATCTACTCATGATGGAGAATAATTGTACCAATTTATTTTGAAATCCATCCATAATTGTAGAAGAAATCCTCTTGACAATCACAATTTTAGTATCTGACCTTGAGCTGTGACCTTGACATTAGAACTATCCCCAAAATTCTTTCTAATGGCACACGTCACCCCCTGTCTAAATGAATAATTTGATTGGTTTATTTTTTTCTTTGACAGAAAGTCACTATTGGACCATTATCTAAATGAATGATTTCTGATGAGTAGCAACATCAGGCTTCAAGTAGAATAGATAACCAAGTGACCAATTGGAGCTCTCAATCAAATAATCAGTCAACAATGGAAATCATTCATTTAGACTGGAATTTAACTTACAACTCTGACATTGACTGCCATTTATGTGAAGCATTTTTGTTTGTTTTGCTAAGCTGTACTTTCAAAGCTTAGGTCTCCAAGCAACCATTCGACTTTTTTGCTATATACTACTGATTGTAAATTTTGCAAAAAACACTGCTCAAAATTGAATTTGAACTTCCTGTTAGAGTCATTGAGCAAGACCAAAATTAGTTTCAAGAGGCATATCTACTAATGGTGGAGAACAATAGTGCCAAAGCATTTTGAAATCCATCCAAAATTCAGGACTTATCCCGACACGCTTAACTTGACATTTGGCCTTTGGTTGTAGTCTTGAACTTGTGGATATCTCAAAAATTATTTCAGGTGACACAACTGCTCATGATAGGGAAACTGTGTCTGATTATTTTGAAATCCATCCATATATGAATAAAATCTTTTTCAAAAACAGCATAAAAATCAAAGGGGTGAGAGTACTGAAAGCACTACCTGTAGGTTTATATTTATTTTGAAAATCAAATTTAATAAACAACCCTGATATAAAAGGGGCAAGTAAGTGGTAAAGACAAAGGTCAGACTGCACTTATTTGCAGGCTGATCTTTTATCTTTACCTCCTGCCATACAGGAATATTCCAGGATCAGCATGACAAGGGTTAACATTTGACAATGGAGCTATCAAAGAATTGGGAAATCCACTCATGATGGAACAGTTATGCAAATTTCTTTTTTTTTTTGTATCTACCTATACATGTAGCAGTTATTCTCTGGACAAACTTAGACAGATGTGAGACTGAAATTAGCTGTAGTCTATCTTTAAGTTCCCAAACCAACAAAAATTACCTAACATAAATGTTAGAGTTCTCCATTCACTTCCAGAGTAAATGAATGTTTTGTTTGGTCAAATAGTTTGTTTATATTGACAGTAATGAACTGTGATTAGGTTTTTCGGTTCATACCTCCATGAAAACAAAAAATATTCTCTTCATTTCTTATAATTTAATAGCATCTAGCGTACATTATCAAAAGCTTTACAAATTTTGATACCTTTTGTATTGGACTATTTTGTGCGGAAATATACCAAATCACTGCATGTTCAAAATTTTGTTCATGGAGTTATGAATTATTTTTTCCAACCAATCAGAATGCTAAAACTAAAAATCAAATTATTACTGGATGGCTAACCCTAACCTCCTATGGTGACGGTAAATCGTCACACCAACATGAAGCTTATGAAAACCTCTTTGAATGGAATCAAAATCATGCTTTATTTCATTGCCAAACATGATTTATCAGCTTTTGCAATGATCCACACACCTTTACAAGGTGTTCAGAAAATATTTTTAATTTCAATAAATGCATTGGCCTATAGATAGAAGCAGTATGCAATTCATAGTCACAATATACCTGCAGGTAATGCCGTAACGCACAAGACTCTTTAAAGCTTATCACGGTTTTACAAAATGTCTGAAACTTTGAGATCTCCAATACTTGTGATGTTTAACTGTCACAACTTTTTCTCACCAGTGACGGGTAGCTGTCTTTTCTCCCTGAGGCTATTTTTAGATTTTTGTTTGTATGAATGGGGTTTTAAGCCGCTCTCAACAATCTTTCAGTTATATCGCGGAGGCTTGAGCATCTAACAATGGAATCCTGGTATTTCTCACACCAGTACTACCATTACATCCTTTCCTTGCCTCCAGCTGCTATCCTACATAGGTCTACGATTATCGACCCATTGGTGAGAGACAAATAGTCGGAAAGGATGAGTGCCGCCGTCGATTTTAGATTTTTACTTCAATATTAGATTGTGATGGTCAAGCTTCACAATGAAAACTAGACTTGTGACCATTATCCATCACAATGAATGGTGATGTTAGCCATCAGATACTAGATTGATTACCATCTATATTTGTAACACTAGTATTCACATACCTTGCCCTTAACACTCTGTATAGGATCAACAACCACAGCTACAGCTCTTTCTGATAATGCTTCAAAACTCTGCTGTGTGTTGATATCTACACCTGACAACCAGCAACCAAAACCTGGATGGGAATGATACCAACCAACAACCATCTCTGGTCTGAAAGCAAAACAACTTAAATAAACAACTTAAATATATACAACAAACAAGAGGCCCATGAGGGCCTGAGATGCTCTACTGGTTATCAAGTTTTCCATTAAAGAAATCTGATATTTAAGGAAGTTAATTGCTCAAAGAAGAATGCATAAAGAAAAAAAAAGGGGCTTTATCCCCTTTATCATTTTAAGCAACAATCCTCAAGGCCCCTTTTCCCATGTTTCATGACGGATCCACTCCATTTCCAAAAGAAAGTTACCTTATGACCCTACAATCATTCTGTGAATATTTCATCAGAATCTGACAATAACTGTGGACTTAATCACATAAACAGGATTGTTTTGAATGAAAATCAATAAGGCCCCTTTTCCTGTGTTTTCTGATGGATCAATTTCACTCCAAAAGGCACGTTCCTTACAATTGTCCTGTGAAATTCAAAAGACAACTTGATAATGATTGTTATCTTCATCACATACACAAGAATGTTTTGAATGATAATCTGTAAGGCCCCTTTTCCTGTGTTTCGAATGCCACAATTATTCCATGCATCTTTGAAGAGAATCCAATAAAACTGTTGACTTTATTGTGTTAACAAAGATATTAAATTCAAGTTCTCATAAGGCCCCTTTTCCCGTGATATTTTACTGTTGGTTTTATCATTCTATGAAAGTTAAAAGTGAATCCGATGAAATATTGGGAATTCATTATGTTTACTAGAATATTTAAAAAAAATCATATGTCCCCTTTTTACATGATACTTGATGGACTGTACCCAGTTCTGAAAAGAACCATCTAAGTATTTGTACAATCATTCTGTGAAATTTTGAAGTGAATCTGGTGAAATCAAGGGACATCATTGTGTTAACCAGAATATTTAAGAGAGTTTTTCATAAGGCCCCTTTTTATGTGACCCTTGCTATAGTCAGATCTACTGTCAAAATCTACAATTGGAATGATGGTACAATCAATCTGTTTAATCTGTGGAATTTATTGTGTTAATGAGTTTATAGTGAAATATTCATAGGGCCCCTTTTCTCATGATACTTTACAGAACAAACCAAATTTCAAAAGGAACAATTCTAATGAAGGTAGAATCATTCTTTACAAGTTAAAGAGAATCAATGAAAACAGTGGACTGAATTGTGTCAAGAATTTTTGTAACTAAATTTTCATAAGGCCCCTTTTTCTGTGAAACTTAACAAATCAGACCCAATGTACAAAGGAACAATTCTAATGATAGTTTGAAGAAAATGATAAAGACTGAGGACTTTATTGTAATAATGATGTTTTGTAATACAATTTTTATAAGGTCCCTTTTCTTGTGTCACTTAACCAATCAGACCTAATTTACAAAGGAACAATCAAAATGATGGTACAATCATTCTATTAAAGTTTGAAGAGATTCTGATAAAGACTGAGGGCATTGTTGTGTTTATGAGGATTTGGTAATAATTTTTCATACAGCCCCTTTTCCTATGATACTAGACAGATCAAGCCCAATTTGGAAAGAAACAATCCTTATGATGGTACAAACATTCTGTGAAAGTTTGAACAGAATCTGATGAAAACTGCAGACTTTATCTTGGTGTCAAATTTTTAAAATAGAATTTTCATAAGGCTCTTTTCATGTGATACTTGAAGGATCAGGGCCCGAGGTTATAAAACTTTTTTGAGAACGACTCAGCTGAGAATCGTTCTCATTCTCAAATCCTCAAGAATTTACTCCCGTGAGAATGACAGCGAAATCGGGATTATAAACGTCGTTGAGAACGTACTCAACAGAGAATGATTTTAGCACGATTGAACCAGTCTACATATATTTTTTATACCGGATGTAAGCGGCAAAGCTAAGTTTCCAATGAAAACAATATGGCGGTCGAGCTGTCACTTCAACGCCACTAATCAAGAAAAAAGACCACAGAAAAAATGCTCTGGATCCAAAATGGTCTTTTTATGCCTAAAATTTAGTAAAGATCGCCCGTGAAACCTCAAATACAACTATACAGACGGAGACGGTCGAAAACATGGCATGTATTTTGGGTAGGTGTTTTCGATTATCTTCGATTATGCATTAGTCGCGCACCTAACTCGCAATGTCCTCCAAACTTGTAGTTTGTTACAGATAAATTCTCCTTAACCTACAGTGATCATATTTCTTCGGGACATCAAGAGCCTGTCACAGTACATATTCTTGAAATTGATGTAAACACTGGTCAGCTGTTAACACTTTACTTGCTTTGACGAAGGCAAAATTTTAGACTGGATGAAATAAAGACAAAGTGCAGATGATAAGTGCAAAATTGAATGCAGTTTGAAAAACAGAGAGATGAAATTTGTGTTGAAGGAATCTAATTTATAAGATTGAAAAGAATTAAATTTTCCCCAAGCTCTTGATTCTGCATGTTTAAAGTACCCCTTTTCAAAATGTAAATTTCATTGTTGATGCATTACTTCAAATTCATATCTACTTTAAATTCCATCTGCAACTTCTTTTAATTTGGAGCAGTCTAATTGTCTAGTAAAGTATGTTAGTTTCAGAAATTGTTGATTTACAGTAAATGACAACATTGTTACAGATTCCAGACAAAGATTGATCACATGAGCACATGATCCAGATGACCAATCTCAGGCACCACCTATTAACGTCATTCATAACACCCTCTGACTCCAACAGGAAGTCCCGCTCCGATTTTTAACTGCCTTACTTGCAAAACTTATGGCCAGTAGCATGGAACAAAAAAGTGAAATTTTTGATTGGTGACCTAAACATCCTAACTACAGCTTGAATAAGCTGTAGTTACGACGTTTATGGTGCCAACAAACAAAGGTTAAATAAAAGTTAATAAAGGTTAAAAAAAAATGACGGCTAATGTTTGAGTTGAAAAGCTCAGGTCTGGGCTGAATAGATTATTTGATTGGTTGGTTTATTCCTTGATTGACAGCCGCAACTGGTCAATTGAACACATACTAACCCATTGCCACACAATGGCACTTTTCGACACCCTGAAGAAATATGATCATAGAAAACTGTGGGGAAAGGAGAAAATGCTTGTAATAAGCAATTAGAAATTGCTTGTACAGGGATGTTGAAATATAGATTTTCTCTACTTGTCCATGGACAAGTAAAATGTGATTTTCTACTTGTCCAGGATCAAAATCGACTTGCCCGTAAAAAGATGAAGAACAGATAAATTTTGAGAAAACGTTATTTTTAAAGAACATGCTGGAACTCAATATTTTCTTCATTAAAACAATATTTTCTATTTTCTAGCCTTAGATACAAACATTATGCTCATGAATCTCTTCTATCTCTTCAGTACAATTCCAAGATTTTCCCTGATATTTAGTTGTCCACAGACAAGTAGCCTCAAAAAATGTACATGTACTTGCCTGCAGGTAGAAAAGCCTGTGTTGGACAAGTCGAGCATGGGAATTCCACACCCCTGGCTTGTAACAAGCATTTTATCCTTTTCTCACAATGTTTTTTCATCCTTTTAGTACTTTACTCACAATTTTAGTGCAATCTGAAATGCTTTCTGCAACTTCTTTCAAATTAGACCAGTCCAAAATTTGGTTGTCTGTTAATAGGTTGATTAGCTTTATTTTTGTCTGTTATTGAGCAATGCCTGATCAGTAATTTTTGGGTCGTAATTTGTTACTGCAGACTGGCCAATATTTTCACAAAGTTGTGGCAACACATTTAACTAAATGGAAAATTGCAACTAGTATTCCAAGCAAGCTTTGCTGATAAATAATCATTGTATCCTGCTGTTGAGACAGCTAGAATCTAGACAATGATTAGGTTCAAAAATCATTTTACACAACTGTAAAAAGTTGTGTTAACGCTTTACCTCCAAATCCTGAATTTTTAAACCCATTGGGGGAAACATTGCAAGAAAATGAGAAATTGTTTGTTAAATGCAATTTCTCATTTCTCACAAAGATTTCAACACTAATTTGTAGTTATTTTTTAATTTATGTACACTGAGATTTTGACTGCAACTTTTTTCAATTTGGACCAGTCTAAATAATTTTCATGATATAAATGGATAAACCCCTTAGCAATAATTCAACTAGGTTTCTCTGACTTTTGAACTTGAAAGATAATTCCTTTTTGCAAATGTATATTTATTAGTATATTGACTCTTGCAAGTAATTCGATGTGTCTTTATATATTGCAGCCCAAAACAGAAGCTTGAAATCAAAACAGCTCACAAGTGGATGCATTTAACAAATTAATCAGTATGCAGGGCTACATTTCAAGAGTATTTCTTCATTTAGTCTTACTTTCCAGTGGTTAGTATTTACATAAAAGTATTCAAATAAAAGTGAAATAAAGGATTTAAACCAATATGTTCTTTTCCTAAGATAATAAAAAATTTTTTTTCAAGTTTAATAGAGTATTTGTTACAGAGATACACCATATCATATTTTCAGACAAGAAAAAGAAAAAAAAAGCTTGGAAAAATATGACGCAATCTTCTTTAACCAATATGCTACAATTTGCAGCTACAAAATATCACATGTTTTGAAAGCTAGTCTGCAACTTCTTCCAATTTGGATATGTCTAAAAGTATGTTCTGTCAGTAAAATGTTTACTTAAAGTATTTCAAATCACAAATGATAATTTTGAATGTTACATGCCTTGTAAAATATCAAGCATGATCAGATTGCAGCAATAGCACAACTCTCCTTTTTTCAGTTTTTGTATGTAAAATGGTCATTCTACCCTACCAGAGTATAGCAGAACACCACGATACCAGTCCTGAATCACCTTTAGTAGATTCCATTTCAGTTTCTTTACAGAATTCTAAGATGGCCCCCATTTTGATTGTTTTCAAGATAAAGAAAGAGGTTATACGATAATTTTCAGTTGATTGGTAATAAATTGAAATTTGAGAAAACTAGAGAAATTACATGTTTTTTTATCGTTTCTTCTTTACTATGGCTACTGCATGTTGCATTTATCATTATTTAGTATTTTCTTTTATTTTCACAGATTGGTGCTGGGAGGAAAAGACATTTGAAGACAACACATATCTGAAAATGTCATCTTACAAGAAAACCTAAATCAAGTGGTCATCTTGTGGTCATTGAAAATGCAGAAATTTTGATTCTAGCAAACTAAATAAACACAGAATTTATTTTTGATTGACATCCCCCCTCCCAGACCACTAACCTAGCCCCTAATTTCTGACATGACAGTTCAACTGAGATATCAAACAATATTGGTTTGCCTGATGTATGGTCAGTGACATAAAACAGCAAATTGTTGATTAGCCACTTAAGCACCATGTCTACAGCTTATTTGAACTGCAGTTACACTGTTTAAGCTGCAAAATTAACAAGAACACTTGTTGAAGTTTTGAATTCACTTCCGGTCTGAATGAAGATATGATTGGTCAATTTCTTACTGACAGTAGCAATTCTTTCCAAATAAGGTTTCAAGGACTGGTTATGCTTAACAAATAATTGGTTCTTATATTAAATGAGGTACTAATAAGAACTGAAATAAAACAACAAAAAAAAACCCCAATGAATTTCAGTGTCACACGAAAAGGGACCATCGCTGGTAGTGCAAAAAGTACTCTGCACAGACTGACCAGAGTAGAAACTTCCATATTTGAGCAGATTTTCTGAATATAGAATGGTCATTATGACAATTAAAATTCTTTTTACAAATAACTAACCCTTATTGACCTGTGCTGCATCCTGTCTTTTTTTTATTTCAAAATATTTGTTCTACTGATTCCTGGGTGGTTCCTTATGTGTGATAGGTCGCTTATTTCATTAGCATAATTTTGGAAACAGTCATTGTTGACAGAACTAAGAGAAAAATTTTCTTTCTCTGACATAATTCACATTTATTACCCAGTAATAATGATTTTGAACATGATTAGATAAATAAGTGAATGAAAGCTTGCCTGCAAATGTTTATTATTGTATGTATGATTACATGTTTATACAAATATCTAAACCATGGCAATGGAATCAAGATCTATGACAACTTTCACTGGGAAAAATTAAATCTTGTGAAAAAAGGAAATTGTCTTGGGTGTGCCATATGGTTCATTTCACCCAGTGTTGTATTTCCTCTGACTTTCAGGTCAGGTCAAATTAAAATCAAATTGATAACTTCAACTTGTGTCAATCATACTATTCTGAAAGTAAGCCTAATGTATTGTTCAGACTGATCCACTACAGATGGCAGGGGTCTTGCATGGGTCAGCTGTTAAAGCCAAAGGTCTCATTATCTGAGATAAATCAAATGTTGGGCAAAGGGTTTGAATATAAGTTGCACCACTGCTCACATGGTTATGCAATTGGGCAAGCCATTTCAATAATGTTGATAATTGGGTAAAGGCATTTTAACTGTTTAATCCATTCCCAGTCAATCCCATTATTTCTATGCACCTCAAGAAGAATATCTTAGAAAACATAGTAGATAATGAAGGAAAAGCTTCTAACAAACAACTTCTTCATTGTCCACAATATTTTGCAACTGAGTTTGATATTTCCTTTCTATTTATTGTCTGTCATAATTCACTACCATAAATGTATTAATATACATTAAAACTGTTCTGTTGTTTAGCTTGCTTTTCCCTTTTTTCTGATTATCTTGCTTGAGTTTCCAAAAATGAACAAGGCCTTCTTCCCAAATCTCAGGAGGAAAAGCATATGGATAGATGATCCTTGCTGTGATATATTTGAAAAATCATTCAAAGCTTCATCAAATCGAAATGTTAAAATTTCAAACTGGTATAATAAAGGCCACTTTTCAAAGAGAATCCATATGGATGACCAAGTGTAACTTTAGGATTGAAAACATTTAAAAGGGAAAGGAGAAATCGCTTGATACAGTCAATTTCTTCTTTTTAAAAATGGTTTCCATGTGACTGAAGAATTGCATGGTAACTGAAAATTTGCTTATTTGAAATACAAAAAGTCTGCATTGCTAAATCTTTCATGAAAACCCTTTTATCCACAATACCATTGTAAATTATCTGGCTATTGTACAGCAGTTCAAAAGGGCTCGAAATCATATTATAAGAGAATAATTTTTCTATGAATATGATTCAAAGCCCTTTTGAAATTTCATTTTTAAATAACTCTGTCTTAATTGGGATTGGATGAAGAGTTGTGGAATTCTCCTTGGAAACTAGCCAAATAAACTGATCCTCACTTTACAAAGTGTCAACACTTGCTATCACTTGGTTGAATCACTCCTATCAGTTGATCTGAGGACTGGTGTGTGTATTATTGTCGGTTGTTGAATGGATCTGCCACAACAAACAGAAAAGTCAATAAAAATCTTTTTTGGCTAATGACATTCCTTGCACTTTTACCTTCTTCTGTTGGATACTGAAAATTTAGTGTTTGCATGAGCACATTGATAGTCATCGGATGGCATTTCAATGTTTGATATGGTTTTGCAATTTGAAAGTTTCACCGTCAACAATGTAATGCCGCTGATAGTGCAGTAACCAAGTCAGTAAGATTAATTAGTGGCAAAAACAATTATGGGAAGTAGAGTGGCAAATACTGCAGCAGAAAATGTCCGCATAGTAAAACAACTGAAACAAAAAATATAGAATGAGTGAGATATTTTTGTGAGAATAATTTTAATTGGTTGGAAGCAACGCAAGATTTGTACAGCTTTCAAATATTGTTTACTTTACTGCATACATGAAGGATAGTTGACCACACCCACTGACCAGACATGGCAGGTCAACTAAGGTCATTGTTTGTAAAATATGTGGTCAGGAACATAAGATAATGGAAACTCATTGGTTTTGGACAACAGTGCCATAACTGTAGCTTGAATTAACCATAGATAACAACTTTTAAGGTATACAAACATAAAAAACCTCTACAAGTAAATGTCAGACTTCAAAAATTCTTGACCGGAGAGCAGCATAGATGGAATTGGTTCACCAGTCTAGAAAAGTTCTTGTGAATTGGTCTCAATTCTGACATGTATCACCTATGATCTGTCATACAAATGTTCCTTTCAATATTTAATCAGCTGGCCAATCCTGATTAATGTAACAAATGGACAGATTTATCTGACTTGTGCCTGTGTAGATTAGAATAGTGAGAAGTCAGGTGTTTACATTTCAAATTTCTATTCATTACAACCAAAGAGATAATGGTCCAGAGTTTAATGATGGTTTTCTTACCCCACCCTTTGAAACATCTAGTATTTTTTTTATGTAAAATCAGTTTGAACCGAAAAATGGCATTATCCGAAAAAAGAAACGAGCAGGAGTTATGAAAGCATCTTAAAAGGGGAGAGATAGAAGGATCTACTTACGTGAATTAATTTTAAATGTTCGAGCACAGAAAACTTCCGGGTTGTAAGCTAAAGGGCGGCTTGATTAAATTATCATTTTAGACATTTATTAGACTATCGACTGCACATTTAGGCGTTTAAACAATTATTTGCAATCAAACTTTCAGTGAGAAATCGTTTATTAACAATCGAAAGACAAAATCACAATGTTTAAGCTTGTAAAATCGAGCGATTTGTGAATTCGCGTTCCGCCTGAAAATACTAATCAAAGCTCCCATTTAGACTTTTTAGACTGGAAATTTATCGGTTAAACGAGAAATATGCTTCACACAACCTTTATTTATCCCTTTTCTGTCCAATGAAATTTTCAGTCGAGCTGAAAATGATTGGCGGCCATCTTGAATCGATTTTGAGAACGCGTTGAGCATGCCCCCTACCAGACTCAAATTTTCGTACTCAACGACGGTTTTCTTACTCAAGTTGAGAACGTTCTCAGTCTCAAAAAATTTATAATCTCCGTTTTTTGAGAAATTCTCAACTTTGAGTAAAATTCTCAATTTGAGTCTGAGAATGAGCTTGAGAAAGTTTTATAACCTCGGGCCCAGGTCTCATGTCAGCATCAACAACCGTGATTATTGTACAATGATTCTGTGAAGGTTTGAATAAAATCCAATGAAAGCTCTGGACTTGGTTACAAGGATTATAGATAAAATTCTCTAAAGGCCCCTTTTCCCATGATACTAGACAGATCACGCCTAATTTGAAAAGAAAGAATCCTCATGATGGAATAATCATTCTGTGAAAGTTTTAACAGAATCTGATGAAAACTGTTGACTTTATTGTGGTACAATGATTTTAAAATTAAATTTCATAATGCTCCTTTTCCTGTGATACTTGACGGATCAGGTCTAATGCAAACATCAACAATCATTATTATTGTACAATTATTCTGTGAATGTTCGAAGAAAATCCAATGAAAGCTCTGGACTTTGTAACAAGGATTTATAAATGAAATTTTCATAAGGCCCCTTTTCCTGTGCTTCTTGACAGTTCAAACCCTGTTATGAAAAGAATGATAGTTATGACCTTCCAATCATTCTGTGAAAGTTTCAACAAAATCTGATCAAAGCTGTGGGCTTTATTGTGTTAACAGGGTTTTATTAATTGAATTTTCATATAGCCCCTTTTCCCATGTTACTTGATGGATCTGAACCAATTCCAAAGGGAACTCTTCTTACAAAAGTATAATTATTCTGTTTGAGTATAAAGACAACCCCATCTCATCTGTGGACTTAGAAGCATTAATTAAGATTTTTTAATTGAATTTTCCTAAGGCCACTTTTCCTATGTTTCTCAATGGATCAGACCCAATTTGAAAGGAACAATCCTTATGATGGTACAATCATTATGTGAAAGTTTGAAGTCAATCAGGTGAAATCTAGGGCCATTACTGTTAACTAAGAATTTTTTTAATAAATTTTCATAAGGCCCCTTTTCCCATGAAACTTGATGGATCAAACCTACTTACGAAAGGAACAATCCACATAATGTAATAATCATTCTAGGAATGTTTGAAGAGAATTTGTTGAAAACTATGGACTCTATTGTGTTTACGAGGACTTTTTCAATCCAGTTTTGATCAGGCCCCTTTTTCCGGTGGTCCTTGACTGATCATACCAAATTTTGAAAGGAACAATTCTTATGATGGTACAATCATTCTGTGAAAGTTTGAAGTCAATCAGATGAAAACTGTGAACTCTAGAGTGTTAACAAAGATCTTTGAATTAAATTTTAATAAGGCCCCTTTTCCTATGATTCTTGAGGAATCATATCCGATTCCAAAAGGTACAATCCTTATGATGGTACAATCATTCTGTGAAAGTTTGAGAGAATCTGTGGTAAATTGTTGGCTCTAGATTATTAATGAGAACTTTTTATCAAACATTTCATAAGGCCCCTTTTTCCTGTGTTTCTTGAAGGATCATACCAAATTTCAAAAGGAATAATCCTTATGATAGTACAATCATTCTGTGAAAGTTTGAAGGGAATCCGATGAAAACTATTATCGAGTATTTCTTAAAGGTAGGTATCGATGTTTTTTTCATGTCACAGATTTTAATTATTTTTATTTCCTCTCATAAAGTATTTGAAAACAATATGCCGAAAAGTAGTTTTGCAAAAATATGAGATCGCTTATCAGAAAAAAGCAGGGTATTTCCCTAATGGCCTAAGTAGGCTATTAATCTATTTTTAGATTAATCCGAGACAGCTACGAAGATTATAGGGCATTCACGTGGTGCGAATAACCGTTAGAACCTTGCATCTAGTTCAAATTACATCAAACCAACGTCATCGTTACGTCATCAGGAGTAATGTGCGCTAGCCGGTCTGTAAAGATCAGTCCTTTCATATGACATGATTTATGACGCTGGCTGTTTCACTAGTAAATTTGTTACCTTCAGTTGACAGGGTCATATGCAAATGAGGTCATCCGATGTCGACAGCCAAATTCCGTGATATCTAAAAATAACCTGGAATTCTGCTGAATCTTTCCAATATAACCAGAAAAAGCCACTTTAGGTCTATTAGATAACCACCAAGACCATACCTGACCTAACTTAAGGTATTAAATGTTGGTTAGAGTCTATTTTTCGGCACTTTGAAATTTTTCTTATCTAGGTTTCAGAAACATTGATACCTCCCTTTAAATATTTTCATAAGACCCCTTTTCCCGTGTTTCAAGATGGATCTGACCAAATTCCCAAAGGAACAATCCTTATGATGGTACAATTATTCTCTGAAAGTTTAAATACAATCTGATGAAAACTGTGGACTCTAGAGTTTTAACAAGATTTTTTAATTAAATTTTCATACGGCCCCTTTTCCCCTGTTTCATGACATAACTGACCCATATTCGAAAGGAACCATCCTGATGATTGTACAATCATTCTGAGAAAGTTTGAAAAGAATCCGATGAAAACTGAAGACTCTATCGTGTAAACTAGGATTTTTAATGGAGTTTTTAATTGAATTTTCATAAGGCCCCTTTTCCCATGTTTCTTGATGGATCATAACCAATTTCGAAAGGAACAATCCTTATGTTGGTACAATCATTCTGTGAAAGTTTGAAGAGAATTCAATGAAAACTGTGGACTCTATCACGTAAACGAGAATTTTTAATGGAATTTTAATTTAATTTTCATAAGGCCCCTTTTCCCGTGTTTCTTGACGGATCATACCCATTTTCGAAAGGAAAGATCCTTATGTTGCTACAATCATTCTGTGAAAATTTGAAGAGAATCTGATGAAAACTGTGGACTCTGTCTCGTAAACGAGGATTTTTTAATTAAATTTTCATAAGGCCCCTTTTCCCATATTTCTAGACGGATCATACCCATTTTCGAAAGGAACAATCCTTATGTTGGTACAATCATTCTGAGAAAGTTTGAAGAGAATCCAATGAAAACTGTGGACTCTATCACGTAAACGAGAATTTTTAATGGAATTTTAATTAAATTTTCATAAAGCCCCTTTTCCTGTGTTTCTTGAAGGATCATACCCATTTTCGAAAGGAACGATCCTTATGTTGGAACAATCATTCTGTGAAAATTTGAAGAGAATCTGATGAAATATGTGGACTCTATCTCGTAAACGAGGATTTTTTAATTAAATTTTCATAAGGCCCCTTTTCCCATATTTCTAGACGGATCATACCCATTTTCGAAAGGAACAATCCTTATGTTGGTACAATCATTCTGAGAAAGTTTGAAGAGAATCCAATGAAAACTGTGGACTCTATCACGTAAACGAGAATTTTTAATGGAATTTTAATTAAATTTTCATAAAGCCCCTTTTCCTGTGTTTCTTGAAGGATCATACCCATTTTCGAAAGGAACGATCCTTATGTTGGAACAATCATTCTGTGAAAATTTGAAGAGAATCTGATGAAATATGTGGACTCTATCTCGTAAACGAGGATTTTTTAATTAAATTTTCATAAGGCCCCTTTTCCCGTGTTTCTTGACGGATCATACCCTTTTTCGAAAGGAACGATCCTTATGTTGGTACAATCATTCTGAGAAAGTTTGAAGAGAATCTGATGAAAACTGTGGACTCTATCGCATAAACGAGGATTTTTAATTGAATTTTTAATGAATTAATTTATAAGGCCCCTTTTCCTGTATTTCTTGACGAATCATACCCATTTTCGAAAGGAATGATCCTTGTGTTGGTACAATCATTCTGTGAAAGTTTGAAGAGAATCTGATGAGAACTGTGGACTCTATAGCGTTTACGAGGATTTTTTAATTAAATTTTCATAAGGCCCCTTTTCCCGTGTTTCTTGACGGATCATACACATTTTCGAAAGGAACGATCCTTATGATGGTACAATCATTCTGAGAAAGTTTGAAAAGAATCAGATGAAAACTATTGACTCTATAGCGTAAACGAGGATCTTTAATTGAATTTTTAATTGAATTTTCATAAGGCCCCTTTTCCTGTGTTTCTTGACGGATCATACCCATTTTCGAAAGGAACAATTTTTATGATGGTACAATCTTTCTGTGAAAGTTTGAAGAGAATCCGATGAAAACTGTGTACTTTATCGTGTAAACGAAGATTTTTTAATTAAGTTTTAATTAGGCCCCTTTTCCTGTGTTTCTTGATCGATCTGACCCAATTTTGAAAGGAACGATCCTTATGATGGTACAATCATTCTGTGAAAGTTTGAAGAGAATCCTATGAAAACTGTGGACTTTATTGTGTAAACAAGGAAAAGTTTAACGGACGGACGACGGATGGACGCACGGACGCCGGACGGGAAAAAGCCATCGCTATAGCTCTAATGGCCTTCGGCCAGTAGAGCTAAAAACATGACAAGAGATTTTCCTTTATACAAGTTAGTGTTAAATCTTGAGCTACTGAGATAAATTTGCTTTTTTGCAGAACTTAGGCTGATGATGGAATAGTGTATCCTTTCTGGGTAGAAAACATTGTGTAAAATGAGTGATAAGCAATTTCTTCATGACACACAATGTTTTCGAAGTTGTTAAGGGGTGTCAAACAGTGTCATTGTGTGGGAATGGGTTAAATGGAGTTTAATACTGTCTAGGACAATATTTCAGTTACATTTATATGAATGCAAGGTCCATTTATTCATGATTTATTTTTGGATTTCCCAAATATCAGGATTTGGCTTTAACTGTCCTACAGTAAGAACATACCAAATGACCAGTGGAACAGCTGGGACTCCATCATCCAGAAAAGACAGACTTTGCAATGCAGAGAGTAGGAAGATCAAATATTACATCAGTCAGAGCTTGACTACATATATGAGAATGTTGTGGTTTCTATGTGGAAGGCTTTTAGTTAGAACTGTGCTTAAAGTTAAATTGTTTGTTTATTTGAATGGGGTTTAATGCCACTTTTAACAATTTTTCAGTCATATTGCAGCAGCTTGAGCTCCTAACAATGAATTCCTGTTATATCTTGCACCAGTACTACCATTACATCCTTTCCTAGTCTCCAGCTAGTATCTCACTCAGAGTTTTCATTAGTTCCCAAAAGTCAAGAGTCATTGACCCTTGAGCCAAAATTTCCAAGAGTCAAAATTGAAATCCGAAGAGTCAAAATGCAATTGCCCCCCACCCCCACCCAGAGCAATTCAGAAAAAAAAAGTTTATAACTTTTTAACCAATGGTGCCTTAAAATAAACTCTGTCTCAGATTGAACCATTTCTCCAATCTGAAAGTATTCTATTTTCAATATAATATAAATTTTAGGGAAAAATCAGTATTCATATTATATATTATGAGTTTGAATCAGTTTTAGAAATTCTCAAGAGTACTAAGAATATCTAATTATTTCTATTTTTCATAAAAAGAAGTGCCGATTTTATACGCGAAAACCAATGGCATTTCTTGGAAAACATTTTCTTTGGTCTCATTTTAGTTTTTGATTATATTTTGTGAGCCTTTTATAAAAGAAATAGCAAATAAGTAAATTTCAGCTGGATTAGAACTCTGAAAATGGGTTTCATCATTAATTTCACAGGTGTCAATTACCTGTCGATTACGATCGCCGATGCATGTCTATCACTCAAGGTTGGTGTTATCCTTAATAAAGGTGTATGTTTTCATAATCAATTAGCCATTTTCAAATAATTTTGGCACACTTATGATGACCCTTGACTGCTAATTTTCGAGAGTCAATATGACGCACAGTGACAAATTTTCGAGCGTCAAAATTGCTTCTTTTTGAATTTCTGTGCGTCAAAACCCGAGGTCTCGGGTCAAACGAAAACCCTGTCACTGATTGTCCATCAATTAGTGAGAGACAAATGTCAGAAAAGATTTGTGCTGCAGCCGTGAATCAAAGCCATGACACCCCATGATTGAAGATTTGGAGTCTAGTGCACTACCAACTGAGCTATGATGGTGCCTCTGGTTTAAGTTAAAAGAAGTTTTATTTGTATACAAAAATAGAGGGTTTTATGACCCACTGAAAGGTGAAAGCAAAAACACAAATCAAACACCTGTCCCTAGGAACTTTAGTTGAGCAAATTGTTGACATAGCCATTGCACACAACAGCTAATAATAAATTTTAATTAGAGACATACAAACAAAACAAAACAAATAACAACAAAGCAGTCACCCACCTTCCTGTTTGTTTTAACATGTCTAACATCTTAGCTTGGAACACTGGGTCTACAGCCTCTACACTCACACCCTGTATTGGTAAAACATTTACGATAATGTTTGAAATTTCCAACAAGTGAACATGAGCGCCAATCTTAACAGCGAAATTTTTTACAATCTTTGTCCTTTGGGGCAGAAAAAATATTGTGGATAATGGAGAAATTGCTTGTAACAATGTTTTCCGAAGACATTTCCTTAAAAGGGCCTCAATAAGAGTCATAGTGTGGGAACGGGTTAACCCATCACCAGACAGTAAAATCTGAGATTGGTACAAATTGTAAGAAGGTGCAGACAACAATTTCAAGTTTATGAAATTTCATATCATTTTCAATTTCTGGGTGGAAAATATTGTTTAAAAAGGAGAAATTGCTTGTTACAAGCAATTTCTTCTTTTTTACACAATGTTTTCCAAATTTGTTCTCTGAGGGGCCTCCAAAAGCATCATTGTGTGGGAATGGGCAAATGTATTTTGTGACTATCTAGCTTGCTCAAAGCCTGGAAATGTCACGCACATGCTCATAATCATGTTTTTAGTAATCAAGGATTACCAGCCATATATACATTCAAAAACATTGCTGTTTAATTTAGATACCAGACATTTGAATGATCCTCCATGTCAATCAAACTAGAGGACCAAGAGAGTCATAAATCGCTCACCTGAATTCATAAAAACAAAAGGTGGTGATTGTGTGATTGGATGAGAAGAAAATTGATATTGTTATTAAAATCACCTTCTACAATACTCCATTGGGTTGGTTCTTCTTTCAAGGCAATACAAGCATGCGTAGTCAGTTTGAGAAAGACTGGGCCAATTTTTCGGACCTCTCGGGAGATAAAAAGAAAATCGTTAAATTATTGCTCCAATCTAAAAGATATCAAAGAATTAAATCTAGAACTAAAAGATCAGAATTGAAATTTGTCAATAAGAATTGATGGATGACTGGCCCCTCCCACTGTTTCAGACAGCAAATTCAACTTAGATTTATAACAACATTATTTTGTAAAAGTTATGGCTAGAAACATGTAACAATGAAGTAAAATGACTGGTTGGCAGTCTTAACGCTGTAACTACACCTTGAATTAACTGTAGTTATGATGTTTAAGAAACTAAACAATCAATAATGCTACACATAAATGTTGGTCAAAGATCACTTCTTTCCATATGAAGGATTTAATAGGTCGATTGATCTTTTGATTGAAAGCTGTGGTTAGTCAATTAATGCACGAGAAAAAGATATCTAAATGAATTACTTACAGTGCCTGATTGGGGCATGGCAAACACATCTATAACACGCACAGTATAATCATCCACAAACTCTCCCAACATTAGGCCCATAACCTCCATGGGCACACCAGCTCTACCATGTTTTAACATCTTAATAAAAAGTATAGAAAGTTACAATACTTCTAAAGATATGCTGCATACAAAATTGAGGTCTAAAAAAACAAAACAACCAAAGGAAATCACTCAAAAATAAGCAAGTCAGGATCATAGTTCTCTACTACATGGCACATCTCCTCATTCAGATCCACTTATCCTGATCCCAAACGACAAAATTATAGACTGCTCTAAATTGAAAATTTCCAAATTGTAATTTCGATTTCTACTTATATCAAAAGGTATTTTCACTTTCACAGAATTATAACCATCTCAGTCATTTCCTCCAATTTTGACAAGTCTAAAACTGTTGTTGGACAAACTTCTCAAAAGTTCATCAAGAGAGATGTATTTGCACAACAATTTTCACCTATCACTATACAGATTTAAATTAAATTCCTGAGGAGATAACTTTTAACTAGGTGTCTAGTTTCAATCATGAAAAAGCAATACTTCAACTTTGTCCTGCTGAACCCTGAATATTTCTCCTTCAACAAGAAGTATGGAAAAAGAACAGCCTGCACATAATTGCATTATATTAACCCTTTCCTGTACAATCACTGGTTTTTACCTCCCTGTGATTTTATACTTGAGAAAACATTGTGGGAAAAGAAGAAATTGCTTGTAGCAAGCAATTTCTTCTTTTTCCACAATATTTTCTATCCAAATGAATGATTATTTTTCAAATTAAAGCCATTTTAAGTTTTTGTCTGCAAAACCTATGAATTTGGACAGGTCTAAAATTTTTGAAAATAGGAAAGGGTTAATTAAAACTTACCTTCAACAAAGCCAAGGAAGAGATATACACTTGTTCTGCTGTATCCACGGCCGGGGCATCTGATGGTGGAGCTCCCTAAAATTACAGTTAACCTTGTATTTAGTTACCACTTAAGGGACAGCCAAAAGGTGGTAGCTAAAGACATTTCTGTGACATGATTATTTTAAATTTACTTGCTTGCATGCATAAATTATTGCGGAATTCTCACTCAATCCTATGTTTTTCCAACTCATTAGACCTGTCTCATTGAGACGATTCCTACTATTCAAATAACATAGGACCTAGTCAACACTATTTTTCTTATCAAATTTGTTAACTTCTATAAAACTTGTTCCTTATTGAAAGGGAATTTCGATTATGGTCACTGAATAAAAGAAGTCGCTTAATAGAGGTGGTTGCCTAAGCAAGATCGACCGTTTTGACTTGAGAATAGTGATTTGGTCCTAAATAATGACATGGAAGTCTATTATTTCAGTTAGGAGAACATTGTTGGAAGGAAAGATATTGCATGTGACAAGCACCATTTTTCTTTTCTCACAATTTTTTCGGCTTCATTAGCTGCTTTATGCTACATGCATTTCAACTGTGAAATGTTATCTGCTACTTACATGTACATGTATTTCAATCTGGACTTGGCTTATAATTTACCAGACAACAAAATTTTAGACAGTTACTGGTCCAAATTAAAAGGAGTTGCAGAAGATAATTTAAAGTTTACGGAATTTTAGATTTTTGCAACTTTTGGTAGAAAACATTGTGTAAAATGAAGAAATTGCTTGTTGTAAGCAATTTCTTCATTTTACACAATGTTTACCCAATTTTTTCTTCAGGAAAAATTGTTTGTATACTCATTGATTCGTGCAACCTTTGAAAAGTCCTGCAACTTTTTTTCAATTTGGTCAGGTCTTGAATCTCATCACTTGGTACTTGGTTAACCCATTACAAAACAAATTTTTTCTTCAGACCAATCCAAATTGACAGAAGCAGCAGAAAACATTTTACGCTGCGCTAAAATTGGAAAATAGTTGCAAAATAGGGTAAGAAACATTGAGAGAAAAGGAGAATTTGTTTGGTACAATGGTTAAAGAAGATTGAACTCTACAATACCTGTCCCAGCCCATGCATCCCACCACCTAACCTGAGAAGCCTGTCCATCACACCAATTCAACACTAATAAAACCTGGGTTCTGAAAACAGAATCAATTATTTCTAGACAAGGCTTACAACTGTTACATCACCAGTTAAACATCATTAAATCTTGGGTTCTCAGGGTTTTCCCTCGACTTTCAAAACAGGGGGTAATTTTAACACATTATGACCCCTATCAAATAAGATAAAGAAGGCTGTCTAGCTATTTTGGGGTCATGGAAAACCCTGGGTTCTGAAAGATATTTATTATTCCATTCAACATGATTCAGGGCTCCCGCTGCCGATCGCCAATGGGGCCAAATGCGACAAAATAAAAATTCTGGCTCCAAAATCCGCGAATTGGCGATTTTACTGGCGACAACTTTCAAAATAAGGCAAAGGGATTTTGAGGCCATTGAAACGATAATCTACGCGAAACTTTTGCATTCACACGTCTGATTATTTGTTTGGGAGACATGTGACTATTAAAATCCATTGCATATCCATTTCAATCAAGACAGAATAGTTACGCATCGCTAACCTAATTGATTCTAACATCACTCGAGTCATTGGGGTTTTCCAACTAACCCGCCGGTAACCATTATGTAAACCAAGATGGCGGAGAGTCACATTGCTTTAATTCCCCAATCACTTTTTGAGATTCATTAGAGTGCCGAATAAAAAGCAAAGACAAAATTTGGCTTTTCTATTAATGAATTAGGTAACAAAGGTAACAAAGTCAAGTGAATTTCCGAGAAACGAGAAATATCGAATTAGTAATCAAAGTACTGTGGTCATTAGTAATCAAAGTACTGTGGGTTACAAAACGTTTGGCCTGTTGTCCACCATAGAGGTGCTCTTGGCATTTTATTTTCAAATGTTGATTCTCTCGTTTTGCACCTTTTAATCCATTCCCTATTTATTCAACATAATAAATGTAGATAACAGATCATTTGTTTTAAATATAGTAGATTTCTTCCATTCACTTATTCATACTGGCTCCACTTTTGTCTCCAATTGGCAACAAGTGGCCCCAAATTTTTGCCATTGGCGATTTCATTGGCGCAAGAATAAAATTTCCCAGAGGGAGCCCTGCAAACAATTTTTCATGATGAGGAACTCTAACAATATCAGGACTCATGCTGGCAATCACCATTTTTGCTAATAGCTAAAATTCTGAGAAAAAGGCTTAAGATTTTTTCCATTTGAATTTTCCCCAACACTTTATGATTTGGCAGATATTCCCCTGTCTTGGCCAACATGCTAATTTACTTTGTCTGAGGACCCTGCAACTGAATCGAAGTCCATTCAATCAAACAAAACAGCTTGGCCATAAATTTCTTGTTTGTACGGTGCCAAACAAGAACAACATTCATTAACCAGATTATAAGTGCACTGCATTATGGCAAAATAATGTCCAGTATTCAAGGTTACCAATCAACTCGGCCCATTGGATAACTTGGCCAGGTCAATTTGTTTGTTTGAATGGGGTTTTACACCGCTTTCAACAATCTTTCAGTTATACCACGGCGGCTGGAGCACCTAACAATGGAATCCTGGTATTTCTCACACCAGTACTACCATTACATCCTTTCCTAGCCTCCAGCTTCTATCCCAAATAGGTCTACGATTATCGACCCATTGGTGAGAGACAAATAGTCGGAATGGATGAGTGCCGCCATCGGGGATCGAACCCGGGACCTCTAGATTGACAGTCCGACGCGCTTCCAACTGCACTATGACGCGGCTTTGGCCAGGTCAACTCGGCCAATACATAACCTATAGTAAAATATATATAATCATTCTTAGAATATGTTTACCTTTCGCAAAAATGATGTAGTATTAACTCTCAATGATTATCTTTAATATTTTCAAAATACATTATTTATGTTTGTAATATCATTATATCGAATCATTGCTTGAATATGCGCAATTTGAATAACTGTTAAATTTCAATTTAACTTATCAATTTGCAGTTGATGCCTACGTAAATTTTCTCACAACAGAATGATGATTGAAAAATTCTGTATTTGCAATAATTATACCCAATGAATAATCAAGTTGATTTGACATAAAATAAAATGCGCCGAGTTATATGTTGGGCCGAGTTGCCAATGGGCCGAGTTGACCGGCCACCATATTCAAGGCATTTAAACTCATTATCTTTTTGGAATTGATGGTGTCAATCCATTAAATTGATGCCCCAAACATTATCTAATGGCGTTGTGCCACTCTCAGAACTTCTTTACTTATCTTCGAATTTCAGAAGATTGAAGCCGGTCCGATTAAAGTTATGAATAATACCCATGAATAATTTAGTATTCTGTTCACGCTAAGTAAACAAAAGATCAGACGGTGAACCGAAAGTAGTCTTAAATCAATGGTACGATCTATAATTCACGGATAATGAAAAAGAATAACCATAGAAATACCAACCTGACAAAGCAGTATTTCAACCGGAAATATCTCCACCTGATGGCTGATTCTCTGATTTTCAAGATTGAAACGTTGTTGAGACGAGAACCAAAGCTAATTTGTTGAATGAAGTTTCGCTACATCAATTTTCGTTCAATGAACTTTTGCTCTTACAAAGATACATATGTTTATGCTCTTTTTGATGAAGAATTAAAACTGGCTACGGTTCGACAAAACATATAAAACATATAAACTCAAGAGTTTGAGAACGGAATAGAACCCCTGTTCCACTATCTGCAAGTTAGCCTCACGGTCAACTGGTGCGCCTGTCCCACCTACGCCGATATCATATCACGTAAGATTAGGAAAGGCTCGCAAGCAAAGCTTCAGACTCATCGTCACTGCAGTGTTTAACGCTTTTCGGGAGCATAATCATTAATAATCAATAATTCTATTTGCTTCTGTTTTACTCACAGTCGTATACCTCATATCGTGTTGAGTTTTAGTTCGGAGACTGTATCAACAAAAAGCCAATAATAACAGCAGCAGCATTTAGAAAGTAAACGCTTTCTAAAATACCACGGTAAAAATGATCTTTTTGCTTAGTGACGAGCAAACTTAATCATAACAAATGGCTGGGGAAAAAACCCTAATTATACTGGTATAAACTGCCGGGATGCAATAGCAGTAATAAAATTTGAGATTTTATGACTTGAATCGTGCTTGTGGATATGCAGTCATTGAAAATAAATGCTTACATTCAACACAGGCACAATAAGGGCATTGCACGTGAATGCCAATGCTCGGCTGTTCAAGTTCTTGATAGTGGGATAAAATTACTAAGTCATAAAAGGGGCATACATTGTATTTCGTTCAGAAGTTCATTTACAGTTACCCTCCTCGTTGGTATAGTCTGCTCTCTGGATAGCGAACATAATTATTTTTCATAGTTAGAAGTGAATATTGTGAGGAATATAAGAGATATTTCAAAATGTCAAAGTTTTCGGACGTTAATGACGTCAGAGACATAGAGTAATATATTTATATCTCTGATGACGTGAACGAAGATACCGCCCTGACTATAGCAATACTGTGACCTCGGGTTTTCTCCGAGAACAACCGAGCTAAAATTACATTATATAACGCATTTCTCTTATTATTTTGTTTTATCAATTTACTTATCTTTATGTATTCAAAACATAACTCCCTACGTAACCAAACAAAAGCGGTATTTGAAGACCAAGGTGGCATAAGTTTCTGGTTGCTTCGGAAGTTAGAATTACGGTATATACGTTATCCCTTGAAATGTAAATAGAGACATCGGCCTTTTTTTTTCCATACTATATGTACTATAATTTTACTGGCGAGACGGATAATTAACCTGTTAACAGATATAAACTGCTAAATAGCTCTATGAGTGAGTGGGTTCACGTAATTTTGAAGTTTTGTTCCCTATTTATGGTCAAACTACATTAGCATGATTCATTCAACACGTTTATATATTAATTTTTCGCGTACAACCCCTATTTTTGAAGTGCCTGTGATATTACACTTGATAAAACATCGTGGAAAAAGAAGAAATTGCTTGTAACAAGCAAATCAAAAGAAATCTTTCAAATGGTTCATCTATTGATGATGGAGAATAATTGTGCCAATCTGTTTTGAAATCCATCCGTTGTTTTAGGAGAAATGCTCTTGACAATCACAATTGTAGTGTCTGACCTTGAGCTGTGACATTGATATTAGAACTATCCCATAAATTCTTTCAAATGGCACATCTACTCATTATAGACAATAATTGTGCAAAGCTATTTTGAAATCCATCCATATTGTAGGAGTAATTGTCCGGACAAACACAATTTTAGTGTTTGACCTCGAGCTGTGACCTTGACATTAGAACTATTCCAAAATTTCTTTAAAAAGGCAAATCTACTCTTGATCGAAAATAATTGTGCAAAGTTATTTTGAAATTCACCCATATTGTAGGAGTAATTGTCCGGACAAACACAATTTTAGTGTTTGACCTTGAGCTGTGACCTTGACATTGGAACTATTCCAAAGTTTCTTTAAAAAGGCAAATCTACTCTTGATCGAGAATAATTGTGCAAAGTTATTTTGAAATCCATCCATTTATTGTAGGAGTAATTGTCCGGACAAACACGATTTTAGTATTTGACCTTGAGCCGACATTGACATATTAGAACTTTCCAAAAATTTCTTTCAAATGGCACATCTTTTCATGGTGGAGAATAATAGTTCCAAGTTATTTTGAAATCCATCCATAAATGTAGGAGTAAATGTCTGGACAAATTCGGACGGACGGACGGACGGACGGAAAGACTAATGCATAACCATCGATTTGTCATAGTGACAACTGTCTCGCTCACCGCAAGGGGGCTCGACAACAAATGTCACTATGTCAAATTTCAAAAAAAATATGTGGGCCCTCTAAAACCACATTCTGTGCTGAATCAACCTATTGATCAGTTTGTTTTCTGGATAAAGTCTGATACTTGGTCTCATTGAATTAAAAATCCTGCACGGAGGTCAAATCGCAGCAAAAATATGGGTACTCTAAGGACCATATTTTTAGCTCGTTCAACCAGATTTTCCGAAAATAATTGTCTCCATAGAAACACGGATGCGTTTGAAATTTGATCACGTGTAGTCAAAAGCTATCTTTTTAGAGTCAAAACATAGAAAACGCGTTACTAACACTTTAGCATTAGTTTTCCTCTCAAATTACCCGAAACCGGATGAGAAAGTCTGTATTGTATTTCAGCCCCTAGCGATTACCCAAGTGCATCGGACTTTGCAGATTTGATTATGAAACTTGTTTTTTTAACAACAAATACACTTAGTTTGACGAGAATAAGGTAAGAAGGAAACAGCATCCCCTAAATTGGACATTGTAGATTGATTACATCTGCTTGATGTTTTTACCCATTACCCGACAAGACAATTTTCGATTGGTCCAAGTTCAAAGAAGTTCCATATGACAAATCGTAATCTTCGCGGTGTGTGTGTGTGTGGGGGGGGGGGGGGTGTTGGCGGAAAACACTGTGGATGATCAAGAAACTCGTGACGAGCAATTTCTTCGATTTCTACTGTTTCCTAAAGCTGTTTTTCTGAGGGGCATAGAAAGGCGGGATCCCATAAACAGGATATAATTACATGGCTATTTTAAATAAAGCGAATTTGCAGGACCACCATTCGCCTTTGATAATTACAATGATATTAAGCAAGATGAATCTGAGCAATACTAATGCCCCCTTAACAATCCCTTTAGAAATTTGGGCTTGTTAGTTGCCCTTGACCTCGTCAGATGACCTTGACATCAATAAAGATATGAGACTACTTCATACCAAAACGCACCGTAACCTGAAAATTATTGGAGGTAAATGTTAAAGCTCGCAGGTTAATTTTTCGGGTTCAGCGTCAGGAAAAGGATTATACTACTCAAAATGTGGTAAGGATCACCATTTCGTTCAAAGATTTAATGCTGAAACAAATAGACTAAAAAAAAAGATTTTTTTTCCCATGATTTGTTAATATTCGGACTTGATGACCTTGTAGCAAAAAATGTCAATTCGACATGTATACTACACACAAGGATCTGGGATAATACATTCTCCCTAAATCGTGTTTCATTTCGGCTTGTATCTTCACCTGCCTTGGTTTATATAGCAACTTTCAACAGCTATCACAAATTTTAGATTGATTTCAGTTTCAGTATGGCAGATAGAATGCAAGACGTCATCTTAGTCAAGATGCGATAAATAGGGGCATTGGGATGCTTCATTCTGGGTTATCCATTCTCAGTGTGTCCCAGGGGGTTAATTCTAGAATTTGGAATCGATTAATTACGACCGGCAATGTTAGACATTTGCATGCCGAGAAAGCTCACCCTATGAGGTTCAAGACCGATTTCTGGTGGTTCAGGCACGGCGTCAACGATTTGAAAATAGGGGCTTCTGGAATGCTACCGTTTTGTGTGTAAGTACCCAAATCATCAGAAATCGGTCGCATAATCCATTACCAGACAACAAAATTTTAGATTGGTCCAAGTTCAAAGGAGTTGCAGACGACAATCTAAAGTTGATGAAATTTTAGATTTTTTTTCCGGCAATTTTCTGGGTAGAAGACATTGTGGAAAGTGAAGAAATTGCATGCTTGTAACAAGCAATTTCTTCATTTTAAACCATGTTTTCCTAATTGGGTCCAAAAGGGTCACTGTGTGGGAATGGATTAAAGTTAGCCCGAGGTCAAGACGACCTGCAATCCGGGTTCTGTCGGCCCGATATCAGTTGTAAATGCGTTTAGCATTGGCAAGGGATTGTGTCACTTGGATCCAAAATGACTGGGCTCCATTCCTGTTAACAGACAAGTCCAGGTTTTGTGTGGACTTTACCGATAGACGTGCTAGAGTTTGGAGAATGCCAAATGAGCGTTTCGCTCCAGTTTACATGGCAAAACTTGATCACTTTGGCAGGGGCTCAGTCATGGATTGGGCGGGAATAAGTCATCAGGGGACAACGAACCCTAAATATATGATCCTAAAAGAAGGATCGCGGCTGTCAATCAAAAAAGTCAATTAAGAGATGAAGAGAATAATTTTTGTTTTCATGGAGGTATGAACCGAAAAACTTAATCACACTGTATGTATACGCGAAGCATAGTAGATTATGTCGTTTGCGACCCAGAAATGTTCAATTTCTGTATTGAATTTTTTGTCAATCCTGTCAATATTATGTCTGATCATTGCGCAATATCATTTTCGTTAAAATGTCATTATCAGGAGTAGGATACTAAATACACCGAGAAGCCACCCACTCGTCACGGTCATTCGGTCAACTATAAATATTCATGGGATAGTTATGTACACAACAATTTATTGAGAAGCTCTCAACGAGGAAATCTAGGGATGAAATTGAAAGGCTATCGAATGGGTTAACAAATATTACTACCGAAGAGAATTTAAATTCAAATTTAAGCGAATTCTATTCACATATAGATAACATATGTAAACCTTTTTGCAAAAAATATCTAAAACATTCAGTGAATCATAATTACAAAAAGAAAGACAAGAAGAAACAATACTGGTTCGATAATGAATGTCACAACTCACGACGAGATTTTTGTATGAAGCGGAAACTTCAGACAAAATGAATCAGTACAAAATAGAGAATCAATGGTAGAGGCAAGAAGAAAATACAAAAATATCTTAAGAAATAAAAATCAAGAATATGGTCGATCTCAAACTTTAAAGCTCGAAAGTCTCCGACACAAAAACGCAAAAGATTATTGGAATTTACTTAAATCTGCCTATACATCAGGACAATCGAAAACTAAAAGTAAAATAAATATATCACACTTCGAACAATATTTTAAAGCTGTTAATAATCCTGACTCACCTTTTTATCAACCGGACGAAGAAATTTTAGTCTTTAATTCCGAGATTTTAAAGTCCGAAGCCCAGTGTCTATTCGAAGAATTAAACTTAGTTATATCATACGATGAAATCCGAAAGGCGTGCAATCAACTCAAAAACGATCGACCGGGAGGACCAGACAATGTTTTAAATGAATTTTTCAAATATGGTATTACTTTTATCGAATCGTACTTAAAATCGCTTTTCAACAAAATACTAAACCTAGGCATATTCCCTGAAAAATGGACCAAAGGATATATAGTACCGTTGTTTAAAAAGGGCGACCCTAGTAAAGCAGAAAATTATAGGGCTGTAACGCTACTGAGCTCTTTCGGCAAACTGTTCACCCGTATTTTAAATAACCGCCTTACAAAATGGGCCGAAGAATATCAAATATATATTGAAGCACAGGCAGGTTTTAGAAAAAACATGGGCACGATAGACAACATTTTCATTCTTAACGGATTAATAAATAAATTTTTACAAGAAAAAAAGAAACTGTATGTGGGTTTTATTGATTTTACGAAAGCGTTCGACCTTCTGATAAAAGAAAACATATTTTATAAACTTATCAAAATAGGCGTACAGGGGAATATTCTACACGTTATAAAGTCACTTTACGTAAATATAAAGTCAAGGGTCAAATTCGAAAATAAATTAAGCGATAGCTTTACTTGTTATCTCGGGGCCCCGCAGGGTGATTGTTTGTCACCTTTTGTATTTTCAATGTATGTAAACGATTTAGAAGAAAGCTTGAATTTAGACGGATTTGAAGGAATGAACACGGAAATGCTTAAAATACTTTTACTATTATATGCAGACGATATTGTCCTCTTTTCGGATAGCCAGATAGGTCTTCAAAATGGACTCGACACCTTGTTAGCCTACTGTAACAGATGGAAATTATCGGTTAACACTTCAAAAACTAAAGTAATGATTTTTAAAAGCGGAGGAAGATTAGGTAACAGTACGAAGTTTAAATATAATGGTAAAGAAATAGAAATTGTTAATAAATTTTCATACCTTGGTATAACATTTTCTTGTGGAGGTTCGCTTAAATACACGTTCGAGGCACTAGAAATTCAAGCTACGAAAGCTATTTTTGCGCTAAAGCAATATCTCATTAGTTTTCCGTATATGAATGTTAAACATACGCTTGATCTTTTTGATAAATTAATTTTACCAATCTTAAACTACGGTGCATCCGTATGGGGGTTTTCAGATAGTGAAAGACTTGAAAGAGTCCATACAAAATTTATTAAACAAATTCTAAAAGTGAAATATCAAACGCCAAATTACTTTATTTACGGTGAAACAGGCAGACTCCCACTCAAAATTCAAAGATTACCTCTTATCATCAAATTTTGGTTGAAAATTACAAAATGCGGAGAACAAAAATACATAAAACAAATGTACAATCAAATGATATATGACATAAATAGGGGCATAAATAGTAACCCTACGAAAAGCAATTGGGCATCTAAAATAAGAAACCTATTAAACACCACAGGGTTTGGATTTGTTTGGATAAATCAAGGGGTAGAAAATACTAACGCCGGCATTTGTCAAGACATTCACGCAAAGAATTAAGGATATTTTTATTCAGAACTGGGAATCAGAGTTAGAAAACATGCCAAAGGCAGATACTTATTATCTCATACGATCGTTCAAACTTCAGAGCTATCTAACCATTGTTACCATTAAATCACACAGATTCGCTTTAGCAAAATTAAGACAGTCAAGTCATAATTTAGAAATTGAACAGGGTAGATGGACAAAACCATTTAAGATACTTAGATCCGAGAGAAAATGTAAAGTATGCAAGGTATTAGAAGATGAGTTCCATTTTGTTTTGCAATGCCCCCAATATTTAGAATTAAGACAAAAATATCTCTCTAATTATTTCTGGGTTAACCCAAGTAAACACAAATTTATTGAGCTTCTAACCAGCGAACATTCCAAAACAGTTAAAACATTAGCAGCCTATACATATAAGAGTTTCGAGCTGAGAAAAAATACCCTTTACAAGTAGTTACCACGTACGTCACTCAATACAACAAATTTCAGATTTAAAAAGTCATACGCAGGGTTTTCATTTCGTTTCGGTCAAACCTGTGTGATATGACTACTTTATCAATATCAACAGCAACGCATTTGTATGTGTGTGGGAATGTGTATATATGAGTGTACATGTACATGTATGCATGTCTGTATGCGTGTATGTATGTGTATAAATTACATGTATGCATGTCTGTATATGTGTATGTATGTGTATAAATCCTTTTTGAAGATCAAAGTTACCTCTTAGAAAGTTAGTCTGTATATGTGTATGTACATGTATAAATTCTTTTTGAAGATCCAAATTACCTCTTAGAAAGTTTTACAAGTCCTCACTTTTCTCCATCTTTTCTCCATCTTTTCACTCTCCATTTTTCAATCTCTTTCCTCCTTTTTACATGTTATTAATCGCAATTTTTCCGGAAAATGAAACGCTTATATTTTGTAATACATTTGTAAGAAATGTATACTATGTTCATTACTGTACATCATGGACTGCCATGTCTTATTGTGAATAAAGATAACTAACTAACTAACTAACTATAATTTAATAGCATCGAGCGAAACAAACAAAAGCTTTACAATTTGATACCGTTTTGTATGGGACTATTTTGTGCGGAAGTTTACAAAATCGCTGCATGCTCAAAATTTTGTTCATGGAGTTATGAATATTTTTTTTCGACCAATCAGAACGCTCGTTTTTGATAGACGAAACAAAAAATTAAATTATTACACATTTAAGACAGTAAGTGAACTTAAACTTTGACATTCGTCGACGAAGCGTTTTGTTGGCGACTAATTAAACGTTGTTAAATCTGCTTATTCAAGATAGGAAAATAATAGCTCCAACTATCCTTTTTTTACAAGCTGACCGTATATTTTACCAAAGCGCGCCGTTTAATATCTAAGTTGAGCTCCTGTTAGAGCTCAATGGGCGAAGCGAGCGATACGCCAATTAACCAATCGCTGGCCCTCGCACACTTGCTCTGTTGCAACGCCCATCGACTCCGACAGGAAGTCTCGCTTCGATTTTAAAATGTTTTACACAACGGCGGCTGTTTTCAAAGTTCAAAACTCAATTCCGGGCTGAATGAATGATTCCATTGGTCGACTGATTCCTTGATTGACAGCTGTGATTGGTCAATTAGTATAGCTATCAAAAGACAAATTGATTGATTGAATGGGGTTCAACGCCACTTTTAACAGCAGTCAAAAGACATAACACAGGCATGTACCGTTGTTAAGAGCAACAATAATCATTTCCCGTGGTAAACAGGTAACGACTAATGATATGTCCCGGATCTTCTGATGAAGTGGCATAAATGCCGTTAAACCATTACCAGACGGCAAAATTCAATGGATTTGCAGACGACAATTTAAAGTTTGTAGTATTGTAGATTATACAACTTACTGGGTAGAAAACGTAGTGGAAAATGAAGAAATTGCTTGTTGCAATTCTTTTTCTTGAGGGGCGTCGAAAAACGTCATTGTGTGGGAATTGGTTAAAAAAAATCCGCCTCAATATGACTGGACTAATGTTAAAAGTGGCGTAGAACCCCATTAAACGAGATGTGTTTGTGAAACACCATGCCCCCGAAACAGGAAGTCTTTAGAAACGGGTGATTTTTATTGAATTCTTTTTTTTGTTTTAGGGAAAAGGGTTAAAATTTTGACCTTGACCTTGATGAAATGACCTTCCCCAGTTGTGCCTTATTGAGACCTATCTACATACCAAATATTAGCATTGTAACTTAATTAGGGATGAAGTTATAGAAAAATGTTTAGTTGGCAGGTTAAGTTTTGCAGACAGACAGACGGACAGACAGACGGATAGACAGACGGACAGACGGACACCGGTAAAACAATATGCCCCTGAACTATCGATGCGGGAGCATAAAAAAGGAGCGACCATAATCAAAATCACATTTCAAAAAGCAAAAATCTCAAAGAAATTGGCATATTTGTTCCAAACTCTATCAAAACTGATTCCAATTTTCCTGAAACTAATTAGAATTTTCTCGTTGGAGAAATAACATAGCATTAAGTGAGTATTCATCAATAACATATGTATACAATATAATCGATCCTTCTTTTACGTCACAAAAATTGCATTAGCAACCATTCTCTACCACTTTTTGGCCGCCCCTTGAGTGGTCGCTTATTGCAAAATTGCCGTTATGGTTACAGGAATAAATTATTCCCTGACCTGCACGTCGAAACAAATATATCTTCGTTTGGGCGAGCAAAATATCGTAACTACAGCTCTATTCAACATTTTGGGACAAAGATATTTAAAGATCTCCTTCCTTATTAATACCGGAACCTTAACAAAGGGCGTATCTTGGGGAAAGTGCAGGGATAAAATACGTCTCTTATGACAGTCCTGTTTGGTTCTCTAATCAGAAAGACATTTAGTTTATTAGTGTGGTCAGTCCAGGGATCACTTGCTCGAGTGGTCCGGTTCTAAATAGATGTACTGCACAGAATCTATTAGGCCTAGTAGTGCAAGTCTAAGTGGGAACTAGAATTGCCGCAAAGGGGACTCATACCCCTCACCAGCGCTTTGTCACTCAGGCAGCACAGTTGACCTTTGACTTATATTACCACAATAAATGGGGCACCTCCTTTGGGTCACGTACAACATGTGTATAGTGTCATGGTCCTAGGTCAAATGGATTATGAGTTATGAAACACTTTTCGATCAAAGTTCATTTGTGACCTTGACCTTTGACTTACATACCTCAAAAACCGTAGCCGGTACTTCATTAGGTCATTAGCAATAACTGTATGAAGTTTCAAGGTTGGATTTCAACCGGTTATTGAGTTAGAGCACGGAAACGGACGGAGACAGACATGGTAAAACCAATATACACCCTCTACTTCGTAGGTAAGGGTATAAAAACAGTATCAGTTAAAGTCGCCCTTTATCATTACACACATCAGTGATTCGGTTTTACCGCGATTATTTTCATGAATGGATTTACTTTCAGCTTTTTACTTTGTAGTGCGTCTGTCAACAATTCCTTTAACCACCATTCTCCTGAACCAGTGGGCTTATCTTCAAAAATAACTTAAACAAGAGCTTTGTGCACAGGAAACAGATGCCCCCAACGGTAGCTTTGATAATAACGAAGGGCAATAATTCCAAAATTATGCAAGCAAGAGTTGTGGTTCTTAAGCACTGCACATCTCCTCAATGAGGTCTATCCACCTAAGAAGTTTCAAGTTGATAGCTATTATACTTTCAGAGATATGCCCCGGACAAAATGTAAGTTTTTAAAATAACAAAGGACAATAACTTCAATTATGCAAGGAAGAGTTGTGGTTCTTGTGCACTGCACTTCTCCTTAATGAGGTCTGTCCACCTATGAAGTTTCAAGTTGATAGCTATTATACTTTCAGAGATATGCTCCTGACAAAATGTAAGTCTTTAAAATAACAAAGAGTAATAACTCCAAAATTATGCAAGCAAGAGTTGTGGTTCTTGAGCACTGCACTTCTCCTCAATGAGGTCTATCCACCTAAGAAGTTTCAAGTTGATAGCTATTATACTTTCAGAGATATGCCCCGGACAAAATGTAAGTTTTTAAAATAACAAAGGACAATAACTTCAATTATGCAAGGAAGAGTTGTGGTTCTTGTGCACTGCACTTCTCCTTAATGAGGTCTATCCACCTATGAAGTTTCAAGTTGATAGCTATTATACTTTCAGAGATATGCTCCTGACAAAATGTAAGTCTTTAAAATAACAAAGAGTAATAACTCCAAAATTATGCAAGCAAGAGTTGTGGTTCTTGAGCACTGCACTTCTCCTCAATGAGGTCTATCCACCTATGAAGTTTCAAGTTGATAGCTATTATACTTTCAGAGATATGCTCCGGACAAAATGTAAGTCTTTAAAATAACAAAGGGGAATGACTTCAAAATCATGCAAGCAAGAGTTTGTGGTTATTGTGCACTGCACTTCTCCTCAATGAGGTCTATCCACATGTGAAGTTTCAAGTTGATAGCTATTATACTTTCAGAGTTATGCCCCGGACAAATTGTAAGTCTTTAAAATAACAAAGGGCAATAACTCGAAAATTATGCAAGTAAGACTTGTAGTTCTTGTGCACTGCACTTCTCCTCAATGAGGTCTATCCATCTATGAAGTTTCAAGTTGATAGCTATTATACTTTCAGAGATATGCTCCGGACAATTTCGGGAGGGACGGAAGGACGGGAGTACGGACGGACAGACAAAGGCAAATCTATATCCCCCCCCCCACATTAAGTGGTGGGGGCATAAAAATCTTCTTTTCTGAAACCAGACAGCCTAGAACGTTGATATTAAATATGCAGCATCTCATACGAGACGGGACCTCAATCAAGTTTGTTCATATGATGCCCCTTGTGTCATATTTGAGATTTGGCCGTGCACACTCTATTCTAACATAAAAAGAAAGAAGGAAAACTTTTAAAAAATCTTCATCTCTGTAATTCTTCTTCTCTGAAAGCCCAGAGAAATGATGTTTGATATGTAGAACCTCTACAGGATTGTTCATGAGATGCCCTTTTGGTCATATTTCGGCTCCGCCCAGGCGCTCTATTATTTTCAAATAGAAAATCTTAAAATCCCCCTCCCTTCACACCCTATTTTAAATTGAAAAAACACCCCAAATCACAAAAAATCTTTAAATAGCTTCTCCATCAAAACCAGAAACTTTATAACATCGATATTTGGTATGTAGAATCTCCAAGTGAGCTCGTATAAAATTTATTCATGTGATACACTTTTGGTCATTTTTGAATTCCATCTGGGTTTCTTACCTATTCACAAAGAAATTAAAGGAAATGCTGAAAGTATTATTTTTGGACTCGTCCAAAACACACCTTAACTTATATATAAACCAAGAAGAAAAACGCCATTCAGATTCTTCCCATGACAAGTCACCAAGCTTAAAAAGTTCATGTAATGTATGGTGTTACCAACTGGATTCTCTTCAAAATTGTCCTGTGTTTAATATTCCCAAGCTGTATCTCACGTGATCGCTTTAGGGCCAAATGTCTATCCTGTTCAAAAAGTACTCCACAAATTACTACGAGAAATTATGAATCAATCCCAGTGCCACGATACATACTTGCATATGATTTTCAGGTTCCTAGTAGTAAAGAGAGAATTCTGTCAAGTCAAATATTACAGTCAGGCACAAAACTGCAATGAAAAACTCCACTTTTTATTTTTCATTGCTTTAGATCTTTGACCCATTTCCACACAACAAAAATTTAGACTGGTCCATATTCAAAGAAGCTGCAGACGAAAATTACAAGTTGTTGAAATTTTAAACAAGAGACCCATGAGGGCCTGAGACGCTCTACTGGTTATCAAGTTTTCCGTTAAAGAAATCTGATATTTAAGGAAGTTTATTACTCAAAGAAGAATGCATAAAAAAACCCAAAAAAACTGGACTTTATCCCCTTTATATTTTTGAGCAAATTTTCATCAGAATCTGACAATAATTGTGGACTTTATCACATAAATAGGGTGGTTTTGAATGAAAATTAATAAGGCCCCTTTTCCTGTGTTTTCTGATAGATCAATTTCATTCCAAAAGGAACTTTCCTTACAACCCTACAATTGTCCTGTGAAATTTAAAAGACAAATTGATAATTATTGTGATCTTCATCACATACACAAGAATGTTTTGAATGCTAATATGTAAGACTCCTTTTCTTGTGTTTCGAATGCAACAATTATACCATGCATCTCTGAAGAGAATCCGATAAAACTGTTGACTTTATTGTGTTAACAAAGATATTAAAATCAAGTTCTCATAAGGCCCCTTTTCCCGTGATATTTTACTGTTGGTTTTATCATTCTGTGAAAGTTAAAAATTGAATTTGATGAAATATTGGGACTTCATTATGTTTACTAGAATATTTAAAAAAAATTCATACGGCCCCTTTTTACATGAAACTTGATGGATTGTACCCAGTTCTGAAAAGAATCATTTAAATGATTGTACAATCATTTTGTGAAATTTTGAAGTGAATCCGGTGAAATCAAGGGACATCATTGTGTTAACCAGAATATCTAAGAAAGTTTTTCATAAGGCCCCTTTTTAAGTGACACTTGCCATAATCAGATCAACTGTCAAAATCAACAATTGTAATGATGGTACAATCAATCTGTTTAATCTGTGTTAATGAATTTATAGTGAAATCTTCATAAGGCCCCTTTTCCCATGATACTTTATTGGACAAACCAAATTTCAAAAAAACAATTCTAATGAAGGTACAATCATTCTTTAAAAGTTAAAGAGAATCAATGTAAACAGTGGACTGAATTGTGTCAAGAATTTTTGTAATAAAATTTTCATAAGGCCCCTTTTCCCATGAAACTTAACAAATCAGACCCAATGTACAAAGGAACAATCCTAATGATAGTTTGAAGAAAATGATAAAGTCTGAGGACTTTATTGTGATAATGATGTTTTGTAATAAAATTTTCATAAGGTCCCTTGTGTCACTTAACCGATCAGACCCAATTTACAGAGGAACAATCCAAATGATAGCACAATCATTCTATCAAAGTTTGAAGAGATTCTAAAAAAGGCTGAGGACATTCTCGTGTTAATGAGGATTTGGTAATAATTTTTCAAACAGCCCCTTTTCCTATGATACTAGACAGATCAGATCCTTTTTGGAAAGGAACAATCCTAATGATGGTACAAACATTCTGTGAAAGTTTGAACAGAATCCGATGAAAACTGCAGACTTTATCTTGGAGTAAAGATTTTAAAATAAAATTTTCATAAGGCTCCTTTTCCTGTGATACTTGAAGGATCAGGTCTCATGGCAGCATCAACAATCGTGATTATTGTACAATGAATCTGTGAAGGTTTGAAGAAAATCCAATGAAAGCTCTGGACTTGGTTACAAGGATTATAGATAAAATTCTCAAAAGGCCCTTTTCCCATGATAATAGACAGATAAGGCCTAATTTGAAAAGAAAGAATCCTCATGATGGAACAATCATTCTGTGAAAGTTTAAACAGAATCTGATGAAAACTGTTGACTTTATTGTGGTACAATGATTTTAAAATTAAATTTCATAATGCTCCTTTTTCTGTGATACTTGACAGATTAGGTCTAATGTCAACATCAACAATAATTTTTATTGTACAATTATTCTGTGAATGTTTGAAGAAAATCCGATGAAAGCTCTGGACTTGGTAACAAGGATTTATAAATGAAATTTTCATAAGGCCCCTTTTCCCATGCTTCTTGACAGTTCAAACCCTGTTATGAAAATAATGATCGTTATGACCTTACAATCATTCTGTGAAAGTTTCAACAAAATCTGATCAAGGCTGTGGGCTTAATTGTGTTAACAGGGATTTTCCAATTGAATTCTCATATAGCTCCTTTTCCCACGTTACTTGATGGATCTGAACCAATTCCAAACGGAACTATACTTACAAAAGTATATTTATTCTGTTTGAGTATAAAAACAACCACATGAAATCTGTGGACTTAAAAGCTTTCAGTTTTTTTTAATTGAATTTTCCTAAGGCCCCTTTTCCTATGTTTCTCAATGGATCATACCCAACTTGAAAGGAACAATCCTTATGATGGTACAATCATTCTGTGAAAGTTTGAAGTCAATCAGGTGAAATCTAGGGCCATGATGTGTTAGCTAAGATTTTTTTATAAAATTTTCATAGGGCCCCTTTTCCCATGAAACTTGATGGATCAAACCCACTTCCAAAAGGAACAATCGATTTAATGTAATAACCATTCTGTGAATGTTTTAAGAGAATTTGTTGAAAACTGTGGACTCTATTGTGTTTACGAAGATTGTTTAAATCAGATTTTCATCAGGCCCCCTTTTCCCGTGGTCCTTGACTGATCATTCCCAATTTTGAAAGGAACAATCCTCATGATGGTCCAATCATTCTGTGAAAGTTTGAAGAGAATCCGATGAAAACTGTAGACTCTAGAGTGTTAACATAGATTTTTTAAATAAATGTTAATTAGGCCCCTTTTCCCATGTTTTCTGAAGGATCCTACCAAAATTTAAAGGAACAGTCCTTATGATGGTGCAATCATTCTGTGAAAGTTTGAAGAGAATCTGATGAAAACTGTGGACTCTAGATTATTAATGAGGATTTTTATTAAATTTTCAAAGTCCCCTTTTCCTGTGTTTTATTGACAGATCATACCCAATTTCGAAAGGAACAATCCTTGTGATAATACAAGCATTCTGTGAAATGTTGAAGAGAATCTGATGGAAACTGTGGAGTCTAGAGTGTAGACGAGGATTTATTAATAGATTTTTCAATTTAGTTTTAAAATCCCCTTTTCCCTTGTTTCTGGACGGATCACATCCGATTCCGAAAGGAACCATCCTTATGATTGTACAATCATTCTGAGAAAGTTTGAAGAGAATCCGATGAAAACTGTAGACTCTAGAGTGTTAACAAGGATTTTTAATTTAAGTTTTTATTGAATTTTCATAAGGCCCCTTTTCCTGTGTTTCTTGACGGATCATACCCACTTTCTGAAGGAACGATCCTTGTGTTGGTACAATCATTCTTTGAAAGTTTGAATTGAATCTGATGAAAACTATGGACTCTAGAGTGTTAACAAGGATTTGTAAATTAAATTTTCATAAGGCCCCTTTTCCCATGTTTCTTGGCGGATCTGACCCAATTTCGAAAGAAACGATCCTTATGATGGTACAATCATTCTGTGAAAGTTTGAAGAAAATCCGATAAAAAGTGTGGACTCTAGAGTGTTAACGAGGATTTCTAATTAAATTTTAATTAAGCAACTTCTCCCATGTTTCTTGACGGATCTGACCCAATTTCGAAAAGAACAATCCTTATGATGGTACAATCATTCTGTGAAAGTTTGAAGGGAATCAGATAAAAACTGAGTGTTAACAAAGATCTTTGAATAAAATTTTCATAAGGCCCCTTTTCCTATGTTTCTTGAGGAATCGCCACCGTCATAGCGCAGTTGGTAGCGCGTCGGACTATCATTCAAAGGGTCCCGGGTTCGATCCCCGACGGCGGCAAAACTCTTTCCGACATTTGTCTACCACCAATGGGCAGATAATCGTAAGCCTATGTGGGATAGCAGCTGGAGGCTAGGAAAGGGTGTAGTGGTAGTACTCAGTGGTGCGAGAAATACCAGGAATCCATTGTTAGGTGCTCCAGCCGCCGCGATATAACTGAAAGATTGTTAAAAGCGGCGTTAAACCCCATTCAAACAAACAAACATTCTTGAGGAATCATGTCCGATTCCGAAATGAACAATCCTTATGATAGTAGAATCATTCTGTGAAAGTTTGAAGGGAATCCGATGAAAACTGTTGACTCCAGAGTGTTAAAGAGGATTTCTTAAAAGATTTTTCGATTGAATTTTCATAAGGCCCCTTTTCCCATGTTTCCTGATGGATCTGACCAAATTCCCAAGGAACGATCCTTATGTTAGTACAATCATTCTGTGAAAGTTTAAATACAATCTGATGAAAACTGTGGAGTCTAGAGTGTTAACTAGGATTTTTTAATTAAATTTTCATAAGGCCCCTTTTCCCCTGTTTCTTGACAGATCATACCCATTTTCGGAAAGGAACGATCCTTATGATGGTACAATCATTCTGAGAAAGTTTGAAGAGAATCCGATGAAAACTGTGGACTCTATCGCGTAAACGAGGATTTTTAATTGAATTTTTAATTGAATTTTCATAAAGCCCCTTTTCCTGTGTTTCTTGACAGATCATATCCATTTTCGAAAGGAACGATCCTTATGATGGTAAAATCATTCTGTGAAAGTTTGAAGAGAATCCGATGAAAACTGTGGACTTTATTGCGTAAACGAGGATTTTTTAATTAAGTTTTAATTAGGCCCCTTTTCCCGTGTTTCTTGACAGATCTGACCCATTTTCGAAAGGAACGATCCTTATGATGGTACAATCATTCTGTGAAAGTTTGAAGAGAATCTGATGAAAACTGTGGACTCTATCGCGTAAACAAGGAAAAGTCCAACGGACGGACGCACGGACGGGAAAAACCATCGCTTTAGCTCTAGTTGCCTTCGGCCAGTAGAGCTAAAAACTATGGTTTAGAAAAAGAAGATTTTTATTTATATTTAAGCTTTCTTTCTTTATCTCTAGGTAAAACCCTGAACCCGCATTACAGGGCATATTTTGATACCAGAATAACTCGAGTACCATAAGGCTAATATTGTAAGGAAAATTTGAAATCTCTCTTGGCTTCGAAGGAGTTTTTTTTCTTTCAGTAGCCATGGCAACAAGTATTCTTTAGCGATACAAACATACTGATTCTTTTATTGATTGAATGAGTTTTAACGCCACTTTTAACATTATTTCAGCCATATCGCGACGGCTGGAGCACCTAACAACGGATTCCTTGTATTTCTCACACCTGTACTAACACTACATTCTTTTCCAGCTGCTCATCCCACATAGGTTTACGATTATCCACCCAATGGTAGAAACTAATTCTCTGAAGAAGCATGAGCTGTGAATCATTTCTCTTAACCCATGTCATGCTGAATAAACCCTTTTCAGAATTGTATAAAAATCAAAGGGCTGAAAGCACTGGTAGTAATTGTTGATTTATCAATACCGAAATATTCCAGGTTCAGCATGATAAGGGTTAAGTTTGGCTGAATTCTTTTGGCTGGTTTATGAGTAGATTCTTTGTCATTATAAAAAGAAAGACAATATTACAAAATGTATGGCCAGTTACAAGTAACAAACAAGAGGCGCTTGAGAATCTGTATCGCTCCACAGGCCTGATTGCACTTTTTAAGTAGATGGTGTTCAATATAAACTGAATCATCTTAGCCATGTCTAGTCTCTGAAATCTTCAAAATAGTTCTAGAGGAGCATCTCAAACTTTTCATTGTTTTAACAAAGTTTAAGTCAAGTAAAATTAATTTCCTACGTCAGACGGAAAGGCATTAAAATTTTTTTTAAAATGATCACTGTATACCATATATTAAACATAAATCAGCACTGTAAAAGCCACGTTTTCAACTGATCAAAATTATATGAAGGAATCTGACAAAGAGTCACTGGAGGATCATTGAAATCCATCAAAAGGTTATTCAAAGCTGTCAGTATATATCATATATGGAAATGACCCCCTCCACTAAAAAGCTATGCTTCTCATCCAATCAAATTCATTGAAGAATTCTTATAAAAGGTATCCAAAGGACAAATCCTTTTAATCTTTTTTAAATCAATCTACTGGTTTCTGTGAAAAAAAAAATCAAAATTTTTCACTATATACAATACCATATAGCCCCTCAATTTTTAGTCCGATCAAAATTCTTTGAAGGAATCTGATAAAGGATCATTCCTGTGAAATTTGGTTGAAATCCATCTACAAGTTTCTGAATAGAAGATTTTCAAAGATTTCACCATATATGGAAATAAGCCCCACCTATTAAAGCCATGCTTTTCATACAATCAAATTACTTTGAAGTAATCTGATAAAGGGTCCACCAGGGATCATTCCTGTGAAATTTGGTTGCAATCCATCCGCTAGTTTATGAAAAGAAGATTTTCAAAGCATTCACCATGGAGATTCCCCCTTCCCTAAAATTTAAGGCATGTTTTTTGTCCCATCAAATTTCTTTGAGATCATTTCTGCAAAATTTGGTTGAATTCTGTTCAGTACTTTCTGAGGAGAAGGTATTTAAAGAAAAAAGTTTACAGACAGACAGACAGTGAAATTTGGTTGCAATCCATCCGCTGTTTTTTTAAAAGAAGATTTTCAATTCAAAGCTTTCACTATGGAGATTCACCCCACCCTAAATATTTGAGGCCTGTTTTTATCCAATCAAATTTCTTTGAAGGAAACTGATAAAGGGTTACCCAGGGATCATTTCTGCAAAATTTGGTTGAATTCTGTTCAGTACTTTCTGGGAAGAAGATATTTAAAATATAAGTTTACAGACAGAGGCAAACTGGAACCATGCGATTACAATAGCCCGCTGGCTTTCAGCAAGTGGTTTTAAAAAGTAAATACAATTGAATTAGCTGTAGTTATTACATTTACGATAAAATGCTTCACATAAGTCAGAATCCAAGGTTCACTCCTATTCTAAAATTACATTGACCCATTCCCACTCAATGACCCTTTTGAACTCCCTTCAAGAAAAAAATTTTGGAAAACATTGTGTAAAATGAAGAAATTGCTTGTATCAAGCAATTTCTTCATTTTACACTTTGTTTTTTACCCAGAAAGTTGAAAAATTCTAAAAATTTGAAGAATTTAACTTGTCATCAGCAACTCCTTTGATTTGGACCAGTCTAAAATTCTGCGGGCTGGTAAAGGGTTAAATCAGTGTTCAATCTAGCTTTGTATCATAGGGGGCCCAATGGGCCCATGGCTCTTGGTCAAGGGGGTCATGCGATACAAATACATAGACAAACTATTTAATTACAAGGTTTTAAATGTAACAAACCATAACAATTTGATAATAAATATATTTTTTTGAACGAATTAAATCTACTAGAAAAAGTTAAGACAGTATTTCCATGACTTCATTCAGAGAAGTGTTATTGAATGTGTGATTGAAGTGTGCCATTTGGGCCCAGTCTTCATTTTGAAGGGGGTCATTTTGGATTTTAGAGGGCCATTTTAGCCATGGCCCCCTCTAGATTGAACACTGTTAAATGTATATTTTGATTGGTCTATAACTTTTATTTTACTATAACTATTTGTCAATTAATACATCACAGCAAATTTTTCCAAATTCTTCACGCTAAGTTCAGCTTTAACCCATTCCCATAGTGACGCTTTTGGGAAAACATTGAGTAAAATGAAGAAATTGCTTGTGACAAGCAATTTCTTCATTTTACACAATGTTTTCTACACAGAAAGTTAAAAAAATCTAAAATTTCATTAATTTTTAATTGTCGTCTGCAACTCCTTTGAGTTTGGACCAGTCTAAAATTTTGACGTGTGGGAATGGGTTAATAATTAATAAGCTCTAAAAGTTTATTCTGAGTTATGATAGATTGTCATACTTGTTTACAAAATTCTAGTAATAAACTATGCTCACATAGCACTTCCAAATACTGTTAATGAAGACCTTTTAATGTCACACAGATACAGTCATCTAGAAATCAGAAATCTCAAATTTCTGAATACGTCTTGTGTCATTTCAAAGTCCCATCTATATCCCTTCTTTGTTTCATATAAATCTGAATGTTTATCATGAAGTATCAAAACAACAAAAATGTTTAATGGCAGCAAATGTCAGAGTTTAAATCTCCATTCAGGGCTGAATAATTAATTTGATTGGGCAATATATTCCTTGATTGACAGCTGAAATTGGTCAAATATAACCTGATTTACCCACATTTGACACTTATCTGATTAAATTTTTTGTCGATGTTTGTCAAAGATGTGAAACAGCATGTCACTGTAAAAGTATCTTTTTTCTATAAAAACAATGCTTTTGTTCCCCCCACCCCCCCATTGAAAGATATTAACTTTAATCATTTCTCTATTCAGATAATGCATCAAAGCTGACATCAACGCAAAACCAGTCTACAAATAGTGTTTAATCCGAGGTAGAAAACTTGTTTGACAGCCGATGATTATTTACGTCAAACTTCAGTTATCTTGAGCTATTTGCAGGAACGGCAAAAAACCCAGGTAAAGAGTGTTGACTGTATATGAAAACCTTAAAGATGGGCTCAAACTAAGTAAACAATGAAATAACTGTTTCCTTGTTATGTGAGTTACATTCGTTTGTTTGAATTGGGTTTAACGCCACCTTTAACAATTTTTCAGTCATATCGCGGCAGATGGAGCACTTAACAATGGATTCCTGGTATATCTCGCACCAGTACCACCATTACATCCTTTCCTAGCCTGCAGCTGCTATCCCACTTAGGTTTATGATTATCCACCCATTAGTGAGAGACAAATGTCGGAAAGAATATGTGCCGCCGTTGGGGATCGAACCCATGATGCCCCATGATTGAAGATTTGGAGTCTAATGCACTACAAACTGCGCTATGTCGACATTGTGAGCGTGGTACAAGCAGCTTCTTCATTTTCCACAATGTTTTCTACCCCAAAAGACAAATATTTTTGAAACTACAATTACTTTAAATGTCGTAATTGAACTTCTTTCAACTTTGACCTGTCTAAAATTTTGTCAATTAGAAATGGGCTAAAAGGGACTATCCAAAAAGTGGAAAGCATATACCTGTTAGTCATTATCTTATATTTTGACACACGAAAGAAAACAATACTTAGAAAACCAGTATGAAAATAGGAGAAATTGTGGCCACAATGTTATTCATCCTAAATAGACTTGCCTGAATTTTTGTAATAAAGTAATGGGTTAACTTTGTCTGACTGCACAGTCTCACATTCATTAAATTTTCTGAACATAGAGAAAAATAATAACAATTCTGCATTTTGTAGCAAGAAAAGAAAATGGCTGTAGGGAAACATTTTCGAAAATAAGGAAATAGGTATCCTATGGTATCCTATAGGTACCCTTTCATGTTCTGCAAAATTTTACACCTGTCCAAGTTCAAAGGTTTGGCGGAAGCAAACTTTAAAGTGGATTTAATTTGAAAACTAACCATTCAGCAGGGTAGAAAATATTGTGGAAAAGAAGAAATTGCTTTAACAAGCAATTTCTTCTTTTTCACAATCTTTTCTCTAGAATAAAAACATGGGGACATAGAAACCAGGGATAGTAAAGAAATGGATTAACTAATGTCTCCTTTTCTCACAATGCTCTTTTCCCAATATGGCACTAATATATTAACTGAATTGTTATCAGTAACTAATTATTCTGACCAACATAAGTTTGTGTTGTCCAGTAATGGGTTAGCCTGACCCAATCGCTTTTCCAAATACATGTATGTACATTATAACTGAATTCCCCGATTGACCCTTTTTGTTAAAAATTTGGCCTTAGGCCAGATGTTTATTCATAAAATCCACCATTCTTTTAAGGGCAAGTTCGCAGGCATCTTTGTTGTAGTTCCCAAGTGGTCCAGTTGGATTCGTAAATGCGTGTCCGCAGTTACCGTACATCAACAACTCAAAATCAGATCGGTGTTTCAATTTCTCCAACAGCCCAAATGCATCTTTCGGTGAGGAAAACCCTGTCAACTCGTCTACTGCTCCAAAATGGGCCTGTACGGGTATCTCTATTTTACTGACATCAAAGAACTCGGCAGATGGTATCCCATAAAACGGTGCCGCAGCTGATATTTCTTTGACGCTAATTGCTGCGGCTAAACTCAATGCTCCTCCCATACAAAATCCAGTAACTCCAACCTGAATTGATATTAACCCTTTCCTGTACAATCCCTGGTTTTTGTGTCCTTGTGATTTTATATGTCAGAAATCATTGTGGGAAAAGAAGAAATTGCTTGTAACAAGCAATTTCTTCTTTTTCCACAATATTTTCCACTCGTTAGGTTGATTACTTTTCAAACTGCATTCACTTTTAAATACAGTCTGCAATTTCTTTGACTTTGGACAAGATTAAAAAACAGGAAAGGGTTAAATATTGTTAATATCTTATGGGTTTTACAGACAAAATTTTAGACTGGTCCAAATTTAAAGTTGCAAACAACATTTCAAGTTCATAAATTTTAATATTTTGTTTTCAGGGTAGAAAACATTGTGGATAATGAAGGAATCGATTGTTACAAACAATTTCTTCATTTTCTAGAATCTTTTCTACCCAAAAGATCAATATTCTTAAATTTCACCTACTAAACATGAGCTGTCAGTGGAGAGCACCACTCTACTATTCTGAATGCTGGATAGTAACAGCAATTCAATGTTGACATTAGGCATAAGTCAAACAAGAATTTCTAAGTCGAACTTGAGCTGGTCACAGTCATGTGACAACTGCCCCCAAAGGACAGGGTCAAGCATGTGGCACTTTGATTTGTTTTGTAACACAACCACATGCATTTGTGATCTATTCGTCTGGGTTTTAATAAATGAAATTTTAATACATATAATTTCTATAAATACAGAATGAAATCGAGAAATGCATTATGGACGAATTTTTCTGAGGTCAAAAGTAGGTCAAAGGTCAAGGTCACTGGGTCAAGGTCATGTAAAGTGGTCCACCCAATTAAGCATCTGTCCAAATATGGAAGCAATCCATTGAAGAATAAGAGAGTAAATACAATTTAACCATTCCCGATGCAATTTCACCATTCTGGACGCCCCTTTGACCCCAGATTGTGACCTTGATCTTTGAGATAGGAACCTGGGTCTTTTTCCAATCACGTCGTCTGAAGGTGGTGAACATTTGTATGAAAGATATTTGTACCTGCATGCATGATTATAGAAGTTACAGAGCAGACACGGCAAAAAGTCCCCATTTTTTACCTTTGCCCCCAGATTGTAACCTTGATCTTTGAGATAGGAACCTAGGTCTTTTTTGCAACACATCGTCTTATAGAGATGAACATTTGTGCAAAGTTATATTGAAATCCACTATTGCATGTAGAGGTTACAGAGTGGACACGAAAGTTGGACGGACGTACGGGCGGACAGTTTGATTACTGTATGCCTCCCCTTGGAGGGATAAAAAGGGTTAAAATTTCACAAAATGAATATCCGAGTCATGAATCTTTGCCTCAAAGATGATATGCTGGTCACAAAGACTTGCGCAAAGTTTCGAAGCAATAGAATAGGTAGAATGAGAATTATTGACGATACATGTTGCATGACAGTTGCATGTAAAGTTTAACCAAGAATTTCGAAGGACAAAAAAGAGAAGAGCTTGAAAAATTGCCAAATAGAGTATCAATATATTGAATAGGAACATTAACCCATTCTCACTAAATAACACCTTTTGACGACTCTCAAATAAACTCAATTGGGAAGACATTGTGTAGAATAAAGAAATTGCTTGCAACAAGCATTTTACTCAATGTTTTCTACAAAGAAAGTTGAAAAAATCTAAAGTTTCAATTACTTGAGATGTCGTCTGCAACTGCTTTCAATTTGGACCAGTCTAAAATTTTACCGTCTGGTAATGGATTAAAGGGAGTTCGGGTATTGACCATCTGCTGATCCTGAAAAAACGTAATTAGGAATTAGAAAGAGTGGGATATTACAACATTAACCCTTTCCTGTTTTGTAAAATTTAGACCTTTCCAAATTCAAAGCTTTTGCAGATGAAAATTTAAGTTGGATTTATATGGAATAATATGGTAGAAAATACTGTTGGAAATTGTTACAAACAATTTCTTCTTTTTCTACAATGTTTTCTCAATCATAAAAAACAGGAATTTAACAGGAACAGGAATTCTGTACTTTTGTTCCCCCAATATTTGTGTTGGTATCAGAAAACAAGACTTCTGTTGTAAAGGTTGAAATAAGACCACGTAGCTGCTTATACAAATTAGTAAAGCTAAGTGAAAATCTTATTGTATGTGTTGCACATATCAATCAAACAGGAATTAACCGATTACCAGCCAAGTTAACCCATTACCAGATAGCAAAATTTTAGACTGGCCTAAATTGAAAGAAGTTGCAGACGACAATTTAAAGTTAATGAATTTTTTTCATTTTTCAACTTTCTGGGTAGAAAGTATTGCGGATAATGAAGAAATAGCTTGTGACAATCAATTTCTTCATTTTCCACATTGTTTTCCAAAGCTTTTTTCCTGGGGTGGGGGGAGGCTTAAGGAGTCACTGAGTGGGAATGGGTTAATTGTCTATTTTTCTTACCTTTTTACATCCTTTGCTAAGGAGAAACTGGGCAGCCCCTTGTATGTCTTTAATGGCCCCAGGCCAGTCCAAGTCATTCATCAGGTGCCCTGCTTCTTCATGGTTTGTAGCCACCTGTCCTCTGTAAAGGTCAGGGGCCAAGGTCATGAAGCCACCAATGTCACCAATCAATTTAGCTTCTTGCTTCACTTGTTCATTTAAACCCCACCATTCCTAAAAAAATAAAATGTTCCTTACTGAACATTTACATCAAGTGTTTGTTGTTTTTTAATCTGTAAAACCAATAGATTGACCCTTGTCATGCTGAATAAAATCCTTGTTCAGAATTACATTAAAATCAAAGGACTGATTGCACTGTAGGTCTGGTTGTCAGGCTCAATATTTAGTTTGGAAATTGACCCTATGGACAATTCTGGCTTGCAGAGGACAAACAGGTGGTGAAGACTATGATCAGACTGCACATATGTGCAGGCTGATCTTTGTCTACGCCTCCTGCCAAATCAGGAATCTTTGGGTATCAGCATGAGAAGGGTTAAGTGTGTGTCCAAAACAACAGTTTTACTGTCTTTGAATTTTATTATCAAGAGAAATATTCTGGGAAGTAAAGAATTTTTATCAACCATTATTTCCATGAATTTTTCACTAGTTCAGTTCAACAATGGGGTAAATAAGCAAATAGTTACCAAGACGTTGACATAATGCAAGCAATTTCCTCATTTTCCACAATGTTTTCCTAATGGCTTTTCTTGAGGGACATCAAAAAGGTTTCACTAGGAGGCCTGTAATACATGTGATAGGCCAGAAGCCTGATTGTAGTCCAAATTGCTGAAATTTCAATCAAGAACTGTTGAAAGAAATTGATTGTCGCATAGGATATTTGTATTTCCTAATGTATTATCTATTCTTTTAGGTCATTTTGTTGCATTTTGAACTGTTGATTGCACATTCGTCAAATGAAAACACGCCTAAAATTGTGTAACCTCATAAAGAAATCAACTCCTTACAATATAATCCCTTTTATGGCCCTACTGCTAAATAAATATACCAAAGAAAATATCGTGGGAAAAGAAGTAATTACTTGAAACAAATATTCATCCTTTTCTAGCTAAATTTGTACAGTTTGACTCCTGGTTTTCAATCCATGTCTGCAACCTCTTGGTTAACCTAAAATATTATTGTCTGGAAATGGCTCAATTTGTAACAATTTTGCTAAATGGTAACCTGAACTAACCTGAAGAACAATCAGTCCTTTTGTTGGCTTCATGTCTTCTCCCTGTATATGGCCAGGACATTTTCCCTTACAATTTTCAGACGTAAATTCAATATCAGACATTTTCTGAAAAAAAAGTTAGACGAGCTTCATTATAACATGACCTATTACTCAGGACTCAAATAAACCTTTTTTTGGTTTAACCCATTGGCAGATTCCTGGTATTTCTCACACCAGTACTACCACTACATCCTTTGCTGGCCTCCAGCTGCTATCCCACCTAGGTTTACGATTATCCACCCATTGGTGAGAGACAAATGTCGGAAAGGATATTTGCCGCCGCCGGGGATCGAAAAAGGAGCAAACAAGGTATAGACTAAGATCAGACTGCACATATGTGCGGGCTGATCTTTGTCTGCATCTCCTGCAAAAACAGGAATATACCGGGTTTAGCCTAACAAGGGTTAAATTGATACCATTAGATTGATAAAGTGCCAGAATTCTATTAATTCATTCGAAAGATTTAAGGCAATTTTTATAAATAGAGCATCAAATCAGTGCTCATAAAATACTGAGTTTATTTACCCTTGTTATGTTGAACCTGAATTATTCCTGATTTGGCAGGAGGTATAGACTTATGCACTTATGTGCAGTCTGATCTTATTCAACACCTACTGTTTTTCCAGTTCATTCCAGAATGGTTTATTAAATCAATTCTTAAAGGAATACTGATCCACATCCAGTGCTTCCAGCTTACATACTGACAAAAAATATTCTCTTCATCTCTTAAATGCATTAAATGAAAATGACAAGTTGGACTAATCTTTATCTAAATCATTTTGAGCAACAATCCAAAAGGCCCCTTCTTCTGTGTTTTCCGACAAATCCACTCTGTTTCTGAAAGGAACCTTCCTGATGACCCTAATATTATCCTGTGAAAGTTTCAAGAGAATTGAATTATGATTTTGGACTTTCTCAGGGCTTGAAAATTCTACTCATTGGCTTGTTCTAAACATTTGTTTTCCTTATTTGTCTATATATAAGTGCTTGATAGTGGGTAAACTTCAAAGGTGAATAGGGGCATAATTTTTTAAAAATTGCATTTAGAGTTATCCCCCTTTTTGCTCCTTTGACAGCGAATATATATTCCAAGTTTCAAGCAAATATATTCAGTTATACCAAAATTATTACAAAATGTAAATTTTTTCTGACAACAACAACAACTTAGACATGGACACAGACATAATATTATCAGGTTTTCTTAACCCATTACCAGATGGGAAACTTTTAGACTGGTCCAAATTGAAAGGAATTGCAGACAACAATTTAAAGTTGATGATATTTTGGATTTTTTCACTTTTCTGGGTAGAAAACATTGTAGAAAATGAAGCAATTTCTTTATTTTCCACAATGTTTTTCAAAGCTTTTTTTCTTGAGGGGCATTTTGTGTTGGAATTGGTTACATAGAAAAAAACGACCTTGAGAGAGATTACACATAAATACCCTTATGAAGTGTGAAAACTGGTACCCTAGTAATTGATATTTAACAGCTGTTGTCTTAGAAGCTACCAGTCTGTGTAATATAACCATTTGGGATCTCAAAGACACTGAAAAAAGTAATATCAATCACATTTAGTCAAGATATATTTATTGATTGATTGAACAGAGTTTAATACCCCTTTTAACTTTATTTCAGTCATATCGCAGAGTCATATCGCAGCGGCTGGAGCACGTAAAAATGGATTCCTGGCATTTCTCACACCAGTACTACCACTACATCCTTTCCTAGCCCCCAGCTGCTATCCAACATAGGTTTATGATTATCCACCCATTGGTGAGTGATGAATGTTGGAAAGGATATGTGCAGCCGCTTGGGATCGAACAGGTATCTAAATGATGCTGCCGGGGATCAAACCCATGACATCCAATGTTTGAAGATTAGGAGTTTTGGACAATGTTTTGTTAATTAAAAAAAAAATGAAATGTGTCACAGACATGGATAATCCTGCTTGTGATATTGTTTGTTACAAGCAATTTCTTCATTTTCCTCAACATTTTCCATTACTTTTGTTCTCCCAAAGGGGCGTAATAAAACAAAATTGTGTGGGAGGTGGTTAACTTTACAAAGTCAGGCCCAATTTCATGAGGTACAATTTATTAAAAAGATAACAAAAAAAAAAATCACAACAGACCAGCTGATTGATTGGTTATTTGCTTTTTGAAAAATATTTAATCCATTCCCACACAATGATGCTTTTTGATGTCTCTCAAGGAAAGAAATTGGGATATTATCGTGCAAAATGAAGAAATTGCTTGTAACAAGCAATTTCTTCATTTTACACAATATTTTCTACCCACAAAGATGGAAAAAACCTAATGATTACATTGCCATCTGCAACTCCTTTTAATTTGGACCAGTCAAAAAATTTGACATCTGGTAATGAGTTAAAGGGAGGTAACAATGTTCCTGAAACCTAGATAGAAAAAATTCTCAAATAACTTACAAATACGGTCAAACTAACATTTAATACTTAATATGAGAAAATTATTGTCTCCATGGTAATCTGATAGCTCTTTAGCGGTGTTTTGTGGTTTAATGTTCGGTAATGTGATATTTGTTGAACATGCAAATGAGGTTACCCTATTCCCTGTTGAATAAAATATAAAGGCAGAACTAGGACTTTAAGCTTTGCACTGACAGGGAAGCCTCTGCATGTTGCAGCAGCATGTAACAAACAAGAGGACCATGATGGTCCTTTATTGCTCACCTTTATATGATGTCTCTTGAGTTTATGATGTTATATGAAAAATATCAAAGCTCTGAGCCTTATGGTTTTGGAGGTTTTTAAATTTTTCTGTAATCCTACATAAATTTTACCCTTGTCATGCTGAACCCAGAATATTCCGGTTTTGGCAGGAGGTGTAGACCAAGATCAGCCTGCACAAAGTGCAGACTGATCTTAGTCTACACCTCCTGCTTGTACTTTTCCTGCCGTAGTTGTTTATGAAGTTAATTTCTAAAATAAATATTGACGTTTGAACATTCTATCAGTGCTTTTAGACCTTTGATTTTACAAAAATTCAGTATGGTAATTTATACAGCTTGACAAGGGTTAAGATCAAACAATATTGGGCTTTTTTTAGAGTTGAATAATTCTTTGAAATACCTTGGAAGGGGGTAAATAAGCAATGATATATACCAAATATCAAAACTTAAGGCCTTATTGGATGATTTTCAAAGATTTCCTTCTTTATTCATATGTTAACCCTTGTCATGCTGAATAAAAATCCTCTACAGAACTGCATTAAAATCAAAGGGCTGACAGCAATGGATGCACTAATTTTAGGTTGATAATGATTTTGAAAGATCATTTAACAAACAGCTTTGGTTTAAAAGAGACAAGCAGGTGGTGTAGACTAAGATAAGATAGCACATATGTGAAGGCTGATTTTGTCTATAGTCTACACCTCCTGCCAAAACTGGAATATTCCAGGTTCAGCATGGGAGTAAATCAGGGATTGTACAGAAAAGACTAATTTTCAGAGTATGTCAATTCTTTGATGTATTTAGGTATAGGGTCAATAGATATTGATTCATACCAAATATCAAAGCTCTAAGCCTTATGATTTGCGAGAAAAGGATAATCAAAGATAGCTTTGATTATTCCTATGGAAAATCAGGGAACACACTTATAAGGGCCAATTTTCAGAGAATTGTTAATTCAATGAAGCATTTTGGTAGAGGGTCAATAGGCAATATATCATATATACTAAGTATCAAAGCTCTTAAATTGGCCTTACAGTTTGGGAGAAGATTTTTAAGCTTTTTCATTCAGTTGCCATGGCAACCAGTGTTCTTCATAGATTTCATTTTGAAAGAGCATCACCCAAGGAACATTTTTGTGAAGTTTCATCAAAATGTGATGGGTAGTTCAGGAGGAGAAAATTATTTTGTAACTGTGAACAGACAGACAGACAGACAGACAGACATCCGCTGGACTACTTTCCAATCCCAATAGCTCTCTTTGAGCACTTCATGCTCAGATGAGATAAAATTATACAGCTGGTTGGCAACCTAAACCCTGTAACTTCAACTTGAATAAGCTGTAGTTATGACATTTAAGTGTCTTAACCCATTCCCACACAGTGACACTTTTGGACACCCCTCAGGACAAACCATGGGGAAAACATTGTGTATCAGTAAAATGAAGAAATTGCTTGTAACAAGCAATTTCTTCATTTTACACAATTTTTCCCATCAATAAAGTTGAAAAAATCTAAAATTTCATAAACTTTAAATTGTCTTCTGCAAATCCTTTCAATTTGGACCAGTCTAAGTTTTTGTTGAGTGGGAATGGGTTAACCAACAAACATGCATGAATGTCATAGTTCAAAGTTCACTTCTGGTCTCAATGAATTATTTGTTTGGTCAGTGACAGTCAATTATCTCAACCCTTGTCATGCTGAACCTGGAGTATTCCTGTTTTTAGCAGGAGGTATACATAAAGATTAGCCTTCACAGAAGCACAGTCTGATGTTTGTAGTACCTTTTAAGCCAGGGTTGTTTATGACATTTAATTTTCACAATAAGTAATAAATATAGTACTTTCAGTGCTTCCAGCACTTTGATTTTCATTCTGTTATTCAGCATGACTGATTGACCAATTGCATCTAACGATCAAGGTATCAGCCGACCAATTAAGTCATTTATTCAGACTGGACCTGAGCTTATAACTCCAACATTGGTCGCCATTTTGGTTCACCTTTTTCTTGGTTTAGTGACTTAAATGTCGTAACTACAGCTTATTCAAGCTGTTGCTATGACATTTAGGTTACTTTTTTATTACATGCTACTTGCAATAAATTTGGCAAAATATGGCTGGTTGAAAATTGAAACAGAACTTCCTGTCGATGTAAATGGGCAGGGCCTTGGGAGTCAGTTGGCGAGGCCAGTGATTGGTCATTTGACAGTGGACATGAGAAAATTATCCATGTAGAAAGAAGTTTGGGACAACAATTTTTAGTCAATGGAATTATAAAATATTTTGTCATTTGGCTTGTAACAATTAATTTCTTATAATTATCAAAAAGCTTTTTCCTGCGGAGGGTGAGGGAGCATCGAAAAGCTGGCTTTTGAGGATTAGCTCTTGTCATGCTGAAAAAAATCCTTTTCATAATTTGATGTAAATCAAAGAGCTGAAAGCACTGATATGCTACTTACAGGTCAATAGCTATTTTGAAAAAGAAAATTATATATAACTCTTGTTCAAAAGAGACAGGCAGGTGGTGTAAACTAAGTTCAGGCTGCACTAATTGACAAACATGTGTTGTCAGAGACCCAACCTTGTGTAGCTGCAGTTATGTAACTCTTTCTTTTTGGAAAGACATAATCAGACAGGGGATACGTTATTCCAGCTTAACCTTGATTTTTTTTTAATAACCCTTTTCATGCAGAATTAAATCCTTAATTAAATTTGCATTACAATCAAACGCCTGAAATCACTGAAAGTAGCTGCGATATCGTAGCCCTCTTTCTGATAATCTGCTGGTGCCAGCAGATTATCAGAAAGAGGGCTACGATATCGCAGCTACACTGGGAGCACTAGTTTAAGGTCAAAATTATTTATGAACATTAATTTCATGAACAACTCTCAGCTGAAGGAGTCAAACAGGTGTAGACTAAGATCAGACTGCACTTACATGCAGGCTAAGATCAAACAGCACATATGTGTATGCTGGTCTTAGTCTATACCTACTGGCAAAACAAGAATATTCTGGGTTCAGTATAACAAGGGTTTTTATAAATCATCAAACCAAGCGATTATCGTTATGCTTACAACTAATCGCTACACCGGCACTAACCGGAAAACGACGGATTCTTGCTGGTGCCCAGCTTGATAGGAGCCTCACGTGTTTTTTATGCGCGAATGATTCACCGGTTGGCCTAAAATACGAAATGGGGCGAAACGGCGAATTGGGTTTCTTTACATGCACTAAATGCAAAAACTGGTAAAACGTGATTTGCTTTTGTATTTAATGGGCTTTTTGAATGTTCTTAGCTCTACTAGCCGAAGGCCAGAAGGGCTGTAGCGATAGCCTTTTCTCGTCTTGCGTCCGTCCGACCGTTAACTGTTCCTTGTTTACGCGTTTTCATCGGATTCACTTCAATCTTTTCAGAATTATTGTACCATCATAAGGATCGTTTCTTTTGAAATTGGATCAGATCCGTCAAGAAACACGGGAAATGGGCCTTATGAAAATTTTATTGAAAAATCTGCACTTGTTGACACAGTTATAATCGGTTTCTCTTCAATCTTTCTCAGAATGATTGTAACATCATAAGGATTGTTCCTTTCGGAATATGGTCTGATCCGTCAAACACAGGAAAAGTAGCTTTATGAAAATTTTATTAAAAAATTTTAGTTAATGTAATAAAGTACACAGATTTCATCGGCTTGTCTTCATACTCTAACAGAATTCTTATACATTTGCAAGGTGACAATCCCTTTGGAAACTGGGTCTGATCCATCAAGTAACATTGGAAAAGGTGCCACATGAAAATTTAATTAAGAAATCCTTATTTATGCAATAAATCCCACAGCTTTGATCAGTTTTTTTTTTTTTTTTTTTTTTTTGTCGTTGTAAGGTTGAAAGGAACATTCTTTTGAAAATTCATTGAAAATTCCTTGTCACTAAGTTCAGAGCTTTTGTCGGATTTTTTTTCCAAACTTTAACGGAATGATTGCACAATTATAACGATCTTTGATGTTGACATCAGGACCTGATATGTCAAGCAACACAGGAAAAAGTGCCCTATGAAAATTTCATTCTAAATTCTTTGTACCACAATAAAGTCAAACGTTTTCAACAGATTCTTTTCAATGGTTCACAGAATGATTCTTCCGGGCATCAAAATAATTTCATAAAAAAATCCTTAACATAATTAAGTCTACAGTTTATGTCGGATCCTGTTCAAACTGTTTCAGATAATGTTTGTAACATCATTTGTAATTGTTTCTTTCCAAATTGGGACCGATCTGTCTAATATCATAGGAAAAGGGTCTGTATGAAAAAAAAAAAATAATAAAAATAATTCCAAATCCTCATTAACACACGAATGTCCCAAGTCTTTATCGGAATATCTTCAAACTTTAATAGAATGATTGTACCATCATTTGGATTCTTCCTTTGTAAATTGGGTCTTCTCCATTTGTAAATTTGGTTTGATTGGTTAAGTGACGCAATGAAAGGGGCCTTATGAAAATTTTATTACAAAAAATCATTATCACAATTAAGTCCGCAGTCTTTATCATTTTCTTCTAACTATCATTAGGATTGTTCCTTTGTTAATTGGGTCTGCTATGTTGATAACATAATATTTTGTAAATTGTTGCGATTATTTGACTTTAAATATAGCTCATGCTCGGCAAAATGGAGCTCTACAATCCTAAAATTCCGTAAGATGTACATTATGGAAAGTAAATTCAATTCATTTACATACGTTCAAGAAACAAGTAAGATGATTTCAGCCTCAAATGAATAACCATTTTTGGTGCCTACTAAAATGTTATGAGAAGTGGGGCGACTTTTTCAAAACTTTATATCATCGTGGCCTATTCTTAGATTAAAAGCACTCACGAAGTGGGTATATATGCGCTGTAACAACAGATGTTATCAGAAACGCATGTAATTGAATTCATGTATGTTATCAAAACATTTCAATACCATGTCTATTCTACATTATATTTCAGACAATGCATAAAATTTGTTTGGATTTCTGTAATACCAACAATGAGCACAAAGCTGAGAGAAGATATGTTGCTTAATATCCTACGTTAAAAATGTTTGGCATTCCCTTATAGAAATGGTACAAATCTTTTAATTCCTACCGTTACAATTTTGGCCATATTTCCACACAATTTAGATTTGCTAACAGCAAAATGATTGATTTTTGAACTCTATTTGAATTTGTATATATGGGAGACGTTAGTATTATTATTCGATGATTTCTTAATTGCTAAATATTAATTTTCTGATGTGCTTTAAATCATGGTGTAAATATATCGTACCTTGTTAATGAGTACCCAGCTACTTATTGATCTAATCTGTTTAACACTTAAACTAGGATCTACAAAAATGGTGATACTACACTTACCGTTAAAGATAAAATACATGGCGTATCTCCCTTAGCCCATCATCAGAATACGAAAATTTTAGACTGTTTCAAATCGAAAAAGTTGCAGAGGACAAATGAAGTGCACTAAAAACATGGTGAGAATAGTAGAAATTTCTTCTTCCTAGTGTCGGGAACGGGATTATGTGGTAATGGGTTAAATTTCGTCGTTGCTTGGTCCATTTCGTCCAAATTCGTGGTACATGGTCCAATAGGCATTTTAGGTCAACCTATAGTTGACAGCTTCAACATATCTACATCGAGGAGAGAGACTGTACACCAGTCTAGTGTGATGTGTTGTGACAAATTAAGGTTTCAAATTACTGAAACAAAATGGCCCATACATTATTAGTTATACGGTTTCTTGCCAGGGTATAATGGCGATTTATTAAGAGATGAAGAGAATATCTGTTGTTTTCGTGGAGGTATTAACCAAAAAAACTAATCACACAGTATGAATCGAGCGAAAAAAGCAAAACCCCACATCTTTTGATACCTTCTTGTATGAGACTATTTTGTGCGGAAGCATACAAAATAGCCGCGTGCTCAAAATTTTGTTCATCGAGTTATGAATATTTTTTCGACCAATCTGAACGTCCGATTTTGATAGATGAAACTAAATATTAAATTATTCCCGACTGGAGTAAATGATGTAACCCGAGCCGCATGCAAGAAACCGTAAAACGAATTTATCGTATTACCAAGTGTGAATCTAAATTCTCATCATCTTCGCAAGCCAAGGGTTCTAACTCCACATTGTTCCTTGTTTCGTAAGGAACAAAGTAGAGTTAGAACACTTGGCTTGCGAAGATTAATTTTCATAGGCTTCTATAGAACTCAATTTAAAACAAAATACCAATTCTCCCTAAGGTGCCTCTTATTTAGGGTTGTGACGTCATGTACTCCACGAAATAGGTTGACAGTTTCGGGAATGTTCAAAGCGTGGACAAACATGAAAAATAATCATTTTAATTGTGTTGAACAGTTTAGTGTACTTTAAATTAAGTTGGCTATTAAAGCATATGTGTATTTATGAGATTACTTGAGCTGTGGAATCACATTTTAGATCAACACTCCCTGAAGTTTGTTGGCGAACACTAACTGCTCTACTGAGAGCCCTGGGTTTAGATCCTAGCAGAGAAGATCTTACAGGTTTAAAGATCAGCTTGATTTATATCATAAATGTAATTTATATTTCAAAACAGTTTGACGTGATTTTGACAACGACCTTCTGTAATCTTCAAATTCTTTTAGTAAACAAAATATGATCAATGTGGCATTGAACCTTCAGTTGTCACATATATACCACATTAATGTAAAAAACGAACATTCAGGAAAAATACAACACAAAAGTGTCACTTATTTGAAAAAGTCCTTTTCACACAAAATTCATTGGACATGATCAACGAATACTCGCTTTAATGTGTTAAAATTCAGTTTTGCAATTGACGAAGTAGGAGTCACCCGGCCGCTTTCAATTTTTTTGTTCTTATCGCTATCGAGGCTTCTTGGGGAAAGTACAGGGGCGGATAATATCGTAAACCTAAGTGGGATGAGCAGCTGGAGGCTAGGAAAGGATGTAGTGGCGGAATTTGTGTGAGAAATACCAGGAATCCATTGCTAGGTGCTCTAGCCACCGCGATATGACTGAAATACTGTAAAAGTGGCGTTAAACTCAATTCAATAAATCAATTTATTTTCTATTTCATTCTTACATAGACAATAGATGTAGTTTTTAGTTCGGATTCGAGAAAGGAATTGTAACTTTCGTGCCAGTGACAATGTTGACATTACCGACGATGTAATACGTGATTGAATAGTATTTGGCTGCAATGGCCAAAAAGGTCGAGAATACTTAATCAACAAAGGCGAAAAGTCGACTATGGATAGGATTATCCAAATTGTAAAATCCATGGATATTGCCTCATGCAACTCAGCTTCATATTGATAACACTCAGACAAACGTTTAGGCTGTTCGCCAAAACAAACGATCTTCGACTAAACCCGGCATAACGCCAAACGAAGACAGGGCTTCAATCGACCTTCAAGCAGTGTGTGTGATGTTGTTACAATCACGACAGTGACAATGTTTGACCTTCAAAGGATACACGTTGTAGGAGATACAGAAAGATGAACCTATTTTCGAAAAAAAAATGTAAATCAAATAAGTTATAAATGAGAATTTGCGTGTAGATGTGAAGATTTGGAATATAGCGTAAACACGGTAAGCGTTTCCCCCCCTTCTACAACTTCACGAGACCGCTGCGACTCCTTATTTGTGACTCTCCAGATTTGTTCTAACTCCACAAAAATCAAACTTAAGGTTTTTACGGATAGTAGAGCCAATATAATGCTATTTAGATGTTAAAATCACTAGGCATTAAGACCATTCTTGAAATAACTGACAGCAAGTTGATCGCATACTCAAAAGACATATTTAAAACTAAATGCATGCTAAATTTTTGATAGCAAGGTTTTAAGGTTGTTGAGACAAAAGGTCCTCCTTTGATAAGAACGCATAAACTTCAATTGATCTCGGCTTGATACAAATTACCTCTGCAATCGAAAGTCAACCATTGAAATAGTATTTTATGAAGGAAAATGGTGACTTATTCCAGTGCATTGGGTTGCTTCCTGGAAAGTGTCACCTGCATGTGAGGGATTAGGCCCCTCCTTCTATAAATCTTCCATGTCGATTTCAAGAAGCTTTAAACATAGACCTCAGGCAGAATTGGACCAAATGATCGAAGAAAGACTACCAGAAATGTTACCAAACCGACTGAGGGGTAAATTCGATCGTTGTGGAAGAAAAAAAAAACAAACAACACAAAACGAACGAAGTTAGAATATGTCTTGATCAAAAAGCATTGAATTGGGTAATACACAGACCACATTTTCAAATGATATTACCGCTCAGTTATCAGGTGCGAAACATTTCAGCATCCTTGATATAAGGCACACTTATTGGCGTGTAGAACTCGATGAACAATCCTCTTTGCTTAAAGCTCGGTCACACAGCCTTCCGCGAGTAAATCACGAGTGTATCGCGAGGAAAAGCTGTCAAACGCGAAGTAAACGCGGTCACAAGTGAATGACACGTAAATGAAACGTGAAGGACTCGCTAATAACAAGTGCGCACACGCGCGAAAAATTTTACACGCGCTCGGGGCCCGATTTTATTTTTGAGCAGCACAAAAAATAGGCGCGACGGCCACCGCGTGTCGCACAAGTGGTGTAAACGCGGTACAAACGCGGACCAAACGCGATAACACGTGGTACACTCGCGGATCACAAGTGGACGACAAGTGGTCACTCGCGGGCATACGCAAAATTTCTTCGTGTGATTGCGTGTGTAGCACTTCTCATCCGCTTGTGATCCGCTTGTCTACAGCGTTCCTTGCACGTGTGATAGCGTATGCTTCGCGTGTAAAAGGCTTTCTCAGGTTTTGTGTCACGAGTCATCCGCGGGCCATTCGCGTGTTTCCTCGTTGAATCGCGATTGAACCACGACTGATTCGCGTGTTGTCCACGTCCCAATCACGTATGTACTATAAGTAGTTTCTGCTATAAAAAGATCGCATGAGGGCCAGTTTTCATCAGTTGTTATCAAGACGTTGAAGAGGCAACATGGATCCGACGCATCGTAATGCTATGGTTATGATGTTGCGGCAATGATGTTGACCCCATTTTCTGACCACAAGCGCTCACACACGGAGGACTCGTGGTGGACACGCGATTGGCACGCAGAGCACACGCGCGCGTTTGGTCCACTTGTCATTCGCGTGTCTAGCACGTTTGAGACGATTTAGCTGATTTTTCACCGCGTGTAAAAAAAAAATAAAAAAATTGGCAAAATTACACGTGATCGACTCGTGGAGGGCTGTGTGACCGGGCCTTTACGTCATTCAATGCTCACTTTGGTATATATTATTATCTTTTACTCCCTTTTGGCACAAATGCTTCAAGTGACTCAATTTCGCAGATGATCACCTCATGAATTTGAAATTTTGTTAGGCATTCAGGCAATAGTTAATGACATTCTGGTATACTACAAAACAAAGGCGGAATATGACCAAATTCTTAAAAATACAATGAATCGAGAGCGCGAAATTTTTGGTTTTAAAGAGAAAAGTGCAACACAGGATTGGACGAAGTACGGTGGTTTTCCCCTCATATAATTAGTAGTTCATAGCTGAAACCAGATCCGAATAAGATAAGGGCCATAACCCAGATTTCCTACGAATCATTAGAAATTTGAGACCTTTCTAGGTTTAGTTAATTATCTTGCGTAATCTGCACATTTTCTAGCTGACGTCACAACTACACTTGGGCTATTACCCAAGAAAGAATCAGATTGCATAAAGACGGTACCCAGACAAAAGCCTTCAACCAGGTCAAAGTGATATTCAAAATTGCTGCGGTTTTTGGTTAATATTTCAAGCCACAAAAAAAAGCCAATGTTTGTACTGAAACTAATGCTGGTCAGTCAAGGATAGGTTGCTGCATTAACCAAAATGACGAACCAATTGCATATGCATCGAAATACACCAAAATGAAACCGGAATTTATCGGGTAAATACGTTACCGATCGATTTCACCGATTTTCCTTGACGTATCCCTACCCTCGCAATTCAGTCGTTATCGACATTACCCGAAGGCTAACGACTTTACCCGATAAATTTTATAGTAGGACATAAGGAATATACTACAAGAAATTTAATTCATAGCGAATTAATTAAATTCAACAGGTAGAAATGTAGTTACGGCATTTAAGTCGCCAAACCAACCAACAGAAGATCTTGGCCGAGCTAATAAAAATGTACCAGAATACAAGTTTCAGGGCTCTTATTCTACTCATCTCCGTCTTTTAAACCCCAAACTGATTATTGATTGATTGATTGATAGAATGGGGTTTAACGCCGCTTTTAACAGTATTTCAGTCATATCGCGGCGGCTGGAGCACCTAACAATGGATTCCTGGTATTTCTCACACCAGTACTACCACTACATCCTTTCCTAGCCTCCAGCTGCTATCTCACTTAGGTTTACGATTATCCACCCATTGGTGAGAGACAATTGTTGGAAAGAATATTTGCCGCCGCCGGGGATCGAACCCATGACACCCATGATTGAAGATTAGGAGTCTGGCGCGCTACCGATTGTGCTATGGCGGCGGCTCCAAACTGATTTTATGCAGCAAATGGAAATCAAAGTACTGAAAGAACTTTAAGCTAGCAAAGCATGGTTTAGTTAGGTAATCTGCATTGTCTGTTGTCTTTTGTAGAGTAGAAAACATTGTGGACAATGAAGAAATTGCTTACAAGCAATTTCTTTATTGTCCACAATGTTTTCTAAAGCCTTTCCTCGGGATTCCATTAAAAGAGGGATTGAGTGAGAATATGTTGTATAGCACGCTTTTGAAGAACTACTTTTTGTTGCGTAGACATTCAATGAATTTAGTGGTTAAGCCTCATTGACCTATGAGAAGACCTCAAAATTTTGTCTGTTAACTTAAGCTATCAAAGCTGACGCTTTGCTAGCTAAAAACAAGAAGTTTCCTGTTTGAACAAGGGGGTGTTAAAAATGGTTCAATTCGGCGTATTATGTATCTTTATCTTGAACTTTTATTCGTGACTCAACACGTCTTTCTTACATATAAAAAACACAAATTATCGTTTATATTGTGGCCGTTAAACCATTCCTAAACAGTCCCTCCTTTTTACGCCCTTAAAAAATGATAATAAATAAAAGATTAGGAAAACATAAAACTTTGTGGATATTAAAGAAATTGCTTGTTACAGGCAATTTCTTTGTTATCCACATTTTTTCTCCAACAAATAAAAAAAGAAAAATAAATAAATAAATAAATTGAAATTGTCGTCTTTCAATTTGGACTGGTCCAAAATTGTGTTGTATGGGAATGGGTCAAGTTCAAAAGCCAGATGTTGTCGTTGGATTTACTAAAAAATGCTTCTCGAAATCTCATTTGAATTTAAAATATAACCCGCACAACGAAAACGGTTAAGATTTATAAGAACAAAAGCGCCGAAAGGTTTCACCGTAAGAAGAAATGTGTCGTCACCATTTGTTTACGTTGAAAAGAATGAGCAGCACTCAAGGCCAAAGGGTTCATTGAGATTTTTCAAAAGTGACTGGTACCATGAATTTTGTTTCAATTGTGAAAACGCTTTTTAATTCCTTTTTATGTGAAATTTAAAGTAAAGCCGTTTGAGATGTTGAAAGTAAATGTGCGTTGAAAGGCTTGAATGGTGAACAAATCGTATTGGTTTTCTAATATGAGCCGTCATCCACGGAAACCTACCTAAATGACGTTACCTATGACGTATTAGGTTTTTCGTTTCATTTAAGAAATAATTTAATATTTATTATTTACATTGAAATTCGAGACCTCTGATTGGTTAAAAAAGTTGTTTTTATTGTTTAATGAAAACAATTTTTTTACATTGACGAAACTACTTACTCTCTCATGTATGTCGATAAACATAAATGTTTAACGAAAAAAAAAATATTATATTTTTCCAATATTAATTAAAATATCTGGATTTTAAAAAATGCATTAAAATATTTTTTTTAAAAAAAAGTTATTAATAATCCCAATGCAAGAAGCCATCTGCTGTTATCATGGCTTCAAGGGAGATGGACTTCAACTTGGGCTCTTTGAGACAATATTGGCTGAAACACACTTTTGGGATCCAGATTTAAATTTGGAAGAGCTTGCTCACATAGATAATTGGATAATTTCATCAACAATCAATGAACATGAGATGAAAGAAATGAATAAACAACTCTCATTGACAGAAGAAGACAAGCTTAGTGGTGGGGTATCACGCTTTAAAAGACTCACAGACCAGGACCTTGCCCAAATTGAAGTGAATAGGCAGAGTAAATCCACCAAGAGCAACACCAAATGGGGGCTTAAGATCTTTCAAGGTTATTTATGAAATAACTATTTTTGATTTTGATATTCAACAGCATTCTTTGGCAATTCCACAGATAAACTACCAATGAAAGAAGAAAAAGAATATGTAAGTTTGTTTGTTGATTACATCCTTTCCTAGCCTCCAGCTGCTATCCTACGGTTATCAATTCATTGTCGAGAGACAAATAGTCGGAAAGGATGAGTGCCGCCGTCGGAGATCGAACCCGGGACCTCTAGTCCGACGCGCTACCAACTGCGCTATGACGGCGGCTGAATATGTAAGTACTGCAATACAAAAAATATCGAAAACGAATTTCACTTTCTACTAAATTGCCCTAAGTATACTGAAATCAGAACAATATCTTAAAAGGTAGTATTTTACCTGGCCAACTCTACAAAAGTTTGCCAATTTGTTGTCAAAAAATCGAAATCAACTGTTCAAAATATACCTTAACCCTTGTCATGCTGTATAAATAACCTTACTGAATTTCGATAAAATCATAGGGCTGAAAGTGCTGATAGAACCTATTGTTCAAAAATCAATATTTCTTTTAGAAATCAATTTCATAAACAACTCTGGCAGGAAAAGTACAAGCAGGAGGCGTAGACTAAGATCAGACTGCACTTATGTGCAGGCTGATCTTGGTCTATACCGCAAGCCAAACCTAGAATATTCCGGGTTCAGCATGACAAGGGTTAATATTACACAAATGAAATGTCGGGTTCTTCTGTTAACCCATGTAATCTCCTCTGTTTGTTTGAATTTCTGTTTGCTGCAATCATTGCAAACTTGTTCAATGCAATAAACTCATTGCACTGTATTGCATTAAAATGAATTGTATTGTTTAACTTTGTTTTTTCTTTGGATTTTTTTCTTTTTATTATTATTTTGTTTGTTTATGTAGAGTACAAACGGTCATAAAATAATGAGGTATCTAACCTTATTCAAGCTGTAGTTACGACGTTTAGGTCACCAACCAACCATTTTACTTTTTGTTACATGCTACTGGCCATAAATTTTGCAAAATAACGCTGTTAAAATCGAAGCGGAACTTTCTGTCGGAGCTAATGGGCGGGGCCTAGGTGGTCAGTGGGCGGGGCCAGCAATTGGTCAATTTCAAAATGTCTGACACTAATGTATTCAGATATTTGTTAGAAGGTGATTGAGCTGATTTGTAACGAAATTGACTGTCCTGTTTATAACTTTAAAAAAGAGATAGTTCGCATTACGTGACGCCTAGCTGCGATATCGTAGCCCTCTTTCTGATAATCTGCTGGCGAGGGCTACGACGCCCCCCTTCTTCGCTCTTTGTTGCAGTGCCTGGTGTGATTCACTCCGGGCACCATTGGGTCGATTATTGTAAGTTGTGTGAATAGTAAAAACACAAGTTTAATACCAAAATTGACCTTAACCATTTATCTATCCATGTAAATAAATGTAAATCTAAAAAAAGTCGGATATTTTATGCATTTAAGTCTCAATTTGCTGCACCATCGAAAACTCAAAGTTTTTCGGCCATTTTGAATCAAATGTCAGCCATTTTTGCTGAATGACGGCGAGATCTCTTGAGATCTCGGGTTTCCCGCCAAAATGACAGCGAATGAGAATTTAGGTTGCCATATTTGGAATACATAGTATTTTTTGAAAACAGGACAGTTCTGATAGAAAAAGAGAAAAAAGTTGTATGAAAGTAATTCAAGAGTTAACTGAATTTGATAGATAAAATAAAGATATTGAAGATTCAGTATCTTTGAACATAAAATTTTATCAATGGAAGTTAAAAACGGATACAATGATTTTTTACGAGCACCTGTTTTGACAGCCTGACAATAGTTAACAATGTGACGTAATGATAGATCACATGACCAACCAAATGTCATGGCCGCCAAACTTAGGAAATATTTTAAATTAATATTTAAAAGAATCCGGTATTAAACGATTGATACAATTGATATTCTTATTATTTTGATAGAATTTGTCCATAATATTAACGTATGTAAGGAATTCATCCAAAGAGAGTCGCTTATCACAAAACATACAATATTAGAACTTGCAACAAAGCACGAAGAAGGTGGGAGTCGTAGCCCTCGCCAGCAGATTATCAGAAAGAGGGCTACGATATCGCAGCTACGTGACGCCTAAACAGTCTGCTAAGTACAACCCGAAAGGAACCGGAGTTCATCGGATAAATACGCTATCTGTCGATTGCATCGAAAATTGCCTTCTTTGCAGTTTTAATGACGTATCAATTACGTCATAAGCTTCCACTAGCAATTCAGTCGTAAACGTCTTCACCCGAAGACTAACGACCTGACCGAAAAATTCCGACGCATAGGAAACATATCTTATTATATTAACTTTCTAATTAATTCAGTAGATTTAACACGAAGAAATAATATTTATAGTAGAAATGATATTGATAGCTAACTATTAATATAGATAACTTTCTTTTATCAATTTTCAATGAAAATCTATTCAAGAGCCGCTTTAAATGCTTTTTATACGCCCGTCGAAGACGGGACGTATTATGGGATCACCCGTGGTGTCCGGGCGTCCGGGCGTCCGGTCGTCCGGGCGTCCGGTTGTCCGGGCGGTGTCCACTTCTTTGTCCGGAGCATTACTCTGTCACCGTAAGTCCGATTGACTTTAAACTTGGCAGTTATATTCTGCTCATCAATACGGAGTGCAGTGCTCAATAACCATAACTCTACCTGGCCTATTATTTGAGTTATTGCCCTTTGTTGTTTTTCATACTTGAATCTTGTCCGAAGTATATCTCTAAAAGTATAAGAGCTAGAATCATGAAATTTCATGGATGGATAGAGCTCACCAAGTGGGAGTGCAGTGTACAAGAACCATAACTCTACCTAGCCAATTTTTTTGAGTTATTGCCCTTTGTTGTATTTCATACTTGAATCTTGTCCGGAGTATATCTCAAAAAGTATTATAGCTAGGATCATGAAACTTCATTGGTGTATAGATCTCACCTAGGGGGAGTGCAGTGCACAAGAACCATAACTCTACCTTGCCTATATATTGAGTAATTGCCCTTTGTTGTTTTTCATACTTGAATCTTGTCGGGAGAATATCTCTAAAAGTATAATAGCTAGAATCATGAAATTCCTTGGATGGATAGGGCTCACCAAGTGGGAGTGCAGTGTACAAGAACCATAACTCTACCTAGCCTATTTTTTGAGTTATTGCCCTTTGTTGTTTTTCATACTTGAATCTTGTCCGGAGTCTATCTCTAAAAGTATTATAGCTAGAATCATGAAAATTTATGGGTGTATAGATCTCACCAAGTGGGAGTGCAGTGCACAAGAACCATAACTCTACCTGGCCTATTTTTTTGTTATTGCCCTTTGTTGTTTTTCATACTTGAATCTTGTCCAGAGTATATCTCTAAAAGTATAATAGCTAGAATCATGAAATTTCATGGATGGATAGAGCTCACCAAGTTGGAGTGCAGTGTACAAGAACCATAACTCTACCTAGCCTATTTTTTTGAGTTATTGCCCTTTGTTGTTTTTCATACTTGAATCTTGTCCGGAGTATATCTCTAAAAGTAAAATAGCTAGAAACATGAAACTTCATGCTGGATAGATCTCACCAAGGGGGAGTGCAGTGTACAAGAACCATAACTCTACCTAGCGTATAATTTGAGTTATTGTCCTTTGTTGTTTTCCATACTTTGTTTGAGAAAAAATATTCATTCAAAATAACCCCAGTTCTATTCAAACCTCCAGTTAATATTAAGCAGTGTGACGGGCGTATCTTGTGACAATTTGGCACCTTGTTATGCTGTGGTAATACCAGGAATACACGGTTATGTGCTCCAGCCGCCGCAGTATGACTGAAATAATGATAAAAATGGCGTAAAAACCCAATCAATCAACGATTCATCCATCAACTGTACGTACATTGCGCGTCTTTTTCCCATACCTCTTTTCATGTGTGTTCGTAATTTCATCTATTATTTCGCCTTCAGTCATCATTAATTTGCTCAGATCTGGAAAGTCTTCGATATGTTCCAGTAAATTGTCGAGCTGGTTTTCAATATCCGAACCATGGAGAGAGTGTAAACAAACTAAAAAAAATAATAATAATAAAAAAAAAAAAAAAATAATGAATAAGATAAAAAGAGCTTTAAATAATTGACGAATCACGGGCTTTCAATCAAAGCATCAATCGACCAATCGAATTATTCATTTAAGTCGGAAGTGAACTTTAAACTCTGACATTAGTCGGCATTATCATTGAAGCTTTAGTTACGACGTTCAGGTCGCCAACCAACCATTTACTTTTTAGCTCACTTTAGCAGGAAGTGCTCAAGTAAGCTATTGTGATCACCTTTAGTCCGGCGTCCGTCCGTCGTCCGTCGTGCGTCGTCCATCGTCCGTCAACAATTTCTTTAAAAGACATCTCCTCCCAAACCACTGGGCCAATTTGAACCAACTTTTGCAGATATGTTCTTTAGGTGGTCCTCTTTAAAAATAGCTAAAAGAATTGAAATCCGTTAAAAACTCTGGTTGCCATGGCAACAAAAGTGAAATTTTAAGATAATCTTTAAAAATCTTCTCCTCCTGACCCAGAAGGCATAGAGCCTTGATATTTTGCATGAAGAATCAGTATATTGACCTCTTTCAAAATAACTAAAATCATGATCCTCGGGTCCCCAGGGGCGGAGCCCAAGGGGGACTGGGGTTATATAGAAATAAAGAACGATTTTTTAAATGACACATCCTCCCAAACCACTTGGCCACTTTGAACCAAATTTGGCAGAAATATTCCTTAGGTGGTCCCCTTTAAAAATAGCTAAAAGAAATGAAATCCGTTTAAAACTCTGGTTGCCATGGCAACAAAAGGGAAATTTTAAATAATCTTTAAAAATCTTCTCCTCATGACCCAGCGTAGAGCCTTGATGTTTTGCATGAAGTATCAGTATATCGATCTCTTACCAAATAGCTAAAATCATGAATCTCGGGTCCTCGGGGGGGGGGGGGGGGTATAGGCACAAATTTCTTAAATCATAACCCATGGATCAAGAGGGAGGGATTTTTTTCTTCTTCTTTCAAATTTGCCCTAAAGCCTAGGAATAACTTAGACTTTTGGATCCCCAGGTTCATAGTCTTTATATGTAAGTGTGGCCCTCTTGTATCATATTCGTAACCTAAACATGAAATTAGACTGTTGAAAGAAAAAGAGCCTTTATTTGAGGTGAGCGCCCAAGGGCCAACGGCCCTCTTGTTTGTTACACGTGACTGGTCATACATGTGCAAAATACCGCCGTTTAATATCGAAGTGTAACTTCCTGTCGGAGCTGAGTGGGCGGGGCTAGCGATCCACGAATTATTCGATGATACCTGACAACGATTTCGGTGTTTTAGTTGTAATCCAGAAGTTAACCCATTCCCACACGAGAAAATTTTAGACTGGTCCAAATTGAAAGAAGATGCAGACGACAATTTCAAGGTGATGACATTCTAAAATTCTTTTTCTTTTAGGGTAGAAAACATTGTGGACATTGAAGAAATTGCTTGATACAAGCAATTTCTTCTATGTCCACAATGGTTCCCAAGGCTTTTTTGTTGAGGAGGGTAAAAAGGAGGACTTGTATGGGAAAGGGTTAAAAAAAAGAGAGGCGAGCTTACATACATCAATAAAGAGATAGAGCGACAGAAAGAGGTATAAAAACGACAGGACATTTAAGTCGCCATTCCAACAAAAAAGGGTTAACAAAAATGGCGGCCGTTTTCGTAGTTGAAAGCTCAGGTCCGGGCTGAATAAATAATTTGAAAGGTCGGTTGGTTCCTTGATTGACAGTCGCGATTGGTTTATTGCATATGGAAGAAAGGCATAATATATATGGTTGCTTTTGCGTTCTTTGTAAGACAGATTGTTTACGACAATCACACATTTTACGTTACTTTTGAAAGGCATATAATGTATTGGATGGTACATTTGGTGAAAAAGATTTTACTTTGTCACAATTTCGGCCAATTTTTTAACAGTTTATTGCAGTCTTATGGACACAGTTGTCATATAATATTTCAGTATTCGGTTCACATTGACAGATATAAATTACTATTCTCTTTACTATGCACTCGTTTTCATGTTCATTTAGAGGGTGTAGTAGGTATAGATATATTCAATCAGACAGACTTTTGTCTTGATTTAACCCATTCCCACACAATCACCCCTTTTACGCCCCTAATGAAAGAAGTTCTTGAAAACAACGTGGAAAATCAAGAAAACGTTTGTCAAGAGAAATTTCTGCATTTCCAGTTTGTTTTCTACCCAGAGAGACATTGTTTTCTACCCAGAGAGACAAAGATTTTAAAAATTTCAACAATTTTGAAATCATCATCTACAACTTCTTTCAATTTGGACCAGTTTAACAAACAAAAATGCTATCTTCATAAGATTTTTTTTAAATTACTGGAAATAAATCATACTTGAAAAGGTACCATTAATTATTTCAAGTGTTGATACAGTGGAATCCTATTAATCGCAAAATAAATTTGTCAACACTTTTGTTGCAATTAACCAGAAGTTGCCATTAAAAGAATATATTTCAGAGATGAAGAGAATAATTTTTGTTTTCGTGGAGGTATGAACCGAAAAACCTAATCACACTGTATGAAAACGCGAATTTAATAGCATTGAGCGAAAAGTGGAACAACTTAACAAATTTTGATACCTTTTTGTATGGAACTATTTTGTGCGGAAGCATATAAAATGGCTGCGTACTCAAAATTTTGTTCATGGAGGTATGAATTAATTTTTCGACCAATTAGATCGCTCGTTTTTGATGGACGAAACTAACAATTAAGTTATTTATTCTTTTAAAGTAAATGATTTGCAGAGAGGTAATTGCAATAAAGCGTAGAGTTGCTATTATCAGAGTTGCAATTAAGAGGATTACATTATACTTAAAACGCCGCACATATCATCGCTATTAGTGTCAATTTTTGAGGTGTGGTGGGTGTTAAGGGGCTTTATCATATTTAACCCTTTCCTGTTCAATCCTTTATTTTTAAGTCCCAGTGCTTTAATACTTGTGGAAAACATCGTGGGAAAAGAAGAAATTGCTTGTAACAAGCAATTTCTTCTTTTTCCACACTATTTTATACCACAATAAAAGATTATTTTAACACGTGAAGTTTTTTAATAACCCATTCCCATACAATTACGCCCTTGAGAGCTTTGGAAAACAAGCAAGCAATTTTCTCATTTTCCTCAATACTTTCAATCTCAAAAGACACACACAAAAAGTCATCAACTAAAATTGTCGTCTGCAACATCTTGGAATTTTAACCAGTTATTTTTTATTGTCTGAGAACTGCTAAACGGTAATTTTGATTACACTGTACACAGTTTTTCTCTGTGATATTAATTGAGTAATTGAGAGTAATTGCGATGGCCAGAATACTTCCTAACATAATTGCACATAAAAATGGTAGGTATTTTATCTCTCTATATTGGGTTTATTGAAAATATGAAGCAATTTCGAAGCAAAAATGTCCATGTTGGAAAGTCAGTCTAGACATGATTTTTTAGATATAATTTCGTGTCATTTCATTCAAGAGACGAAGAGAATATTTTTTGTTTTCATGGAGGTATGAAACAAACAAAACAAACAACAATAAAAACACCCCCCCCACACACACATACACACTCAACAAACCAACAAATCACACTATATGATTACGCGAAATTAAGGAAAACTATGTTTTAGTTTTGAATTAAAACCTGGGGTTGGATGCGAGCAGTTTAGGAAAAATTGGGTATTTTACGAGACTGAATGTCGAGTGAAGTATCAAATTTTCCTACGAGAATCCAATGCAAGGTTTTGTATTACTACTACATCATAGTGTCCCATATATTATAAACCAACGAATTATGACTATATAAGATAGAAAGAAGCTAACTAAATAAGCTTCCCATATCAGTCTAAAATCAACCCATTTTTTTTAAAAAAAAATAATAGTAATGATGATTGAGCGCATGCGTGGCATTTCAAACCCTTACACATGTGCGCCAAGTAAGACTCAGATCAGCCTGTGCATCCGCACAGTCTGATCAGAGTCTTCCCTCTGCGCTCTGCAGATAGATACTGACCCAAAGCTTCTCAAAACAATCAGCGAATCTTCGAATTGCCCCGAATGGCTGTCCAGGGTGCTCAAAGTGTGCGAGTCACGCACATGCGAAACGGTTGGAAATGCCACGCATAGGCTCAATTATAACGTCATTCTGGGTATGACTTCAATTTACCGTGAAAATGACGTTTTCTAACTATATCGTATGAATTCAGTTCATGTAGCCTGTGATTATCTTTGTGGGGTCCGATTTTGTCTGCTTGCAATGAATGTATCTTATAAGGAAAATTGATAGTTATATGATATTGTCTATTTGACCAAGTTGATAAAGGACGGAATGCAGCGGAAGTAAAGAAAGTTAAATTATGAGTTTCCATTATTCGTGTTTTTTTTTTATATATATTTTTTTATTTATCTATGAAAGATTAAATACACCTACCTGTAAGAAGAAGGAGTGAGGCCATACAAAACCCTGACAAGCGTGATAGAAACTCCATTCGAAACCAAGAAGTATTACGTCTCGCATGTCAGAAACAAAACTCTTGGTTTTTAAATAAGGCTTCAATTCAATAACCTTATACTGTATTGATTAGTTACGCTTTTGATTTTTCTACTAGGAAATTATATCTATAGCGTGTTTTCATTTTCTCGGCTTTAACCCATTCCCTCTCAAATAGGGTTTTAGATGCTCCAAAGAAACAAAAACGCTTTAGTAAACATCGTGGAAATGGAAGAATTTGCTTGTTACAAGCAATTTCTTCATTATCCACAACGTTTTATATCCCAAATGTAAAAAAAATCCCAAATTTCATAACTTTTGAAATGTCGTCTGCAACCCTTTTCAATTTGTACCTGAATAAAATTTTGCCTTCTGGTAATGGGTTAAAAAGACAAATATAACACCTGAGCCTTGTACTTTCAAATATTTCATATTGACCCGAAAAATCCACAGTGCCTATATAATCACGTACTTCTGAGATGCTTTATAAGCGCAGATATTTGTTTAAGATTTATACAAAATCAATCCATTTTTAGCTAGCAAAACATCAGCTTTGATAGCTTTAGTTAACAGACAAAATATTTTGAGGTCTTCTCAGGGTTCAAACGAGTGCAAACTGCCACTCGACACTTAACCTCCAAATGTCTACGCCAAAAAAGTAGTTCTTTTGTATACTCGAGTATATCGTGTTCAAAATGACTGGTCACATGAATTATCTTTATTCAAATTGTAGAGAACACCTTCAAAAGTATGCTATACAACCCATTCGCATCCAATCCCGCTTCTCAAAAAGGCTTTTGGAAATATTGTGGACAATGAAGAAATTGCTTGTCACAAGCAATTTCTTTGGTGTCGACAATGTTTTCTACGCTACAAAAGGCAAAGAAGATTACATAACAAAACACTGCTTTGTTAGCTTTCAGTACTTTGAGTACTTTGATTCTGGTATGTAGGTAATATGATCGTTAATTAATTTTTTAATCTCGTTCGTAAATCAAACTATTCGAAATTATGCTTCTAATTAACTTAAGAATCGAATAAGGTATATAATTACTTCCCCTTTTGTCTTTTATGACTTCATGAAAAGAACATCCTGCTTAGAAGTCCGGGTCTCCATTAACCCCAATCCAAAGTAATCCCTCGTTTTTACGCACCCCGAGAAAAAAGCCTTTGAAAATAATATATAAATTGATATATAGCTAGATACGGGCAATATCTTCGTCATCCGCAACGATTTCTACTCAGATAGACAAATTATTCAAAGGTCCGGCTCTCAACCAATCCGTTCCCTCATATTTCTCTTTTTTTTTCACACCCCAAGATAAAAAGGTTTTGAAAATAAATAGAAAATTGATAAACAGCTAGATACGGACAATTTCTTCCACCATCCGCAACGATTTCTACCCAACAGACAAAGTATTCAAAGGTCCGGCTCTCGATTAACCCGTTCCAACATAGTCATTCGTTTTTGCGCACCAAAGAAAAAAGATTTTGAAAATAATATAGAAAATGATACAGGCAACTTCTTCATCATCCACAACGATTTCTACGTGAAGACACAAATGATCAAAGGTCCGGGTCTCGATTTGATGGGTCAGCGCGAAACAGTTGTAACTGCCTTTATATTTACAGGCGCTGACCTATCGGATAAACCCGTTCCCTCATAATCCTTTTTTACGCATCCCAAGAATGAATCTTTTCATAATAATATAGAACATGAACTAAATATATTACTAGATACAGACAATTCTTCATTATTCAAAACGATTTTTACCCCAACAGACAAAGTATTCAAGAATTCCTTCCACTTAAAATTGTCGTCAACAGATTCTTTCAATTTGGACAAGTCTATATTAGTATTGTGATAATTGTTTTAACTACCATATGTACATACATGTATAAGACGTGACTTTGAGTGTCAAATTTTATCATCATAAATCCATGCCATTTCCGCCCCCCCCAAAGACAATATAATGCGAATCGCAGTTGAAAAAAGGTCCCGGGTCCGATCCCCGAAGGCGGCACTCATCCTTTCCGACTATTTGTCTCTCACCAATGGGTCGATAATCGTAGACCTATGTGGGATAGCAGCTGGAGGATAGGAAAGGATGTAATGGTAGTACTGGTGTGAGAAATACCAGAATTCCAATGTAAGGTGCTCCAGCCGCCGCGATATAACTTAAAGATTGTTGAAAGCGGCGTAGACCCCATTCAAACAAACAAACAAACAAACAACGCAGTTGAAAAACGTGATAATTGCACACCGTCAAGTAACCAAAGTATCGCCCGATCAATTGACAGATCGCGGTGTCAATCAAAAATCGATTGGCCAATCAGATCGTTCATTTCGACAAGAATTCAACTTTGAAGTAGTTGTTGCTTAATACAAGCTTTGCTGTCGGGATAATTACAGATACTAATCGACTTGAGTTGGAGTTAAGCATCATTGATCTCGTGGAAGATCATACATAATCGAGTTAGTTCTGGAAAATACATCGCAAGTCTTAAATGTTACCTTTATAGGTTTTTATTGACAACATTTTAGTAACAAACTGAATAATGAAAAAAGAAAAGAGAAAACCATATGCTAGTGTTCAAAATTGGTGAAAACATCATTAAAAAATCCCTTTACATGTTATGTTAATTGAAAGTCTGTGAATTTGTACCTTTACCAACATTTTCGTTTGATTCTATTAAATACAAACAACCCACCCGAAACAGATAAATGTACCAATTCGAAATATGTTAGTAATGAAGCCCCAAGATAAAATCCCATTGTGCCGCCAATATCGGACAGAAAGTGTAAGAAGGGATACGCAGGCTGCTGGGTGTATATCTTATAAGGCTGTTTTGTAAGCATGATTTTAGCAGCAGCGATATTTGTTTGGAGCCATTCCTTCGTAATATTCTCTGGTGCCCATTGTCGAACTAGCTTACAAATGATCAACGAAGGATTCTGTACACAGTCACCAAGATCTATTGACCTTTGATTTATTTGTCGAAACAGTTTCATGTGGCAGCTTGGTTTGCAATCACAGCTCTCTTGATCTCTGTAAGCTTTGAGCATGCATCTTTCATGTGTAGCATTATCAATATCACAATTTGGAAACACGCTTTTACCTAATCTTTCTTTGAGCCAGAATGGATAATACCAGGACTCTTTGTAGAGGCATTGGCATTTAGAAGCAATATTTTTAAACTCGCACTCATTTATACATGCTTGTTGTTCATAGGCGACACCAGTTTTAGTGAAGTAACCATCTTCATTATCCTGACATTGTCCGTAACTTCCATTAAGTCTACTGATCTCGTCATAAGAAATCTCACTCAGAGTCTGTACACCCTGAGAGGTTTCAATTCCAAGGAAGGGGTGATAGGTTGGGTATGCTAATGGGTTGCCCTTGGCAACGATAGTGATCCCAGGTTCCTGGTCCATTTTGTCTGTTGTGTCAACAGAATCAGTCACGTGAAGATTGAAGGCGACCATCATGAATGTGGTTCCAGGCGGTGACTGGATAGAATAACAACTACCGTGGTATGGGAAAACTTCTACCTTGGCTTTGACTGTAAAGAAAGGAAATAAAGATCATTTGATGACTTTATTTATTCGAGTCCTTGAATTTTAAACATTTGAATGGAATACGAAAAGAACAAACTTTTATGTTGTTCTATGTGTTTTAATATTGTGCCCTGACATTTAAAATCTTGTATGACATATCCAACAATGATTTTATTATTTACCTATGAATATTTCTATTAAAACTATTTATTATGTACCCTACCTATAAAAGATATGGAGTAAAACCTGGCTGTCAAATACAACTCGACAGAAAAAAAATCAATATTCGGCGTGTAGCAAAAAACCGTATTCGTCGAGTACCGTTAAACACGGACTCCTTTTTTGTATATTGACGTTCCGGGTTTTTCGGAAAGTTGGTTATTTCTTAGCCATTTAAGAGCATTTTCTTAATGTCATTTCCTAAAAGGTATATAATAAAAGGAATATTACAATCGAATCGTGTGTAGGTATTTTTATTGGATTCGACCTTCGGTCTCATCCAATAAAAAATACCTACACACGATTCTCGAACACGATAATAACGCATAGAAAAAGACACTGTTGTAATATTCCCTATATACATTCCACACAGACCAAATCGTACACTTCAGAAACGAAAATCCGTATCTGACAGTGTCAAATAGGGTTTCGTATAAGGTGGTCTAAAATGACGTCATTTTCGTTCTATAGATCACGTCATAATGCAAACAAACGTAATCAGAATGGCGAATGATAAGGGAAATTCTTGCCGAAATGCAGATTTTTCTAATTTCACCGAATTCATTTTACAAAAAATAGGTATAGAATAAATGGAATATTATGTCACGACACGATACAACATCTTGTATTTGCTTCTTGTTTGGAGGAGAATTGGATATTCCACTTGAACTTTAGTCTCATGATTAAAATTTTCCAGTCGTAATCTTAATCCATTATTAGAAGACACAAAATTAGACTGGTCCAAGTTGGAAGAAGTTGCAGACGGTTGTTGATGGAATCTTACTTATTGCTCCGAACCTCAGCTGCTAAACCTACTTGGGAACATTACTTGTTGTTGTTGTAATGGTGTAAAAATTGACAGGAAAACTGTGGTTAGCTGTATCAGTCGCCGCGAGATAAATTGAATACTGATGAGGCTGGTGTTAACTTAAATACAATCATCAATGTTTTAAAAAATCACCGAAAACTTCAGCCTTGAACTTGTGTTTACGTGGCCTACTTTACTTCATAATCCACAAAGTTTCCACCCAAAATATTTTAACATCAGCTAGCCAAGTGTGAGCTGCAAAAAAGATTTTTGCCCCACTTCTCTCTTAAAATTGGTCAGAGTTTCATCATATTGCATATAGACCTTCATCATTATCATTAAATATCATTAAATAAAAATTCAACAAGAGAAAGCTTAGGCCAGAATTTTGACCTTTCGGACAGTCCTTTCGGTCAAACGAGTAACAATATCCATTTCTTATAGCCTTATTTCCCGGAAAAGTTTAAGCATTGCTTTTTACTTATATTTCAGGGGATAAAAACCCTTTAAAACAATTAATAGTCTGTATCTCTGTGGATTTCAAAGAAATCATTTAAAAACGGTGAAGTGTTTGCATGAGTAGCAAACTAGCTACAATCAAACAGCTTCAAATGTCGGTTTGTTCAATAATGGTAGGCACTTCTGTCGAAGTTGCCCCTTTAAAAGATAAATGACTGAAAAATCACGGTGGTTTACAAGCAAATACTTCATTTTGGGGAGGATTTTCATATTTTTCATATTCGATCATACAGGTGGATTCCCATACGAGTTAGTCCTATTAGCTAAAATGGTTAGAGCTCTCGACTTTCTTTACTTCGAGGTTGTAGATTTGATCCTCGTGCTGACCGATAGGCTCTTGGTTTCCACAACCTAACAATGGAAATTCTTTTTCTACATATAAAAGCTTGTAAAGATTTCACAGCTGAAATACTTTAAGCCAATGGTATATTTAAACGCAATGAACCTGTAATGGTGGATTCAATCATTTTCTTTGTCAGAAACCAGTTCCGTTGTCAAAATCTCCAGAGGTATTTAAAACATTTTAGAGGAAATATATAGTTCTTCAGATGTGATTTAATTAAAAGGAAAACTTCACAGACTAATCAGAGAATGGCTTCAATTATCATACTAATTGTTCATATACATTCCTGACTGAATTTGATGGCGATCAGGCCTTTTATTTATTGAAGGTCGTCATAGAGCGTGATTGTGTGGGAATGGGTTAATATTCGTCTACTGTGGAATCTTATTATATATTCTGATGAATACGCGCTTTTTTGGCTCCTAAAAATCGGACGGTACGTGTAAGAATGGTTCAAGATGAAAAACAGGCAAAAAAGTTTTCCGAAATGCTCAGACTTTATAAAACACAATCTTATTACCAAAGTAGTAAGAGAAAAGATTCAAGCATATAATTTTGTGTTAAATTCTGTAGAAAGATCATAGTTTGATAGAATGCACGCAGATATCTTGGCATCAATGAATATATTGAAACAAAATTACAATTGACGGATCGCTGGCCACGCCCACTGGGCTCCGACAGGAAATTTTATTTTGATATTAAACGACCTTATTTTTCAAAAGAAATGGCCAGTTACATGTACAATAACTGTAAAATTATTGGTTGGCGACCTAACGACGTAACTACAGATTCAATCAGCTGTCCTATGACGTTTAACCCTTGTCATGCTGAATTAAAATTTCATACAGGAATTGCTTTAAAATCAGTGGACTGTCAGCACAGGAAGGTCTTAATGATATCAATATTCCTTTTGTAAATTGATTATTTAAACAACTCTGGATAAAAGGGGACAAGCAGAAGGTGTAGATCAAGATCAGACTGCACTTATGTGCAGGCTGGTCTTTGTCTATACCTCCTGCCAAAACAGGAATATTCCGGGTTCAGCATGAGAAGGGTTAAGTTACAAAACAAACAAAAATTCTTCACATAGATGTCGGCCATTGTTGGAGTTCAAAGTGCTAAATGAATTATATTGATTGGTCAATTTATTCTTGAATGACGTTCACATTTCGTCAATTGACCAATCTCGACTGTCAATTAAGGAATCAATCGACCAATCACACATTTATTCAGTCCGGCCCTGAGCTTTCAACTCCGACGTTGGTCGCAATTTTTGTTTACCTTTTTTGTTGGTTTGGCGAATTAAACGTCGTAACTACAGCTTATTCAAGCTGTAGTTACGACGTTTAGGTCGCCAACCAACCATTTTACTTTTTCGTTACATGATGATGGCTATGAATATTGTAAAATAACGCGGTTAAATATCGAGGTGGGACTTCCTGTGGGAGTAAGTGGGCGTGGCCAACGAAGTAATTGGGCGGGGCCAAAGATTGGTCAATTAGTTACCCTTTCCAGGAAACGTCAATACTGCGATGGTGTCATCCATATTGGCTCCAAGTTGTGAATGGTCCTCTGGTGTCAGGTCATTATAATGGCTAGTTAGAATTTCTGCCAATATATTATTTAGCGGTAGAACTTCTGCTAATAGCCAACTATCCGACACGTCATAGATTCCTCCTGTTAAGTTTTTGACTAAAGGTAGCGATGAGAGCCGACTGGCAAGAAAGCGTCGTTTGTTACAAACGGTTATTGCAGGAAAAGCCATGCCACCTTGTTTAACTCCGACGTCAGTTGTTACAGAGTACGCTAAATAGTCTTTAGTTAGACCTACCAACTGTATGGATAACGCGGTCACAGCTCCTGAAAAATATTTAGTAAACCCATTACCAGACGGCAAAATTTTAGACTGGTTAAAATTGAAAGGAGTTACAGAGGACAATTTTACGCATTATCAGACGACGAAGTTTCAGACAGGTTCAATTTGAAAGGAGTTTAAACTTAAAGTTTATGTATTTTTAGAATTTTTTTTCAACTTTCTGGGTAGAAAAATTGTGATGCCAAGCAATTTCTTCATTTTACACAATGTTTATTCACATGTCATATACGTCCCTGTGTTTTTACACTTGGGGAAATATTATGAAAAAGAAAAAAAAAATGCTTGTTAAAAGTATTATCTTCTTTTTCTACCCTAATGAATGATAACTTTTCAAATAACTTCGGTTTTCAATTAAAGTCTGCAAAACCTTTATATTAGGACCAGTCTAAAATTTAAAAAAAAGGGGGGGGGATGAACACACCAGTCTAAAATTAAAAAAAAAGGGGGGGAAGGGATCAACACAATTTAGTACAGACTGAATTCTTTGGACTATATTTTGTTAATCCTTTCCTGAACAAATACGGGATTTTTGTCGGAAAGTACCTATACTTGAATAAACATTGTGGAAAAAGAAGAGATTGCTTGTAACAGGCAACTTCTTCCTTTCCAAAATTATTCTCTACCACATAGGATGATTTCATTCCAATTGAATCCAATTTTCGTTTTTGTCTGAAACCTCTTCTAAATTAAACCGGACCACAATTTCCTAAAAACAGAAAAGGCTTAAAACTGCACCCATCGGCAATTCATGCAATAGTGACAACCTGGTCGATCGAGTGTTTGAAAATGAGAAGATGTTTAAGGAGTTTAAAACGGACGGCGGGCGCTGAACGCAATTACTCACTTTCAGCACTTTGTACTCCGGTGACATGAAAATATTCGAGAAGCACATACTAAACAAACCATTTTGTGTTACCTGTCATGGCGATTATCCAAATAACACGAACCCAGATGGTCGAATCTACAAGTCGAGGAAAACCATGAAGGGTACTCGATTCTATAAACCGATAAACAAAACTTCCAAACGTATTTTCTTTTTTGATCCGCTCCATGTTTTGTAGATTGACAGCGCTCGTTTGCCCAAACTTTTCGTTGTCAAAATGTTCTCCGTCCTTTTTGTCCTCCATTTCCTGACAAGCGTCTGGTAGATCATGAAGCGTGTAAGCGTTCATCGCAAGATTGTCATCAGACACTGTACTTGCTATTAAACATTTCTCTGTTTCTTGTCTTTCTCTTTTATGTTGAGCAATCGTATCTTTAATGGAATCGATTTGAGTTTTCAGTGTTTCAAAATCATTACGAATAGCACCATATTGATTTGCGACAATTTCTCTAATAGTTTCATTTATTTTGTCAAGAGAAATATTTTCCTCTGTTTTAATTTCTGTAGTTTGTTCCATTTTAAAACTCTAGGACAGAGTGTCGTTATCCAAGTGATCCATTGAGGAGAATAACATTCCGTTGAAGAACGCCTTTTGGTTTGAAAATACTTATGAATGTGCTACCGATTTGTTCGGAAACGAAAATGTCAACTTGATAAATATTCTAACAAAATCTGAATGGTCTGAAATATGTATTGATCCAGACAGCTTTGTAACAATACATAAAATAACTTTTTTTTAACGTTTCGTCTTTCATAATTCCACCTTTTCATAACCTGGACAAATTTGTTTCGTACTTCGACAAAAGAAAAAAAATAATTATACGGAACTATTTTTGTGCTTACACACAAAGTTTTTCCTACAAATTGTTCAAAACCTGTGAATGTTTTGATACGATTCTGTTTCTTGCTATTAAATTCTTTGAAAAAGTAATTATATTTTGTTTTCATCAATGTATGAAACAAAAAGACCTGACCACACTCTATATAAACCCGCTTCGAGGCTTCATTGTGATTTTTTAACGTTTCATACCTCAAAAATAAAATATCGATGGGTCAGCGAGATACAGCTATGACCGCCTATAATATTTATATATGTAGTTACAACTGGTTTGCGCAGACCCATCGATATGTTTCCTCCATCTTTTAAAAAATAGTCTTCGGAGCGAAAATTCTGAGTGAATTTTAATGGAAGAACGCGAATAAACATTTATCGTATTGAGAATAAATGTGATGATACAGGAGAAATGCTTATCATCGCTAATTCTCATTTTCTCACTGTATTTTTAGTAATTTCTTCTTGCATCTAAATGCAGATTTTTTTATTTGTAAGAAATAAGCTTCATTTGCATTTGCTATTAACGCCGGTTGTCTGCGATTTTCTATAGGATATTGTCAACTCCAAACGACAACGTAGGGTTGGATGTTTGTTTTTGAAATTGAATTAGGTATAACGCATCTTTTAACAATATTTCTCCATATCGTGGCGGCTGGAGCACCTAACCGTGGATTCCTGGTATTTCTCACACCAGCACTATCACAACATCTTTTCCAAGCTCCAGTCTGCTCATCCCACATACGTTTACGATTATCCACACATCGGTGCAAGAGAAAAGTCGGAAAGGACATTCGCCGGAGCCAGGCATCGTACCCGGGACCCCTAGAGTCCTATACGCCTTAACTCGTGCTATGGCCGCGGTCAAAAGATTTTGAAAACTAGTCGCTAAATCCGTAAGGAGTAATTATAATCAGACTGTCCAGGGATATTTTTTTTATCTCTTTAAAACTCATATTTTAGTTTCGTCTATCAAAAACAAGAGTTCTGATAGGTCGAAAATATATATATATATGCATAACTCCATGAACAAAATTTTGAGCACGCAGCAATTTTGTATGCTTCTGTGCTAAATAGTCCAATACAAAAAGGTATCAAAATTTGTAAAGCTTTTATTTTTTTCGCTAGATGCTTTTTTATTATAAGAAATGAAGAGAATATCTTTTTGTTGTTGTTTGTTTGTTTGTTTTGTTTTGATGGAGGTATGAAGCGAAAAACCTAATCACACAATGTATGAATTCGCTTCGCGTATTCATACAATGTGATTAGATTTTTCGGTTCATATCTCCTTGACAACAAAAAGTATTCTCTTCATCTCTTAAGTAGTTTTTCTTCAACACACTACATATTTTTTGTATTAAATACAAATACCGCTGACCTGTGCTGGATAAGAGCTCGTTTTCAAATATTTGTTTGAGATTTTTAGCATAAATCTTAGATGGTGCTTTTTAACGTGACAATTCACATGCAATTTACCGCTTTCTAGTTTGTCTCGTATCCCACAATAATCCAATTGCCAAATAATACAAAATGTCAGAAATTGGCATTTTTGTTACATAATGGCAGATTTTTAAATGTCAAAATACTCTATGGGAAGGGTAATTTTCGCAAAAAATACTAATGGTTCACATTTTTAACCGTCACATTGAGGATTTCATTAATCCATTCCCACACAACCATCCCTCCTTTTTACGCCCGTCACGAAAAAAAAAACTTTCGAAAACATTGTGGTCATAGAAAAAATTTCTTGTCTCAAGCGATTTCTTCAATGTCCACAATGTTCTCAACCCCGAAAAACAAATGATTTCCGAATTTCATCATTCTAAAATTATCGTCTGCATCTTCTTCAATTTGGACCAGTCTAAAATTTTGAAATGTAGGAATGGACAAAACAAATATGATCCGTCAATCATAAATGATCAATTCGTCTGGTGTCGAGGAACCATCATAGGGGTTTGAAAAGCAAATACTATCTATCAAGGAAAAGGGACCATCCGGGGATGTAGCATCAAAAAAATTAGGTTAGCCAAGCAAAACGGCATATCCGAAGAACTACATGAAACAAAGAAAATGAATTTGAAAAGAGAAAGGATTTGGCGGAGGTATATTTGACGGATCGCTGGGCCCGCCCACTGACTCCTCTGGGCCCACCCACTGACTCCGCTGGTCCCGCTCATTGACTCCGCTGGGCCCGCCGACTGACTCCGCTGGGCGCGCCCACTGACTCCGCTGGGCCCGCCCACAAACTCAGCTTGGCCCACCCACTTACTCCGCTGGACCCGTCCACTGACTCCGCTGGTCCCGCCCACTGACTCCGCTGGTCCCGCCCACTGACTCCGCTGGGCCCACCCACTGACTCCGCTGGTCCCGCCCTCTGACTCCGCTAGGCCTGCCCACTGACTCCGCTGGGCCCGCCCACTGACTCTGCTTGTCCCGCCCACTGACTCCGCTGGGCCCGCCCACTGACTCCTCTGGGCCCGACCTCTGACTCCGCTGGTCCCGCCCACTGACTCCGCTCGACCCGCCCACTGACTCCGCTGGTCCCGCCCACTGACTCCACTCAACCCGCCTACTGACTCTGCTTGTCCCGCCCACTGACTCCGCTGGGACCGCCCACTGACTCCTCTGGGCCCACCCACTGACTCCGCTCGACCCGCCCACTGACTCCGCTCGACCCGCCCACTGACTCCGCTCGACCCGCCCACTGGCTCCGCTTAGCCCGCCCACCGACTCTAACAGGAAGTTCACCTTCCATATTAAACAGTTTACTTTGCAAAATTCATAGCCAGTAAGACGAAATAAAAATTAAAATGGTAGGTTGGGGAACTAAACGTCGTAACTACAGCCTAGATAAGTTGTAATTACGACGATTAAATCGCAAAACCAACAATAATGATTTACATAAATGTCGTCAAATATCACTTCCGGTCTAAATGAATTATTTGATTGGGTAAGTCTGCAAAATTTGTGCAGCCTCGCCAGAGTCGATACTTTTTATCACTTTCTATGCGGTCCTTTATCGCGTAATGGGTAAAAAATGTTTGAAAAGTGTGTTCTTTACAGCAGAGGTAAAACAGGGATGATATTTCTATAACCGTTATACATTCAAAAAATCTCACAACATTTAATATGTTTCTACATTTGCAAGAATGTTCAAATCGCACTGAAGGGTCCTGATTTGACTGGCTGCAATCATTTTTGTTTGAAACTTTATGGTATATATTTTTTTTTTACCTTTTGTTCAGTAAATGTTTTATCAACCCTTCCTGCACAATCCCTTGTTTATACGTCCATGTGATTTTATACTTGAGAAAACATTGTAGGAAAAGAATAAATTGCTTTGATACAAGCAATTTCTTCTTTTCCCACAATGCTTTCTCAAGTATAAAATCATATGGACGTATAAACAAGGGATTGTGAGAAAGCATTGTGGGAAAAGAAGAAATTGCTTGTATCAAAGCAATTTATTCTTTTCCTACAATGTTTTCTTAAGTATAAAATCAGGTAGAACCAATTTCTTCTTTTCATTCGATATTTTCTAGCCTGTGGGTTTCGTACTTTTCAAAATGCACCTACTTTACATCGTCTTCAACAACTTCTTTACAATTGGACCAGTCTAAATTTTCGAAAAAACGAGATAGGGTTAATGGACCAATTAGGCGATTCATTTGAATTTAGGTATGATACGTGTTCAGCAATAAATCACTTCTTTGTGTGAGCTTTAGATTTTGCACAGGGGAGTTCGGTTGGAACCCGCCGCCGTCATAACGCAGTTGGTAGCTCATAAGACTCCCAATCTTCAATCACGGAATGCCGTGGGTTCGATTCCCGGCGGTTGCAAATATCCTTTCCGACATTTGTCTCTCACCAAATGGGTGGATAATCCTAAACCTAAATGGGATAGCAGCTGGAGGCTAGGAAAGGATGTAGTGGTAGTACTGGTGTGATAAATACCAGGAATCCATTGTTAGGTGCTTCAGCCGCCGCGATATGACTGAAATTCTGTTAAAAGTACCGTAACACCCATTCGATCAATTTCGAAAATTTATATATAGGCTTCATTAGCTAGAACGACCATATAAGATTCAAATATTCTACTAATTGATTGATTAATTGAATGAGGTTTAACACCAATTTAAACAGTATTCTGCTAAGGTCAAAATGTTCTATCCTGGGTAAGTCTGCAAAATATTTGCAGTCTCTCGAGAGTCGATACTTTTTATCACTTCCTAGGGCGGTCCTTTATCGCAGTTTCTTCTTTTCACACGGTATTTTCTAGTCTGTAGGTTTCCTACTTTTCACATTGCACCCACTTTTAACTGTCTTCCTCAACTTCTTCTAAATTGGACCAGTCTAGAATTTCGAAAAAAACGAGACAGGGTTAATGGACCACACATGCGATTCATTTGAATTTAGGTATGATACGTGTTCAGCAATAAAGCAATTCTTTTTGAGAGCTTTTGATTTGCACAGGGGATTTCGATTTGAACCCGCCACCATCATGGCGCCGTTGGTAGCGCATAAGACCCCCAATCATCAATTACGGGATGTCATTGGTTCGATTCCCGGCGACGGCATATATCCTTTCCAACATTTGTCTCTCACCAATGGGTGGATAATCGTAAACCTAAGTGGGATAGCAGCTGGAGGCTAGGAGAGGATTTAGTGGTAGTACTGGTGTGAGAAAAACCAGGAAATCATTGTTAGGTGCTCCAGCCGCCACAATATGACTGAAATACTGTTAAAAGTGGCGTTAACCTACATTCAATCAATCAAACAATTCTGTTGGCACCGATTTTTTAACGTTCGCTTAAAAGAGATGGTCGCTGAAGGAAGATTTGCTGTATCCGTTTCATCCAAATTTATGATTGTGGCTGGTGCTGAATAGACTTCTTTTTAGAGACAAGGGACCTAATTGACATATTTGTCTAATCAAAGAAAGATTTAATTCCCTTTAGGAAGAGTTTAGACATTAGTTCATACGAATCTATTTTAGTTCGACTGTGACGCGAGCTTTTAGTCTATAGAGTCATTCTCGAACACTTACAATACAAATGTTTTCACGTCCCGAAAGAGATACAGTGTCTTAAACCCATTGCTATCTACATTTACAGTAGGGTAGACTGGGTCTAACTATTAAATGTCTTGCCCATGAACACACCCGGTGACGGTGGGGCTCGAACCCGTGACTCTAACAGAATGAATACGCGAAGATGATCCATATATTAGTTTGATTAACCCATTACCAGACGACAACATTTAGACTGGCCCAAATTGAAAGAAGTTGCAGACAACAATTTATAGGTTATGAAATTTTGGATTCTTTCAAATTTCTGTATAGAAAACATTGTGGAAAACGAAGAAATTGCTTGTAACAAGCAATTTCTTCATTTTTCACAATGTTTTCCAAAGCTTTTTTTCCTTGGGGGCGTCTAAAAGCCTCACTGAGAGGGAATTGGTATGGTATTAGGTTCATTGCTCAATGAAAACAAACAAACACAATTCTCATCATTTCTTGTAATTTAGTGCCACCAAGGAAAACAAATAAGAAACATCTTTCTAATTTTGAGCCCGGGTACGATCCCCGACGGCGGCACTCATCCTTTCCGACTATTTGTCTCCCACCAATGGGTCGATAATCGTAGACCTATGTGGGATAGCAGCTGGAGGCTAGGAAAGGATGTGATGGCGGAACTAGAGTGAGAAATACCAGGAATCCATTGTTACGTGCTCCAGCCGCCGCGATATTACTGAAAGATTGTTGGAAGCGGCGTAAAACCCCATTCAAAACTAATTTTGAGTAAAATTTTATGGATTTACTTTGTGTGCAAGCATACAGATTAGATGCGTGCTCTAACTTTCCTTGTTGAAAGAATAAAACCATTCATCCAGCAAAAAATGTTTGAAACATAATAGAACTAAAATTAAATTGTATGTCAGTGCATGGGGGGTTTTGAGCTGTGTGATGTTACCTACCTTCTACAAGACATTTTTGGACTAATTGAAAGGAGTTGCAGACGACAACTTAAAGTTTATGAAATTTTAAATATTCCCATCTTTCTGGGTAAAATAACATTGTGTAAAATGAGGAAATTGCACACAATGTTTTCTCCATTGCATATCTTTAGGGGAGTCATTGTGTCGAAATGGGTCAATATATGTTTGTCGGATGAAATAAAGATGGGTTAAACTCCTGTTTGTTTTCACCAATTGAAATCGAGGAGTAGAAAATTGTGAAATACGTATTAATTGCGCGTTCCAAAATATTTTATTTTATAATAATTCAATTGTTAGTTTCGTCTATCAAAAACGAGCGATCTGATTGGTCGAAAAATTTAATTCATACCTCCATGAACAAAATTTTGAGTACGCATCCATTTTGAATGCTTCCGCACAAAATAGTTCACTACTAAAAGGTATCAAAATTTGTTAAGTTGTTGCATTTTTCGCTCGATGCTATTAAATTATAAGAGATGAAGATAATATTATTTTGTTTTCATGGAGGTATGAACCGAAAAACCTAATCAAACAATGTATGAATCCGCTTCGCGTATTCATACAGTGTGATTAGGTTTTTCGGTTCATACCTCCATGAAAACAAAAACTATTCTCTTCATCTCTTAAGTGTTTTCCTCACTATATTTGCTCGAAAGTTTGGCCTGATGTCTTTTATAGCTGTAGGATCGTTCAATATACATTTCCTATATAATGTCTGGTTACTTCTGGGTCATTTTACGTTTCAGAAAAAGTTGTGTGGAAAGGAGAAACTCATTTCCTTATCTTTTCTTTTCTTTTCTACCTTTTGTATCCATATTTCATGGGCCCAGGCTTTAAGTAGATAGACACGTGGAAGAATGTGGTAAAAATCAATGAAAACACGAGAAGAGTCGAGTAAAAATCAATTGCTCTTTCATAAAGTATCAAAAACAATTATGCTTTAATTTATACATGTATCTTTTATAATTATTACCTCAAAAAGTGACAAATGTGATAGTTTTATGTTCAAAATAAAACCGAAAAAGTATCGGTCATCTATTTGCCTGCTCAGGTTTAAAACAATTGACCAATCGTGTCTGCCGATCAAAGAAAAACAGGATTTGAACTCCGACATCTGTAAACCCATTCCCACATGACAGAATTTTAGACTGGTTCAAATTGAAAGATTCTGCAGACGACAATTTCAAGTTGATGGAATTTCAAGTTTTTCGTCTTTTTATCTCAGAAAACATCGTGAATAATGAAGGAATTGCTTGGTACAAGCAATTTCTTCATTTTCCACAATGTTTTCCTCGCTTTTTTCTCGAAGGGCGTGAAAAGGAGGGGTTGTACGGGAATGGATTAAACAAAAAAAGTATTCACACTAGGCCTTATTAACGAGTGTTCAGCCTTTAATTCATTACCAAACGACAAAATTTTAGACTGGCCCAAATTCAAAGAAGCTGTAGATGACCATTTTAACTTCATGGAATTTCACATATCTTCGTCTTTTGAGGTAGAAAACATTGTGGATAATGAAGAAATTGCATAAAATAAGCTTTTAAAAGCTTTTTCCTACGGTAGCGTGAAAAGACGTGATTATGTGGGAATTGGTTAAGTGACGCAGATAATACTTTTTTTGTTTACGTAAAAAATTAAACACCCTGTATGAAGTCACAAAACGGATTTATACATAAGTGTGATCAGGTTTTTACCTCGAAGCTAAACGTTTATGATATATCAAATATCGCTGGGTAAAATGGCTTTAAAGTATGTCATTTTAGAAAAACAAAATCTCATCGAGCTACTGTGTACGAACGCATATAAAGTAGCTCCATGGAGTGTCATTGGATCGATCCCTGGTGGCAACGGCAAATACCCTTTCCGACCTTTGTCTTTCACCAATGGTAAGATAATCTGACACCTAAGAAGGATAGCAGCTGGAGGCTGGAATCCGTTGTTATGCGCTCCGCGATATGACTGTTATGCTGTTAAAAGCGGCATAAAACCCATTCAAACAAACAAAGAAGCTCAGTACTGTTTTTGTTGTTGTTGTGGTTGCTGCTGTTTGTTTGTTTCGCGGAGGAATGGAGGAATGGAATGCATTTGCTATGCAGCGATTTTGATAGATGAAAAAAAATTTGATTTTTCTAATAATCTAATTGTACATGAAAGATAAGACTATATAATGGTCGCATTCTGCAAGAGGACTTTCTTTCAACGGAAATTGCCCAAAGGCGGTTGTCAATCAAAGAATCAATCAACCAATCAAACCATTCATTTAGACTGTAAGACTTTGATTTCAAACATTTGCAGATATTTATATGAAGCATTTTAATTGGTTTGGCGACTTTATCGTCGTAACTACAGCCTTTTAAAGCCATTGTTACGACGTTTGGGTCGCCAACCAACCATTTTTATAATGTTTTGTAAAATCTTACTAACCCTTATTCTTGAAAAAAAAAAACGCTATTCAAAATCGAACTTCCTGTTAGAGCCAGTCGGCGGGGTCAGTGGAGTCAGTAGGCGGGGTCAGCAATGAGTCAGTTGCCTTGATTTGCCTTGAAAGAAGCTGCGACGACAATTTCAAGTTGATGGAATTAAATTTTTTCCTCTTTCTTCATTTTCCATAATGTTTTCCAAAGATTTTTCTGGAAGGGCTTAAAAAAAGAGGAATTGCGTATGAATTTGTTAAGTCTGAGAAGCACTGTTCCTTTCACTCCGGTTGTTTATCTTTACAGCACGTAAACATTTCCTTGCAAGCAGTCCTAAATCGCGTGTCACATACTCCGTAGATAATCGGGTTTATAGCACTGTTTAGAAAGTACGACCTCAGAAAGAACTTATACACAGCTTTGTTTGTATCTGTCATTTCGTTTACAAATTCCTGTTTTAACTCCCTTATCAGCAGTAATAGCAAATGGGGGAGATAACTCAGTACAAACGCAAGAGAAATCATGAACATAAGGAAGGCGGTCTTCCTTGCACGCGCTTGTTTTAGATACTGTGTCTTGCGCACATTTACTGATGACGTCACCGAGGTTACTGACGTCATACGTCGAATGGCGTTTGAGATTCGGCTACTTATGGAAGACAATCGCGATCTGGATCTTTCATTTTTTGCGTATTTATTGTTTATCACCATTTGTTCGTTACTTGTAGAAGGTGAGTTACCCAGTGATGGTGTTTTAGTCGCTTCGATTGCCTCTACGTGACTATTCAGATCATTCGAGTTAGATTGCGATTTTTCAAGTTCGGTGTTTTGTTCTTTAGATTGTATAGAACTTCCTTCGCTTTTATCAAAGTCAATTTCATTTTTCTCTTCTCCTTTACTAGTAACAAATTCTTCAACGATGGGTTCTGGAATTCTTGACTTGTCGTTATAAACATGGGTATCTAGCTCACCATGCTCAAGATTAACTTGGTCCGATTTTATTCCGCTATCGTCCGAATCCATTGTGTTGACTTCTGCCGTGTTATTATTGCCCTTTTCAATTGCGTAAAGTTCAATGTGCTCTTTGCGTATTGAGTTATTCAATGTACAGTCCATACTGTAGGACAAGTCCTCGTTGTTTCCTGTCCAAGACAAGTCACTTTCTGACTTTTTAGATTTACTTAATCTGAATTTACTTTTCCGTTTACTTTCTCTATTATTCTTTATGTCGTTGATTACGAATTCACCACTCACTCTAGAGTTTCTAGCCTCGTCTATTGAGGACACTGCAGGAACGGAGGCATGGCGCATTGTCGAATATTGACCGGGCATCGTGTTTGCGTGGCGCTTCACTTCGGCTCCGATTAAACAATATAGAATACAAATGGTAAAAATTCCGGTTAAGAACAAAATCATGAATATTCCGGCATTGACGAGTGGGACCAGTGTATCGACCATGTCATCATTTGTTGAACATTCTGTGCCGTTGATTGACAATCCCTCTATATAAAACGTTTGTTTTCCATACACAAACATGGTTGGAACAGCCAAAACAAGCCCGAATACGACTGAAACCCCACAAAGTATTTTAGCAGTGTTGGAAGATATTTGCCATCCGAATGGTCGACATACTTTCCTATACCGGTCTATAGCGATGACTAGCAATAAGAATGATGACGACATGGTACCCAGTGTGTTAAAGAACCGAGCCGCCTTACAAAGCCAGAGTTCAGTAAACGTATACTGATCAAGCACGGTGGTCACTTCAAACGGTATGGCGATACTGCATGTAAACAGGTCAATAGCGCTTAAACACAGTATAAAACATTGTGAGTTCGAAAGTCGGTATTTCGTTCGATAGACGTGACATACCACGGCATTGCCAAATATGCCGAGTACAGATATTATCAAGAGAAACACGATGGTTGGTATGAGTCTCTGGCGCTCATCACGATTCATCTGTTGTAGAAGTACTGTTTCATTGAAGATAGATATCTCGGTTACAGTTGTCATGTTATCGGCTGCCATCCTTGTCCTTTGCTTGAACTTTTGTCACGGAAAGATCAAGATAACTAATTGTTTATGGAAATTTAACATTTTCATATACAAGGAATGAAGAATCTCGGTAAATAATCTCAGCCATCTTCCCAGTATAGGTAGTGTAGACGTCTCCACAACGTCTCGATTGGAAATTATCTAGATCTGCTCTGACGTTACGTCTTGTGTTGTGTTAATAGAAATCGTCCCAAATGCATTCATCTGAAAAGAAAAAAAATAGAAAAAGCTGTCATGACGTAAATTTTCTATTTCTTGTATCGGTAAACTCATATTTGTCCCGTTAAAAACGCATATTAATAGCGATTTAATTATATGATATATGTGCGATGAGCTAGTGACAGAGATCAGAGAATAGCAATTTTCTTGTGAATTCGCTATGTTGACGTATTCTGTCTAGCTTTTCTTCTATAGAATATCTTACTATGACATTAATTAACAACATGTACTTTTTAAAGACAATCTTACTTAACTACGTTCTGTTGTACAAAATATTAAACCTGTCCGAAACCAAAGGTCCTGCAGAAGAAAGTTTTAAGTGGATTTGCTTAAAAATAACCTTTCAGTAGGGTAGAAAATATTGAGGAAAAAGAATATATCACCTATTACCAGTTATTTCTTCTTCGTCTGCAATGTTTTCTTAATTATGAATTCATAGGGACGTAAAAACGAGGAATTGAACAGGAAAGGATTGAATGCTATTCCAATTTACCAGGAACTCATTAAAGTAGAAGCTTTGCAAGATTTTATCATATTGAATTAATCTTTATGCAAATACACTTTTACAGACAATAGTTGGAAGCCAATCATTATATGGGCATCTTTTTCTTTGAATTATTCCACATTTTAAAGGATAAAATATCTGAACTTATTCACGCCTGTTCTGACCATTATAGCCTGTATTACAACTGACCAATCGCTGGCCCCGCCCACTTACTCCTTTGGCTACGTCCACAGGCTCCAAAAGAAAGTCCCGCTTCGATTTTGCAAAATTCATGACTAGTAGAAAAGTTGGTTGACGAAATAAACGTCGTAACAACAGTTTGATTAAGCTGTAGTTACGACGTTTAAGCCGCCAAACAACAAAAAAAGTTTGACAGAAATGGCGGCCAATGTCGGAGTTTAAATTTAGTTTCCGAGTTGAATGAATGATTTGGTTCGATACATTTCTTGATTGACAGTCGCCATTTGTCAACTAGCAACTTGTTAAAATTAAGATTATCTTTAAAAAGCTGGATTTGCGGTGTTTAACCCTTTCCCACACAATGACCCGTTCGCCACCCCTCCAGAGAACCGATTTAGAAAGATTGTGCAAAATGAAGAAATTGCTTACAACAAGCAATATCTTTATTTTGCACAATGCTTTCCAACCAGAAAGTTAAAAAAATCAAACATTTTATGAGCTCTAAATTGTCGTTCGCAAATCCTTTCAGATTGGGCTAGTGTAAGATCTTGCCGTTTGGTAATTTTTGACTTGCGAAAATATTGTTATAAAAGAAGAATTTTCTTGTAACATTCAATTTTTCTTCTTTTCAAACTATGTTTTCTACCATGCAGGACTTTAATATTTAAGTACATTTCTCTTTAATATGTAATCTGCAACCTCTTTGAAATTTGATAAAATCAAATTTCGTATAACAGGAAAGGGTTAAGCTCAACATGCAAACTTGCATTACAGGCCACAGCTGTCACTTGACTATGTCGCGGTCATAGCGAAGTGATATCGCGTAGGACTCCTCGTCATGGTGTCCCGGGTTCGATCCCCGGTCGCAACGAATATCCTTTCCGATATTTGTCCCTCACCAATGGGTGGGTAATCGTAAACCTACGTGGGATGAGAAGCTGGATGTTCGGAAAGGGTGTAGTGGTAGTACTGGTGTGAGAAATACCAGGAATCAATTGTTAGGTGATTCAGCCGCCGCGATATGACTGAAATACTATCAAAGTGGCGTTAAACCCCATTCAATCAATCAAGCTGTCATCGGACCGCGTGCCAAATAGCTTTTATTATGATTACAATATATTGTTTGTGGAAATTTTGCTGGTCTTGAATGACTGTAAATATTATTTGGCTATATATTATATAATGAAATCACCTTAATAGCAACTTCTCTAAACTGGTGTTGCGATTAATAGGAAGTTGCAATCAAAAAGGTCATGTTGGTTCAATAAGAATGTGTTTCCTTGAAACAAGTTACAATTAAGAAGTGAATATTGCGCTAAGGAGGATTCCACTGCCATGTTCAGATTTCAGAATCTGATAATTAGTTATAGATGTGTCAACTTAAAGTTAAAAGTCACTTGTTAGACTAAATGTTTGTTTTCTCATGATATCAATATCGTATAGTTTAACAAAGAAGTAGAGTTAGTGGAACTGAAAAACTATGAGGCCTTGTGACACTGACCTTGCCAGTTTATAAAACTTTAAACGAAATACTTTAACCATAAACGTGTACATTGCTTATATTTCCTGAATGCTTACATCTAGGACCATCATTTCAATGTATACTCTTATTAGGTGATAGGCTTGTGCCACAGACCTTTGATCCTTTGAACTTGACCTTTGACCTTCTTTTAACCAAAAATATTTAATTTGTTTACATTTTCAGAATGCTTACAACTCATTTTTCATGCATGCTCTTGCCAGGTGATAAGTTTCCATGTGTGACTAAGATCCTTGACACCCTGACCTTTATCCAGACCCCACTAAAACTATTTTTTCCATCACATAATCATAACTATATTTTGTGTACATGAGTGTGATTAGGTTTTCGGTTCATACCTCCATGAAAACAAAATATTCTCTTCATTTCTTATAATTAAATAGCATCGAGCGAAAAAAAAGGCTTTACAAATTTTTACCAATTTTATATGGGACTATTTTGTGCGGAAGCATACAAAATCGCTGCGTGCTCAAAATTTTGTTCATGGAATTATGAATAATCCTTTTCGACCAATTCAGAACGCCCGTTTTTAATAGACGAAACTAAAAATTAAATATATTAATTATACGGTAAATAGAGGCTATTGCATGAATGGTCGAGAATACAGAATTCATAAAACGAGTCATCTTGAAGTAATTTAATTTTTAGTTTCGTCTATCAAAAACGGGTGTATTGATTGGTCGAAAAAAAAAAAAATCATACCTCCATGAATAAAATTTTCAGCACGCATCTATTTTGAATGCTTCCGCACAAAATAATTACATACAGAAAAGTTTAAAATTTGTAAAGTGTTTGCTTTTTCGCTCAATGCTTTTAAATTATAATAAATGAAGATAACATTTTTTTTTTTGTTTTCAAGGGGGTATGAACCGAAAAACCTAATCACACTTATATACAGCGTGATTCGGTTTTTAGGGTTCATACCTCCATGAAAACAAAAAAAATCTCTCCGTCTCTTAAAAAGATAAAAACGAGGCTTTTTATTTGGGATGACTGGCTCATTTAATTTGTGATCTATAAATACGAATTTGATATTCATTTTTATCCCTTCACCTGCTATAAATACTGCCTAATAAAGGGGGGTACGATAAACTTGTTGATATCAGGTCACATGGTCACATGATACGCTTTATCATGTCACTTGATCACGTGACCGACCGGAACTATTTTTGAAGTAGTAGGGGTGCTTTCTAAAGCTCACTTTTATGCAATAAATGTTTAAATCTTCGGCTAAAAGTTTTGTCCAAATAAGAAAATTATACTCGACTCTCAACTTTCATCGATCGAATTATACATCGGTGACGTAGAGTTGACGCAATACATGACGCGGGCATTGTTTATCTCATGGAAGCATACACACGACTTCAGAAAGCAGGATTTTTAAACATAAAGGGATTTAGGGGATTAAGCATTGATATTATTTGAGTGGGGATACTATTAGAAGTCGCGGCTAGGCAACTAATCTCAATCTTTGTCCATCCTGTGATTTTCTATCAGGGTGGCAATGACTTTGGGTTTGGTTTTTGCTACTTAACAACAAATCGTCAGAAAATCTTCGACACGTTAGTTGAGTGATCGATAAGATCGACAAATTTAGACAAATCATATTCGATGATCAAGGTATGTCTTTGTTGTTTAAGGTTTAAGTAAAACCCCTGTCACACTAGGGTGGCGATCCCACGCCGCTCCCACGGCGATCCAAAAATTTCCAGAGCGCTGTGAGGACGTCGTGACATCGTCATGATCGCTGCGGGAGGGCAGCGGGAGCGCCGTGCAGTCGCGTAGAGCGGCGAGGGACGGCGCGCACTTTGAACATGCACAAAACAATCGCCTTGGGAGCGCGTAGTGGTAAGTGCGCAGTAGGATCGTCGTGCGGTCGCCTTAGCCGCGCCAAGAGGTCTTCTACAACGCCATAAGGGCGCCGCGACACCGCGATGTGAGCGCAGTCAGAGCGCCATGGCAGGCAATGGCTCTTGCACGGCGACTATACCACGCTCTTCGCACATCCCCTGCGTCTCTACTGCGCTCCAACAGTGTCCCAAGCGCACCGGCAGCGCAGTGCAATCGTCGTGAGAGCCTAGTGCAAGCGCCGTGACGTTTCCATGAGCGCGGTAGAAGCGCTTTAGAAGTGCAGTCAATCGCCGTAGGAACGCGATACATCGTCGTAGAATCGTCGAAGGAACGCCGTAGGAGAGCCGTAGCATCGCAGTGTATCTCTATTTTCCCGAGAATTATTGATGTTTACCGGCGATCCCACGGCGCTCTGAAAAATGCTAGAGCGCCGTGCAATCGCGGTGCAATCGCCGTGTAGTGTGACAGGGCTCTTATATATGTTTTTGTTAACTCGTTCTTATTATGTCTATTCTTTAAAATTAAATTTGGCAAGTTTTTCAAATGTCGACCCCGATGCCCTCACCTCAGCAGGGTCAAAATACCATGTTCGGCGAAGAGAGGTTAACTTACATTTACTTATCATGGGTATTTTTCAGTCAAATTAATTTTCAAAGATGGTAACAGGATAGATAGAATAGATGGTTGGTGTCTTGATAAGGAAAAGTTATCGGGCTCGGCTTCGGATTTTATCCGGTTCGCCTTCGGCTCACCAGATAAATTCCTACGCCTAGCTTGCCCGATAAACTTTTCCATATCAAGACACCAACCATCTATTCTCTATAAAATATGACACGAATCTTTTAGATGAATGGGCGAAATCAACAAGTTTTATTCGTTAAAAATATTTTGCTATCGTAAGACGTCGAATCTAAAAAATTAATGTACCATTGTAATAGATCCTTGTAAAAATGTCGTCAACTCATTCATGATGACGTCATTTTTTCGGGAACAAAAAACCGTTAGAATAAGTCTCATATATAAAGCCCTATTGTAAAATCACTTGTGAAATTTGAAAAAAATAAAAAATCAATGTTTTATCGAACAAACGAACACACGATCGCACGAAGCTTATTATATTTTGTTTTTTCTTCTACTGACGCCGAATAATCGTGATTCATGCACACAAATATATTTGACCAACACAGGCCCCACCCACTGACTCCCTTAGCTCCGCCCAGTAACTCCAACAGGAAGTTCCGCTTCGATTCTTACCGGCGTTATTTACTTAAAGATTAAAAAATAATTTTACTTCAATTAACCCATACAACATGACAAATCTTAGACTGGTCCAAATTGAAAGAAGTTGAAGACGACAATTTCAAAGTAGTGGAATTTAGAAAATCCTGGCCTTGAAGGGCAGGAAACATTGTGGACATTGAAGAAATTATTGGTTACAAGCAATTTTGTTAAAGTCCACGATGTTTTCCAAAGCTTATTTTTTCTTTAGATGCGTAAAACGCATTGAGTGGGAATGGGTTAAAAAGTGAAGAGAGTATGAACCAAAACACTTGATCACCCTATATGAACACGGGAAGTAGATTCATATGTTAGTGTGCCTAAGGTTCTTACCAATGGGTTCGATCCCCGACGGCGGTACTTATTCTTTCCGGCATTTGTCTCTCACCAAAGGGATGGATAATCTTAAACCTAAGTATGATAGCAGCTGGGGGTTAGGAAAGGATGTAGTGGTAGTACCGGTGTGAGAAATACAAGGAATCCATTGTTTTGTGCTCCAGTCGACGCAATATAACTGACATACTATTAAAAGTGGCGTTAAACCTCATTCAAACAATTAGGTCCTTACCTCGATGAAATAAAACAAGATATTCTCTCCGCCTCTTTATAATTTCAAACCGTCAAGTAAAATTAATAGTTTCGTGTTCAATATTTTGTTCGTTGTAGTATGAAAACAAATCAGTCAATTAATAGATTTGAAGCTCGATAGTCATAAACATTAACCCATTCCAACACAGCAATATTTTAGACTGGTCCAAATTGAAAGAAGTTGCAGCCGACAATTTCAAGTTGATGAAATTTTAATTTATTTCGTCTTTTTAGGTAGAAAACATTGTGGAAAATGAAGAAATTGCTTGATACAAGCAATTTCTTCATTTTCCACAAGGTTTTCCAAAGCTCTTTAATTGAGGCGCGTAAAAAGGAGGGTTTGAGTTGGAATGGGTTAATAGATTTGAAGCTTGATAGTCATAAACATTAAGACATTGTGAGAAAAATAAAAATATATGTGTTTACAAACCTTTGACAATCAATGAAAGAAACGTTGACCTTATTTCCCGCGGCTAATTTTGTGACTTTGCATTGCTGTAATTTTGTCATAAAATGTATAACAGTTGACAATGAAGTGGATTTATGTATTTACACCATGGGGATTTCGTTACATTTTAGTTACAGAAAATGTATTTGAAGTGTGAAAATCTGACCCAGTTCAGATTGCAAAGTGCCCGCGTAGCCTATCCAAGGTCGACACATGTGTTAAGAGTTCCAAGATTGTCACTTTTTGCTTGATAAATCGACTATCAACAAGAATGCTTGCTTTAATCCAGACACTCTTGCAAAGGGCGTAGACAATTAATAATAGAGATATCCTCATAGAATATGAACTCCATTCATTTAATACAACCTTTTTTTCCTCGAGGGCGGGTCAGGGGTTAAGTACCTCCATAAGTGGGCTCTAATTGAGATCGTTCATCAAACAATACAAAACTCTTACTTGTAAATAACAAGTTAGTCATTTACTCGATCCTTCCTTTGTCGGATCGCTGCTGCCTATCAAACAATCCACACCATTCAAATTATTCATTTAGACCGGAAGTGAACTTTGAACTCCGATTTTTGGCCAGCATTTATGAGAAGCATTTCATTTTTGGTTTGGCGTCTTAACAATTTCCCAAACAAATCTTCCCGTTTAAGTGTCGAAAGAAAAAAAAGCTTTGGAAAACTTTTTTGAAAAAAAGTAAAAATTGCTTGTAAAAATCAATTTCTTCATTATCCACAACGTTTTCTATTAAAAAAAAAAAAGATGAAAAAATTGAAATTCCATAACAACTGACATTGTTATCGACAGCTTCTTTGAAATTGGACCAGTCTAAAATTCCGTTATGATGGAATGGTTTTATCTACCATATCTTTTATTTATATTGATACTTGTTACATGTAATTGGTCATAACTTTTTCAAAATAACGGAATTTAAGATCTTTGAGGACATTTTTGTTGGAGCCCAGTGGGCGTTGCCAGTGACTCATTGTAGAAAAAGGTGATCTAGCTAATACTGATCCGATAAACATTAAAATGTGCAGGCCATCAGAATTGTTGAATTCACCTCACGTCTTGAATTTACAAAATCGTAGAAAAATAGTTTTGTCACCGAAACTTGTTGTGGACCTTTCTTATTTAACATGTTACCAAACAATAAAATTTCAGACTGGTCCACTTTGAAAAAAAAAACAAAAAACAACAACACCTTCTGATTAGAAAACATTTTGGAAAATGAAGAAATTACTTGATACAAGCAATTTCTTCATTATCCACAATGTTTTCCAAAGCCTTTTCTCGAATGGCGTGAAAATGAGGGAAAATGTTGGAATGTGTTAATAATGTTACATTGAGTATGTCCGTAGAAGGCGGGACGTAATGCTGCCTCGTTCATGCAGGTAAACTGGCATGCGGCGTCCAATTGAAAATCGAGGTTGCCAATCAAATAACTAGTCGACCAATGAAATCATTCATTTAGACCTTAAATGAATTTAGAACTCCGACATTGGCCGTCATTTTTGATAACCTTTTTTTTGGTGGTTTAGCGATTTAAACGTCGTAACTACAGCTTTTTTTTTTCAAGATGTAGTAGTTTAGGTCACCAACGAACTATTCTACCTTTTTGATACACGCTACTGGACATAAATTTTGCAAGATAACGTCGTTTAAAATCCAAACGGGACTTCCTGTCGAAGTCGGTTGGCCTGGCAAATCGAGTTAGTGGGCGGGGCCAGCATTTGCTCAATTGTTTGTTCGGAGCATAACCATCACATCTTGGGCATGATCGACTTTGCAAGAAAAGAGACCATTGGCACTTTTCCGTCTTATTTAACATAAATTAAACCCAATGCCACACAATGGCGCTTTTTGACACGTGTAAAGAAACACAATTGGGAAACACTGTGTTCAATAAAGAAATAGCTTGCGACAAGCATTTTATTCTTTTGCCACAATGTTGCCACCCAGAAAATTGAAAAAAAATCTAAAATTTCTTCAATTTTAAATTGCCGTCTGCAACTTCTTTCATTTTAGAGCAGTTTAAAATTGTCTTTGCGAGAATGTTTAAAAAGATGTCGATTTCTAATAGAAGAAATGTCAAGAATTTTGATTCAACCTCTCCTTGGGATAAATAATTTCTAATGGCCAAGAGAAAAAAAAAACAAGTGCACCGCCCCCCTCTCCGTTCCAAATATTTCCATTTCGAAAATCCTCTTGAAAACATCTTGAACCCTAAAAAACACGCAATTTTATTAGAATTTTATGATTTTGAAAACACACACACACACAACAAACAAACAAACTATTGTCCTTAAAAAACGAAACCTTTGTGTGTGACCTAAACTTCTTTACATGTCTGAGGTCACCATTTCACTACCGGTCTTGTAAATGAATGATTTGATGTGCTACTTTATTTAGTTAAAGACAGTGTATATCTATCAATTTATCTATATCCCTTTCCTGTACAAATCGTCGCTGTGATCTTATACTTGAGAAACATTGTGGAAAAGAAGAAATTGCCTGTAACAAGCACATTCTTCTTTTCCCCACATTATTTTCTGCCACATGAGATGGTTTCTCTTCAAATTGCATCTAATGTTTATTGTCATCTACAACCTTTTTCAATTTGGACAAGTCGATTTTGAGATTTCACGTTTCTTTTGACGTTCAGTATACCGTCGTTATGTAAATGAGAATAGATACACCACTGAAGCGAAAACTGAATCATAAACTAGTTAAAAATTACTCGCGTATCTCAGCTCAAGGGCGTCACGCACCAGTTAATGTTAACTAAATTTGTACTTTCTTGATGAAGTTGGTTTCACGCTAAAACAAATTTCACGTTTCTTTTGACGTTCAGTATACCGTCGTTATGTAAATGAGAATAGATACACCACTGAAGCGAAAACTGAATCATAAACTTGTTATAAATTACTCGCATGTCCTTAGCTCAAGGGCGTCATGCACCAGTTAATCTGTACTTTCTTGATGAAGTTGGTTTCACTTTATAGATACAGTTGATCCGGTATGATAAGCTTACTTTACGTCAAATATACAAGCTTGCCACATACGATATTTCAAAAGTGCTATAAGAGAGGAAAGGGAGATTACCGCCCTTTTACCTACCGGGTTTTTAATCGTGAAATAAGCAAGCTATTAACCCATTCCCACACAAGCTTTCCTTTTTACGCCCCTCAACAAAAAAGCTTAGGAAAACGTTGTGGACATTATAGAAATTGCTTGATGCAAGCAATTTCTTCAATGTCCACAATGTTTTCTATCCTAAAAGACAAAGAATTATAGAATTTCATTACCTTAAAATTGTCGTCTGCATCATCTTTGAATTTGGACTAGTCTAAAAAAAATGTGTGGGAATGGGTTTATGACCGTATTCTTGAAATTCGTTAGTGACCCTATATCCCTTTAACTCAAATGGACGCGTCATCTGACCAGAGACGGAATCTTTCGCATTCGGCAGTGTTAATGATTTGTTTGTTTGAACGGGGTTTAACGCCACTTTTAACAGTATTTCAGTCATATCATGGCGGCTGGAGTGCCTAACCACCAGTACTACCACTGCATCCTTTCCGAGACTCCAGCTGCTCATCCGACTTAGGTTTAGGCAATGTTAACTCAACTTGGTGGATAATCGTTTACCTTATTGAGATAGCAGCTGGAGGCTAGGAAAGGATGTAGTGGTAGTACTGGTGTGAGAAATACCAGGAATCCATTGTTATGTGCTCCAGCTGCCGCGATATGACCGAAATACTGTTAAAAGCGGCGTTAAACCCCAATCAATCAATCAATCAATCAATCAATCAATAACTCAACTTGTCGCTTCAAGTCAAATGATAGTCTGACCAGAGACGGAACCTTTCGCATTCGGCATTAGTAATGACCTTTCTAGGTCAATATACATGTAACTTTCTTCTCGAAATACCTCTGGATAATCGTAAATCTAAGGAGGCTAGGAAAGGATGTGTTGGTAGTACTAGTACGAGAAATACTAGGAATCCATTGTTAGGTGCTCCAACCTCCGCGATATGACTGAAATACTGTTGAAAGTGACGTTAAACACCTTTCAACCAATCAATCGAAATACCATGTCTTATTTAACAATCTCTGGCTACACATACTGTCTTCAACAGGAATTTTCTCTTCAATTTGATCCATTTCTTGTTTAATCATTGGTTCTTACGTCCCGTGGTTTTATAACTGAGAAAATATTGTAGAAAAAGAAGAAATTGCTTGTAACAAACAATTACTTCATTTTCAAAAACACTTTCTGTCTCACTGAATGGTTATTTTTTCGAATTAAATCCACTTTAATGTTTCTTCTGCAAAACCTTTGAATTTGTACAGGTTTAAATTTTTGCAAAACTGAAAACGGTTAAACGGCGTTATTTTGCAAAATTCAGGGTCAGTAGCATTTAACGAACAAGTGAAATGGCTGGTTGACGAGCTAAACGTCGTAACTAAAGCTTGAATAAGCTGTAGTTACGACGTTTAAGTCTCGAAACCAACAAAATAACTTCATATAAATTTGGACCAATGTAAGAGTTCAAAATTCACTTCTGGATTAAATGAACTATTTGATTGGTCGATTAATTGATTGATTGACAAACGCAATCTGTCAGTTGCAAGATCTCTTTTCAAGTATTCGTTTTACACAAGCAAGGCCCCTAGTCATACATAGTTGATTAAACCCATTTCAACACAGCAAAATTTTAGACTGGTCCAAATTGATAGAAGCTGCAGACGACAATTTCCAGTTGATGGAATTTTGAATTTTTTCTTTGATAGAAAACATTGTGGATAATGAAGAAATTGCTTGATACAAGCAATTTCTTCATTTTCCACAATGTTTTCCAAAGCTTTTTTCTTGAGGGGCGTAAAAAGGAGGGATTGAGTTGGAATGGGTTAACCCTTTCCTGTTTTATGAAATTTTAGACTGGTCCAATTCGAAAGAGGTTGCAGACGACAATGAAAAATGCATGCAATTTGAAATCTGACTATCTTATATGGTAGAAAATATTGTGGGAAAAGGAGAAATTGCTTGTAACAACCAATTTCTCCTTTTTCAACAAAGTTTTCTATAGTATAAAATCACAGTGACGTAAAATCCCGGATCTGTCCAGGAGAGGGTAAAAGAAATGTCCACGTTTTACTATATAAGATAAATATCTTGTAAGCACTGTTGAACAAGGTTGGCTTGTTGTATTGAATATATTCCACTTTCAACAGTATCTCAGTTACATCGCAGAGGCTGGGGCATCTAACCATCGTTTCTTGTCACAACTTTAATTCCAAAAAAAAACAACAACAAAAAACCCCAGCTTCTCGTCCAATTTAGGCGCGCTGGTTATACCAATCTCATGGTTTAGAAAAATATCGAAAGTGTAGAAATTACTTTTTGTTTTGATTGCATTCATTGGGACAACTTTCTTTTCTGAGCACATTTTACCTGTTTAAACCCATTACCAGAGGACACAAGTTTAGACTGGGGCAAATACAAAGACGTTGCCGACGACAATTTATAGTTGATGAAATTTGAAAAAAACAACTTTGTCTGTTAGGGTAGAATATTTTGGTGAAAATTCTATTTCTTCATTTTCCATAAAATTTTCCATTGTTATTTGAGGGGGTTGAGGGGAGGGGGGGGGGCGTCCAAAAGCTGGATTGTGAGGGAATGGGTTAAAAAAACTTTTGTTCATATTTCCCACAATGTTTTCCAAAGTTTTTTCTTCATTGAAGATTGTGTGAGAGTTGGTTAAAAGCCAATATGAAACATGTGAAATGTGAAAAATAGCGAGTTTTGTCAGAATGCACGAGCCCGTTTTATCAAGCACCTTAATATCAAGATTGTCTTGTGATTGTCGCAAGATATGGAATAGTGCACCTGATAGCATGCACGATCTATCGTACGAGTGATCTTACGATGGTATAAAACGGGATCCTTGCTCCTTGCATTTTAAGAATACTGGAATTTGCAATTCCAACTGATATCTTTTAGAGAGTAAACATCTAAGTATCTATTTGTATATAACAATTTTGCATCTGAATCATTTAAACCTTTCCTGTACACGCCCGTCTCTGTGGTTTTATCTTTGAGAAAACATTGTGGAAAAGGGAGAAATTGCTTGTTACAAGCAATTTCTCCTTTTGCCACAATACTTTCTACCACACAGGATGGTTTCGTTTCAAAATACCTAGAATTTTCATTATCGTCTGAAACCTCTTTCACTTTGGACCAGTCTAAAATCAAATAATAATGAAAAAAAATGGGGAAGGGTAAAGGTCAGTTTTGTAGGGGTGTAAGCAATATGTTTTGTCTGGTGGAACTTATTTAATGTTAGCCTATTGCAATTAATAAGAATTTAAACCTTAATCAGACGACGAAATTTTAGATTGGTCCTAATTGAAAGGAACTGTATACCACAATTGTGGAAAGCAGCTTCTTCATTTTATACAATGTTTTCCCAGTTGTTTTTCGGGGGGGAGGGGGCGCCAAAAAGCCAAAAAGCGTCACGGTGTGGGAATGGGTCGAGACACATTTAAAATCAAAATATAACAATTTTAAGGAACTGTTTTTGTAAAAGGATTAAAGTTTTAGAAAAAATTTTTTAACAAAAAATTGTTAATAGTCCATGGGATTTATTCATTTATCCATTTTCATTTTTTTTTTTTTTTTTTTAGGAAAGGGTTAACAGTTCTGTGATGAAAACACAATGAATCAAAACTTACAATAATGTCATATAAGTCCCATTTCTACATCCCAATACTATTATTAACAGCCTTGTTTGATCGAAAACATTTGTGTCACTAAGCTTACGACTTTTAACATCTTAAAGGTACACTTTCCATACCGTGTATTTGTAGTGGCTTAAAGGTATGCTTTCAACAAAACCTCGAGTTTTTGTGCGATTCATTCAAACCGACCAAACACGAACTGGGGTTTTTAGGAGCCCCAACATCTGTTAACCCAGTACTACGCAACAAAATTTAAACAAGTCCAATTTTAAAGATTTTGAAGACGAAAATTTCAAGTTGGTGGAATTTCAAAAGCTGAAGTCTTTTGGGTTAGAAAACATTTTGGACAAAGAAGAAATTGCTTGGAACAAGCAATTTCTTTATTTTCTACAATGTTTTTCAAAGCTTTTTTCTTTCGGTGCGTTAACAATCTGTGCCTAAACAAGAAGGATTGTTTTATCCGACGATGCGTCTATAGCGATAGATGTCAAACATATATAAAATCAAACTAATCTAGAAGATGGTGACATTGGTTAGTTTGGTTCAAACCATTTTTTCTACGTCTATGAAATAAATTCCTCAAATTTAGATTTATTCATCTAGATTAATTTGAACTTTCTTTTTTCAGAAACCTCCTAGGCCCTTAGACTGGCGAACCTTTCCCATCTAATCTGCTCTCTGCTATTGGTTTGTATCGTCAGATTAGGACAGGTTCGCCAGTCAAGTGCAAAATAGCAATACATCGAATAGAGGTTTATATTTGGTACAAATTTGAAGAAGTTGCGGTATTCTAAGAGATGATTTTCTTACTACAGAGCGACAGACACAGTCAGTAATTTTGATTTTATAGCGTAAAATTTGGTTGTTTTTAGCTAGCTTAGCGTCAGCTTTGATAGCTAAAGTGAATAGACAAAATTTTCTTAGATCTTCTTAGAGTTCAACCAATGCCAACTTCTATTGGAGGTTTAACCACTAATCCATTGAATGCCTACGCAATAAAAAGTAGTTCTTGTGTTTCTAAAAAAATATTGCAAACTCTTCACAGAAGTTCTAGACGACAATTGAAAATTATGAAATATTCAACTCTAGGTCGAAAACAATGTGGAACACGAAGAGCAAACAATCCCCGGCGGTGATACAAATCATTTCCGACATTTGTGTCTCACCAATTGGGGGGGGGGGTAATTCATTGTTAGGTGCTCCAGCCGCTGCGATATGACTGAAAATTATTAAAAGTGGCGTTAAACCCCATTCAAATAAAGAAAATGTATATGAACCAAGTCTTGTGTCATTTCATCTTTCAACGTCATACAACAAAAGAAATGGTGATCCAAGGACCTTTCTAAGAGGGTTAGAAAATGAACGTTTTAAACTCTAATGTATTTCTAATCATAATCATTCTACTGATGTACCATTCAATGACACAATTCTCTTAAGTCGTAATCACATAACGTACTGAACTATTGCGGATAAAAAATTCAAAGTATTGACAGTACTGTAAGCTAGCAAAGCATGGTTTTCTTAAGTGATCTTCTTTGTCAAAGGTTATCATTATATATGTATAAAAAATAACTTAGGAGTTAAAGGTAGATATCGATGGGTTTTTTTCATGTTACAGATTTTAATTATTTTTATTTCCTCTTGTATACTATTCGAATGCAAGATGCCGAAATGTAGTTTTGCAAAAATCTGAGGTCGCTTATCAGAAAAAAACAGGGTATTTCCTTAATAGCCTACGTAGGCTTTTAATCTAATTTTAGATTAATCCGAGACCGTTGCGAAGAATATATGATCATTCACGTGGTGCGAATAACCATTGATACCTTGAATTTAGTTTAAATTACATCACACCAACGTCATCGTTACGTCATCAGGAGTTATGTTCGCTAACCGGTCTTTAATTCTGTAAAGATCAGTCCAAAACTGTCGTGAGCGTTATTACAAATATAAACACTTACCGTAGTTTTGCGCTAACCCTTTCATGTGACATGAATTAGGACGTTGGCTGTTTCGCTAGTAAATTTGTTACCTTCACTTGACTTTGGAACATATGCAAATGAGGTCATACGATGTCGACAGCTGAATTCCGTGATATCTAGAAATTACCTGGAATTCCGCTGAAACTTTCCGATATAACCACAAAAGGCCACTTTAGGCCTATTAGATTACCACCAAGACAATACATGACTCAACTTAAAATATTAAATGTTCGTTTGAGTGTATTTTTCGGCACTTGGTATTTTTTTCTTATCTAAGTTTCAGAAACATCGATACCTCCCTTTAACCCATTATTACACGACAAAATCTTAAACTGGTTCAAATTGAAAGAAGCTGAAGACGATTATTTCAAGTTGGGGGAATTTAGAAAATATTTGCCTTTTAGGGCAGAAAACATTGTAGACAATGAAGAAATCGCTTGTTACAAGCAATGTCTTCATTGTCCACAATGTTTTTCAAAGCTTTTTTTTCTTGAAATGAGTAAAAAGGCAGGAATGGGTGCGAATGAATGAAATAGCATGCTTTTTAAAAAGTATATTTGAATGAAGTTAATTCGTGTGTCCATACAAAGTAGCGAGCAAAGTGAAGACTATGACCAGACTCATTTTGAACACAATATGCTCAACTGAGCTAAAAAAAAAATACTTGAACTTGCAGGCAGAGTTTGTAATATTCTTGGAATACATAAGAACTACTTTTTATGGCGCAGGCATTCAACAGATTTAGTGGTTAAGCCTCAAGTGGAACTTTGGACTCCTTGAACTCTGAGAAGACCTCAAAATTCGGCTGTTAACTTAAGTATCAAAACTGCCGCTTTACTAGCTAATAATAAATACTCAACGCGTTTAAAAAAAAAAGACCTTCAATACTATATCGTCATTTTCGTATGGGTTTGTGGGTGTTTGTCATTCTCAATGGAATGTCTTTTTCAATATAAGCCTATGACGTTCACGCCAAACCAAAAACGGCAACTTGTGACGAGTACTGATCACCACGAATATTGACGGTTTATCATCAAACATTAAACTGTCTTATAATCATCTACAACCAAAATTCTTTTATTCGGAAAACGGTCCATTTCATAGGACGGGTTATAAAATTGATTCACTCGGACATTTAACTCTGACCTGTCGGACGAAAAGATGCCCAAGGGGTCGACACTAACAGTACCTCGGGATACCGAGGATCCCTGAAAATTTGAAGGGACCCCCAGCGATCTCAGGCTAGGGATTTCGTCAGGATCCTTTAATATTTCTCCAGTACAATAGATCTCAATGTATCATCTAATGCTCCTGATTTTTTTTTTTTTTTTTTTGTAGAAAACATAGTGGATAATAAAGAAATTGCTTGAAACAACCATTTCTTCATTTTCCACAATTTTCTCTGAAACTTTTTTCCCCAAGTTAGGCTTAGAAGGGAAGGATTGCGTGTGAATGAGTTAATTTATATCAAGGAGGGATCCCCGATTGTCTTACTTCGAAGGGATCCCACTGAAGCAAAGTTAGTGTCGACCCCTGGGTCACCCCCTCGAACGTGTGAAAAAGACCCCTCGGACAGGTGGAAAGAGACCCCTCGGACAGGTGGAAAGAGACCCCCTTGGACGTTAGAAAAGGGACCACCCCCCCACCCCCACCCCCTAGACGTGCGAAAAGAGACCCTCTGACATGTGAAAAGATACCCCTCAGACGTTAAAAAATACCAAACAGACAGTCTGGACCCAACAGCTGTGCGAATGGGGACCTCTTCGAATGAGCGAAAATAGAGCCACTTCTTGAAAAAATGGGCTTAGTGCGGTTTAAACAAAAATAGCACTTGCTGATCCAGTTTTGAACAGACAAACGGACGATCTGATAAAACATACCTTTAAAACAATATATTTATCGTAGCGAAGACAAAATATGTCTTCTTACATGATATATATAGGAACAAATCTCCCTTAGGCAATTAAGTTTTGTCATAACACAAAAGAATTTTGCATGTATAATTGCATGAATAAATTAAACCCCTCCATATTTCCTTTTCTGTTTATTATTTAATTTCTCATAACGGTCTAACAGCACTATGTTTCTTAAACTGATTACCAGATGACAAAATCAAAAGAAAACTCAGCGACATCGAAGAGTGTGCTTAATTTGGTAAAAAGATGCCAGATATGATGCAAAATATTGTGGAAAAAGGAGAAACTGCTTGTTACAAGCAATTTATCCATTACCCAAAATGATTTCCATGGCCATATTTCTTCAATGCGTCCAATCGTGGCATTGTGTGGTAATGGTTTGACCATGTTAACCCTTTCAGAGGCCTTTCCTGTTTTGCAAAGTTTTAGACCTGTCCAAATTCAAAGGTTTTGGAGATGAAAATTTCAAAGTGGGTTTAATTTGAAAAACAAACATACAGTAGGATAGAAAAATTGTAGAAAAAAGAAGAAATTCATCAATTATAAAATCAAAGGGACGTAAAAAACATGGATTAAACAGGAAAGGGTTAACAGATTAAATATCTAAGTTGTGATCATGTAGAAAAAATGTTGTCGCCATATCAAGGCTCCCCCCCAATTGTTTACTTATTTAATGGCGCGTGACTGACACTGCAAACCGATAGTCGTTACCACAATTATTACTTTATTTTCGTAACATCATAATCAATGTATCAGGGCAGTCCGAGATATCTCGAAACGTACACACAGTGGTCAACTCGTATGCTTAAATTAGTTAAATATACCTAGGAGATGAATTTGCAGGCAGAGTTTGCAATATTCCCGAAATACATAAGAACTACTTTTTAAAGCGTATGCATTCAGTGGATTTAGTGATTAAGCCTCCAGTGGCAGTTCACACTCATTGAACTCTAAGAAGGCCTCAAAATTTTGTCTGTTAACTTAAGCTATCAAAGCTGACGTTTTGCTAGCTAAAAATGGTGTGATCGACAGTTTATTTAAGAAATGAAGAGAATATGTTTTGTTTTCATGGAGGTATGAACCGAAAAACCTAATCACACTGTATGTATACGCGAAGCGGTTTTTCGGTTCATACCTCCATGAAAACAAAACATATTCTCTTCATTTCTTATAATTTAATAGCATCGAGCGAAAAATGCAACAACTTTACGAATTTTGATACCTTATTGAGTGGAACTATTTTGTGCGGAAGCATACAAAATGGCTGCGTGCTCAAAATTTTGTTCATGGAGGTATGAATTAATTTTTTTGACCAATCAGATCGCTCGTTTTTGATAGACGAAACTAAAAATTAAATTATTTGGGAGACAGAATACGTTTGTTTGCAACAATAATATAGTGACGATATATCGTCACACTAGGAGGGGTAGTTAGCTTTTAGCAAGAGGCACGTTAGTGGTGACATTAATAGAACAGAATAGAACAGAAAGTTTAAATAATCGACAAGTACAAAAAGTACATAGCCATACAAACATATACAAAGTAATACATATCAGTCACAGTTATTGGTCTTAATCGAGAGCAATGATACATTTGTGTGTGTGTGTGTGTTTGGGGGGTGAAAATTTTTTTGGGAAATACCTTTAAATAAATAAATACATCGAGAAAAACATAGGAGATGGATGAGCGTATAACAATGGTTATTGCTCAAACTATACATATGTGCACTTGCACTACTTTACCTTTAATTGCGCTTATTGATTCGTATGAATGTAGCGGTTTTCAGACTTTTTCTCTTAACTGAAGAGCAAGTTCAATTTACCAATTGTTTTAACCTGATTAATCCTAATTGTCACCCTGAATAAAATCCTCTACAGAATTGCGTTAAATTCAAAGTGCTGATAGCACTGGCTGCACTAATTGTGGCTTAAGAATTCTTTTTAAATTTATTTAATGACCAACTCCGGCTTAAAACAGACAAGCAGGGAGTTTAGACTAAGATCAGGCTGCACATATATGCAGGTCGATCTTTCTATATACTTGTTCCCAAAACAGGAATATTTTGGATTGAGCATAACAAGTGTTAAAGTGGATTTAATTAGAAACTAAGATTAAAGGAGGAAAAAACAATGAGGAAAAGAATATAAAAGTTTGTTACAAATCGTTATCTTGAATATAATTTCCCGAGATCCCGAAATCCAGTGATTTTACTGGAAAACTTAAATTTACACGGGAAGATGTAAACAAAATATCATTAATCTATAAGCTCACCTATTTTGATAATGACATTATTGTAATAATCAAATATGAAAGTATTTACAATGTCATTAGAATATATCAACCCTTTCCTGTTTTGCAAAATTTTAGACATGTCTAAGTTCAAAGGTTTGCAGACGAAATTTTCAAATTGGATTTATTTTGAAAAATAACCATTCAGTAGGGTAGAAAATATTGTTGAAAAAGAAGAAATTGCTTGTTGCAAGCAATTTCTTTTTTTCTACAATGTTTTCTCAATCATAAAATTTTAGGGGTGTAAAAACCAGGCATTAAATAGGAAAGGGTTAAAAGAACTCGGTTTGATATTGGATGTCCTGCGATAATTTGTCCAATCTAAAGTTTTAATATTGTAAAAGAATTATGAAAATAACAATACCGTAAGACGAAATCTTATTGAAGATTTGCATTATTTTGTTTTTCGACGTCAGCCGTTTTCTTTTTTAGATTGTGACCTGTAGCTTTAACCCATTCCCAAACAAGCAATTTCTTCATTTTACACATTGTTTTCTTCCAAGAAAGTTGCAAAAAATCTAAAATTTCATAAACTTTGAACTCTTGTCTGCAACTCTTTTCATTTTGGACCAGTCTAAAATTTTGTTGAGTGGTAATGGGTTAAGAGGAAAAAACTCGATAAGGCGAAACCAATCGACCCTGTCAGGCCTAACTGCACATTGCGACTAGAGTAGATGTTTGTATGGGGTTTAACGCCAATTCTAACAGTATTTCAGTCATATCGGGACGGCTTGAGCACCTAACCATGGACCCTGATATTTCCCACACTATTACTACCACTACATCCTTTGCGAGGCCCAGCTGCTCATCCCACATAGGTTTACGATTAATCACCTATTGGTGGGAAACAAATTTCGGAAGGATCGGGATCCAAACACAGGACCATATGATTGAGAGACCATCGCGCAACCAACTCCGCTATGACCGCGGCCTATTTTTCTGTCCAGAAAGACAGAGATGTTTAAAGCAAGTTGTATGAATAATTTCTGACAACTGGTAATGATTTATGTCCAGTAAGTTTATTTCGACCCTTAAAAAAATAGTTGGGAAAAAGTGAAACAGTTTGACAAATAAAGAAACTACTGGTATCAAACATTTTCTGCACAAATCCGGGATTTTACGTCCCTGTGAATTTATACTTGAGAAAACATTGTGGAATAAGAAGAAATTGCTTGTCACAAGCAATTTCTTCTTTTTCCACAATATTTTCTACCCTATAGGATGGTTTCATTTTAAATATCATCTAATTTTTATTGTCGTCTGCAACCTCTTTGAATTTGGAAGGGGCTAATATTTTGAAAAACAGGAAAGGTGTTAAGCATTTTTTCATTCTTCGTCTTATTTCCTAACCAGAAAGACAGAGATATTCTTAATTCTATCGGTAAAAAAATTCTTCTGCAACTTGTATGACTACATAGAGACTGAATTTTTTGAATTTCGTTTCGTTCAAGAATTTCTAGTCTCAGTGAGTATAAATCAAGTATTAGTGCTGCATTAATGTTAAAGGTAATTAACCCTTACGGTTGTAAGGGATTAATAGAGATGTGGCACAAAATACTAATCTACAACATTCTATGTACCGTCTGCAAAAAGTATAAGTTAAACCATTTTTGACCATCTTACAACTTTTAAGAATCAGTGACATAAAGGCCCATTGGGCCGGGTGTTATTCATCTTTCATTTGTTAATAATTGTAGTTTACTGAATGTATACACATGTCACTTGAATAAAATATTTACTTACTTACTTACTGTATGAATTTGGACCAGTCTAAAGTCTTGTGCCAACTGATAAAGGGTTAAGTACAGAAGGTTTATTTAGGACACGACTGCTTGGAGTTCACAGTTTCGGGCCACCATGGTACTTAACCATTGGCCACTTCATATTACAAAGATCATTAACCCTTTCCCAAACAAGTGCGATTTGAATGCCCCCCCCCTTTCCGAAAAAGCTATTCAAAAAAATGTGGAGAACGAAGAAATTGCTTTTGACAAGCAATTTCTTCATTTCCCACATTTTTTTCAACACTCAAGACGAAGAATTTTAAATGTTATAAACTTGAAATTATCATCTGCAGCCTGGGAATGTTCTAACTTTCCGCTATACATGGAATCGCCAAGAAAAATATATTAGACTAGAAATATTTCGCAGACACAGATGCCTCCCCCCCAGTTAAGTGCTTGTCATATGACCTTTAGCTGTAACCTTGAACTTGAGAGTATCCAACGGAACTTCATGCATGATACTAGTACTCATTAACCTTTTCCTTTTTTTTCAAAATTCTAGGCCTGTCCAAATTCAAAGGTTTTCGCAGATGAGAATTGAAAGTGGATTTTTTATGAAAAATAACCATTCAGTTGATTAGAAAATATTGTGGAAAAAAATAAATTGCTTGTTACAAGCAATTTATTCTTTTTCTACAATGTTTTCTCAATCAAAATATTACAGGGATGTAAAAACCAAGGGTTCAATAGGAGAGGGTTAAATGGGTTAAATGAGCCAAGTTATTTTAAAATCCGTCGATATGCTTCGGACAAGAAATGAACACACACACGAATATACGCACGCATGCACTCGCGGACAGGAGTAAATCTACACGGGGTCATATAAAGACAGTCTAAAATGTTGTTGTCTGTCGATGGGTTAAAGTCTGAAAAGTATTTGGCCTGGCCAGATTGGGTGGGCTGACGAGAGCAAACTTTCATTTTTTATTATATTTTCTATAGGTAGAAATGGTCATGCTATCTTACTTTAAACTCATCTTTGAAATATCGACTCTAACTCTCATTTGCTTAAACGGGGTATAAACGGGGTGTTGAATTGTTTTTGAACTATCCTTAAAATTTCTTCAGCGTTCATGAATTTATTTGTTTCCGCTTTTGAAACCATGGCACTCGTCTTTAACCCATTACCAGACGGGAAAAATTTTCACTTGTCCAAATTGAAAGGAGTTCCAGACAATGTTTTACAGTTTATGAATTTTTATAACGCATATTGTAAAAGGAAAAGGGAGTACATTCTGAAATTGACCCACCCACCCCTCGCCCTTTCCGAAAAAAAATCTGGATCCGTGCATAAACAGTACAAATGGACTGGATATCGACAAGCCTGCATTTATAGTGGATTGCTAAAGTTCATACAGATGCGACCGTTGTATGACTCAATTCAGAAGTTTGACCCTTGATCAGACAAAAGTATGTGTTTGAAGACATCCGAAGTCAGATAGTTTATCATAAATAAAAGGTTTTTTGGACTGTGTATCAAATGTCATAAGTAAATGAAGTAGCGTCACGCATAAAGGACCAATTTCATTTTCTCGACTACACCATCTCACTGTCAACCAGAAAACCGATCCACCAATCACATTTTCTCTAATTTAGAACAGCAGTGAACTTCGAACTCCGTCATTGGCCGATATTTATGCGAAGGATTTTTGTTGGTGTTTGCGACTTAAACACTTAAACGTCGTAACTACAGCTTAGTCGAGATATTTTTGTTAGCTTTTATTGTTGGTTTGGCGACTCAAACATCGTAACTACAGCTTATTCAAGCTGCAGTTACGACGTTTAGGTTGCCAAACTAACAATTTTATTTTTTAACTACATGCTACTGGCCATAGCTTTTGCAAAATAATGCCGTTTTATATAGATTGAGGTGAAAATTTTACCGGATGTAGAAGAAGATCTGCGATCCGTACGTTAAAAACCCTAAAGGTGTTATACTTGAAATTTAAGAAAAGAAATCGCTTTTTACATACATCCTTGAAAAACTAGTATATTGACAATAATTAGGCATGATTTATGTTTCTTATAACGCATTCGTTCCTTTTATTTCCTCCATTCTTCGGCTCTTTTGTTCTAAAACAATAAAGTAATATACTGAAAAAAAAACTTAAAGAAAAAAAAATATTGTCTTCCTCTATCGTTCGATTACAGATGCAGATAAAACTTATATTGAAGAAAATCACGAAATTTGGTTTCAGTGACTGTTTGTCATGAAATCCAGGGTTTTCCGCTAGTTTTGGTTTTGAATTAGACGTTATTTCGAAAAGTGTATTTCCGATTCTCCCGATAGACTTACTTAGTACCCTTTAAGTTATCCGGCAGGCAAAATATGATCGCCTTGGAATTAGGAAAAGTGTCGATCTTGGTCACTATGACAACTGTTAGATCGCTGGCCACGCCCTCTCATCTCCGACAATATTGCTGACATAGATATCAACCCTTTCCTGATTTTTCAAAATTTTAGACCTTTCCAAATTCAGATGTTTTGCAAAAGACTATTCAAAGTCGATTTTATCTGGAAAAAAAACATTCTGTATGGCAAAAAAAAAAATTTGGAAAAAAAGAAGAAATTGCTTGTTCCACGCAATTTCTTCCTTTTCCACAATGTTTTCGCAAATATAAAAATCACAGGTGCGTGAAAATTAGGGACTGAACAGGAAAGGTATAAACTGTGTTATTTCGTTACTTTTACAAAATTTATTGGTAAAAAAGTAAAATGTTTGGCGACCTAAACGTCGTAGCTTCAGCTTGAATAAGTCGTATTCACGACGTTTAAGTTTCCAAACCAAGTGAAATGCATCACATAAATGTCGGACTAATTTCATAGTTAAAAGTTCACATCTGATCTAAAGGTATGATTTTATTCGTCTATCGACTTTTTGATGGACAGACGTGATCATTCCATTCTTCCTTACTGTATACTATTTCGGAATACGACCATTGGATGACGGCTGCTGGATCAAATTTATTTTATAATAATTAGAATTATTTTAGAAAAAATTTGAAAGACATCTTTTCGCCTGATATATCACTTATGCTGTAATAAAATGAGTTCGTGGCCATAACTGACGGGTCGCTGTCCCCTCCCACTTACTCCGTAATCCCGCCCATTGACTCCGACAGGAAGTTCAGCTTCGATATTTAAAAGCGTTATTTTTCAAAATATATATGACCAGTTGCATGAAACAAGAAAGTAGAATGGTTGGCTTGAATAAAACAGTAGTACGACATTTTGCCCGCAAATCGTTTGTTTAGACCGAGAGTGGAGTTTGATTTGATTTGTTTGTTTGTTTGAATGGGGTTTTACTCCGCTTTCAACAATCTTTCAGTTATATCGCGGAGGCTGGAGCACCTAACAATGGCTTCTTGGTATTTTTCACACCAGGACGGCCATCACATCCTTTCCTAGCCTCGTGCTGCTATCCCACATAGGTCCACGATTATCGACCCATTGGTGGGAGACAAATAGAGTGGAGTTTGAACGCAAACATTGGCCGTTATTTATGTACAGCATTTTTGTTGGGTTTGCGATTGAAAAGTCGTAACTACCGTTTGCTCAATTAACCATACCGCTTTTTTGTTACATGCCCATGGCAATAAATTTTGCAAAATAACCCATTTAAAAGCGAAATGGAACTTCATGTCGAAGTCGAAGGGCGAAGCAAATGGAGTTCGTGGGCCAGCGATTGGTAAGATGTCATTTCAGTGTGTGGTGGGTTTTTCTACCTTTGTTTTCAATACATCTGTTCCTTTTTGACAAATTATTCACATTAAGATTACTACTATTTGTCAAAATAATAACAAACGAAAAGAAATTTTCACACATGCTTTAAAGGGGTGGGGAATGAAAGTCACCATGAAAGAGAGAGTGCATTGACTACGTATATATATATGGCTGGTTAAGTGAAAACAGGCCTACACAGACCTGCATAAAGTATCGACCCTAGTCAGACAACGATGGTAATTTCACCTTAGTGTAGTTTCATTTTCTCAGTCAGTATTCTAGGTGACCCCCGCAGAATATTTCTCAGCTAGGGCCCTCTTTTACTTTTTTTCAAATTAATAAATCTTTTGCTGTTATTAGCCAATTAAGTACTAAAATCATAGGGAAAACCCGATATGGATTGCCATTTAGGGATCGACTAAGTCACAATTAATTTTGTCTTCGTAGAAATTTAACAGATTGCAGTTGAATAACAGAAGTTTTGATAACAAGCAGATGTAAATGTCACGTGGTTGTCTTGTATATTTCTCGTCTGACATTTTGATTGACAAGCGAGAGGTCCGACATTAACAGACAACGGTGTAAAGTATTTCCCAGACGGCAAAAACACTACAACACTATACACCACATGCAGACAAAAAATGTCAACAGATACCGTACTTCAAAATAAGTTGTTTTACCCATTCCCACACAACAAAATATTAGACTGGTCAAAATTGAAAGAGTTTGCAGAAGGCAATTTCAAGTCGGTGGAATTCTTTTTATCTTTTTGGATAGAAAACATTGTGGATAAAGAAAGAAATTGCTTGTCACAAACAATTTCTATATTTTCCACAATGATTTCAAAAGCTGTTTTCTTTAGAGACGTAGAGGCTTCATTCATTAAAACAATTTCATGTGATTCTTGTTCGACCGGCGTCCAAGCGTCGTCTTGACGATCATGAGCTCCCGAACTGGATTTATTGGGGCGACTATCACTCTTGGCTTATTTGAATGGATGGTATACACACTCGTTACGTTTACTGATTTATCCACCAGGCGGCAGAATCGAGAGCGATTAAAGTTGAAAATTATTTACTAACGGAAGTAAAATAAATGGATTTAACCCATTACCACATAACACAGTTCTAGACTAAATTCAAAGAAGTCGAAGACGAAAATTTCAAATTGGTGATATTCTAAAAGTCTATGTCTTTGAGGCAGAAAACATTATGGATAATGAAGAAATCGCCTATTACAAGTAACTCCCTCGAAGAGAGACTTTCTTTTGAAAAAGTCGTTTGCAACTTCTTTAAATTTGGACCAGTCAAAAATTTTGTCGTCTGGTAATGTGTCAACTATATTTCACCAGGGCGTTTAAATTTGAGATTGTGTGGCAACGGCTAAATTTATTTAATGCAATCCTACACAGCAAATTTTTAGGCCGGTCCAAACTGAGAGACCAGACTCCTAATCTTCAATTATGGAAAGTCATGGGTTCGATCCCCGGCGGCGGAACATATTCTTTCCGACATTTGTCTCTCACCAATGGGTGGATAATCGTTAACCTAAGTGGGATAGCAGCTGGAGGCTCGGAAAGGATGTAGTGGTAGTACTGGTTTGAGAAATACCAGGATTCGATTGTTAGGTGCTCCAGCCGCCGCGATACGACTGAAATACTGTTTAAAGGGGCGTTAAACTCCATCCAATCAATCAATGAAACTGAAAGAAGCTGCAGGCGACACTTTCAAGTTAATGAAATCTATTTTATTTCATTTTCATTTTTATTCACGTCTTCTTCGATAAAAAAATATTATGGATAATGAAGAAATTGCTTATGTCAAGCAGTCTCCATTTTCAACAATGTTTTACATTTCTTTTTTTCTTGAAATGCGTAAAAAGAAAGGATTGTGTGGAAATGGGTTAATGCTAACGTCCGTACATTAACGTGTTGACGTCTTGTTTACCGTTATTTACGTATGATGAATGAGCAGTCAGTCGTTATTTTCCTTCGTCTATATCGTCGAAGATGGCCTTAATGTTGTAAATTTAGGTATAAACAAGCTGTAGTTACCATATTTGTGTCCGACACCGACAAATTGTACATAGAGTCAATGGAAAACAACATTCAATATTGCCAATTTTTTCACCCATAAGCAATTCTGAACATGAAAGATAATCCAAAAGAGCAAACTGCTTAAATGATTTTTCAAGTTCATATTTATACTAAAAGATAAACGCTTGATTTTCCAGAATTCTGTCAAATTATCACAAATTTATTGTTTTTTGGCAAATAATTCCTTTTATGTTTCTACAATTTTAGGCAAGGAATAATATTGGAGAAAACACACTTGAAGGATCGTCTCTGTCAGTAAGAACATCCGTCAATTTGCTCGAAATCGGATATTGACCTCCAAATATTCATGTAAAGTATTTTTGTTGATTTGGAGACTTAAACGTCGTAACTACAGCTTTTCAACTTAAATTTCAAACAAACGATTCTTTTGATGTGTCTTGTTACAGATAATTCAAACAAAAGGTGTATGGTATCTCAGGCTTGTTCAAAGACTTGCTCAGCGATTTATCAATTCAGGGGGGTGGGGCACTCAGAAGCACAGACAGATAGATAGACGGACGGTAAACTTTATCCCTTGTTCTGATGAGACAGGGAAATTATCTTATTGGATAAAAAATTGGTTAGAGATCAGAATTGTATATATACATACAATTTGATCTCCGCCTTCACTACAATTCGTTTAACTGGACATTTGTTAATATACCCACTGTCAACGGGGGGGGGGGGTCGCTTATGATATATATAAAAAAAGAGAGAAAAGAATGTTATCTCAATTCGAGCAAAACAATAAACACGAAAATCAACTTACTGTCAAAAATACCAGTTTACTGTAAGTCATTTATCACAAATATAACTTGTCCTCGTAACACATATGGTCCAACTGTCAACGATATACCACCGACAGAGGAAAGTTATTGAAGGCAATCAACCCATTAACTAACGACAAACACTTAGACTGGTCCAAATTGAAAAGAGTTACAGACAATTGTTTAACCCTTTACGTTACAAACCCAGGATTTAACGTCACTATGTTTTTATACTTGAGAAAACATTGTGGAAAAAAGAAGACATTGCTTGTAACAATAAATTTCTCCAATTTTCCACAATATTTTCTACTATACAGGATGGTATTACTTCAAATTGCATCCAGTTTTAATTGTCGTCTCCATCTCTTTCAGGTAGGACACGTCTAAAATTTCAAAAAAAGGAAAGGGTTAAAGCTTATAAATTTTGATTTTTCAACTATCTTGGTCGATATCGTTTGCATTTTATACATTGTTTTCCCGATTGTTTTTCTTGAGGGGGCGTCAAAAGGTGCCCCTCAAAAGGAACGATTGGGAAAATATTGTGTGAAATGAAGAAATTTCTTCGTTTTACACAATGTTTACCACCCTTAAGGTTGAAAAAATCATAAACTTTAGTTGTCTGCAACTCCATTCAATTTGGACCAGTCTAATTCTTGGACCGTCTGATTGTGGGAGGGATGTAGGCTCGCACATTTTCATCAAGTCCATGGCTGTCGGTAGTGCGTTTCGATCATACCAAAAAAGGAAAATTATTCAAAATCTAGGATTTCTACGAGCTAATTGAAATTATTCTCTTTACACAACTGTTGACCTTGGACATTGAAGTTAGTGTGAAATTCGAAACTAAAATAACTCGCAAAGGTTGCTGTCGGTTTATATCGAGGGCCTAGAGCAAAAACAAAGTATGGCTCTATACAATGTATAGAGCCATACTATGTTTTTGCTCTAAGCCATCGATATATAAAAAGAGAACAGTTGGTATGAGACTTAAACGTTGTAATAAAGGCTCGTCTAAGCTGTAGTTACGACGATTGAGTCGTTAACCAACGAAAATACTTTACATGATTGTATGAGGCTAACATTTTACTTCGTTTCAAAATAAATAATCCGATTATTCAGTTTACTTGTTTGAACGACACCAGCCATCCGTCAAAGAATCAATCGACCAATCAAATCATTCATTTCGACCGGAAGTGAACTTTGAGATAATAATTGGTTGACATTCATGTGAATGATTTTTGTTGGTATAGCGACTTGAACGTTGTAACTAAAGCTTATACAAGCTGCAGTTACGACTTACATGTCGAAAATCTAACCCTTTGTTTGTTTGTTGTTTTTTTTGGCTTGCTACTTAGCATAAATCTTTGCCGTTTAATATATAAGTGGAAAATCCTGTCGGAGCTCGGTGGGCGTGACCAAAGATCCGACAAGATTAAACCAAACGAAAGAAAAGTAACCGTTAAGATAGAAAAAAAGGGGGGCTAAGATTGTTAGTCGAAAAAGATCGAACTTTGTCCGAGTCAAGGCTAATCAGGGTCGAATGCCGTTCCCTCTAGGAATCCCACAGTCTGTATAACTTTTATCTTTAACTTGGGACGATCGTTACTTGATAAAGACTAAAAAAGTTTTTTTTCCAAATGATGGTTTACTATCATAATTTAAAACATTCCCATATAATAAGGCCTTTAGATTTCCTCCGAAACAGCAGATTTGTAAAAAAAAAAAAAAAAAAAACACAGTGGAATTACAAGGAATCTCTTCATTATCCACAGTGTCTTCTAACTCAAATGACAAAAGCATACGGAATTCCATTCACTAGAAATTTTCGTCTGCAACATCTTTGAATTTGGACGAGTCTAAAGTTTTGTTGTGTGATGAGGGGTTAAAATGTAACTACAGGTAGCCTATATGAGCAACACTCCTGAATGCGATTAGTTATTACGGGGGGGGGGGGGTTAATTCAAGGGGGATAAAGAACTATCGTTTTCAACGGAATTGAATTTGGATCAGTCTGAAACTTCCTGTCTTGAAAAGATTTAATCCATTCCCAAACAATGGCGCTTTTCGATCAAACCTCGAGCATGGTAGTCGATCGTTAATCCAACTACAAAAGGGAGATAGTCCGAGTGGATAATAGGTGTTTTACCTTAATTACTTCCCATGTTTATATAGTAAAGCCGAACATTGTTGACTGTGGAAATAAGTTAGGGACTGCGACTTGCGATTCCCATTTTTCCTTACAACAAAATTTTAGACTAGTCTTAATTAAAATGTGTTGCAGACAACAATGGGTCCCTACCGATATACGCAGTTACTCCACTTGATCAGTTACTTCCCTTGAACTCTGGGTAGTTCCGGTCTGTATTTGTATGCTATTTTTATATAGGAAGATACAAGAATACCTTTGAAATTCGGTGTTTTTCATCTTATATGAATTATTGAAACTTTGAAAGTTTCGTTTGGAACTTATTTGAAAGTAATATCATTTAAGATGACATAATTATCAAGTTGCCATGATATAGTAGGTGTGACCGGCTTTTGTCACCTCGTTAGTGAAATAAGCGTATATACCCCTTTCCTCTGGATACCTTATTAAAAACATTAAGAAATTTCATAAGTCCATATGTTTTGTTTTTATAAATGCTTATTCCATAAACGTATAAACCGTTTGTACGATTTTAGCACTTACATGGACCGGGTGAATACTTGTGGATCTAATTTTGAATGGTAATAGAGTTTTACTTTAGATTTACATTTTAATATATTTCTCAGAACGTATGCTTTGAAAAGGTGCCACCATGCAGAATGTGACTTACTGCACCACCGTCTACTTCACTGTAAAATCGCCGAGTGCGACCCAAACCCGTAACTACAGCTTTTTCAAGCTTTACCTTAGAAGTTTATGTCGCCGGCAGACGAACTGATCTTAAAGTTTTCGAATCATTTTTATCATTTCTTATCATTTCGTGGAAATATAAAAGAGATGACCGCAAGAAGTGTTACAAAGATCAAACCAAGACAAACTTTTTGAACGTGTTAATTCATTCATGTTGATACCAAATTCTTAGTCCTATATTCAAATATATTATGCAATGAAATATATAATACACTGTATATTCACTAAAAATTCAAATCTTTTTGTTGTAAAAAAAGTGATCTTAAACATTTTTTTAAGAATTTTCTCACATAGACATTTTATACAGATGTTTCTAAAGGAGAAAGGGTTTAAAATAGAATTCCCTTACCCCTTGCATTTATAATCCTTTTTAAAATGTACAAACTCGTGTATTCCTTAGAAATAGAGGGAATGTCAAACGACTTCCTTTGTTACCTGTAAAAAGGGGATATCGGGTGAAAATTAAAGCAATTAGCCGATCATTATGAGATCCAGTGTATATTCAAAATACCACCCGTGGTCTATTGCGCAATCAGAGATATCGATCAGAAGCCTGCAAGTTACTTGGATTGAAACAGCAGTTTATGAGAGGACATCGTTAACTTTAAAATTTTATTTACCATTTAACCCTCTACAGAAAAAAAGAAATCAGAACGAAAGAGGATACGAACGAAATTTTAATACCGAAAATAATGGTTCTTTCAGATGTGGAGAAAATCGGCGTAAAAAGTACTCTTTATCGCAATATTGTTGTTCTTGATTGTTGTTGTGTGGTTTCCTTGTTTTAATAAGTCTTTTCAAGCCAAAGAAGTAAACGCAATGATTTCATACAAAGGACGCCTTTGCTAATTTTGTTTCATAAATGAGAAGTAAAATATGAAAACTGGACGAGAATGAAACTGGTTCCTAGGTCGGGAGAGAAAAACGATTAAAACGAGTCAAGGTTAATATAAACTCCATATTCTAAGAGTATTTTAAGAGTATTCAACATTCCTCTGTATGAAATTCTGAAAAAATATCGATTCTACGCAAAATAGGAGCATTTAGTCTCAGCTCTTATATACTCTATATAGCAAATTTAAACCGAAACCAAGTGAGTTATTTCAGGACAACTCCGGTAGGGGCCCTGACATCATTTTAGATTTTTCACATTTCTGGGTGGTAATCATTGTTTAAAATGAAGAATTGCTCGTGCAAGCAATTTCGTTATTTTACTCAATGGTTTTCCCAACTGTTTTATTATTATTATTATTACTATTATTATTATTTGGGGGCAATCAAAAAACGTCATTGTGTGGGAATTGATTTATCAACTTTACCAAACTCCGAGTAAGGTTGTCGTTCGTTAATTCCCCAACAAAAGGGGGATAATCCAAGCAGACAACTTTTCGTTTAACTTAAATTACTTCCCATGTGTATATACGATTTTTTAAGTCGCACATTGTTAACTGTGGAAACAAGACAGAGACTGTGACAAGCAATTCCCATTTTCTATGTGTACTCATTTGTTGTAATGATTGATTGATTGATTGATTGAATCATCGATTTGATCTACATGTACATTGGATTCAAAACCTCTTTCAATCGCAGCTGTTATCAAAAAATGGATAACCAATGAAATTATACATTTAGACCGGAGGTGAACTTTGGAATCCGATATTGTCTGACATTAATGTTAACCCTTGTCATGCTGTATAAATTACCTTACTGACTTGCTGTCAAATCAAAGGGCTGAAAGCACTGATAGAACTTGTTGTTCAAAAATGAATATTTGTTTTAGGAATAAACTTTATGGGAAACTCTCGCAAGATAAGTACAAGCAGGAGATATAGACTAAGATCAACCTGCACACAAGTGCAGTCTGATCTTAGTCTACACCTCCTGCCAAAACCGGAATATTCCGGGTTCAGCATGACAAGGGTTAAGTAGTTTTGTTGTTTTGGCGATTCTAACGTCATTTCTACTGCATATTCAAGTTGTAGTTTAGGTCACAAACCAACCATTTTATTATTCTGTAACATTCTCCTGGCCATAGTTTCTGCAAAATAACGCCGTTTAATATCTAAGTGGAACATTTTTGTTGGAGCTCAGTGGGAGGGCCCTGTCTAGTTAACCCTTAGACTGGTGAACCTTTCCCATCTACGCTGCTCTCCGATATTATCGTCAGATTAGGACAGGCTCGCCAGTCAAGTTAACCCTTCCCTGCTTTACAAAATGTTTGACTTGTCCAAATTCAAGGGTTTTGGAGATGAAAACTTAAAGTGGGTTGAAATTGAAAAAAAAAAAAAAAAAAAAAAAAAAACATTCAGTAGGGTGGAAAACATTGTTGAAAAATAGGAAATTGCTTGTTACAAGCAATTTCTTCTTTTTCATCAATGTTTTCTCAATTATAAATCACAGCAACGTAAAAATCAGAGATTGAACAGGAAAGGGTTAAATTGCCGCATGAGTTAATAGATTATTCCGTAAACAGTGAAAAACGGGAAAATTGCCAAAAATTCAAAGGGTTGAAAGTACTGGAAGTAATAACTGTTAATTATTAACTACTTACTTGAAAGGGACAAGAGATATTTTTATAATAAATGATCTTATTTTATTAAAGAGATGAAGAGAATATTTTTGTTTTCAACGAAAAAACTAATCACACTTATGTATGAAAGCTTTTCGCGTATGTATATAGAGGATAATCGTTTGTTTCAGTGTAAGATCGATTTATATGTCATTGAGTGAACAACAAAAGCTTTATTTTCAACGAGTGTTGTTCTCTTCATTCCTTATATTTTAATTACATCGTGCGGAAAGAAGCAAATAATTTACAAGTTTCGGTACTTTCTTGTTTAGAACTATTTTGCGCAAAAGAATAAGAAATAGCTGCGTCCTCAAAATTTTGTCCATTGAGGTATGATTTTTTTCGGCCAATCAAAACGCTCGCTTTTGATAGACGAAACTAAAATTTAGATAATACTAGGTTCAGATTGACAAGGTTTAAGAAATTAAGAATAAAGCATTTCTACCAGTGACGCAGCGAAACCCCGAGAACAAGGTCACGTGAGAAGGAACATTCTGCGAAAATATCATTTGTCTAAGAATGAAGGAAGTGTTGAGTAAACGGGAAAAGGATATGGACTCGAAAAGACAGAGGGACGGAGAGACGGACAGATGGAAATCGTACGAAAATTCGATCACCTCTGTCGGCGTATAAAAACTTTGCAACGCTAAGAAACGCAATGCATTATAGCCCGAAATCGATCTTTATATTTTCAAAGATTCGATATGATTACGGATTTTATTTATGAACAAAAACAATAGAGAGTAACTATATACCCGTAGTGAGAGAATTATTCATTGACTATGATATATAGAGTGGGTTAATTGCAGGATTTTAAATTTCTGATTGTTTTTTGTTTCGACTGGTATGTAGTTAATACATATTTTAACCCATAACCACAAAATCTAAAATTTTAGGTCGGTGTCGGTGGGGAAAAAAAGTACGAAAACATTGCGGATAAGAGACAAACTAGACAGATAAGCACACTAGTCCTTCCTCATATTTTAATTCATCATTCATGAAACATATTTCTCAATTTCCAAAATCTTTGAAATGGATTAGGGAACGTTTGTGTTTGGGTGTTGTTCTCTTTTCAATTAGATCTAGACTAAAATTCTGCCAAGTAACAGGATAATTCTTCTCGGGGTATCTAAGATTCATTAATCAAATAACTTATTTCAGTATAATTAATGCAAAAACTGTCAAATTATGTCATAATCCAAAACCTGGAAAAAAAAAACCCAGACAATTTAACCTTTAAACGAATCGATTATGTAGCAAAAAGCATTGCTCAATCAAAGGATTCATTTCGGAAGAGAATATCTCCAACGCTTTTTCGAACATTTTCGTTTGTCGACGACTAAAACGTCGCAACTACAGCTTATTGAAGCTTTTGTTACGAAGTTACGTCTCCTTCAAACGAGGAGTTGCCTTTTACACAATACCTTGACCTTATAGTTTACAGAAGATGTTATTTGATATCTTAAGCCGTTCCTGTTTAATCACTGGTTTTTACATCCCTGTGTTTTTTTTACTTAACAAAACATTGTGTAAAAAGAAGAAATTGTAAAAGCAATTTCTTCTTTTTACACAATGTTTTTATCCTTCTGAATGAGTATCTTTCGAACAAATTTGTCTTTGAATTGTCGTCTGCAAAACGTTTGTATTTGGACCAGTCTAAAATTTGAAGAAAAAAAAAGCAGAATCGGGTAAGGTCAAACTTATTTGTTGGAGGTCAGTGGACGTACAGATACACTTCCGCTTTCCTAACCTGATAATGGGGTTGATTATACTCCATTGCAAAACGATACAATTTTGGACGGGCCGTAATTTAATGAAGTGGCAGAAGACCATTTTTAGTTGGAATTTTAAAAATCGTTGTCTTTTAAACGTAGAAAACATTGTCGATAATGAAGAAACTGCTTGTAACAACTTACTTGTATAATAACAATAATAAAAACAATTGCTTAAAACAAGCGATTTATCTATTTCCAAAATGTTTTAGAAGTCTTTTTCCTTGAATTTGTCAGATTGTGTCAATCTATGAGAAAGGGAGATAAACTCCTCATTTTAGTTCTCCCCCTTCAATTATTTTCATTTTAGTTCTTTCCCTTCAACTACGCTCATCTAAGTCGTTATCTTGCGACAGGTGGCATTTTTCAAATACTGACCTATCTGATTTGAGCATTCTAGGTAGTGTCATTCGTGATAACTCGACCGATTCCGTCGAACTACATTCAAAATGTCAGCGCCCATGAAATGCACGCTTCATATTCTTGATGCCTGTTCTTGGAGCACAGGTAAGACATGAATGCTTTCGCAATTTAAAATAATTGGTTTTCTAATTAATTTTGGGCGACAATTAAGTTTGATTTCTCCACAATTGTTGTTGTAGTTGCAATTATCCACTGGCTACTTTTTGGCGATATATTATGGAGTTATGCGTACGAAGTAGTAATATTTATCCCAATCTGGATAAGTGATACGGTCCCGAAGACAGGTCAATCTTCGGAGAATATGACATGCGCAGACAACGTCATCTAAGTTTCCTCCGTTCAAGTACGTTCGTTTTAGTTCTCTCCCTTCAACTACGCTCATCTTATTTCTCTCCCTTCAATTGCGCTCAGTTTAGTTCTCTCCCTTCAACTACGCCGATTTTAGTTCTCTCCCTTCAACTACGCCGATTTTAGTTCTCTCCCTTCAACTACGCTCATTTTAGTTATTTCCCTTCAACTACGTTCATTTTAGTTCTCTCTTTTCAACTACGTTCATTTAACTTCTCTCCTCGAACGATTTAGTGTTGAATACCAGTTAAACGTCATCCTGACTTACAAACGATTACCGCGGACAAAATATATTTTGTGTCTGGACGTTCGTCGAAAGTTTAATCCGTTACCAAACGACAAAATTTAATACTGGTCAAAATTGAAAAGACTTGCAGACGAATTTTCAAGGTTTGTGAAATTATGGAATTTTTCTCTCACTTTTCTAAGTAGATAACATTGTGGAAAATGTAGAAACTGCTTGCTTACAAGCAATTTCTTCATTTACGCAGTGTTTTCCAAATGTTTTACCTCGGGGACGTCAAAAAGCGTCATTGTATGAGAATGGTTTATGGAATATTGAACATAAGAGACCATATTCTTTATTCAACAATTCGACTTGAGTACGTGCGGTTCATTTTCTAAAACCGTGCATACATTAGAAATGAATAATATACGTGGGTGTGGACAAAAGTTGACAATGAAATATGAAAGATGTCGATAGCAGCATAATTAAAAAAAAAAAAAAAAAAAAACACAAAAAACAGCATTGCTAGATTACTCATATTTGAAAGGTAATACATTGATATGATTTAAGAATTAAAATGTTAGTAACTAATGATATTTAATTCCGTTCTTCTTTCATTCGTCGCTTTTGCGTAGAAAATTTTAATACTGTTAAGAATTTTAATAGTATCAGAATTTAGCCAGCATTTCTATAAAATAGACAAACTAACAGGAGATGAAATTTCTCTTCTATTTTATTGATTTTACACAATATATATCTTTCAGAGATGTGGCGATCACGAGAGCTGACCCCTAGTGTTCAAGGGAAGGTTGTATACATATCAGAGAATGAGGACAGTAAAGCTTATACATTCGCATTTCCTATTGTAAACGGATGTCTGTCCCTTAAACTTTTGAGTAAGTCATTTATGACCCCGTCTTGTATAAATAGATATAAAGAGCCGTCTTTAAGATCGATTCATCTTTCATGGACAGAACAACAAAAACTATACATGTACTTTCATGAGAAAATATGTTTTAGTTTATGAAATAAAAGATAAATCGATCTTAAACGAAAATCAATAAATCTATTTCTTTAACAGAAAAAAAACATGATCCTGTTGTAAAGTTCTAAAAGCGGGCTATTTCGCGCGTGAATTTCACGGTAACCTGATTACGTCACCAGTGTCTTTGGTCCTGTATATACGACGTCAAGAAGTAGAGCCACATTTATTAAATCAGCGAGGTTACCATTTTTATAATTTCATTGATTTTTCCGGTAATCGAGAAATCTCGATAATCTACCGGAAAGCATTAAAACAACAGTAAATCTTGTATCAAGCAAACACTCATTAGGAGACCAATAAGTGGCCTCTTAAGGGTTTGGTCGCTTAAAATATATTTTTATATATATATAAACGATTTATGTAAGGAACAATGAGCGCCAGCTATAGGGTAATCTGAAATATAAATAGCTAATCGTGATAAAGTGCTAATCGCGGTTGGCAATCAAAGAAACAATCGATCAATCAAATCATTTACTTTAACCGGGAATGAAGCTTGAACTCCGACATTTGCTGACACTTTGTTGGAGCATTTTGTTGGTTTGGTGACTTAAACGTCGTTACTACAGCTTATCAAAGCTATCGTTACGACGTTTAGGTCGCCAACAAACCATTCTACTTTTTTGTTACATGCTACTTGCAATAAATGTTACAAAATAACTCCGTTTAAAATCGAAGCGGAACTTCCTGTCGAAATCAGTGGGCGTGAACATTAAGGTTAGTTGGCGGGGCCAAGCCTTCAATGTATATCAGCATTAATTTGTCTTTGCTTATGTTTCAGAGCTTTCTTTCAAAAATGCCAGTGGGATTTCCTACGTTGACGATTTCTATGCAACAACGGAGAATCCCTCAAAAGTTCCGTTACGCCGAGGGAAATTCCAAAAACCAGAAGGAGGCTGGTTCTTTGAAAATAGACGTTATTACGTCACAAAGAAAAGGGGTAAGTAAAGTAATAGATTTTATCCTTAGCCCATTCTCACATAATGATGCGTTTTGACACCCCAAAGGAAAAACATTTGGAAAAACATTGTGTAAAATGAAGATATTGCTTGAACCAAGCAATTTCTTATTTTTTCACAATGTTTTTTATGCAGAAAAATTAAGAAATTAAAAATTCCATTAACTTTAAGTTGTCGTCTGCAACTCCTTTTAATTTGGACTAGTCTAAAATGTTGCCGTCTGGTATCGGGTTAATTATTTTGTTTGGCGTTTTCGTGTCCTATCCAAATAATCAGTAACTATAGCATATCTGGTGAGATTTTTTTTAGAAATATGTGGTGGGAAAGTATTTGGCGGACCGCTGACCGCCGTCATAGAGCAGTTGTTAGCGCGGCAAACTCCAATTCTTCAATTATGGCCTTGCATGGGTTCGACCCCGGGCGGCGGCATATATCCTTTCCGACATTTGTCTCTCACAAATAGGTGGATAAGCGTAATCCAAAATGGGATAGCAGCTGGGAAAAAATGTAATGTTGGTACTGGCGCGAGATATACCAGGAATCTACATGTATTATCAGGTGCTCTAGCCGTCGCGATACGACTGAAAAATTGTTAAAGACGACGTTAAACCCTATTCAAATAAGCAAAGACCGAGCTGATCTTCAACATTAAAAAAAAAAAACAACAACAATAAACACACAAATACAGAGACACGAAAGAAAAAGTAAATCTTTGGTTGGCGACCTAAGCGTCGTAACTACAGATTAAATAAGGTGTAGTTGCGGGTTTTCAGTAGCCAAACCATCAACAGTGTTTGACATAAACATCTGAGGTAAACATTTTCTTCTGGTCAATATAACATCTGCGGTCCACCGATTTGCATTGTCTATTTTGTCCAAAATTTTGATTGAATAAAGAAATCTAAAAAAAAAAAAAAAAAAAATGCAAGTAGAGGATGGAAGTAAGACTGTACTTAGAGTCTATCTAAGGCTGTGGTAGCATCTTAATGCCAAGAGAAACGAGGTCATCCCAATAGATGTACACATGTATCTTGATAAGACCTTGATAAAAATCAAAGTACTGAAAGTACTGTAAGCTAGCAAAGCATGATTTAATTGATAATTCTTCTTTGTCAAATTTTATGATTAGTGGAATTTAGTAAACCTTTGCCTTGTAGGGTAGAAAACAGTGTGGACAATGAAGAAATTGCTTGTTACAAGCAATTTCTTCATTGTCCACAATGTTTTCCAAAGCTATTTTCTTGAGATTATTCAAAAACGCGATTTTATGGGATTGCGTTAAATGACATGCTTTCAAAGGAGTTGTCTACGATTTGAATAGACTTAATTCATGTGGCCATAAAAGCAGTGACAGAGTATGCAATATTCCTGAAATAAGAACTATTTTTTATGGCGTAGACATTCAATGGATTTAAGGGTTAGGCCTCCAGTGGCGGTTTACACTCGCTGAACTCTGAGAAGACCTTAAAATGTTGTCTGTTAACTTAAGCTATCAAAGCTGACGCTTTGCTAGCTAATAAAACTATTTTCAACAGAAATATTACATTTCCTTAATGCTCACAGCTGTCATTCAACGTTTCTACCTTAGATCGGCTAGTATGGTTGATATCCTCCTAATAAAAGATCGCGATATTCTGCAATAATTAGATTTGTTTTCATCATCGTTGTTTTCAGTTTTCATTAGATCTCTTATCTTGTAGCAGAAATATGCCGCCATACGAGACCTATTATCTTTATAGTGTAAAACATTAGTAAAGTCTTGCTCTCATATTGCGATTAAGAGCTTTTCTAATAAACACGTTTGCTAGAGCCTAAAACCTCTTAACTTTAATTAGACTGGAGTTAGTCGCCCGTCAGCCTTAAACATTTTGACATTCACGTTTAGAATCAAATTTGGCGGAAGTTTAAGCTGCAGATAGATAGAAATGGGAAACAGAACATGCATGAAAAAGATTGCAACAAATTCAATTTGTCTGTACCTTATTAAGGGGCCCCTTATTACAGATTTAGTATTATAATTTTTGAATGGATATTCAATAACAAATACAATGTATCTCCACAGAAACCTCAGAGTATTTTAATGACCTTGAACTTAACGAGTGCAAATATTATGAACGAGTCGATGTCTGAATTTGAGCAATAACAAGACAAATATGAGAACTAGAGATAAAAGTAAATATCTTGATTTAAAAAATAAATCCCATCGTAAAAATAGCCACCATATTAATTTTCCGTCGTTTCCATGCCACGCGCCGCCATCTTGATGTTTAATATACGGCTTCAGTTGGCTTTCGTCGAGTAAGAGAATGTCATTTTTATGTTCGAATGTTTTATATTTAGAATACAAATATCCAGGACCAGTGGTCATTATCGTGGTTATAAAGGGTAATCCATACCATCTGTGAGCGTTTCCTAATCCACAAATCACGTGCTTCAAAAATGGGTGTTTTGGTTTCGCAACCATGAAATCATTTGATACACCAATTGGTTTGGTCAAGTATAACACAACACCTGGGTCAGTCGGTAAATTATTGAGAAGACCGTAAATATTGCTCTTACAACCGATATCTAGGTCAACATATATTCCGCCATATTCGTACAGTATGACGTAACGTAACACGTCAGCACGTCTCACCCAATGAGAATAGCTTTCATAAAGTGGGAGGAGTTCTATATATTTCGATTTGATGAGGTCAACCGCCATCTTGGAATTCCAGAGTGTGTAAAGTAACTGCTTATTCCTCTGTACCCAACTTTGACGAGCTAATTCGAGATCCACTGGAATGATTTTATCGGTCAGGTTGAAGAATATTTGATGAATATGTGGGGAAATAAGTGAATGTCGGCTTGTGAGACTGTCTGAATTAGTATGCTCTTCTTTTCCACAAAATGACATCCCTCTCTCCTTCATTGTAAATAAAGTTAGTAGGTTATGTGATATCTTTAAGATAATGCCGGCAGTTATTGTGACTAGGAGGATTAGAGTAAATTTCTTCTTTGCCAATATCATCTTTGGTATTTAAACTCTTTGCCATGGTCACTGAAAGCAAGAAAATATGTTAATTCTAAATAACAGTTTATGAAAAATATTAATAAAATCGTTGTTGCGCAAGCAAAATGTCGTAACTACAGCTTCAATAAAACTGTAGTTACGACAGTTTGTTTGCGGAACAAAGATATAATATCTCAAACGACGACAGACTCTCATTATTCTAAATAAAAGCTTAGTTACGACTGTAGGTCTCCAACCAACCATTTTACCTTTATTACATGCTATTGGTCATAAATTCCGAAAATTACATACGTTATAAATCGAAGCGGAACTTCCTGTTGGAGTCAATGGGCGGGGCCTAGTGAATAAGGTTGTGGGCTAGCGATTGGTAACGCACAATAAGCTCTGACGAAAAATTCCATATGAATATTCAACGGCGTTATTTTGCAGAATTTATCGTCAGTAACTTGTAATTAAAGGTAAAATGGTTGGTTGGTGCCCTAAAACGTCGTAACTACAGCTTGAATAAGACACCAAGAAAAAATCTTCAAATAAATGTCGGTCAATGTTGGCGTTTGAAGTTCACTTTCGGTATACATGAATGAATTGATTGGTCCGTTGATGTTCAGATTAATATTCACGATCTGTCAACTGATCATACTTACCCACAATATAGGACATGATATATGTATGTAAAGTGGTAAGTTATCAAAAGAAGTTTTTACTCAATGGCCAAGTGGAATAGATGCTTGACTCGTGATCTGTATGTCAGGGATTCGAGCCCAAACCGTCACGGGGGTGTGTTCGGGGACAAGACATTCAATTGATAGCACGCCCCAGTCTACCCAGCTGGAGAAATTGGAAGCAGTGGGTTTAAGCCATTGCCTCTCGTTCAGGGAGGCTGAAAATATTTAGATTATGAGTGTTCGAGATTGACTCTAGCATACGCTAGCAATAGAAATCAAATAAGTATATACAAAAGGCATCTGTGTTCTACGAAATTCTAGAAACTACAACTTATTCAAATCTGTAGCTATGAGTTTTTCGTAGAATACTAGGGCTGTACCTCTTAATAACGAGTATCTGTATTGTAATCATTACGCCTGTCTCGTGAATATTCAAATGAACTTCATCATTTTACATGGGTATTTGGTTAATCAAGATTCAATGCCTCAAAATATAGACGTGGTTAACCCATTCCCACACAATAACGCTTTTTGACGCCCCCTCCCGCCTCCCAAAGGAAAACAATATAGAAGACATTGTGTAAAATGAAGATATTGCACGCATCAAGCAATTTCTTAATTTACACAATGTTTTCTACCCAGAAAGTTGAGGAAAAAATCTAAAATTTCCTAAACCTTAAATTGTCAGAAAAGAACGGAACATAATTTTATTTTTTTGGTGTGTACAATTTACATATTCATAATACAATCAGTTATACAAAAATATCATGACGTGTATTTACAAACAAGTGCAAACAACAACAAACAAACAAACATTAAATAGGGCTATTATAAAATGCATATTTCATATTTATTTCAGAATATAAGAAGGTCTGAATTACTCATAAAAAATAGAGGCACTTTGATTCAGGAATTTAAAGCAACTTACAAAAACCTCTCTATCGACAAGGTAGTGCAGCTGCCAGTTGACAAGAATCAATGGTTCCGTCATGGGAAATGTTTGACTCGCTAGAATAAGGAGCCAGTGATGCTTGTCAAAACATCCGTTCCCTTAAAAATGGCAGCTGCACTACCTTGTTCATATTTTTAATAGCGAGAGATATTTTAGTAAGTTGTTATAAATTCCCGAATCCAAGTGCCTATGATGAAAATATCACACTGAATTTCTGTAGAGGATGGCCATACACCTAATCGTCTGCAACTTCTTTCGGATCAGTCTATAACTTCCCGGCATGGGAATGGGTTAAATAAATACAAGATAAAATGGACATACCTGTCAAAATCCTGTGTAATATACATGAATATTGTCTGTAAACACTAGAAGTGTACCCGATATTGACTTTACCCAAGTAACGGGTCACTGAACAAAGGGCGGTAATCACACGCCTAGTTTTAACATTCAATTACAGAATCATTTCAATTAGTTTTCAAATCCACGCGATTGTGTTGTAAAAAAATATATATCACTTTTTTCACAGACAAAAAGCTTCAAAAATGTATTTCTGACCATTTTGTTCTAATCAATTAGATTCAATCGGCAACTTATTCAGTGTTATCGGTTAATAACCACTTCCCACACGACAAAATATTAGACTAATTCAAGTTGAAAGAAGCTGCAGGCGACAATTGATGGAATTTTAAATTCTTTCCTCCTTTTGGACAGAAAACATTGTGGATTTTGAAGAAATTGCTTGATACAAGTAATTTTCATTTTCCACAATGTTTTCCAAAGCTTTTCTTCTGGTGGGGCGTAAAAAGGGGGATTGTAGCAAGCAACTTCTTCATTTTCCGGGCGGTGGCACATATCCTTTCCGACATTTGTCATTCACCTGCAGGTGAATAATCGTAAACCTAAGCGGTATAGCAGCTTGAGGCTAGGAAAGGATGTAGTGGTAGCACTGGTGTGAGAAATACCAGGAATCCATTGTTAGGTGCTCCAGTCGCCGCGATGTGATTGAAATACTGTTAAAAGCGGCGTTAAACCCTATTCAATCGATCAATTTTCATTTTCCACAATGTTTTCCAAGGTTTTTATTCTGGTGGGGCGTAAAAAGGAGGGGTTGTATTAAGCATTTTCTTCATTTTCAATTATTTTTTCCCAAGATTTTATATTGCTGGGGCGTAAAAAGGAGGGATTTCATCAAGCATTTTCTTAATTTTCCACATTTGTTTTCCAAAGCTTTTATTCTGGTGGGGCGTAAAAAGGAGGGGTAGTGCTGGAATTAGATAAGCCATAAAGAATTTAACCTTTTACCTACATTATGTGAGTGTAACCGCAAATCGGTCGTCAGTTGACATATTATCCTCGTTGTATTATATGCATATCCTTACACAATAATATGACAGATTCAAGCTCGTAAAATATGTCTACAGTTGGATCGTGGTTTAAACGTTACACGTTCTATTGTTATTCTCGCTATTATTTTCCCTTAACCTGTAATTCGAGTATCTAAAATCGCTTGTGTAAACTCATTTGCGATTTAATCTGGTGCCTTAATGCAAAGATAATTAACCCATTCACATATAATAACGTTTTAAGACATACCCGGAAAAATAGTTGGGAAAACATTGCGGGAAATGAAGAGAGACGTTTCTCTACGATACCCTTGGCTTTGTTTATAGACTTTTTTATGAAGAAATTTTTACCTAATTGACAAATCACTGACTCCACCCACTTATGCAGTATGTCCCACCCATTGCCTTCAACAGGACGTTCGACTTCGATTTTTAGACGGCATTAGTCGACAAAATTTATGGCGAGTAGAAAATAACAACAACGTCAAAAAAGAGAATAGTTGGTTTTGCGACTAAAACGAGGTGACTACGGCTTGAACATCAATTCTTCACATAAATGGTGGTCGAAGTCGGAGTGCAAATTTAACTTCTAGTCTGAAATAATTATTTCACTGGTCGACAGATTATTAGATTTACAGCCTGGATTGGTCGATTACATTTTGGATGCGCACTGTATCTTGCAGACGCATTTTATCGATGTACTATGGCAGAAGAATTTCCGAGTTTTCAGGTTTCTATACAAATATCGCATATTCAAACCGGAACGTTCGTTTTAGCCTCGACTGGTCGATTCTATTATTACAAAGATATTTTAACGACTTTGTGTTTCAAAGAATGAATCCGCAGAATCAAAATCTAAAACTCGTTAAAACAACACTTTTGTTGAAATGTTTATAACCTCTAACATAATTGACAAATCGCGGCTGTCAATCAAATAACTAGTATACCAATGAAATCATTCATTAAGACCAGGAATGAGTTTTGGACTCCAACATTGGCCGCCATTTTTGTTAACATTTTTAGTTGGTAAGCTACTTAATTGTCGTAGCTACAGTTTATTCAAGCTGTTGTTATAGCGTTTAGGTCGCCAACTAACAATACTACCTTTTGTTTCATGCTACTGGTAATTTTCTCCTGTCGGAGTCAATGGGCAGGGCTTACAAAGTAAGTGTGCGGGGCCAGCGATTGGTCAATTACGCGGTATTAACCATCTTGATTCATGATCCAATTTAGACATCGTAGTTCAAAACCTATTTCCAAATGAATCCGTCCGGTAGGGAGGTTTTTGTTTATTTGGCAATATATATGGCAAAAAAAGTCATCTTGTTTATTGTTGGCCTTAAGGTTGTAACTACAACTTTATTGAGATGTAGTTACGACGTTTAATTCGACCATAAACGCAAATGGTTGACATGAATATCAGAGGCCAACATTACATTTGCGGTCTAAATGAAGTATTTCTTCGTTGTCTGCGCATGTCATATTCTCCGAAGATTGACCTGTCTTCGGGACCGTATTACTTATCCAGATTGTGATCAATATTACTACATCGTACGCATAACTCCATATTATATCACCAAAAAGTAACAAGTGGATAATTGCAATAATAACTAAAATTATGGAGAAATTAAACTAAACTGTCTCTCCAAATTAATTAGAAAAATAATTATTTTAAATTGCGAAAGCATTCATGTCATACCTGCATGTGCTCCAAAAGAAGGCTTCGATAATTCGAAGCCCGCATTTCATGGACGCCGACATTTTGAAAGTACAATGTAGTTCGACGGAATCGGCCGAGTTGTCACGAATGACACTACTCAGAATGCTCAAATTAGATTGGTCAGTATTTGAGAAATGCCACCTATCGGAAGTTAACGGTATTTCTTTGCTCTTTTTATTGAGAGTGGTGATCCGCAAATCGACAAATCGCTGGCCCCGCCCACTTACTCCTTTGGCCTCGCCCATTTCTAAAATTTATGGCCAGTACATGTAACAAAAAAGTAGTATAGTTGGTTGGCGGTATAAACGTCGTAACTACAGCTTGAATTAGCTGTAGTTACGACGTTTAAGCCGTCAAACAACAAAATATGTTTCACAAAATGTTGAAGTTTAAACCTCAATTAATGAGTGATTTGATTAGTCGATATATTTCTTGATTGACATTGGTCTATTTAGCCCTACTAAAAGGTATTTATAAATAATTTCAGAAAGAAAACCAGAGGACCTATTTGCAATAGAAATGTTGAAAAGATACGAAGCTTTAACTCGTGGAGTGACGATCTATTTTGATCCCAAGAAGGTTAGTAAAAAAGAGGCTCAGCCGCCGTCATAGCGCAGTTGGTAGCGCGTCGGACTGTCAATCTAAAGGTCCCGGGTTCGATCCCCGACGGCGGCACGCATCCTTTACGACTATTTGTCTCTCACCAATGGGTCGATAATCGTAAACCTATGTGGGATAGCAGCTGGAGGCTAGGAAGGGATGTAATGGTAGTGCTGGAGAAATACCAGGATTTCATTGTTTGGTACTCCAGCCGCCGCGATATAACTGAAAGACTATTGAAAGCGGCGTAAAACCCCATTCAAACAAACAAACAAAAAAGACCTTTGAACAGATTTTCATGAAAATTCGATTTAATAAAAGTGTCTGCTTTTCCAGTAGTTATTAGTGTCATCTTTAATATAATTATTCTTTCTTCTTTTTAACCCATTCCCACACCTAGGAAGAAAAAAAGCTTTGGAAAACATTGTCGGAAACGAATAAATGGTATGTTACAAGCAGTTCCTTCATAATCCACAATGTTTTCTACTCTAAACGACAAAGAAAATTTAAATTCCATTTTCTGTCTGCACCATTTTTTTTATTTTGGACAATCATAAATCTTTTCGTCTCTTAATGGGTTTCATGTATATATTTGATTTAATGTAGTATATGGCCAATGCCCTACTTTGAAACACCGGTGTTTACCGGATGATGTCGTTAGTTTACGGGTTATGTCGATAAGGACAGAATTGCTAGCGGAACCAATGACGTGATTAATACGTCATGGAAACCACAAATAAAGCAATTTTCCTTGTAACTCGAAAACTATCCGATAAATTCCGGTTCTGTTCTGTTATACTTCGTGAACTTATTTGACGTATCGTAACGCGAAATATATTGCTTCTTTTCTTTCTTTTTCTCTACTCATTTTCATTATCATCCTATTAACCTATTATGCATTTTCCCAAAACGTCCAGAGTTTCATACCACATAGAAATGATTATATTATCCGTTGGCGGTGATAGATTTCAAAAATAATTCCGTTAGTGAAAAGAAACTTGAATCAAAGTTTGGACATCGGACCCGATCAAACACGAAAATGCGCGTTGAAATTGTTCAAATCCATGTTATCAACAGTTCTGAAAGATTTAAGTGGCGATGAAGTCCTGTGAAATGAATGATAACGTGTTGGTATAAAATAATGTTACCACAAAGAACTGCGTTTACGGATTTTCTTAGATGAGAAGGAGACCATATTGTATGCGAGGTGCACTGTTTTTCTTACCTTTTCTGTTCAGATCCAGTCCTTGGCTCCATATCGGAAGTATCATTGTCTCCTTTTTGTACTGTTCTCAAAAAAGAGATGGAGCTCGAGATTACCGGGCGTGCATTAGGGAGAAGAACATCATAAGCTTGTGCTTCCGTTCTAATCCTTTTTGCTTGATATTTATAGATATGTTTACATTATCGTGTACATTTATTATAAGTAATACAATAAGTTTAACTTAATTTATACTTATCCAAATCGAAAGAAACTGCAGGTGACATAATCAAGCTGCGCTGAGCTTGACAAATACGTACAAAATGGGTTAGAAACGATTATAACAAGCAATCACTCCTTTTTCCACAATTGTCTCAACAGTTGTTTTCCTAGAGCGGGCAAAATGCGGAATTAATTGGGAATGGATTAACGGGAAATAGTTTTCCTATTAGTTTCTGCATTTATTTTGCCTACGCAATTTCAAGAACAATACATGTATAAATAATATGAAAGTATAATTTAGCATTGTAGCTATATGAGCTTAAATGTCCTAGGCCAGAGATTATAAAACATGTTTCGTACTCGATTGAGAATTTACTTGAAATTGGATTTGAAATTAAAGATATATATTACGTAAAATTCTACGACAAGTGCGTGAAAATGAAACATTATATTAGTAATTTATAATTCATAACACAAAATCTACAGTTTTCTTTGGAACAAAATAGAGGATAATCAACAATTGGTTATTCTAGATATGAAAAAATATTTCACGGGGATGCGTCGGTAGACGTTAAAAAAACTCGTGCTACGCACTTGTTTTTTTCAACGCCTAACAACGCATCCTCGTGAAATATTATTTCACATCTGGAATAACCAGTTGATCAGTCTATTTATTATATACCTTATTAATTTATTTTTTTATTAAAATACAGAAACCAATCTTTTTGATAGAGAGAAGGTCTATTGAAAAAAGTGCGGATGAATACATGATTAAAGATTTATTACAGAGAGTGAAACTGAAAAGTGTTTTCGTCACTCCAGTGGTGATATCAAAATTCATTACACTGAGAAATCCCAAGATTTCACAGCAAGGTATATAATAAACATTTATATTAACTTGAAGTATGAGAAAATTGTCATTTTAGACGAAAAGGTTTTATACTCACAGACCCTTAATTATTTGAAAATTCTCTAATTCAAAAGTTCACCTACATGTTTTTTTTTTACCTGTATCTTGCTTTACAGCATGAAATTGGATGTCAAACGTTTATAAAGGAAGACAGAGCTAAAAGCGAGACAAGAATATTGCTTCACTTTCATTATTATCATTCATTAGATAGTAAATAGATATATAAATTGACAGATCGCGTGTATCAATCAAATAATCAATGGACCAATCAGAGTATACGTTTAGATCGGAAGTGAAATTATAACTCCAACATTGACCGACATTCATTTAAGGCTTTTTTGTTTTGATGCGCGACTTAGACATCGTAACTACAGCTTATTCAAGCTGTAGTTACGACGTTTAGGTCGTCGACCAATAATTTTAGCATTTTTTAACATGTAACTAGCCAAAATTTTACAGAAAAACGCCTTATAATGGCGAAGCGGAACTTCCTGTTGGAGGTCAGTGGGCGTGGCCAGCGATCTGTCAATTAATAAATCTATAACCAAAATAAACTAAAATAGTAATGATAATAGCGAATACCTGACGTTGTGCTGTCAAGAATTTGAGAGCGAAATAAAAACTTTGCCGGAAAAGGGACGTAATTCCTGCAAAGAAATGCAAACATAATTATCCTCATTGATACTCGCCCTATAAGTCGTCCTCATGATATGTTGAATATTTTATTATTTTCTCTAAATGTTTCATTTTCTCAACTTAAGGAACCCAAGGTTGATAGAGTAGTGGCGGCCATTGATTTCGGGACCAGTTATTCTGGCTATGCATACTCATTCGAGTCTACGCCTGATGTTATCTATACCAATGAATGGCGTGCCCAGGGTCTTGTCCAAGCCACAACAAAAGCTCCTACAACGGTTTGTTTAGCTTATCGAAGTCTTATGTAATTCAAATGACCAATCGTTGGCCCCGCCCACTCACGTCCTATGATCCGCCCATTAACTCCGACAGGAAGTTCCGCTTTTATTTTTAACGGCGTTATTTTGCAAATTTGTGGCCAGTAGCATGTATTAAAATATAAATCGGTTGGTTGGTGATCTAAACGCCGTAACTACAGCTTGAATAAGCTGTAGTTACGACGATTAAGTCGCCAAATCGAAACAAAAAACAAACAAACGATTATCAAAAATGTAGGAGTTGTAAGCTTAGGGCTGAATAAATCACTTGGTTATTCGGTTGATTCCTTTATCGAAAGCCGCGAACGCTCCACTAAAGATGACTGTAAAAAATCTGTGCGAGCCCAGAGTCTTGCCCAGGCCACAACAAAGCTCATACATTCGATTAACCTATTCCTACACAGTGACACTTTTGGGCGCCCCCAAGAAAAAACATTAGGGAATACACTGTGTAAAATGCAGAAATTGCTCGTCATTAGCAATTTATTCATTTTACTCATTGTTTTCTACTCAGAAAGTTGAAAAAATCAAAAATTTCACAAACTTTTAATTGTCGTCTGCAAATCCTTTCAATATGGACAAGTTGAAAATTTTACCGGCTGGTAATGGGTTAAACATGTCCGTTAAAATCTGGGCTCCAGCAGATCTGTTTATCTACGCAATAATGGATAATTATATTGAAACAATTGACCAATCATTGACCACGCCCACTTACTCCTTTGGCAACGCTCAGTGTCTCCGACAGGAATTCCCGTTTCCATTTTAAACGGCGCTATTTTGCAACATGTGTGGTCAGTAATATGTACTAGAAAGTGGAATGGATGATTGGCGACCTAAACGTCGTAACTACAGATTAAATAAGCTGTAGTTATGAAGTTTAAGTCGCAAAACCATCAAAAATGTTTCACACAAATGGCGGCCGATGTTGAAGTTCAAATCTCAATTCCGGGCTGAATGAATGATTTGATTGGTCGATCTTTTTTTGACAGCCGTGATTGGTCATTTGACGGATTGAAACTATTATTCAAAGAAAGAATCGAATAAGCTGTAGTTACGACTTTTAGTTTAAACATTTTTTATTTGCACAAATTAACATTATTACACTGCAGGTTATAATGACTTACTATTTTCATGCAAAAAGGATGAGAACGTAAGCAGAGCTTATATTGTGCTTCTCCTTCATGATGTTCAAGAGATGTACGACTGTTTAAACCATTCGTTTATATTTGTGTAATATAACTATTTCGGTAAGAAAAAGGAAATGCTTTGTGTGTTTTTTTTTTTTTTTTTTTTACTTTTAAGTCGCCTAACCAACAAAAATGCGTCCCACTTATGTCTTCAAATTTCACCTCCGTTCTAAAAATGATTTGATTGGTCAGTTGATCCTTTGTTTGACAGTGGTGATCCGTCAATTAATGTCGGTTTTGTTTGTTTTACGCCGCTCTCAACGATCTTTCAGTTATATCGCGGCGGATGGAGCACCTAACAATGGAATCCTGGCACACCAGTCCTTTCCTAGCCTCCAGCTGCTATCCCACAATTATCGACCCATTGGTGAGAGACAAATAGTCGGAAAGGATGAGTGCCGCCGTCGGGGATCGAACCCGGGACCTCTAGATTGACAGTCCGACGCGCTACCAACTGCACTATGAAGCCGGCGCCAATTAATGTCGGAATAAACACTTTCATCTCTTAAAGGTCTATCAGAAACGATTCCGATTAGACCGCGTACTCGCTTCGGTACCATTGGTACATTCATTTTTAACTTTCTGTATTTCAGGTTCTTCTAGACCCCGAAGGAGAATTCCACTCGTTCGGATATGCCGCTGAAGACGAGTATGCCCTACTGGTGGATGGGGAGGTCTTTCGAAATTGGTCGTACTTTCGAAATTTTAAGATGAAACTCTATAAGAATAAGGTACTTATATATGATTTGCTTGTTTGCTTGTTTTTGTTTGTTTGTTTGTTTGTTTGTTTAAATAGGGGTTAACGACACTTTTAGCAATTTTTCAGTCATATCGCGGCGGCTGGAGCACATAACAATGGATTCCTGGTATATCTCGCACCAGTACCACCGTAACGTACTTTCCTAGCTTTCAGCTGCTATCACATTTATGTTTACGATTATCCACCCATTGATCAGAGACAAATGTCGGAAAGAATATGTGCCGCCGCCGGGGATCGAACCAATGAAACTGCGTAATTGAAGGTTGGGAGTCTGATGCGACTGCGCTTTGAAGGTGGCCAAGATTTATGCTTTGACTGACCCTGTAAGTATTATGATACCAGTATTTAAGCAAGGCACTTAAGATAAATTGTCTTTTCTTTAAATCAGTTGACCAGCCGCTGGCCCCGCCCACCGACTCCTTTGGCCCTGTCCATTGACTTCGATTTTTAACGGCCAGAAGCATGTAACAAATAAGAAGAATGGTTGGTTGGCGACCTAAATGTCGTAGCTACAGTTTGAATAAGCTGTAGTTATGACGTTTAAGTCGCCAAACCAACAAACATGATTCACAAAAATCGCGGCCAGTGTTGGAGTTCAAACTAAACTTTCACTCTAAATGAATTTCTCATTGGTCGACTGAATATTTGAGTGACAGTGATTGGAAAATTACTGCACAATCCCAATTTTTTGACGCCCTGAAAAAAAGCTAAATCAGAAAAACACTATGACCTTATGGAACGAGGCGAGCAATTTCTCTATTTCTCCATATGGGTTGGAGCTACCTGGCAATTGATATTTTTAAAATGCTTCACATAAATGTCGTCGAAAGACGGAGTTCAAATTCCATTCCGGCTTAAATGAATAATTTGATTGGTCGATTGATTCTTTAATTGACACTTGCAAACCGTCAATAAAAGATTGAAGACAGAAGTCGATGTCGTCTTTTGCATTTTTCCGTCAATAATAACTTTCTTCTAAGAATTTAAAAATGGCGTATATCGAATATTGTATTACAAGAGAGCCAATCGGATCTCCTTGTTCACATCGCGGATGTGCATCGTTGAACTATTTTAAAAATTCGCGTGACAAACTTCCAAAATGGCGCTACCCATTATGCAAAGCAACTGTAAAATGCATCTCACAAAGTTCTGTAAGAACCCTGTCTGGTCTTCAACGGATACTTGATATCAGAGCAAAATAGGGATGAACATAATACAACAAAAGGAATTTTAAGATTTTCAACAATTTTGAGACTTCCAACCAACCATTTTCATGATTTTTTTTAATGTTGATGTCTATGAAAATCGATGTTACATAGTGTTCAAATATGCTGTCATTTCTGAAGAAGGCATTAGCCGAAAATTAATTTATTAACAGAGTTGAATTTAACATCGAATTCTAAAATGATTATCGCCATTTTTTCGTAGGATTTACGAAGAGAAACTCTATTGGCTGACGTAGACGGGAAGAAAAGGATAGCACTAGAGATATTTACTCTGACAATATCACGTTTAAAGAAACTACTTCTCCAAGATGTCCGCTCAAAAAAACCGGAACTGAAAGATGATGACGTCACGTGGGTTGTCACAGTCCCCGCCATTTGGTCAGACGCTGCCAAACAGTTCATGAGAGAAGCAGCAGTGAATGTAAGCAGTTACCACACAATTAGTTATAAGTGGAAAACGTTAAAAAAAATACATCATAATCAATTGCGTAATTATAATCTATTTTTTTTTTAATTTTGACTATCACAAACGGGCCTTCTGATTGGTCGAATACAAGGTTTGAGCACGCAGCCATTTTGTATGCTTCGGCATAAAATAGTCCCATACAGAAAAGTAAATACAATTGTAAGGTTTTGCCTTTTTTCGCTCGATGCTATTAAAGTATGAAAAATGAAGAGAATATTTTTTGTTTTCATGGAGGTATGGACCGAAAAACATAATCATACTTCAGTATAAATCCGCTTTGCGTATTCATACAGTATGATTAGTTTTTCGTTTCATACCTCCATGAAAACAACAAAAAAAATTTCTTTTCATCTCTTAAATGAGACTAAATGAAAAATTGGTTCGTCAAAAGGAAGACGATCTCTGACATTGCTATTGATAAGATCACACGTTAATTTTTCAAAATTATTTGTTTCAAGGTAATTGAATGAAATGCGATAAAAGTAGAAAAAAAGAGTTACAGCTTTTTTGTGTGTGTGTAATTATCTTCGCATTAATGTTTGTTTCAATAAAGACAACCGCTTAAAAATGCCTTGTTTTTGCTGATGAACTAATTTAGTAGCTTTTGGGTGATGTTAAGTTAACATACTGCAGAAAAAAGTAAAGCCATCGTATACGGGTTGTAAAAAATCCCAAACAACGAGAACGAACACGAAAATATGAGAGGAAAAAAAGCTGCAATTTAGAATTTGATTTTAAGATTCCGTTGAAAAATATGAAATACTGATAGGACTTTTTTTAATATTATATAGTAAGTGAAAAGTTCAAATGTTCGTAAGCGGAACATGGTTTAGTCTCAGCTTGGCCGAAACTATGTAACACAAACAAATTGAATGTCTACAAAGTCAGATTGATTGATTGAATTTGGTTTAACGCCACAACTTAACTGGACTAGCCAAACTTTAAAAAAAAATGCAGACGACAATTTCAACTTTGTTGTATTTGAAATATCTGTATATCTTACGATAGAAAACAGTGTGGATAATGAGGAAAACTCCATTTCCACAATATTTGCCAAAGCTTTTTATTCCTTGAGGGGCGTCAAAAAGGTGGGACTGTGTAGGGGTTGGTTATACAGTGCTTATTAAGGACTAATTTCAGGAATTGGAAATTTCCGAATTTCAATTTCAGGAAATTTTAGTTATTGACCTTCGACCAAACTGCTTCAAAGAATTATCGTTTTCTGAAAATAAGCCCTTTTCTGTAGAATCCCTGATTTTAAATAGGAATAAAGAAGAATATCTTTGGAAATATTCTTCTCCCAAACCATTAGGTCTACGGCGTTGATATTTTGCATGTATCAATGGCTATTGACCCTGTACAAAAACTTCAAAGAATAACCATAGTTTGAAATTAAGCGCTATCTTTTAGGATTAAATATATACCTTTGATTAAAGAGGAAAATCTTTAAATACTCTTCTCCAAAATGATTAGGCGAAGAGCTGTGATATTTTGTATATATCATAAAGCCTCGAGCCATAATACTCAAGGAAGCGATATAGGGCCATCATATTGGAGTTCAGGACACATTTCTAGTCTAAATAAACGATTTCGTTGGTCGCATTGGTTATTTGATTAGCAGGCGAGTGTAATATAATCATGGCCTTTTCTCCTGTTTCTACAATGTTTCTTCTCAGTGATCGTATAGCGGATAAATTAACAATAACTCAAAACTCCTGTTTACATCATACAATATTTATTTCTTCTAAACTACTCTGGGAGCCTTAGCCCCGACAGTCATATACGTGATCTATTCCATTTCAAAATCCCCGGCTCTCTCCGTCTTGCGCATTTGCTTCCCTATTCATATTGGACCAAAATACTATATCAACAAATCAAATATCTTGTTTCGCATCTTCCTCTCAAAAATGTTCATTCAAGAAAGTATTGGCAGCAGATGGGCGTGTTTATCTTCGACCCATGATCATAATATTTAGTATTGATCTCATGGATTCGGACCGTGGCTACTCTACTAATTTCTTCATGAACGAAACAAATCAGCTTCCAAAATAGGCTCGAATCATGGATTATGTTACACGAGGTTGGTCAATTCCAGCTTTAAATGAACAACTAACAACAGTACAATTAAGTCTTAATTAATTAATGTCATTTCAGGCTGGTATAAAGGGAGACAATCTGACATTAGTATTAGAACCAGAGGCTGCTTCCCTGTATTGTAAAACACGGGAACCAAATGAGCTACAGGTCATTTGTGGGACCAGGAACGGAAATCCCATGGGTCCGGGTAAAAAATATATCCTTCTGGATTTGGGAGGTAAACAAATATTTCGACAGTGATACACTCTTCAATGAAAACTGTCGTTGTTGTTAAAATCTGAATACTACCACTACTACTATTTCTAGGTTTAATTAGCTAGAAATATAACATTTCTGGCAAAATATTAACTCAAATTCACGTACTAAAGATTAATGCCACATGTAAAAACATTCAGTAAGAATAATGACTGAGATTCTTTAAGGGATTTTGAAAGTACGACTAGACGTCAAATTTTAGATTTGTTTAACCATATCCTGTACAAACCCGTGGTTTCACGTCACTGCGATTTTACTTGAGCAAATATAGTGCAAAAGGAGAAATTACTTGTAATAAACCATCTTTCCTTTTCCCACAATATATTTTATCACATAGGATGGTTTCATTTCGAATTGCATCCAATTTTTGTTGTTGTCTATCACCTCTTTCAATGAAGACCAGTCTGAAAAAATATTGAATATTTCTCGATTAATCAAACTATTTTCTAAGCTATTTACACAAACCGTGTCTATACTTATTTTCATTATCACGTGTATTATCATCATTAAAATCCTTTAGAAGTATTGATAACACTGCTAGTTATTGTTAAATTTGATTCGCACTTTGCTTACAATAAATGAAGCAGTTTGAAATTCGTTTCTTCTATGATAACTAAGTTTATCTTTCTGAACTCGACCGTTGAATAAGACTTAAATTGACCAATCGCTGGCCCACCCAGTGACCCCAACGGGAAGTCCAGCTTCGATTTTAAACGGCATTATTTTGCAAAAGTTTTTGGCAAGTGGCATGCAACAAAAGAGTAGAACGGATGAATATGTGTTTCAGTAAGCGGGATTTGGGGAAATAATGATCGCAAGTAAGGCGGAATCGGAAATGAAAAGTCATATAACAAGCTGTAGTTACGACTTTTTAAGTCGCCAAACCACCCAAACAAAAATGGCGGCTGATGCTGGAGTTCAAACCACACTTTTGACTAAAATTGAACGATTTAATTGGTTGACCGATTATTTGATTGAAACCGCGATTGGTAGTTACTCCTTATACAAGAAGGTTGTTAAGGATACTGACGGATTTGGGTTGTCTAGTTAAATGACATATTATTAACATCGAAATCCACTAAACTAGTAAATTGTTTTAAACCACATGAAATATAAATATGAAATGTCTCCCTAAATAGTACTTTCAGTCCTGTTATTTTATCAGGTGGTACTGCTGACATGTCCGCCCATGAAGTTCTTGAGGATGGCCGAAATTTAAAAGAGATACACCGAGCTACCGGGGACTCGCTTGGCGGAACGGTCATAGATGAACAATTTAACAAAATCATGGCTGAAATTGTCGGAGCAGAGGCCATGTTGGACTTTTTTCAAGATTATAGAGCAGACTATGTTAATTTTATGGTAAGCAGTGATTTCAAGTAGGATTATCTATTTTTGCTAATTTGTTTTTATAAAATCTAATGCGACTGAGGCATTCAGCTGGAAGGGTCGTTCTCGAATATTCAATCCAGTGTTCCTTGAGCCAGGGACTGTGACCTAAACGCTGTTATCCAGTTCCATAGCTTGGTAACCGGAGCTGACTATGAAATGTGTTTCTCATGTCCACGTTCGGCTATGTTGAGGCTCGAACCCGTGACCTGTTTATCACCGGTAAAACGCTCTTATCACTTGTTAAATTTTGATAGCAGAAACATATAATTTTGATAAAATTTCTTATTGTAGGTATCGATGTTTTTTTCATGTCACAGCTTTTAATTATTTTTATTTCCTCTCATAAAGTATTTGAAAACAATATGCCGAAAAGTAGTTTTGCAAAAATATGAGATCGCTTATCAGAAAAAAAGCAGGGTATGTCCCTAATAGCCTACGTAGGCTATTAATCTATTTTTAGATTAATCCGAGACAGCTACGAAGATTATAGGGCATTCACGTGGCGCGAATAACCGTTAGAACCTTGCATCTAGTTCAAATTACATCAATCCAACGTCATCGTTACGCCATCAGGAGTAATGTTCGCTAGCCGGTCTGTAAAGATCAGTCCTTTCATGTGACATGATTTATGACGTTGGCTGTTTCGCTAGTAAATTTGTTACCTTCATTTGACTGGGTCATATGCAAATGAGGTCATCCGATGTCGACAGCCGAATTCCGTGATATCTAAAAATAACCTGGAATTCCGCTGAATCTTTCCGATATAACCACAAAAAGCCACTTTAGGTCTATTAGAGAACCACCAAGACCATACCTGACCTAATTTAAAGTATTAAATGTTCGTTTGAGTCTATTTTTCGGCACTTGGTAATTTTTCTTATCTAGGTTTCAGAAACATCGATACCTCCCTTTAAGAGATGAAAAGAATACTTTTTGTTTTCATGGAGGTATGAACCGAAAAACCTAATCAAGCGTATTCATACATAGTGATTAGGTTTTTCGGTTCATACCTCCATGAAAACAAAAATATTATCTTCATTTCTTATAATTTAATAGCATCGAGCGAAAAAATGAAACAACTTTACAAATTTTGATACCTTTTAGTATGTAACTATTTTGTGCGGAAGCATATAAAATGGCTGCGTGCTCAAAATTTTGTTCATGGAGGTATGAATTAAATTTTTCGACCAATCAGATCGCTCGTTTTTGATAGACGAAACTGACAATTAAATTATTGCGTAATAAATACTGAACCTAATGTAACATCTTGCGGCTTAACTAAATCTCGATTCTGCTTCCTGTCAACTACATCTATTCTATCGTTTTCGTTCCTCTGATTATACACTTGAGAACAAATTGTGGGAAAAGAAGAAATTGCTTGTAACAAGCAGTTCTTATTATCACGCGATAGTTTCTTCCCTGTTAGGTTTGTTACCTTCCAAAAGGCTCTACCTTTCAATTATCGTCTGCAACTTTCAAATTGTGACAGGTCTAAAATTTAGGGGAACAAAACAACAGGAAAGGGTTAACATAATCCGGTACGCCAGGATATCGAACTCGTGTCACCTTGATTTAAAAGCTGATGTCCGATCTCATAGCCAATATTTCCAAATTTTGAACCTTTAACAGACTGACCCGAATATAAAGAGGTTGCAGGCTGCAAGGAGGGATTGTGTGGGAATGGGTTAATTTTAAGAACTCATTTATCCATATAGCAGACTAGTAAGACACCAAAAGAGGAAACAGATGTCATTCCAAAGTGTGGTAATTTACGGATCGCTATCTGCGCCCACTGACTCCGCTAGCAGCAACTACCGACCCTAACAGGAAGTTCAACATCGATATCAAACGTCGTTGGAAAATGTTATAACTAGTAACATGAAACAATTGATAATGTCGGCCAATCTTGGAGTTCAAAGCTCACTTAGGGTCGAAATGATTTTTTTATTATCATTATTATTTTATCTATAGCCGCAGTCAGTCAGTTAGTAAACACTTGCCACACTGAATAGAATCCTTGTTCGTAACTGCATTACAACCAAAGGAATGATAGCAATGAAGGAACGTATTGAGGGTCAATATTTCATTCTATAATTAATCTTTCTATCAACTATAGCTTAAAACATCATACATTTAGTGCAAACTAAGATGTGCAGGCTTACCTTTGCAGAAATATACTGGATCGATTCAGCACGAGGGTTTATAGATTTTTGTCTATTTTAGAGAGAGTTCGAAACCAAGAAGCGACTCCCCACAGACTATACTAGTAACATAGTGTTCAACTTGCCAAACTCTTTATTAGAAATGCTAGTCGATCGATATCATGTTACAATCGAGGAAGCTATACAACAAAGTGTCCACGCTAATAATGTGAAAATAAGGGGAGATAAACTCATGTTTGACGGTAAGTACGCGGGAAACGTTATAGTCACAGGTTTGAATCCCATCGTCAATATCATTTCAGACATTTTGCCATAGTTAATCCAATCCCACTCAATCCTTCCTTTTTACGCCACCCAAGAAAAAATCTTTGGAAAACATTATGGAAAATGATCATTATCCAAAATGCTTTCAATCGAAAAAGACGAGAAAAAGAAAAAAAACAAAAACAAAAAAAAAAAAACACAAACACAATACAAATTAAATTCCTTCAACTTGAAATTGTCGTATGCAGCTTTTTTGATTTTGACCAGTCTAAAATTTTGTTGTATGGGGAGTGGTTAACCCGACATGCGTCATTTGTCTCTCTTATGAAAGCATGATATAACGGTGTTCGTATGTGGACTGTCGAGAGAAATGGACATCCACAGAAATGCGAAAAGTAACGACCCTGTTCAGAGACCATAGACTGCGCTAACTAACCAAGGTTGATACTTTTCTAATCTTTGTAGAGTTTCAGGTTTTATATTTTTCATTCAACCTGATAAAATATATATACACACATTTATGTATATACACAAACATATACAATATACATATTGGACATGTCTCTATTAAACTGGTGGAATATATGCTCTATCTACGAATTTGTTTTACGAAACCCCAGGGAGACCATTTTGCATACTGCGTCACTTTACTTGGATGAGAAAGGACAGAAAACGGATGCGTTTATTACAAACCACAGCTAAAAGTTTGCTGTTGTTTTATCGATGAGTTGGTACGAAATTGACATCTTTTATTTTCAACATTTTTACAGAAAATTACTTTTCCTTTAAGATATGGAGATCTTCTTTCAAAAATATTTTAGAAATTAGCATCCCTAAACGATTTTAGTCTTTATTAGCATACCGTTTTATTTTTCTATAATACGTAGTTATTGTACCTTTTATTCAATTTCGATTGTGATTTCTATAGCTATATCGCTAACAATGGTATTTGCCGTGTCTGTCTTTCCGTCGTCCATATCTCGCAAATGTTCAACATTTAGATTTCTCAGATCACTCATGTTAAGCATTGTCGACAGAAAGGCCGCCATTTCGACCATTCTTTTTATCCTAATTTCCTCATCTGTGAACAGATTTTATTGAAATTTGTGTATGCATACTTCTCTTCAATTTCTTGGGGAACGAGAAATTGAAATTTATTTGAATGCTAATATCAAAGATGGTCGACGAAATATCTGCCGTTTGACTTGCAATAATTTCTTTATTCCTGATCAAACATTATTCAAATTCAATATTTGGAAACCTCCAAGCAATATATTGGACAACTCCGAATTTAATTATTATTTCTGTGGTTTCCTTTTTTATAGTCATATCTTTCCTTCGAAGAAGGGGGAATAAAACGTTTGAACAATGTATCGTATATTTGGACAATAAAGCAAACAAGATCCTTCTTGATATCAATTGCAAAGGTAGGACATAAATGAAGTTCTGGAAAGAGCTGCTTGTTTCTCTTATCAATTTTAACTCGCGTTTGTTTTCACTTTGAATCGCAAAAAACAACAACAAACACACACTGTATGAATACGCGAAGCAGATTCATTCATAAGGGTAATTAGGGTTTCGGTTCATACCTCCATTAAGATAGAAAATATTCTCTTCATTTCTTACATCGAGAGAAAAAAAACCAACATTAGTGTCATTAGGGTTTTTGGTTCATACCTCCATGAATATAAGAAATATTCTCTTCATTTCTTATGATATAATTGCATCGAGCAAAAAAAGCAAAAACATTACAAGTTTTGGTACATTTTTGTATGGAACTATTATATGTGCGAAAGCATACAAATGACTTCGTGCTCAAAATTTCGTTCAAGGAGAAATATTTTTTTCATCCAATCAAAACGCCCTGTTTGATAGACAAAACTAAAAATCTAATTATTATTTCTGTAGTTACCTTTTTTTTAAATTGTGCACACCATGTCTGCTACTAGACACTAAGTTACTTTGAAATTCTAGGCTTTATATGACTTGTTATTTGAAAAAAGGCAGTTTTCATCTTCACTATAACTTATCCCTTGACATGATGAATAAGAATTATATGCAGGATTGCAATAAAATCAAAGGACTGAAAGCACTAATTTTGGTTCAGTACGTGCTTTGAAAAAAAAATCTCATAAATAAAACTAGCTTTGAGCGGACAAGCAGATACTGAGATCACACTACACAAACGTGAAGGCTGATCTTTTTGTCTCTGCCTTCTTTCAAAACAGGATATTCAGGGTTCAGTTTGACAAAAGTTCAGTATTTAGGGTTTTTGCAGAGCCCGTCGAAGTCCTAGTTTATATCATAATTCACCAATCGCTGGTCCCGCTTACTTTCTCCGTTGGCCACGCTTATTGGCAACGACAGGAAGATCCACTTCTATTTAAACCCACTCTCACGCGACAATAAGACCGGTCCAAATTGAAAAGCTGCTGACGACAATTCAAAATTGTTGGAATTTTTAAAATCTTTATCTTTTGGGGAAGAAAACATTGTGGATAATGAAGAAATTGCTTGTAATAAGCAATTTCTTCATTTTCCACATTTTTTTTCTTAAACTGTTTTATTGAGGGGCGTTAAAAGGAGGGATCGAGTGGGAATAGGTTAAATGGCGTTATTTTGCAAAGTGTATGGCCTGTAGCAAGTAAAACGGTTTGTTGGCGATCTAAATGTCGTAACTACAGCTGGAATAATCGGTAGTTACGACGTTTAAGTCGCTAAACCAACAAAAGCGCTTCTAATAAATGGCGGCCAATGTCGAAGTTCAAAATTGCATTTCCAACCAAACTGAATGATTTGATTGGTCCTTTTTTTATTATTATTTTCAGTCGTGATTTGTCTATTGTTTTAAACGATCGTACTTATTCAGGTCACATGATAGAGCTGTTATTTAAAGAGACGGTGGACGGTATCGTTACATATATAAAAGAAATCAAGCTAGATGAACGTATCCATGACGTAGACACTATCATCCTGGCTGGAGGATTCGCCAAATGTACCCACGTAGTTCGAGCTATTAAGGAGGAATTCCCTGGTTATCTTTTAATAACACCGGCCGACCCAGGCATCGCTATTCTTAAGGTCAACTTTAAATGATATGATTCTAGCTTCGTCTATCAACATTCTTGCATTCTGATTGGCTGATAAGATCAATTTATATATCAATGGAACAGATTTGAGCTTGACACTATTCTGTATGATTGAGCGCTAACTAATTGACCAATTGCTTGCCCCGCCCACTTGCTCCGTTGGCACCGCCCATTGACTCCCACAGGTAGTTTCGCTTCAATATTTCACGACGTTATTTTGTCAAATTTATAGCCATCAGCATGTAACAAAAAAGTAAAATAGTTTGTTGGCGGCCTAATCGTCGTATTCAAGCTGTCTTTATGGCGTTTAAGTCGCCAAATAATAAAAAAAAACGTTTAAGAAAAGACTACCAATGTTGGAGTTCAAAGCTTAATTCCGGGCTGAATGTATAATTTGATTTGTCGGTTAGTTCCTTGATTGACAGCCGCGATGGGTCAATTTATTCATACATTAGTGTGATAAAGTTTCTAGTTTCATACCTCAATGAAAAAAGAAAAAAATCATTTCGTATAACCACACCAAGACAAATAAAGCAAACATTTTACTAGTTTTTGGTAAAATGTTATGGATCTATTTTGTGCACAAGCATACAAAATAGTTACGTGCTCAAAACTTTGTTCGTGGAAATATGAAGGAAAAAAATACACTCAGCCAATCTAACTATGGAATCTTGATACACGAAACTAAAGTTGAATGAATTAAAATTGACCTAAACTGTTGATAATTGTGTCATTCGCCTTTGAAAATATTAACCCATTTCAAGACGACAACATTTTAGACTAGTCGAAATTCATAGAAGATGCTGATGAAAGGACCTGGTTCACTAAGTGCCAAAAATCGCCCAACGTCAAAACTTCTTTATTATTTCAAAATTCTAAATGCACTGCATATACTTCCTAGCAAAAGTTTTATTTCCTAAAAAAATACCATGAACTTAAAAAATCTTTGGTTTAACGTACCATCATAACGCGCAAAAACGACGCGTTTTTTGACGTCGAAAAAATGACGTTACGTGTATTTTTCTTGCATTGGTTATTTAGATTTAATGAAGAGATAGCATGCATCCCAGATTATCCAGGACAGTGCAGGAAAGGTCAGTCTGTCCCAGCGTCTGGCATAATTTAAAATGTCCTGTGAATTCGAAAAAATACACGCGGCCAAACTTGCGCACAGTGTGCAGACTACACATATTTACAGTATAAGTGCCGTAAACAACGTAAAATGTTTCTAAATGATTACATCTAACACCCACCAAACACCAGTTGAACGGCAGCTTTTACAGCTCCATTGATAGTGACACAAACGAAGCCCCAATAATTGCTGACTTCTTTGGTAAACGTTGTCTGCTTTCACTACAGGGTTAGTGAACTATCCCCTTTTAGGTTGGTTAAATTTCAAAAATCTTTGTCTTATAGTGTAGAAAACCGAACAATGTCTTATTTTCAACAATGTTGTACAAGTTTTTTTCCATGACGGGCGCCAAAAAGCGGAATTGTGTGGAAATAGGCTAAATCATGAGAAATAAAGAGAATATTTTTTGTTTGTTTTGTTTTCTGTTTTGATTTTCTGTTTGATATCTCAATGAAAGAACCGTTATTCTCCTCATCTCAAAATAGTTTTGCTTCTTTTTTTCCCTTTTATATAAGAGATGAAGAGAATATTTTTTGTTTTCATGGAGGTATGAACCGAAAAACCTTATCACACAATGTATGAATCCGCTTCGCGTATTCATACATTGTGTGATTAGGTTTTTCGGTTCATACCTCCATGAAAACAAAAAATATTCTCTTCATTTCTTATAATTTAATAGTATCGAGCGAAAAAAGCAAAAAACCTTCATCTTTTGATACATTTTTGTATGGGACTATTTTGTGTGGAAGCATACCAAATCGGTGCGTGCTCAAAATTTTGTTCATGGAGTTATGAATAATTTTTTTCGACCAATCAGATCGCTCGTTCTTGATAGACGAAACTAACAATTAAATTATTCAAGCATATTCATTACTAAATCGGCTAAATCAACTTCTTTCAAATATCTGAAAGCATTACGGTTAGAAACGTGAAAATTGAGAGTAAAAAAAAAATTCTGTCATAATCTGTGCAAGAGCCGCTTTATACCAGAATTATTTATTAGAAAAAAAATCAGAACAAGTATTATCCCACAACAAGTCCTTCACTGCTTTCAGCCCTTTGATTATGATTAAATTCCGTAGAGAATTTTTTTTCAGCATGACAAAGGTTACACCTGCTAGATCCGATCCTTTTTTTCAAATGTTTGTGAAAGGTTCTGAAGTATGGGTTGTTGCAAAGCCTCCCTTTTCCCCTCCTTTTCCCCCTCTTTTCCTCCCTCTTCCCCCTTCTTTCCCCCGTAGGTAGTCTATTATCCCCCCGTTTTAGCGCAGTCGGTAGCGCGTCAGACTCCTAATCTTCAATCGTGGGATGTCGTGGGTTCGCGGCGGCGGCACATATCCTTTTCGACATTTGTCTCTCACCAATGGGTGGATAATCGTAAACCTAAATGGGATAGCAGCTGGAGCCTAGGAAAGGATGTAGTGGTAGTACTGGTGTGCGAAATATCAGGAATCCATTGTTAGGTGCTCAATCCACCGCGATATGACTGAAATACTGTTAAAAGTGGCGTTAAAACCCATTCAATCAATCAATCAATCATTTGTTGAAGTTCCTTTAATGATCAATAGGCTACCAATATTTTGAAAGACAATCACGGTTTATATTGTGACCTTTTCTGTGGGTTTTCAGGGCGCTGTTTTGATGGGACATGAACCAGAGAGAATAACAGAGAGAGTAGCTAGATATACCTACGGAGTGAGCTATGCTAGAAAACCATTTTACGAAGGTAGTTTAACTCATTACAAAAATGCAAATTATTAGTTTGGTCCAATTTGAAAGAAGTTTAAGAAGACGGTGAAAAGTTGATGAAACTTTAGTTGTTGTTGTTGTTTTTCCCTAGCTGTTTTTGTTTTTCTGGATAGAAAACATTGTGGAAAATGAAGAAATTGCTTGTTGCAAGCAATTTCTTCATTTTCCACTATGTTTTCCCAAATGTTTGTCTGGACGGGCGTTAGAAAGCATCATTGTGTGGTATTTGGTTAACTTGTTATACTGAACCCTGAAAATTCCTATTTTAGTAGGGGTATGGACAAAGATCAGCCTGCACATAAGTGCCGTCTTTCACTATTTATACCAATTGTTTATACTTCGATTGCGTCGAAAGCTTTTAGCTTATATAGTCGCTCTCAAACACTCACATTTAAACAGATTCCACTTGGTAGACTGGGACTTGCTATTTAGCGTCTTGTCAAACACACCCAGTGATGGTGGGGCTCATCGAGGCAGTCTGATCAAAGCCTAAACCCCCTGTTTGTCCCTTTTAAGAGTGAAATTAAATGTCAAAAGAATAATCGACCTCCGACTAATGCTTCCAGTTTTCAAGCTGTAGCTACGACTTTTAGGCAATTTCTTACCTATTCACAATGTTGTCTATCCAAAAAGACAACAACAGTAAATAATAATAAAATAAAATAACATTCCATGAACTCGAAGAAGTCATCTGCAACTTCTTTCAATTCGGACCAGTCTATTTTTTTTTTGTTGTGTTGGAATTGGTTAATTTCCAAAACCGAATTTCCTGTCGGAGTGGCCAGCTTTCCGTCATGTTTGGAATTGCGGGTGTCAATCAAAATACGAGAATTCATCCTGAATGTGTAATGATTTCTCTTGACATCTGTTGCAAACACTTTGGTTCGTGGATTACTGAGCAATTACTTAGCAGATGTCAATGATCCGTTAATTTGAAATACATCGAAGTCAACTAAAAATATATGTGTGGTGGAAACAGATCGACAAGTAGTGCTTATACGTAGAATTTGACCTCGCAGCTGTCAATCAAATAAACAGTCGACCAATGAAATAATTCATTCAGACCAGATTTGGGTTTTGAGCTCCTATATTGGCCGCCATTTTTGTTAACCGTTGTGTTGGTTTGGCGACTTAAACATCGTAACCACAACAAATTTAAGCTGTAAGTACGAAGTTTCGGTCGCCAAACAACCATTTCATTTTTCGTTACAAGCTACTAGCTATGAACTTTGCAAAATAACGCCGTTTAAAATCAAAGCGGGACTTCCTGTTCGAGTCAATGGGCGGAGCTACCGTAGAATGTGGGAAAGGCCAGTGATTGGTCAATTGCACGCGAGGAGTAAAATCACATAAAAAGAAGTGCATGTGTTGGGGTTTATTTTAGGATCAAATACAACTATTTTTCTAACAGGAAGTTCCGCTTTGATTTTAACGGCCTTATTTTGAAAAATGTATGGTCAGTAGCTTTTTCTTAAAATGTAAAATGTTCGGTTGGCGACCTAAGCGTCGTAACTACAACTTGAATAAGTTGTGGTTTAAATCGCCACACAACAAAAATGTTTTTGGAGTTCAAAGCTCAATTCCGGCATAAATACATGATTTGATTGGTCGATTGATTGCTTGATTGACAGCCGTGATTGGTGAATTGGCACTTGTCAAGGCACTACTGAACATGTTATAACTATTTCAGGCGAAGACCCAGAAGAGCTGAAAGCCGAGAGAAATGAAGAAACCTATTGTGACGGTTTGTTTGAAAAACTAGTTGAGATCGGCCAATCCGTGCAATGGGGAGAGGTGTTCACAATTCACAGAACGAGCAAGCTTAATAAACTGAACAGTAAATTCCAACCACTTTATACCAAACTATACGCCTCGATCGACAGTGACCCTGAATATTGTACGGAGGAGGAGAACTGTGTTAAGATTGGTGAAATTGTGAGATACCCACCTGATAAGGGATGGCCTGACGTTGTGAAATCTACAATAGAAATCAAATATGGCGAGACGGAAATGACTGTCCTGATTAGAGAAACGACGACTGGTGTTGTGTATAAGGCAAGACTCGATTCCTTGTGATTGAACCACTGACCAATCGCAGGCCCACCAACTGACTCCGCTGGCCACGCGCAATGACTCCAACAGGAAGTTACTCTTCGATTTCAAAAGACGTTATTTTGTAGAATTTATTGCCAGCTGCAGCTCACAATCAAAGTACTGAAAGTACTGTAAGCTAGCAAAGCATGGTTTTGTATCTTCTTTTCCAAAGGTTATCATGATAAAAAAGCGAGGTTGAAATAACCCTGGAATTAACCCATTTCAAGATGACAAATTCTTAGACTGGTTCAAATTGAAAGAATTTGCAAAAGACAATTTCAAGTTGTTTGAATTTTGAAAAAACTTTCCCTTTTTGGGTAGAAAACATTTTGGACAATGAAGAAATTGCTTGATAACCCTTTCCTGTACAATCACTGGTTTTAACGACCTTGTGATTTTTACTTGAGAAAACATTGTTGGAAAAGAAGAAATTGCTTGTAACAAGCAATTTCTTCTTTTCCAACAATGATTTCTACCCTACTGAATGGTTATTTTTCAAATAAAATCCACTTTAGATTTTCGTCTGCAAAACCTTTGAATTTGGGCAAGTGTACAAAATTTTGAAACAGGAAAGGGTTAAAGGCAATTTCTTCATTGTGAACAATGTTTTCTAAAGTTTTATTTTCTTGAGATGCTTAAAAAGCGACATTGAGTAGGATTGGGTAAAAAAGCATGATTCTAAAAGAGTTCTGTACAAATACATAAGAACTACTACTTTTTATGGCGTAGGCATTCAATAGATTTAGAGGTTAAGCCCCAAGAGGCAGTCTGCACTCGTTGAACTTTGAGAAGACATCAGAATTTTGTCTGTTAACTTAAGCTATCAAAGCTGAAGCTTTGCTAGCTAAAAAGTAAATTGGTTGGTAGGTAACCTAAACGTCATAACATCAGCTTGAATAAGCTTTAGTTACGATGTTTAAGTCGCCAAACCAACAAAAGTCTACACATTAGTGGCAGCCTATCTCGAAGTTCAGAATTCTTTTGTCTAAATGAATGATTTCATTGGCCGACTGATAATTTGTTTGATAGCTATGATTGGTATTATCAAAAAGCAAAATTAATTAGATTACAAAAATAAAAAATGCATGCAAAATTGAAAATTTGTGAAAAGAGGAAAGCGTTTTGTGAAATTAAAACATTTAATCGACTTTAATTTCTCTATTTCTATCTAAATGTTTGTCACTAATATGCTGCAGAACTTCGCTAACCTATTACCAAACGACGAAATTTTCGACTGGTCCATTTCGAACGATGCTTCAGACAACCTTTCAAATTCCGCTACAATTTGAAAATAAATGCCAAATAGGGATGAAAAATTGCAAGAAAAGGAGAAATTACTTGCAATCACTTCCTCCTTTTCCAACAAAGTTTTCCATAATGGCATATCAATATTGCGTCAAAAAGCGTCCTTGTGTTGTGATGGGTCAAAACAAACTATATGTATATATAAGAAGAACATATTAATTCAGAGTATCAGCGCCCCCAGCAAACTTTATCTTCGGTGCGCCAGCAAAATGTCGTAACTACCGCTTTATTAAAGCTGTAGTTACGATACCTTCCTCGCGCACTGACGATGGGTTATTACAGCACAATTTCGAATCATTGCTTTTTCGAATATAAGGTTGATAAAAAGAGTTATTAACCAATCACGGCTGTCAACCAAGGAAACAGTCGACCAATCAAATCACTCATTCAGCCTGGAAGTCAGATTTGAACTCCAAAATTGATCGCCATTTTTGTTAAACATTTTGTAAGGTTTGCGACCTAAAAGTCGTAACTACAGCTAATAAAAGCTGTAGTTACGACGTTTAGGTCGCCAACCAACTATTTCGGTTTCTTGTTACATGCTACTCGCCGTGAATTTTGCAAAATAACGCCCTTAAATATTGAAGCGGAACTTCCTGTCGGAGTCAATGGCCCTTTCCGTAAACGTGGTTTACTTCCCTTTGACCCAAAGTCGTTAGAGTGATTTCCCTTTGTACGGGTAGCAAATTTTGATTGAACTCCGTGAACCACGGAGGATGACGATTTTCTACCAGACGAAAACATCGACTTTTCAACTTGCTATTTGAACAAATAATTGCGTGCCAGTAATTCAAAAAGAAAACTGAAAACTAAGGTGTTTTTAGACCGACAGCTTAATTTCAAATTATATGTTTCAACCAATATTGAATTAAAAATAACCTGGACAGATGCATATAATGTCAAAGTTATATTAGAATTAAGTCTTATGTGGAAAGATTATCTATTTTTTTACCAGCCATTTTCCTCAAGATCTTTTCCTTAACATAAGTAATATTTATCTATAACATAGAAAAAAGAATGGACAAAGATTTATACTACAGAGAACAAAAAAACCCTCTCCTATCTGAAACAGGATTATTATCATCATATTAACATGTAAAAATATGTCTAGCATCATCAAATACATGTACTTGAAATAGGTTAACCTTTAAGTATGTTACTGTTTTGCCAAATTTTAGACCCTTCTAAAAAGCAAAGGTTTTGCAGACGACAATTTAAAGTCAATTTTATCTTAAAAATAATCACACAGTAGGATAGAAAATATTGTGGAAAAGAAAGAAGGGAAGAACGTAAAAACACAGGGACGTAAAAACCAGGGATTGAACGGGAAATTGTTAAGGGGTTGCAAATTAAAACCAATATATATCATTGTGAAGCATGGTCGTGTGTCCCATCAGTATGTCATGTGTGTACTTTACTTTGATCATAAGACGTCATCTCTTTGTCACATCTGCTGTATTTAAGTTTTCTTGGTAAATAATCCTTGCAAACCCTTTAATATTTTCTTGTTTCAGTTTCGTTTAACTTATTTTGGAAACTTGAATGAGGAGTTGATTCTTTTCAAAAATATTTCCATCAAAACTGTGTTTATACATTTTTTCTCTTTTATCGAAGATAACTTATTTTGACAAAGGTCTAAATGTTATCTCTCATTTGTTTTCGTTTACTTTGATGGATTATGTTATAAATTTCTCTGGAATGACTTTGTGCTCATAAATTTTGAAATAATGTTAAAGAAATAACATGATGTATATTATTTAAAGAGGTTTTAAAAAGAAAGTCATCATTAGACTTTGACAACATTTTGTTCAAGTTTAATGTGCAATAATTTCTACATGACTTAAGATTATGTGGGTCTTACAATGTAAGTCAACCATTTAACCCCTTAATAGGCAAAATCTTAGACTGGTCTTAAATGAAAGTTGCAGAAGGCGATTAATCTTGAGGATGAAAAGGAATTCCTTGCTACAAGCAACTTCTCCTTTTCTCATTATGCTTTCCACAGTTTATGATCTCTAGTGTGTGGAAAATAAGAGATAAGGAGGTAATGGGTAAACCAATTCCCACACAATTGCTGACTTTTGACACCCTTCAAGAAAAGCGATTTGGAGACATTTTGGATAATGAAGAAAATGTTACAAGGTGGAAGCAGTTCCTTCATTGTCCATAATAATTTCTGCCATAAATGAAGAATTATTTAATTTAATCAGCTTTAACTTGTCATCTGAACTCCTTTGAATTTGGACCAGCGTATTAACATTTTGTTGTTTGAGAATGGGTTAACCCATTCCCTCACCATCCTGTTTTTGTTATGTTGGAATGTGTTAACTAGCTTCCGCTTATTTACGCCCATAAAGGAAACAACTTGGGAAAACATTGTAGAAAATGGAGAAATTGCTTGAAACAAGCAATTCCTTAATTGTCCATAATAATTTCTGCCATAAATGAAGAATTATTTGATTTAATCAGCTTTAACTTGTCATCTGCATCTCCTTTGAATTTGGACCAGCGTATTAACATTTTGTTGTCTGAGAATGGGTTAACCCTTTCCCTCACCATCCTGCTTTTGTTATGTGGGAATGTGTTAACAAGCTTCCGCTTATTTACGCCCATAAAGGAAACAACTTGGGAAAACATTGTAGAAAATGGAGAAATTGCTTGAAACAAGATATTTCTTCATTTTCAACGATGTTTCCTACCCTATACACGAGATTTTTAAATTTTATCAACTTAAAGTTGTTTTTTGTAACTTCTTTCAATTTGGACTAGTTATATTGTTTTGTAAAGGGAAAGCAGGGATTTATTACCAAGGCAATCTTTGCCGGGAGTTGAATCTAATGTTGCTGTTTACTGACAGCTCTTATTTGGTATCCTACAATGGTTCGTTCACCTCTGAGTGTGATTGCATCATACCTCTAATAAAATGTGAGGAAAAAAATTGACTTCTTTACTTACATGCGCCTTTCAAAGCATTTCAACACATTAATTACTATATTCCTTCATTTTTCGAAGAAAGCAAGAGATTTGTTATTCAAAACAGATATGGTGTACACAAATAAAATGTGAACTTCAAACGCAGATAAAGGAAAGTATTTCCTAGGACCATTTTTGAAGTTCACCTATATCATATCTGAAAATGTTGTCTGTAACATTAATTTTGACCAGTCTAAAATTGCATTATTCGGTAATGGGTTAAAGACATGGGACCGATCATTATTAAGGCCTTATTTACTTTATATTCCTTTTCAGAGACAAGTCACTCTAATATGAGATCTTTTTGTACATATTTTATTCATTATATATACTCTTTGTCCCTATAAACAGTGGTTACTCTTATCCGAACTAGAGTTTGAAACTCGCCTTTTTTTAGCGGCGAGCTTTAGTGATGGTGCCGTGTCCATCGTCTATCATGATAGATTGGCTATCAACTTTTTCCGTCGATAATTAGAGTACATGGAACAATAAACTCGATTTTTTGAGTCGATTTGGCTTATTATCTGCCGTTTCTTTTATCTAAATTTGCTACCCGGAAGTAGAACTGGGACCATTTTGTAGTTTCACCACATGGGAGAGTATTCAAGCGCAATAACTCTTTCAACGTATTTTCGGAATGGGCTATAGGCAGGGCCAATGGAGTAAGTGGGCGGGGCCAGCGATTGGTCAATTCTTAATTGAGCTGAAATTGATATTAAAGCAAGAACTGCTGTGAATCCACCACTGATGCCCTTGAATATAAGCCTAAGTTGTGGCCAAGTTAGAAACTGGTCGTGTTTAAAACAATGAATCGAACAATTGACCAATCGCTTGACCCGCCACCTGACTCCATTGGCCCCGCCTAATGACTCTATAGGAAGTTCTGCTTCGGTTTAAAACGGCGTTAATTTGCAAAATTACAAAAAAAAATGTTAAAGGGTTTGTTGCCAACCTAAACGTCGTAACTACAACTTGAATAAGTTGTAGATACGTCGTTTATGTCGCCAAACCAACAAAAATGCTTCATATAAATGGCGACCAAAGTTGTAGTTTAAGATGAACATCTAGCCTAAATGAATGATTCATTGGTCGACTTATTATTTCATTGACACCCGCAATTGGTCAATTTTCTGGTATATTACATGTAAGATTGTGTATGCGGGTCACTAATGCGAATTGACCAATCGCTGGCCTTGCACACTTAATCCGTTAGCTCTGCCCATTGACTTCGACCGGGAGTTCTAATTCGATCCTTAACCCATTCCTACACAATGACACTTTTCGACACCCCCAACGAAAAAAAAAAAACCCAAAAAAAAACCAAAAAAAAAACAAACAAACAAAATTAGGAAAAAATGTGTCAAATGAAGAAATTACTTGTAACAAGCTATTTTCTTCATTTTCCACGATGTTTCCTAGCCAGAAGGTTAAAAAATGAAAAATTCATAATTTTCATATCGCCGTCTGCAACTCCTTTCAATTTGGGCCAGTCTAAAATATTGCCGTCTTTTAATGGGTTAACATCTGCTTATCAGTCCAGCCTTAACTCGGACAAAGACCTAATTCATTTTGGCTTATTCCTAAAGTACCATTAAGAAGTAAACTTAAGTCTGAGATTTAGTGAAGTAGGCTTATCCTGGTCTATTTCAACTTCACTGACAGGAGTGCTGGCTCAATGTCCATAGTTTTTCTGTGTAATTGAGTCATATCTTCTGTTTTTGTTGATGATGTTGTTGTTTTGCTTTGTTTGTTTTTATCTCGATATAATTTAATTTTTAGTTTCGTTCTGATTGGTCGAAAAAATTATTCATAACTCCATGAACACGATGTTGAGCATGCAGTGATTTTGTATTTTTCCGCACAAAATAGTCCCATACAAAAAGGTATCAAAATTTGTAAAGTGTTTGCCTTTTTCGCTCGAAGCTATTAAATCATAGGAGATGAAAAGAATATTTTTTGTAAACTAATCACACTGCATGAATACGCAAAGCGGATTCATACAGTGTGATTAGTTTTTTCGGTTCATACCTCCATGAAAACAAAACAAAACAAACAAAAAAATATTCTCTTCATCTCGAAATGCGTCTTTTGTGTCTCAAGAGATAAAAATTGTGCCTAAATAGAATGGGTATCTTGTTACTGTGATATAATGTTGTGGTTTTGCTGCTGTGAGAAATGACAGCGAACCATAGCTAGGCGCATTAGCCACTTTAAGGAAAATCGCTACAGGGTCACCCGAACATTTAGATTTTTGCCATAACATTTTTTAAATAAGAGTTGGTTAATTTTGTGTTCGACAAGAAATAATCTAAATAAAAAGGAGGGAGGGAGTCGGAAGCTGAAGAGGAAAAAAATCAAAGTACTGACAAGTACTGTAAGCTAGCAAAGCATAGTTTTGTTCAGTACTCTTATTTGTTAAAGGTTATCATGATAAAGAAGCGAGGTTAAAGTAACCAAGGGGTTACAATACCTCCTGTTTAAATCGCTAAATAAAGAAGTTGTGGAAAACAATGTTACAAGCAATTTCTTCATTTTCCACATTTTTTCTACCTAGACAGAAACAAATTTTCGCCAATTGGAAATTGTCGTCTGTGACTTCTTTGAAGACTCTAATCAGAGTCATTTTGAACACGATGAGCTCAAGTGAGCTATAAATACCCAGGAGATGAACTTGCATGCAGAGTTTGCAATATTCTTGAAATGCAAATGAACTATTTCTTATGGCGAAGGCATTTAACGGATTTTGTGTTAAGCCTCCAGTAGCAGTTTGTACTCGTTGAACTTTGAGACGACCTAAAAATTTTGTCTGTGGACGCTTTGCTATCTAAAATTTATACGTTTTCGCGCACACCCTACTTTCATTACAGTCAAGATGTAATTGCACCTTGGGAAACTAAGAAGCAAATTTATATTCTTTCTGTTGCGGCCGATCGATGGCCCCGCCAACTGACTCAATAGGCCCCGCCCATTTACTCCGACTGACAGTTTTGCTACGATTTTAACGGCATAATTTTGCAAAATTATGACCAGTAACATGTAACAAAAAAGTAACATTTTTGGTTGGTAACCTAAATGTTGTTACTATAGCTTTGTATAAGCTGTAGTTACCACGTTAAAGTCGCCAACCCATCAAAAAAGGTCAACAAAAATAGCGGCCAATGTCGCAGTTGAAATCTGAATTTCGGGGTGAATTAGTTTTCTGATTGGTCGTTTGATTACTTGGTTGACAGTCGCGATTGGTCAAATAAGTGAAAGGAATAGACTTAACAATTAATTTAGTTTACTTCTAAGAAGTAATTGCAAACGTTTGGAAAATTTTCAGTTTAAAAAAAGAAAGAAAAGATAATACTAATACAAAAAAAAATAAGAAATAAACTTTTAGCCAAAGGCTTAAAAGGAAAGGTTGACAGGTGTGTGTGTGTGTTTTTATTTTTTTATTTTTTTTTTTATTTATTTATTTATTTATTTTTTTTTTTTTATCATTATTATTATTATTACAAACCGATTTTTTGAAGGGCATATTACTAAAGAGGTTTATAACCTGAATTAATTTTAAGACTCGTTTAAACACATTGAAATGATACTCGTTCTAAGACATTAAACTAATACACGTTTAGAGACATTAAAAATCCACCTTTCCTTCTTTCATTCAAATAACCATCTAAAGGATATAAATTGCTCAAGAAAACTTGAAAAATATTTATTTTGCTAGAAGTTTTCCGCAACAATATGGTTTTTAACCTTTCCCGTACAGTTACTTGTTTCCGCGGTCACACGATTTTATACTCGAGAAAACATTATAGGAAAAGAAGAAATTGCTTGTATCAAGCAATTACTTCTTTTCCTACAATGTTTTTAATCCTATACAATGGTTTGTTTTGAATGTAAATAAATTTCAATTAGTCGTCTACAACAGCTTTCAAATTGGACCATCATCAAATTCTGTCGTCTGCAAAAAGGATAAAGTGAGTGTCTTGCAAACTCAACGAATTGATTAAGTTAAGTTTTGACACAAATATACACCTTGGATCTTTTAAAAATCCATGACTATCCATTTAATTTAGTTGATTTAAACATCAGTTGAATAATCGGGAATTCAAAAAATCACTGAAGATTTTAATAAAACCTTTGCTAAGTACTTGAAAAATACTGTATTGGTCGCTTAAGTATGCGAAAATACTGTTAAAACGGGGTTAAACCCCATACGAACAAACACTCTTAATTTGGTCTTTCTGTCTTATTTTTAACATTTTTTCATTCTTACATTTTTCTTTCTTTCGACGGTTGGCTACAAAAGGTCTTTGGTAAAGTTTTTCTCTTCTATTTTGACGGATCGCTGATCCCCCAACTGACCTTCGACAGGTTCGTCTTATTTATTTTAAATCGATTGGGAAACAAGTTTCCAAAGCTTTGATTAATCCCCCTCGATTCTGCTTTCTGGAAAATACACCAGTACACATTATGTGGACGAATGACAGAACACAGATTTATAGCCGCTTCAAGGAATCGAACTCGGGATCTCTTGATCGAGAAGCCGGCGATCTACTCCGCGACAACGAATACTTCCGACAGGAAGTTCGATATTAAAAAACGTTTCTAATGCAAAGTTTATGGGTAGCAAAAACCTGAAATAGTTGGTTAAGCGGCCACTCAAAATTTATAGGTAGCAACATGTAACAAAAAAGTAAAATACGTGTTTAGCTGGTTGGCAACCTAAACGTCGTAACTACAGCTTGAAAAAGATAACATGACGACACTTTACATAAATGTCAGCCGATGTCGGAGTTTAAAATTCACATATGGTCCAAATGAAGAATTTTATTGGTCGAATATTTTTTTTTTTTTTTTTTTTTTTTTTTATTGACAGACGCGAAGATATCGTGAAAATTGCGATTTTGTTCCAATAAACCAAACATAATCTAGATTAACTTCATACGATTTCTTTTAATAAAAAGCAATTAGAACAAACATCATGGCAGAAATGTGCCACCATAGGCTCCAGTTTTTATATCTATCAGTAGCATTCTGTCACGGTGAATCATGACCGCGCATTTTATTATAGTGTTAAAGTTTGGAATATTTTAGAAGGAGATTTCTTAAACATGTTAAAGTTATATAACTATAGTGTCTTTCTAACTTGCCTAAAAAGATGGAAAATAGTTTGACAAAAAGTATGTAACAAACTTAAAAACAAAATACTGAAAGAACTGTAAGCTAGCAAAGCATAGGTTTTTTTTTAGCAATCTTCTTTGGTACGATAGAAAATATTTCCCTTGTTGGATAGAAAACATTATGGACAATGAAGAAATTGTTTGCACTCGTTGAAGTTTGAGAAGACCTCAAAATTGTGTCTGTTAACTTTTGCTGACTAAAAAGGACTTGCTATAAAGTTTTCATTCTGCACAGACCTGTGCAATTAACCGATCGGGGATGTCAATCAAAGAAACAACCGCATAACTAAATCATTCATTCGGACCGGAAGTGATCTTTGAGCTCAAACAATTGCCGACATGAATGTGAAGCATTTTTTCTTCGTTTGGAGACTTAAACGTCGTAAATACAGCTTATTCAAGCTGCAGTTTCTACAATTAGGTCGCCAATAAATCTTTTTACTTTTTTGTTGCATTTTACTGGCCAAGGATATATTCTACAATCCCTGTTTTTTACGTCCTAGTGATATTGCGCTTGAAAAAAAAAACATTGTCGGAAAAGAAGAAATTGCGTGTTACAAGCAATTTCTTCTTTTCTTGCAATAATATCTACAGTTCAGGGTAGTAAATTTTTTATGAAGTTCATTTCAAATATTCATCTGAGACCTCTTTCAAATTGAACAAGTCTAAAATTTCGTAAAACGGGAAAGGGTTAAATGTCGAGTGGAGTTACTGTCGGAGTTTGTGGGCGGGGCGAGCGTAGTCAGTGGGCGAGGCCAGAAATCAATCAATTCCGTTAGACCATTAACCGTTTCCTGTTCAATCCCTTGTTTTTAAGTCCCTGTGTTTTTTTTACTTAAGAAAACATTGTGTAAAAGAAGAAATTGCTTGTAACAAGCAATTTCTTCATTTTGCACAATATTTTCTATCCTACAGAATGATTATTTTTCAAATTAATTGTTTTAAATAGCCTCTGAATTTGACAGGTCTTGTCTTTTGCAATACAGTAAAGGGTAATTGTGGCTAGACGGCCATATTATGATAACTATAACTTATTCTTGAAGTAACTTTTAGGCCTAATTGATGTCAATCCCTGCCTTTACATCCGATCACAATCTACAAAACACTATCTTAGGGTATCTTAGATCAACCACCATGTTTGATTCTTTATGTTATCTCAATTTGAAGTAGCCTTATAGTAAAACTCCGGAGTGAATATTCGTTTCGATTAGTCAATCGATTGATATCTCTAGTTGAAGTGGAATCATATTAAAGCTCCGGAGTGAATGTGGGATTCGAATGGTCAATCGATTGATATCTCCAGTTGAAGTAGACTTAAAGTAAAACTCCGGAGTGAATGTGCGATTCGATTGGTCAATAGATTGATATCTCCAGTTGAAGTAGATTTATAGTTAAACTCCGGAGAGAATGTGCGATTCGATTGGTCAATCGATTGATATCTCCAGTTGAAGTGGAATCATATTAAAGCTCCGGAGTGAATGTGCGATTTGATTGGTCAATCGATTGATATCTCAAGTTGAAGTGGAATCATATTAAAGCTCTGGAGTAAATGTGTGATTCGAATGGTCAATCGATTGATATCTCCAGTTGAAGTGGTATCATATTAAAGCTCCGGAGTGAATGTGCGATTTGATTGGTCAATCGATTGATATCTCCAGTTTAAATGGACATACAGTAGAACTCCGGAGTGATTGTGCGGTTCGATTGGTCTATCGATTGTTTATTGGCCTATTTCCACACGACAAATTTTTAAACCAGTCGAAACTCAAAGAAGTTTCAGACGACAAGTCTAATTTGATGATATTTTAAGATCTTTGTAATCTTGGTCAGAAAACATTGTGGATATGGAAGAAATTCCTTGAAACAAAAAATTCTTCATTATTCACAATGTTTTCCAAAGCTTTTATATTGGGGGCCATGTTTATCAACCTTTTCTTAGCTAGCAATGCGTCAGCTTTGATAGCTTAAATTAACAGGTCTCCTCATGGTTGAACGAGTGCAAAGGTTAAACTACTAAATTCATTGAATGACTACGCCATAAAAAGAAGTTCTTTTTTTTTCGGGAAAATTTCAAACTCTGCTACTGCTTTTTACGGCCTCGTGAACCAATTTTATTCAAATTGAAGACAGCTCCTTCAAATGCATGCTATTTAACCCAATCCGACTCAATCGCGCTTTTGAAGCATCTCAAGAATGTACTTTTGAAAACATTGTGGTAAATCAAGAAATTGCTTGTTACAAACAATTTCTTCATTTTGTCTTCTACCATACAAGGCGAAGGTTTTCTAACTTCCACTAATTATGATAACCTTTGACAAAGAAGATTACTTAATAGAATCATGCTTTGCTAGCTTACAGTACTTTCAGTACTTTGGTTTCTTAAATCTAAGACCAACAAAACCGTTAAAGTGTTTTGCATGATCTCCCTTTGACTTGGTTCTTACAAGTAATAGCAATCTCATAGCAGAGTTGTCGTTCGTTTTGTCAACAAACACCTCTCCGATGGGCTAAATGACAAGACTTGTGTCAAACCTAGGAATGAAATATATATTACTTTTCTGTTGTTTGACAAGAAATAAAACGTTAAGGACATAATAAGTATGGTTTAAGATACATTATATGGTAGGTATCGATGTTTTTTTTTCATGTACAGATTTCAATTATTTGTATTTCCTCTCGTATACTATTTGAGTATAATATGCCGAAAAGTAGTTTTGCAAAAATCTGAGGTCGCTTATCAGAACAAGAGGGACATTATGGCCCTAAAATCGCTCACCTGACTAATTTAAATGCTTCTAGACGTGTAGATTGTCAATATCATGATAATGATAATTACTTTCAATGTCTATTTACCCAGATTTCTCTTTTTCATTGAATTGAATTAGAGGCCATTTATTGCTTTCGTATCCAAATTCAATTCATGTCCGGCTACTGGTACACTTAAGATGTTGCTTTGGATTTTCTCCCTAAATATTTGCTTTATTTACTCTAATCATATATATTTAGTAAAATTGGACACCTACCTTCATTCCTAGCAGAAAACTATATACCATGCTTGTATTTTTTTGTGAAGCAAATACCAATTTCTCTTTCTCCGCAGACATTGTGAGGTGATAATGCATCCCCATGTACTTTACACTGTGATAAAACCTACGTGCGAGGGGGATACTTGTCAACTGTTTGGAACAACTACTTTAATTGGGTCTTGCATCTTTCATCAAATTGATTTTTCTTTTTCCTAGTTTTTCCTGTGTGTGTTTTTTTTTTTTTTTTTTTTTTTTAAGATATCACAAAACCAAGACTTTTTCCCATTTTACCGGTAGCCTGGGAACCCTGTACACACCACGATTACATATTTGGTGTCTGACGCGTTTCTAACTGGCTATGGTGGCAGCCCTGAAGCACTCACAGAAATAACAGCATGGTAATAGACCCATTTGCCATTGTTAGTGAGATTCATGCCCAGTTGAATTGAAATTGGCCCAACGGTTAGGGAGGAGAAGATTTAAAAGTCAAAAACAGCCACGCCCATATTTGGGCTTCATTCAAAATTTAACAAACTAATATTGAAAAGGGTCTCCCAAGGAACATTCATGCCAAGTCAAGTTCAAATTGGCGCGATCGTTACTGAGAAGAAGATGTTTAAATATTTCAAAGTAAAAAACTACCCCACCCTGCCACGCCCATTTTTGAGTGTCATTCAAAATTTTGCCAACATCTTTTGAAAAGGGTCACCAAAGAAATATTCATTTCAAGTTTGGTTGAAATCCGCCCAATGGTTACTGAGAAGAAGATGTTTAAAGATTTCTTAGTCAAAAACTGCCCCACCCTGACACGCCCATATTTGGGCATAAATCTTAATTCCGCGAACAACTTTTAAAAAGGGTCACCCAAGGAACATTTATGCCATGTTTGGTTGAAATCCGCCCAATGGTTTCTGAGAAGATGTTTAATGATTTCAAAGTCAAAAATTGCTCCACCCTGCCACGCACATTTTTGGGCATAAATCAAAATTCCGCGAAGAACTTTTAAAAAGGGTCCCCCAAGGTACATTCATGCCAAGTTTGGTTGAAATCAGCCAAATGGTTACTGAGATAAAGATGCTTAAAGATTTCAAAGTCAATAACTGTCCCACCCTGTCACGCCCATATTTGGGCATAAATCAATATTCCGCGAACAACATCTAAAAAGGGTCACCCAAGGAACATTTATGCCAAGTTTGGTTGAAATCCGCCAAATGGTTACTGAGAAGAAGATGTTTAAAGATTTCAAAGTCAAAAACTGCCCAACCCTGCCACGCCGATTTTGGCAATAACTCTATATTCCGCGAACAACTTTTAAAAAGGGTCACCCAAGGAACATTCATGCCAAGTTTGGTTGAAATCCGCCCAATGGTTACTGAGAAGAAGATGCTTAAAACTTTCTATGTCAAAAACTGCCCCACCCTGACACGCCCCTATTTAGGCATAAATCTATATTCCGCGAACAACTTTTAAAAAGGGTCTCCCAAGGAACATTTGTGCCAAGTTTGGTTGAAATCCGCCCAATGGTTACCGAGAAGATGTTTAAAGATTTCAAAGTCAAAAATTGCTCCACCCTGCCACGCCCATATTTGGGCATAAATCAAAATTCCGCGAAGAACTTTTAAAAAGGGTCCCCCAAGGTACATTCATGCCAAGTTTGGTTGAAATCCGCCAAATTGTTACAGAGATAAAGATGTTTAAAGATTTCAAAGTCAAAAAATGCCCCCACCCTGCCACGCCCATATTTGGGCATAAATCAAAATTCTGCGTACAACAATTAAAAAGGGTCACCAAGGAACATAAATGCCAAGTTTGGTTGAAATCCGCCAATGGTTACTGAGAAGAAGATGTTTAAAGAATTCAAAGTCAAAAACTACACCACCCTGCCTGTCAAATATTTGGGCATAAATCAAAAATCCGCGAACAACTTTTAAAAAGGGTCACCCAAGGAACATTCATGTTAAGATTTATTGAAATTGGCTTAATTGTTACTGAGAAGAAGATGTTTAAAGATTTCGAGGTCAAAAACTGCCCACCCTGACACGCCCATATTTGGGCATAAGCCTATATTCCGCGAACAACTTTAAAAAGGGTCACCCAAGGAACATTTATGCCAAGTTTGGTTGAAATCCGCCTGATGGTTACTGAGAAGAAGATGTTTAAAGAGTATTTAGTCAAAAACTGCCCCATCCTGACTCGCCCATATTTGGGCATAAATCTATATTCCGCAAACATCTTTTAAAAAGGGTCACCCAAGGAACATTTATGCCAAGTTTGGTTGAAATCCGCCTAATGGTTACTGAAAAGAAGATATTTTAAGATTTCAAAGTCAAAAATTGCCCTTCCCTGCCACGCCCATATTTGGGCATAAATCAAAATTCCGCGAACAATATCTAAAAAGGGTCACCTAAGGAACATTCATGCCAAGTTTGGTTGAAATCCGCACAACGGTAAACGAGAAGAAGATGTTTAAAGATTTCAAAGTCAAAAACTGCCCCACCCTGTCACGCCGATTTTGGCAATAAACCATAATTCCGCGAACAACTTTTAAAAAGGGTCACCTAAGGAACATTTATGCCAAGTTTGGTTGAAATCCGCCAAACGGTTAAAGAGAAGAAGATGTTTAAAGATTTCAAAGTCAAAAACTGCCCCACCCTGGCCACGCCGATTTTGGCAATAAATCAAAATTCCGCGAACAACTTTTAAAAAGGGTCACCCAAGGAACATTCACGCCAAGTTTAGTTGAAATCCGCTTAATGGTTACTGAGAAGATGTTTAAAGATTTAAAAGTCAAAAATTTCCCCACTCTGCCACGCCCATATTTGGGCATAAATCTATATTCCGCGAACAACTTTTAAAAGGATCACCTAAGGAACATTTATGCCAAGTTTGGTTGAAATCCGCCAATGGTTACTGAGAAGAAGATGTTTAAAGATTTAAACGTCAAAAACTGCCCCACCCTGCCTATCCAATGTTTGGGCATAAATCAAAATTCCGCGAACAACTTTTGAAAAGGGTCACCCCAGGAACATTCATGCCAAGTTTGGTTGCAATCCGCCTAATGGTTACTGAGATAAAGATGTTTAAAGATTTCAAGGTCAAAAACTGCCCCACCCTGACACGCCCATATTTGGGCATAAATCAAAATTCCGCGAACAACTTTTAAAAAGGGTCACCTAAGGAACATTAATGCCAAGTTTGGTTGAAATCCGCCTGATGGTTACTGAGAAGATGTTTAAAGATTTCAAAGTCAAAAACTGTCCCACCCTGCCACGCCCATATTTGGGCATAAATCAAAATTCCGCGAAGATCCTTTAAAAAGGGTCACCCAAGGTACATTCATGCCAAGTTTGGTTGAAATCCGCCTGATGGTTACTGAGATAAAGATGTTTAAAGATTTCAAAGTCAAAAACTGTCCCCACCCTGCCACGCCCATATTTGGGCATAAATCAAAATTCCGCGAACAACTTTTAAAATGGGTCACCCAAGGAACATTCATGCCAAGTTTGGTTGAAATTGGCCTAATGGTTACTGAGAAGTAGATGTTTAAAGATTTCAAAGTCAAAAACTGCCACGCCCTGCATTTGGGCTTGAATCAAATTCGACGAAACACTTTTGAAAAGGGTCACCAAAGGAACATTCATACCAAGTTTTTGTGAAATCCGCCCAATGGTTACTGAGGAGAAGATGTTTAAAGATTTCAAAATCAAAAAGTGCCACGGTCAATCAAAATTCCGCGAACAACTTTTGAGAAGGGTCACCCAAGGAACATTCCTACCAGGAGAAGATGTTTAAAGACTTGTTGACGCCTTCCGACGCACGACGCAAAACGCACGATGGACAAAAGGTGATACCAAAAGCTCACCTTGAGCACGTCGTGCTCAGGTGAGCTAAAAAAGCAGGGTATTTCATTAATAGCCTACGTAGGCTATTAATCTATTTCTAGATTAATCCGAGACCGTTGCGAAGAATATATGATCATTCACGTGGTGGCAATAACCGTTGAAACCTTGAATTTAGATTACATTACATCAAACCAACGTCATCGTTACGTCATCAAGAGTTATGTTCGCTAGCCGGTCTTTAATTCTGTAAAGATCAGTCCAAAACTGTCGTAAACGTTATTACGAGTATAAACACTTACCGTAAGTTTGCGCTAACCCTTTCATTTGACATGAATTGGGACGTTGGCTGTTTCGCTAGTAAATTTTTTACCTTCAGATGACTTTGGGCCATATAAAAATGAGGTCAATCGATGTCGACAGCCGAATTCCGTGATATCTAAAAAAAAAACATAGTACCTTTGCGATGTAACCACAAAAAGCCACTCTAGGCCTATTAGATTACCAGCAAGACAATATCTGACCCAACTTAAAGTATTAAATGTTCGTTTGAGTGTATTTTTCGGCACTTGTTTTTCAGAAACATCGATACCTCCCTTTAACCTTTAAACCACCTAACTACTTTTGTTATAAACCCATTTGAAATGTTAACGGAAAATCATCTCATATTCATGCTCCAGGTTTTAAATTGAAATCCGTTTGCGGTTTTGATGACGTTTTGGAGGTCTATTTACTGAGCCCATTATAAAGGTGAATAGGGAATGAACCGAAGTGTAAGAGAGTGACGTATTACATTAATTCCTTATCCTTGGACATGCTTTAAAATATCACCCCAGCCATGAAATCTTGTATCGAGAAAGACCAGATAGATGACGAAACAACATACTTGCTTTCGAATCAAGACAGAAACAAATCAGGAATTAAGTCTGATAGATCAGTGTAAGTATCACTCACCGCTATGAACATAACTTTGAAATGACTTGTTTGATTGAATGGGATTTAAGACCACATTTTATAGTATTTCAGTCATATCGCGGCGGCTGGAGCACCTAACCATGGATTACATACATAAGTTACATACAACAGCTGGTATTTCTCACACCCGTACTACCACTACATCCTTTGCAAGCTTCCAGCGGCTCACTCCACAAAGGTTTACGATTATCAACGCATTGGTGCATGGGGGAGAAATGTCAGAAAAGATATTTGCTCCGACCGTGGATTGGACCCTGGATCTCATGATTGAGAAGCCAATGCGCTACTTTCTATAGATATTTCTAATAATATACATGTTCATACATTACAAAAAAATAAAATAAAAAAAAATGGACACGTCAGAAAAATCCATTATTATTGTGTCGAGTACGGTCCAATATAAGGCAGTCAAAGATGACATCATTTTCATTCTATATATAGATACTGTCATAATCAGAATGGCAAAGGAGAAGGGAAAGACCTGTAGAAATACAGATTCTATCTTATTATTTTATGAAGTTTAATTATTAGAAAAAATAAGAATTTAATAAATGGAATATTATGTTTCGATAGCGATTTCTCGCTGTGGCGGAATGTTTGATATTCCACTCGACCTTCGGTCTCAGAAAATATCGAAATTTTCCTCCGCAGCTCAAGGCAAACACATGGTTTGTATCGCTTTCGTAACATGATATTAAGTTGTAGTTACTTACGACGTTTAGGTCGCAAACCAACCACTTCACTTGTTTGTGATATATTATAGGTCATAAATAACGCCGTCTAAAATCGAAATGGAACTTCCTGTTGGAGCCCAGTAGACGTGACCAGCGATCAATAAGTTTTAATCCGACGGCGGCAATAATGTGATATTCGGCGAAAACCGATTTGTGTCAACGTTTATTTTAGGCTAAAAAGTTGAAGTTTATATTTTATTAATGGAGAACACTTTATAAGTGACCGATAAATAATATGTTTATTAGTTTCGTCTATCAAAAACGAGCGTTCTGGTTGTCCGAAAAACAAGTATTCATACCTCCAAGAGCAAAAATTTGATTCCGCTTTGAATGCTTGTTCATAAAAATGTATCAAAGATGGGTTTTTTCCCGCACGGTGTCATTAAATTGTAAGAAATGAAGAGAATATATTTTGGTTTTCATGGAGAATGAAACGAAAAAACTAATCACACATGCGTATTCATACAGTGTGATTAGTTTTATCGTTTCATATCTTCATGAAAACAAAAAATATTCTCTTCATCTCTTACACGTTACATGGTCAGATCAATACAGTCCCCACTTATGCGGTTTTAAGCGTTTGTATTTGACTCTGTATCACCGGTGAAGTATAGACGTTTACAATTTTAACCTTTTCACTTTATCATTTAAATACCCTTATCTGTCATATTTCTTTTTTCAGAATTTCTAAGCAAGCGTCAAAGGGTCGAAAGGGCTGTGTGCTAGCGGCATGTTTCGTCTTACAACTCATATCTAACGGTATAGGTTATGGTCTTGGCGTTATGTACGTGGAGGTGATGAGAGTGTTTGATTCAACTCGATCTACGGCCGCTCTCATACAGAGTTTGTTTATGGCTATAAATACCGCAGGAGGTAATTAAAATGTAACTAAATATTCCCGATCGGAACACACTCGGCCATTCCCGTAACATTCGGAAAAGACCTCGGACGTTTAACGGTAGGGGCAATCTGTAACAAATCGGTACATTTTTGTTAGCCGGAAACAGTGTTTGAAAATGTAGTACGTAATCGGGTATTCTCGGTAAAGCCGGATGGTTTGGAAGTCTCAAAATGGCTGAACAGCTTAATTTCCTTTTGTTGTTTCATGTTTTTCCCTGTTTGCTCTGATATCAATATCTCTTTGAAGACCAAACAGAGTTCTTACCGATTATAGATGCATCTTATCACAGTTGCTTTGCATAACAGATACCGCCATTTGAGAAGTTTGTCAAGTGAAATCTTAAAAATAGTTCTACGATGTAAAAGTAAAGAGTAAGATTAAAGTAAAATATTTCAGCGTTTCAATTCCAGTAGAAGAGTATTATTACTTTTAGAAGTTTGAACAGTATATTTGTATACTCAACACTGGTCAAACAAGCGAATTATACCTATAACGTTAACAAATTATGGGCGTTGTTGATAAGACACCAATATCCATTCAGGGATGATATATTGAGATTTGAAATAGTCGGCGGTGTTAAACATTTAACGTTATAATTGGAATAAAATACCGTTGGTCATATGCATATGAGGTCATGTGGTGTCAACTACCGAATGAAATGGTTTCTAGAAATAACCTGGATTTCCGCTGAATCGTCATAGATAACGACAAACAGCCACTTTTAGCCCACCAGACTACCCTGAAACTCCTACTTAAGTATCAAATGATCGTTTGTGCTTACCTTTGGGCAATTGGGAAAAATTTCTTCTCTAGGTTTCGGAAACATCGATACTTCCCTTTTAATGGTAGGGATCGACAGCAAGATCGACTTTATTGATGTCGATTGTTCCTTAAATTATTTTGTGTCCAGCGAAGTTGTCTCTACGCTCTTCTTTGAAAATAAAATTCTAGACTCCACATTCAAAAGAGCTGTTTACGTCAATTTGAAATTTATCAAATTTGACCAATCTTTGATTGGGCAGAAATTTTGGACAATGTAGAAATTGCCTGTAATGATTTTCTTGGTATTTTTCTAGAGGATTTTAAGCGAAATGGTTCGAGTATTGTTTAATGGACCTTTCTCCATCGTCCCTAATGGGTCGTCTTACTGTCTTAACTAGGCATATTGTGGTCACCAATGCTAGTAAGGTATGGACCAGGAAAGTGCTCACTGGTTGGAGGGGTAGCTGCAACGGCTGGTTTGTTTTCAACATCCTTCGCAACATCAATATATCTTGTTATTGCGTTAACAGGTGTTCTAGCGGGTAAGATTGAATCTTCAGCATCTGTTTTTATCCCTTTCTAATTGACCAATCGCTGGCCCCGCGCATAGACTCCTTTTGGCTCCGCAAATGAACTCCGACAGGAAATTCCGCTTCGCTTTTAAACGGCGTTAATTTGCAAAATTTATGCCAGTAGCATGTAACAAAAATTGGAATGGTTGGTTGAAGACCTAAACGTCGTACCTATAGCTTGAATAAGCTGTAGTTACGACGTTTAAGTCTCAAAGCCAGAAAAAAGGATTCACTAAAAGGCGGCCAATGTCGGAGTTCAAACTGAACAATCAGTCTAAATGAATAATTTCATTGGTTGACTGATTTTTTGATTGACAGTTGCGATTGGTCAATTCGGGGGGGGGGGGAATATGTTATCCTTTCCCGATATTTTGAAATTTTAGACTGGTCCAAATTGAAAGAAGTTGCAGACGACAAGGAAAATCGGCGCAATTTGAAATGAAACCATCCTATGTGGTTGAAAATATTATGGAAAAAAGGAGAAATTGCTTCCACAATGTTTTCTTATGTATAACATCACAGTGACGTTAAATCCCGGGTTTGTACAGGAAAGGGTTTACGGAGCTTTGGCCACGCCCACTGACCTCAGATAAGGTAGTTCAGATGTGCTTTCGTTTCGTCGAGATTCTCAAGATTCTTATTTAGATTTTTAAGTAAAAAGCATGTTTTAGATTAATAGTTTTAAGCCGCTAAATAAGAATATTAAGGATTCTTATTCAGAAATTTCAGCATACTAAGAATTGGCTTAAACGATTATCAGTGACGACTTCGTATGTTTACACTTAAAATAACAAAAAACGTTCTTTAAAACACCTAAAAATCTTATTTTTTAGCGGGATTATTCATCTCGACGAAAAGAACGCACCTCTACTAAACAGACAAAAAAACCAGTTCATTGGTTTTCGGCCTAAACTTAACTAAGCTGCGGTTCCGACGCCAAACCACAAACATTCTTGGCACACATGGTGTTCAATTTCTGGCCTAAATTAATGACTGGATTAGTCAATCGATTTTTGATTGGCTATGGCGACCATAATAAGCATTTGAAAAAAAAATGTAAGAAACCACTAAAGCCGCTTTAACAAATTTTCAGTCATATCGCGGCGGCTTGGGCACCTAAAAATGGACTCATGGTATTTCTCACACCAGTACTACCACTACATCCTTAACTAGACTACAGATGCTTTACTATTATCTATCTATTGGCGAGAGACAAATGTCGGAATGGGTATGTACCGCCGGGGATCGAACCCAAGGCATCCCATGATTGAAGATTGGGAGTCACGTGCGCTACCAACTACGCCATGACGGCGACAAAACAACTCTATTAAAACTGATCCAAATCTGTTGGGGGGGGATGACAAATGAAAGATATTTCAAATGACAGAATATAGGATAAAAATGGGGTTGGGGGGGGGAATAAAGAATATTTTTTGTAGGCCTAGGGTTTTCTACCCAAGTTTCATTTTCTTCTTCCTCTTTTTTCTTTCCTTCGAATAGGCCGTCAGCCTCAAGAATTTTGTTGTTGTTGTTGTTCTTATTATTTCATTTTATTTGTTTAATTAAAAAATATGAATATGATTAATGGAATATCATATTACGATTGCGATACGACATCTTGTATTTGCTTCTGTGTTTGATATTCAATTCGACCTTCGGTACCGTGATATATCAAAATTGTCTTCCGCAGCTCGAAGCAAATACAAGATTCCGTAGACCTTTCTCTATCGTGACATGTTATTCCATATTGACCAATCGCTGGCCCCGCCCACTGACTACCTAGGACCCGCCTAATCGCTGGCCCCGCCCACTGACTACCTAGGACCCGCCCAATCACTAGCCCCGCCCACTGACTATTAGGACCCGCCTAATCGCTGGCCCCGCCCACTGACTACCTAGGACCCGCCCAATCGCTGGCCCCGCCCACTGACTACCTAGGACCCGCCCAATCGCTGGCCCCGCCAACTGACTACCTAGTACCCGCCCAATCGCTGGCCCCGCCAACTGACTACCTAGTACCCGCCCAATCGCTGGCCCCGCCCACTGACTACCTAGGACCCGCCCAATAATTCAGACAGGATGTCCCGCTTCGATTTTCAACAGCGTTATTTTGCCAGATTTATGAAAAGTAGCATGTAATTACAAGTATATTGGTGACCTAAACGTCGTAACTACAGCTTGAATAAGCTGTAGCTACGACGTTTAAGTCGCCAAACCAACAATAAAGGTAAACAAAATGGCGGCCAATGTCGTAGTTGATTATTTGATTGGTCGTTTTTTTCCTTGATTGGCAGACGCGATTTCGTCAATTGTATGATGATGTTCTTTGTTTACAGGTTTTGGTATGTGTATCAATTATCTGGCAGCGTTTGTTGTCGCTAGTTTAACATTTCGTGAGAATGCCGGAGTTCCATTAGTGTTTCTAACTACAGGCTCGAGTATTGGCCAGTTTATATTTCCCTATATGTATGAAATATTCATCTCCAAATATGGATGGAGTGGGGCATTCGTTTTGCTAGCTGGTCTGGCACTACAGTGTGTCCCAGCTGCAGCAATGATACACAGCTCTAGGAAATATATTAGGGAACAGGATACAGACAAGAAGACGAAGAATGTCTGTGCTGTCTGCAGTTGTGATTGGGGATTACTCTTAAATGGGTCTACACTGTTGCTACTATCTAACTGTCTACTACTGTCCGCGACTGGTAAGTGTATACAGTTATCTCGAACAACAAAATGCTCAATCGCACCTGTCAATAAAGATATCAGTCGACCAATCAAATCATTCATTCATCACGGAATTGAGTTTTGGACCCCGACATTGGATACCATATTTGTAAACTTTTTTGTTGGTTCGGCGATTTAAACGTCGTGACTACAGCTTATTCAAGCTGTAGTTTCCACGTTTAGGTAGCCACCAACTATTCTGCTTTTTTGTTGTATATAAGAGGTCAAAAATTTGCAAAATGACGCCCGTAGTCTGCGCATGTCATATTCTCCGAAGATTGACCTGTCTTCGGGACCGTATCACTTATCCAGATTGGGATAAATATTACTACGTCCTACGCATATCTCCATATTATATCGCCAAAAAGTAGCAAGTGGATAATTGCAATAAAACCTGCAATAGTGGAGAAATCAAATTTAGCAGTCGCCCAAAATTAATTAGAAAAATAATTATTTTCAATTGCGAAAGCACTCGTGTCTTACCTGTACTAAGAAGAGACATCAAAAATTCGAAACGTGCTTTTCCTGGGCGCTGACATTTTGAATGTAGTTCGACGGAATCGGCCGAGTTGTCACGAATGACTCTACCCAGAATGCTCAAATTAGATAGGTCAGTATTTGAAAAATGCCACCTAACGGAAGATAACGCAATGACGAATAAAATCGAAGCTGGACTTCCTGTTGGGGTCATTAGGCGTGGCTTACGGAGCAAGTGGGCGGGGTCAGCGATTGGTCAATTGTTTGTTTGTTTGTTTGTTTGAATGGGGTTTTACACCGCTTTCAACAATCTTTCAGTTATATCGGGGAGGCCGGAGCACCTAACAATGGAATCCTGGTATTTCTCACACCAGTACTACCATTACATCCTTTCCTAGCCTCCAGCTGCTACCCCACATAGGTCTACGATTATCGACCCATTGGTGGGAGACAAATGGTCGGAAAGGATGAGTGCCGCCGTCGGGGATCGAACCCGGGACCTCTAGATTGATAGTCCGACGCGCTACCAACTGCGCTCTGACGGCGACTGATTGGTCAATTGTAAGGGTATTAACTTATTTATTTTGTCCTTGTCTTTCGGCTACAACCCTTTACTGTTTTTCAAAATTATAGACTAGCCGAAATTCGAAGGGATAGATGATGTCATTATAAAGTAAGTACAATTCAAAGAGTAGCCATCCCACATGATAGAAAATATTTGGAAAAGGATGCTTGTAATAAGCAATTTCTTCTTTTTTCCAGAATGTTTTCTCAAGTATATCACATGGACGTAAAAATCGGGGGTTGTATAGGAAAGTGTTAATAGAATTAAGATATTCTGAGAATACTTTTAGAAAAGAACTATAAGGGAGTAGGGGAGTAGGGGTGTAAGACCGAATCAAGTATCTTTTTCTCGACAATTGTAATATTCACACAGGTAATCTGGAATCCTGGTTTCTTGTGGATCTTATGACGTCACGAGGGTTCGAACGACAGACTGGCTCAATGTTCGCCTCCTTACTTGGTCTATGTAACTTTTTTGGACGATCTACAGGAGTTATTCTTCGACATAAAGTAAGGTAAGGCTGTGTTCAGACTGAATACAAAATGACCGACATCATCTAAAAAAATCGATTGAATGAGGTTTAGCAGTATTTCAGTCATGTCACGGTGACTTGACATGGATATTCTCACATCAGTAATTTCACTACATCCTTTCCGAGCCTCCAGCTGCTCATCCTACTTAGGTTAATGATTATACACCTTTGGTGGAAGACAAATGTCGGAAAGGATATTTGCCACGAACGGGAACCCATGTTTAGGAGTCTAACTGCGCTGTAGCCGCGGCAATTACTAGAAAGAAGAACTAACAACAAATAACGGGAACGAATTATTTACCATTATATTTTCTAATAAATCCTTTTTTAAGCAGCCTCAATATTCTCTATGGTATACAGATGTAATTAAATCAACGGGAAGGAATGCCCCAACTCGATTCTCCAAACTAATCCCGACAGCCAATTGCTCTAGGTGATTTTTTATAGTTTTTGGCCTGGGATTGCGTAAGCAACTTACGGCCAAAATTCAAAACCACATAGAGTTTAGTGTAAAAACATACAACCTAATTAATACAATCTTTCGTCGCATGAAAAGTAGATCGGATCGGATTGCACGACTTAGAGTTTTTGTTAATACATCCTATTTGAAGACGGCGCTTGGGGCCGATTTTCAGTATGGGTGCTTATTTAACCTTTTACCAGAATCAAAATTCTAGACTAGTCTAAATTCAGATGTTTGCAGATGACAAATATAAGCTGATGAAATTTTGGATCTTTTCTTATTACTGTCCCTTTTTATGGAGAGCTTAGGCGAAACGAAAAAGAAGTTTATCCAATAGGGATGCAGAATATTGAGTTGAAAAAAAAAGCTTGTATGATAGAATTAGACAACTCATATCGGTTTGCACATCAATGCATCCATTTCTAAGTTAGCCCTACCTTTAATTGGTAACCAGGCTGTATATTCACATCCACAAAGGCAACTGTGTATTCAGACTTAATTTTCTAACTGTATTAATAATTCATAGTATAATGACACCAAACCATGTTTAAAAATCTAACAATGATACTACAAAAAATGTCAAAATTTGCGCCTAAAATAAAAACAAGAATTTCATCGAACCTAAAAACAGCTTTAAGATACAAGCTGTTGTTCAGATTATTCAATACAACCTCTTAAAAATCATCATGTATGATAACGATCAAAAGATTTTCTAGAGTCAATGAGCCCTTCACATTCTAGAAGTATATGTTCAGTAACTTTAACACTAATATCGTCTCTATCACATTGAGAGCAGGCAGGAAGGAAAAATAAACGGCGTTATTTTGCACAATTCATGGCAAGTAACATGCAACAAATCGAAGTACTGAAAGTACTGTAAGCTAGCAAAGCATGGTTGAATTTAGAAAATATTTCCCTTGTTCGGTAGAAAACATTGTGTCTGAACACAAGCAATTTCTTCATTGTCCACAATGTTTTCCAAAGCTTTTTATAGAGAAAAAAAATTGAGTGGGAATGGGTTAAATAGCATAGTTTTGATATAGTTCTCTACAATTTGAATAGAGTTCGCAATATTCCCGAAACGCATGAGAACTATTTTTTTTTGTGGCGCAGGCATTTAACGGATTTAGTGGTTAAGCCTCCAGTGGCAGTTTGCACTCGTTGAACTCTGAGACGACCTCAAAATGTTGTCTGTTAACTTAAGCTATCAAAGCTGACGCTTTGCTAGCTAAAAAGTAAACTTCGTGACCTACATGGTGTAACTTCAGCTTGAACAGGCTGTAGTCAAGACCTTTATGTCGACACACCAACAACAATGCTTCACATGAATGTTGACTTATGTCGTCGTTCAAAGTTCTCGTCCGGTCTAAATGAATGATTTCCTTGGTCGATTGATTCATTGAATGAAAATCTTGATGCGTCAAATCAAATGAATTGAGCACTGTAAGTTACCTTAATGTTTTCCTTCATCTTGCATATTTTTGGGGGTTTTTTTTAATTATTGTTGCTGTTATTATTTATTTCATCAATTTGTAATTGATAATTACACGTTGATAAATTACAAATTATAAATTACATTTTTTTTTAAAAAAAAAGTATGTTTGGGAATACCGAAGTCTCAATTCATGCCAACAAGCCAAATTATAAATTAAAATGATCATCGCTTCTTTCCTATATCATTTATGGCTACCATTGTCGTTATCATCTTTTTCATTTTTTTCTCCAGCCAAATTATAAATTACAATGAATGTCGTTTCTTTCCTCTTTCATTTTTGACTATTATTATCGTTATCGGCTTCCTTTTTTCCCTTTGTTCATCCTCAGATTACCGACGATATACAACTACTGTTTGCCGATTCTAGGTGTAAGTCACGCGTTGATTATCCAATGTAGAATCTAATGGTCGTTATCATTTTTCGTTCATCCTCAGATTACCGACGATACACAACTGGTTATGCTGTTTGCCGATTCTAGGTGTAAGTCACGTGTTGATATCTAGAATCTAATTGATGGATTAAACAAGGCTTACCTGTAAGGTGCTGTTTGATCCAAATTCTATTGAGCCAATCCACTGAGAATCATAGGAGTGAACACTTGACCAGTCACGTGACCAGAGCTTCAGTTCTTTAGAGGTAAATGCATCTCAGAATTTGGTTACCAAGAGTCAAGACCTTAGGGAGGGTGCAGGGTTGGCCTATGATTCTCAGTGGATTGGCTCAATAGAATTTGGATCAAACAGCACCTTACAGGTAAGCCTTGTTTAATCCATCAATTCTATCGGAGCCAATCCACTTATCTGAGAATCATTGGAGTTTTTTAGAGGCCAAGTTCTGAGATGCTGCAAAAAAATACTGCTTGAAATGAGCAACATCCTTTAGTGGTTTATAGTGATAAACAAAACTGATATGTTTTAAAGAATCATTTACATCATCAAATAACTAACCATTGGAAAAATTATGAATAGTAATAGAATGTACATGAAATCAGTTTTCTTTGCTTAAGTCTAGAACCGTACAGCTATATGTTGAATCATTAGTAATTGGTTTCTTATAATATTTTCTGAATGTGCAATCTTTTTTCCAACCTGCTGTCCTCAGAACAGTACTTATAGATATTTTACTAGCAGCTGCACTAGTAGAAGCACTCCTAGTACTGTGAGCTGAGAAAACAGACATATCTATCCCTGATAATTTTAATGCTAGTTTTATCCATGATGAAATTGTACTTTTTGAAGCAGGCTTATGCGGCTTTTGCGTTGTCAGAAACAATTTATCATATTTACGAATATCATGAGTCCGTCTTAAGTATTCATTTAAAGCTTCCACAACACAGAGATTTTTGTCTTCTCTGTAGCTCTCAATATACATTTCAGATAAATGTGTACCAGGCTTTGACTGCTTAAGCAAATTTGATGTTCTTATTTTACACTATTTGTCTCTATATCTAAATCATTCAATTTTAATAAAGAAAATGTTTGACATCTTTGGCCAGTAACCAAAACTAGTAATGTTACTAATTTAACTGTTAAGAATTTTAATGAAACATCTATCAGTTCTATAGTCTTCAAAAAGTCTAGAACTTTTTTAACGTCCCAGGTACAATTGTACTTTGGTAAACTTGGTTTTAAATGATAAACTCCTTTCATGAAGAGTTTAACAAGAATATTGCTTGTTGGATTTTGATCACTGATTATATCCAAATAAGAAGATAAAGCTGACCTTGCGGTATTCATTGCACTATATCCTAATCTAGAATCAAATAATGATGATAAAAAATTGATTATATCACTCACATATGGATTAATTTTACTAATTTTCCTTTCACCACAAAAACACAACCATCTCTTAATATAACTCCAATATTGTTTTTGTGTGCTTTGTCGCCATGATGCAATAATGATGTTTGCAGGCTTTTCTGGTATTCCATGACTTTGGAGGTATTTCCCGATATCATAAAAGCTCCCATTTTCATCGACTTCAGTGGATGTTTTTGGGGTTTGTTGGGTAGAGTCAGAAGACAATCTACCTTTGGTAGGACGAAACACTGGCCGCAAACTAACTGGAGCAATTGCGGAAACCATGGTTGTGTTGTGAATAGAGGGGCAATCAGTATTGCATCTGTTTTCTCCATCCGAATTTTCTGTAGAACTGCTCCCAACATGCTAAATGGAGGAAATATGTAATACAATATATTAGACCAGGTTAAAGAAAAGGCGTTTATTGCACAGGCTTTTCGATCTGGTACAAAAGTTACATATTTTTGTAATTTATGATTTTTTGCAGAGGCAAAAAGGTCTATATCACATGTCCCCATTTTTAATTGAATTTTGTCAAAAACTTTCTTCTCCAATGACCACTCCATATCATCATTTAGCTTTTTACTCAATCTGCTGAGCATGTCCGCTTTTATGTTAAGCCTACCAGCAATGTAATAAGCACTAAGCCAAACGTTTTTAGACTCGCACCATAACCAAATTTCTCTGGCCAGTCTATGCAGTTCGGGTTTACGACCTCCCATTTTTGAAATATATTTTAAGGCCACTGTATTGTCCAAATAAATTTGAACATGTTTATCTCTCATGTCTGCACAAAATGACTGTAGGCATAAGAAAGCTGCTTTCAGTTCCAGATAATTAATGTGGTACAGTTTGTCATTTTCAGTCTAATGTCCACTAATCTCTGTCCCATTAGTTTTGTTAAAGCCTCCGTATCCAGATAAAGAGCTATCTGTTTCAATTTTTATGTCAGGTGGTCCAGGGGAAATGTTTCTTTGAGCTGAATGAATATTATCAGCCCACCATTTTATGTCAGGTGGTCCAGGGGAAATGTTTCTTTGAGCTGAATGAATATTATCAACCCACCATTTGATACAAGATATTGATTGGTCACTAAGTTGCATTTTTGCATCGAAATCACCTTTGTTGCACTTCAACTCAAGGTCGCGCTGCAATTCCAAAGGCTTGTAATGTAAAGGCCCATATTTAACAGCAGGATCAGAAGCTACAAGCTTGCCTATCAATTTTGAAAATTCCCTAATTGTTAAAGATGACCTCCCCAAAATGTTTGTGCACTGTAATTTAATGTCGTCTGCTTTTCTAGTACTTAATGTTACAATCATTTTTATTGAGTCTATCACAAATCCCACAAATTCTATCACTTGGGTTGGAATAAAAATAGACTTATTAGGATGAATTGTTAAGCCCAAAGAATCAATTAGTGTCATTGTTCTGTTAATATTCATATAACATTCCTCTTCTGTGTCACCAGCTAACAAAGAGTCATCGATATAAATGACATTTTCATGACCCAATTTCCTCAGAAAGGAAAAAAGTGGCTTCAAGACTTTCGTGAAAATACGGGGAGCAGTGGCTAAACCATTGGCGAGCGAAGTATATTGCAGAACTTTGTTTTCCCATGTAAAGCGAAGGTACTTTCTATCTGACTCTGCTACCCCTATGCTGTAGTATGCATCTTTCAAATCTATTTTGGCAAAATAAACCCCTTGTTTTACCATGTTCAAAGCAGATTTTAATGTTACCATTTTGAAGTGAATCTTTTCAAGGTGTTCATTTAACCTTTTTAGATTTAAAATAAGTCTGTAAGTCCCATCTGGTTTGGGGCGAATGAAAATGTTAGAGATAATTTCACCTTGTTCATGTTCCACTTGCTCTACTACTCCCTTACTCTCAAGTTTGTTTATCAAATCGGAAATTATCTGTTTTTCCTTATCATTGAATTTTATGGGAAACTGAGAACAATCAAATGGTTCACTATCAAATTCCAACTTGTAACCAGATTTTACAATGTCTAAAATGTATTTATCACTTGTTAGTTTTTCCCAATTTTGAAAAAAATTTTTTACCTTGCCAGCATAAAAATTTTCTGGTGTATTCAATAAATCATGAAAACAGGAAATAACACTTACAGGTATTGATTTGTCATTCACTTCCGATAAGTTTTGGCTTGTTGTCGTTTGTCTGCCGGCTGATTTTGGGGCCGGCTCCTTTTCCATAAAAAATGTTTTCCCTGATTTTGATTTGGCAATTTGAAATGAGAGCTGGTATTTACTGGCATGCCCTTGTAATCCCTCTTTCGACTTTTATTCTTTGACGAATTATAGTCTGATTTTGATCGGCCAATATCTGTGCTCAGTTTGCGCATCGTGTCCATGGATTTCAATTGGCTTTCCAAATCGTCGCCTAACAAATTTCTCGTCAAGGGAGTGTTGTCATTACACAATTGTTTGTATTTGTCATTGATACCCGGCCTAATGTGTTGCCGCCTCAAATTCGTTACGTCCCGATGTGCGTAGGCAAGCAGCTGGAATGCATCTTTTGCCATCTCAAATTCTTTGTATTGATTTGTTTTCAGTAGCCAATCCATTAAGTTAACCAAAGGGACAAGTCCACATGTAAGATAGTTTTGTGTGGTTTGAAATTTTCTGTCATTGTCTTTAATGTTTTTTAGCAATGAAGAGCTAACCCAGAGTTCCTTGTTAACTTTTGGAACTGTCAGGTACTCACAATTTTCGGGCCGATGAATTTTTTCGCATAATTCTGTGGCAATTTTCCGATCGATCGGTTGACTGATTCCGGCGTCTACGACACGAGCTAGATTGTCGTCGATTTTTGGACCCATATTCTCCAATCTTTGGAAATCTCCGCTCATTTTCAGGAGCATTTTTCGAGTTTCGCTGATTTCTGTGGGAGCTGAGAAATCGGAACCTCGGCCACCCGTATCCGAATTCCCATCAATGGATTCACTTTCAGAAGTCGATCCGTCGCCCGTTTCCGACCGTTGATCTTTGACATGTTGATCATGGGATGATTGAATCAGTTTGGTCAAAGTGTCTACTTTCCCAAATAAATCTCCTAAAGCTTTTTGTTGGGAGAGAATTAGAGTTTGATTCTTCTCGATTTGTTGTTGTAAATTTACTTCCTTGTTTACATCCGGGGAATTGCACTTCCTGTGGGCGATCCCATAATTCAACTCGGCGGATTCTATATTTGGATCACGCACCTGTTGACTGGGTTGGCTGGGGCCCACGACAGGGGAACCCCATACTTTAGCAAAAATGTTGTTAAAGTTCGTGCTTTCCCGGGCCACTCCAGCGGTCTGAGACCGTTTTCCCTGAAGAGTGGGTGAGACCAAAACATTCGTAGTAGAATCTAAATCTACTTCGATGGGCTGTATGGTCCCGTCACGATTATCTCGTGAGTCCGAATTTTCCGATTGTGAAGCCATAAGGCTTATCAGCAAACCATACAAACAAAGAAAACAAAGAAAGTTTGTTAATCCACCAATTATCTCTTAAATCACAATTAATCCGTCCATATAAATTATATATCCTTTTACATCAAAGTATTTTACACTCTTCAACGATAATTAAATCAAATGTCCGCGCCGAGAAACAATTATTTTGATAAAATATTTTTGGAAAATTTTTCAATGAAGCTGGTCAATTAGATAGTCGCTTGTGTTCTGAAGCTCTGGTCACGTGACTGGTCAAGTGTTCACTCCAATGATTCTCAGATAAGTTGATTGGCTCCGATAGAATGGTCGTTATCATTTTCGTTTATCCACAGATTACCGACGATATACCAATGGTTATACTGTTTGCCGATTCAAGGTGTAAGTCACTTGTTGATATCGGGTTTAGAATCTATTGGTCGTTATCATTTTCGTTCATCCTCAGATTACCGACGATATACCAATGGTTATACTGTTTGCCGATTCAAGGTGTAAGTCACTTGTTGATATCGGGTTTAGAATCTATTGGCCGTTATCATTTTCGTTTATCCCCAGATTACCGACGATATACCACTGGTTATACTGTTTGCCGATTCAAGGTGTAAGTCACTTGTTGATATCGGGTTTACAATCTATTGGTCGTTATCATTTTCGTTTATTCCCAGATTACCGACGATATACCACTGGTTATACTGTTTGCCGATTCTAGGTGTAAGTCACGTGTTGATTGTCCAGTGTAGAACCTACTGGCCGTTGCTAGTATCTTGTCTACTCTATGGGTATATACTGGGAATTGTTGCCGCACAATTACCGGCTATCATGCTGGAACTGGTTGGACTGAAGAGGTACTCTGACGGCATGGCCTTTGTAAACGTGTTCAATGGTTTGGGAAATTTACTGGGAGGTACTTTAGGTGGTGAGTATATAGGGAATATTATTTTACGATAGCGATACAACATATTGTATTTGATTTGAGCTGCGGAGGGAAATTTTGATATTTCACGAGATCGAAGGTCAAATTTTCCTCCGCAGCAAGAAGTATTTACAAGATGTTGTATCGCAATATTAACGTAATATTCTATCTATTATATACCTACTTTCATGAGATAAATCTGATTAAATAATTTAAAAAAGTCAGTATTTCTACAAGTAATTCCCTTCTGATTATGTGTATATGCGCAATAAAAGTGAGGTCTTTTTAGACTACCTTATATGGAACCGTATTTTTTACACTGTCAGATACGGATTTCTTTTCTGATATGTCCGATTTTGAATGCTGGAATGTATATATTTTACAAAAAATATTTATAGGTATATAAAAAGGGTCTTTTTGATTTTTCAGAAATAATAAATAAATGAAATAAAAAAATTAAACGAGCTATGATTAGTGTGTACAATAATCACTCTCTTGAACCTATTCTTTAATACACTGATCGCTGGCCATACCTACTGACCTCCGATATTGTAGTTTGACGGAGGTAACAAACGATATTTGTTTTCAAAAAATATGGTCAGGCTATGAAATAAAAGACAAATCGATGATGGGTTATTTAAATGTCGCAACTGCAGCTTGAATAAGCTGAAGCTGTAGATACAGCGTTCAAGTCATCAATAAACGAAAACGATTGATATTTCTTGCTTTATATAAAATTTCTCCACGAAGAGAAGACCTTCATCTACCTATACATATCAACCGTTGTCCAGGAAAATCTGTTAAATGATGCACCTTTATGACGCTGGAAAATACCAAAGTTTTGATGGCGTCACATTGTTCAATCACTGGCCGCGCCTACTTACTCCGTTTGTAACGCCTACCAACTCCAACAAGAAGTCCCGATTCGATTTTAAACGACGTTATTTTGCAAAATTGATAGCCAGTAGCATGCAAACAAAGTGGAATAGTAGGTTGGCGATCTAAATGTCGTATCTAAATATTGAATAAGCTGTAGTTACGACATTTAAGTCGCCAAACCAACTTAAAAGGTAAACAAAAATGGCGGCTATGTTAGAGTTCAAAACTCATTTCTGGTCTAAATGAATGATATTTGGTCGACTGGTTATTTGATTGACAGTCGTGATTGGTCGACTGTCTCATTATTGCTAGATCTCTCAAAACGAAGACTTTGATAAGCCATGTGGAAAATGAAGAAATTACTTATTACAAGCAGTTTCTTCATTAGCCATATTTTTTCTTTTTTTTTCTTTTTTTTTCTTTTTTTGCTACACCAAAATATTTATTTTTTTTTGTTTTGTTTGTTTTTTGTTGCAAAAAACAGATGAAACTTAATCAGTTTTTTCGATATTTTCTTGTTTTTCGTAATTAGAAAGATACTAAATTCTAAAGTTTAAAGACAAAAAAAAAATCAAATTTCTTTAAATTTGGCAACCCTTTTTAGGATAACGAATTAATTTCAATTGCGTTTTCATTAACTAGTGCTGGGTTTGTTTTCATTGCCAAGTAATCAATTGGAAGATTTGTCAGAGGATTTCTCACGTTATGGTTCCAACAGATTTTAACCCTTGTCATGCTGAATCCGGAATATTTTGGTTTTGGTCGAAGGTATAGACAAAAAACAACCTGCACATAGGTGCAGTGTGAACTTAGTCTACCCCCTGTTTGTACTTTTATTGTGAGGGTCGTTTATGAAATTAATTTCAAAATAAATTTCGATGATTGAACAAGTACTACAAGTGCTTCAGCCCTTTGATTTTAATGCAATTCCAAAAAGGATTTTAAACAACATGACATATGTTAACCATTTTTTTATTCTTTCAGGTACAACCAAAGATAATTATGGTGAATACGATCCCATTTTTTATACAGCTGCGGTGGCGTGTATTTACATAACACTGTCCTCCCTACTGATTGTGTACATCCGCCGTCGCCGACAAAGGGAAGGCTGGATTGGTCTATCATGAAAAACACAGAATGTTATTTTGTTGCAAATAAACAACAACAACAAAATAGAAATAAAAAAGGAAAAGTGCATAAAACGTTTTGTTGTTGTTGTTGTTGTTGTTGTTGTTGTTTTGTTTCCCGCTTTACGCTGCTTTATGTTGCTCGCAATGCTGTTAACTTGTTCGTTGGATACCTGGGTATCATTTGTAGAAACTCTCAAACGTCTTTCCCAATAATTGACGTATCGCTGGCTCCCCCACTCACTCCGCTGGCCACACCTACTGAGTTCCGTCAGGAGGCTCCACTTCGATATTACACGGTGTTACTTTTTTGTTGAATTTATTGCCAAACCATGCCATTAAAAGTTTAATAGTTGGTTAGCGACCTACACGTCGTAGCTACAGCTTAAATAAGCTGTATTTACGTCGTTTAAGTCGGCAAAACAACAAAATGTTTTCACGTCAATGAGGGCCATTGCCGAAGTTCAAAGGCATTTCCGGTTCAGATGAATGACCTGATTGGTTGATTGATTGTTTGATTGACAGCCGCGACCCGTCAATTACCGACATGACAGACCGAGCCGATAAGTGTAGAGCTCATTGGCTTGTTTAGAAGCATAGGTCAGGTGACATTAGGAAAAAAACCGTTTCGGATCTTTTGTTCATTTGGTTTGGTTTAAACCTTTTTATTTTACATCGATCGGGAAACAAGTTCTTCCAACATAGAATAATCCCTCCCGATTGAAAGAACCCAGATCGATAGCCGCTTCCGGGAATCGAAATAGGGACTTCTGGATCGGGAAGCCGACGCTCTAACTCTCGACCACGGACCATGTACACGTCGTTATAATCAGTAATTTTATATTTATAGAACTCAATTAAATTTCTTATATCGTACCAAGCTTTCGATAGATCGAATCTATCAATTAAAAACGTATCAATGAGGGGTGAAAGTGCATTACCTTCACTTGGTTTTGCAAGCAATAAAACCGGAAAGTTCCGGATTCAAGGATTAATTATTTCGGCTTCACCCTCTTTACATTATTTTATATAGCTGTGAAGAAATACTGCTTCAATTAGTATTTTCCGCTGGCAATTTTAAAGGTGAAGACAATTTCTAAAGATGTTTGGTGCTTTCAACTGTCACATTAAACTTAAGTTTCCTTGGCCAATATCAAAAAGAAAAAAAAAATGGTTCAAATTCGGAGAATTTGCCGTTGACAATTCGAGATGAGTTTAAATTGAACGGAAAGGGTCGAATTGGCCAGAAAACATTGTAACAAAAGAGGAAAACGATTGTTTCAAGTAATTTCTCCTTTTTAAACATAAACTTCCCTATCCCGTTAAAAAGGGGGGAAATAAGCTTGTCCAAATTCAAAGAATCTGCCTTTGACACTTATAGATAAATTTAAATTGAAAGAAAAAGATCAAATTGAAAAGAAAACATTGTGACAAAAGAGGAAAATACTTGTTACAAGTAATTTCTCCTTTTCTATCAAAGTTTTCTAATGATGTTTTTTCTAAAGCGTGTAAAAAATAGGTTAGTGTGGAAATGGCTTGGTCTCGTGTGAAATTGTTAAAAATGTCTAAAAGCGTCGGGATGTCAATCAAAGAATCAATCGACCAATCAAATACGTTATTTCGGCCAGACGTGAACTTCGAACTCTAGCATTGGCTGACAGTTTACAGAATCAGTTTTGTTGGTTTGGACGCAAAACAGCTTTATCAAGTTGTAGTTCCGACGTATTGGTTGACAATAAACAATATTTTTTAGTGATAAAATCATCGTAATCACAAATATATAAGTTGCAGTTACGATGTTTTGGCCATTTAAGAACGTTAACTTTCCCTCAGAAGTGGTTCCCTGATCCCTACATCCATTCTAACGGTAAGAGGGCGATTATCCACATACATGCTCCTCGAGCATTTTCTACTCTCATACTTGCCTTTTAAGCGCGTTTACTTTTCAAAATTCTAAAAAAGCCCTTGTTTAACAATTATCTAACAAACGGTTAAGTGGCTAGACAATTGACAGAGAGTTAATCGACCGAACAAAGAAGTTGGTGAACTTTGAACTCCTACTCCGGACGACATTATATTAAATATTTCGTTGGGTTTGTCTACTAAGGTCGCCAAACAACCATTTAAATCTTTTGCCACATGTAGACTGAACATAAATTCCGAAAAATAACGCTGTTTAGTATAAAAGTGGAAATTCCTGTCGGAGCTATTTTGGCTTGACCCTCGAACCCTTTAATTTAGCGCCGCACTATCAATCTGAGGAATAGAGTTCAGTTCTGTCATTGTTAATATCTAATTCTATACATATTTGATAAATGGAATCACGATATCCTTTATTTTACAGTAACAAACTGACAGATCGCGGCTGGAATTAAAAAAATCGAATCAATTATTAGTTCTTTCAAAACATGTTCATTTTTGTGGCAGCTTAACCCTTTCCTGTATAATCTCCGTTTTTTACGTCGATGTGATTTTGTACTTAGAAATAAATGTGGCAAAAGAAGAAATTGCCTGTGACAAGATGGTTATGATGTTTTTTTTCAAATTGCACTCACTTTTCATTGTCATCTGCAACGTCCATCCTATTGGACCAGTCTAAAATTTCGAAAAACGAGAAAGGGTTAAACGTCGTTACTATGGCTTATTCAGTCTGTAATTACGACTTTAGGTCTTCTACAAACGATTTGACTTTTGTTACGTGTCCCCGACCATGACTCGCAATAATGTAATCTATTCCATAAATTAATTCAAACCGACACCGGATTTGGACGAGGCCTGATATCCGAATTGGTAGACCACTCGCTCTGTAAGTGAAATTTCAGAGTTCGAATCCCGATCGGACCGCTTCATTCTCCTCTGGTTACAATAATCTCGTTTGATATTTAACTCGAACTTCCATTTCGGTGGTCGATGGGCGGGACCAGCGAAACGTCAAATGACGAATGATGAGCAATGTCACTAACCTGATATATCTGGTAAAACTGGTGTGAGAAACGACGCACATCTACAATAGGGTGCATCAGCCGTCAGATACAGCCTAAAAAATGTTAAACAAAAGGAACGAAATTTTTAACAAGCGAACTAAATGCACTGGTCAAGATACGTGACCATGAATTGATCAAATTCTGACATCATAAATCTGACCTTCATTAGGACAAATAAACAGCGTACATCTATAACATTGGTGTTACATGTATAAAGTTTAGTGTCGTTTAAACAACAAAATCTTCGTATGGATGACACTACGTATTTATTAAAGGATTCGCGCAATTCTAGGCGAAATCGGTAAGCTGAGAATGAAATAAAAAATATAACATTTAGATAAGCATTGTATTGTGTTTGCCTCTTATTTTCTAAATAAAGTGATTTATTATTATTATTATTTAAACAATCAAATTATAACTATATAATCATTTATTTATCTAATTTATCTGTCTTTTTATTACATTTGTTTATTTATTCACATAATTGTTTATAAATATATTCATGTATACATCTTTTTTTTCTATCATCGTAGTTATTCATTTTATATGTCTAATAACTCGCTCGACCGTATCATTTTTTTTTTTTTTTTTTTTTTTTTTTAAATCATCATTATCATATGAAGTCTATCTACTCATTTATTTGTTTAATTTTGTTGTTATTATTTTTATCTTAATTTTTATTTTATAATCTTCACTGTAATATATTTATCTATTCATTTATTCATTTAACCATTTACTAGACGGTTAATTTTAAGACAAGTTGCAGACGACAATTATAAAGTTTATGAAAGTTTATATGTTTGTATGTTTTCTACTTTCTGTGTAGAAAACATTGTGTAAAATGAAGAAATTGCTTGTCGCAAGCAATGTCACAATGTTTTCCGAACTATTTGTCTTGATGGGCGTCAGAAATCTCATTGTGTGGGAATGGGTTAATTTAATTTCCCTTTTAAATAAGTTTTATAATTCAATCATTTATCTTAGATTCATGTTTGATCCGAAAATACATTCATGTATATTTATGTATCTTTTTCTTGTTATTTATCTAATTATCTCCTCCATCTATCTTATCATTAATTTATTCATTTAGCTATATATTTGTTCATTTATATGCGCATCTGTATCAATTTTGAACAAATGCACTATTCGACTGATTGATTTAAAGCAACTTTTAACCGTCTTTCAGTCATATTACGGATTCCTGGTATTTCCCACACCAGTACTATCACTACATTCTTTAAGAGCCTATAGCTGTTGACTTAGTTTTACGATTATCCACCCTGTGGGAGACAATTGTCTCGACGAAAAGAACGCACCTCTGTGAATTCGCTGTTAGTGTCGTTAGTGGTCGGGAAAAACGCGAAACATTGGCGTTACGTTCATGACGTCATAAATATGGCGACCTCATTTGTAAGATTTTTTACCACAAACGCGGTTTGCTGTATTAAACGGTTGCAGTCAGTCGCTACAGTGGTAGAATATGACGAAACAAACCATAAACACAGAGGCAAATGAAATTAGAAGGTTAGTCATTCAATATGGTAAAAACTACTTGCACATATCTTGACTACCCAAGCTAAATAAGGCTAAATTTTGCACACATTTAACCCATTTCCATTTTTTTCTTTTTAGACTGGTCTAAATTGTAAGTAGCTACAGAGGACATGTTATTTTCGATTAAATGTCAGAAATGTTTGTCGTTTGGGGGAAAAAAACATTGTGGTTAATGAAGGAATTGCTTGATGCAAGCAATTTCTTCATTTTCCACAATGTTTTCCTCAGATTTATTTTCTTGGTGGGCGTAAAAAGCACCAATAATTATCATGAGGACTAAATTTTTTTGTCATACAGATGTAGAGTCGTCACTTACTATTTATCAATTGCTTAGCTAGTTTACTCTCACCTATTAAACATTTTTAGGGTTTAACCCATTCCAACTCAAGCCCTCCTTTTTACACCCCACAAGAAAAAAGCTTTGGAAAACATTGTGGACAATGAAGAAATTGCTTGTAACAAGCAATTTCTTCATTATCCACAATGTTTTCTATCCCAAAAGACGAAAAAAAAAATGAAATTCCATCAACTTGAAATTGTCGTCTGCAGCTTCTTTCAATTTGGACCAGTCTAAAAATTTTGCTGTGTTGGAATGGGCTAAGAACTTCTGAATAAAACACGCTTGTTTCTAAATGCAACTACAAAACTCTGATGAATGTTGCCCACAATGAACCTAGAAGTTGCGTTATTTAGTAAGGAATTAGTGAAAGAAATTTCGAAAACATGTAGAGCTAAAAAGTGCACTTTTTTTTCTTCGTGGCTTTTCAACCCATTACCACACCACAGAATTTCAGATAGGTCCAAATAGATGGATGTTGCAGACGACAATTCAAAATATGTTTTTATATTTACAAAATAGCAACCATATGAATAGAAAGCATTATAATGTTTGTTGTTGTTGTTGTTGTTTTTTGTTTCTCCCTTATTACAAAGTTTCTTCAACATTACCCCTCAAGGGATTAAAAGTTTAGGGGGATTAGGCGGTAAAGGGTTAAAGAAATAAACTATTTTCGGGCTGAATGAAATCCCTTTTCAGAAATATATTAAAACGAAACTCTGAAAATAATGTAAGAGTAATTCATTTACTTTCCCCAAAATATCTACATAGCTGATTAAAAGATCAGGGTTGTGCGGTAAAGAGTTTTAAGAGATGAAGAGAATACGCGAAGCCTATCCCCGTTCGGCGGCACATATCTTTTCCGACAATTGTCTCTCAACAATGGGTGGATAATCGTGGGATAGCAGCTGGAGGCTAGAAAAGGATGTAGTGGTGCAAATATACCTGGAATCCATTGCTAGGTGTTCTAGCCGAAAAATGACTAAAAAACTGTTGAAAGCGGCGTTAAACCCCATTCAAGCAAAACAAACAAACTAAATTGTCGTCTGCGAAAAAATGACTCAAAGACAACTTAAATTTAAGGCTGAAGCGAGACCAAGAGGCGTCGACATGTTGTAAAGGTCTTGTCCTTTTCTGCTGTTTTGTGATGCAGTTCGTATCCAACGGTGTCGGATTTGGTCTGAGTGTGATGTATGTCGAGATACAGAGAGAGTTCGACACTTCGAGGACCGAGGCGGCTCTAGTGCAAAGTATTTTCATGGGTGTTATGACAGCCGGAGGTATTTCTTAGTTTTATTACATGTTGTTGAGTTATATAGGGCAAAGGCGGCTCTAGTGCATAGTATTTTCATGGGTGTAATCACAGTAGGGGGTATTTCTTAGTTTTATTACATGTTGAGTTATAAAGGATACAGGCGGCTCTAGTGCAGAGTATTTTCATGGGTGTTATCACAGTAGGAGGTATTTCTTTGTTTTATTACATGTTGAGTTATAAAGGATACAGGCGGCTCTAGTGCAGAGTATTTTCATGGGTTTTATTAAAGTAGGAGATATTTCTTTGTTTTATTACATGTTGAGTTATAAAGGATACAGGCGGCTCTAGTGCAGAGTATTTTCATGGGTGTTATTACAGTAGGAGGTATTTCTTTGTTTTATTACATGTTGAGTTATATAGGATACAGGCGGCTCTAATGCAGAGTATTTTCATGGGTGTTATGACAGCAGGATTTATTTTCCTAGCTTTATTACATGTTGAGTTACAACATTTTTAGCTCCCCTGAGCAGCTATTGTGATCGGTCATCGTCCGTCGTCCGTCCGTCCGTCCGTCCGTCCGTCTGTCCGTCCGTCCGTTCACAATTACAAAAAAATCTTCTCCTCCTAAACTAACCATGGAATTTCAACAAAACTTCACAGAAATTATCCTTAGGTCATGCTCTTTCAAAATACTTCAAAGAATTGAAATCCATTAAGAACTCTGGTTGCCATGGCAACGGAGTGAAAAAACTTAAAAAATCTTCTCCTCCCAAATGGTAAAGCCTAGAGCTTTGATATTTGGTATATATCATCATCTATTGACCCTCTACCAAAATACTTCAAAGAATTACCCTATTCTGAAAATTAGCCCTTTTCTTTATGATCCCTGATTTTACATAGAAATAAAGAAGGAAATCTTTAAAAAATCTTCTTCTCCCAAACCATAAAGCCTAGAGCTTTCATATTTGGTATACATCATCATCTATTGACCCTCTACCAAAATACTTCAAAGAATCACTGTATTCTGAAAATTAACCCTTTTCTAAATGATCTCTGATTTTACATAGAAATAAAGAAGGAAATCTTTTAAAATCTTCTTCTCCAAAACCATCAAGCCCAGAGCTTGGATATTTCGTACAAATCATCATCTATCGACCCTCTTCCAAAATACTTCAAAGAATTACCCTATTCTGAAAATTAGCCCTTTTCTTAATGATCCCTGATTTTACATAGAAATAAAGAAGGAAATCTTTAAAAATCTTCTTCTCCCAAACCATAAAGCCTAGAGCTTTGATATTTGGTATACATCATCATCTTTTGACCCTCTACCAAAATACTTCAAAGAATTACCGTATTCTGAAAATTAGCCCTTTTCTTAATGATCCCTGATTTTACATAGAAATAAAGAAGGAAATCTTTAAAAATCTTCTTCTCCAAAACCATAAAGCCTAGAGCTTTGATATTTGGTTTACATCATAATATATTGACCCTCTACCAAATACTTCAAAGAATCACTGTATTCTGAAAAAAGCCCTTTTCTTAATGATCCCTGATTTTACATAGAAATAAAGAAGGAAATCTTTTAAAATCTTCTTCTCCCAAACCATAAGGCCTTGAGCTTTGATATTTAGTACAAATCATCATCTATTGACCCTCTACCAAAATACTTCAATGAATTACCCTATTCTGAAAATCAGACCTTTTCTGGGCAATCCCTGATTTTACATAGAATTAAAGAAGGAAAACTTTAAAAATCTTCTTCTCCCAAACCATAAGGCCTAGAGCTTTAATATTTTGCAAATATCATAATATATTGACCCTCTACCAAAGTACTTCAAAGAATTACCGTATTCTGAAAATTAGCCCTTTTTTAGTGATCCCTGATTTTACAAAGGAATAAAGAAGGAAATCTTAAAAAATCTTCTCCTCCCAAACCATAGGGCCTAGAGCTTTGATATTTGGTACATATCATCAGCCATTGACCCTCTACCAAATTACTTAAGAATAGCCCTTTTCTGTGTAATCCCTAATTTTTATTAAAGATAAATAATGATTTCTTTGAAAACCTTCTCCTAAACCATTAGGCCTAGAGCCTTTATACTTGGTATGTATTGATGTCTATACTTCAAAGCATTACCATATTCAGGAAATTAGTGCTATATGGTGGGATCATCAATATACCTAGGATTAAAAGAGAAATCCTTAAACATCTTCTCCAAAATAATTAGACAGAGGGCTTTGCTATTTTGTTTATATCATAAAGCCATGAACCATCATACTCAGGGGAGCGATTTAGGACCATCATGGTCCTCTTGTTTTATATGAGGACAGAGACGGCATTAGTCGAATGTTTATCATCGTTGGCGTGCAAAATGTCGTAACTACAGCTTGAATAAAACTGTAGGTACGGCACTTTTAACTCCCAACTGCGATATTCATTGGCGTAATCGCAGCCGGGGTACCTCTTACCTATCTTTCTTGAGTATAATGCATATTAAGTTATAGCGAATATTCAATATATCGAGGACACAGGCGGCTATATAACAGAGTACATTCGTGGGTTTAATATCAGATAAGAGGTTATCTTAGCTTATCAGTCTGGGGTGTAGTCTTTCATGATCTTGTCAGTCCGATTAGCTCAGTTGGTAGATCACTTGACTCCAAACCTCAAGATCATGGGTTCGAGCCCTCGGCTGACCAAATCATTTAACAAACAAGTTGTCTTTCGAATGAGACGTTAAACAGAAGCCCTGAATGACGGTGCTATATATATGGCGTCATATGCAATTCCATATAAGGTAGTCTAAGATAACGTCTTTTTCGTGCTGCAGATGACGTCATAATAAACGTAATTAGAATGGCAAAGGAAAAAGAAAATACCCATAGAAAACAGTTTTTTTTTTTTTTATTATTTCATCAAATTTATTTAACAAAAAAAGTACGTATATGATAAATGGAATATTATATGAGCCTTTGCGTGACATTTCCAACAATTTCGCATGTGCGTGACTCGCAAACATTGAGCACCCTGGACAGCCATTCGGGACAATTAGAATATTAGTTGATTGTTTAAAGATGCTTTGGGTCAGTATCTATCCACAGAGCGCAGAGTGAAGACTCTGATCAGACTGTGCGGATGCACAGGCTGATCTGAGTCTTTACTTGGCGCACATGCGAAATGGTTGGAAATGTCACGCATAGGCTCATATTACGATTACGATATTTGTATCTTGAAATTGCTCATGAAAGTCCTCATGAAATATCAAAATTTTCCTCCGCTGCTTATAGCAAATACAACATATTGTATCGCTATCGTAATGTAACATTCCCTACATAATATATATGAGCCTGTGCGTGACATTTCAAACAATTTCGCATGTGCGTGACTCGCACACATTGAGCACCCTGGACAGCCATTCGGGGTAATTAGAATATTGGCTGATTGTTTGAAGAAGCTTTGGGTCAGTATCTATCTACAGATCGCAGAGTGAAGACTCTGATCAGACTGTGCAGATGCACAGGCTGATCTGAGTCTTTACTTGGCGCACATGTGTAATTGTTGGAAATGTCACGCATGGGCTCATATATCAATTTTATTGAGATCTTAATATATTAATTATTGTTTGATATCATTAATAAAAAGCAAAGTTAAATAACCCATTCCGCACAGTTCTTCTTTTTTACGACCCTAAAGAAGAGAGGTGGATAAAACATTGTGGAATATAAACGTATGTCTAAATATTTTTTCAGGGATCCTGTACAATCCTTTTATACGGCGGTTTGGACCTGGTGTTTGTGTGTGTGTTGGTACGGTGGTCGGGTGTATTGGTCTCGTAGCGAGTGCATTTGCTACTCACGTCTACATTGTAATTATCTGTACTGGAGTGATCGCAGGTAGGGCTCAAATAGGCGTACGCGCACATTTTATACCCTTGAACGCTCAATAATTATGCAAACAAGCCTAAATTTTGTCAGTGCACCTGTATTATTTACACGTACGCACATTTAATTTAGCGTGTACTACTTAAAATGGACTTTTGACCCATTTAGTGTTCCATACTCAAATACGGAGGTGCGCACTTTTCATCGAAATTCTTAAGATTCTTAACAGGATTTGTTACATAAAGCGTTCTTTAGATTAAGATTTTTATACCGCTAATAAGCGTACGCAGCGTTGGTAGCCTTGACAACGTCGAATACTTTCATTCAAAATAACATCTCAACAATCTTATTTAGCGGGATTTTTCATCACAACAATTTTAGTCAGTTTATTTATTTGAGCTAATGGATGCCGCGTTAAAGAAGTAACCTTGTCGGATGATTATCTCGTGGAACGACTGCGCACGACATAGAGACCGAATTTTATTGGCTGTGTATCTCGTTCCCACGACATAGAAATTCGTCTATGTTGTTGTTGTTGTTGTTTAATAAATAAAAAAAAAAAAAAAACGTGTTATTTTTACCGTTTTTTAAATCGTTTTTTTAACAAAAAAAAAAAAACTTTAAAACGAAAAATATTTTGAAAGGTTTTTTTCTCTTCTTCTTTTTTGCAAGATAGGTCTAAAAAACCGCACGTGTCACCTCTATGAATATTTCTCGATTTTTTTTTGTGTGTGTGTGTTTTCTTGTGTCTAAATAAGAAATAACGCACGTGTCACCTATATGTCACAAATCACATACAAGATAAAGGTTTAACAAGCCGTTGTCAACGATGGGTTATTTTTATATAAGTTAAGGGGTAAATACGATTTTTACATTCAATTATGATAGTTAAGGTTTCACTTATGAATGTTTTTCCCGTTTTAAGTTTCTCCCTACACGATAAAAAATGCATATTGTCGATCTGCAAGCAAAACCCCGTAATAACAGCTTGATGATATTTAAAGACATTATCGGTGAATATATACGTACGTGATTTACTGTATACGGTCTCTCTTATGAACCCAACGAATGCGAGTACAAACGAAATATTTAAACTCTTTCTTTCGTAGTCTTTGGATTCTTAGCCCATTTCCGCACTTTTACGCCCCTCAAGAAGAATAGAAAAATATTTTGGAAATGGAGGAATTGCTTGTTATGCGCAATTTCTACATTATCAGCTACGTTTTCTGCCGGATAAACACAAATATTTGAACCAAAAATGTCGTCTGCAACTTCTTTGACTTTTAACCGTTCGAAAAGTGTGTCTCCTATTAACGGTAAATAGAGTGGCACACGTATACAAGGTCATAAATAAATAACGAGGTGATAGTACCTCTCTAATTGCAAGTACCTCAATAACTGATAGTACCTCAATAACTGATAGTACCTCAATAACTGATGTTACCTTACTAATTTAAAGAAACTCACTAATAGACCTTTCCACGCAAAGCGCCAGATGACTAAAAAGTCTGTATCCACTAGACGCTATGGAAGAAAAACAACAACAACAAATTTCCTCTGCGGGGAGGATTTACTTCCGGTTTTGCTTTTCGACAGCCCTTTAATTTGGTCTTGTCATTTTAACTTCGTTTTTCGATGTTTTACAATGAAAACATGGGCTAAATAATGTAGATGATACTGTTGGAGATGTAACATTTGTTTGTTACAATATTTCTTTCTCCGTTGTTCAAGTAATGTTTCTTCAGAAGCACGCCGCCGTCATAGCGCAGTTGGTAGCGCGTCGGACTTTCAATCTAGAGGTCCCGGGTTCGATTCCCGACGGCGGCACTCATCCTTTCCGACTATTTGTCTCTCACCAATGGGTCGATAATCGTAGACCTATGTGGGATAGCAGCTGGAGGCTAGGAAAGGATGTAATGGTAGTACTGGTGTGAGAAATACCAGGATTCCATTGTTAGGTGCTCCAGCCGCCGCGATATAACTGAAAGATTGTTGAAAGCGGCGTAAAACCCCATTCAAACAAACAAACATTCTTCAGAAGCAGTAGAAGTACTCTATTTTATCGTCCGTAAGGAATAAATGACGGGTGTTTTGTTTCATGATCTATGTTTCACCATATTCAATAAAATGTATCATAACCCTGTATATAGTTTATGTTGAGACAAACGCTTATAATGAATGGAGGGGAATGCACCATGGAAATGTAATTAACCCATTTTGTTTCGGACAAACTTTAGAATCACCAAAATTCATGTTCTTTGCCACCGGAAATAGTTGTGATAGTTTGTGTGAGAAAAGTTGAAATTAAAGCTCAATATGGTTGTTAATACATTATATCGTCGGGTATGCGACCAAAATTTTGAATCAAATTGTATTTACAACCTTTAGTAAGCCCATCGTGATATTCTGATTATAACATGCACAATGGCCTTTGATCTACTAGTAAAGCTATACATTCAAATATCAAAACTAGATTTTTGAAAATGAAAGCCTACCTCGCAATAAATCCTGCAGCGACAAATCAATTTTTAAATCCATTCAATGAAAATAAGCGTTTTCACTTCATTTGATTTCTGGAAAAATGCTGGTAAGATAAACACAATGTTGTGATATTATCGTGCCGGTTGAAACGACGCCCGGTCGCATCCTTTGATCAATCGAAAAGAAATAAGGATTTTGCGGCATATCGGTTGAAACATAAAAAGATGAAGTTGGTCTCATCAAATCATAAATTTTACTAATTATATATAAGAGAGTTTATCGGATTCTTTGTGACATGTTGACGGTTACATAATAACCCCATATGTATCGTGAGTAACCGAAGGGAACCCTTAACACCAAGACAGTTAACAGATCATTTTTGATCTGTTCTATCTAATCATTATCATTACTTTAATCATTTCATATTTTTTCAGTTTTCTTTGCACTTTAACAAAGCCATCATCAATACGGTTTATGTAATTCATCGTCGAAATAATGCTCCCTGTTTTCGCATTAAAATATACTCTTACAATTCATTGTATTGCACTTTATTACGAAAAATAATTATTTATATCAAGAAATGCTTTCTCCTTTTCTTCGAGATTTCTATTGTAAAAATAATGCGAATTTTTAAAGAATGACATGTTTTTCTGCGGGCGTGTCTGATATTAACAAAAGAAAAAGAATGGAGAGAGAGGAGAGGGAGAGAGAGAGAGAGAGAGAGAGAGAGAGAGAGAGAGAGAGAGAGGGAGAGAGAGAGAGAGAGAGAGAGAGAGAACATGGAGAGACCTACATTGGTGGACACACACACAAAAAAAATCAAAAAATAGCGTGCTTGCTGTGTTCTTTATTTTCATAATGTTTAAGTTAAAATGCCTATACTTTGTGACAAGGGAACTGGAAAAAAAAGAAAGAAATATTTGCTTTCGGGTGAAGATTTTGGAGATTGGTATCAACATAGACCACTTTTATGATATATCTAAAGCCACACTTATCCGTATCTTCCAAAATGTGGTAAATAGTATATTTTTGTTTGTTTGTTTGAATGGGGTTTTACGCCGCTTTCAACAATCTTGCAGTTATATCGCGGCGGCTGGAGCACCTAACAATGGAATCCTGGTATTTCTCACACCAGTACTACCATTACATCCTTTCCTAGCCTCCAGCTGCTATCCCACATAGGTCTACGATTATCAACCCATTGGTGAGAGACAAATAGTCGGAAGGATGAGTGCCGCCGTCGGGGATCGAACCCGGAACCTCTAGATTGACAGTCCGACGCGCTACCAACTGCGCTATAAATAGTATATAAATGCACGAAATAATAAACAAATTAATTGAGCCGACCATGTCAATCAGGATTATTGTCGCTTGTTCTTATGATCAGGCCTGCCATGCGAAAGGCGGGATTTTCCATGGTTGACGTGCCTATGATTGACGCCTATTCGCAAATTTAACCAATCAGAGTGCCTGAAAAGTTGTGAGGGCTTATTTTTTTCGTGTAGTGTCGATAGTTGTAAATAACACCCAACCATTTATTTCCGTCACAAAAAACTTATAGTAATTTGTTTGATATTACCAATACTCAAAGTGACCATTCAGTGTTTGTTCCGAGTGTTAAAACGTAGCTATATAATTTTTTCGTTCTTGTGTGTATGTTAGGAGTGGTGGGTGTTTCAAAAAATCTTATTGCATTTTAAATATTATTGTATGAAAAGAAAACTATTTCCAAATTCCGGGTACTTTATATTTCATATGGCCTAGATACCAGGCCGTTTTAAACTCAATTTGATTGCAAATTTAAGATAATATCATCAAAATTACTCGCTACAATTGGCCTGCATAAATCTGCTCTCTGATTGAAACTCTTTTTTTCACCAAAATTTTGATTTTTTATCTTTATAATTGCTCGTTCAAAATATGTGTGTATTTCCGTTTTATTTATCGTCGCTACCGTAGCACATGCCCATATGAGCGACGCCCCCAGAAGACGGTTAGTTGTTACGGGGGATAGTGCAAGGATACAGGACGAAACTACTGAGAGCCCCGCCTGGTTCTTTAACGTGCTCGATGGATAGCATCGTCACACGGGGCCTCGGTTTAACGTCTCATCCGAAAGACATTTAGTTAGTTAGTTGATATGGTCAGTCCAGGGCTCGAACCCGTGATCTTGAGGTTTGAAGTCAAGTGCTCTACCAACTGAGCTAATCGGGCTGAAATAGCCAACTTATATGGGTTTATATAGTGATAATTTATCGACTCCCCACAATCGATCACGTGACATAGTCTCGGATAGATATCGCATTAAACGAGATTTGTTTTCACGCATGCGCAGTGAGGACGTGAAAAGGTCTATTGTTTGTTTGTTTGATTTGGGTTTTACGCCGCTTTCAACAATCTTTCAGTTATATCGCGGTGGCTGGAGCACCTAACAATGGAATCCTGGTATTTCACCAGTACTACCATTACATCCTTTCCTAGCCTCCAACTGCTATCCCACATAGGTCTACGATTATCGACCCATTGGTGAGAGACAAATAGTCGGAAAGGATGAGAGCCGCCGTCGGGGATCGAACCCGGAACCTCTAGATTGACAGTCCGACGCGCTACCAACTGCGATGTCTATTGTACTTCTCTTATTAATACATAACTCATGTTAGCACCTCACTACTTGATAGTAACTCTTTAATTGTACTTCACGTATAAATAGTACCTCACTTATTGTACCTCACTATTTGACTGCTCCTCACTAATTGATAGTAGCTCACTATTTTATCGTAACTCACTGATTGTACCTCACTGATTGACAGTACCTCTCTAATTGATAGTACCTCACTATTTGTTTCTCCCTTATTGATAGCTCTCTAATTGATAATATCTCATCTATTGTATCTTACTTATTGACAGTAGCTTACGAATTGATAGTACCTCAGATATGATAGTACCTCAATAATTGATAGTACCTCCAAAATTCACACAAGTATTTATAACATACGGATTCAGACCATGTGTCAAGGTAAAAAATAAGGTCAAATTCATTTGATGTTGTTAATGCTATAAATGCTGAGATGCTGATCGTTTTTCTAATAAAAGTGTTATCTTATTATTGCAGAAACTTGATAATATTAGATGATACATCGTCAAATTCAACTATTATCCTGCATTCTGATTCGCTAATGATTTTTTTTCATACCCCGTTAGTTGACCAACCCCTGGCCCCGACCATTTACTCAGAGCGCCACGAGAACTGACACAGACCGGAAGTTCCCCTTTGATGTTTAAAAGCGTTTTTATGCCAAATTTATGGCAAGCCAGCATGCAAGAAAACTGTGAAAAGTTGGTTGGCGACCTAAACGTCGTAACTACAGCTTGAATAAGCTGTAGTTACGACGTTTGAGCCACATAACCAACAAAAAAGCTTAACAAAATGGCGGACAATGTCGGAGATCAAACCTCATTTGAAGTTGATTGGATAATTTCAGTGGTTGACTGTTTATTTGATTGGCACACGCGATTGGTCGTTTAGATTTGAAATGCGGCACCATTTTTATGCTCGATGTAGTTCTACAAAATTCATCTCAAACTTAAGATATTTTGTATTTTTTATGCTGTCAGCATTAGATAATTAGAGACAAAGAAAAAATAATTATATTCCTTAAAAGGTGTGAATCGAAAAATCGAAACACACTTATGTATGAATTCGCTTCGCGTAGATAATGCTATGATGGTGAGATCAACATGTTATATCGCGTTCTTGAAATCCTACTCTCCTAGCTAAGGTGCCGGACGGTTTGATCCAACTTTGCTTATTCAATAATTTTGAGACGGGCGCCGTACGAGTTTAAGATATTTTTCTCACGTAGTCACTAATCAAGGGGGCGCCTAACGAAGTTTTTTTTTCTGGAATTGTCGTTGGTGTACTCTTTTCATTCAAAAAGGTACAGGATTGCACCAAGACGACGTCGGCACGCGACCGGACGGACAGCGGACAAACACCTAACGGCGCCGAGATGGATAGCGTGTTTACTGTAAGCTTCCGTCCACTCACCGACCTGCATGAACGTTTTCGTTAATTCTTCCGGGCGCCTTTCAATTCTGAAGGCATCATGCGGCACATTAACAGGGCCCGGACGGAGCCCGGGTGATGAGACAAAAGGTTCTCCGGTGTCCAAAGCATCGTCCGGCTGAAATTGAAGTTTTTTATACCTCAAACTAGCACCAGACTTGATCATAAACTCGTTGTTTGGTGATAAATGGCCAATCCCTTGCCCCCTGCCCACTTACTCCGTTTGTCCTGCCTATTGGCTCTAACAGGAAGTTCCATTTCTATTCTGCGTTATTTTGAAAAACTCATGACCAGTAGCGTATAACAAAAACGTAGAATGGCTGGTTGGCCAGATAAACGTTCTAAGTTCAGATTGAATAAGTCGCCAAACCAACAAAACGCTTTTCATAAATGGCGGCTGAAGTCGGAGCTCGAAGTTCACTCCCGGTCTAAATGAATGATTTGATTGGTCGATATTTTCTTTAAATGGCATCCACGATTGGCCAGTTTGTTTTTTGTGAGTGAGGTCTTTTCCTTGAGTTAGTGTCATCACACTCACGTGCTATTACCATCGTCGTCTAGTGTTTTCATAATCACACTATCGATCATTCGTCGTTTGGCGTTCAAAATGTCGTAGCTTCAGCTTTATTGAAGCTGTAGTAACAACATTTTGTACGCCCAACGACGCATTAGCAGGTTGGTTTACGTTTTCCCCGTAAATATTTCGCATGCGTTTTAACAATATGACATTAGTTTGCAAACTATGTGTTCGAGAAATTACAAAATTACATTTGTTGCCAACATAAACGTTGTATCTACAACTTGAATAATTTGAAGTTTCGACGTCAAAGTCGCCCAATGATAAATCAAATTTTGATTAATGTCAGAGCTCGACGTTTCACTGCCACTATATGGCCTAGTTGGTAGCGCATCGGACTCTCAGTCATGAGATCTAAGATTCGATCCCCGGACGCGGCAAATATCCTTTCCGAGATTTGTCTCCCATCAATGGGTGGATAATCGTAAACCTAGATGGGATGAGCAGCAGCAGGCTAGGAAAGGATGTGGTGGTACCAGGAAAACATGATTAGGTGCTCCAGCCGTCGCGATATGACTAAAATACTGTTAAAAGTGGCGTAAAACACAATTCAAACATTGAAACTCACTGAATGATTCGTTTGATTAACCAATCTTTTGACTGATATCAGAAATCCTTAAATTCTTTCTTGTGACTCCGTTGTGGCTGTTGTTGTTGTGTTTGTGTGTGCTGTTGTTGTTGCTGTTGTTGTAGTTGTAGTTGTTGTTACGGTGTGTACGGGGTTAATTGAAAATAATCTAAAATGTCATGTCACAAAACAAGGACACAAGTGCATGTGAATAATCAGTCAACAGAATTACGGTTGAATTGTCAACAAATGTAGAGGACCATTGCGATATCTGAAGATATCTGTGGACCTTCAAGCGAAAAGTGTGTGTGGGGGGGGGGGGGGGTGTAGTGCTTGGTGTCTGTCTGGATCAATGTTTGCTCAGTGCAGTCCTATTAACCATTTCAAGCTTTTCAAAATTTTAGACTCGTCCAATTTGAAAGAAGTTGCAATCGATAAGTAAAATTTCAGTAAAATTTGAAAAGTAACAAACCTACGGATTAGAAAATTTTGTACAAATTGCTTGTTATTCACAATGTTTTCTGAAGTTTTAAATCACAGGGACGTAAAAGCCAGGGATGGATTAACACATTTCCACTTGACAAAATTTTGGACAGGTCCAAATTCAAAGAAGTTGCAGACGAAAACTTCAATTTGAAAGAGTTCTGAGTATATCTGTTTAAGGGTAGAAAACAAGGTTGAAAATGAGAAATTGCTTATGAGAAGCAATTTCTTCATTTTCAACGTCTTTTTTCTCAGGTTTTATTGTGGAGTGTAACTAAGCGGGGTTGCACAGGAAAGGGCTAAAAGATCTCTTGCCTAGCCTTTTGACCCCCGACAAGAAAGATCGAGTGAGGAAAAAACGGCATTGTTTTGTAAACTATGTTGTCGCGTACTTTAAAATGCTGGCAAATTATTGGTTTGCGACTTAAACGTCGAAAAATACAGCTTGAATGTTGAACATAAATGTCTGAGTTCAAAGTTCACTTACGCTCGGAATGAATTATTTGAATCGGTTTTAGGGGGGGGGGGGGTGTTTTGCTTTTTTTTTTTTTTTTTTTTTTTATTGATAGTATCGACCCTTTAATTGACCAATCGCGGCTGTCAATCAAGGAATATATCGACGAATCAAATCATTCTTTCAGCCCGGTATTGTGATTTAAACTCCAACATTTGTGTGAAACATTTTTGTTGTTTTGTGACTTCAACGTCGTAACCAAAGCTTATCAAACGATTCTTCTTTTTTGTTACATATTACTGACCATAGATTTTTCAAAATAACGCCGTTTTAAATCGAAGCTGGGCTTTCTGTTGGAGTCAATGGGCGTGGCCAATGAGTAAGTGGGCGGGGTCAGCGATAGGTCAATTGATTCAGTACTCTGACAATTAGTATTGTCTCTATTTTTGAATTAAGAGATGAAGAGAATATTTTTTTGTTTTCATGTAGGTATGAACCGAAAAACCTAATCACACTGTATGAATACGCGAAGCGGATTCATACATTGTGTGATTAGGTTTTTCGGTTCATACCTCCATGAAAATAAAAAAATATTCTCTTCATTTCTTATAATTTAATAGCATCAAGCGAAAAAAACAAAAGCTTTACAAATTTTGATACCTTTTTGTATGGGACTATTTTGTGCGGAAGCATACAAAATCATTGCGTGCTCAAAATTTTGTTCATGGATTTATTAATAACGTTTTTCGACCAATCAGAACGCTCATTTTGATAGACGAAACTAAAAATTAAATTATTCAGTCTCGAAATAGAAAGCAAAGTAGATAGCTTCTTATTGACAAGACGCGACGAATAATCTTATGTAGACCTTTTATCCGATTCCCACAATGTATTTTGATCGGTTGAAAACAGATGGTTTGTATATTCGCGGCAAATTTCAGTGTATCATTTGTAGTGAACAGTTTAAAAATATTCTCGTTAGAAATCATTGAACTATTTTTTTTACAAAATGTCTCCTCATTACTCCTCTTATCATTCTCTCAATGAAAGATAAATCGATCTCACACAGATATGATTCATTTTTTAGTTTCGTCTATCAAAAACTTGCGTTCTGATTTGACGAAAATAAATTCCATACCTCCATGAACAAAAGTTTGAGCACGCGACTATTTGGTATACTTGCGCACAAAATAGTTCAATACAAAAAGTATCGAAATTTGTAAAATATTTCGCTCGATGTCATTAGATTATCAATAATGAAGAGAATATTTTTTTCTACATGGAGGTTTGAAACAAAAATCTTTATCCGCTCTGCGTATTTATACAGTGTGATTAGTTTTGGAGTTTTTTACGTTTCATACCTCCTTAAAAACAAAACAGATTCTCTTCATATCTTAAATAAACAATTATCCAAGCAAATATACCTATTTCGTATATATTTTCTCAGGTATTGGACTTTCCATTAATTACCTGGCTCCTTTCATAATCGTCAGTCTTGTGTTTCGAGAGAAATCCGGTGTACCTCTCGTCTTCCTGACAACTGGTTGCAGTATAGGACAATTTGTCTTTCCATATCTGTACGAAATATTTATATCAAATTATGGCTGGAGTGGTGCCTTTATGCTGATATCCGGCGTGGCTCTAAACTGTGTCCCGGCCGGTATTTACGTTTACACGTCTAGACGGTATATGGCTAGAGTGGATGATAAGACAGACATAAACAGACGCACGAACGGACGGCAAAGATGTAGCGCTTGTGATACTTCATTATTAACAGACATCAAAATACTCCTGATATTGTCAACATGTTTTCTTCTAGCATCAACAGGTAATCCATTCTTATTGACCAATCTCAGCTGTCAATCAAATATTCAGTCAACCAATGAAATCATTCAATGAGGCCAAACATAATATCCGATATGGCCGCCATTTTCTTAAACCTTTATGTTTGGTTGGCGACTTGAACGTCGTAACTACAGCTTATTCAAGCTGTAGTTACGACGTTTAGGTCGCCAACCAGCTATTCTATATTTTTGTTACATGCTATACTGGCCATACATTTCTCACTTAAATACGAAGCGGGACTTCCTGTCGGAGTCAATGGGCGTGGCTAACGAAGTAAGTGGGCGGGGCAAGCAGTTGGTCAATTATATTTTATGATTTTGCTTTTCAAATTCATAGAGCATGCCTGTATAAAGGACAATTTTGCTCATATTTCATACCCATGGGTCATCGAGAAACAGACGTAACTTCTTATATGTTTATAGGCTGTTACAATTGTTTCGTGCTGACCCATTGATCTCAGGATATTTTTTATTTCGGACAATTTTGCTCATACTTCATATCGATGAGTCATCAAGAAATAGCCGTAACTTCATATATGTTTATAGGCTGTTACAATTGTTTCGCGCTGACCAATCGATGTGATTATTTGCGTGTGTTCGTATCTAAGGCCAAGGTCCCATTTTAGCTCCTATGTATGTAAAATATGCTCCGAATGCACAACTTTCCTTGTGGACAAGTCATTAACTGAAAATGTTCCTGTTTAAGCCATTTTCACTAAGTCCCGCTTCCAGACCAATTAGAACGCTCGTTTTTGAAAGACGAAATTATTCTCAATTATATAAAAGTGCTTTGTACTGCATAGTTACTACTAGTTTGAAAAATAATTAACAAGAAATTAATCTCTGAATTCTTTATAAAGCCACACTGTTACTTTTAAACAGGTTTGTAAATTTTTGACTTTTTCTAAAGAACTATTTTCGTGTAACCTCCCCCACCAATATTTTAAATGCATTTCGAAATGAAGTGAATAACCTGTTATAATTTGGACGAGTCTAATATTCCTTAGTCTGGTTTCAGGTAACACCGAGAACTGGTTCCTGGTCGATCTTATGACTCTTCGCGGGTATGACAGAACTACTGGTTCCACGTTTTTGGCTTTTATCGGGTTGTTAAATTTTCTGGGTCGGATAACAGGCGTCCTGTTTCGTTTGAAAATACGGTAAACCTCTTTTAGATATATCAATTTATAATCAAATATAACGAAGAAGAAAAATAATAAACTCGTGCTGTTAGATTCGCTTAGAACATTTGACGATTTCTTATCTTTCCCTATCCAATTGTTCATTTTTATTTTGCTAATTCGAGAATTGTTGACATAAGTTAGACACTGCAAGTAGGACTTTAACCTCAGTCGATTTATCTTACCCAATCCACTGACTCAAAACTTTGCCTCTAATCAATAATATTTAAGTTATTTAGTAAAAAGACATCAAGTGTCTCGAACGAAGAAAATCAACAACAAAGAATAACAAGACATCAGAACCTCAAAGGTGAAACCCTTGAGAAGCGATGTCGCATAATTAACTTTTCATTAGTCTTCGACCGTCTTCGCAAGAAAAGGGTTCTAACACCACCTTGTTCTTACAAGGTGGTGTTAGAACCATTGGCTTGCGAAGATGGTCTTCGACTAGATTACCTTTATCCGTGGTTAATATTTGATAGTAACGCTTACATCGCCATTTTATTCATTTTTACAGTGTTCCAACAATCTACCATTGGATCTATGGTATACCGTTAATTGGTGTTGGTCACGTGTTAATTCTACAACTCACAGATTATCTCCCTTTGTTACTCTCCTGTCTCCTATACGGTTATCTACTCGGAATCTCCATTTCTCAAACTCCGACAGTAATGTTAGAAGCCGTTGGTTTACAGAAATATCCCAGTGGTATGGGATTGGTCAACCTCTGTTTTGGAGCAGGGAATTTCTTTGGTGGATTTGTCGGGGGTAAGTTACATTGTTATTATACACTTGGCAAATTCTATGAACGTACATCTTTCTTTGTCACGGTTTTTGTGCCCCTGTTAATGGGCAACGGGTATGAACATGTACCACTATCCGTGTGTGAGTTTGTGCAAGGGTATGTTGGTAGGCGGGTAGTTTTTTTTTTTTTTTTTTTTTTCATATTCTCTACAAACATTTGCAAATTAATGGATGTAACTTGTCCAAGTTGTTCCCCTTGATAAGTACTAATGGCATTCGTAAAGGTTTGGATTTTTTGACACTTTCAATTTCAACTGAAAATCAAGTGACAAGCACTTAGGCGGGGAGATCCGTGTCTGAGACTCATTTCTAGTTTAATGCCAAGTACCTTTCAATAACAAACAAAAAATACCTAAGGAAGATATTCGAACCATTTACGATATGAAGAGAGTATATTTTTTTTTCGTCATTTTTATGGAGGTATGAAACGAAAAAATTAATATCACCGTATGAATACGCTAAGCGGATTCATACTTGAGTGTAATTAGGTTTTTTGTTTCATACCTCCACGAAAAAAGATACATTCTCTTCATTTCTTATAATTTGATGACATCAAGCACAAAAAAAATTTTTTTAAATATTGATACATTTTTATTGAACTATTTTCTGCACAAGCATACAAAAAGTATGGTTATTATTCGGTCAATCAGAAAGCTCGTTTTGATAGACGAAACTAAAAGATAATTTATTGTAAAGTATGCATTTTAAGGACGTGAGGGAGAAAGCAAATAATATTTCAAATGTGTTAAAATATTTGTTACTAATATTAGAAACAACTTTTGCGCGTGAGCGTTTCGCTTTCCAAAAGGTAGAACAAACAAAGAATATCCTACCGTATGATTATTATAACAGATGTGAAAACTCAAGTCAAAAATCTATTTAAAGCCATATCTTCCCCCAAAACGCAGTAAAAAGCTAATAAGAAAACCATACTCACGACTCAAACGCATAAATGAACATGACAATTGAAATTGTAAGATCAACAAAATTCTACCCAGTAAGCCTACAATTCACGAAAGAAGTTGTGACCCACCACAATTTAAGGTTTGTTTACATCAAATTTTGACGTCAGTGATGGCGTTTTAACTTTCGCTAGTCATTCAAACAACTAGTAAAGTCACGAAGATAAACGAAATCGTCCGCAAAAGTTAGTCATGAGCACCTGTGCATATAACAGTCAGCGTTTTACGCAGCGCATATATTGCCTACGTCATAGACTATCGCTGTTTTTATGTCAATATTTCATTTGAAAACTGGTTTTATAAACATTTCTGGCTTGAAATATTCAAGCAGGTGATGTAGACTAAGATTAGACCGCACACATGTGCAGGCTGATCTTTGTCTATACCTCATGCCCAAAACAAGAATAATCCAGGTTCATCATAACAAGGGTAAATCTATCTTTCAGGAATCATCAGTGATAGTTACGGAAGTTATGACCCCGTATTTTACCTAGCTATCGCCGCCAGTATATACATGAGTTTGGCCTCGTTACTCACAGTAATACTGATGAAAAGGGAAAATCTACAACAACAGAAACCCATCCATTCAGAGACAGAAAAACATAATGGACATTGCAGAATAGACAAGGAAACATCTTTCAGATAACGAATTTCGAATTCCTAAGAAAAGATTCGTGTTTTTACATAATCCCACACGATTCCGCTTTTTTACGCCCCTCAAGAAAAGGCTTTGGAACATATTTTGAAAAATGAAGAAACCGCTTGTAACACGCATTTTTTTTTTTTTTTTTTTTTTTTTTTTTTCATTTCCTGTATTATTTCCTACCCAGAAAGACAACAATTTTTAAATTTCTGTCAATTTGAAATATTTTTCTACAACTATTTATTCAATTTGAAAAAGTCTAAAATGTTGTGTTTCCAAGTGTAAAGATTTTAAGTACACTTGACATTATACAGACATATCTCAAGGTTTGAACCAGGATATTACATTTGGGGAAGTTGTGCGGTATTATTTCAAATGAGGTCCTGTTTATTAAGTTGGCCCATTATTCTACTTTCTTTCAAAATGAGAACAATTTTATGCACGTTACTATTTAAAATTACAAGACAAAATGGAGTTATTAAGCGGCTGTCAATCAAAAATAAATCAACCAATAATGATAATTGATCTCAGCATAAAACCATTTTAGTTCTTTTATGTTTAACTGGCGCATATTTTGACGAAATGTCAATGATTGTTGTGTAAAAAGGGTCTAATGCCCTATCTGGATCCACCTCTGCTTCAATCATAAACTTAGATCGTTTAAAATTCAGTTAACTGAAATTTCTTAAAACTCCCATATTTCAAAGTTGAAAGTGAACTGTTTTAGACGTGTCTATTGTTAATCTTTCTTGTTAAACAAACGGGGAAATGGTCACTTAATGATATAGACGAAGTTAATATTTCGCAAATCCTACCCTCCCTACAGTAAATATGATCTATAATTGAGAATGATTTCTTTGATATACCCTGGTTGGCCGATCAATCAACTGCCGGACACCAGTTTTCATGACAAATTTTGACCATGCTTTACATTCGAACATACATTTTTCGGCAATGAATTTAACATTGAAATCTCCGAGGATATGGATCTCTGTGGGGAAGCGTTCAAATCTTTGAAGCTGAGCTTCAAAAATTGTGATCAAATCTTGCATAGAATTAGGGCGCGGTATACAAAACTTACAAAAAAGGATTTTGCATTTTTAAGGAAAACTTCGATCCAAACAGATTTTACTTGTTCTGATTCGAATTCCTATCTGTGCTTGAAATTAACGTTATATGCGATATAAATTAGCAATTCGCCACTTTTTAGCTAGCAAAGCGTCAGCATTGATAGCTGCAATTTACAGACAAAATTTTGAGGTCGTCTAAAAGTTCAACGAGTGCAAACTGCCACTGGAGGCTTAACCACTAAATACATAGACTGCCTACGCCAAAAAAAGTTGTCCACAATGTTTTCTACCCAACAAGGGAAAGATTTCCTAATTCAAACAACATGAAATTGTCGTCTGCAACTACTTTTAATTTGAACCAGTCTAAGATTTTGTCATGTTGTAATGGGTTAACTCCTGGTTAACTTTAACCTTGTTTATTTATCATGATAACTTTTAGTAAAAAAGGATACTTAACAAAACTATGCTTTGCTAGCTTTAAGTACTTTGATTTATGCTTTCTATCCTTCCTGAAATATGAGTAGCCAGGAATATTTAGATTGCAGTCGGCAACCGATTCATTTAAGAATGTATCGCAGTCCAAGCATGTCTATTTTGCTATCATTTGAAGATGTCAATATATATTTTATTTCATCGTATTTTGGTAGAAGATGCTGGACATTTACATGCATAATGTGAAACCTTTTCTTATCAAATTCTATGTGTTTCCTGACATTTTAAATGTTTCAAGATTTTTAGATTTTTTTTTATTCCTTTCTGTTATTTCGGCTGAATTTTATTTTCAAATTAGTCAATTTCGGAAATGTTACTGTCTTTATTTTCATGATTTGTTGTATATTTATTTGGATCAATATTCATGTTTTTATTCATAATGGTATGGCTAGAAGAATTACTTGTTCCAGTATTTTGTTCTACGCATTTTCGTGGGAATAGTTAACATAATGAACATAAAGTATTTAAAGTTTTAAACCTATTTTGTAGAGTGATAAATGTGTGCATGTCCTTAATGTCCTAATGCGAAATTATTCGCTTTCAATCAAATGTCCTTAACCTTCAATATTTCACGAAATAAGTCATCCAAATTTGATTGTGTCCTGCTTTTCCTCCTGTGTACCCTCAGAAGTTTCTGAAATACTGGTAAGGGGTAGTTTAGCAATTTGATTTGAATGAGGCAGGGATTGAAAGTCATCGGACTTTGTGCCTTTACTGATGCTGAATTTGCGATATTATAGTTATATAGCATTACATTGCCTATTTACTTCCTCAACTGTTGTATTTGTCGTATTAATAAGTTTTCATAGATTCTAACACCTTCAAAAAGCGGGTTTGTACGAAAAGACAGGCACATTTACAATTTACTAAACTTGAACTGCGAGTGTGGTACATATTGACAGTAAACAAATGACCATCGGTTCAATAAAGCTTGTAGATGCACTCCGTAGAATCGCCTTTATTGTCGCTGACGGGAATTCTAACGCGTCGCAAACTTGTTTCAAGCTAGAAGAAAAACTTTTCCAGTCCACATTTGGATAACTCATAAAATCCGGTGTCATCATATTTAACTCCTCCCCCTGTTTGCTCAATGTTTATTTGAACCTTATGGGTGACTTTTAGTTTTGAAAATAACATTTGTTTGCTAAGTCGTTATTGTCTTTTTTCCGTGTAAGGTTCTGCTTTTTTGAAGCGGTCCACGATCTGTAGTTGTCCTTTAGGTTTTCAATTCTCTTTTAGTTCATATGAAGCACTTTCCCGTTCCCGTTCGAATCGCTCGCACTGCTTTTTGACGCCATTTTTGTTGTGAGTGGAAGTGGTAAATGATGCGCGCGCAGAAAATATATATTCACCAAGCTATATTTAGAAATACGCGTCAGACTCATTTACATGTTCGATTTTTTCAAAGTCGTTTTTAAGATAGTTTTAGACAAAAATACTTATAAATTTGTTGTATTTAATCATTTGGGAACCTATTGTCACGTTTTTGAAGGTTTGATAAACGCACACTGCGGCTTTAAAGTGTGTCTGTGTAGCGACGTTCAATTCATTTGACGATTGTTTACTGTGATGTCATCTTCGTGCCTTTGAAAACCTTTTTTAAATCGGCGATTTTTCTCTTCAAAGTATACATTCTAAGTATACATTACAAGCTCTCAAATAGAAGCAATACACTGTCCAGATTGTTGATGAGTAATTCAGCATTTCATAATATATCAAAAACCCATCACTTACTTGGTTTATTATGTCCGACCATACTTCATCCATGGAACCCATTCCAGTTGCCGACGCGCACAATCAAAAACTTATAAAAATAACACAAAAATCCCAAAGTTCTTTAAACGAATTATGAACCACCTGAAGTAACGTCCTAGTGGAATTCTGTTAACCCATTCCCACACAGCAAAATTTTAGACCGGTCTAAATTGAAAGATGTTGCAGACGACAATTTCAAGTTGGTGGATTTTTTTTTTTTTTTTTTTGCTTTTTATGGTAGAAAACATTGTTGATAATGAAGAAATTGCTTGATACAAGCAATTACTTCATTTTCCACAATCTTTTCCAAAGCTCTTTAATTGGGGGCGTAAAAAGGAGGGCTTGAGTTGGAATGGGATAACCTATTTTGTTGTTCTTTACCTCGAAAAGTATTTTACGTCGACAGAAACACTTTTCAAAATATCCTTTGAAAGTTTTAGTTGTTTATTCGTTGACGCCATCATTTATTTAGACCGTAAGAAGAAATTTGGTCTCTGACATCGGACGTCGTTCATGTAAAGATTTTTTGTTGATTTGGAGACTTAAGCATCGTGACTACAGCCTAATCAAGCTGTAGTTACGACATTTAGGTCGCCAACTAAATATTTAATTTGATATTGTTAGATGTAACCGGCCAAATATTTTACAAAAATAATGAAGTAGATCATCCTGTCGAAGCTCAGGAGGCGGATCCAAGGACTCGTCAATTTGTAGGAATATATTTGCATACATATATATAGAAACAATACATTTCTCCTTTTATTTCATCGTGGTAATTTTTTGTCATTTTTTTCAAAGACATTTCATAATTGAGAAATCCTTAACTTCACAGTTTACGTTTTTAGGATGACGCCTCTTTTAACCCATTACTAGACGACACCATTTTAGACTGGTCAAAACTGACTGGAGTTACAGACGACAATTCAAAGTTAATGAAATCATAGACTTTGCCCACTTTCCGGGTAGAAAAAAATGTGCTGATGAAGAAATTGCATGTTGCAATCAATTTCTTCATTTTCCACAATGTTTCCCAATTGTTTTTCTTGTGGGGCGTCAAAAAGCGTCACTATATGGGACTGGATGTACTTGTATTCCAGGGGCGATAGAAAAGTCTGGGTTTAGGACAAGCACAGACCTCTTATAAAACTCAAATTGAGGTCTATTCAGATATAGCATTATAATCTCTTTGCAGTGACAATAGGATTTTTTTCTCAATTATTTGACAGAAGTTGATTCACAATACCTTAGCCTCTAACATTTTTCGCCTATAAAAATTAATTTGGAAACAATAGAAATATCAGGGAAGCATACTCTATGTTATAGCATGGTGATTAAATGGGTTGCTATTAATTTAAACGCGGTATAGAGAGTCTTAAAGATAATACCCGTCCTGGCAGTATACACCAACTGTCACCTCTTGACACCATCAATGAAACCCTTGTTATGATGATGGAATTTTGCGAATTTAACGGCGGCACCTTGTTACACGGGTACGTACCTCACAGGGACCACTCCTCGCAGTTATCCATGTAAATCTATTGGTCAGCGCTAAACAGTTGAAACTGTCTCTATATTTATAAGCAGTTACACTTGTTTCGCACTGATCCATCAAAATGACAAAGATTTCTGTTAGATAGGTCCAAAAGTTTTTGAGTGTTGACCAAAAAAGTGATCGGTGTAAGATATCAAGGGAAAACCAGTGGGATACGTGGAATTTCCTCAAACAGTTTTTGATGGATTCCGTAGGCGACCGTTAGTGTTACCAAGTCGGGAAAAAAAACGTAGTAGGATGTTACTATGTTAGAAGGGAAGTAGTGCTCAATTATGTTTATTATTATTTTTCAAAACCTGTTTCCCCCAAACAACTGTACATTTTGGAAATGACTTGATACGAGGATTTCGTGCAATTCGTAGAACGCGTAGAGACTCCTCTTAAATACGAAAACACCTACCATTAACGTGCCAGCGTAGATGCGGTCACAGTGTAAGTAACGCGGAGTCTTTTAATTATATAGTGAGTCATTTGCCTTCTATTTTGAGAACTCAGCATACCGGCTGTATACCGCGGGAGTGATAAGCTATATACAGTGACATACATCTGAAGATGTTTATTATCATTTTATATTAGCCTTTTCAATCCATTCCCATACGACAAAAATTTTGGACTAGTTACAGACGACAATTCAAAGCGCTTTGACATTGAAAACTAAGGCCCATATTTTTCATTTATTTCTTACAGTTGATAATTCTCAATGAATGTTGCTAATCTAATATTGTCCAAGTTTCTTGAGTAATATTTCATTTATTTGTGGAATGCCTTCGGAAAAGGATAACCATGGAAAAGTTAAAAAAAATAGTAATGATCTTGAAAGCTAGTTAGACTGCGGTCAAGTGAATTTGGTTTAACGTTACTTTCAGATGTACCAGACCACGGTCTTCTGCAAATTTTCACAAATGTAACATGTACAACTGCAACAATTAATTTGGGCCATTACATGTTTCGTTGATCAGCCAACGTAACAAGCAAATTACTTATCATATTTCCAACGATGAAAGACAACTGACGAGTGTAACAGTGACTTTTTTTTTTCGAACTTGTGAACGTGTTCAGGACTCTAGAAAGAAAACATCTTGTATTATCTAAAGCATTAAACAAACCAGGCTAGGCGAGAAGTTACACTTAAATAAGATTATACCTAAATGATTTAATTGTTAGTTTCTTCTATCAAAAACGAGCGATCTGATTGGTCGAAAAATTTAATTCATACCTCCATGAACAAAATTTTGAGTACGCAGCCATTTTGAATGCTTCCGCACAAAATAGTTCACTACAAAAAGGTATCAAAATTTGTTAAGTTGTTGCATTTTTCGCTCGATGCTATTAAATTATAAGAAATGAAGAGAATATTTTTTTGTTTTCATGGAGGTATGAACCGAACAACCTAATCACACAATGTATGAATCCGCTTCGCGTATTCATACAGTGTGATTAGGTTTTTCGGTTCATACCTCCATGAAAACAAAAAATATTCTCTTCATCTCTTAAATGAACATGTCACTCTACTTTTTTCATTTTCCATATTGTTTTATAAAGATTCTTTCCAAAGCATTTTACTTCAGGGGCGTTAAAAGGTGGGTTTGTGTAGGAATTGGATGACGTGTCTATTTTATATGAGCGATTAGAATTTACCCTTCAAACTCTGAGCATATCAAAGTTAAAAAAATGTGTGGTATAAACTCTTAGATGAACTCATGAGGACTATTGGACTATGAAAAGATAATTCAAAATGTTGAAGTAAAATCTTCCCTCCGGGGATGACAACAAAGTTTTAACAATCTATTGATTATTTGATCACCAAAGTAAACAAAAGCCTAGTTATTATCAGTATACAAAAGAAGGATATTAATGAAGTTCTCTGAAAACAGTATTTTTTTTATTTTTTTTTTTTTTATTTTTTTATTTTTTTTCCCCTATCGATTTTAACTCGTGTTTGTTTACATTAAGAGATTCAGAAGAATACACCCGATTCTTCACCAGAAATATTCGTTATTCTCTTACATTGCAAAGGTGCTGATGATTTAATTTTACGAACGACTGTTAATCTCCGTGACTAAGCCGGTTATTGGAACGACTAGTGAAAGTGAAAACGTCATCACTGACGTCATAAAATTATGACGTTAGTGATGACGTTTTCACTTTCACTACTTTAAATTGTGGTGGGCCAACGTTAGTATAGAGGGAATATGTGCGGTTGCTTTGATGCTGTTGATGGTGTTTTTTTTTTTTTTTGTTTGTTTTTTCTTTTTTTTTATTATTATTATTATTATCATTATTATCTAGACCCATTTTGTGAAAGAAAATCGCCAAAACTTTTTACGTTTTAAAAGGAACTCGATTTGAAGAACGGTTATAACTCTTTTTCTCTTCTTTTTTCATGAAAAATGAAGAAAACGAATTGCTATTTAGTGGGAACGATTTACACAGCCAATCAAAAATCGGTCTCTGTGTCGCGGGAACGAGATAGTCAGTCGTTCCCATGAGTAAATCATCCAATCAGGATGTTCTTGTGACAGGTTACAAATCTGAGATGTAATGCTAAAAGAGGTCTTCTTGGTAGTTTGAAAAATTTACTTTTCAGACTGGGAAATCTTCAAGAAAAACATTCTGGAAAACAATTTAGAAATTTTCTGCATTGACCACATTGTGTTCTATCCGCAAAAAAAGAGATGTTTTAAATTTTGTCAGCTGTATCTTCTTTGATTTTGGACTTGTAAAACTTTTTTTTTATCTGGTAATGGGTTAATGACCAATATTTCGTAGCCACCGTTCCCTTAGAATATAATATATGCAAATGATTACAGCGAAAAATTTTCAAAATGCGTTCGATAACTGATTTATCGTTGGTCTCACCGACTCAATTCCGATAGGAAGTTTGACTTATATACTAAGCAGCGTTATCGAAAAATCTAATGCCAGTCTCAAACCAATAAGAATTATTTAAACAAATGTCAGCCAAAGTCAGAGTTCAAATTTCGCTTCAGGCCTAAATGAATAAATTGTCCGGTCGATTGATTCTTAAATTGACATCTGCGATCCGTCAATTTTCAAAATTCCAGCATTGATGTACCTCGTGTATGTGCGGTTGTGTTTGTTGCTGTTTCTTTGTTTGTTTTAATTGTTTTTCCAAAGATACTGAGCAAAACATGAAAACTTGACACTCAGGATGTATTAGACCAAACTTTTGATATGACGTATAGAGCAAAGATTTTTTTGTGCCTTTAGAGCACATAGCACCAGGCTATTCGTTGAGGTATAGACATTTCTCAGCAGTTGGGTGAATACACGTCAAAGGCTAAGGGTACCAACAAAATTAGAGTCACGTGATGATCAAAAAGTACCATTTATGTTTTCAATATCGATAATGTCCAACTCTAGCATCTCTTAACATAGTGACTCCTCCTGGATCTTAGAATATTTGTGAACAATATATGAGGAAGACGTGTCCATTGTTCAAGAAGGGTATGTCCAAGATCCTCTTACATCTGAGATGGATTGACTCCCTGACGGACACGGCGGTCATGCTCGTCCGTGATATGCGAAAAAGGACTGAGGTCTGGGCTGCGTGAAGGCCGTTCTTAAACATCAATACCGGCATTTCTTAGAAATTTTGCGTTGGAAATGTTGCATGTGGCTTTGCATAAACGTCCTGAAACATAAGACAGGGGCAATTACTCTGCAAAAAGGTGAGCAGAAAGGATTGCAAAATCTGATCCCAGTACTGGTAAGCGATTAAGTTGTCTTGAACAATAACAACAAAAAGAGAAACTCTTTCCATGACGTTTACCAGGCCTGCGTACACACGCCATAAGCAAAAAGCAATGTAAACCACGATTTGTCCCTAGGGACAATCAAGTCCCATTGTCTTTTATCAAACCGTAGGTGTTGTGTGGCCAATGCCAACCGGTTGCAACTATGAAAAGGTATAAATATCGGTTCATTTTGTGGCCTTCGAGCTCGAATTCCAGCTTCTCGCAAACGGTACCTAACAGTTTGGACTGTAACCTTACCACATCGCTCTACTAGTTGACGTTACCGCCAATGGGTGGATAATCGTAAACCTAAATGGAATAGCAGCTTGTGGCTAGGAAATGATATAGTGGTAGTACCGATGTGAGAAATACAAGGAATCCATTGTTAGGTGCACCAGCCGCCGCGATATGACTGAAATACTGTTATATCGCGACGGCATTATACTCCATTCAATCAATCAATGATTTGAATGTCATGGCATTGTCACAATAGTGTCTTGGCAGATAATTCAGTTTGACTGGAGCTTGTTTTGTTTGTTTGTTTGAATGGGGTTTAACGCCGCTTTCAACAATCTTTCAGTAATATCGCGGCGGCTGGAGCACCTAACAATGAAATCCTGGTATTTCTCACACCAGTACTACCATTTAATCCTTTCCTAGCCTCAAGTTTCTATCTCACATTGGTCTACGATTATCGACCCATTGGTGAGAGACAAATAGTCGGAAAGGATGAGTTTCGCCGTCGGGGATCGAACCCTGGACCTCTAGATTGATAGTCCGACGCGCCACCAACTGCGCTATGACGGCGGCTGATTTGAGCTTGTAGGCTTAGTTTAGGCAATTTTGTATAAAATGACAGCAAGGTTTATGGTATGCACGTGCAATAGCTGCTATCTGTTGTTCACATTCTACACGGTGAAAAGGGCACTTACTTTTATAATTTTTAAGATTTTGCGCATTCACATAGTTCCTAGCTATGTCATAGATAAAAATGGTTTTAGCAGTATTTTTAGGAAAAACCGATATTTCATATCGATCAACCGGAAACAAGTTCTCACGCATTTCCGCTCATTTCCACGCATGCTCATAAACTGAAGTGAAAATCTATGTGATCGCCTCCATCTTGTTTCATCGCTGATGAAGAAAATAACTTACTTGTTGAATGCCAGCAGCCTCCTTTTAGTCATGAATATCAAGGAAAATGGTTTAAAACTTTGAATTAATATATCCATGGTAAATTGGCTAAGGAATTGTCAAAATGAGAGAAATAATTTCCTCGCGTTTCAAGATAGAATCTTGGCCAGTGGTTAGAGGAGTTAGCGAATACTTGTAAACTGTCTGCTGGTGTTTTGACCTGGCAGGGCTGGGCAAATTTACACCCCGTATACACAGCATATGTAACACGTTACAACCCTGTTATAAACGCGATTCAAGCGCCTATGAAACCCATCGAATAAAACACCTTTTACCTCTCGAATTCGACTAAATCTTTGAAACGGACATGTAGTACTTCAATTGTGATAATAATATGCTCAACGAAAAAAGAATTGAATGTTAACTTTGATTTCTTTACCTTTTATCATTTAACCTTTTACCACACAGCCACAAATTTTCACGCACTTACGAAAACGTTGCGATTAATTTAAAAAAACGATTTCGGTAAACAGTAAGGGGTCATGATTGATTGATTGAATGAATAGGGTTTAACGCAACTTTTAATAGTATTTCAGTTATATCGGGGCGGCTGGAGCTCCTAACCATGGATTTCTGTTAGTTCACACACCAGTACTACCCTGACTACATCCTTATCAAGCCTCTAGCTGCTCCTCCTACTTAGATGTACGATTTACTCACTCATATTGATGAAACATGCTCGCATTATTGAGCGCGGTTACTGATAAACCAGCAAAAACGCTCTCAGGACTTTTAGTCCTTTGATTAAAGGAGGACACAATTATCGGAAAATTCAAAAGTATTACCATTGCATTTTTGTTGTGAACTGAAATACCCGATTTGTCCCTTTTTGAGCGACATATCCCATTATATTATACATACTACAGGGAGACACGTCGTATTTATTTGAACTCGTGACAAGAATATTTTAATCCTTTACAGAATTGTAATTAATTTACCCGATCCTGAGGTAATTTCTAGACAAAAACATATTGACAAGAAAGAAATTGCTTTGAATAAACAATTTCCCTGCTTACCCAAACCTTTTCCAATAGCTTACATCTATCAGCACAATTATATGCAATTTATTCTATACCACCCCTTTAAGTCTAAGTCAGCCTTATAGTCTGTATTGTAGTGAAAGGATTGTATAGACGAAGGTCACGGACGCGAATCCTACGATGTTAGATAATACTGATCTATCTGACGTCTCTAAAAATAACAATATGAAAATTATTTAGTTTGGTATTTAGAGAATTAGTCCCGTGTTATTAATCTAAAAATGGATCGAGTCAACAATAATGAGAAAACGTATTTACTGGAATCAACTCATGAGGATAGAAAAAGGTAAGAAGAATTTCTATTACTTATAGCTTAATCATTAGTTTCGTCCATCAAAAACGAGCGTTCTGGTTGGTCGAAAAAAATATTCATACCTCGATGAACGAATTTTGTATCTATTAATCTATTTTGTATGATTCCGCAAGAATAATTTCGGTGAAAAATATATCACAATTTGTAAAATATATGGGTTTTTTTTTTTTGTTTGTTTGTTTGTTTTTCGCTTTATGTCATCAGATTAAAAGGAATGAAGGGAATAATTTTTGTTTTCAAGGAGGTATGAAGCGAAAAAACTAATCACAATCATATATGAATCCACAGTCTGATTAGGTTTTTTTTTTTTTTTTTTTTTTTCATACCTCCGTGAAAACAAAAATTATTCTCTAAAAAAGGGGGGAATTACGAATTTTCTACGCAGTGAGCTGAAATCAAAGATCACAAGGAGATCGGAAGCATTTGCTTAGTCTTGAATCGGCGGGTATCTTTTTTGTATTTTTCAAAAATATTTTCTACCCTACTGATTGTTTATTTTTTTCAAATTAAACCTACTTTATATTTCCGTCTGCAAAACCTTTGAATTTGGACAGATTTAAAATTTTGCAATAAAGGAAAGGGTTAACTCTCGTACACCACCTTATTAAGAAATTAAACATAGCCATGACAGGTCAAATTTGCAACTTTAATGCTTTCCGGTTTCCAGTAGATTATCCCTCGATAATTTCACCGAAAACACTTAAATTACAATCAAATTATAGAAATGATAAACCCACTGTTTTGTTTGATTTATCCCTGCTTTCAGTCACTGCACGCTTCTGAAAGTTGTCTTGGCGGGACAAAAGACACTGGTGACGTCATCCGGTTGTCATGTAATTTACATGCGAAATGACGTGCTTTTACAACCCCCCCCCCTCCCAAGTAATATTTTGTCATTTTTTAAATAGAATAATTACTATAGCTAGGTCTTCGTCTTCGTCCGCAAAGTTTGACATTTAAGAGATGAAAAGAATAGCTTTTGTTTTCATGCAGGTATGAACCGAAAAACCTAATCACACAATGTATGAATCCGCTTCGCCATGAAAGCAAAAAATATTCCCTTCATCTCTTATAATTTAATAGCATCGAGCGAAAAAAAAAAAAACCTTTACAAATTTTGATACCTTTTTGTATGGGACTATTTTTTGCGAAAGCATACGAAATTGCTGCGTGCTCAAAATTGTGTTCATGGAGTTATGAATAATTTTTTTCGACCAATCAGAACGCTTCACCAAAAACACTGAAATTACAATCAAATTATCGAAATGATAAACCCACAGTTTTGTTAGATTTATCCCTGCTTTCAGTCACTGCACGCTTCTGAAAGGTGTCTTGGCGGGACAAAAGACACTGGTGACGTCATCCGGTTGCCATGTTATTTACATGCGAAATGACGCGCTTTTAGAAAATTTCCCCTCAAAGTATCATATTTTGTCATTTCTAGCTAGAAAAGCGTCAGATTTCATAGCTTTAGTTAACAGACACAATTTTGAGATCGTCTCAAAGTTTAACGAATGCAAATTGCCACTGGAGGCTTTACCAGTTAGTCCACCAAAGGTCTACGCCATTAAAGTAGTTCTTATGTTTTTCAGGAATATTACAAACTCTGTTCAAGTCCTAGGTATTTTTTAGCTCACTTAAGCACATCGTGTTAAAAATGATCAGAGTCTTCAAAGAAGTTGTAGATGATAATTTCAAATTGTCGAAAATTATAAAATATTAATCTCTCTATGAAGAAAACAATGTGGAAAATTAAGAAAATTTCTTCATTTTCCATTTTTTTTCACAACTATTTTCTTGATGAGCGTAAAAAGGAAGGATTGTGTGGGAATGGGTTAACTCCTTGGCTACTTTAACCTAGTTTCTGTATCATAATGACGTTTGATAACGTTTGACAAACAAGATTACTGAACAAAACAATGCTTTTCTATCTTACAGTACTTTTCAGTACTTTGACTTCGTTATAGAATAATTGCTATAGCCAGGCCTTCGTCTGCGAAAGTTTGACATTTTGTAATATATCTGGAATGAACACTGAACACATTCCTTTGAACTTCGGAAAATAGGTTCACCATCAAAAGGTAAAATCTATACCAACAAGGGGGGTAACTCTAAATACGTTTTTAGAAGAAATAAAGCCCTTTCTTCGATTTCGACGAGTTTTGACGCCTCTCAAAAAAAATTAGGAGAACATTGTGTAAAATGAAGAAATTGCTTGAAACAAGCAATTTCTTCATTTTACACAATGTTTTCTACCCAGAAAGATGAAAAAAAAAAATCAGAATTCCATAAACTTTTAAGTGTTGTCTATAACTCTTTTCAATTCAAACCAGTGTAAAATTTTGCCGTCTGGCAATGGGTTAAAAGATTTGCCAACATTCAAGCACTTGAATACGCGAGCGTTTGCTACAGCTTACGAAGATATTGTTCATATTTTTTTATAGCTTACCCAAACCAGCGACAAGAATACGTAAAGTGCTAGTCCTGATCAGCTGTTTTATGATGCAGTTTATATGTTGTGGTGTTGGTATGGGACTCAGCGTTATGTATGTTGAAATACAGAGAGTTTTTAACGCGCCCAGGAGAGAGGCGGCGCTGGTACAGAGTATATTCATGGGCATCATGACTGCAGCAGGTAAAGACGACCATAAGAACATTATGACCGTAACAAGTCAATGTGCCAATATGGGGATCATGACTACAGCATGTAAAAAGGCCAATAAAAGCATTATGACCGTAACAGGTCTAGGGGCCGTTATTGGCATCATGAAAAAAGCAGGTAAAGGGGTCGATATGGACATTATGAACACAGCCGGTAAAGGGGCCAATATTGGCTCTATGACTGCAAGGGATAAACAGGAACATTGGCAACCTGACCGTAGCAGTAAAAGGGGTCGATATGGACATCAAGAACACAGTAGGTAAAGGGCTCAATATGGTATTCATTACCGCAACAGGTAAAAGGCCCAATAAAGGCACTATGACTGCAACAGATAAAGAGGCACATTGGCATTTGGACTGCAACAGGTAAAGCGGCCGATTTGGGCATTATTAACACAGTAGGCAAATGGCTCAATATGGTCTTCAAGACTGCAACAGGTAAGGGGGCACTATGGGCATCATAACCGTAACAGGTAATAGATCAAATATTGGTCTATGACTGCAAGAGATAAAGAGCCACATTGGCATCATGATCGTAACAGGTGAAGGGGCCAGTATGGGTGTCCTGACCGCAACATAATGAATACAACATGTAAAGGGGCTGATATGGGCATCATGAACACAGCACGTAAAGGGGCCAATAAGAGCATTATGACCGTAACAGGTCAAGGGGCCTTATTTGCATTATGAATACAGCATGTAAAGGGGTCGATATGGGCCCCATGAGCACAACATGTAAAGAGGCTAATAAGAACATTAAGACTGTAACAGGTCATGGGGTCGATATTGGCATCATGACTACAGCAGGCAAAGATGCCAATAAGAGTATTATGAAATACCAAACAGGTGGTTTAGATTAAGATCAGATATGTGCAGGCTGATCTTAGCCTATACCTCGTGCCAAGGAAGGCAGGAATATTCTAGGTTCAACATGGCAAGTGTTAAACGGTTTTTTTTTTTCAAACTGTATGTCACATGTATCGAAAAGGTAGGTTGGCGACCTAAACGGCGGTACTACAGCTTCTATAACTAGTATTTACGACGTTTAAGTCGTGACAGCAACAAAACTGCCTCACATGAATATCAACCACTTTCGGAGTTTTAAATTCACCTCAGGTCTTTATGTATAATTTGATTAGTTTTTTGTTTGTTTGTTTGTTTGTTTATTTGTTCTTTTTGGGGGGTGTTTTTTTTTTTTTTTTTTTCTTGGAGACTAATATCGGAAAGGATATTCGCGGCCGGGGATCGAATCCGGGACCCGATGAAAAGGGGTCCTACGCGATACCACTGAGCTAATGCCGCTGCTCCCTTTCGAGATAAGACGTATCATCAGATGAACTATAATATTGCATCCATTCTCGATTTACTACGTCTCGGTAAATATCGACGCAAGAAAATTGTGGTAAGAGATGATGGGAATTTTTTTGTTTTGTTTTGTTTTCATGACAATATAAACATTCACATTGTATGAAAACGCGAAGCGGTTTTATACATAAATGTGATTAGGTTTTTCGGTTCATATCTCCATGAAAACAAAAACATCTCTTCATTTCTTATAATTTGATAGCAAAAACTCTACAAATTGTGATACCTTTTTTATGGGACTATTTTGTGCAGAAGCATAAAAATCGCTGCGTGCTAAAATTTTGTTCAAAGAGTTATGATTTTTCTTTTTCGACCAATCAGAACGCCCGTTTTCGATAGAAGAACCTAAAAAATAAATTATTTCAAAATAAACTGAATAGGGTAAAATTTATATTATTCCGTACGTCCAGAGACTGGCATAAACACCTTGACATCAACTTAACACATTACCACACAACAGAATATTAGGCTGGTCGAATTTAAAAGAAGTTGCAGACGGTGATAAAAAGTAAATTGAGGGGGGGGGGGGTCAAATCTATGTCTTTGGGGATAGAAAACATCGTAGAAAATGAAAAAATGCTCATTATAAGCAACTTCTTCATGTACCACGCTGTTTCCGAATTCTTTTATTTGGTTCATAAAATTGAACCACTGTGTGGGAAGAGGGTAATACCGCTTAGATATCTAACGATGAAGTTTGGCGCTGTGCTTATCTAGCCCTATTCCCACCAATCGTCTCGAAAAAATGAAAAAATATAATTTAAAATCCCACATTCTTTCAGTAACTGAGGATAATTGACCAATCGCAGCTGTCAATCAAAGAAACAAACGACCATTCAAATTATTTGTTTAAACCGGGAGAGAAGTTTGAACTCCGATATTGGCCGTAATTTCGTTGAAGCTGTAGTTTATGGCCCAACAAAACATTTTTTATATTTCAGTTACATGCTTTTGGTCATAAATTTTGCAATATAGCGCTGTTTAATATCGAAGCGGTACTTTTTATTGGAGTCAGTTGGAGGGGCTAACTCTGTAAGTGGGCGGGGCCAGCGATTAGTTGATTGGGAAATGTTTTTTCAAATCTAGTTAGCCAACCAGAGACTGGCGCGCCTGTCCTAAGCGTGAGATACAAATATTGGAGAGCAGGGCAGATAGGACAATGTCAAAATAGTCAAGGGACACTAATCCGCTTTGCATATTGTTTTAGCTGGACAGCGTTTGTTTACCATACATTAGTGAAAATCATGATAGAATTAGAACAATTTCTGTCCGTTAGTTTTTCAGACAATCTTGCTCTATTAAGACACCACTTCCATTACGCGACGAGCACGAACATTCTTTTCTTTCCCCCCCCCCCCACTCACCCCAATAAAGATCTTCATAACTTGACGCTGTTGCTAACAAAATGATCAAAACCTAATCCTATGTTGGTGTATCTCATCAAAGTCGTCTCAATTATACGCTACCATTTTAATAAGTTTTAAAAACAAAAAATTAAGAGCGAATCCACCAATTATTCATCTATGCAGTTATATTTTACAAAAAAGTATATTAAGCGACCAGTCCCTTATCCGGTTCCTGAACGATCCCTGGCTTTTACTTCCCTGGAATATTATACTTTAGAAAACATTGTGTAAAAAGAATAAATTGCTTGTAAGAAGCAATTTATTCTTTTTCCATATTATTTTCTATCATACAGGATAACTTCTTTTTGAATTCGACCTACTTAAAAATGTCGTCTGCTATCCGGAAAAGGTTAAAAAAGAAAAACATTACAGACGTCCCTTGAGTCTTCACTTAATGCAGGTGTAAATGTATAAAATTCAACCACTTTCCTGAGGTACAAGTCTCAACTCTAACAAGAGAGAGGGCCGCTTTCATAGCGCAGTTGGTAGCTCAACAGACTCCCAATCTTCTATCATTGGGTGTCTTGGGTTCGATCTCCGGCGACGGAACATATCCTTTCCAACATTTGTCTCTCACCAGTGGGTGGATAATCGTAAACCTAAGTCGGAGAGCAGGTTGAGGCTAAGAAAGAACGTAGTGGTAGTACTGGTGCGAGAGTACTACCATTGTTACCTAACCTAACTCCATTGTTAGGTACTCCACACTCGCGATATGACAGAAATACTTTTAAAGTTGCCTTAAACCCCATTCAATTAACCAATGAATCGTCAGAATTACTCTACAGGATATAATATTGGTGGACATGAAATACCAAAAGTGCCATAACATGTCATCCATAAACAGATAAATCCGGGCTTTGCTGTATTCTTGTCTAATTTAGACGACGAGTCTAACAGATCGGTATTTAATGAGTGAATTTGTAATTTTATTTTATTCCCAGCTTGGGATTTCCCGCTATAATAAATTTTGATATCATCACTAATAATTATATCAACTTTCGGTCCGAAAATTGGGAGTTACATGTACTTTCATTCAAGAGGGCGGGGTTGCACCTTGTTAATATTCAAAGCAAAGATTGTCGACTTTACATCTAAATTAGAGCTTTTGACTAAATCCTTATTATAAAAAATAATCGTATAAGGTTTTTAAAACATGAGCTACATATTTTACAAATTTTCCTGGCGAACGAGGTGTGAGGGAAAGCGGAAAATTTACGGCGACCTAACATTCAACTTCTAAGGCTACAAATCGATTCAAAAACAGTAAAATGAGAAGAAATTTACGTTAACAACTACAAGAGCAAAATAACAGTTTTGGTGACAACTGGTTTCTTTTAATAACGAAACTGAATGCCTTTGATATCACTGATTGGCAAAAATAATTTCATAATTTTCCGTAACGTCCAAAATGATACCAGGCCTTGAATACTGATGATATTGCAGTTAAAGTGACAACATTCAAACCTAACCCGCATGAACTTGTTTTGTACGCTCAAGTCAGAAGACTGGGTAATCACAGACTACCTATCCAATGATTCTGTTCAAGTCAAAGTCTAGAATGGTCGATCGATGTTCGAAATATCCCGGTGCCTTTAGATCGACGATAAGGTTGTCGCCCTTAAATACAGTATATGTTTCGTCCAAATTCTTTTCGTGCCTGACACTACAAATCTCTATGGATCTGAAAAGACGGATTTCCCTTAAAAAATCCTTTAAACCCTCGCCCGCATGGAAAGGAAATTTAAGATGGCGAACATAAATTATTGAAAACAAAATTCGTTGGTATTATTGCACGGTTCCCAGGGGCCGATAATGACGAATATGATATAACTAAATATGAAACGACTGAAAACTAAAACTGTTTCGAAAATAAAAAAAGAATAATCAGCTAGTTATTCTTATATAAAAAAATCTGTCACTCGAATACGTGGTTATGCATTATAAAATCCTTCCTTCGGACTCGTTTTTCAATGCCTAACAACGCATTCTCGTGAGAGATTTTTCATATAGAAAATATATACCAGTTGATTATCTTCTCTATTGATAATTAGGCCTTATTTTTTAAGTAAATTTATAAAATTCTTAATTTACATTTATTCAATCGACTCTTTGCAAATGACATTATTACACCCATACGCGAAGTCATTTTCGTGGCAACGAAAACGTGTTGCTATTGGAATAAGCCCATTCGAATAATTATCAGCATCTTTTGAGCACTTGAAATGCCCCAGTTTTAGCTCAAATATATTCTTTTCTTTTGATATCTCTTTCAAGTTTTATGTCGGGCCACGCCAGGTCAAGAAATAGGTCACTGGGTGGAATTTTAGAAATACCTTGTATGCACTTAAGAAGGCACATTTTTGCCTCAAATGTCTTGATATTTGTGTTTATTATAATATTGCAGTGAGGGTCGAAATGGGTCAGGTGTGGTCAAGAGATGTGTGTCTAGGTCAAATCTTGGACTTAACAATTTTAGCTAGCAAATATTCAGCTTTGATAGCTTAAGTTTATGGACAAAAGCAAGGTTTTCTCGGAGTTCAGTGAGTGTAAACTGTCACTGGAGGCCTAACTACTAAATCCATTGACATTCACTGGAGGCCTAACCACTAAATCCTTTGAATGTCTACGCCATAAAAAGTAGTTCTTTTGTATTTCAGGAATATAGTTTACTTAATGCGAATTGTAGAGAACTCCTTCAAAAGCATGCATTTTAACACATTCGCACCCAATCCCGCTCTTTAGGCATTGTAAGAAATTATATATCTCCTTTTGGGGAAAATTGGATTTTATTTTATTTACTTTGTTACCATTTGCTCAGGTGAGGGCTTCACTGCTAATGGCCTTATTGGTTTGAGATTAAGTTGGTGAGACTCCTGTATATACGCTTTTTAGCTAGTAGAGCGTCAGCTTTGATAGCTTAAGTTAACAGACCAAATTTTGAGGTCTTCTCAGAGTTCAATTAGTGCAATCTGCCACTGGAGGCTGAACCACTAAATCTATTGAATGCCAACGACATAAAAAGTAGTTCTGCTTTTTATGGTCTCGTGAATTAACTTCATTCAAATTGTGGACGACTCCTTCAAAAGCATGCTTTTCAACCCAACCCCACTCAATCGCGCTTTTGAAGCATTTCACGATAAAGGCTTTTGAAAACATTGTGAACAATGAAGAAAATGCTTGTAACAATGTCACACTGTTATCAACCCTACAGAACAAATAGTTTTTTTTTTAAAATCCACTAATCTTGACAAAGAAGTTTACTCAATAAAACCATGTTTTGCTAGCTTACAGTACTTTCAGTACTTTGATTTATCTACGTGGTAGTACAAATATTCTTTAAAAAATTACATTATGTTGAATCAAGACTAGTAAAACCATTTTAAGACGCCTTCTGAGAAAATCCTAATGGGGTTCAAGTCTCAAACATTTCAAATCATTGTTAATCTTGTAATAACCAGCACAAACAGATAAAATCTTGTATCTCATGAGCTCGAACTTCTGTTTGAATAGAGGTTTGACACGATGAAGAAGGAGATCGACAGAACAATATTTTGATTCAGATCAATGTTGTGAACAGACGGATGGACAGACGGACAGACAGTGGACATACAATGACCGATAACAATTGTTCTTTTAACCCATTCCTGAACATATTGACGCCTCCAAGAAAAATAGCTTTTGAAAAAACTGTTGAAAATGAAGAAATTGCTTGTAACGAGCAATTTCTTCATTATCAACAGTGTACTCTACTCAGAAAGACAAAAACTTTCAAATTTCATCAACTAGAAGATATCGTCTGCAGCTTCTTTGAATTCGGACTAGTCGAAATTTTTGTGGAGTGGGAATGGGTTAGAATAAATACACCAATTACGCTCTGTTCATACATTGTGTTTATGTATTTGAAGTACAATAGTTGTCTGGTTATTTGTAAGTGGTACAGCGACCAGTTGCTTCAATGGATATTTTTTGCTTTGCAGGTTTGGTGTACACTCCGTTCATTAAGAAGTTTGGCCCTGGTGTTTGTGCTATGGTGGGCACCACAGTGGGATGTATCGGGTTGTTTGTTAGTGGTCTAGCAACAAGTGTATTCATGGTGATTTTGTTCACAGGAGTGTTTGCGGGTTAGTTTATAATGTTGCAAATTTTCAAAAAATGCTTTCTAATTTTGATGTATAAGACAAACATAAAGCAACATAATGCTCATGATTTTCCCTTTGAAGCTCGGGAATATGTTGTTTTTACTCAGTTTTTTCTTATTACTATAATTATTGTCGTTATCATTATAATTGTTCTCTTCTTTTTTTGTACGGAGGTTGCTCGTAAGTTTTTGATTAGTATCTTCCGGATCGCTGACCCGCCAAAAGAGCTACTACAGGAAGTACAACTTAGATTTAAACGGCGTTAATTAGCAAAATTCCGGTAACATGTAATAAAACAAGTAAAACAGATAGATTGATGCCTATACGTTGTAAGATATAGAATAAGCTATAGTCCCTACGTTTGAATCGAAAAACAATGCTTCAATGTCGAGAAAATATTGGAGTTTAAAGTTCACATCCGGTCCAAATAAATGGTTTTATTGATCTATTTTTTTTTTTTTTTTTTTTAATTTTTCATTTACATCCGCGTTTTTTCCTTTCAGGTTTGTTCATGTCAATTCTTTATCTTGGCCCGTTTATTACTGCAAGTCTATTATTTCAAGAGAAAGCCGGCGTCCCTCTTGTGTTCTTGACCACGGGTTCAAGTGTTGGACAATTTATTTTCGCTCCCTTGTATGAAGTTTTCATATCCACATACGGCTGGAGAGGTGCCTTTTTTCTGGTAGCCGGAGTTTCTCTTCAGTGCGTTCCGGCCGGTCTTCTAGTCTATACGTCACGTGATTACATGGCCTCCCCTTCAAAAGGTGGTGAAGCAAAGAAGACACAATGTAGCGTTGGTTTCAGCCTTTTAACAGATTCTGTGGTTATATATATACTATCAATTTGTTTCATGCTAGCTTTAACGGGTATGAACAAGGTTATTTTGTCATTTTTTAATTTATGTCGATACCTTTTATGACTTACACAATTCGAATTTCTCTATAGTTTACTTTATTAAAGCCTTGGGACTTTTATATAAACGGCAATTTTGAAAAAAAAATAAATAAATAAATAAAACTTGACGAAATCGATTTGTCATGTTATACGTCCGAAGTAGTTTTAGTTTGAAAGATATCAAAAAGAAAAGTTCATATGTGTATATCTTGTGGATATTTTGTAAGACATTTCGATTGATATATTATGTACATGTGTATTTTACAGGAAACACCGAAGGATGGTTTTTGGTGGATTTAATGATAGGTCGAGGCTACGAACGTCAGACAGGTTCCTTTTTTATGTCTATGGTTGGTTTACTAAACTTCTTTGGGCGGGCGACTGGCGTGGTGCTTCGGCTAAAAGTAAAGTATGCTTCAAACAGTCTCCTTCTGATGAACTGTTATTTATGACACACTAATTGAGCAATCGTGGCTGTCAATCAAATAATCAGTCGACCAACGAAAAGTTTTATTGAAACTGGGAGTTCAGTTTCATCTCCAACATTGGCGGCCATTTTGATTAATACTTTTTGTTGGCTGGGCGATTTAAACATTGTAAGCTCATCTTATTCAAGCAGTAGTTACGACGATTAGGTCACCAACCAACCTTTCTACTTATTTGTTACATGCTACGGGCCAGAAATTTTGCAAAAAAACGCCGTTAAAAATCGAAGCGAAACTTCCAATTGGAGTCAGTTTGCAGGGCCATCGATTGGTCAATTGGCGGATCGCTTGCCCCGCCCACTGACCTCCGTCATGACAGTTTGACCGAGTTAGATTTGACATTAGTTTGTGAAACATGTAGCCAAGGACATAAAGCAACGTCGTAACGAAGGCTTGGATAAGCTTTTATTACGGCGTCTAACTCAGCCTTCTCATCCGGTCTAAATATATGATTGGTGCGTCATCTTTTTAATTATTTGTTGTTATTTTTTATTATTATTATTATTATTTAATTCTGTAAGAGCTGCGATTTGTCGATTTCTGTGTATTTGCACACCAAAAAAAAAAATAATAATAAATAAATAAAATTCGGGTATAAAGTGTTTAACACTGTATTGATGCGTCTAGAGTTGATTTATTCGATACTGTTTCGATTAATCCCATGTCAGAATGCTAAATAATACATATATAAAGATTTTAGCTAAGAGTACTTAACGACCCTAAATACTTGGTGAGTGGGAGTCATATTTAGGACTTATTTCAATTTAAGAAAGTGCGTTCTATCTAAACCAAAGAGACTTCAATATATATACAGATCTTCTGTACTATTTTTACTATTATAGTCCTGACCTTTGCAAACTAATTTACGCTATTTGTGTGTGGAATCTAAGTTGAAATCTTTTATTCATTGCTTATATGTAAGAGAAATTGTAAAAATACTATTAATATAAACATAAATACGAGTATGTGAGTGGGATGGTCCTTGTCTAAAATGCTGGCCAGATGGCGGACCGCTGGTCACAACAACCGGTTTTACAATATGGTTGAGAGTACCCCTTACCAGAAGGCAAAATTTTGGACTGGTCCAAATTGAAAGGAGTTGCAGACGACAATTTAAAGTATATGAAATTTTAGATTTTTTCAGCCTTTTTTGTAGCAAACATGTAAAATGAAGAAATTGCCTGTCACAAGCAATTTCTTCATTTTACACAGTATTTTCCCGATTGTTTTTCTTGAGGGGCGCCCTAAACCGTCATTGTTTGGGACAGCAGCGATTCCTGTATTGCTGTAATTGTATCCAATGAAAATCAAACTGTCAAATACATTTCAGGATTCCTACTATCTACCACTGGATATACTGTATGCCGATCCTCGCCTTGGGTCATTACCTAGTGTTGACCTTTACTGAATATGTCCCCTTACTGTGCTCATGTCTTCTGTATGGCTATATATTCGGGGTGACAGTGGCACAGACACCGGCAGTCATGTTTGAGGCGGCAGGTCTGGAAAAATATCCGAATGGAATGAGCTTTGTGAACATATGCTATGGAACGGGGAATTTCGTAGGCGGATTTATAGGGGGTAAACAATAGTGTACTCAAATTGCTACTGCGTGCTTAATACTGATCATGATAATACTGAATGTAATTACAATATTTCATGAATTTTACTTAATGTAATTTCAATATGTTATAAATTATACTGAATGTAATAATACTATTTCATAAATAATACTTAATGTAATGATAATTTATCAACAATACTGAATGTAAAAATAAAATTTTATAAATTATACTGATGAGATAATGATATTTTATATATAATACTGAATGATATAATAATGTATTATTCGTCCGAAAATGGAGATATATCCCCCTTAATAGTTAGGATTACCCTTTGATAATATAATTTCTAGAAGGGCGACTGCCATAGTTTCTCAATAACATTCCGATTTTCACCAAAACTTCAATGATATATATGGCTACAACGATCCGTTATTCTACCTATCAGTTGCCGCTAGTATCTATATCTTTATAATTGCTATAAGTATCCTTCTTTTACAGGAATTTTCAATGATATATATGGCTACGATTGTTATTCTACCTTTGTTGATGCTAGTATATATGTGTGTGTAGCTAACTTAGTTCTCTTTCTTTTACAGGTAGGATAAATGATACATTAGGTAACTACGACCCGTTATTCTATCTGCCGGTTAGTGGATAATATGAATATGAGTATAGCTGCTAAATTTGTCCTTTTTACAGGAATCATCAATTATACATACGTCAACTACGATCCGTTATTCTACCTGTCAGTTGCTGCTAGTATTAATATGTGTAAAAATTCTATAGTTGTCTGTTATAAAGGAATCATCAATGATTCATGCGTCAACTACAAACCGTTATTCTACCTGTCAGTTAATTCTAGTATTTATATGTGTATGAATTCTATAGTTGTCTTTCTTTTACAGGAATCATCAATGATACATACGGCAACTACGATACGTTATTCTAACTGTCAGTTGCTGCTAGTATTTATATGTGTATAAATTCTATAGTTGTCTTTCTTTTATTGGAATCATCAATGATACATACGGCAACTACAATCCGCTATTCTACCTGTCAGTTGCTGCTAGTTTTTATATGTGTATAGCTGCTATGGTTGCCTTTCTTTTACAGGAATCATCAATGATACATACGGTAACTACGATCCGTTATTCTACCTGTCAGTTGCTGCTAGTATTTATATGTGTATAGCTGCACTTATGGTCATTTTTATAATGAAGCGTAGGTCAAAACGGACAATAAATAACAGCGCTGTGTCCACTGACGGTTATCAGCGATTAAAAGAGGGTTCATTTTAACTCGATTTCAACAATTGTGTGATGGTTTAACCGGCTTGTGCGAACCTTTGACTCCGTCACCATGAGATTGAAGGAGTCAAAGCAACAGAAAGTGCTAATCAATACTTTTTCTTCTTCTCTCTTTTTCTCTCTCTTCTCCACCTCTCTTAATCTATCTATGTATCTATCTATGTATCTCTCTCTATCTCTCTATCTCTCTCTCTTTATCTATCTATATCTTTCTCTCTCCTCATAAAATTTCTCTCAATGGCCAAAACAGGATATTTACGGATTTTTCAGGGTAAAAAAATCTGGTCTACGAGTCAAACATAATCCCTGTTATTTATTCGTTGTTGTTTTATTTATTTTTTTTTCCGACTCTTTTTTACAGACAAAAATATTTTCTATGAAGCTGTTAATGTTGAATAATGTTTAAATATATTTCCTCTGGTTAAGTCTTCGTTTAATCATTTTGAAGCTTGAAATTGACCAGTCGAGCCTGTCAATCAAATAACCAATCGACCAGTGAAATCATTCATTGAGACAAGAAATAAGTTTTGATCTCCAACATTGGTCGCCATTTTTGTTAACCTTCTTTTGTTGATTGGCCACCTTATCGTCGACACTACAGCTTATTCAAGCTGTAGTTACGACGTTTAGGTCGCCAACCAACTATACTACTTTTTTGTTACTTGCTACTGACCATTAGTTGTTCTAAATAACGCTGTTTATAATCGCAGCGGGACTTCCTGTCGGAGTCAATGGGTTGGGCCAACGGCTGGTCAATTATTCTTATCATAGCCCCCACTCTCTTACACTCCGGTTTGTTTCCATGAATCTATGTAATGGGCCTAGTAAATAGTCCAGCTGATGGTACCTTATAAGGATATTCGGTAAATAAAACATGTATTTCACCCATTAAAGAGACACAAATGAAGTTTGACAATGATCATACCCCGGAGGACTGTTGGTCGAATCAGGACGTAAAATCAGGACTTCGCGATTGGCAACACAGATCATTCGTATAGCCAACGGGAATTGCTCAGTTCAAGACTTAGACTATTTTAAACATACGAATATGCGCAAGGCCAATCAAACATTTAGACCATTTAGACCATTTTATTTAGTGAACTTTAAACTCTGTCAATGATCGACATTTATGTCAAAGCTTTTCTCTTGATGGTGGGGGGCGGGGGTATCTTAATCGTCTTAGCTATAGCTTAGATAAGCTGTAGTTAAAACGCTGAAATGGACAACCAACCATTTTATACTTATGTTTCATTCTATATACCATACTATTATAATTTAATTGTTACTTTCGTCTATCAAAAAACGGGCGCATGATTGGTTGAAAAAAAATATTCATAACACTATGAACAAAATTTCAAGCACGCAGCTATTTTATATGCTTCCGCACAAATTAGTCCCATACAGAAAAAGTATAAAAAATTCTTGTTCTTTTTGCCTTTTTCGCTCGATGCTATTGAATTATAAGAAATGAAGAGAATATGTTTTGTTTTCATGGAGGTATGAGCCGAAAAACCTAAGTGTGATTAGTTTTTTCGGTTCATACCTCCATAAATACAAAAATATTCTCTTCATCTCTTAATTGAAGAATATCGCCGTCTTATATCTAAACCGAAGTTACTGTTGGAGTTCAGTGGGCGGAGCCAGCGATTCGTCAATTGACCAATCGCTGGTCCCTCCCATTGATTCCCTACGCACCGCCCAGTAACTCCGCTTCGATTTTAATGGCTTTGTCTTGCAAAATTTATGGCCAGTAGCATGTTACAAATAAGTAAAATGGTTGGTTGGCTACCAAAAGGTCGTAACTAAAGATTATTCAAGTTTTAGTTAGGTCGCCAAACAGACAAAAAAGGTTAACAAAAATGGCGGCCAAAGTCCGAGTTAAACGCTAAGGTCCAGGCTGCATAAATTCTTTTGATTGGTCGGTTTATTTCTTTTTGAAAACTTCGATTGGTCAATTGAAGCAACGTCACGGTTAAAGAAAATAAAATAAATTTCTGCCTGTGACTCTATGAGAGAAAATTGGCGATGCAGGTCGCCGTTTGTACACAGATCATTATCTTATATGTAATGATGCACCTTTGGGGGTTGTCCTCAAAGTTCGAGTCTAAGAATCACAACAAAGCGAAGAGTTTTAGGCTAAATCACGAAAATAAGTAAAGCTGTACGCTAAACCTCAAGTCTATAGGTTGGATCCCCAGATTGACCAAATTATCAACTTATTGTCAACTTATTGTCGTTCAGATGTGATAAAAATGGTAGCTCCTATATGACAATGGTATAAACAAATCGTTGTAGTAAGTCCATCGGTCTTTTATCCCTGAACTACCATCCGTCATTCTGGCATCAAATGCAAATGAGGTCATGTGGAGTGTACAAACGAATGCCGCAATTTCTAGAAATAGCGTGGATTTCAACCGAATCTTTCCTTGACAACAGAGAATCAAAGTACTGAAAGTACTGTAAGCTAGCAAAGCATGTTTTTATTCAGTATTAGTCTTTGTCAAAGGTTATCGTGATTAGTGGAATCAGAAAACATTTGTCTTGTAGGGTAGAAAACAGTGTGGACAATGAAGAAATTGCTTGTTTCAAGCAATTTCTTCATTATCCACAATGTTTCCAGCGCTATTTTCTTGAGATGTTTCAAAAGCGCGATTGGGTGGGGGTTGGATAAATAACATGATTTTATAGGAGTTGTATACAATTTGAATAAAGTAATTTCATGTGGCCATAAAAAGCAGTTGCAGAATTTGCGATATTCCTGAAATAAGACCTACTTTTTAATGGCGTAGGCATTCAATGGATTTAGTGGTTAAGCCTACAGTGGCAGTTTCCACTCGTTGAACTCTGAGAGGACCTCAAAATTTTGTCTGTTAACTTAAGCTATCAAAGCTGACCCTTTGCTAGCTAAAAATCACTTAAAGCCCATCAGATTACCCTTAAGATGATATCTGACTTAGATATAAGTTTAAATGTTCGCTTGTAGCGTATTTTGCTCATATAGGATTTTTTTTTTCTTATCTAGGATTCAGAAACATCGATATCCAACTATAATGAATTTAGCTTTATCCATATTAGTACAGAGATTTTAGAGAAATGACATTAGACGAACTTATAGACAGAGACGTTAAGCTCTTCCTATCACACATTTAAGCGATGAAGGAAAAAAACTAACCACTCTGTATGATAACGCGAAGCAGGTTCACACATACGTGTGATTAGGTGTTTCGTTTCATTACAAGCAATTTCTTCTTTTCTCACAATATTTTCTTCCTCATTTGATTTGTAATTTTCAAATTAAGAAAACTTTGTTTTGTCGTCTGCAACCTCTTTAAATTTGGACCAGCCTGAAAATTTGTCGTCTGGTAATGGGTTAAATAAGCTTGTTATAAATTTAGACTTCTGCTTTAAGAATCCATTTTGTAAAATAAGGCATTGCTAGGAACAAGCAAGGTTGTATGTTTGTCTTGAACAGAAGTCTAGATAAGAGAGGGTAACAGCATTCTAAAATCCCTATTTCTCATCGAAACCCTATGTTGTGGGTACTCGTTTGAATCGTCTCGTCGACAACGTAGGGATTATGGTACAATTAATGAATTATTTAAACTTAACCCTTTCCTAGTTAATCCCTGGTTTTTACGTCCCTGTGATTTACTGATTGAGAAAACATTGTGGAAAAAGAAGAAATTGCTTGTAACAAGCAATTTCTTCTTTTGCCACAATATTTTCTACCCTATTGAATGATTACATATTATATGAATTGGACTTTAAATTGTTGTCTGAAAAACATTTCATTTTGGACCAGTCTAAAATTTCAAAAAACAGGAAAGGGTTAAACTACGAATTATGCCCTCTATCTGTAGGTCTGTTAACGATTCTTGAGTATAGAGCAGCCATAGAGCAATTGGTAGATCATCGGACGCTCAATCATGAGGTCCCGGGTTCGATCTAGGGTCTTTTGACATTCGTCTCTCACCAATGGGTGGATAATCGTAAACTAAGTGGGATAAACAGCTGTATTTCGGAAAGGATGTAGTGGTAGTACTGGTGTGAGAAATACCAAGAATCCATGGTTAGGTGATCCAACCGCCGCGATACGACTGGTCGTACTGTTAAAGGTGGCTACGAACCTCGTCCAATCAAAACAAATCACAACCATTTTCTCTCAATTATCCAATACTTTAATTATGAGGGAACACGTTAAATGTTGTGACAGAGAACAGTACTGATAATAAAGTCGAGACCACTTGCGTGAATGAAGATCACCTTAACGAACGTATGGTTCTACAGTAATATTGAATTTGAATTGACTTTAAACAATCTTTTCAGCGTTATCACAGAAACCCTTTTTTTGTTTTCCAACATTTTAGACCTGTACAAATTCAAAGGTTTAGCAGAGGATAAATTACAATGCGTATAATATGAAAAATAGTCATTCAGTAGGGTAGAAAAGATTGTGGAAAAAGAAGAAATTGCTTGTGACAAGCAATATCTTCTGTTGTAACAACGTTTTCTCAATTACAAATTTACAGGGGCGTAAAAGCCAGGGATTAAACAGGAAAGGAATTATCATTTCTTGGTAGCTTCATTGGCTCTTTTAGAGCAATTACTTATTGAAATGCTCATACCTCTCAAAGTAGAGAGCTTTTCTTCTTCTTCTTTCCCAAGCGCAGCGGCAAATATCCTTTCCGACATTTGTCTCTCACCAATGGGTGGATAATCGTAAGCCTAAGTGGGATAGCAGCTTGAAGCTAGCAAAGGACGCAATGGTGGTACTGGTGCGAGATATACCAGGAATCCATTATTATGTGCTCCTGTCGCCGCGATAGGACTGAAAAATTGTTAAAAGCGGCGTTAAACCTCATTTGAATGAACAATTTCTTCTTCCGAAACTTGTAACATAAATATTTCTGTTACAATCTAAATGAAACTAACTATACAGAAACGCTGCCTGTATACATCTTTTCTGCATATGTTTAAAAGCGTTTGAGGCATGGGGAATGAATATACGCTGGTACAAAATCTTTCTTAAAGCATTTAAGAAAGTAATAGATAGTAATAGGGCTGTAAAAATGCTGCTTTCTTTTGTAAACTATTTTCTTAACTCTTAACACACAATCGTTGGCTTGAAAAAACAAACAAAACAAAAAAAGAATCGTCAGCGGACAATGGAGTGTTTGTCACACAACTAAATACAAAGGTCACTGGCAAGTAAAATGTGTTGGGTACTGATATCACGCCCCTAAGGTACGGACATTTGTCTCAACGAACAGTACAGTAAGTTACTTTCGGTTTGCATCGAAAGTACACCATGCGATTTTTTTAAGTTGGAATGCAGTGCAATCCCAACTTAGATTTAACAAAACCGCAAAACGAACACAAGACAATTTCATTTCGGGTTTCTTGATAACACATATTACGTGATCTCTTAGATATGAATACACCTCGGGTTACTTCTCATCTCAACTTGCCACGGACAATCAGTTAGTTGTAGCCGAAGACAATAATATGGCACATATTAAAGGTGATATAAAAATTCGTTTAGAGACTTCTTAATATGCTTTAATTTGCTTTAAGTTATTGAAAAATAAGATAATAATCAGCGCAGTAATTTGTTGGGGTTTTTTGGGGTTTTTTTGTGATTCGCCGTCCCATGTTTGGTAATCACGTGATCTCAAGTGACATGTGGTAGTCATGTGACCATAGATAAGCAATGTTTACAAAATGGCTCAGGTCGCAAATGTATTTTTACAATAATCTCGCCGCAATGTGCTTTAAAACATTCTAGAGCGATTAAGGGGGGTCGTAGGCATCATGCAAACGCGATTATTGTGGGATTTTACATCTTTTACTCAATGAAAATCAAATAGATGCAAAAAATAAAGTAGAAGATTTTGAAAATTAGAATGTAAACATATCAACTTTCAGTTTCTACTTTTTTATCAAATAATTACGCTTTACGTGTATTATGTCGTTATCTACAAGTTTAATTCAATAACAACACATCAAACTTTTAACAGGTGTTATCTAGCTTTCAGATTGGTCCTTTTTACTTAAGATTTTTTACGGTTCTAAAGGCGAATAACGAATAAGGATATCGCGCGGCTACAGGGCGCCGAAGACAATTCGATACTATCTTCATTAGGAAAAAGGGCAAAACTTCCATGTGCAAACAATAACGTTACAATAACGTTAACGTCTTTTTGTTTCTTTTGAATTTTACTCACAACGCTTTAAACATTCTTTTTTCCTAAGTCTATACCGGTATTTCAAATCGATCACTCTGAAACAAGTTTCCGCGCATTTCCACGTATACTCATAAACTTGAAGTGAAAAATCTACGTGGGTTTAGCATGATTGCTACAGAATTGGCCGTGTTGAAGGTCTCAAATTATTGAGGTCATTGATTTCTTACTGTAGAAGCTGTTATTTTCTGTTTTCAAGATTCTAAAATGAGTTCACGTATTACACTTGATCAAAAGGAGAATGTTATGCTTGAAAATTCTTATTTTGCTGTGCGTGACACGAGCTTATGACCCATTCCAACACGATAAAATTTTAGACCAGTCCAAATTCAAAGAAGTAGCACACGATAATTGTAAGTTGATGAAATCTTAAAAATCATGTTCTTTTAGGACAGAAAACATCGTGGATAATGAAGAAATTGCTTGTAACAAGCAATTTCTTCATTTTCCACAATGTTTTTCCAAGCTTTCTTAATGAGGGTCCTTTAAAAGCGTCACTGTCTGGGAGTGGGTTAAGACAATGCTAGTTTTTGGTTTCTGTATGTGGATTTATGTTTTTGTGCGTCATTCACGCAAATCTGTACACGAATTGAAATGCTGGGTAAAGTTTAAAGTTTAAGTTTTACTCGGAAAGTAATAAATGAAGTTGAACAGAATTCCACAGTTATGACCCTTTCAGCGCATTCCAACTTCTCAGTACTCTCAGTCCTTTGATTAAGAAAAAATAGATTATAGAAGCAAACTATTTATACATTGTTGTGAAGATCAGACATGTCTATCTATCTATCTATGTATACTGCCCAACTCCCCTTTCGGATATTACTGGCAGGTGCGAGTCTGTGCTGGAATAAAAACTGTTAGACATTTGTTATGGTGCAAAATTTAAAAGTATTGTGAGTGTTAGATTAAAAGAGCTGATAAAACATGTTTTGGTCATTCAGGGACGGCTCATTATCTGAAAAGAATCGAGACTCTTTTTGAACGCTGCAATATGAATTTCTCTACCTATCTAGGTATTTTGTCAGGAACTATCTGCATTCGGATATACAGACCAGTTTTTTATTCAAAATCTATCGCTTCTATTATCTACGTCACAAAAACACCATATTCAGTCCAACATTACAGACAAAAGGTGCTATTTCATTACTCATTGGTTCTCCAACCAAAAGTCTTCACGATGATATCCAACTTTTTGTATGAAAATGCATATTCAATAGTTTCTGACAAGAAATAAATGAAACAAATCCTGTCCGACATCTAAGAAGCATCCAACAATTTGAGTTTCCTTACAGTAACTAAGGGCGTCATACATTGATGTCAGGGTGAAATGCTAAATGAGGTCCAAAGAGCCTTTAGCCACGCCCAATGACTCCAACAAGAAGTCCCGCGTCGAGATTTTAAGGCGTTATTTAGCACAATGTGTGGCCAGAAGCATGTAACAAATAAAGAGAATGGTTGGTCTGCGACCTTAACGTCGTAACGTCGCTACGACGTTTAAGTCGGAAAACCAACAATAAAGGTAAGCAAAATGGCGGCCAATGTCTGAGTTGATAAGCTCAGGTCCGGGCTGAATAAATTATTTGATTGGTCGGTTGATGCCTTGATTGACGGCCGCGAATGGTCAATTGGCGGGTCTTTTAGTCACTAGACCAGGTATCGATCAACAAGATGTGGAGGATAATTATTGGATTCAATGTAAAATCGATTTACCTTTCATTGTTTGGGCAATATAAGCGATATTTTCACGAGTCAAAATATAGCTTTTACTGTTCACGGATTGAAAAATGTGTTACACGAAAAGCAAATTATTACTCTATTTCTTTCTCGAAAACAGGGACAAAATATTGATTTTCTATGACAAATTTCTCAAAGCACGTCTTTTTGCACGAGATTTGCGTAATTTTGGCCCCGTTGAGATAATGTTCAGTAATGCGGACTTCTTGAGATTTACCGAATCAAGATTTTCCGCGAAACATTTAACGCCCTTTTTTAAATGACGTCATTACTTGTAATACGTTACGTCATTTTCATGGTAACGAAATCGCGTTAGCATAGGCTTCAGTTGATTTATGTAGTTATTAGTTTTTATCACACCACGGATTTTTTTTTTTTTTTTTTTTTTTTTTATCTCGAGTCGTAGGTCATGTGTTAATTCGGTATACATACCGTGAATATATATTAAAGCGTGTATGGTTTTACCTACTTTTTCCTCTCAAAATGTTACAATGTGCGTCAACCAAAAGTCGAAAGTACACTTGTCTAAAACCCTTTACAAGACGCAAAATTCATAACCCGGTCATAGCTGTTACATGTTAAAGTTGCAGACGAAAATTTAAAGTGATAGTAATTAGAAAAACAGGTTTGAGATTCATTCTTTTCTGGCCACGATTTCCTCTTAAAGCATTTCTAGCCTGCATGCAATGCTTTGACTACAACAATGTAACATCACACTATCGAGGAAATAAACGAGGATAAACATTCGACAAATCGCTGCCCCGCCCATACGCTTCATTATCCCCTACCATTAACTGCGACAGGAATTCTCGTTTTGATGTTAAATGGCGTCATTTTGAAAATTTATGGCCAGTAGCATGTAACAAAAAGGTAGTATAGTTGGTTTGGCTACATAAACGTCGTACCTACAGCTTTTAAAAGCTGTAGTTACGACGTTTAAGTCGCCAAACCAACATAAAAGGTTGACAAAAATGGCGGCCAATGTAAGCGATCAAAACTCATTTCTGGTCTCAATGAATGATTTCATTGGTCGACTGGTTATTGGATTGGAAACCGCGATTGGTCAAATTAAGACAATCAAATAATACTAAGAGATACGGGTAACAGGCTATTCATCCGTTTTAAGTATACATCATTTACAAAATTGATGGATCGCCGGCCTCTAACAGGAAGTTCATTTCGAAATTAAGCGCCGTTATACAGTAGATTTAGTAATATGGAACAATCGTTGGCTAGCGACTTAAACATCGCAATTACAGCTTTATATTTCAACTAAATGTCGGCCTATGTTGGATTTTTATATTGATCTATTTTAGTTTGGTAATGACGAAAGCTGTAAGCTTAAATAGTCGCTTTCGAACGTTCACAATCCAGATGTTTTCATTTCCCTGAAATAGATTCAGGGGCTTAAACCTGCTGGTAAGCATTTTTCACAGCTGGGTAGACTTAGGCTTTCTATTAAATGTCTTATACTGTTAAAAGGGGCAATAAACCACATTCAATCAATTCAATCAATGCACATAAACACACCCTAGTGACGGTCAGACTCGGACCTATCCCCTTTGGATCACAAGTCAAGCACCTATGCCATCTGTTATCGATGAAGTTCACTTCCGGTTTAAATAAATGAAATGATTAATCGATATATTTTGTCGATTGATTCTTTGACAGTCGCGATCAGCTAATTTTGACCCATCAACCAAGAAGGACCTCATTGAAAGAGCAAAAAGGTATCAACTTTGGTCAGATTGCGCGGAGTATTTATATACTCGACAGAAGAATCCGTATTCAACGTGCAGTGAACAGATATGATTGATAACATCACATTATCCCGGTAAAATTTCGTCACGTCAGTAATAACGTTATTGGTATTACAAAAACTGGACTTGAGGTAAAATTTCACAAGCTTCTTTTTAAATTTTACGGCCAAAAATTTGTTGGAATATAATAGATGTAATATTGAAACGCAAGCTTGTATTTGGTTCTCTCCGCATAAGAAACTCTGATATTTCTGTCAACCTTCTGTCCCGTACAACACCCAGTTTTCCTACCCGGCTCGAATTTGAATAACAACAATAACATAATTTTTCCTTTATATTTATACTCAAATAATTTAATCTTTAGTTTCGTCTATCAAAATCGGGCGTTCTGAATAGTCGGAAAAAACAACAAACAAACATAACTCCATGAACAAAATTTTGAGTATCCAGCGATTTTGCATGACTGAGCACAAAATTGTCCCATACAAAAAGGTATCAAAATTTGTAAAGTTTTTGCGTTTTTCGCTCGAAGCTTTTAAATTATAAGACATGAAGAGATTACTTTTTGTTTTCATGGAGGTATGAACCGAAAAACCTAATCACACTCATGTATGAATCCGCTTCGCGCATTCATACAGTGTGATTAGGTTTTTGTTTCATACCTCCATGAAAACAAAAATAATATATTCATCTCTTAAATATTAGTCATCCTTTGTATAATAACTCAAATATTAAGTATTGCCAGTTGAATGGGTATTTGACCAATTGTATGTGGTGAGGTGATGGAAATATTCATGGTTCGAATCTCACACAATTGACTAATCGCTTGCCCCGCCCAGTGACCCCTTAGGCCCCGACCACTGACTCCTTTGACCCCGGCCATTGACTCCAACAGGAAGTTCTGCTTCGATTTTAATGGCTTTGTTTTGCAAAATTTATGGCCAGTAGCATGTTACAAATATGTAAAATGGTTGGTTGGCGGCTAAGGTCGGAGTTCAAACTGAACGTTCAGTCTAAAAGGATGATTTCATTAGTGTTGATTATTTGATTATTACCTTATATGACCTGAAAGATTGTTGAAAGCGGCGTAAAACCCCATTCAAACAAACAAAACAAACCTTATATGACATAACCACAAAAGTCAAAGTACTCCGACACAAAATTAGTTATGCCATGATGAATTTCAGCATTCATTAGTATAGAGAGCTTTAATGTGAGGACAAAAAGTGGAATAACCCTTGTCATGCTGAATAAAATCTGTCTAAAAAGATACATTAAATCAAAGGACGGTAAGCACTGGAAGCTCTTACAGAGAACTAATATTTCTTTAGACAATTAATTTTATGAACAACTCCTGCTCAACAGGGTCAAGCAGGTGGTTAAGACTAAGATCAGACTGCATGTTTGTGCAGGCTGATCTTTGTCTATACCTCCTGTCAAAACAGAGAATATTCCAGGTTGAGCATGACAAGGGTTAAATGCTAAAATAATCTTTTACTGCGTTTACGTCACTTGGTTTGAATTAGGTAGGATTGGGATTCTTCGTGTGTTTTCTTGTCTCTATCAGGCTGAAACGGGATAACAAACGACAACAATTCGTTTGGTCAGACCTTTCTTGATACCTTTAAGTCTGTGAGAAATCACGATTTTGTCAAAGATGTAGCACTTCTCATAATATTCGTTGAAATCTAGCCCCGTTTATAGAACTTCTTCTTAAGTAGAAGTTATGAAGAGGTGAAGAGAATACATTTTGTTTTCATGGAGATATGAAACGAAAAGAACTAATCACACTGTATGAATATGCGTAGCGGAAGTTTTATCGCCAATGTATCCTCATTATAGCTGTTTCTTGAAAAAAGTCCTCAGTTTGTACTAATGTATTTTATCCAATTGCGACGAAAGTTTTAAGCTTATAGAGTCGCTTTCAAACAGACAAACCAGATGTTTTCACGTCCCGGAAAGGGAGGCAGTGGCTTAACCCCACTGCTACCTACTACTACAGCTGGGTAGACTGGGGATGGCTTAGGAAAACATCCCGGTAGGGCTCGAACCCATGACCATCTGATCACGAGCCAAGCACCTATACCACTCGGCTATCGAGGCAGTCAGAGGTCAAGCTTTAGCTATTAATGTTGATAAAATTATGTAAATCTTATATCCATCTTGATCTTTATCATATTTTACAGATGAAATGTCAATGAAAGGTTGACTCCTCTAGAACTTCAAACACGTTTTGATCTATTGCAAAACTGACCAATCGCAGCTGTCAATCAAACAACCAGTATACAAATGAAATCATTCATTGAGACAAGGAATGAGTTTTGATCTCCAACATTGGTCGCCATTTTTGTTAGCTTATTTTGTTGGTTTTGACACGAATTAATTTCTTCCTTTGCATTTAATGAAATATTTGAAAGTTTCCTAGGACTCTCAATTGATCTGAATAATCCCTCGATGACTCATTATCGACTTCTTTGAAATAATTTTGATTTGACGCTAAACAGGTTTTATTTTTTTTTTTTTTTTTTTTTTTTTTTTTTTTTTTGTTATTGTTGTTGTTATTGTTTTTTTTGTTGTTGTTGTTTGTTTGTTTTTGTTGTTGTTGTTGTTGTTTTTGATGCGTGGGGCTTATTTCCCTATTAAGTAAATCTTCCTCGAGCGCCCTCGTCCGTTAACCCATTCCAACACAATGCCTCCTTTTTACGCCCTTCAAGGAAAAAGCTTTAGAAAACATTGTGGAAAATGAAGAAATGGCTTGTATCAAGCAATTTCTTCATTTTTCACATTGTTTTCTATCCCAACAGACAAAAAAAAAATTAAAATTCCACCAACTTGAAATTGTCGTCTGCAGCTTCTTTCAATTTGGACCAGTCTAAAGTTTTGCTGTGTGGGAATGGGTTAAGCGACCATAATCGAAATATTTTTTTTTAAGCAAAATCTCTTAAGAAGTGAAGGCATTGCTAAAAAGTAAAATCACCACCAAATCCTATGTTGTTCGGACTCATTAGAATCATCTCATTAAGAAGATTCTAAATTAGTTCCAACAACATAGGATTTATCGAGATTTCTTTAATAATTTGTGTATGCAATTGAATGAACCCTTCATACATTTGACAAAAAATTGTACTAAGCGACCATTCTCTTCAACGACATAATTTTGGTTGTCCGTTGAGTGGTCGCTTAATACAAGATTTACTGTAAGATACATAATGACAACTGAGAAAAAATCCACACAAATGATATCAACAAAATTTACCTGAAAGATATTTGTTTTACGTTAAATTAGATTAAAAATAAACTTTGATCACTTAAAGAAATTGGGTTCATTAATCAGCAATTTAAAGGGACCTAATTAGTGCTGGTGGACTGAGTATTCCGCACCGAATCAATCGGGATATTTACGAAAGCTCCAATCGGGATATCGACGAACGCTTCATTCGGGGTATTGAGGAAAAGTTCAATCAGGGTATTGACAAAAAGTTCAATCGAGATTTTGACTAAAGCTTCAATCGGGGTTTTGACGAAAAGTTCAATCGAGCTATTGACGAAGCTTCTACCGGGATATTGACGAAAGCCTCAATCGGAGTATTGAGGATAGCTTCAATCGGGATATTGACGAAAGCTGCAATCGGGGTATTGACGATAATTCAATCAGGGTATTGACGAAAGCATCAATCGGGGTATTAACGAAAAGTTCAATCAGGGTATTGACGAAAGCTGCAATCGGGGTATTCACGAAAAGTTCAATCAGGGTATTGACGAAAGCTTCAATCAGGGTATTGACGAAAAGTTTAATCGGGGTATTGACGAAAGCTTCAATCGGGGTATTGACGAAAAGTTCAATCAGGGTATTGACGAAAACTTCAATTGGGGTATTAACGAAAGCTTCAATCGGGCTATTGACGAAAGCTGCAATCGGGGTATTGACGAAAGCTTCAATCGGGGTATTGACGAAAGCTTCAATCGGGGTATTGACGAAAGCTGCAATCGGGGTATTGACGAAAAGTTCAATCAGGGTATTGACGAAAGCTCCAATCGGGGTTTTAACGAAAAGTTCAATCGGGGTATTGACGAAAAGTTCAATCGGGGTATTGACGAAAAGTTAAATCGGGGTATTGACGAAAGCATCAATCGGGAATTGACGAAAGCTCATACCGGGGTATCGACAAAAGCTTATATCGGGATATCGACGAAAGCTTCAATCGGGTATTGACGTAATCTTCATTCAAGGTATTGACGAAAGCTTCAATTGGGGTATTTTTAACGAAAAGTTCAATCAGGCTATTGATGAAAAGTTCAATCGGGATTTTGAGGAAAGCTTTAATCGGGGTTTTGACGAAAAGTTAAATCAGGCTATTGACGAAAGCTTCAATTGGGCTATTGACTATAACTCCAATCGGGCTATTGACGAAAGCTTCAATCGGGGTATTGAGGATAGCTCAAATCGGGGTATTGATGAAAGCTTCTATCGGGATATTGACGAAAGCTTCAATCGGGGTATTGAGGATAGCTCAAATTGGGGTATTGACGAAAGCTTCAATCGGGATATTGACGAAAGCTGCATTCGGGATATTGACGAAAGCTGCAATCGGGGTATTGACGAAAGCTGCAAGCGGGGTATTGACGAAAATTCAATCAGGGTATTGACGAAAGCTTCAATCAGGATTTTGACGAAAGCTTCAATCGGGGTATTACCGAAAATTCAATCGGGGTATTGACGAAAGTTAAATCGGGATTTTGACGAAAGCTTCAATCGGGATTTTGACGAAAGCTTCAATCGGGATATAGACGAAAGCTTCAATCGGGATATTGAAGGAGACCGACGGTCAGTTCATGAAAACTTAAGATATTTATTGCGGCTGCTTCTTTAATATTTCCTCGGTTAATCGGGTTTTTAATTTTTGTAAGCCATTCCTACAAAACTCCGTTAATTGACACACCTAAAGAAAAAAAATATTAAAATTAAAAAAATGCTTATTACAAGGAATTTCTTGATTTTCAACCTTGTTTTCTACCCAAAAAGAGAGATATTCTGATTGCTTTGAATTTGTTGTCTGCAACCTCTTTGAAAATGGACCAGAAACTATATTTTTCTGTGTGATAATAGGTTATGAATTTACTTCATAACATTTTTGCACCTAGTTAAGTGCACCTGTGTTATATAGGCTATATGTATGGTCCTAATTTTTCAAAGAACTTTTCTTTTTAGTGTCAAAGTGTACCTATGTAATATTTAGATCTACGTGACTGACTTAGTTAAGAAATAGAACAACAGAAAGTTCATATTCTTAATCACAATATTTTCGGCCTTATTAATTAACTGGCATGTTTATGTTATTGCGATTTCTTCTTTGGTGTATCTTATCATAAAATATACATCGGGTACTTTAAAGGCTTTATTTTGCAGGCTGATTTTTTAGTGATTTCAGATGAATTAGCTAACTTATAAAATCAAATTACATTCCACTAATAATCTCAGACCCGTTGTGCTGAAATAGCAAAAAATTCATGATTCTCTTTTTGTATGTTTACAGGCTAGCTAGGAGCATAAATCATGTTCTGCGCAATGCCAGAATACTGCTGCACTCAGTTTTTTGGTACTAATAGATTTATGTCTGTTCTCTCTCTCTGTCTCTCCCCCTCTCTGTATCTCTATCTTTCTCCGTCTCTTTCTTTCATACTCTCTTTCTCTCTCTCTCTTTCTCTCTCTTGTTTTCTCTCCCTCACTCTTTCTCTCTTTTCTCTCTCTTTTTCTCATTTTTTCTCTCTCTCTCTTTCATTTTCTCTCTCTTTTTCATTTTATCCCTCTCTTTTTCATATTCTCTCTCTCTCTCTCTCTCTTTCTCTCTCTCTCTCTCTCTTTTGATCCCTGGCATTAAAGGTAGTCTTTTATACAGTCTTATGCCAATGATTGTCACCTAGTTTTGATAAATAGTCATACATGACTTAGTATATATTAAGTAATGTCATTTACCGATTACGTGCCCGTTTACGTGCCTGAAATGAAATCAAGAGCATCGCCAAAAAAGGAGCCTAAATGACAGGCCTATTTTACTTTATGTCTTATTATATAATTGTATTTTTATTGCAGAGGGCAAAATATCACTTATTTTCTACTTAAAATCCGAAACAAAAGCCACAGAACATGTACACTGTATTATATCAAGAAAGCACGGAGAATTTCTAAACTTTGAACTAAGTTATCTCTTAAAGTATCAAAAGTAAACAAAGTTCGCTGGTGAAGAAGGTATTATCCGACCATTTCTCACGTGTCAAGGCATCGTTATTTAAACCCTCAATTGGAACAGGCAGGCTCTTTTATCGTAATTCGAACTTTCGTGTACACAAAAACCATGGGAGAAGAAATGGATTCGGATCATACTTATTTATTGAAGTCAGATGAGACCGAAACTAAAAAAAGGTAGAATTCATATTCGTTGTTGTTGTTATTGTTGTTGCTGCTGCTGCTACTACTACCAGCATAGATGTTTTCCGTTTTGTTTTAACCCTTTCCTGTACAAACCCGGGGTTTTACGTTGCTGTAGTTTTGTTTTACTTGAGAAAACATTGTGGAAAAAGAAGAAATTGTTTGTAACATACAATTTATTTTTTTTTCCGCAATACTTTCTACCTAATAGGAGGATTTCATTTGAAATTGCATTTTATCATCGTCTAAACCTATTTCAATTTGGACAAGTCTAAAGTTCTAAAAAATAGGAAAGGATTGAATATCTTCTGACAGCGGTCTTATACGCTATGGCTCATTGAAACCCTGTGTTGTTTGTTCTCTTTGGAATCGCCCTTGTGAGACAATGACAATGAAAACCCTTTACAAAGGGCTTGTGTTAGTACTTTGAAATTATCGAATCAAAAAAAAAAAAAAAAAAAAAACACCACAAAACCCAATCCTTATCCGTTGCTCTGTAATGTCATCTTAAAGTTGATACCTTCGTGTTGCTTTTTATTTTCTTCACCCATTGACAGACGGCAACATTTTAATCTAGGCCAAGTTTAAAAAAAACCACTTGCTGACGACTGACGACAAGTTTTAGGCTATAAAGGTTAAGAAACATTGTAGGAAATGAAGAAAATTGGTATTACAATTTCTTCATTTTTCTGATTGTTTTCACGAGCTTTTTGCTAAAGGGGTGTATAAAAAAGATTTTGATTGAATGGGTTTAATAAATCTTCGACTGATAAAATGGTTCTCGATTTTACCACAGAGATGTCCAAATGATGACCGATTAATTAATTCTTTCGGAAACAACATTCTTTTCTTTACTATCTTAAACCCTTTCCAATTTTTTCAAAATTTAAGGCTTGAAATTCGAATCGACAATGAAAAATGAAAAGTGAAAACATTCGAAAAGTAACCAAGGCACAGACTAGAAAATATTGTGGGACAAGAAGACATTGCTTGTAACAAGCAACATCTTCTTTTCCCGCAATGTTTTCTCAATTATGGAATCACAAAGACTTAAAAACCAGGGTTCAACAGGAAAGGCTTGACCTTTTTCTAAACGATACCAGAGCGTTAACCCTTGTCCACACAAGCCCTCTATTTTGCGCCCCTCAAGAAAACGGGTTTGGAAAACAATCTTGAAAATGAAGAAATAGCTTTTATCAAGCAATTTCTTCAATGTCAACAATGTTGTCTATCTAAGAAGACCAAAAAATAAAAATTCCATCGACTTGAAATTGTCGTCTGCAGCTTCTTTCATTTTGGACTAGTCTTAAATTTTGTGTGAGAATGGTTTAAACTTTCTTATTTTACATCTGTTGGGACAAACGTTCTTCAAACTTAATTAATCCCTCTCGATTCTGCTTCCTAGAGAATACATGTGAACCAGTACTCGCGCCGAATGTATGGGCAAATGAAAGAACCTAGATCGATAGCCGCTCCCGGGAAGCGACCTCTTGATCGAGAAGCCGACGCTCTACCTCTCGACCGCGGACACCACAATGGGTTTTATAAAATACCGACATACTCGCTCTGAAATGTCTCCTGCAACTTCTCTAAGTTGATGGATCGCGTGTATTATACAGAAAATGTATGGACCAATTAAATTATTTATGTAGACAGGAATTGAACTTTGAACTATGACTTTAGTCGACATATATGTGAAGTACTTTCGTTGGTTTTGAAAATTAAGCACCGCTACTGTAGTTTATTCAATCTAAAGTTGAGTAATTTAGGTCAACAGCAACCATTTTACTTTTATCTTACACGTTACTGACCATCCGTTTCGCAAAATAACGCCGTTTGATATCCAAGACTAACTTCCTGTCGGAGCTCATGGGGGGCGTGGTCATCGATACATTAATTCGGACCAGTCTAAGTTTCCGTTTTCTTACTATGTTGTACCTTGATATTAGGGAATTCGTCATCGATATATTAATTCGGACCAGTCTAAGTTTCCGTTGTCTTATTAAGATGTACCTTGATAATAGGGACGTTCGATTAAATTTCCGGTTTCGATGATAATTTACTTGACTTTTAACCCATTCCCACAATTTGACACGTGAGAAAAACAATTACCCAATCACAGTTGTCTATTATGGAATCAGCAGACCAATTGAATAATTCATTCATTAATCCGACATTGACCGCCATTTTTGTCAAGCCTTTTTGTGTGTTTCGCGACTTAAACGTTGTAACTACAGCTTATTCAAGCTGTAGTTACAAAGTTTAGATTGCCAGCCAACCATATCATTTATTTTTTTTTTTTTTGTTGGTGTGTGCTAGGTTGGCGGGGCAAGCGATTGGTCAATTGGAAAATATTGTGTAAAATGAAGAAATTGCTCGTAACAAGCAATTTCTAAATTTAACACAATGTTTTCTATTCAGAATAGTGGGAAAAACCCTAAAATTTCGTAAACTTTAATTAGTTGTCTATTTCTCCTTTCTGTTTGGACCAGTCTAAAATTTCTGGTAATGGTTTAAGTGGAAGCTTGTGCGCCTGTCTTCCTCATCTTTTTACAGGACATACCGGAGAAATACGAAACAAAATGCAGAATATTCATTCACCTGTCAAACCTCACGAAAGCTGGTGTATCTAGCCGTATCTTTCGTTTGAAACACATATTTCACTATTCCAACTTGACAAAATTTTAGACTGGTCCAAATTTAAGGAAGTAACGGTAATTTTTTGTTGAAATTTTAACAATCTTGCTAATTTTGAGTAGAAAACAATTTGGATAATGAAGAAATTGCTTATGACTAGCAATTTCTTCCTTATCCACAATATTTTACCAAGCATTATTTCCTTGGGGCGTCAAAAGCGTCTTTGTGTGGAAATAAGTTTAAAGCTGCAAACACAGGAAATAACTAAACGATATTTCAGCCATTCCTATTTGCATATTGGGAACAAAATAACAACGACCCGTTTGAAATTAACCCAATATGCTTATCAGAATTCTTAAGACGTTATTAATCTTGACTTGGGATTTTTTTTTTTTTTTTTTTTTTTTAGTTAAATGAGACGATGTCATAGCATCTTAAAGTATACATTTTTCTATTTAAAACCTTTGCTTTTTGTTAAAATCGAAAAAAGGACAACATAGGGTTTATGTTAGAGTAGTTATGAAATCAAATTTACCACTCTCTATGAGGATTTTAAGGCGGCTCTTGCACGGATTATGGAAGAAAAAAATGTGGTCTCAAATTTCTGACTATAATGCTTTCAGGCAACTGAAAGAAGGGGATTAAGCTGGGTTTGTAGTCATAATGATTCTTCATAACTTTGAAAAACAAAGAAAACAATCAAAAATATTTAGCGTTACGAGATGCCAAATTAATCAACGTAATAAACCCCGAATGGAACCGGAATTCATCGTGTAAACACGTCTTCTGTCAATTGCACCGAAAATTACCTTATTTTTTGTTTCCATGGCGTATCAATTACTCCATTTGCTTCCGCTAGCAAGCCAGTGGTTAGCGAAATTAACCGAAGAAAACCCTATCCCTGACCACTTCCGATGAAATTACGATGTTTAACCCATTCCAACACAAGAAAATTTTAGACTGGTCCAAATTGAAAGAAGCTGCAGACGACAATTTCAAGTTGATGGAATTTTAATTTTTTTCGTCTTTTGGGATAGAAAACATTGTGGATAATGAAGAAATTGCTTGTTATAAGCAATTTCTTCATTGTCCACAATGTTTTCCAAAGCTTTTTTCTTGTGGGGCGTAAAAAAGAGGGCTTGAGTTGGAATGGGTTAAAAGTAGGGGATAGAAGATTAACTATTTTAAATTGAATTTATGATTAAGTGAGTAGATGTAACATGTAAACAGCACATTTATTGTGAACACGAAATTAATAACTACCTGAAAAGCAGACACCTTTTCTATGTCAAATGTTCATGAAATTCTGTTCAAGAGCCGCTTTAAACTGGGAGATCACAAGAATTACCCTCGTTATGAAGCCACTTCAGGGACTTATTATTATTTTAAACATTAGTCCCTCTTAGCAAAAAAAAAAGGGACCGTTTTTGTTTTTTTATATAAAATAATCCATCTGATACAAGAAGCTTTAACCCTTATCATGCTGAACCCGAAATATTCCTGTTTTGGCAGGAGGTATAGAATTCCAGAATTTCTACATTTCCCACAATGTTTTTCCCAAATTGCTTTTCCTGAGGGATGTCAAAAAGCGTCATTGTGTGAGAATTGGTTAACGGATTTAATTTCTTTTTTTTTTTTTTTTTTTTGTAGAAAACCAAAAAAGGCATCGAAGGCAAGAAAGGCGTTGATTCTAGCATGTTGTTTTTTCATGCAAGTTGTGTCTAATGGTGTAGGGTACGGTCTAGGGGTGATGTATGTGGCTATCCATAAAGAGTTTGACGCCCCCAGGACAGAGGCAGCGCTCGTACAGAGTATATTTATGGGTGTGATGACGGCTGGAGGTGAGTTAGTGGGAAAATGGTTCATCTTAAAACACTTTACTAAGACACATAATTTTAGACTGGTCAAATTTAAGGATCTCTGGCCACGCCCATTGACACAACAGCCACTCCAACTGACTTTAAAGACCCGCCTTCTGACTCCATAAGCCCCGCCCAGAGACTCCATAGACCCCGCCCACTGACTCGACAGGCCGCGCCCATTGACCCCACAGGCCCCGCATACTGATCTCACGGCCCCCTATCGACCCCACAGGCCCCGCCTACTGACTCCACAGCCCCCCTATCGACTCCACAGGCCCCGCCCATTGACTCTACAGACCCGCCCACTGACTCCACAGGCCCCGCCTATTGACTCCACATGCCCCGCCCATTGACCCTACAGATCCGGTCTTTATGACTTATTTGATTTGCCGATTGATTCTTTCATTGGCAGCCGAGTTTGTCCATTTGAAAGAAGGTGCAGACAGTAATTTTAAGTTCATTTCTCATTACTTATTTATACAGCGTAGGAAACAGTTGTCACAAGCAATTTCTCCGTTTTCTTCAATGTTACCCTTTTTTCTGTAAGGGCGAAAGGAGCGTGTTTGTAATTATTGAAAGTAGAAATTTAAAAAAGGCCAATATTTGACCCATTGATACTAGTGACGCTCTCTGGTGCCCTAAAGAAATACAATCTTCGAGCACTTTGTAGAAAAAGGAGAAATGCTTGTAACAAGCATATTATCCTTTCTCAAAATGTTTCTACTCTATTCTGCATTCATTTCCAATTTGAGCGCAATTCGAAATTCCGAATGCATATTCTTTCAATTAAGACTTGTATTAAGCGACCACTCAAAGGGCGGCCAAATGTGGTCGTTAAAGAGAATGGTTGCTTAATACACTTTTTTGTGACACATATGCGAGATCGGTTAGTCAGCAAACATTAATTACAACAGGATTCTCACTTGATCCTATATAGGTGGATCTCATTAGAATCGCCCCAATGAGAGCCTCATTGAGAATATTCTAATGAGATCCACAAACATAGAATAAAGATTGAACTCATTAGAAACTCCACAAACTAAGGATATAATTTTGATATTTCTATTCAACTATATGATAGGGAATTTCGATGCCGAACGCTTAATAGAAGTGATCGCTAAACCCTTGTCATGCTGTTTAGATAACCTTACTGAATTGCTGTAAAATCAAAGGGCTGAAAGCATTGAACTTGTCGTTAAAAAATCAATATTTCTTTTAGAAATCAATTCATAAACAACTCTGGCAAGAAAAGTGCAAGCAGGAGGTGAAGACTAAGATCAAACTGCACTTATGTGCAGGATGATCTTTGTCTACACGTCCTGCCAAAATTGAATTCCGGATTCAGCATGACAAGGGTTAAGATTCGGTTTATATTAGTCTAGTACCCGTTGACTAACAGTCACAAATCAATGAGATATGTACTTGTAAAATGTTTCTCTTTCATGATGGTGCTTGACCTTCATCGACTAATCTTGGAGATAAGTCTGTTAATATGGGGAGTAATGGAAACCAGTAACCAACAGAGGGTTTTGATTGATTTACTAAATGGGGTTTTACGCCACTTTTGACAGTATTTCTGTCATATCGCGGCGGCTAGAGCACCTAACAATAGATTCCTAGTATTTCTGATACCAGTACTATCACTACATCCTTTCCTAGCCTCCAGTTGCTATCCCCATTAGGTTTACGATTATCCACCCATTGGTGAGAGATAAATGCCTGAAAAGATATGTGCCGCCGCCGGGGATCGAACCCATGGCATCCCATGATTGAAGATTAGGAGTCTGACCTTACCGACTGCGCTATGACGGCGGCGCACACCAACCGATGGGTGATCCTCACAATTAGTGGGTCTGATGAATCTTCATTATCAATTAGAAAAAAAAAACATTGACCAAGTGAAACGGAAGTGAACTTTGAGCTCCAGTGTTTATTTTAAGTATAATTGTAGGTTTGGTAACTTAGAGGTCGTAACTACAGATAGTTCAGGTCGCAAAGTCACATACTCTTCGTAAAACCGTATCGAATTATTTGATTTGTCGATTGATTCCTTGATTGACATGCTCAATTGATCAATGGGCCAATCGCTGGCACCGCCTAATTACTCATTTGGCCACGCCCACTGACTACGACAGGAAGACCCGGTTCGGTTTTAAACGGCGCTATTTTGCAAAATATATGGCCAGTTGTATGTAAAAAAAATAAAATAGTTGGTTGTAGACCTAAACGTCAAGTCGCCAAACCAACAAAAGGTTTTAACAAAAATGGCGCTCAATGTTGGAGTTCAAAATTTATGACTAGCCTAAATGAGTGATTTCATGGTCGACCGGTTATTTGATTGACAGTTGATGGGGCAATTCGCACACAAAGGTCTACAAATATATCGGTTTTCAATCGCTTCTCTCGGTCAAACGACCGCAGTAAGGCTGATTGCACTATCTGGTAGAACATTCGGCTTCAATCCTTTATTATATAGTGAAAACACCGAACTGACTCAAATAACAACTATTTCTTATGGATTGGACGTTAACCCGTGCACACACTGAAATTTTAGACTAGTCAAAATTGAAAAAGTTGCAGACGACAATTTCAAATTGTTTAATTGTTTAATATCTTTGTCTCATTAGGTAGAAAGCAATGTGGAAAATGCAGAAATTGCTTGTAACAAGCAATTTCTTCTTTTATTGTTTTCCGGAACTATTTTCTCGAGGGGGTGCAAAAAAGGAGGATTGTGTGGGAATGGGTTAAACCGAGATCTCGAATAACATTGCTAAACACCTAGCCAGGCGGGGCTCTCAGTACTTTGATTCGGTATCTATACTCTTTCCCCCGCATCCTCCCTTCTCTGCCGGTCGCTAAAATTGGCAGTCGGAAGCTAGATATCACAAAAACCACCTCACTTGTTTGCCTTGCCACTCCTTCGTGTAAAAGCTAAGGAATCGTACCATCGAGGCAGTATGATAAACTTGATTGTTGACCCGATTTAAATGAGTTTAAAACTACTTAACTTATGGTAATAGCATCACTGCTTTCTTCAAATTAAAGGGCTGTGAGAATTCACGATTAAGTTAAAGTTCACTCAAAGTAAGTTTTGCGCCAAAGTAACGGCAGCTTGGCAACCATGCTTAAATATTTTGAAGTCGACACATTACTATCGGGATTATTGGATTTGAAACATTAAGTTTGTTTTCTTCATTCAATAAACCTTTCTTGAGAATAAGAACAAGAAATTTGATTTATTTATAAATCAACCCTTGTCATGCTGAATAAAATTTTTAACAGAGTTGCATCCAAATCAAATAGCTGAAAACTCGGGAAGCACTGATACCTCCCTGAAAACAAAATCAAAGTACTGAAAGTACTGTAAGCTAGCAAAGCATTGTTTTGTTACATAATCTTCTTTGCCACTGGTAGGGTAGAAAACATTGTGGACATTGTATACAATGTTTTCTAAAGCCTTTTTGGGGGGATTCTTAAAAAGCGAGATAGAATGCGAGTGGGTTGTAAAGAAGCTTTTGAAGGTGTTCTGTACAATTTGAATAAAGTTAATTCATGTTGCCAGTAATTTTGAACGCAATACACAAGAACTACTTTTTTGGCGTAGACATCCAGTGGATTTAGTGGTTAAGCCTCCGGTGACAGTTTGCACTCGTTTAACTCTAAGAAGACCTCAAAATTTTGTCTGTTAACTTAAGTTATCAAAGCTGACGCTTTGCTAGCTAAAACACAAAAAATCGCTTCATCTCCTACGTACATCACAATCAAGTTTTAGTTTCCATGAACTTTAGCACAATTATTATAGTAACAGTAATGAATCCTATTCTGTCCTACAAATAAAGGAGAGACTCCCTAAAAATTACATGGAATTTTGATGAATTTTGTTTAGTATTCTATAAATGATTTTCACTTTCAGAAAGCCGCCGTCATAGCGCAGTTGGTAGCGCGTCGGACTGTCGATCTCGAGGTCCCGGGTTCGATTCCCGACGGCGGCACTCATCCTTTCCGATTATTTGTCACTCGTAGACCTATGTGGGATAGCAGCTGGAGGCTAGGAAAGGATGTAATGGTAGTACTGGTGTGAGAAATACCAGGATTCCATTGTTAGGTGCTCCAGCCGCCGCGATATAACTGAAAGATTGTTGAAAGCGGCGTAAAACCCCATTCAAAAGACTTTCATAAAATTTCTCGAAGTTCTTTGTATGGCCTGATTTTATTTTATTATTATTATTATCATTATTATTATTATTATAATATGATAAATTACTGAAATTGAAATATTTTCATCCAGGTTTTGTAATCTTTTTACAAAATTTTACCATTGTTACTTATTGTATTTGGATACATAATTAAGATCTTAGGAGCTTGTATCAGATAAACGTAATATGGTTAAAATTTCCTTTAAAGTTGAGCCATGAAATCAAAAGCGTTATTTTTTTACCTATAAATAAATTAATTCTTAGTTTCGTCTATCAAAAACGAGGGTTCTGATTGGTCGAAAAAAAATATTCATAACTCCATGAACAAATTTTGAGCACGCAGCGATTTTGTATGCTTCAGCACAAAATAGTCCCATACAAAAAGGTATCGCGTATTCATACAGTGTGGTTAGGTTTTTCGGTTCATACCTCCATGAAAACAAAAAAACATTCTCCTCATCTCTTAAATAATTCTACTAAAATATATACATCCACACAGACCAGATCGGACACGTCAGAAAAAAATCCGTATCTAGAAGTGTCATAAGGTAGTCTAAGATGACGTCATTTTCTTTCTATATGACGTCATAATGAAAATAAACGTAATTTGAAAGGTAGAAGAGGGGGGAAATACTTGTGAAAATACAGAGTCTTTTTATTGTTTCATCGAATTTATCTAATAAGAAAATTTGATATATAATAAATGGAATATTATATCACGATTGCGATACATTTTGTATTTGCTTCTCGCTGAGGATGATAATTTGATATTTGACCCGACCTTCGGTCACGTGAAAAATCAAAGTTTTCCTCCACAGCTCAAAGCAAATACTAGATGTTGTATAATATGCCCATCTGAACATTGGCGACATTCATGACCTTTAGTCCTTTGATTTACATTTGCAGTTAGAACCTTATTCTTCAATGAAATGTGTTAACCCATTCCCAAACAATGACATTTTCAAATGCCCCTTAGTATGAAAACTTTGGAAACATGGGGGAAAATGAAGAAATTGATTGTAACAAGCAATTTCTTCATTATCCACAATGTTTTCTACCCTGATAGAAAAAGATTTTAAAGATTTCGGCTATTTTGAATTAGGACTAGTCTAAAATTCTATCCTGTGGGTTAAAAGAAGTACTCATATTTACACGTGTATCTTGATCATTTTCAGGAATACTGTATGCTCCCTTTCTAAGGCGATACGGTACGGGTCTATGTGTTGTTATGGGAACAATTTTTGGTTGTGCAGGATTGGTTATAAGTGCATTTTCTAACGAGATCTACATGATCATTATATTTACCGGCATTATAGGGGGTAAGTGATTCTCAGACAATATATATCTATAAACTTATTCAACCCATGATTGCTTTCTGTCAATTATACATTCACTATCAATTTTAGACCTTAAAAAGTCTGTCATGTGTTTTGATAACTCCCACAAATATCTTAACCCATCCCAACATAACTAAATTTTAGACCAGTTTAAATTGAAAGAAGTTGCAGAAGACGATTTAGAATAAACGAAATTTCAGACTTTTTCAAATTTATGGGTTGAAAACATTGTCTAAAATGAAGAAATTGCTTGACTAAAGCAATTTCTTCATTTTACGCAATGTGTGCTCAATTGCTCTTTTAGAATGGCGCCAAATGCGTCATTTTGTTGGAAGTGGTTAAGAGAATCTATATAGAACACTTCTAAATGACATTCTGTTAAAGAAAATGTTTCTAATCGAAACAGTATACAGTGACAGGTTGATAGTCGAAATTCCATCAAAACAAAAATGTTGCCTGCAACTTTTTTTCAATTCAGTTGATTGAATATTTGGTTAAATGGGATTATTTAACACCACTGTAACAGTATTTCAGTCATATCGCGGCGGCTGGAGCACCTAACCATGGATTCCTAGTATTTCTCACACGAAAACTACCACTACATCCATTCCTAGCCTGCTCATCTCACTTAGGTTTACGATTATTTATTTTTCAAGTTGGAGAAGTCGTAAATTTCGTTGTGTGGTACATGTATTTGATTGTTCCCGATATATTTCATTAAATATAGATTAAATCGACTCATCCAGAATGTTTTCTGCTGCCGTCATAGCGCAATCATCGGATGTCATGGGTTCGATCCCCGGCGGCGGCACATAATCTTTCCGATATTTTTGTCTCTCACCAATGGGTGGATAATCGAAAACCTAAATAGGATAGCAGCTGGAAGCTAGGAAAGGATGTAGTGGTAGTAATGGTGTGAAGAATACTAGGAATCCATTGTTAGGAGCTCCAGCCGCCGCGATATGACTGAAATACTGTTAAAAGCAGCGTTAAACCCCATTCAATCAATCAGTCAACCAGAATGTTTTCTACACCAGAAGACGAAAATAAGATATACAGATAAATTGTGTTGCCTGTAAACATTTTACAATATCTGGAGTGCTATTTTCTAATGTGGCGCACCATCTATCATCTGAAAGATTGTTGAAAGCGGCGTAAAACCCCATTCAAACAAACAAACAAACCATCTATCATCGATTGAAACTCCTTGTCGTTTCGATACTTGAAGGGGGTCATCTTTTCTTTGTTTCAATAACGTCTCACACCAGACCGACTGTTCACTATTTTCAAAACAACATAATGTCGATGTGCTACCAACTCCGTAACTGCAGCCAACCAACCATTTTACCCATTTGTTACATATTACTCGCAACAAGGCTTGCAAAATAATGTCTCTTAACCCTTGTCATGCTGAACAAAATTCCCATCTGAGTTTGCATTTAAAATCAAAGGCCTGAAAGCACTAGAAGCACTATTCAAGAGTCCGAATTCATTTTGAGACCAATCAATTGTGTATATATAGATGTGTATATATAAATGTGATCAGTCAACAGAAACGATGGACTGAGTAAATTCAGTGTTTAAAAAAGATTACGTCTAGCAGAGGTAAAAAAAAGATCGTATTTCGAAAATAAATGTCAAATACAAGAAATATGCAACATTCAAATTTTGCTGATCTGAGTCGGAGCTTTTAATGTACAATCCGTTACGTCTAAATTTATGATAAATCTTGAAATACCTTCTTACTTGACCTCTATTTGACCCTAATTCTTTTCGAATATTTGATACACTGATTTTTTTTTAAATGACTACTTGTTGAAAGCCTTTTTCGTTTGATTGGTCACAAATAACGGATCAAAGAATGAATTGACCAAACAAATTATTCATTTAGACCGGAAGTGAACTTTTAACTATGACATTGGCCGTCAATTATGTGAAGCATTTCTGTTGGTTTGGGGACTTAAACGTCGTAACTACAGTTTATTCAAGCTGTAGTAACGACGTTTAGGTCGTCAACCAACCATTTTAATTTTTACATATTGCGTGACATAAACTTTCTCAGTTGGACTGTTGGAGTGAACGGGCGCGAGGAGCGGAGCTACATGTTTGCCTTCAGACGATTTTTTTCCATATCTGGCATCAGAAAATGAATATTTTTCAAACGATATATTCAAAATTGTACTTTTCTCGTTGTAGGTATCGGAATCTCAATTAACTACCTGGCACCTTTTATCACGGCAAGTTTGTTATTTCGCGAGAACGCCGGTATGCCGCTTGTGTTTCTGACCACTGGGTCGAGTGTTGGTCAGTTTATATTTCCATACATGTACGAAGTGTTTATATCAACATTCGGCTGGCGGGGAGCTTTCATTCTTGTGTCGGGGATAGCGTTAAACAGCGTTCCTGTGGGTCTCTTTGTCTACATGAGTAGAAAGTATATGAGCCCCTATCAAGAGGATCAACAGTCGGGTGGACAGGCCGACAAGAAAACTTGTCGGTGCTCGTGTGATATGTCCCTCCTGTCTGATGTTATGATATGGCTGATTTTATCTGTCTGCTTTCTTCTTGGATCGACGGGTGAGTACCTATTACCAGAAATAGTATCCGTTACCAGATTTGGTACCTTTTACCAGAAGCATTGCCTATTATCTAAACTAGTACCTATAAGCAGACGTAGGACCCGTTATTAGGAAAAGCCCCTTATCAGAACTGATTCCATTACCCATTTCCAGAAATCGTACCCAATAACTGAAAGGTATCTATTTCCAGAAGAAATGAATATTACCAAACCATTATCAGAAATTGAACCTATTAATAGAATACGTTCGAGTCTTTATATCGAGGGGTTAGAGCAAAAACATAGTATGGGTCTATACATTGTATAGACCCATACTATGTTTTTGCTCTAACCCATCGATATCCAAGGGTCTTATCCGAAGTAGCACTCTTAAGGAGGTAGGACTATCTTATCAATGTTTAAGAATCAGATTGATCATTTTGTCTTTGTAGACATTGGGTATATTATGTGACGATAACGATACAATATCTAGTGCAATGAAATTGTTCAATCGCTGGCCCCGCCCAAATGACTTCGTTTGCAACTCCAATCTTCTCCGACAGGAAATCCCGCTTCTATTTTTACGGTTATATTTTGAAAAGTTTATTCGCCAGTAGCATGCAATAAAAAATAAAACAATTGGTTGGCGACTTAACCCTTTCCCGCTTTTGGAAATTTTAGACTAGTCCAAATTGAAAGAGTTTGCAGACGACAATGAAAACTGGATGCCATTTGAAATGAAACCATCCTATGCGGTAGAAAATATTGTGAAAAAAGAAGAAATTGCTTGTTACAAGCAATTTCTTCTTTTTCCACAATGTTTTCTCTAGTATAAAATCAAAGGATCGTAAAATCAAGTATTTGAACGGGAAATGGTTAAACGTCGTAACTACAGCTTGAATAAGCTGTAGTTACGGCTTTCTAGTCTCCAAACCAATAAAAATGATTCACAAAAATGGCGGCCAATTTTGGAGTTCAAAGCTCAATTCCGGGCTAAATAGGTAATTTGATTGGTCGGTTGAGTCCTTGACTTACAGCCGCGATTGGTCAATTGTTCCGATGTGCGGAGGAAAATTTTTATATTTCACGAGATCGAATATCGAGAGGAATATCAAATGTTCCTCCGTAGCGAGAAACAAATACAAGATGTATCGCTGTCCTAAGATAATATTGCATTAACCCATTCCAACACAGTGGAATTTTAGACCGGTCCAAATTGAAAGGAGCTGCAGACGACAATTTCAAGTTGATGAAATTTTAAATTTTTTCGTCTCTTTGGATAGAAAACATTGTGGATAATGAAGAAATTGCTTGATCCAAGCAATTTCTTCATTTTCCACAATGTTTTCAAAAGCTTTTTCATTGAGGGGCGTAAAAAGGAGGGATTGAGTGGGAATGCATTAATCAAATACCTATATTTTTTAAAATAAATTTGATGAAATATTGAAAAATGATGTGTATTTCTATAAGAATTTCCATTCTCCTTTACCGTTCTGATTACGTGTATTCGCTGTGTGTCCTCATCTACAGAATGGAAATGACGTCATCTTACACTGCCTTATGTGGAACAGTATAGGCAGATACGTTTTTAGCTAGCAAAGCGTCAGCTTTGATATCTTAAGTTAACAGATAAAATTTTGAGGTCGTCTCAAAGTTCAACGAGTGCAAACTGCCACTAGAGGCTTAACCACTAAAAACATTGAATGCCTACGCCAAAAAAAGTAGTTCTTGTGTTATTATGGAAAATTGCAAACTCTATTCAAAATGCAGTGAACTCTTTTAAAAGCATGCTATTTAATACATTACCAATCAATTCCGCTTTTTAAGTATTTCAATAAAAAAGCTTTGGAAAACATTGTGGACAATGAAGAAATTGCTTGTAACAAGCAATTTCTTCAATGTTCACATTGTTTTCTATCCAACAAGGGAAAGATTTTCTAAATCAAACCATGCTTTTCTAGCTTACAGTACTTTCAGTATTTTGATTTCTATTGTTATTTTGTTTGTATGTTTTGTGTTTTTTCATGGTTTTTTTTTCTTTCTTTCTTTCTTTTCTTTTCTTTTTTGACGTGTCCGCTTTTGTCTGTGTAGAAAGTGAACCTTTTACTAGAAATATTTATACATGTATATTTTATAATTAAAAATGATCCATCCAAATAAATCAACGCGGAAAATGGTATTCACGCTAATCATGATTTGACGGAACGAATTTTAAAAGATCATGTCGGTGTTTGGTATTAATTCATTTGGTAATCTATCAAAGCTCTTATCTTAACCCTTTCTCGTTTTATTGAAATTTTAGACGGTCCAAATTGAAAGAGGTTGCAAATGCAATTTGAAATGAAATGGTCCTGTGTGATAGAAAAATAGAAAATATTGTGGGAAAGAAGAAATTGCTTGTTACAAGCAATTTCTTCTTTTTTCCACAATAATTTCTCATCACAACAACGAGAAATTCCGGGTTTATACAGGAAAGGGTTTACCGGCTCTTTTAGGTATCAAAGCAATGATTTTCATGTATCATTTATTCCTAAATATGAATTATGCAAACTAATGTCATTTGAAATTTCCAGTCTACCAGATATGTCTGAGGTCATTGGGTGTTGTTAGCTATGGGTCAAATTTACTATCTTACTGACCCCACGCATTTTAGTAAACTTTAATCAAACATTCAAAAACATGAAAATGGTTTTATGGTGAACGTGTAATTTCTACATGTATATTGGATTCTGAACTCAGAAGAATTCTATATAAGGCAAGGTCACGTGAATAGCAACGTGAGTATATTCAGACTAAATACTATAACCCATTTCCAAACGACTAAACTTTAGACTGGTGATAATTGAAATACTTTATAGACGACAATTCAAATTATGTTTGACCCATTACAACACGAGAAAATTTTAGACAGGGCCAAATTCAAAGCTATTGCAGACGTAAAATTAAAGAGTGAATTAAAGATGAAATTTTAGTTTTCTTTTTCAATTTTCTGCGTAGAAAATATTGTGGAAAATGAAGAAATTGTAAGCAATTTCTTCATTTTAAACAATGCTTTCCCAAATCTTTCTTGGTGGCGTCAAAAAGCCTCATCATATGAGAATGGGTTAAATTGTGAGATAACCACCAAACAAAGATGAAAAACGTTGTGTTCAAATCCATTCTCCTTTTGTCGAAATATATTTTAAAGTATTTTATATAAAGTTATATGCTGTACTGGGTGTAAATAGTTTAATGAACGTTTGTTATAGTACACCAGTTGTAAAAGTGGTACTCGACGAATCATTTTGCTCGCGAGTCCATGAAATATATCAAAGTACACCAGCACTTCAAAACTGTGAATAAGATGGGGGGGGGGGGTTTATAAAATAAAATCAACGTTAGCGCTTTTTTGTATGATACACTAGTTGTCGAAGTTGTACTCGACGAATCATCGGTGCGCGATCAAAATGTCGTGACAACATTTTTCTCTCGCATCCACGAAATATATCAAAGTACTGAAACTATTGCAGGCTAGAAAGCATTGCCTTTTAGCAATGCCCTCCTCCCAGGCTTAGCCCAAAGAAGATAATAATAATTTCAAAACAGATACTTTTTAATTCACTGTTTAAGTAAACGTTTTTCGCCCCATTGTGAATCGCTGGAATATTAATTTCAAACTATTATACCTTTTGAAAAGTCCACTGGTCAAAAGCTAAATGTATAATAATTGTGAAATACTACTGTGAAATAGAACTCATTAATTAAGCACACTTGGGTTTAAATTCTGAAATTCTCCTTTAAAGTTGTTTAAAGCAACTATAATTTTGAAGATATGATACTAGACAAAATACGCCTGAAAGTGACAAGGTCCGATAACTCAATTATTGAGCAAGATTTAGATCTAATCATTGTTCTTTCCCTTAGACCTTTTCCTAGAAGCAGACTATCGGCTAAGTTTCATGTTCATAGACATCATAATTATTGAGTTACTTTACGAGAGAACTATGGGACGAAACGACAAAGGGATGAAAGGACGGATGCTGATCATTACAGGGGAAAAAACGACGGGGGCGTATACAGATAATATTTTAAATATACGCAGGGAGTTCTCATGAAAATTCATAGCGTTCCCCGCCTGCTTTGGCCTAACCTTGCATACATCTTTTCATTTTCGTTCGTAACTGCCCCCGACACTGATGCATTTTAATAAACAACAACAACATCAATCGATAACATACAACCAAGATGAAAAGTTACCCAAACAAGAAAAATAACGTTTAGTTTCTGAATATGACCATCTTGTATCAAACCAAGTAACTATTTCGTAGTTTGGGCTGTTTTGTTGGCGACGATCTCTTAGCTAGGGAAAGAGAGTGGAGGACCTTGTATGAGAGAACTAGGCCTGAAAATATACATGACACTGGGCTCGAGATGGTTTTTAAACCCTAAGTCGATCTCTTTTGTGTAGGGTTGCTTGTTTAAATAGGGTTTAACACCACTTTTGACAATTTTTTTAGGCATATCGCGGCGTCTGGAGCACCTAACTGTTATATCTCGCAGCAGTACAACCATGACATCCTTTTCTAGCCTCAAGCTTCTATCACGCGGCGTTTACCCTTCTGTCATTTGTTTCCTACCAATAGATAGATAATCGTTAATCTAAGTGGGATGCGCAGCTGGAGGCTCGGATGGATGTAGTAGTAGTAATGGTGTGAGAAATACCAGGTGCTCCAGCCGCCGCGTTATGACTGAAATACTGTTAAAAGTGTCGTTAAACCCCATACAATCAATCAATAAACATAGTTTTGTCATAAACTGTATAGAACACAGTCTGTTTTCTCTCCCCAGGTAATACAGAGGCATGGTTTCTTGTTGATTTGATGACAATCCGTGGCTATGAACGACAAACGGGATCTCTGTTAGTTTCAATGATAGGGTTTGCCAACTTCTTTGGACGATCTACTGGGGTGTTATTGAGATTTAAACTTAGGTAAGTAAATGCTTTTGTCCGTGTTGACAAGAGAGGCTACACGGACATCTTGCTGCAACAATACCTGTATGGTATTTGACGGATTGCTTACCCGCCCATTGACTCTGCTGGTCATGCCAGCTAACTCCAACAGGAAGTTTCACTTTGGTCTTAAACTGCGTTATTTTGAACTATTTATGACCAGTAACATGCAAAAGAAAATTTAAAATGGTTGTTTGAAGACCTAAACGTCGTAACTACAGCTTGAATAAGCTGTAGTTACGATGTTTATGTCGACAAACCGGCAAAAGAGGTTAACAAAATGGCGGCCAATGTTGGAGTTGAAAGCTCAACTTCGGGCTGAATAATGATTTGATTGGTCGATTGATTCCTTGCTTGACAGTCGAGAACGGTCAAATGGTATATATTTGATATGTCTGTTTCTACCCTAGGTCACAAATATTTTAATCGCAACTCGTATTACATTATTAAACAAGAGCTTCGCGGGGCGGCGCATATACGCCCGAAAGGGCTTGTCAGTGGAATATAATACTTTATCGTAAGTTTTTATAATAAAACTGACCTTGAAAACTGACCTTGACAGATAAGATTAATCTTGATATCAACAAAATGGCATTACCCCAAAGAAAACAATTGTGACTGGTCTTATAAGAGGAAAATGTTGAAAGTGTAAAAAGTTTCAACCTGGTGAGACTATGAAAATCGTGCAGGCTGAAGAGGGCTAGAACTTTCTTTTTGGAATATCTTTTGTAACTACCTACCTTACAATATAACAACTTTTGTATTACGAGTTGTGCTATGCACTTTTTCAAAACTAAGATTCGTCTTTGTGAAACACTATTTGTATTAACCCTTGTCATGCTGAACCCGAAATATTCCGGTTTTGGCAGGAGGTGTAGACTAAGATCAGACTGAACTTTTGTGCAGACTGATCTTAGTCTACACCTCCTGCTTGTACTTTTCCTGCCAGAGTTGTTTATGAAGTTGATTTCTAAAAGAAATATTGATTTTTGAACGACAAGTTCTATCAGTGATTTCAGCCGTTTGATTTGACAGTATTTCAGTAAGGTAATTTATTCAGCATGACAAGGGTTAACAGCACTATAGGTCACATTGCACAAATAACACGAAAATATTATGTAACTCCCTAAACAAAGGGGTGACAATTCATTAATCACTGGAAAGAAAAAACGTTAAAGATCTAAAGCACAAGTACACATTAGGGAATCATTGTAGTAAATTTCAATGTTTTTCAATCAGTTATAACCATTAGAAAAATTGCTCAGACAAGAAATTATGATTTTTTTTTTCAATTAAAGGGTAGATAATTGATGAAGAACTGGAGTTATTTTTATTCTAAAGATTTAATGCACAACTAGAGACTATGCAGATTCATTATGCAAAAGAACAACTTTTTTTAATCAAAACTGTAGGAGGAGTTGGGCTCATAAGAAATCCGGTGATTTATTCAAATTAAAGGGCAGACAAGTCAAGAAGGACTGGAGGGATTCAAATTTCAGAGGTCTTATGCACAACTAGACATCATTGAGATACATTGTAGCAAGTTTCAGTTCATTCACATTGATACTGTAAGAGGAGTTGCGCACACATGAAATATAGTGATTTTTTTTTCAATTCAAGGACAGATAATTCAAGAACGACTAGGGTGGTTTGAATTTCAAAGGTCTTATGCACAACTTAACATCATAGAGATACATTGTAGCTAGTTTTAGTTCGTTCCTATTCATACTGTAGGAGGAGTTAATGAACAAACTATTCTGACGGACGGACGGACAGACGACCGGACCATAGCATAACCAAGCCCTTCGGGGGTATACAACATTTTGGTCGATGTCTGAAAGACCACTGGTGTGCCGCGTTTCGCAAATCCAGTATGTCCTTAATATTTTATAGGGAAAGAAATACAAAGTTAAGCGCAGGTTATCGATTTCAAAAGCTTCATTTCCACAAAGCAGCGGTACATGTAACAGCTAATTCGCAGATTTGGTCCAAGAAGTTGTGATTTGGTTTGTTAACCATTTGTGGAATTCAAAAATTAGTATTTTTAGAACTCGGCATACCATTAGTATCGCGGAGGTTATTAGCAATACTACTGCACCACACATAAATGTATACATAAGCGGACACAATGTTGTACGGATGTTCAAATAGGTACCGTTGCTGATTTTAAGCTAGCAAAGCGTCAGCTTTGATAGCCTAAGTTAACAGACAAAATTTTGAGGTTCAAAGATTGTAAATTGCCACTGAAGACTTAACCATCAAAATGATGGAATGCCTACGCCAAAAAAATAGTTCTTATATATTTTAGGAGTATTGCAAACTCTATTCAAATTGTAGAGAACTCTGTTAAAAGCAAGCTATTTAACCCATTCCAACTCATTCAGCTTTTTAAGCATCTCAAGAAAAAATCTTTGGAAAACATTGTGAAAAATGAAGAAAGTGCTTGTAACAAGCAATTTCTTAAATGTCCACAATGTTTTCTACCCAACAAGGGAAAGGTTTTCTAAATTAAACCATGCTTTGCTAGCTTACAGTGCTTTCAGTACTTTGATTACTTCTTGGTCGCAGAAGGTTTTAAAAGATATATATATTCTCCAATTTGTTTTGTGAAAGTAATAATTCTGAATGAATCACCAATCCAATATTATTTTAAATGATATCTTAATTATATTGTCGATTGATATTGGAGAAGAATCATCTCGGAAAAGGTAAAAAGTATTGATACACTTGGACGAAATGAACTTGGTAAAACGTCACTTTCAGTAGTCTTTTAGCAATACCGCGTTTGGTAAGTGCAACATGGTCTACTATAATTTTTAATTGGTCGTAGACCAATTCATATAACCATAAACTCAAGATTGTGTCGCTGCAATTTACCAAAACTGCCTTTATCCCAACTGGACGTATATTCTGACGGGAAAACAGAAGAAAATCATTTCATTTTACAAGTTAAGAACTATCAAAAGGAGTAAAGGAAAACTGGACGGTCACACGGTTTAAAGATGAATGCTTCAAGGATTTTTACGCTAGTGATGAACGCGTCTAACCAACCCTTTCTTTGAATCATATTGAGGTGTAAACAAAGATGATACTGCCACTCAATTATTTTCCAGCCATAAGTTAATCAAAGTACTGAAAGTTCTTCTGGAGAGCAAATTTGATTATTATGCTTTCAAGCTGTCTAAAGAATTCGCCCAAAGAATAGTATCAATTGTTTTTTCCTTTGTTTATAATCAGCGCTGTTTAGGAACTTGTTAATTTCTGCCCAGAAAAAGAGAGGGTTTTTGAAATTTCACAAACCTGCTATCAGCATTTTCTCTTAAACTTAAGTTATCATATTTCCATAATTTTTCTCTTTTGGCTTTATAAAAAAAGCTTGCAGGGATGATCTAACCATGACTATTTAACAATCGAGAATTTTTAAAAATTTAGTTTTCACAAAAAGTTGCTTTTTTGTCGGTACCAATGTTGCATTAAGGTCTTACGTTCGTGTAAAATAATATTAGTTCTAATTAACATTCACGGAAATATCATACACTAGGATAGAACCTACGTGTTGTGAAAGTAATAGAAATTAAAGTTGTTTTACCCTAATTCTAAAGTCGGAATGCAACGATATGTCCAATTTCTCAGTGACGACCAATTACAGTGCGTACGGCACTTTGATTAATATTAGGACATATCAAGGGGTAGGAGCAGAAACATAGTATGGGTCTATACATTGTATAGACCCATACTATGTTTTTGCCCTAACCCCTCGATAAACATGTACAACTACAACATTAAACATGAGCCAAAGGCTGCTCGGCTAAGCTAACAGTCAAACCACTTACCTTTTTATTACGGAGAGACAACTGAGGCGTGTGGTTATAGCATTTTTTGCCGAACTCAGTATTGTATTTATCATAAAATCTCGTTATGCTCTTTTCCAGGGTCCCGACCATTTACCACTGGATTTATTGTATACCTGTTTTGGGACTAGCTCATTTTCTAGTATTGAAGTTCACGAGTTACGTCCCTTTACTGGTCTCTTGTTTGCTATACGGCTACACATTCGGTATGACTATATCCCAGAAACCAGCCGTCATGTTTGAAGCGGCGGGACTGCTGAAATATGCAAACGGGATGGGACTCGTCAATATATGTTACGGAACTGGTAACTTCTTTGGTGGTCTTATAGGAGGTAAGGGTCGTTCCTTTTCTATTTCTGTCTTAATTAAATGGTGTATTGTTGTGAGTTCATGAAAAATAACAAACCATGCCCTTTCTACAGGATATCACCACACGCCTGAGGGTTTGGAAAACGTTTGCTCTGTCCCAAAAACATGCTATTTGAGAGAACAGGGCCGTTGACTATCCGGGTTAAATAGTGAGAGGCCATTGAGCTCTGGACGATCGGCCCTGTAAAACAGATGGGCTTTCCTGAGTGTACCGTCGCTATGAACACTATGTTTGTGCTCTTGATTGTGCGCTTGGTGTTGTCAGTTTGAAAAATCCAAATGTGCAGATTACGGATGCAGATAAGTAAACCTTTTCAATTGCGAGCGTGTCCCAATCGTTAACGTGAGATTGTAGATGCATCTAGGGGTTTAATACTACATGGATGATTGGAACAGGAGAGTAGTCACGGTCCGTCTACTTTGCATATCTACCTATGGCTATAGTACATAAGTAGATATCTATAAAGCGGTCTGTGTCGTCCTCCGTTTCTATTCATAGTATTTATTTGTAACTGTTTCAACAATAGTTGGGTAATTTCATCAAATAAAGGGTGGTACCATACTAGACCTAGTATTCTTGCTGAATAAGGGCAAAACGCAAGCAAAATAAATACAAGTTGGCCTTTTATAGTAATGACCGTTTTCGATAACTATATCGTATTACTCATCTGTTCGTCAATCATACTATTCGACTAACTAATTAACATATGCACCTACTTTACAAGTCATTATAAAATTGATAAAAAGACGATGCCTATACGAATTTTTGTCTCATTTATAATGACGATTTGGATAAAATAATACCAATAAACACGAATTTGGTAAAAAGTAAAAGAAATACGAACGGCGTCAATTCAATCATATTTATAGAGACATACCAAAGAGAAATGGCAGAAGTCCTAATGTATTCGCTTCGTCTCTCTGTCTGCCCTTCTATCGTGTTAATTGACATCAAAATGTATCTTTATTTTCAACTGATTTTTTTTATATTTTCGTGAATTGATGTCTCTTTTCAATATTCCGATCAAGACCCAATTTGAGATTTATTTGGTTGCTCGTTTTTTTCCAAGATGACTGCAAAAATAGCTACCGTGTGGCACACAATAACTAGTTTAAAGTTGAGCTTTTAATGATTTGTGGTTCCCCTTGTAGGGGCCTATTGTCCTTATGCGCCATTAAAGATGTTTTTTAATGAAAATGACAAATGTTATCTAACCGCTTCTTGTTATATACGCGAAATAATATCTTATAATAACTGCTTTGCGTAAGCGCTTAGGTTGTGAATTATTCTTATTTTGTAGATTGTTTTCTTATTACTATGTTTGTTTACTTTTTGTTTTCTTTTCGTTTTTATCTTTAAACTCAGAATTATGATTTATTTTGTTACAAAATTATGTTTAAAAGTTTTACTTGTTCGTTACGAGTTAGTTTTGTTCTCCATTTCAGCGACAATTAAACTGTGATCTCTTTCAGATATTTTTAACTGTTGACTTCTATTTTCAGTAAGTATTATTACCTCTTTTTGTAAACATTAACCTTTTTGTTCTCTTTCAGCCAATATCATTCTGTGTCTTCTTTTATTAATACATTAGGTAGTTTTATGTTCTTCCCCAATTACAATTCATGTTCATGCCCTCATTTGGTAAAATTCTCTCATTTGATAATAACAATGTTTTATGCTCTCTTTCAGGAATAATCAACGATACATATGGTGTATACGACCCAATGTTTTATCTAGCAATAGCGGCCAGTCTATACATGTCTCTAGCCTCAACTATCGTCGTTATTATCATGAAGAGACGAAAACGCCACGAAGCACGAAGAACCTCACAGCCGGATACCAAATATAAAAGTACAGACTATGAAACTATAAAAGAGGATCAATGTTAAAAAGAAAATACTGATATAGATAGAGCACTCGTAAAATGTTCACGCAGACTCAAAATCGTAGAGGCCGCCGAATCGTTGCTATCGGCAGATACAATGTGGATGGTGATAGTTTCTTAAAATAATCCTAAATACAGGGATTAGAAAAAGTCTCTACTTAAACCCGATCTCGTACCGAGGAAAGAAAAACGCCGTACGCTGATAGGAGGATAAAAGTGTTTCTTCGGAGTTGTTCTGTCGGTTGGCGCGTTACTATGTGATATTTCCTGACTGCAAGGGAAAGCAAAGTAATAAATGGATAAACACTGCGATACAGTACATCCAAAATCGACTTCCGTCCAGTTATGTGCTTGTTGTTGTTCGTGTGAGTAAGCAATCTGAATGTGCAATTTTCAAATCAGTAAGGTCACGTGATACACAGTACACATACGCTTACTGAAACAGAACTGTGCTGACATTTTTTGTGGAGCTTTCCTGGGATCAAGGAGCAAAACTTGAATATCGTCAATATTGATGAAATGTAAAGGCGCTTCTACCTTGAAGGCCTAATTCAACCTCGAGTAGCAGTCAGTCATATACAACTAATGATTCATTAAACCGAAAGTGGGATTGGTCGATTTCTAGAATCGTCGGTATTTTATGCGGTTTTTTGTGTTTAGAAAAGATTGGAGATAAGATCATTAGTGAATTTCACAAATTGCCGTTTTATACAAGCTGTACACGACTGATTATAAACAGCCCCAAATGTTTGAATAAAATCTATGCTAGTTAGGGGCTAATGTTAGACTGTAGTAAGTGTGTCTACATTATAAAGACTTTGAGTACATCCTTGATCTCAGTTTCATATTAATTTCGTGGGATAAAATGTGCATTAAATGTATTCTTAGTTGTTTGAATTAGCTTGTTTGAAATAGGATGGTTTAAGGAGAGAAGGTGCAGATGTCGGTGTTTCTGAAATGGGGAATGATAATTTCCCAATGATAATTTCCCAAGCACCCCAATGTATACCCAAGCGGACATTAAATACTGAATTAAATACTTAAATATGAACCAGATATTGTCTTTGTGGTCTTTTGATGAACCAAAGTGTGTGTGTTTTTTTTTTTTTTTTTTTTTTTTTTTTTGTGGGTATCTAGCAAAGATTCAGTGGAGTCACGGATTCTTCTTCTTCTTCTTTTTAGAATTCATGAAATTAGTAAGTATACAACGCGTGCCCTCTTTTGACCCAATTTTGACGGAAGAAAACAAAGTGACAATGGCAACAACAAACATCTTGAAATACGTCATATCAAGTGGTAAGGGTGAAACTGTTATTAGTGCATATATTGATATATACTCTCAAGACAGTTTTAAGTGAGTTTGAAGGAATCGACAAGAGGCTAGCGAATATAACTCTAGGTGACGTCCTGCTGACGTTGAGGCACTTAAGAGATGAAAAGTATATTTTTTTGTTTTCATGGCGGTATGAACCGAAAAAAAACTAATCACACTACATAAGTGTGATTAGGTTTTTTCGGTTCATACATCCATGAAAACAAAATGATATTCTCTTCATTTCTTATACTTTAATAGCATCGAACAAAAAAATAGAGAAAACTTTACATATATTGATAATTTCGTATGGAATTATTTTGTGCGGAGGTATACAAAATGGCTGCGTGCTCAAAAATTCGTTCATGAAGGTTGGGATAATTATTTTCGACCAACCAGAACGCCCGTTTTTGATAGACGAAACTATTAAACTTTTTCAGTAGTCACACCACTTGACTGTTCCTCAATTCCTTTCACTTCCCCCGCGAAATATTTGAATCGATTAATTGGATTCGCAGGCATTTATTGTTCTTGGTCGAGCAAAATGTCCTAAAAACAGCTTTACTGAATAATGTAATATGTCTTTCCGGTATTTTTCTCGCCTAACGACGATGATATATTATTCTGATAATCGATCTTTGATTTTTGCATATCTTTCTACCAGATATATGATGTGGAATTTTAACACAATCAAAAACGTAACATAAAAGAATATTAATACTTACTTCAGAGACTCTGAAGGAATGTATTCAGATATCAAAGGGGGTGATGTTGCAGGGATGGGCCTAATTTTTGGGGCGGTTGGAAAGTGCACCATGGCGATATTCGAGTATACGTATGTTCTCAACATACACACAAATTGACAAATCGCTGACCCCGCCTACTTACTCCTTTGGCCCCGCCCATTGACTCTGACAGGAAAACCCGCTTTGATTTTAAACTGCCTTATTTTGCAAAGTTTATAGTCAGTAGCAATTAACAAAAAAGTAGATTGGTTGGTTGGCGACCTTAACGTCGTTACTGCAGCTTGAACAAGCTGTAGCTACGACTTTTTAGTCATCAAATCAACAAAAAAGTTTCACACAAATGACGGCATATTTCCGAGTTCAAATCTTAGTTCTTGGCTGGATGAAGGATTTGATTGGGCTATATATTTCTTGATTGACAGCCGCGATTGGTCATTTCTTAAATCAATTAAATATGCAGTCAATCTATTTAGAGCAGACATCTTTATTACGTGTCCACTTCCATTAAACAACCACAATCAATAATCAATTTCAAAAGGCAAAATTTCTTGAAAAAGTTTTTTTTTTAGAAAAAAATACTCATTAGTCGTCTCGTTGAAGGTGTATTAATCCATTCCCACACAATGACACTTTTGGACGCCCCTAAAGAAAAAACCAATTTGGAAAACCATTGTGTAAATGAAGAAATTGCTTGTAACAAGCAATTTCTTCTTTTAACACAATGTTTTCTACCCAAAGTTGAACAATTCTAAAATTTCATAAACTTTAAATTGTCGTCTGCAACTTCTTTAATTTGGACTATTCTAACCTTTTACCGTCAGGTAATGGGTTAAGCGACGATTCTTAACCCATTCCCACACGATAAAATTTTAGACCAGTCCAAATTCAAAGAAATTGCAGACGATAATTTCAGGTTTATGAAATATTTAAAATCTTTGTCTTTTTGGATAGAAAACATTGTGGATCATGAAGAAATTACTTGTAACATGCGATTTCTTCATGATCCACAATGTTTTCCCAAGCTTTCATATTGAGGGGCGTTTAAAAGTGTCATTGTATGGGAATGGGTTTAGCGACAACTTTTTAGCCGTTCCTGGTCGCTTAAAATATTACATCGCAATTACGAAGTTTGAACATTGTCTTTTCTTAGCCCATTACTTGACGGGAAAATTTTAGACTGGTTCAAATTGAAAGAGGTTGCAAATGAGAATTTAAAGTTTATGAAATTTTCGATTATTTAACTTTCTGGGTAGAAAACATTGTGGACAATGAAGAAATTGCTTGTACAAGCAATTTCTTCATTTTCAACAGTGTTTTATGAAGCATTTTTCTTCCCGGGCGTCCAAAAGCTCAAGAATGGGTTAAGATAAGTTATCGTTTATGGGCTAGAGTACTGTAATTTGGCCGATCGCCTGAGTAATGTCGAAGGAGTTGAATGTGACTTTGTTCAAAATAGGTTTTAATTCTGTTACCCTCTCATGCACAATCAGAGATTGCTTTTTACAGCCTCAAAACATTTAAAAGAAATGTTACGAAAGGAGAAAAAAATGTACATATGAAAACTCTACAACATTTCTAAATAAACATATTTCTCTTAAATTAGACTGGTCACTGATTGTAACATGGAAAAATAAAAGGGTGGATTTCGGACCAGTCCTTTTTGTGGGCTCATGTGTGTCCGAGTTTTACAATTGACCAGTCGCTGGCCCCGCCCACTGGCTCCTCTGGTAACACCAACTGATTCCGACAGAAAACCTGCTCCGACAAGTAACGTTGTTATTTTGCAAAATCTCATTTGCAAGCAATATCCAACAAAGAAGTAAATTAATGGTTGGCGACCTTAACGTTGTAACTACAGCTTGATTAAGTTGTAGTTACGACGTTTCAGTCTGCAAACCAACTAAAATGCTTCACAAAAAATGACGACCAATGTCAAAGTTTAAATTTCTCTTCCGGTCCAATTGAAATATTTGATTGGCCGTTTTTTCTTTGATTGACACCACGATAGGTCAATTAGGCTTTAACCCATTCCCAAACTACAACATTTGAGCCTGTGCGTGACATTTCCAACAATTTTGCAGGTGCGTTTCTCGCACACATTGAGCACCATGGACAGCCAATCGGGTCAATTAGAATATTCGCTGATTGTTTAAAGCAGCTTTGGGTCAGTATCTATCTACTGAGCGCAGAGTGAAGACTCTGATCAGTCTGTGCAAAGCACAGGCTGATCTGAGTCTTTACTTGGCGCACTTATGTAATGGTTGGAAATGTAACGCATTAAATTAGTCCAAATTGAAAGAAGTTGCAGACGATAATTCAAAGTTGGTGGAATTTTGAATATATCGATTACGTGTTGGAATGGGTTAAGCGATGATCATACGATTTTGCATTCTGACGTAAAAATGGGAAATTATCTTTGAAAATTATAGTGGGGTGAGGAACAATTGCTAATTACCAGCAATTGCTAATTACCAGCAATTGCTAATTACCAGCAAGTACCCCTTTTCTTGCGGTAATTTCAACCCTTTTCAACCTCAAACTTTTCATTTTAATCCCTTTATCTAATTGTCCTCTGTAATCTCAACTTTGGTTCAATCTAGATTTTTTCATCTGGCAATGGGTGAAAAAGGACTAAAAGTCAATAGTCTGGCCAAAGTCAATAGCCCAGCTTCTTTGGAAAGCGACATCTGATTTTTTTTTTTTTTTTTTTTTTTTCATTTGCGTGTACTTGTTTTACGTACCTCGCGTTGTTTACTTTTTATCCGAAGAGTCTTATTCATACAAAAGATGATAATTGTCCCATCGCCTGCCACCCTCATTGACTCAGATGGTCACGCCCACTTACTCAGCTGGTCACGATTACTGAAATCCAACAAGAAGTTGTACTTTGGTTTCAAAAATATTTGAAAAAATATGATCAGTAATATGTTACAAAAAGTAAATTGGTTACTTGATCACCTAAACATCATAACTAAAGATTGAATTTACGACATTTAAGTCGTCAAACCAACAAAAATGCCAGACATAAATGTTTACAAATGTTGGAGTTCAGAGGTCACTTCCGGTACAAATTATTGATTTGGTTAGTTGATTGATTACTAGTATTTCATTTTCAGCCGCGATCTGCTATTTATAGCCTCTGAAATCTGCACTGCAACATATTTTGGGCAATATTTTTGTTTATCATTTTTCATACTTCTACTTCGCTTTATATTGGAAACTTTATTGGAAAAGGAAAAATTGCTTGTAGCAGGCAAATTCTCTTTTTTCACAGTGCTTTTGCTCTTATTTTCCACTTTTAGAGCAATGTGAAATGCTATTTGCAACCTCTTTTAATCTGGACCACCCTAAACTTCATCGTCTTGTCATGAGTTGAAGCTATCGTCGAAACTTGTAGAACGAATGTAATGCAAGCCCATATTTATTTTAAGCTCTAGTTGTGATAGGGGTTTTTGGTGTGTGTGATCGGGGTTTTTTTCCCTCCATTTTTGGGGGACTGGAGGGTTGTGTGCGTATGTGTTTGTTGTTGTTGGTGGTGTTGTTTTAAATCAGTTGTTGTTTATATTAATTAGTAGTCATTATTTCACCCATTCCCACACAATGACGCCTTTAAACGCCCAAAAGAAAAAAAAGCGTAAGAAAACATTGAGGAAAATGAAGAAATTGCTTGTTACAAGCAATTTCTTTATTGAACACAATGTTTTCTAACCAGAAAGTGGAAAAGATAATAAAAATCGCTTTGAAGTTTCGTCTACCACTCCTATCAATTTGGATAAGTCTAAAGTTTTGTCGTAATGGGTTTAGGTTGCATAAATTAAAGCACCAAATCTTTTGTGAAAAGTGTGTCTTCAAAAGTCGTTCACTTTATTGCCCGAGAAAGGAATTTCACCTATTACCAGACGGAAAAAATTTAGACTTGTCCAAATTGAAATGAGTCGCAGAAAACAATTCGAAGCTTATGAAATTTTGGATTTTTCAATTTTTTGAGTATAAACATTTCGGAAAATGAAGAAATGTTTCCCAATTGTTTTTCTTGAAGGGCGTCAAATAGCGTCATTGTGTAGGAATGGGTTAATAACTATAAGATGGTACATCAATCTTTAAAACAACTTCGAAATGGTTTTTAAGGGCCTTTGTTCACATGATAAATTCGTTCAATGAGCGCATACAAAATCGAACGGTGTCTTGATAGAAAATTCTATATTTGCCATAGAAAATCTTTTACAGTAAGAAAAGAAATGAATGTAGGAAAGGGTTAACAAATACACGACCTTCTGGAAATTATAGACCAATTTTTGTCGAAATTAATATGTTTGATGTTCTAATTATTATGATTATGAAGAAGATTATTTTTGTTCGTGTCATTTTTATTGTTCCATTTATCATACCCCGTATTCAATGACTTGTTACATATTTAACCCATTACCACACGGAAAGAATTTAGAATGGTCCAAATGTAAAGACGCTGTAGACGACAATTTCAGGTGGATTGAATTCTTTCCATCTTTTTAGATAGTAAACATTGTGGATAATGAAAAAATTGCTTGACACAAGCAATTTCTTCAGTATCCATAATGTTTTCCAAAGCTTTTTTCTTGGGGCGTAAACAGAAGGGTTTGTGAAGGAATTAGTTAAAAAATGATGGGGCTGTGTTTTGTTTTCATTGAGTTATAAAAGCCTAAAATCAATCATACTGTATGAATACGCAGCATTTATAGAGGAAAAGGTCTCTTTGAGGGGCCCCTGAATGAATATCTTCAATTTTTTGAATTCTTGGTGATGATTTATAGAGATTGTGGCAAAACATTGGCTATTATCTCTCTTATGCTGAACTCGAAGTATTCCTGGTTTGGCAGGAGGTATAGACAAAGATCAGTCTGCACTTTTGTGCATCCTGATCTTAGTCTATACCACCTCTCCTTTCATTTTAAACCCGAGTTGTTTATAATTAATCTATAAATAACGAATATTAACCCGCAATTGGTACTTCGATTGCTTTCAGTCCTTTGATTCTAATTTAAATTTTGTGGGGTATTTTATTCATCATGGCAAGAGTTAACCTGTGATTTGAGATTTGAACCTGTTTCCTTCCGATCTCGAGGTTCGTGTGCTAGATTCGGACAGGCAATTTCATCATAATTCCACCCGGGAACTTATCAAGATGTTGATTCAGGCGATAATGAGACTTTGACCCTCTAAACCCTTTACCATACGAAAAAAATTAAGCTGCTCCAAACTGATAGGAGTTGCAGACGACAAATTAAAGTTAATGAAAAGATTATTTCCAACATTCTAGGAAGAAAACATTGCGGAAAAATGAAGAAAGTGCGTCAAAATGCGTCGGGAGAGTCGGGAGTTTGAAATGGGATAGATCACGTATATGACTGTTTGGGGCTTATGCTTCCAGAGTAGTTTAGAAGAAATAAATATTGTATGATGTAAACAGCAGTTTGGAGTTATTGTTAATTTATCCACTATACGATCACTGAGAAGACACATTGTAGAAACAGGAGAAAAGGCCGAGATTATATTACACTACCGAAGTTAGTGTGCGGGGTCAGCGATTGGTCAATTTCATACGGATTCATACATTGTGTGATTAGGTTTTTCGGTTCATACCTCCATGAAAACAAAAAATATTATCTTCATTTCTTATAATTTAATATCATCGAGCGAAAAACTTAACAACTTAACAAATTTTGATACCTTTTTATAGTGAACTATTTTGTGCGGAAGCATTCAAAATGGCTGCGTACTCAAAATTTTGTTCATGGAGGTATGAATTAAATTTTTCGACCAATCAGATCGCTCGTTTTTGATAGACGAAACTAACAATTAAATTATTTCATGATAAAACACAAGATCTCTTAAGTTCTATAATACTGTATAATCAAGTCATATCTCACAAAATGATGTCAACAGATGGAGATTTTAGCAGTTTAACCTTTTCCCTTCCAATCCTTGGTTTTTGCGCCCAGGTGATATCGAAATTAATGAAAAAAATGTAGGAAAAGAATAAATTGCTAGTAGAAGTAAATTATTCTTTTTCCACAATATTTCCTTCGCTAATGAATGTTTCGGGGTTTGTTTTTTTGTTTTTTTATTGTTGATTTTGGTTTTGTTTCGGGGGGCTTTTTTTGTTTGTTTGTTTGTTTTTTGTTGTTGTTGTTGTTTCTTTCGAATCGAAATCCACTTTATATTTTCGTTTGCAAAACCTTTGAATTTGAACAGGTCTAAACTTTTGCAAAACAGGAAAGACTTAAATCATTTCTTAACAGATTTTTTATATACTTATACAAATTGAAAGAAGTTTCATATGACCAAAACAACTCAGCTCCAGGCCCCGATGTAGCTCGCTAAATCTGGTTGACATTGAAATATATATTTACATATCGTCTATAGGCGTACTAAACGTTGCAACTACAACTTTTGGCGTGAAAATGTCGTACCTACAGCTTGAATAAAGCTTTAATTACGACAGTTTGCGCGCCGAACGACGTTTTGAGATAGAAAGCATCGTGATAAAAATAGGCAATTTCTCCAAATTCCCACAATTTTTTCATATCAATATTTCGTGGGCGGGTGAAATGAGAAATTGTGTGGTAATGGTTAACGAAAACATATAGAATGTGTTGTTAGATTGTTTGTTTTATTCTTATTCTTTTTTTCGAGCAAACATGAAACATTTTTTCTTATGCCGTAGTTACGATATTTCTGCAATCAAATGACAGTATTTCCCGTCGATAATTAGCCTACAATAGGACCTGTGCACGCGCATGTGTATATCAGCAATTTCATATATGGTTATCTTGAAATACTTTAACCCATTACCAGACGATAACATTTTAGACTGGTCCAAATTCAAAGAAGATTCAGACGGCAGAAGTCAAATAGATAGCGTATCTACTTGACTTCTGCTTAATCCTATTCTTTCTCTGAAATATTTCAACGAAACTCCCGGGAGAACCGCTTTCGCCTAATAGATCAAACAAGGTTGGTTCAGGCTTTTTTTCTCTCGAGTTCCCAACTTTTCAAATTGCCCAGAGACGTTAATAAAACACTGAATCACAAAAGCCATGACAACTAATAAGTATTATATGTATCATCATCAGACTCCTAATCATGGGGTAGATGGTTCGATCCCCGCTCGCGGTAAATATCCTGTCTGATATTTGTCTCCCAACAGTGGGTGTATAATCGTAAAACTACGTGGGATGAACAGCTGGAGGCTCGGAAAGGATGTTGTGGTAGTACCAGGAATCCATGGTTGGGTCCTCCAGCTTCCGCGATATGACTGAAATACTGATTAAAATGGCGATAAACCCCAATCAATCATCTAAATGTTCAGGATATCGTCTCTGACGTGCACACGTGCTGTAGGTCTAGGTACACGCACATACAGGCTAGATGGTACAGATACATCGTATTACAGATCAATGTTCCTAGATTGGCAAGGCCAGAGAGTCCGTGATATATTCGAAACTTGATATAATGTTTTCTATAGTCCGGGTTTTTCTTCAGCTCTGATCTCTCAGCATATCCAACCTCGTGTCCGATACCCTTTGATTTCTCCAGACTGAATACTTTAGTCATCGTCTGTACAATGCCTGGTGCCAGTATACTGGCATTTATAAATGTTGAGATCACACAAAGTATTAAGAGGCCTCCCTGGAATGTAAATAGATTGTTTTAAGCCCTTGAATCCTAAAGAGAATAAAATAATGCATTCAAATAAACCGACCAATCAAATCATTTATTCAGCCCGAACATTAGCCGCCATTTTGGTTTACCTTTGTTGTTGATTTGGCGAATTTTGAACGTCGTAACTACAGCTTATTCATGCTGTAGTTACCACATTTATGTTACTAACCAACCATTTTACTTTTTTGTTACATTGTACTGGCCTTAAATTTGGCAAAATAACGCTGTTAAAATCGAAACGGAACTTCCTGTTGGAGTTAATGGCGGGGTCTAGGTTGTCAGTGGGCGGGGCAAGCGATTGGTCAATTTGCAACGCTATGATTCTTATCAGGCTAACAAGAACCCGCTCCATAAACGCTGCTTGAATTGACAAATCGCGACTGTCAATCAAGGAATCAATCGACCAATCACATCACTCATTCGACCCGGAATTCAGATTTGATCTCCAACATTGGCCGCCATTTATGTGAATCATTTTGTTGGTTTGCCGACCTAAACGTCGTAACTACAGCTTATTCAAGCTTTATTTACGACGTTTAGGTTGCCAAATAAGTGTTTAACTTCTTGTTACTTTGTTACAATATTAGTGGCTTTGACATTGCAAAATAACGCCATTTTAAGTCGAAGCGGTGATTCTTGTGGGAATCGATGGGCGGGGCCAACGGCGTAAGTAGGCCGGGGCCAGCAATTGGTCAGTTTGGGAAGATTAAATAGGTAAGAACAATTGTTAACGCACCTACTACTTGTTTAAACATACAACAATAGAACTAAAGTAAGGCATTTTCTTTGATAAATCCATTTTCTAGTATGTCTAGTATTTTTGCAAAAAATTACAACCATTTGGTTGTCTTGCTAGCAAAAGAAAGGGTGATCAAGTCATTTTTATATACTTGATCCTATAAAATGGATTTTCGGACTGGTAATCAAAAAATAAATAGCATGAAGATCAATATTCCAACCTAAATAGATATATCTAAATCTGTTAAAGAAATAAGTTACATTCGAGTGTCGAATGCTGCTAGTCTTGTTTACCGCTTCTTTGCTTTTATTTAGGCAGTGCTAACTAGTTTGTGATAAACTTAGATACCTTATATCGTCAAATGTACAATTACCTGTTTTTCTTGAGCTTGTGTCCACGTTTGGTATGGATGACGTATTGTATACGTCACAAGTGTTATAGATGACATCACGAGTGTGGTAAAGAAATATGCCGGAAACATTCGTGTTTGGAGATGTCCGAACATAACTCGAGGTAGATTTAAAAACATCAAGATACCTGAAATAGGCAAACAATAAATAACTTAAAAAAATTAAACAAGATGTGTTTGTGAAACACTATGCCCCCGAAACAGGATTTATTTTAGAAACGGGTGATTTTTATTGTTATTTTTTTGCATTGTTTTAGGGAAAAGGGTTAAAAATTTGACCTTGACATTGATGAAATGACCCTCCCCAGTTACGCCTTGTTGAGACCTATCTACATACCAAATATTAGCATTGTAAATTAATTAGGGAATAAGTTATAAGAAAATGTTTAGTTGGCAGGTTAAGTTTTTGAGTAACGTTTTAGGGAAAAGGGTTAAAAATTTAACCTTGACCTTGATGAAATGACCCTCCCCAGTTGCTCCTTGTTGAGAACTATCTACATACCAAATATAAGAATTGTAACTTAATTAGGGATTAAGTTATAAGAAAATGTTTAGTTGGCAGGTTAAGTTTTTGAGTAACGTTTTAGGGAAAAGGGTTAAAAATTTGACCTTGATGAAATGACCTTCCCCAGTTGCTCCTTGTTGAGACCTATCTACATACCAAAACTCATTTAGGGATGAAGTTATAGGAAAATGTTTAGTTGGCAGGTAAAGTTTTTGAGTAATGTTTTAGGGAAAAGGGTTAAAATTTTGATGTTGACCTTGATGGCATGACCCCCCCCCCCCCAGTTGCACCTTGTTGAGACCTATCTACATACCAAATATTAGCATTGTAACTTAATTAGGTATTAAGTTATTAGAAAATGTTTAGTTGGCAGGTTAAGTTTTTGAGTAACGTTTTGGGGAAAAGGGTTAAAAGTTTGACCTTGACCTTGATGAAATGACCTTCCCCAGTTGCTCCTTGTTGAGACCTATCTACATACCAAATATAAGCATTGTAACTTAATTAGGGATTAAGTTATAGGAAAATGTTTAGTTAGCAGGTTAAGTTTTTGAGTAACATTTTAGGGAAAAGGGTTAAAATTTTGACATTGACCTTGATGAAATGACTTTCCCCAGTTGCGCCTTGTTGAGACCTATCTACATACCAAACATCAGCATTGTAACTTAATCAGGGATGAAATTATAGGAAAATGTTTAGTTGGCAGGTTAAGTTTTTGAGTAACGTTTAAGGGAAATGGGTTAACATTTTGACCTTGACCTTGATGAAATGACCTTCCCCAGTTGCGCCTTGTTGAGACCTATCTACATACCACATATCAGCATTGTAACTTAATCAGGGCTAAAGTTAAAGGAAAATGTTTAGTTGGCAGGTTAAGTTTTGCAGACAGACAGACAGACGGACAGCCAGACAGACAGACTGACACCGGTAAAACAATATGCCCCCGATCTATCGATTCGGGGGCATAAAAATAACTATATCATGATTTGTATAGTTTTCGCACATTTTTTTTCACTGTCCAATAAAAAATATTTGAAAGGACTCACTTGATAAAAAGAAATAGAAATGAAATAATAGCCAACCTCTAGCAATCCAGAAAGAATCCAACCCAGAGTGTACAGACCACTGGAGATTTGAAATTCCATCGGTGTGCTATGGTATGATTTATTACCGTGTGTAAAAACACCGTATAACCTCCCTTTATGTATAAATCAAAGTACTGAAAGTACTGTAAGCTAGCAAAGCATGGTTGAATTAAGAAAACGTTTCCTTGTTGGGTAGAAAACATTGTGGACATTGAAGAAATTGCTTGTACAAGCAATTTCTTCATTGTCCACAATGTTTTCCATAGCCTTTTTCCCAAAGCGGAATTGATTAGGAATGGGTTAGATAGCGTGCTTCTTACAGAGTTCAAAACAAATTGAATAGAGTCTGCAATATTCCTGAAAAACATGAGAACTACTTTTAATGGCGTAGACATTTAATGGATTTAGTGGTTAAGCCTCCAATGGCAGTTTGCACTCGTTGAACTTTGAGACGTCCTCAAATTTCGTCTGTTATCTTAAGCTATCAAAGTTGTCGCTTTGCTAGCTAATAAACATCTCCTTGCAAGTCAAAATGGACAATCCGGCTCGAATTCACCAACGGTGCATTCCTTGTGTTCATTTATATAGAGAGGGATTTAATGTGGTGTTTTCACGCCAGAGAAAAATTTAATATTTAGCTTCGTCTATCAAAAACGGGCGATCTGATTGGTCGAAAAAAATATTCATACCTCCATGAACAAAAATTTACGCATGCAGCTATATTGTATGCTTCAGCACGAAATAGCTCCGTACAAAAAATATCAAGTTCGTAAAGTATTTGCTTTTTTCCTCAATGCTATTAAATTATGAGAAATGAAGATACTATTTTTTTGATTTCATGGAGGTATGAACCGAAAATCTAATCACACTGTATGAATGCACTAAGTGGATTCATACAGTGTGACTAGATTTTCTTCGCAAATTTTCGGTTCATACCACTATGAAAACAAAAAATAATCAACTCTTCATCCCTTAAATAAAACATTCTACCATAGCATAACGATAGAATTTCAAACTCCTGTGGTACAGACAAACCAGCTGATAAGTCATTGGAATGTAGAAGCACAGTGTATTTGTAAAATGAAAAAATTTAATTCGTACCGAAAAACCTAATCGAATTGTATGAATACGCGAAGCATACCTTTCGGTTCATACCTGCATGAAAACAAAAAATATTCTCTTCATTTATTACTATTTAATAGCATCGAGCGAAAAAACAAAACCTTTGCAAATTTTGAAACTTTTTTTGTATGGGACTATTTTGTGCGGAAGCATGAAAATAGCTGCGTGCTCAAAACATTGTTCATGGAGGTATGAAAAACTTTTTCCGACAATTCTGAACGCCCGTTTTTGATGGATGAAACTAGAAATTAAACTAGAAATTGTCTCAAAGCGGACTTAAACGCCCCCCCCCCCCCTTCAAACAGCACTTGTCCATCAAAGGGCCGTAACAAAAAATTGACTTTTTAATTAAAGGGCCATAAATCTGTCAAGAATTAAAAGACCATAACCAAAATAGGATATGCACATATCTGACTTATATGGTCTTTCTGTGAAACTAGAATCAAATCCGTACAATGGTTGCTGAGAATTGAGCGGACAAGATTTTTTCTTAAAGGGCCATAATTCCGTCAAAAATCAATGGACCGTAACCAAAATAGGCTATACACATCTCTGCTTGATACCGATTATATCAGTGAAGTTTGAATAAAATCCGTCCAATAGTTGCCGAGAAATTGCGCGGCCGAGAAAAAGCTACAGATAGACGGACGGACCTACAGGCTGACTCCTATATCCCCTTAAACATAGTTTTAGGGGGTATAATTATTTGTCGTTAAAACCTTACCTGCAATAAACGTCACCCAACATTGAGCTCCAAAATGGAAGGCAAATGTCACCAAATGTAGAAAGAGAACATTGGTGGAGTCGGGCTGTATTCTTTGTAACAAGGTTGGGTTCAAGTAGTAGGACACGAGAAGGACCAATACGCATGAAGAGCAAATCCGTACATGCCAAGAGCTGTTTTTTGAAAAAAAAAATATTCGGTTAACACATGTCACCTACGGAACCCCTTTAGTGACATAGATATTTTTTTTTAATATTTTGTAATTACGAAACACTATTTGGTAAAAACGAAATACTCTTCTACTCCCTGAATTTCTTTGAATACTAATCCGTAATTACGAAATGCTATTTCGTAATTACGAAATACTTCGAAAAATTATTTCGAAATTACGAAATAGTATTTCGTAATTTCGAAATAGCGTTTCGTAATTACGAAATATTATTTTGAAATTACAAAATGGTCTATAATGATTAAATTTGCTTCAAAGCTTGAGTCATTAGCAGATAACTCAAACAGCAATGACTTCTTTGTAACAAGGTTGGGTTCAACTAGTAGGATAGAAGAAGGACCAGAACGCATATTGAGCAAATCCGTACATGCCACGATCTGTAATTTGAAAAAATATTCGGTTAACACGATCTGTAATTTGAAAAAATATTCGGTTAACACATGTCACCTCTATGCCACCTTACTTTCCCGTTTTTGAAATTTTAGACTGTTCCAATTCAAAGACGTCGTGGATGACAACGAAAAGTGGGTGCAATGTGGTATGTGGTAAAAATGTTGTGAGAAAAAAAAAAACTTTTTACAAGCAATTTCTTCTTTTTCACAATATTTTCAATTGTAGCACGACCGGGAGATTTTTTCGGTGCAAGCAGATCTTAACCCATTACCAGAAAGTTTAGGCGACAAGTTTTCGTAGAAGGACTTTCAAAGATCTCTCTCATAAAGAAATTGCTTGTAACAGATGATTTCTTCATTTTCTACAATGTTTTGCACGTCTTTTCTCTTTTCGAGCCCCATAAAGAGTGATTGCATGGGAATGGATTAGCCGTTTCTAGAATAGATTGCTTATTAAGCGAGCTTTATTACATTTCTAATACAGACGAGCTGTAGATCGGTTCTTCTTCTTTAATCAAGAGGACTATGATGGTCCTGTATCGCTCACATGAGTATGATAGCTCTAGGCGGAACAGAATTGAAGAAGGTCTTTAATATATTTCTATCTTTATCAATTTGTACAATATTAAGTTTAAAAACAATTTCTATGCTGATGTAAGAGTGAAAGTTTAATTGATATTTATAGACCACTATTTTTAAAGAACGATGCCAAATGTTTTGGGAGAAGAAGATTTTTGTAAATGTTTTCCCCCCTTTCTCTATGTAAAACTTGAAAATTCGAGTATAGTTAGATCAAAGTTAGTTTCCAGAACCAATACAAGGCAAGTTTTTTCACAATTATAAAAAAACTCTTGAACACTCTTGATAAAATGGACATAAAATCATAAAGTCATAAATGGTCAAAAATCTTTCTCTAAAACTCAAAGTAAAGTATCGCTCACAATAATTTCAAGATCTTTGGTAGAGGGTCATACGGTAGTTATTCATGAAAATTGATTAACCCATTCCAACACAAGCCCTCCCTTTTACGCCCCTCAAGAAAGAAGCTTTGGAAAACATTGTGGAAAATGAAGAAATTGCTTGTATCAAGCAATTTCTTCATTGTCCGTAATGTTTTCTATCCCAAAAGCCAAAAAAAAATTAAAATTCTATAAACTTGAAATTGCCGTCTGCAGCTGCTTTCAAATTGGACCAGTCTAAAATTTTGCCGTGTGGGAATGGATTAAACGCTGGTCCCGCCGACTTACTCCTTTAGCCTAATGACACCGACAGGAAGTTTCTCTTCGATTTTAAACGGCGTTATTTTGCAATATTAATAGGCTATACCATGAAACAAAATAATGATGAAGTCGGTTGGCGACCTAAACGCCGTAACTACAGTTTGAATAAGCTGTAGTTACGTCGTTTAAGTCGCCAAACCGAGGAAGAAGCTTTAAAAAATGGCGACCAATGTCGGAGTTCAAAGTTCAACTCCGGGCTGAATGAATTATTTGATTCTTCGATTGATTCCTTAATTGACATCCGCTATTGGTCAATTCTGACAGCTCTAGTCCTCAGACCTCACAGTTTGGAGGAAGATTTTTTTAAAAAGATTTCCTTATTTATAACTATGCAAATCCGTATCTAACAAAGGAGTATTTATCATCTTAGAGACCCAATGTGAAGAATTTGGGTGTATGATCATATGACAATTCTATAAGCTTATTAGATTTAGAAAAGAGAATAGAGCTAATTTACAGCAAGAGCAAATCTTTTCAGACTTTTGATAGAGTATGGCGATGCTACATACAAATTAAAAAAAACACACTTGTATATAAGCTGAGGAGGAAGATTTTTAAATATTTAAGAGATGAAGAGAATATTATTTTTTTTTGGTTTTCATGGAGGTATGAACCGAAAAAACTAATCACACTGTATGAATACGCGAATTTACCTCATTTTTTTCACACGGTTATAATAGCAATAAGAGTTTGTTTTTTTTACGGTTTTCATTCTCTTGAGTATCTAAAAATAATCATGGTCAAAGGAATTGGAATGAACTCACATGGAAAGGTTTGGGAGAAGATTTACTTGTTACAATTATGGACGGACGGACGGACGGACGGTCAACGGACGATGATAGATCACAATAGCTCACCCCAATTAATTGTCTTACACAAACATATTCGTAAAAGAAAACAAAAGGTTTGTACTTCATATTGTACTTAAAATGCTTATTCACTCAATGACAGAGAAATCGTTGATATGTCCTCTTTATATTGCCGCAGCGAAATATATAAAATTTGACCTTTCCTTAATCCGTAAACCTGCCTCTAATTTACAATAACAAGCCAACAGTTTTTGTTTGCACATCTGTCATCAGCATTAACAAGCTAGAATACTAGACCCAAATTGGAGTGACAGGATGTGAGAAAGAGTGGCTAATGGACGCCAATTATATGCTGACAAACGACAGGTTAATATTCAGTACACACGACATGTTATACAAGCAAACTTGTTTGTCTCTAAGATGATGTTTCTTTTTTCTCCTTTATCAACCCATTTGACAGATCGCTGGCAAACCACACTGAACTCCTAAAAGAAGTCCACTATTATATTAAACAGCGTTACTTTTTACGAAGTTTATTGCTAGTTGCATGTAACAAAAAAAAGAAGAAAATTTGATTGTTCGCATTAAACCTAGTAACTACAGCTTGAGTAAGGAGTAATTACGACGTTTCGGTCGCCAAATCAAGAAAAACGCGACACGTAATTGTCAGATAATGTCGGAGTTCAAATTCAATTCCAATTTTAATGAATGATTTGATTCGTCGATTGATTCTTTGATTGACACATTACGAGACGACAAAGTTACTGACTGGTTGCTGGTGGTTGCAGACGACATTTATATTTGACCAGAGAAGCGGGAATGTACTTCGTGGGAATTTTGTGAAACAAATATTTCAAAAAGAGATATGAAATATCAGAGGCTGAATGTTAGAGATAAAAAATCCGTAACATGGAATGGTCACTCTTCGTTTAGAAAGGCGGAAAGGCACGAAAGGCGTAGAAACTGATCCGTACCGTTTCACTAGGGTGAATATCTACCGAGTTTCCGAGGGGGCTTCTTTTCGTTTGATCGGAACATTACTAGAGTTTATGGATTATTTATAATTTGTTTGTTTGAATGCCATTCTTAATAATATTTCTGTCATATCGTCTCCAGCTACTCATCCCAGTGAGGTTTGAGATTGTACATCTATTGTACAATCAAATTGACATTGTATGAATACGCGAAGCGGATTCAAAGATTAACCCTTGTCATGCTGTACCTGTGATATTCCTGTTTCGGAAGGTGGTATAGACAAAGATCGGCCTGCACATAAGTCATGCAGTCAGATCTTGGTCTACACCTCCTGCTTGTCCCCTTTCACCCAGAGTTGTTTAGATTATTAATTTTTAAAAGGAATATTGACCTCAACGAAAACAAAACTATTCTCTTCAATTCTTATCATTTACATTCAACAAAACAGAGCAAAAACTGTGTTTGAGTACCCACAAAGCGACCCATTCGTGTTCGTCTGAGCTACACCATAGACAGCCGACTGGTCTCTAAGCCTAGCAAGTTATTGAGAACAATCCTGCTGTCGCAGCTGGTAGATTCTTTGTAATAACAAACAAATGGACAGGCAAGGAAATAGATTAGTCATATCTAGATTTTATCTGAATTTTAATTAAATTCTGACAACTTGACATTGTATTAAAATTAAGTAGTGCCCGTCAAGTGAAAAAGAATCAAGCGGTTCCATAAAACAGATATTTGAAAAAGAGATTTGATATTGCAGAGGTCATTAAAAGAATTTGTCTTAATATAGATATATGATGATATAGACTGACGATTCGCGATTAACCGTTGTCATGCTGAACCCGGAACATTCCTGTTTTGGCAGGTAGTATAGACAAAGATCAGCCTGCACATAAGTGCAGTCTGATCTTATACTACACCCCCTGTTCGTCCTTTTTCATCAAAGGTTGTTTAAATAATCAATTATAAAAAGGAATATTGACCCTCATTAAGACCTTCCAGTGCTGTCAGTCCTTGGAATTTAAAGCAATTCTGAACAAGGATTTTTACTCAGCATGACAAGGGTTAAGGTGAGAAATAAAAATAGAATGAATATATATATTATAAAAAAAACAGAATGAAATAAATATTTTAAAAATCACAGGATCCAGCAGAGGTCAATAAGAGGTACTGTCTGAGTATAGATGTACAATCATACAGAATGACCATTGTCGAGTCAGAAAATCTACAAGCGGTGAAAAGTTTCGACAAAGATCATACTGAACAGGCCGCCTAGACTGATCAGGGTCGATGCTTTGCGAAATTTTCAGAAGGTACAATTTTTTCCTAAACAATTTCCATTTGAAAGTGAACTGGCCACACCTTCTGAGATTGTTCCGCTTAGGTATATAACCCACGGCCAGACGAAAAAAAAAATAAGATTGATCCTAAATAAGAAGTTGCAGACGACAATTTTTTTATTTATTTATTTTTTTTTTTTTTTTTGAAATTTCAAAAATCCTTCTCTTTTGAGGTAGAAAACACTGTGGATAATGAAGAAATTGCTTTTAACAAGCAATTTCTTCATCTTCCACAATGTTTTCCTAGAGCTCTTTTTCTTGGGGGGGGGGGGGTGCTTTCCAAAAGCGTCATTGTGAGGGAATGAGTTAACGAAGTTATATCGCAAATTGTTTGACCACTTACAAGAAATAAAAAAAGTAGAATGTTGGGTTGGTGACCTAAACGTCGTAAGTAACTCGATTTTAGTTAGGGGTTACGTGTTTTCTCCGCTAGAAATTTCAATGGATACACCAACATGTAGCTTTCTCATAAGTTTGATTTCAGATAAGTCTAAAGGGAATTTTTGATAATTCAGCAATAATGATAACTTAAAAAATCAATTTAATGCAATTTAAATCAAAATGAATAAATTCACATGATGACAATAGAATATATATTAAACATACATTTTACACCCGTCTGTTGTGAAAGCAGTTGTCTGTAGTAACAATTTATTCATATCAAATATCTGCTAAGAGAAAACAGTTTCTGTTATGAATCCGCCACCGAATAACAAATACCTATACAACAAACAATATCGCATTTATAGCACTGAAAACGTGACGCAAACACCATTATCACGTGATGTCTTTGTGGGTGGACTTTAAAGGTTACGGTTAACGTATATGTGAGGAATCTCACGTACTATACTGACGTGGAAAAGAAACGTCCACATTTAAAATGTACCTCGAAAATCGAAAGGAGACAACCTAGGAAGACCAGGAAATGTGGATCTAGATTAGACTGTGTGACCTACGCCGGCTTGTCAGATCGAAATTTTTTCGTACTTTACGGACTCTTCAAATTCTGAATAGCCATATTACAACAGTATAGGTTTCGAATACTATTTATGATTGACCTCCGACATCTTTGTTAAGTATTTATTTCCGCAAAATCCGGAAGGTCAATCTTCGCACTAATGGTAAAAAATGAATGGAGGATATTGATGAGAGGTCATTATTGATCGAGTCATCTTAAAACAAGCAATTTCTTCATTGTCCACAATGTTTCCCACAGCTCTTTCTTGAGATGCTTATAAAGAGCAGAATTGAGTGGGAATGGGTTAAATAGCATTCTTTTAAAAGAGTTCTCTACAATTTGAATAGAGTTTGCAATAACCCTGAAGTACACAAGAACTATTTTCTATGGCGTAGACATTCAATAGATTTAGTGGTTAAGCCTCCAGTGGAAGTTTGCACTAATTGAACTCTGAGAAAACCTCAAAAGATTGTCTATCAAAGCTGACGCTTTTGAAGCTAAAATCTAGTTCGGGTTCATTTCGCTTCGGAGACGCAGGTCATGTTACAAACATGAATAGATTCAAAGCCAGCTCTTATCCCGACGATTTATGTTTATGATATCAAATATCAGTTCTAAAGTCGCCACACCAACAATAAAGGTAAACAAAAATGGCGTCAGTGTCGAATTTGATAAGCTCAGGTCCGGACTGACTAAATCATTAGATTGGTCGGTTTATTCCTTGGTTGACAGCCGCGATTGGTCATTTGAGGTAGTGAACCAAAAAAAAAAAATCAATTACACAATGAATACGCCAAGTATGTTAGTGTGATTAAGCTTTTATGGTCATGCATTAATAATTTAATGTTTAGTTTCGTCTATCAAAAACGAGCGTTCTGATTGGTCGAAAAAATCATTCATAACTCCATGAAGAAAATTTTAGCACGCAGCCATTTTGTATGCTTCCGCACAAAAAAGTTCCATACAAAAAAGGTATCAAATTCTTTAATGTCATCGCTTTTTTTTTGCTCGATGCTATTTATTTATCAGAGATTTTGTTTTCATGGAGGTATGAACCGAAAAAACTAATCACACTTTATACAGTGTGACTAGTTTTTTCGGTTCATACCTCAATGAAAAAAAATTATCTTCGTCTCTTAAATGAAAATAAGCATATTCTATTCGCCTCTTATGAATTAATATTTAAACTCCGCCATTAGGCAAAACAAATCAAATTTTTTTAATAGTTTTGAGTGAAGTGAACAAAAAAAACCCCGAAATTTTATCCAATCAAAATGCTTAAATGTTGATAGAGGAAACTAAAATCCGATCACATCAATTTGAACTCATATATGGAAAAGTAGATGAAACTCAACTGTTCGACCTATATTGGAGTAGAATTAAGTCGACTTTCTCAGTTGGGATTATTCTCACTGAATCGTGTTACGGTCAAATTCTCCCGTTGTATTGACGTTGTCATTTACAGACACTGGAAGTCTCGTGTACATTATCATTTGGCGGGTATTATATCTACGTGTACATGGACCAAATTTTGGCATACTGCGAATTTAAAGGGAGGTTTCAATGTTTTTTTCTGTGTCACAGATTTCTATTATTTTTGTTCCTTCTTATATACTATTTGAACACAATATTCTGAAAAGAAGTTTTGCAACTATCAGAGGCCGCTTATCAAACTAATAAGGGTAATTTCGTAGTCATGGGGTCCCGGGTTCGATCCCCGGTCGCGGGAAATATCCTTTCCGACATTTGTCTCCAAAAAATGGATTGATAATCGTAAAACCAAGTAGGATAAGCAGCTCGGCGCTGGGAAAGGATGCAGTGATAGTACTGGTGCGAGAAATACCAGGAATCCATGGGTAATTGCTCCAGCCGCCGCGATATGACTGAAATACTGTTAAAGCGGCACTTGCACAGATAATGAACGAAAAGTTTTGGCTCTCAATTTTCACTTTTCTAAATGTAATGCTTTCAGACATTTGTAAGCAAGGGATTAAACCGACTTTGTAATGAAGATGCGTTGTCTGCGCATGTCATATTCTCCGAGGATTGACCTGTCTTCGGGACCGATTCACTTATCCAGATTGGGATAAATATTACTACGTCGTACATATAACTCAATAACACTACCCAGAATGCTCAAATTAGATATGTCAGTATTTGAAAAATGCCACCTATCAGAAGATAACGAATGAAAATGTCTTTTCATAACTTTAAAAAAAAGAGGCAAAAATATTTGGCGTTTGAGACGTCAAAAAAGTAAGCGAAGTACAACCCGAATGATACCGATATTCATCGCCTTCGTAGTTTTCTGTCGATTGCATCGAAAACTGCCTTATTTATGGTTTCCATGACGTATCAATTACGTCATTAACTTCCGCTAGCAATACAGTCTTTATCGATATTATCCGAAGACAAAAGACCCCACCTGATAAATTCCGATGACACTGAGAAAATATCACATTAATTGAATTTATAGTGAATATAACCCATTCAACTCGAAGAGAGATCGTTTTTCGTGAAAATTATACTAATAACTTTGGAGAAGCAGATAATTTATCTATATCAAATGAAATCTGTTGAAAAGCCGCTTTAAAAGTGGCTTTAAATCCCATTCAATCAATATGATACCGATACAGTCGCAATGAATATTGGGTCATTCACAATAATCCGTATATTACTGTTTAAATACCGCATCCAGTTTGAATTCCCTTAAACAAGCTTTATTGTTACGTCATAAGGCTATCTCGCTTCTGTAAACACCAGTCCATTACTGTCCTAAGAGTTACTATGAATATAGACACTTGCCGTTGTTTTGTTCTAACAACTTGATGTGACATAATTTAGGATGTCGGTTGTTTCCATTGCCACTTTGTTATCTTCTGTTGATTTGGGTCATATGCAAATGAGGCCATGCGGTGTCGACAACCGATTACCATTATTTCTAAAAAAATAACGTGGAATTCCACTAAACCTTTTCCAGATAACCACAAAAAGCCATTTTCAGCCTATCAGATTACCGTGAAAACGATATCTTACTCATACTTAAGTATTAGATGTTCGAAAAATCGATACCTCCCTTAAATAGAACGATTTGGCAGCAAAATATTTCTTGTATGAAAATTAGACAAAGGTTTTATTTTTAGTATTTCAACACTTTAATGGACCAACCGCGACTGTCAATCAAGGAATATATCAACAAATCAAATAATTCATACAGTCTGGAACTGAGATTTAAACCCCAACATTGGCCGCCACTTGTATGAATCATTTTTGTTGATTGGCGACTTAAACGTCGTAACTACTGCTTATTCAAGCTATAGTTACGATGTATAGGTCACCAATCAACTGTGTGTTGTTGTTTTTTTTTTTTTTTTTTTTTCTTTTTTTACTTTTTCTAATGCGTACTTATGGCCATATACGTTTTAAAATAACGCCATAATATAAAACAACGGGATTCACATCGGAGTCAGTGGGCGTGGCCAAAGGATTAAGTGGGCGGGTCCAGCGATTGGTCAGTTATGACAAGCAGCGCCTTATCATTATACTGCACTCCTGTGTCGCACCATTGACAACTATTTTATTGTCCATGCGACCAAAAACTCGTAACTATATCTTTATTCACGCTGTAGTTAGCCTAAGGACGTTCGGATCTGTGTACTTTGTGACCTGCCTTTATAACCTTAATTAGCCTTTCTTTTGAAATTTACTATAAAATTTTATGAGTACGCGTGTACCGGAGCCCTTTCATCATTCTTGGCATTCCGTGCATAGTTTCAAAACGTAAGATATGAAAATTTTTAAGTGTTATGTTTATTCAAGATGTTCTTCTTTCAAGAAATAATCTTATATGAGCGCGTGAAATTATTACGATGTTCGGGCACGTAAGATCTTGATATGGAGAAAGCGAGTTAATATTTAATTATCTTTAAAGGAAAGTGAAAAATACATACGTCATTATTACGATATTAGATAACATATGCAAATGAGTGGAACACGTTTTACAATATAGTACTCAATATTTGTTAAGGTTCACTTTCTTAATCTATATTTTGCCAGTCAATATTGAATATTCAAATTTTGAAGCATATTAACACTTTCCTGTACAATCCCTGGTTTTACATCCCTGTGATTCATTAATTGAGAAAACAATGTAGAAAAAGAAAAAAATGCTTGTAACAAGCAAATTCTTCGTTTTTCACTATATTTTATTCCTTACAGAATGGTTATTTTTTAAATTAAATCGAAAATAAATTTTCGCGGTGGCTGGAGCACCTAACCATAGATTCCTGGTATTTTTACATCAGTAATACGCCTACATCCTTTCCGAGCCCTATTAGCTGCACATTCCAGTTATGGATTTACGGAAAATCACGGGTTCGAGCCCTGGGCTGACCATATCAACTAACTAACTAATTGTCTTTCGGATGAGACGTTAAACCGAGGCCCCGTGTGACGATGCTATCCATCGAGCACGTTAAAGAACCAGGCGGGGCTCTCAGTAGTTTCGTCCTGTATCCTTGCACTATCCCCCGTAACAACTAACCGTCTTCTGGGGGCGTCGCTCATATGGGCATGTGCTACGGTAGCGACGATAAATAAACGGAAATACAAACATGGATTTACGATTATCAACACATTGGTGAGAGAAAAATGTCGGAAAAAATATTCGCCACGGCCGCGACCCAAGCCACATTTCAGCAGCCCGATAAATCATTCATACCCGGTAAAGTCCGGGCTTCACAAGCTGTATGCAGAACGATGACCCTTAAATGGTCAATAGAAAATAAGTCCGATAATTCAGAAGGCAAGTCAGTGGGCTTGGGTGTCTCAGGATTTAGAAAACGTAAAACCCGGTAAGGATGGACGTAACCATCCAAAACAGCGTGAATTCCTAACTAACATTAACCTTATGTGCCCTAACAAATTGACCAAGAACCTAAATGAAGTATTTTAATATACATTACTCTTTGTTTTTAATTACGAACAGGATCGTTTGATATGTCAGTCGGGCTGCATACTATCTAACTGACAGCTTCCATATTGAACCTGTCTTGTTCTGTCACATTTAGTTCATGAACTCTCGTATTTGGCCATCACCACATCAAGTTGCGGGTTGTTTGTTTTTTTGTTTTTATTTTTGTTTGTTTTCAATGCCTAAGCTGTGTCTGAACTTGTCGGTGAATAGCAGTGGCTTGCTACTGTCTAGGAACATGTCTGGCCGGCCAGCTTATATTGATTTCGGTCCCATTTTTTATTTCATTTTTCATATTGGAACTCTAGTTCCTTTTCAACACTTAAATTTTTAATGTAGTAGCGTTTTTGGGGGGAAAATGGCGTCGATTGTAGTGATAATCCTCTCCGAGTTAATCCATTTACATGACGGCAAAATTTTCGACTTAAAGGAGTTAGAGACGACAATTTAAAGTTCATAACATTTTAGATTTTTCAACTCTATGTGTAGAAAACGTGGTAGAAAATGAAGAAATTGCTTGTTACAAGTCACCTCCGGTCTAAATTAGTGATTTGTAAGGAGGATGTATTTTTGATAGTTTGCCAAAATCCGTCAGTTTAGACCGGTTGTGACCTTCGAACTCTGACATTCCTGTCAATCTCTTTTTTCAATTCTTTGTGCTTTGTTTGTCGACCCAAACGTCGTATATACAACTTAATCGAGCAGTAGATAAGAAGTTTAGTTAGCAAACCATCCACTTTACTTTTTGAATTATGTAACTTACCTTGGAAAATAACATCGTCTGCTATCTCAATCGAAATTCCTGCGGAAGGTCATTGTTTTTCAATGTGACATGATAACAAATTTTAGGAGTTGTTGTTGTTTTGCTTTTTTATCTCAAGATAGACTGTCCAAGATCTAGACTAATGCTATATTTGTGTCATTTGTTTATGAAACCTAAACCTTTGAAATTATAACTTTGGAGACCGTTTTGTTTAAACGGTTTACAGTTCAGCCAACCGAGACTGACAGTGACGAAATCTCGTGTTTATACGTCTTAACCAATAGAAGCCCTGTATAAACATCCTAATAATCAATCTTCAAGCAGAGTTGTCGTTCGTTACTCTCTGCGATGGGTTAAATGACAAGACACTTGTCTAACCCATGTAGCTTTTCTGTTGTTTGACAAGAATTAAAACGTTAAGGACATAATAATTATGGTTCAAGATACATTATATGAACATCAAAACTTAATAAATTACCTTTAAACCACCGAACTACTTTTGGTATAAAACCGTTTGAAATGCTAACGAAAAATACATTTCATTAACGAAAAAACATCTCATTTTTATGCTCAAGGTTTTGAATTGAAATCCGTTACGAAATGATGAAGGTAATGGCGGTCTATCTACTAAGCCCATTACAGAGGTGAATGGGAATGGACCGAAGTGAAAGAGAGTGCCTACTAAGGAAACGGTATGTGCGCGTGACGTTCAGTCTTAAGTGGCTCTTTTGTAGCTTATATCGGCCTCTCCTGGTGTGTTCATAAGGAATAAAGTTTGTTTTTAATTGATTGATTGATTGAATGGGGTTTAACGCCGTTTTTAACAGTATTTCAGTCATATCGCGGCGGCTGGAGCATCTAACAATTGATTCCTGGTATTTCTCACACCAGTACTACCACTACATCCTTTCCTAGCCTCCAGCTGCTATCCCACTTAGGTATACGATTATCCACCCATAGGTGAGAGAATTGTCGGAAAGAATATTTGCCGCCGCCGGGGATCGAACCCATGACACCCATGATTGAAGATTAGGAGTCTGGCGCGCTACCGACTGCGCTATGGCGGCGGCTGTTTGTTTTTCAACCAGTAAAATGTGAGCACTGATGCAAGTCGATCTACGTCAGGGGATACATCATCGCCGGCGGATTGTAGCCATTTTTTTGTGGCAAAGCGTCAACTTTGATAGCTTGAGTTAACAGACAAAATTTTGAGGTCGTCCTAAAGTTCAAAGAGTGCAAACTGCAACTGGAGGCTTAACCACTAAATCCATTGAATGACTACGCCATAAAAAGTAGTTCTCATGTTTTCAGGAATAATGCAAAATCTGTCAAAACTGTAGAGAACTCTTTCAAAAGTATGCTATTTAACCCATCCCCATCAATTCCGACTCATAAGCATCTCAAAATAAAAGCTTTGGAAAACATTGTGGACAATGAAGAAATTGTTTGTTACAAGCAATTTCTTCATTGTCCACAATGCTTTTTTTATCCAACAAGGGAAAGATTTCTAGATTCAACCAACTTGAAATTGTCTGCAATTTCTTTTTAATTTGAACCGGTCTAATAGTTAACTTGTTTATTTATCATATCTTTTAGCAAAAAAGACTACTTAACAAACCTATGCTTTGCTAGCTTACAGTAATTTCAGTACTTTGATTTTACCCTCTGGGAGGAACGTGTAATTCAGAAGATTTGAGATTAAATCTTCCGAATGTTGATTAAACCTTATCCGTGATATCAGTTAACAATTTTCGTACTAATCCCGGAATATTCCTATTTTTGCATGAGGTATAGACAAAGATCAGCCATGCACATAAGTGTAGTCTAGTCTTAGTCTACACCACCAGCTTGTAGCTTTTGGCCCGTACCTACACAATGACGCTTTTGGACGCACCTCAGATAAAACAATTAGGAAAACAATGTGAAAATCGATAAATTGCTTGTGGCAAGCAAATTCTTCATGTTCCACAATATTTTCTACCGAGAATTTTTTAAAATCTAAAATTCTATATTTTTAAATTGTCGTCTGCGATGTCTTCAATTTTTTTTTACCAGTCTAAAATTTAGCCGTATGGTAAGCGGGTTAAGCGAGATTTTTATGTGGAATTCATTTTCATACAGAAATAGAAGTCCTCTATAAGAGCTTCGTGTGTTCTAAGGGCTTCGATTTTTGTTTAGTACGGCAAGGGTTAAAAACACAACACTTATATTTATTTCACTAATTGGCGGAAAATTGACATAAATAAATCGATTGAACACCCAAATTATCCAGTTAGACCTGAAATGAACTTTGGAGTAGGACATTAATGGCGATCTTCTTTTTTTTTTTTTTTTGTATGTTTTGCGACTAAAACGTCGTAACTCAAGGTTATTCGAGTTACAAATACGGCGTTTACGAAAACTCATATTTTGTGATCTTATTTTATATTTTCTTATCAATCTTTCGACATACCTTATAAAAAAAATTGTTGTTAATTACCTCGGTCGAATAAACCCTTCGGAGATCAGCAGGCATGACAAGCGATGTGTGAATTAAATGTTTCATAAGATGTGTTAGTGAAACACTATGCCCCTGAAACAGGATTTTTTTAGAAGCGGATGATTTTTTTTTACTTTGTTTTAAGGGAAAAGGGTTAAAATTTTGACCTTGACTTTGATGAAATGACCTTCCCCAGTTTCGCCTTGTTGAGACCTATGTACATGCCAAATATTAGCATTGTAACTTAATCAGGGTTAGAGTTATAGGAAAATGTTTAGTTGGCAGGTTAAGTTTTGCAGACAGACAGACAGACAGACAGACAGACGGACGGACAACGGTAAAACAATATGCCCCCGATCTTATCGATGCGGGGGCATAACAACAATACAAACCCCCAAAAAAGAACACACACACACACACACACGCTGATTCCTTTGACTTCGTATTTACTACAATACGCACAATATTATTTAATAAGTGTATTTCTTTTGCATTGCAGTGTAGGTGCATATATTTGCGAATTCTTCAATGATACGGATTATAAACAACATAGTTTTAAGAACATAATATTAATAAAAACAAATGCGTCATATGAGCTTAAACCCCTTAGAACAAACATTGAAGAATTTTTTTTTTTGTCCGATCTTCAGTTTCAGAATTAGTGCTTGAGATCGTTTCAACAAAATTTTAGTTACACGTATATAACTAACTCTGTTCAGCCGGCGCGGTCCGCTAAATCTGACTAGGGTCGCTACTTTTCGCACTTTAAAAGTTGCTTTTTACGAAAGACGGTTCTTTTTCTTTCTTCTTTTATTCCCTTATTCTTTTTTAAACCCTTGTCGTGCTGTATAAAATAAAATTTTAGAAAAATGGTAAATATCAAAGGACTGAAAGAGCTGGAATCGCTAGATATGGGTAAATATTTCATTGAAAATTTATTACATACTCAAGTCATTTCTGAAATGAGCAAATATGTAGTGTAGACAAAAATCAGACTGCACATTTGTACAGGCTGATCCTTGTCTATACCTACTAACGAAACAGGAATATTCGGGGTTCAGAATGACAAGGGTTAACTTTATTCGTTCACTCATTTTCATTTCAACTTCCCTAGTCGAAACCTTTGTATTTCTTTTGTTGTGTAAAAAGATTTACGATAGATCTAATTGTAAGCAGGCATTGTTGACTAAGATGAGCCCACGTGCTTGTTTGATTTGGTTGTTTGAATGGGGTTTAACGCCACTTTTAACAATTTTCAGTCATATCGCGGCGGCTTGAGCACCTCACAAAGGATTTCATATATATATCGCACCAGTACCACCATTACATCCTTTCTTAGCCTCTAGCTGCTATCCCACATAGGTTTACGATTATCCACCCATTGGTGAGAGACAAATGTCGGAAAGGATATATGCCGCCGCCGGGGATCGAACCCATGTCATCCCACCATATGCGCGTGCAGGTTGTTCTTTTTGTTTACTACATATAAAAGTAGAAATATTTAAGGGTCACTGGATGCAGATGCTCAACTAAATCTTTTTTTGTGTGTGTGTGTGTTTGTGTGGGTTTTTTGTTGTTGTTGTTGTTGTTTTTGTTTTTTAATAAATGTACGTTAAAATTGTACGCGCATTTCTAAAATACCCGTGTGCATATATAACTTTTATTGATAAGCATGAAAAAAGTATAGATTTCCGTAAATATTTCATTCCAGCATCTACAGAATTTATACGAGAACAATAACAAGTGGATGCATATACATTTAAATAGTATAATAAAGATACTTTATAAGTGCTCATGTTTATTTCCTATGCACACCTTAAAAGGAACTATTGTTCTATTAGTAACACCATATTTAAACAAAGCTTGACACATTTCCCACACATTTACGCTTGTGGACTCCCCTTAAGAAAAACAATTGTGAAAAAATCGTGAAAAGCAAAGTCATCATTTTCCCCAATGATTTCTAGCCAGAAAGTTGATAAAATCTAAATTTTTATTAACTTTTATTTGTGTTCTTTCAAATTGTACCAGTCTAAAATATTGCAATCTGTTAATGGGTTGGATGACGTCACCGCGCACGCAGAAAAATTGGTATTTGTTATTCATACTTCAACCGCAAGCTTCTTTTAGTCGCTGCAAAATGCACTTACTTACACCTCAATCCCATTATTATCCTACATACAGTTCGACGTGTGAACACTCACGAATATGTTTTATTTTTGCCATATGTCGCTTTAAGACACGACATCGTAAAATGTTCGTCTTCGACAGGCCTACTGTTTTATGATATATTTTTTAGTTTCGTCCACCAAAAACGTGCGTTCTGATTGGTCGAAAAAAATATTCATTACTCCATGATAAAATTTTGAGCGAATTTGTATGCTTCCGCACAAAAGTAGTCCCATTCAAGAAGGTATCAAAATTTGTAAAATATTTGCTTTTTTCGCTCGATGCTATTTAATCATAAGAAATGAAGATATTATTTTTTGTTTTCAAAGCGTATTCATACAGTGTGGTTAGGTTTTTCGGTTCATACCTCAATGAAATAAAAAATATTCTATTCATCTCTTAAATGAATATTTGAGTTTTATGAAGGCACATCGGTCGTAAGTGCGTAATACACGGCCGTATCAAGCCAAAAGTTTTTTTTTTATCTGTTTTTAGGTAGCAAAGCGTCAGCTTTGCTAGCTTAAGTTAACAGACAAAATGTTGAGGTCTTCTCAAAGTTCAACCAGTGCAAACTGCCACTGGACGCTTAACCACCAAATCCATGTGATACCTACGCCATAAAAATAGTTCTAATGTATTTTAGGAATATTGCCAACTCTATAACTCTGTCAAAAGTATGTTATTAAAAACATTCCCACTCAATTCCGCTTTAAAGCATCTCAAGAAAAAGGCTTTGGAAAGCATTGTGGACAATGAAGAAATTGCTTGTAACAAGCAATTTCTTCAATGTCCACAATGTTTTCTACCCAACAAGGGAAAGAATTTCTAAATTCAACCATGCTTTGCTAGCTTACAGTACTTTGTTTTTATGCTAGAATACTGAGAAATTATGACTTCTTATGCCTCTTTTTGTTATCCCTCTAAGTATATGAACTTTTTTAACTTATCGACATGGTGTTCCAGGAAGATACCTAGACGCACCAGAATCGTAACGGTTCCTCAATTGAACAATACATCTGCTGGTAGTTTATGAGAGCCTTAGGGGCGTTAGCTTGATCGGGTTAAAGTGGCCGTTGCAAAAATTATGATAGAAAATTGTTATTGAAAGATGGTGATTAAGCTAATTTTGTGATAAAAATGACTGTTAGAATCTTTTGAAAAAGAAAAGAAATAAGCAAAAATATTTCGCGTTACGAGACGCCAAATAAGTCAACGAGACAAAACCCGAATGGAAACGGAATTCATCGGGTAAATATGAATCTGTTGAATGCATCAAGAATTATCTTATTTGTGGTTTCTTTGCCGTATTCATTGCGTCATTTGCTTCCGCTAGCTAAACAATCGTTACCGATAATACCCGATGACTAACGCCCTCGTCTAATTAAATCCGATGTTTTAAGGTAGGACATGGGGAATATATCACATTAATTTAATGTGAAATGAATCAAGTAGATATAACACGATGAAAGGACATTTATCTTGACAAGAGCACCGCCCACGGGTGCCAACGCTCGGCTGCAGGTGCTGGATAATGCAAAAATTCTAAGTAAAAAAATAAGCATAACTCTTACAAAAACGCCTGTAGAGTTACCCCCCTTGAAAATCTAGATAGCTCCTGTGATTGTGAATACACATGCCAAGTTTCATGAGGATATCTTCAATAACAACAGAGATATGACCAAGGTTAAAGTTTGTCACGCCAACGCTGACGCGAACGACGCCAAGGCGATCACAATACCTCGGATTTTCTCCGAAAACAGCCGAGCTAAAAATTATTTCGATAACCATTGGAAAAGCAGATAATTTTTGTCGAGTCCACTTGCGAGACATAGTTGCCACTATGACAAGTCGGTGTATTTACGTAAGTCCGCTAGTTAGTCCGTCCGTCCGTCCGAATTTGTCCGGACAATGACTCCTTCATTTGTGGATGGATTTCAAAATAACATTGCACAATTATTGTCCATCATAAGTAGATGTGTCACTTGAAAGAATTTTTGGGATAGTTCTTATGTCAAGGTCACAGCTCAAGATCAAACACTAAAATTGTGTTTGTCCGTACAATTACTCCTACATTTATGGATGGATTTCAAAATAACTCTGCACAACTATTCTCCATTATAAGTAGATGTGCCATTTGAAGTAATTTTTGGGATAGGTCTAATGTCAAGGTCACAGCTCAAGGTCAAACACTAAAATTGTGTTTGTCCGTACAATTACTCCTACATTTATGGATGGATTTCAAAATAACTCTGCACAACTATTCTCCATTATAAGTAGATGTGCCATTTGAAGTAATTTTTGGGATAGTTCTAATGTCAAGGTCACAGCTCAAGGTCAAACACTAATACTGTGGTTGTCAAGAGCATTTCTCCTACAATTATGGATGGATTTCAAAATAAATTGGCACAATTATTCTCCATCATACGTAGTTGTGCCTCTTAAAAGAATTTTACGGATAGCTTCAAGTTCAAGGTCTAAGCTCGAGGTCAAACACTAAAATTGTGCTTGTCCGGAGCAAGATGCCTACATAACTTTGCGGGCTCGTCACAGTTGTCCTGGGACAACCATCTAGTTATATATCAACATTTCATTAAAATCTGTTCAAAAGCCGCTTTAAATATTTGAAATCAATTTTGAGTTAAAGAAAGCAATGTTGCAAATGTATGAATTACTTGTGACAAACATTTCTACATTTTCATACCAGAAATGTAAAGATACTGGGCATTTTACGAATTGGAAAGTGTCTTCTGCAAATTCTTCGTTTTTGAACCAGTATATATATACGTGTTGCTATTGGTTAAGTATTTATACGTATTCACTGCCCAATTGTTGTAAATCACACAGATAAAAATATGAAGGGGGAAAAGTTGTCGGTCAGGTTGCCAACTCAAGCCTGCACGTTAAGCACGGATGAGCTAAAATGCCGAATGTTTCATAAACAAAGCATTTCAAAAATGACAGCTTGAAATACACTTGTCAAGGAGGATATCATCAAATACTTATACAACCCTTTTATGACCTATTGTTCGGATTGCGACCAAAATACCGTAACTACAGCTAGTGTTGATATGTAGCTACAACACTTTTGACGCGACTGACGGCATGTCTGTTTAAAAAACCTATTACCGGACGGCTCATTTCTAAACTGCTTTAACCAATTCCCAAACAAAAGTTTTTTAGACTGGTTCAAAATGAAAGAAGTTACAGACGACAATTTCAAGTTAATGGAACTTTTAATTTGTCTTCTTATTGGGTTTAAAACAGAGTGGATAATGATGAAATTGCTTTATACAAGCAATTTCTTCATTTTCCATAATGTTTTCCAAAGGTCTTTAAATGGGGGGGGCGTCAAAAGGGGGGCTTGCGTTGGAATGGGTTACACGAAAGCGGTGAAAAGGAAAAAAATGCTTGATATTTTGCATGTTCTGGGGTCTTTGACATTCAAGTAAATGAAGGTATTGCTTGCGAGTAGTCATTAAATTGACCAATCGCCGCTGTCCATCAAATAACCAGTCGACCTATTAAATCATTCATATTGACTAGAATTGAGTTTTGAAAATGACATTGGCCGCCATTTTTTGTAAGCATTTTTTGTTGGTTTGGCGACCGAAACGCCGTAGCTATCCACCCAAATTTGCAAAATAATAGTGTTCAAGGGGGCGGAAATATTGTGGGAAAAGGGGGAATTTATATAAGAGACAAATTTCTCAAGAAACACTTCTTTTACCACACTGTTTTCTCTAGTTCAACTCAACGAGACATGAAATTTAGGGACTATAAGTAAAGGATGGAAAAGAATTTACTGTAGGCTTTATGCATTTTTTTCATCTCATCTTTTTCATTTTTTTTTTTTGGGGGGGGGGGTGGTCGAGGGTGAAAAAGAAATCCTTGATTTTGTAAAAACTTCCTGAAATTGAAACTTGAAATTTTAAGAATTCCTGAAATTGGTCCTTATTGTGAGCACTGCCTTTATGCATTCTTCTTTAAGAAATTAACTTCCTTAAATATCAGATTTCTTTAATAGAAAACTTGATAACCAGTAGAGTGTCTGAGGCCCTCTTGTTAAAATTGTGTATGTTTAATTTCTCAGCATTTCTCTCATAATTAATTTAAATTTCACAGAAAGACTCGGTATAAGTCACACATGTGCATATGTTATTTTGGTTATATTCCTTTGATTTTTGACTGAGTTATAGCCCTTGAATGAAAAAGTCCTTTTATTCTATCTGTAGCTTTTTATCTCACCTGAGCACAACGTGCTCAAGGTGAACTTTTGTGATCACCTTTTGTCATTCCTCGGGTGACCCTTTTCAAAAGTTGTTCGCGAAATAAACATCTTCAGCTCGGTAACCATTTTGCCATTTTCAACTAAACTTGGCATGAATGTTCCTTGGGTGACTTTTTAGCTCACCTGAGCACGAAGTGCTCTGGGGGAGCTATTGTGATCGGTCATTGTCCGTCTGTCCGTCCGTCCATTCACAATTACAAAAAATTCTTCTCCTCCTAAACTAACCATGGAATTTCAACAAAACTTCACATAAATGAGCCTTAGGTCATGCTCTTTCAAAATACTTCAAAGAATTGAAATCCATGTAGAACTTTAGTTGCCATGGCAACGGAGTGAAAATACTTAAAAAATCTTCTCCTCCCAAGCCATAAGGCCTAGAGCTTTGATGTTTGGTACAAATCATCATCTAGTGACCCCCTACCAAAATACTTCATAGTATTAACGTATTCTGAAAATTAGCCCTTTTCTGGGCGATCCCTGATTTTAAATAGAATTAAAGAAGGAAATCTTTAAAAATTTTCTTCTCCCAAACCATAAGGCCTAGAGGTTTGATATTTGGTACAAATCATCATCTAGTGACCCCCTACCAAAATACTTCAAAGATTTACCGTATTATGAAAATTAGCCCTTACCTGGGCGATCCCTGATTTTACATAGATGTAAAGAAGGAAATCTTTAAAAATCTTCTTCTTCCAAACCATTAGGCCTAGAGCTTTGATATTTGGTACAAATCATCATCCTTTGACCCTCTACCAAAATACTTCAAAGAAATTATTGTATTCTGAAAATTAGCCCTTTTCTGGGCGATCCCTGATTTTACATAGAATAAAAGAAGGAAATCTTTAAAAATCTTCTTCTCCCAAATCATTAGGTCTAAAGCTCTGATATATGGTACAAATCATCATCTATTGACCGTCTACCAAAATTCTTCAGAGAATTACCTTATTTTGAAAATTAGCCCTTTTCAGGGCTATCCCTGATTTTACTTAGAATAAAAGAAGGAAATCTTAAAAAATCTTCTTCTCCCAAATTATTAGGCCTAGAACTTTGATATTTGGTACAACTTATCATCTAGTGACCGTCTACCAAAATACTTCATAGTATTAACGTATTCTGAAAATTAGCCCTTTTCTGGGCGATCCCTGATTTTAAATAGAATTAAAGAAGGAAATCTTTAAAATTTTCTTCTCCCAAATCATAAGGCCTGGAGCTTTGATATTTGGTACAAATCATCATCTATTGACTCTCTACGGAAATACTTCAAAGAATTATCGTACTTTGAAAATTAGCCCTTGTCTGTGCAATCCCTGATTTTACAAATGAATAAAGAAGGAAATCTTTGAAAATCTTCTTCTCCCAAAGCATTAAGCCTGGAGCTTTGATATTTGGTACATATCATCAGCCGTTGACCCTCTACCAAATTACTTAAAAAAATAGCCATGATTTTACATAGAATAAAAGAAGGAAATCTTTAAAAAAATCTTCTTCTCCCAAATCATTAGGTCTAAAACTTTGATATATGGTACAAATCATCATCTATTGACCGTCTACCAAAATTCTTCAAAGAATTACCTTATTTTGAAAATTAACCCTTTTCAGGGCTATACTTGATTTTACTTAGAATAAAAGAAGAAAATCTTAAAAAATCTTCTTCTCCCAAATTATTAGGCCTAGAACTTTGATATTTGGTACAACTTATCATCTAGTGACCGTCTACCAAAATACTTCAAACAATTACCTTAGTTTGAAAATTAGCCTTTTTCTTGGCGATCCCTTATTTTACATAGAATAAAAGAAGGAAATCTTTTAAAATCTTCTTCTCCCAAACCATAAGGCCTGGAGCTTTGATATTTGGTACAAATCATCATCTATTGACTCTCTACGGAAATACTTCAAAGAATTATCGTACTCTGAAAATTAGCTCTTGTCTGTGCAATCCCTGATTTTACAAATGAATAAAGAAGGAAATCTTTGAAAATCTTCTTCTCCCGAACCATTAAGCCTGGAGCTTTGATATTTGGTACATATCATCAGCCGTTGACCCTCTACCAAATTACTTTAAAAAAAATAGCCATTTTCTGTGCAATCTCTAATTTTAGTTAGGAATAAATAATGATATCTTTGAAAACCTTCTTCTCCTCATTCATTAGGTCTAGATCTTTTATACTTTGTATGTATTGATGTCTATACTTTAAAGCATTACCATATTCAGGAAATTAGTGCTATATGGTGGGATCATAAATATACCTAGGATTAAAAGAGAAATCCTGAAACATCTTCTCCAAAATAATTAGACAGAGAGCTTTGCTATTTTGTTTATATCGTAAAGCCATGAACCATCATACTCAGGGGAGCGATTTAGGACCATCATGGTCCTCTTGTTTCAATATTAGTTTGTGAAATTTTGAATGAAGCCCAAATATGGGCGTGGCTGTTTTTTGCTTTATATCTTCTCCCCTCCAATTCAATTCAATGGAAAAGAGAACTCTTGGTAAAAGACATTAAAATTAATTATCATTGATATGATATTGACAATCTACACGTCTAGAAGCAATCAAATTCATCCATTATTTTATATTATTGTAGTTTTCTGTACAGAGTTCAGGATTTAGTTTGACATCAATGAAATGGGGTCTCGGGGACGCAACAATCTGTGTCATAATATCCTTTGATTTTTGTCAATGAAAAAGAAGTGTTGAAATTCAGGATATATCCTGGGAAAAGTCTGGAGAAAGTCTTGAATTTTGCAATCAGAAAATTGTGGGAACCCTCAGTGTCATGGGTTTGAATCTTGGCAGCAGCATATATCCATTACCGCATTTTGTCTCCCCAATGGGTAGATGATCCTAAACTTGAATTGGATGGCAGTTTGAGGCTAGAAAAGGATATATGGTAATACTGGTGCGAAAAATACCACGAATCAATGGATAAATGCTCCGCACTATAACTGAAAAATTGTTAAAAACAACTTGGTCAACTTTCATCGGACATTTGGCACAATCATTGTGACAAGTACCTTTTGCCTGCCACCAATGGGCAAAAACAACTTGTATGCGCAAGTGAGAAACTAGTAAGAAAAAACAACTGATCTCCAGTGTTTAGCAAACAGTACAACTTTTAAGATTATTATTACTTTCTCTTTCTCGAGCCTACTTGTAGTGAGCAAGACAAAGTTGTCTCCATAACAAGTTGGTGTATGTGCCTTATTTCATATTTGTGAGGGCCTTTTTTTTGTTGCTAAAAATAAAATGTAACCATTAATCACAATTGAGAGTAGATTTGCCATTTGAAAGAAATTTTCAGATAACCTCAATGTCAAAGTTCAAGATCAAGCATGCCTGTGTTCTTTAATTTTTTTTTATGCCCCCGCATCGATAGATCGGGGGCAAATTGTTTGACTTGTGTCCGTCTGTCCGTCTGTCTGTCTGTCTGCAATAGTTAACCTGCAAATTTTCCTATAACTTCAACACTGATTAAGTTACAATGCTAATATTTGGTATGTAGATAGGTCTTAACAAGCCGCAACTGGGGAAGGTCATTTCATCAAGTTCAAGGTCAGAAATTTTAACCCTTTTCCCTAAAACGTTACTCAAAAACTTAACCTACCAACTAAACATTTTCCTATAACTTCGCCCCTAATTAAGTTACAATGCTTATATTTGGTATGTAGATAGGTCCAAACAAGGCGCAGCCGGGGAAGGTCATTTCATCAAAGTCAAGGTCAAACTTTTAACCATTTTCCCTAAATGTTACTCAAAAATTTAACCTGCCAACTAAACATTTTCCTATAACTTCATACCTAATTAGGTTATAATGCTAATATTTGGTATGTAGATAGGTCTCAACAAGCCGCAACTGGGGAAGGTCATTTCATCAAGGTCAAGGTCAAAATTTTAACCCTTTTCCCTAAAACGTTACTCAAAAACTTAACCTGCCAACTAAACATTTTCCTATAACTTCATCCCTAATTAAGTTAAAATGCTAATATTTGGTATGTAGATAGGTCCAAACAATGCGCAACTGGGGAAGGTCATTTCATCAAGGTCAAGATTTTAACCCTTTTCCCTAAAACGTTACTCAAAAACTAAACCTGCCAACTAAACATTTTCCTTTAACTTCATCCCTAATTAAGTTAAAATGCTAATATTTGGTATGTAGATAGGTCCAAACAATGCGCAACTGGGGAAGGTCATTTCATCAAGGTCAAGGTCAAAATTTTAACCCTTTTCCCTAAAACGTTACTCAAAAACTAAACCTGCCAACTAAACATTTTCCTTTAACTTCATCCCTTATTAAGTTACAATGCTTATATTTGGTATTTAGATAGGTCTCAACAAGGCACAACTGTGGAAGGTAAACTTATCAAGGTCAAAGTCAAAATATAATTCTTTTCCCTAAATCAAAAGGAAAAAAAACCAATAAAAATCACACGTTACTAAAAAATTCCTGTTTCGGGGGCATGGTGTTTCACAAACACATCTTGTCATCATCTTAAATAAGTCAGGTGAGCGATTTTAGGGCCATTCTGGCCCTCTTGTTTGTGTACCTTTTAGCTGACCTGAGCACAATGTGCTGAAGATGAGCATTTGTGATCACATTTTGTCTGTCTTGCGCGTCTCTCAGAAGTCGTCAACAATTCTTTAAACATCTTCTCCTCAGTAACCAATATGTGGATTTGAACCAAACTTGGCAGAAATGTTCCTTGGGTGTCTCTCTTCAAAACTTGTTTTTGGATTTTTGATTGACCCCCGAAATATGGGTGTGGCACGGCGGGGCAGTTTTAGACCCTGACATTCTTGAACATCTTCTTCTCAGTAACCAATGGGGGGATTTCAACCAAACTTGACAGAAATGTTCCTTGGGTGACCCTCTATTGAATTAATGTTTGAATGACCCCCAAATATGGACTTGGATCTTGTCCGGAGCATATCTCTAAAAGTATGATCATGAAACTGCATGGGTAGATAGATCTCATCAAGAGGAAGTGCAGTGCACAAGAACCAAAACTCTACCTAGCTTATTTTCCTTTGGTGACCCTTCTCAAAAATTGATCATGGATTTTTAATTGACCCCCAAATATGGGCGCGGCAGGCTTGCGCAATTTTTGTCCGCGAAGTTATTCCTCAACCATCATAAATTAGTCAGGGGAGCAAATTAGGGCCATTCTGGCCCTCTTGTTGGTGTTTGTGTCCACTTAGCTGTGATATTGAAGCCCTCTTTCTGATAATCTGCTAGCGAGAGCAACAACCCCCTTCCTCTTTGATCCTTGTTGCAATGCCCGGAGTCATTTACTCGGTGCACTTTAAGGTCAATTATTTGCAGTTGTGTAAATAGTACAACTAAAAGTTTAATACCTGAATGTACCTTAACCAATTATTTATTAATCTCAATAATTGATTATCAGCAAGCATAGGATATTTCATGCATTTAGGTTTCGATTTGCTACACCTTCGGAATCTCTAAATTTTCCGGCCATTTTGAATCAGATGTGGGCCATTTTTGTCTTTGACAGCGAGATCCCACGAGAGCATGCGCTTTTTGCCAAAATGACATCAAATGAAAAATTTGGACACCATATTTGGAAGATGTAGTATTTTTTAAAAACAAAACAATTATGATGAAATATAAGAACATAGTAGTATGAAAGTAATTCAAGTATTCATTAAATTGGGTAGAAAAAATTAAATAATAACAATTCAGTACCTTTGATGATACAATTTTATTAATGGTAGGTAGAAAAGCATACTATGACTTTTAACTAGCACCTACTTTAACAGCATGACAGTGGTAAACGACATTACATATTAATAGATCATATGACTAACAAAATGTCATGGCTGCGAAACTTCAGAATCTTTTTATAAACTGGAAATAACCCGGTTTTAAAAGATTAATACAATTAATATTCTGGTACTTTTCATAGAATTCATCTATTCTGTTAGCATATGGGTTAAATTGATCCGTAGATAGTCGCTCATCGCAAAAAATATGATATCAGAATCTGCAAGAAGGTGCATAGAGGAAGGAAGTCTTAGCCTTCCCCAGCAGATTAAGGGATTCGATATCACAGCTAGTCTCTGCTCAATTCCACAGCAACAATTAGACGGATTTCATTCAAACTTCACAGATATAATCAGCATCAAGCAGAAATGTGCTTATTTTACTTTGGTTACAATCCATTGATTTTTACCTTCACTGGACTAAGTCCAGCGAAGTGTATGTCTTGTTCTGATGTACGTTGTTAGAAAGTCTGTGCGTGCTTCTGTCTGTTAATCTTTTCTTTAAACATCTTCTCTGAAACTGCTGGGCAGAACTGAACCAGTCTTCACAGAAATGATGCTGAGGACATGCTTTTTCAGATTCATTTATTAAATTCCTATCAGTTTAATAACATGGGCTCTACAGGCTGTCGTATCACCAAAAAAGGTCTCACTTGAAGAAATATTGCAAGAATTCCTATTTTTCTTAGAACTTAAGTGATAGATATCAATCAAATTTCAATCGAGTTAAAATCCTTGTTATCACTTCTTTCCTATCAATGAGTTGATAATGGTACACCAATGTGGGATAGCAGCTGAAGCATAGGAAAGGGAGAAATGGTGTTACTGGTGTGAGATATAACAGGAATCTATTGTTAGGTGCTGAAACAACCACAATATAACTGAAAAATTGATGTAAGCAGCTAAAACCACATTCAAACAAATGGAACTATCATAATGAATATTCAAATATATAAATTTTGCTATTCGTTCCCATCCCTAGTCTTTCCTAACTGTTTTAGCCTGAAGGAATACATGGGACAACTAATCAAAGTTCATTTTTATTGTATTTGTATTGTATTGCTACAAAGCAATTGTATATGATTAGTCACATGGATTTACTTTGCAATTGAACTGTGTTAAAATTAATTATTGTAATGTAATTCAAGAACCAGCTATTTTGATTTATCAAACTTGCTTTTCATGTTTTTGCAGGATTTCCATTGAAAACATAAGAGACCATCGCTTAAACAAAGGTATAAACATTACTGCAACTGTAAGAAATATGAAAACTATTCAACATGAAAGCCAAAACAAAAGCAGAATACAAGGTATTCTGATCGACACTACTGCAAAAATAGACTTTATTGCCTGGTCTAGTGAAATGGATAGAGTAAAAGAAGACCACACATACATATCCCATAACATCGAGGTAAACAACTGTAATGAAAGATTCTGTTCATCTACCAGTGGTTTACAATTAACCATAACGCAGAAAACTACAATGGAACACTCAAATGCAGGTCCATTTAATTCAAATGTTCACATAACAACACTTGATACTGTCTGTCAATTTTATAACAAAAACATAAATGTTGCAGGTAAAATTTGTAGTCTTGAAAAACAAAGTATTAAAAAAATCAGACAAATTTATAGTAACCATTCGAGATGAGAAGATAAAACTTGATGTGTGTTTTTATAATACATCAGCTACAACTTTTGAATGAATGAATGAATGTTGTTTTACGGCCCGTCGACTACTAAGGTCATGTTGGGCGCAAACACTTCTGCATTAAACTGGAATAATCCGACGTGAGCACGAAAGCACACGGACTCTCCCCAGATCAGGAGAACGGCCCATGTGCGAGTCCACCCGACCGGAAAATTCATAAAAATGAGCATTCATTGTATGAAAACACAAGTAAACAATATTTTAAAACAATTTCAATGTAAACATATAAAAATCCAAAAGAATTTCAAATGAATAAGAAATAATAGCCAAAAAGAGCCATTGAAAACAGTAAAATTTAATAGGACCATTTTAAAAATTAAGAAGAAAGCATAATTAATAGTACCTAAAAATCAGATTTTGCTATATAAATGAATCGCCTTGAGAAAGTCAAAGATAAGTTCAATTTGTATATGGTCAAACAACTGCCTCATACTATCAACTTTAAAATACCTGTCTCTTATTAAAGAAAAATCAATGCAATCAATAAAAATATGTTTGACAGTAAGAGGAGTGTTGCATGGAATGCACATTGGCATCTCTTCTCCTTTTAAAAGATGGGAGTGTGTAAGATAAGTATGGCCAATGCGTAGGCGAGTCAAAACCAGCTCTTCGCGACGGCTTGCCCTGTAACCAGGAATCCTATCGCCGAGGTCTGGTCGAACAGAGAATAACTTATTATTCTGGTTGGCTGGATCAGTCCAACAGTTCTTCCAGACATCGTGAATAAAACTATGAATAAGGGGTTTAAAATCAGTAAAGGGTACTTCGAAGGGTAAAATTTCAAGTGATAATGAATCCTTGGCTGCTTTATCTGCCTCTTCATTACCACGAATACCAATATGGCTTGGAAGCCAACAGAAAACGAGATCAACATCATTAAGCTTAGCTATTTTATCAAGTAGCCTTACAATAAGGGGATTGTCAGTTTTTTCGTGCTCAATCGCTTGCATGCTTGACATAGAGTCAGTAAAAATGATATAGCGAGAGAGACGTTCTGCGATCATATGATCGAGTGCGAGATCAATGGCCTTAAGCTCGGCTGAAAAAAATAGAAGAATTATTGGGAAGGCGGAATTGATATTTTTCGCCATCTAAAATAGTGGCTGAAGCAACTTTTTCGCCATCTTTTGAACCGTCAGTGTATATTTCTTCATAAGATGTGTATTTTTCTTTAACTTCCAAGAATTTCGTTTTAAAAATAGATGGATCTGTTGTATCCTTTTTGCTTGAAGCAAGATCATAAAGAAACGTGGGACTTTTATATGTCCACAAAGGAACATCAGGAACAATATGTACTGCCACGTCCTCTAGGTCAAAATCTAGAGAGCTTACATCAGCTTCACAGCGCAAACTGAAGGGAAGTATAGGGTTCTTTTTCTTTTCAAAAGCCTCTCTATATTTAGGTTCAAAAACAATTTGATGAGTAGGATTATCAGGATTTGATTTGAGTTTTAAATAATATTGCATGGAAAGCTTTTTCCTGCGTAAATTTAAGGAAGGCTCATTTGCTTCTGTGTAAACACTGTTAATTGGTGATGTTCTAAATGCACCCAACGCCAAGCGCAATCCCTGATTATGAATAGTATCAAGTTTGCGAAGGTATGAAGGGCGGGCAGAACCATACACAACACAGCCATAGTCTAGCTTAGATCTAACTAGTGCCCGATAAAGGCGCAATAAAACCTTTTTATCGGCTCCCCAATCCATACTGGATACAACACGTAAAAGATTAAGTGACTTTTGGCATTTATTTTTCAAATTATCAATATGCGGAATAAACAGTTTAGAATCAAAAAGGAGTCCTAAAAACTTAAATTCCTTAACAACTTCAATCGGCACTCCGTCCAACTTTAATTCTGGATCGGAGTGCATTTTCCTTGATTGACAAAAATGCATACATTTAGTTTTTGTCTTCGAAAACTTGAATCCGTTTTCATTGGACCATTTTGAAAGATTGTTCAAGACTTGTTGCAATTGTCTTTCAATTGTATGCATGTGTTTTGATCTGTAGCAGATACAAAAGTCGTCAACGTAGAGAAAACATTCAACGCCAGGGCAAACAGTTTTAACGATATTGTTTATTTTGACACTAAATAGTGTCACCGATAAAATACTTCCCTGGGGAACACCCATTTCTTGTTCATGAGGATCAGATAATGTATCTCCAACCCGGACTCTAAACTGACGTTCATCCAGAAAAGCTGAGATGAAATAGGCAAGGCGACCTCGTATACCGAAATCGAAATAGAGGTCATTCATAATTCCATACTTCCAAGTGGTATCATAAGCACTTTCGAGATCGAAAAAGACAGAAACAACATGTTCCTTCTTTATAAAGGCTTCTCGAATAAATGTCTCGAAGCGAACAAGGTGATCAAGAGTGCTTCTCTGTTTACGAAAGCCACTTTGGACTTCCGTAATAAGGTGATTCTTTTCAAGAAACCAAACAAGACGATCATTAACCATTCTTTCCATGGTCTTACAGATGCAACTCGTTAAAGCAATAGGGCGGTAATTTGAAGGGTTCGTGGAGTCTTTACCTGGTTTAGGTATTGGAATAACGATGGCTTCCCGCCAAGAGGCTGGAATGCTTCCCGTCTTCCATACCTGATTATAAATTTCAAGTAAGCAATGAAGGGAATGAGATGGCAAACGTTTGAGGAATTGATAATGAATAGCATCTGATCCGACAGCAGTGTCGTGGCATTTTTTTAAAGCTTTTTTCAATTCCTTAACGGAAAAGTCTCTATTATAGTGTTCCAGATTTCTGGAACTGAAATTAAGTTTAGACTTTTCTTTTTCACCTTGAAACTTCTGAAACGCAGGTGAATAATTAGTAGAGGAAGATTTCTTGGCAAACGTGTCTGCCAAGACATTAGCAATGTCGTGTTTTGAAGAAACTGTGTTATCGTCATCCATTTTAAGATGACCGACATTAAGTGATGTATTCTTCCCACTAATTTTACGTATCATGTCCCAAGTCTTTTTGACAGATGATCTACAATTTAATCTAGAGACATACTGTCTCCAAGACGAACGCTTACTTTGTTTAATAGTACGACGTGCTTTCGAACGTGCAATTTTAAATTTGTAAAGATTCTCCTTTGAAGGCCTTAAGCCAAATGCTCTAAGAGCACGTTTTCTTTCAGCTACAGCTCTTTTACAATCGTCATTAAACCATGGCTTATTTGGATTTTTTGGGTCAGGCGATGTTTGTGGAATGGTTTTTTCTGCAGCAGAATAAAGTAAAGTTGTAAACAAGACTGCAGAATTTTCACAGTCATCAAATGCTTCTGGATTTATAGACTGTTCACATGTGGTTCTAAAAAGTTCCCAATTAGCCCTATGGAGTTTCCAACGCCTAGGGCGCTCCTGAACAGATGGTCCTAATTCGGAGATCTGAATAGGGAAATGGTCACTACCATGAAGGTCAGAAAGAACTTTCCATGAAAAATCAGGAAAAATATCAGGACTGCAAATAGTCAAATCCAGTGAAGAGTAATTTCCAGTTGCAGGATGAAGATAGGTTTTAGATTTATCATTCAATAAAACAAGATCATGCCTAGTTACAAAATCCTCAACAATACGACCTTTGTCGTCTGTATTGGGGCATCCCCATAACCCATGGTGAGAATTGAAATCCCCCATAAGTATAAAAGGTTGTGGTAGCTGGTCAACTAGATTATCAAGTTTTCTGCCATCAACAGGGGAGCTTGGAGGAAGATAAACAGAGCACAGTGTAATTGTTTTATTTAAAGAGACACTGACAGCCACTGCTTGTAGAGAAGTATTTAAACTAACTTGACGGTGAGGGATATTATTATTTACAATAACTCCCACACCACCAGACACTTTCTCGCGATCTGTAAAGTTAGTAAAATAGCAAGAGTGATATTTCAGAGAAAACTTATCTGTGTCTTTGAGAAACGTTTCTTGTATACATACTGCAACTGGTTTTTGTTTGTTAACTAGAAGATTAAGTTCTTCAAAATTTGACTTGATGCTGCGACAATTCCATTGTATTATGTTATTCGCCATCATGAAGGTTATTATTAAGATTATACCACTTATTAATGGAAGTGACAAACTACCCATTATTTAACTCCTGTTAGGTTGATTTTGGTTGCACCTTGCCTTATTGCATCTGTTTGCTTTTGGTTTGAAGTAGGGGGGTTTGAAGGAGGGGGAGCGGGTATATCCATCTCCTCTTCCTCGTCGTCCGACTCGCTTAACTCAGAGAAGCGATTGCCGGTTGAAGCTGGAGGAGGTGAAACCTTCTCCAGATTTATACGAAGTTTTCTTTGACTAACGGACTCAGAATGATGTGTAGACTTTTCTTTTTGGGACTGTTTTCTTACGATTTTATTTACATTCATTTTATTTGCTTGAGGGGTCGGTTTATTATTTTCAGAAGATGAAGCTTTGCTTCCTTGTTCTTTGTCTGGCGATTGTATCGATTCATCTGACAGTGCCTGTTTGATTTTATCCTTTGCTTGGGGAAACAATTCAATTATAAGATTCAGAAGACGATCACACTTGCTACATTGATCAGGCTCTTTCTTCTCAGCTTGTACAGATTTGACCTTGTTGGCATAACTTGTTTCTGAAACTGCCTGTCTCGACTCTACGATTTTCTTTGCTTCGTAGAAAGAGACAGACTGTTTGAATTTTATTTCAAGGATTTCCTTCTGTAAAATAAATTTAGGGCATTGCCTGGAGTTTGCAGCATGCTCCTGTCCACAGTTGCAACATTTTAAGTCATTCTCACAGGTCTCCTCGTCGTGTTCGCCTACGGGCCCAGAGTAACCACATTTTCTGCATGTTTTTACACTTGAACATTTATCTTCATGATGGCCAAACTTTTGACAATTGAAACACCTAAGTGGATTAGGTACGAAAACGTCTACTTTTACAATTTGAAACCCAATTTTGATCTCTTTTGGTAACACTGGTTCATTAAAGGTCAGAATATACGTATTTGTTTGAATTATTTTTTCATCCCTTTTAAATTGAATGCGTTTGACTCCAGTTATTCCCTGACTCCTAAGATTGTCTTGTATTTCTGATATTGTGCATCTTGACAAATCTTTACATCTTATTACACCTTTTGACTGATTGAGCCTTTCGTGGGGGTATACATTGACCTTAATGTTGAAAAATCTTTTGGTTTTTAGTAAATTATCAGCTTGTGTCTTTTTTGTTACTTCAACTAAAATAGTTTCATTTCTGAGCGTCTTCACTGATTTAGGTGTTCCAAGGATTGCGTTTATTGATTTCTCGATAACGAATGGTGAGAGTTGTGAAACTGGGTCATCTGGGTTGATACTTTCGATAACTATGAACTTTGGAAATGAAATTGAACAGTAAGCTTCATCATCAGAGTCAGAGTTATAGGCACGCTTGGCTTTTTTTGAGGTTGCCATGGTAGTTGATTGACTTCATCGGCGATGCTCCAAACCACCCTCCCTCGGAGTCCTACAAGGGTACACCTAACCTGGGGAATTCCATCTCAGGAGAGGTGCAGGGGATACATCGCCGATATACTCGTAGCAAAATGGCTAGATCGAGCAAAAATACGCCGATGAATATTTCAACCAAGCATGAAGTAGACATCAGACAGTAAAATTATCGATCAAACACCACATTTACCCGATTGGCCCATGAGCCACCGCCTTCTAAGGCGTAAGTGGAAACGTCATCTAATGAAAACGGTGGTTTGGGTAACACAGTTAAAAGACAAGTCATTATGATAAAAACGCCCTAGGGCATGGCATGACCAGCCGATTGATCAGGTCGGGCCCGCCTGACCTCCCGTTTGTCCCAACTCAGGGCCAAAGTGGTGTGTTGCAAACACAGGGCCTAGCCAATCCCTGTGTCACTCAACCACCAGGATCCCGTCATCAGGCATTACGGGTCGCAGCCCACGGCAAACAGGCAGGTCCATTTGTTTGGGGTCTTACCATGTACTACATGGACAGCAGCCGACTATTTCTATCCCCCCGCCCAGCTGGGGGCTTACAACTTTTGAAGGTCAAGTCGGTGATGTTTTAGTAGTTAGAAACGTTGCAGTGAAACATTATGGTATGTACAATGTCATAAATGCGACAAGAGCTATGTATCACATAAATCAAATATTTGAAGATGTACAACATTTGCAGAATGTTGACTTGCAAAAACCAATAAAAGAAAATTTGTCACCAAGAAAAGAAGAAGTTGAAGAGGTTACAATTGATAACTTGCATGAAAATAGCTCAGCACAGCAATTTACAGCAACACCTACCGATATATCAGTGTAATTTTACAATTCATGTCCACTTTTGTCTTGCAAGAAAAACTGCATTTAATGAAGAAACACACTTGTATACATGTGATAAATGCAAAAGAATTTACAGGGTTTCTGCCAAAGGTCTAATTCTTAATGTTGAGGTGTCAAGAGATGCGCAATCAAGAATTCTTACATTATTCAATGAAAAGGCAGAAGAGTTCCTTGGACTTACAGCAAAAGTAATACATAAGAAGGACCATGACAAAGATACATCTAAACTACTAGAAAAAGTCAACTACTTGTATCAATTTACAGTAAACTCTGGTAAAATTCCAAATGAATTCACTGTTACAGAATTCAAATGTCTACATGAGAAATCTCAAACTTCTGACTCTTCTTTTCGATTAACTCCTCCCTCAAATGATACTGTACCAGTGCCTTCTGAATCTTCTATTACACCCAGCAAAAGATACTCAAAGCCATTCACATTCAATTCATCATTGAATGAAATGACTCCACCAATGACATTCCAGAATCCAACAATATTCAACAACCCATCTACCTCAACCAATGTTTGTACTCCTCCCTCAAATGATACTGTATCAGTGCCTTCTGAAACTTCTATTACACCCAACAAAAGATATTCAAAGCCATTCACATTCAATTCATCATTGAATGAAATGACTCCACCAATGACATTCCCTCTTCATCACCAAACCTGAATCATCATTGCCTTGTGAAACTTCTTTTACACCCAGCTAAAAATATTCACAGCCATACACATTCAATTCACCATTGAATGAAACGACACATATTAACACAATCACCAAAGCTTGACCATACAGAGACTGACAAATTACAATATGCCTGCAGTTTTTGTGCTAGACAAAGTAAAGAAAATCCCTTGTCTAAGCATAACCTCTCACCTGGTCCTATTCCTGAAGACTTACAAATTCTGAATAACACAGAATTTCATATGATATCCCAAATACACCCTTACATGAAGCTAGCAAAACTTCCAGCTGGAGGCCAGTATGCACAAAGAGGACAATGTATAAACATACCTGTGCAAACCCAACAAATTAGTAAACTTCTCCCTCAAACAACAATTGAAAATCCACATGTATATGTTGAATCACCTGCTAGCACGTACCAACATATAGTGAATGTGAATCGTGTAGACAAGGCTTTGAAATGGCTTAAACTTAACAATCATTTATATAAAGATGTAACAGTAAATAGAACATCATACATTCAAATTAGAGAACTTAATAATGATATGTTCACAGAAAAGAAATCACAGGAAATTACAGACGAATCTCTACCACAACTTTCTCTCATACCAAATGATTATACCTTGCCAACTTTAAAAAGATATGAAATTGACAACATACCATGTATTAAATTACCATTCCTAACTTGATTGCCAATAAATATTTTCTCTCATCAGCATGCAGAGGAATTGCATTCCCACAACTATTTCCAAATGGTGTAAATGGATTCAATACTCACAAAAACAATCTCACACCAAAACAATACTTCACCTGCAGAATTTAAATGAAGACGATAGGTGGTCAAAGAATCCACAATATTTATTCTGGGCACTAAACACATATGAACAACATCAGCTTCAATCATGTATATCTATTGCTGTAAGAAAAGGCAAGCAAGTAAATAATCAATTACAAGCACAACATGTTCTTGAAAATGATTACAAACATCGTGTCTCTGAAGATTTCAGATTCATGAAACAAATAAAAGGAACAGCAGCTTATTGGCGAAGTCAACTTCATGACTTGTTGTCTAAAATCAAACTCTAGGCCCACCCACTTTCTTCTTGTCATTAAGTTGTAATGACAGCAACTTGCATGAAATGTACAAATTCATTGACAATTCTTTAACACTCGACACAATTCAACTTCTATCTTCAAGCAAGAAAGCTCAACTTCTACGTGAAAAACCCAGTTAAATGTGCCATATAAAACAAACGCTGGAATATTTTTTAAATGAATTCATTAAAGGACCTAAAGAACCTTTGGGTCATGTTACTGACCACTTCGCAAGAATAGAATTTCAAAACAGGGGAAGTCCACATGTACATGCATTTCTCTGGATTGAAAATGCACCCAACATGGAAACTTTACAAGGTAGAAAAGCAGCTCCAGAATTTATTGATAAATATATATCTGCACAACTACCAGAGAAAGATAACATATTGCGTGCTACAGTATCTTCTCTACAAGTTCACTCACACACCCATACCTGTCACAAACAAAAAAGCAAAAAACATTGTCGATTTGACTTCCCTCGACAAGTATACAAAGAAACACATGTCCAAATCGACAATATCTTATCTACCACAGGTAGATTGTATAAATTAGCCCGTTCGGAAGATACTGTATGGGTCAACCCTAACAATAAACCAATACTTCAAAATTTGAATGCCAATATGGACATCCAAGTTGTTGGTTGCAAATTCGCAGCAGCATGTTATGTTTGTACGTATGTATGTAAGAATGAACCTGAATCCATCACAAGCGCCCTTGCTCAAACTACAGTAGAACCTCGTTAATTCGAACGCCACTGGTTCGTAGGTATGTGTTCGTTCGTAAACTTTACGCGGTCCCGATCTTTTTCCTTCTTTATCTTTGTTAGAAAACTCTGTCTAATTCGAACGTCAGTGGTTCGTAGTCCGTAGGCCATTTCAAGTCCCGAAAGTATGATTATAACACAAACTCCTATGTTTAGTTCGTAGGTGTGATCCTTTTAGCGACTAACAAAGTGTCACAAATCACCACTTACCTTGATTTTCACACCTGCTGTTCTGTTTAAATGCAATCTGTTATTATATACCTTTAATTATGAGGGGCTGTCATTTTTTAGATGTGCGTAATTAACCGAATAAGGGTTCCCGTAATTATCGCCGAAAATTTACTTAAAATTTCCGCATCCCCATTAATATCAGTGTTATTGGTCATTCAGTAGTATTCTAACCATTTATTTTAACCTGCAATTCACAATCGTCGGTTCTTAATTTCATGTTTTGTTAACAGAATACTCTCAGTGATTTGATCCAATGCATTGCAAAGGGAAATCACTCTGATGGAGGTGGAAATATGATACAAGCACTGTGTTTAGAAAATGCCTATTTAAACACGGAGATAAAATCATGAAAATATAAGATGAGTAATTTTTAATTTATGTTTTACCCAATTAATATCTGTGGGTCTTGTTTAAAAAGATAACCAAATTAAAATCATTTCCTAAATGGGGAAAGAACAAGACCATGTACGATTCCGAGTACAAATGTATTTCAAACAGCCGACCAATTGCCCTCCGTTTTGTTCGTACTACGCTTAGTTCGTATAAATGTCCTCGGACCCTTGCGCTACGAACTACCGAGGTTTTACTGTATATTTAAATTACCAGAGAATACAACAACCCGAAAAAAATTGTCAAAGATTGGAAATATACTTCTCACAGGAAGCTGCATATAGACTCTTGAATATACCAATGGTATTCTCATCAAGAGAAACAATCTTCATCAATTCATTCCCGCCTGAAGAACATTTCAAAATCATAAAACCAAAGTATGTTCTGAAAGAAATGGAACCAGATTCTACAGACATATATAGTCAAGGTGCCCATGACATGTATGTCAGGAGACCTCAATTAGATGAATTTACCTGTATGACTTTAGTTAAATTCTCAACAAGCTATTGCTTACTTCGCAAAAATGAAAAAAGTACACACATCAAAAAATTCCTTACCAAGATTTTGTTTTGAAGGTAATCCTATCCAATACATACGCGACAAAAGCAAGTAAAATCATGTTTCAAAACTTGCATACCAAACATATCAGTAGACACAGAAAAATAGTTTGCTTGCATTTAAACATTGTTTCTGCCGTGGCGCAATCATGCAGAAATACGATTACCTTTCAATACATATGAAGAAGCTTACACAAACAAACATCGATTCCTTGATCACAAGTCAATGAAATATTTTCATTACTATGAGAAACGCGTCAGTGCTGTACAACAAATTAGAACATTGAGACAAGAAAGACAAGAGGATATGCAATGTACTATAACTGCTAATTTCATGGCATTAAGTGCAGAAAATGAACCAATACAAGACACTGCATCAGCATTCGCATTTAAAGATATAGAAGATGTAGATGATCCAGAAGTAACAAAGTATGAACCATATAATTCAAATGAATTCAAGGCATTGGCTCAGTACACAATGTCTGATACAGAATACATGCAAAACTTGAGCCAATGTAATAATGAACAAAATGCTGTCCTTCAATATGTCACAGACAGTATATACCAACCTATGAGTAAATCACCTTTACATTTATTTATTACAGGTGGTGCAGGAAGTGGAAAATCATTTTTTCTTTTTGAAATTATTACAGGAACATTTCCTACGCATTAATACTGCATTATTTCCAAAAGTTCTCATAGCTGCGCCAACAGGAGTTGCAGCATTTAACATAAAAGCTTGGACATTGCACAGACTGTTGCATTTAGATGTTCAACGAAAAAAGCAAGCTGAATACCGCAAACTGTCATCAAGATTGTTAGAAAAAATGCGGTTGCTGTTTAAATACACAAAAGTATTAATAATAGATGAAGTTAGTATGATCAGTATTAATACATTGCTACATATTCATCGCAGACTTACAGAAATAATGGATACAACAAATAACCCAGACATTTTCTTTGGTAATTTAAATGTAGTTGTATTGGGTGATCAGTTTCAGCTAAGACCTGTGTTTGGTGGCACAATTTATGCAGATCATCCTAGTATGCCAACCACACATTTGTGGAAAGATCTTTTCTACTGCATTGAACTTAAAGAAAATGTAAGGTAAAAAGGAGATATTTGTTATGCAAATATTTTAAATAGAATAAGCACAGGTTCACACACACATGAAGACTTGCAGATACTTAAAAGCAGATGTAAAAAGAACACAACACCTACGATACAGCATATATTCCCAACAAAAGAACAATGTTATAACCATAATCATAGTATTTTGCAAAACAAGAAATTGCTGAATTCAACATTGTATGAGTTGAAAGCAATTGATGAAGGATCTATATCTGATATAGCTGATGAAGATTCACTCTGTGGTGGTATACCAAAAACTATATATCTTTGTGTTGGAGCACAGGTTATGTTACTTCGGAACATAGAGACAACTACAGGTCTTGTGAATGGTGCTCAAGGAGTTGTCACTAGAATTAATTGGAAAAGTAAAGACCAAAAATAGTATCTTATGCAGTCACAGTTCATAAAGTGCAAGGTCTTACATTATCTGAGGCTGCTATTGACATTGGTCCAACAGTGTTCACTGCAGGAATGGCATATGTCGCTCTAAGTAGAGTATCCTCTTTACATGGTCTTACTTTATTAAACTTCAATCCAGAGAAAAATTATGCATCTGAAAAAAAGTTGCCGAGATGGATCGACTTTCAAAGCGAAAACCTAAAAAAATGCAAATTTGAATTAATGCTGCAATCCAACCCTCGATACTCCCAAAAATTAATACAAATTTTATTAATAATAACACCAATTATACATTTCTGTGAAGATCTTTATTTCCTAACTTTCACCATATTGAACTCACTAATAAATGGTAATACAAAACCTTTCATTTATTAGAAAATTTTATTAGAAAAGTTCACAAAAGTTCACAGAATTAAAACTTCTTTTTTTTTATTTTGTACATATTTCTCACCAAATGAAACTTTTCATATAATGAATATAACACTTTCATGAAAATGTCCGTCATAATTTACTACACTGTTGTACTAATCATATATCAAGGTTTGACACTAGCTCATTTCAGCCTGATTCCTGAAGGGCCATTAAGCCATGAATCTTACAGGTCTTCCCTTATAATAACGTGTCCTTCATGAAAATTCTATATTTTCAAGCAATTTAAAGAGTAGACTTGTAACAAAAACACTGTGGGAAAAAAGAAATTGCTTAATCAACCAATTTCTTATTTTTCCATAATGTTTACCATTCAGTAATGAAAAATCTTACTATTTGAAAGACAATTATTTTTCAAAAACCTTAACAGCTTGGAAATAATATGGCCATTAAATACAAGCTTCATTTACCTGCATCAGGGTACCTATCCTCCCTGAAATCCAGGTCTTAAACCTAAGTACTAGTGTAAGTGTCGATCACTGCAATGAGCCATCATTATAAAACAATGTAGATATGATTGTAAACTTACTGGACATCAATTTTCAAACACTTTAATGAAAATTGTACTTTCATAGTTATTTGGAACAATGTTGCCTTTATTATTATACCCTCTATCTATGATGAGGGTATATTGCTTTCAACATGTCTGTCTGTCTGTCCATCCCTCTGTCAATCCATTTCTAGACATTTCATTTCCAAACTCTAACTGAAGAACCAATTGACATACAAGAACCAATTAACATAGAAGCATGGAACCTTATACAATTGTTGTCTATGACCCAAAGAAATGTCATATTGTTTAGGGGTCTCAAAGGTCAAGCTCAAAATTGGAACTTTTTCCAAAAACCATTTCCACACTCAACTCATGAACCAATTAACAGAGAATCACAAAACCTCAAAACCTCATACAATTGTTGACCCTTGGAAGTGCCATATTGTTTTTGGGTCATGAAGGTCAAAAATCAAGCTCACAAACTGAACTTTATACAAAATGTTTCCAGACACAAACTCATTAAGCAACTGAACTAAAATCATGAAATTCCATGAAATTATTACCTTAAACCAAGGATGTTCTCTATTGATTTTTGAGTCGTGAAAGGTCAGTCAAAATTGAAAATTTGTTAAAAACGTTTCCGGGCTCTTAATACGTGAACAACTAACCTTCCAGCACTGATAGCATTTTAACAGTCACACATTATGCTCTAATTGTACTCATTATGGGACAAAATGCTAGGTGAGGGTATTAGTTTGCTTTGAAACAGCTCTAGTTTATTATATGCCAATGTAAATATTTTGAAATCTAATAAATGATTTCAAAGTATTAGTACAACACTTTCATGGAAAACTATTATACAATAGTTATGAAGGAGTGTTGTATCTAATCACAATTATGTGCCAATGTAAATATGTTTTATAACCTTATATATAATTGCTCTAAGTCTCAGTATTAAAGTTTTCAAATGATTGGTCAGTATTCATTTTCAAAAAAGGTTTATACAGCTCTGTCATAAAAGCTATTTTACGTTAGTTATTTAGAAAAGTGGTACACTTAATCACAATTATATGCCAATGTAAATGTTTGTTAACCTATTAAATGATTGCCCTCAGTATTAAAGTTTCAAAGAATTAGTACAACACTTTCATAAACAACTTTTGTAGATAGTTATTTAGGACAGTGTTGCACTTCAATCAAAATTATATGCCAATATAAATATGTTTGATAACATAATAAATGATTCTCCCAGTATTACACTTTAAAATGATTTATACAACACTTTCATAAAAAGCTATTTTTTTGCTCACCTGAGCACAACGTGCAAAAGGTGGGCTTTTGTGGTCGGTAATTGTCCAGCGTCCGTCTGTCTGTCCGTACACAATTATTAAAAAATCGTCTCCTCCTAAACAATAAGGCCTAGAGCTTTGATACTTGCTACATATCATCACCAATTGACCCTCTACCAAAATACTACAAAGAATTACTACAAAGAATTACTGTACTCTGGAATTAGCCCTTTTCTGTGCGATCCCTGATTTTACAAAGGAATAATGCAGGTAATATTTTAAAGTCATCTTCTACCAAACTAATAGGCCTAGAGCCTATTATTTGGTACATATTATCAGCTATTGACCCTCTACCAAAATACATCAAAGAATTACGGTATTCTGTGAAATCACTAATTTTACATATGAATAAAGAATGATATCCCTGAAAAACCATTAGGCCTATAGTTTTAATATTTGGTATGTATCAATGTCTTTTGACCCTCCAACAAAATACTTCAAAGAATTGCCGTATTCAGCAAATTAGCGCTATACAGTGGGATCATCAATACACCTAAGATTTAAAGAGAGATTCCTTAAATATCATCTCCAAAATAATTAAACTGAAGGCTTTGCATATTTGTATATATCATAAAGCCATGAACCATCATACTCAGGGGAGCGATTAAGGACCACCATGGTCCTCTTGTTATATAGTTATTTCGGCAAAGTTGCACTAATACGCTTCTACTAGTACTACGAAGTCAGCCACATCATAATACAGTTGGTAGCGCGTCAGACTGTCAATCTAGAAGTCCTACATTCAATCCCTGACAGCGACACTCATCCTTTTCGACTTTTTCTCTCCCACCAATGTATTAATAATCGTAGAATTATGTGAGATAGGTCGAAGCTAGCCAAGAGTATAATGGTATGACTGGTGTGAGGAATGACAAGAATCCATTGTTATGTGCTCCAGTCACCAAGATATGACTGAAAGATTGTTGAAAGCAGTGTAAACCCCCATTCAAATCAAAGCAATGTGACAAATTCAAGGTCATCTGTCACAGATATTTCTGATTTATCATTCATAAACACATCTTGTTAAAATTTGTTCAGTGGCTTTGAATAATAATTTTATGACTGAATTTAAATGAAATCAGGAATACCAAAAAATTAGACTAATTCAAGAAAGGAATCAATAAAGTAGAAATTCACTTCAACTATTGCCAAGCTTACAAAATAAAACTAACAAAAATCTCACTTTACAGACTACAGTCATTGGTTTATCTTTATCACATTTCTATGATTATGAAAAAAAACCTGTTGAAAATAGTCAAATTATTTAGTCACAAATATAATTTTGTCCTTCTTGCAGACAATAAATGAATACTTTTTGTAATAGTAAATACATGTCAAAGTTCTTAATTTAGAGTTCAGTATAACTTTCTTAAATCAAAGTACTGAAAGTACTGTTACCTAGCAGATCATAGTTTTGTTGGGTAATCTTTTTTGACATAGGTGATCATGATAAATGAATAAGGTTATTAAAGTAATCAAGGAATTAACCATTACAATACGACAAAATCGTACACAGGTTCAAATTAAAACAACTTGCAGATCATGACAATTTCAAGTTAGCTAATTTATATTTGCCTGCTAGGCTAGAAAACATTGTTGACAATGAAGAAATTGCTTGTTACAAGCTATTTCTTTATTGTCCACAATGTTTTTCATAGTTATTTTTTGATATGCGTAAAAAAGTGACATTGTGTCTTAAGCTATCAAAACTGACGCTTTCATAGCTAAAAAAGATTTTTTTCTTCTTTAAGTTAGTTTGTTTCTTTAATTGTAGAAAATACTACAATAAATTAAAAAAAATGCATAACTTTCTTCTTTATGTTAATTTATTTCTTTAATTGTAGAAAATACCACAATAAATTTTAAAAAATTGCATAACTTTGTTCTTATTTCACCATAAAACCTAAAGCAATATGACACACTCTTAATTAGCCGAAGACCGCTGAAGCTATTTCCATGGCGTTGTGTACGTCGTGCGTCCGATCTTAAACTTTTTCTTAAAAAATCTGCTTCTCACGAACAACAGAATGTATTTCAACCGAACTTCACAGTAATAATCCTTTGATGACCCTCTTTCAAAGTTGTTAAAGGATGTTTGATTCAGTGAAAAAAACGAGGCTTTAATAGTGGAAACTCTGAAAATCATTTTCTCAGGACCTGAATAACGGATATCAAACAAATTTCACTTGATTTCCATTTGTGACTCTTTATCACGGATATCGACCAAATATCACTGGAATGATCATTGGCTAACTCTTTATCAGTCAACAAAAACTATTGTGTTCAGATGAAAAATATGTCATTTCATGACTGGAGGTCATTTCTCTTTAATGATACAAAGTGAAAACTCTGAAAATCATTTTCTCATAACTTAAAGAATGAATATCAACCAAAATCAGACCTGTTGAGCGAATCAACTGCTCAAGCAGCTCTAGTTGTGATCAATGAATGTCTATCGTTAATTCAAACTTATACCACATTCATCGACTGACCTCAACGATTCAACTATTTATACCATAAAGCTCAGAAATTCAAACCAATCCCCATGAAACTTTGCCATAATACTTCTCAACTAAGAACAATTCTGATTGATTTTGCAATGAAGCAGATCCCCATTTGTAACCTCCACTAACCAAACAATAGTCACCTATCAACATGGCATTGTTTCCGTCATCAGTGCGACTACCATTTATGCTAAAGCATTATCTTTCAACATCTCCAACTTTTGACCAAACATGGCAGATTCATTGCTTTGATGCCCATCCCTTTTCGTGCAATAATTGTTCATTTCTCCATAAATATGACCATGGCAGGTCGTAGCATACCTTCAATTAATTTAAAAAAAACAAAACATCCTCCAGTTCAATTGACCATTTCGACAAGAGAATAACCTACAAATGTTTTATCCCATCATGGTAACGTTTCCTAATGATGATAATGTTTCTAAATTCGAAATCATTTTTATGCCGTTTTCCTCCCTTCTTCAAACTTAGCCAACGCCTATGTATAACATGTAATTACATGTTATACTTTTTCTTGTTATTATTATTATTCATTTATTAATTTTTTCTGGTCACATATGTCAAATATCATGATCACATCTGAACTTTTTTTCGGAAACAGTTTAGGACTGTGTGATCTGACAAAGTGCTGATTGCAATGTTCAAAGTTCTAAAGAGCTTGAATTTGGAAGTAAATATTAACCTATATCTGTTTTTCAATATTTTAGACTGGTCCAATTTGATAGAAGTTGCAGACGACAATTAAAAGTGAGCTTAATTTGCAAAATCTTACCAACCTACAGGATAGAAACATTGTTGGACAAGCAAGTTCTTCTTTTCCAACAATGTTTTCTCAAGTACAAAATTACATAGATGTAAAATCAAGGGATTGTGCTGGATTAATCATATCACAGTTGAGTTATGGTAAAACGTATACTATCTGTGTTGTTCAGACTTGGTGAGGCTCGCAGCCACATAGCGGGAGTGCTGTTTAAAGTTGAAGCTGGAATCAAGTTGGGCTACAATCAAATCTCAAAAACCAGTGCAGCTTGTGTGTGGAACAAGTTCTTCAAAAAGGACTTTAGCCCACAGCCTCTGAGTGATATTAACTTTTCGAGATCTGTGAGAGGACGTGGTATCAAAAGACCAATAGGACAATCAGTCTGTACCGTATATTGAGTTAAGAGATGAAAAGATTATTTTTTGTTTTCATGGAGGTATGAACCGAAAAAGCTAATCACACTATATGAATCGGCTTCATACCTCCATGGAAACAAAAAATATTCTTTTCATGTCTTATAATTTAATAGCACCTAGGGAAAAGAGCCACTATTTTACAAATTTTGATACCTTTTTTTATTAGACTATTTTGTGTGGAAGCATACGAAATCGTTGCGTGCTCAAAATTTTGTTCATGGAGTTATATCTTTTTCGACCAATCAGAACGCCTATTTTTGCTAGACGAAACTAAATATCAAATTATTTTCTGTTGACGAGGAATTGCCTTTCAACAACTTAAGCAGGCATCCCCTAATGCTGGCATTCTTACAAAGATGACTCGGACACAGTTACTGCTTCTGAAGATGACGAATTACCCTCAGTGAGTTTATATGTCCTTTCACTGATTGAAACGTGTGCATGTTGTTTTACAAACATCTGACTGTTCATCTGACTATCTTTAAAAGTATAGGTCAATGAAAGGGAAGTGCAGATTGAAAACAAACCATCCTGTGTAGAAGGAATTATTGCAGGTAAGAAAGAATTTGCTTTATTCTTTTTCCACAAAGTCTTCTTGTACATGAAGTCACAGGGAATTATGTACAAGAATTGTATGGGAAAAGAGTGAATTTCTTTTACTTGTTGGTCTCTATTTTGTCTAAAAATCATATTATAAGTTGCCTGAAATAAAACATTATCATAAATGAAGGCAGGATTAACCCAATACCAATCTTTTAGACTAGTCAAATTTTAAAGAAGTAGCGGACAACAATGTTTTTCTAGTGGAATTTTAAAAGATCTGCATTTTTAGCTCGGCTGTTTTCGGAGATAACCCGAGGTATTGCTATAGCCTTGAAGTCGTCACGAAAACTTTGACATTTTGTAATATCTCTGGTTCTACTAAAGGCATTCACTCTAAACTTGGCACATTTGTTCACTATCAAAACAGCAACTATCAAGGGGGGTAACTGTAGATGCATTTTGCTAGACGAAACTAAATATCAAATTATTTTCTGTTGACGAGGAATTGCCTTTCAACAACTTAAGCAGGCATCCCCTAATGCTGGCATTCTTACAAAGATGACACGGACACAGATACTGCTTCTGAAGATGACGAATTACCCTCAGTGAGTTTATATGTCCTTTCACTGATTGAAACGTGTGCATGTTGTTTTACAAACATCTGACTGTTCATCTGACTATCTTTAAAAGTATAGGTCAATGAAAGGGAAGTGCAGATTGAAAACAAACCATCCTGTGTAGAAGGAATTATTGCAGGTAAGAAAGAATTTGCTTTATTCTTTTTCCACAAAGTCTTCTTGTATATGAAGTTACAGGGAATTATGTACAAGAATTGAATGGGAAAAGAGTAAAATTCTTTTACTTGTTGGCCTCTATTTTGTCTAAAAATCATATTATAAGTTGCCTGAAATAAAACATTATCATAAATGAAGGAAGGATTAACCCAATACCAATCTTTTAGACTAGTCAAATTTTAAAGAAGTAGCGGACAACAATGTTTTTCTAGTGAAATTTTAAAAGATCTGCATTTTTAGCTCGGCTGTTTTCGGAGATAACCCGAGGTATTGCTATAGCCTTGAAGTCGTCACGAAAACTTTGACATTTTGTAATATCTCTGGTTCTACTAAAGGCATTCACTCTAAACTTGGCACATTTGTTCACTATCAAAACAGCAACTATCAAGGGGGGTACTGTAGATGCATTTTGCTAGACGAACCTAAATATCAAATTATTTTCTGTTGACGAGGAATTGCCTTTCAACAACTTAAGCAGGCATCCCCTAATGCTGGCATTCTTACAAAGATGACACGGACACAGATACTGCTTCTGAAGATGACGGATTACCCTCAGTGAGTTTATATGTCCTTTCACTGATTGAAACGTGTGCATGTTGTTTTACAAACATCTGACTGTTCATCTGACTATCTTTAAAAGTATAGGTCAATGAAAGGGAAGTGCAGATTGAAAACAAACCATCCTGTGTAGAAGGAATTATTGCAGGTAAGAAAGAATTTGCTTTATTCTTTTTCCACAAAGTCTTCTTGTATATGAAGTCACAGGGAATTATGTACAAGAATTGAATGGGAAAAGAGTAAAATTCTTTTACTTGTTGGTCTCTATTTTGTCTAAAAATCTTATTATAAGTTGCCTGAAATAAAACATTATCATAAATGAAGGAAGGATTAACCCAATACCAATCTTTTAGACTAGTCAAATTTTAAAGAAGTAGCGGACAACAATGTTTTTCTAGTGAAATTTTAAAAGATCTGCATTTTTAGCTCGGCTGTTTTCGGAGATAACCCGAGGTATTGCTATAGCCTTGAAGTCGTCATGAAAACTTTGACATTTTGTAATATCTCTTGTTCTACTAAAGGCATTCACTCTAAACTTGGCACATTTGTTCACTATCAAAACAGCAACTATCAAGGGGGGTAACTGTAGATGCATTTTATCCACTATCCAGCACCCAATAGCCGAGCGTAGGTAGCCGTAGTCGGTGCTATTGTTTAAGAGAAAGCATTAAGAAAATGCTTCTATCAAGTAATATCTTCATTTGCAATGTTTGCCAAAGCTTTTTTCTTGAGGGCGTCAAAAATCGGAATTGCGTGGGAACGGAATGAATAAATGAATAAATAGAGTTTTATGGCCCGTCGACAACTAAGGTCATGTTGGGCGCATAACAAGTAAATGAAACGGTGCCTTTGAGTAGAACGGAGATCGATTTAAATAGTAAAATGTAGAGTCAAACAACAATAGTAGAATTATACCTAACAATCAATTACTAAAACCGATATATACAAACAATAAAAATCTAGACAATCATGAACAGGTCTTTAAATTGCTTACAAGAACCTAAAATCATATTTTGCTGTACAAATTGATGGCTTTCAGGAAATCAAAATTTAGTTCGATTCTGACGCTTTCAAATAGCTGCCTCATACTGTCAGCCTTGAAATATTGATCTCTGTACATAGAAAAATCAATACAATCTATAAAAATATGTTTGACAGTAAGAGGAGTGTCGCATGGAATACACATTGGAGGTTCGTCTCCTTTAAGAAGAAATGAATGCGTCAAGCAAGTGTGACCAATGCGCAAACGGGCCAAAATGATTTCTTCTCGGCGATTTGATCTATAGCCAGGTAGCCATTCACCAAGACTCTGTTTAATAGTATAAAGTTTGTTATCTTTGTTTGCGGGATCGTCCCAACAATTCTGCCAGACATCCTGAATAAAATGATGTATTAAAGGTTTAAAATCACTAAAAGGAACATCGAAGGGTAAAATGTCTAGTGATAATGCCTCCTTGGCAGCCTTATCTGCCTCCTCATTACCACGAATACCAATGTGGCTAGGGAGCCAACAGAAAACAAGATCAACATCACTATCAAGATTTGAAATCTTATTCAGTAATTTAACTATAAGAGGATTGTCTGTTTTCTCGTGTTCAAGCGCTTGCATACTCGACATTGAATCAGTGAAAACAATATAACGCCAATAACCATCTTCGATCATGTGATCGAGCGCAAGATCAATCGCCTTAAGTTCTGCTGAAAATACGGAGGAGTTGTTTGCTAGACGAAACTGATATTTTTCGCCATCTAGGACAGTGGCCGAAGCAACTTTCTCTCCGTCCTTCGAACCATCTGTATAAATCTCTTCATGCAATATGTACCTTTCTTTAATGTCTAAAAACTTTGTTTTAAATACAACAGGGTCTGTAGTACCCTTTTTGCTTGAAGCTAGGTCATAAAGATAAGTTGGACTTTTGCATGTCCATAAAGGAACATCGGAAACTGTATATTCCGCAACATCTTCTAGATCGAAATCTAGAGAATTTATATCTGTTTCGCAACGTAAACTAAAAGGTGGTATGGCTTTTGCTTTCTTTTCAAATTCCTCCCTGTAGTAAGGTTCAAATACAACTTTGTAAGTGGGGTTGTCAGGGTTAGACTTTAACTTAAGATAATATTGCATGGAGAGTTTCTTTCGACGTAAATTTAAAGATGGTTCATTGGCTTCAGTGTACAGACTATTTACTGGTGATGTTCTAAAAGCGCCTAACGCTAAGCGCAATCCTTGATTATGAATAGAATCAAGTTTGCGAAGGTATGAAGGGCGAGCTGAGCCGTAAACAGCACAGCCATAATCTAACTTAGATCTGACAAGCGACCTGTATAGTCGCAATAGGACTTTTTTATCGGCTCCCCAGTCCATATGAGACACAACACGTAAAAGATTTAGAGCTTTTTGGCACTTATTGCTCAAATAATCAATATGTGGACTAAACGAGAGTTTAGAGTCAAAGAGAAGCCCTAAAAATTTGAACTCTGGAACGACTTCAATGGGCACTCCGTCAAGTTTAAGTTCGGGATCAGGGTGCAGTTTTCTTGACTGACAAAAGTGCATACATTTGGTTTTAGTCTTGGAGAACTTAAAGCCGTTTTCGTTTGACCATTTGGTAAGGTAGTTCAAGACTTGCTGCAACTGCCTTTCAATTGTATACATATGTTTTGATCTGTAACAGATACAGAAGTCATCAACGTAAAGAAAACTTTCCACACCAGGACAAACGGTTTTAACAATGTTGTTTATTTTGACACTAAATAGTGTCACGGACAAAATACTTCCTTGGGGAACTCCCATTTCTTGCTCATGGGGATCTGAAAAAGTATCTCCCACCCTGACTCTAAACTGACGTTCGTCTAAAAATGCAGAAATGAAATAGGCAAGGCGACCTCGAATACCGAAATCAAAGAGGTCATTCATAATTCCATACTTCCAAGTGGTATCATAAGCACTTTCAAGGTCGAAAAAGACAGAGACAACATGTTCTTTCTTTATGAAAGCTTCTCGAATAAAAGTCTCGAAGCGGACAAGATGATCAAGAGTGCTTCTCTGTTTACGAAAGCCACTTTGGACTGACGTAATCAGTTTATGTTTTTCTAAAAGCCAAACAAGACGATCATTAACCATTCTTTCCATGGTTTTGCAGATGCAACTAGTTAAAGCAATTGGGCGATAATTTGAAGGGTTCGCAGAATCTTTACCTGGTTTAGGTATTGGAATAACGATTGCTTCCCGCCAAGAGGCTGGAACGCTTCCCGCTTTCCAAACCTGGTTATAAATTTCAAGTAAACAATGAAGGGAGCGAGATGGTAAACGTTTGAGGAACTGATAATGAATATTATCAGATCCGACAGCAGTGTCATGACACTTCTTTAAAGCTTTCTTCAACTCTCTCACAGAAAAGTCTCTATTGTAGTGTTCAAGGTTCCTGGAACTAAAATTAAGCTTGGACTTTTCTTTTTCACCTTGAAATTTTTGAAAGGTGGGTGAATAATTAGAAGAGGAGGATTTCTTGGCAAATGTATCTGCCAAAACATTGGCAATGTCATGTTTGGAAGACACTGTACTATCATCATATGTTTCAAGATGACCAACACTAAGGGACGTGTTCTTCCCACTGATTTTACGTATCATGTCCCAAGTCTTTTTGACAGATGATCTTGAATTTAATCTTGAAACATACTGCCTCCACGACGAACGTTTACTTTGTTTGATAGTTCTACGAGCTTTCGCCCGTGCAATTTTAAACTTGTAAAGATTTTCCTTCGTGGGCCTAAGGCCGAATGCTCTGAGAGAAGATTTTCTCTCAGCTATAGCATTTTTACAGTCGTCATTAAACCATGGCTTGTTTGGATTTTTAGGATTAGGCGATGTTCGAGGAATTGCTTTTTCTGCAGCCGAATAAAGTAAAGATGTAAAATGATCTGCAGTGTTTTTGCAGTCATCAAAGGCTTCAGGATTAATTGACTGCTCGCAGGTAGTTTTAAAAAGATCCCAATTAGCTTTATGGAGTTTCCATCGTCTAGGTAGTTCCTGGACTGATGGTCCAGATTCAAAAACATGAATCGGAAAGTGGTCGCTCCCATGAAGATCAGAATCAACTTTCCAAGTAAAATGTGGAAAAATATCAGGACTGCAAATAGTCAAATCCAGTGAAGAATAATTTCCAGTGGCAGGATGAAGATAGGTAGAAGACTTGTTATTCAATAAAACTAGATCATGATTGGTAATAAAATCTTCAACAGTACGGCCTTTGGTGTCGATGTTGCTACACCCCCATAAGGTATGATGAGAATTAAAATCTCCCATCAATATGAAAGGTTTAGGTAATTTGTGGACAAGATCGTCTAGCTTTGTAATGTCTATAGGAGAACTGGGTGGAAGATAGATTGAACATAATGTAATAGTTTTATGAAGAGACATGCTGACAGCTACTGCCTGCAAAGTGGTGTCTATAGAGACATTTCGATGTGGAATGTTGTTATTCACAAGTATACCAACCCCACCAGATGCCTTTTCGTTGCATGTAAAGTTTTTTAGATAGCAAGAATGATATTTTAGTGAAAATTTGTCTGTGTCTTTTAGAAATGTTTCCTGTAAACATACTGCCACTGGTTTATTCTTAGAAACTAAAAGATTCAGCTCCTCAAAATTGGCTTTGATGCTACGACAATTCCATTGAATAATATTATTCGCCATTACAAAAATTGTTATAAAGTGTATACCACGTAAGAATGGAAATGAGTGGTTATTTTTTAACACCACTTAGATTTATTCTGTTCGCACCTTGCCTAATTGGATCGGGTTGTGCGTGATTGTGATTTGTGGAAGGAGGACCAGGAATCGAATCCTTAGATTCGTCCTCCATGCCCTCATCATCCCCGTCATCCAAATCGCTAAAGCGATTGGATGTCGTAATTGGAGGAGGATTAACCTTCTCCAATTGAAGGCGAATACGAGCTCGCCTCTGACCAGATGCCTCCGATTTATTTGGTGAACATTTTCCATTACTAGACGTTTTGTGTGTTTTATTAGTATCTCTTTGTACGACTTGCTTTTGTGATTTGACTTCAGCTACTGAAACTTCTTATCATTACTTTTCAAATTTGCTTCACTGACCGACGGCTTTTCTCCAGACAAAACTTCGTTGACCTTATCACGAACCTCAGGAAACATTTCTGAGAGAATTTTTAGCATGCGCTCGCATGTTCAGCATTCCTTTGGCTTTGGATCTTGTGTTGAATCGGGTAAAGGTTTAGCTTTATTTGCATAGGTTTTCGCATCTTCCCTTGACTCTACAATTTTCCTAGCTTCAAAATATGGAACTGATTGTCTGCATTTTACGGTTAGAATCTCTTTTTCCTTTTTAAATTTAGGGCAAAACTTCGAGCTCGCCGGATGATCCATCCCACAATTAAAACATTTAAAGTCGTTCTGACAGGTGTCTTCATCATGTTCATCTGTATCACCAGAAAATGCACATTTTCTGCAAACTTTATTAGCTCTGCAACTGGTGGCCAAACCTCTGGCAGTTGTAACGGCGCAGAGGATTGGGAACATAAACATCAACTTTTACTATTTGAAAACCAACTTTAATTTCTTTTGGGAGTGTAGGTTCGTCAATGGTCAAAATATAGGTATTTGTTCTTATAATTTTGTCATCCTTGTGGAATTCAATTCTTTTAACTTCAGTAACACCCTGAGATCTAAGGTTTGATTTTATTTCACTTATTAAACAAGAAGATAGTTCTTTACAACGAATGACACCTTTTGACTGATTGAGCTTTTCATGTCCGTACACTTTTACTCTTTGATTAAAGAATTTAGTTGTTTTAAGCAAGTTGTCCGACTGAGCCCTTTTAGAGACTTCAATAAGTAGAGTTCCATTTTTTAAGTTTTTTACAGACTTTGGCGTTCCTATGATAGCTCTTATTTGCTTTTCTACAACAAATGGTGAAAGTTCAGCAACTGGCAAGTCTGGGTCTTCGCTTTCGACCACAATAAATTTAGGGAAAGGAGGTAGGCTTATATTTTCTTCTTCCGAGTCAGAGAGATATCGCTTGGCTTTTTTTTGTTGGGCCATGGTAATGTAGTAATATTCATCAGCAATACTCTTCACCCACCCTGGAGTCCAACAAGGGGGCACGTCACCGGGGATTTATTCCATCTCGGGAGCGGTGCCAAAGATGTATCACTGATATACTCGGTGCAAATGGGCTAGATCAAGCAATTATCATCCGATGAGTAGATCAACCAAGCACGAAATAAACACCGGAACGCAAAATTGTCGATCAAACACCTCGTTTACCCGATTAACCCTTAAGCCACCGCTTTCTGGAACAGAGAGTATTGATACAATGAAATAAAACTACTTGAAATATACAAACAGAAATGTACGGACTTCGTAACCTATACGTTCTGTTCCAGTGCAAGGCATGACCAGCCGATTGATCAGACAGGGCCTATCTGACCGCTCGTCTAGTTCAACTCCAGGCCAAAGTGGTGTGTTGCAGAGACGAGGTACTAATCCCTGACCCCGAAACCACTCAACCACCAGGATCCCTTCATCAAACGACACGAGCAACCACCCACGGCAAACAGGTGGGCCCGTTCGGTGGGGTCTTACCACTCTGCAGGACGGCAGCCGGCGATTTCTATCCCCCCGCCAGCTGGGGGTTTCTTTCAGCGAAGATTTAAGGATGGTTCGTTAGCTTCTGCAAAAAGACTGTTTACATGTGATGGTCTAAAGGCACCCAATGTTAGGCGCAATCCTTGATTATGTTTATTTGTTTGAATGGGGTTTTACGCCGCTTTCAACAATCTTTCAGTTATATCGCGGCGGCTGGAGCACCTACCAATGGAATCCTGGTATTTATCACACCAGTACTACCATTACAACCTTTCCTAGCCTCCTGCTGCTATCCCACAGAGGTCTACGATTGTCGAAAGGATGAGTGCCGCCGTCGGGGATCGAACCCGGGACCTCTAGATTGACAGTCCGACGCGCTACCAACTGCGCTATGACGGCGGCTCCTTGATTATGAATAGAATCAAGTGTACTAAGGTATGAAGGGCGTGCTGAGCCAGAAACAGCATAGTCATAATCCAACTTAAATCTAACAAGCGACCTTTTAAAGTCGCAATAAAACTTTTGTATTGACTCCCTAGTCCATACTGGATACAACTCGTAAAAGGTTTAGAGTGTTTTTTTGCGCTTATTGCTCAAGTTATCAATGTGTGGACGAAATGAGAGTTTAGTGTCAAAGAGAAGTCCTAAAAACTTGAACTCTGAAACAACTTCTATTGGCACTCCGTCTAGCTTTAGTTCAGGATCAGGGTGCCATTTTCTTGATTGACAAAAGTGCATACATTTGGTTTTTGTCTTGGAAAACTTGAAGCCGTTTTCATTCGACCATTTAAAACGGTTATTCAAGACCTGTTGTAATTGCCTCTCAATTGTACACACATGTTTTGATCTATAACGGATACAGAAATCATCAATATAAAGAAAGCATTCAACGCCAGGACAAACAGTTTTAACAAGGTTGTTTATTTTGACACAAAATAGTGTCACGTACAAAATACTTCCCTGGGGAACTCCCATTTCTTGTTCATGGGGATCTGAAAAAGTATCTCCCACCCTGACCCTAAACTGACGTTCGTCTAGAAAAGCAGAAATGAAATAGGCAAGGTGACCTCGAATACCGAAACCAAAGAGGTCATTCATAATTCCATATTTCTAAGTGGTATCATAAGCACTTTCAAGATCGTAAAAGACAGAAACAACATGTTCTTTCTTTATAAAAGCTTCTGGAATAAAGGTCTCGAAGCGGATAAGATGATCAAGAGTGCTTCTTTGTTTACGAAAGCCACTCTGGACAGACGTAATTTGATTAATATTTTCTAAAAAACCAAACAAGACGGTCATTTACCATTCTTTCCATGGTTTTGCAAATACAATTTTTAAGGCTATAGGACGATAGTTTGAAGGGTTTGTTGAATTTTTACCTGGTTTAGGTATAGGAATAACAATAGCTTCCCGCCAAGAGGCTGAAATTATTCCCGTTTTCCAAAACTGATTATTAATTTCAAGTAAACATTGGAGGGAGCGAGACGGTAAACGTTTAAGGAACGGATAATGGATGTAATCAGATCCGACAGCAGTGTCATGACACTTCTTTAAAGCTTTCTTCAACTCTTTTATGGAAGAGTCTCTATTGTAGTGTTCAAGGTTCCTGGAACTAAAATTAGGACTTTTTGACTTGGACTTTTCTTTTTCACCTTGAACGGTTTGGAAATTGAGTGAATAATTGGAAGAGGAGGACTTCTTGGCAAATGTATGCAATGTCATGTTCGGAAGAAACTGATTTATTGTCATCCGTTTTAATGTGACCAACACTTAGTGATGTGTTCTTCCCACTGATTTTCCGTACTATATCCCAAGTCTTTTTGACAGATGATCTTGAATTCAATCTATAAATATACTGCCACCAAGAAGAACGTTTACTTTGTTTGATAGTTCACGAGCTTTCGCACGTGCAATTTAAACTTATAAAGATTTTCCTTCGTAGGCCTTAGGCCAAATGCTCTGAGAGCAGATTTTCTCTCAGCTATAGCCTTTTTACAGTCGTAATAAAACCATGGCTTGTGTGGATTTTTAGGATCGGGCGATGTTCGAGGAATCTTTTTCTGCAGCCGAATAAAGTAAAGAAGTAAAATGATCTGCAGTGTTTTCGCTTTTATTGATTGAATGGGGTTTAACTCCGCTTTTTTAGTAGTATTTAAGTCATATCGCGGTGGCTGAAGCACCTAACAATGTATCCTGGTATTTCTCACACCAGTATTACCACTACATCCCTTCCTAGCCTCCAGCTACTATCCCACTTAGTTTTACGATTATCCACTCATTGGTGAGAGACAAATGTCAGAAAGGATATGTGCTGCCGCCGGGGATCGAATCCATGGGATTGAAAAAAATGGGATTCTTATGTGCTACCGACTGCGCTATGACGGCGGCATTTTACCTTGTAATTGCCAACTTTGATAAGATGACCTCTTTACACCGATTTGTCTTCTCTATATTTCAGAGTTCATGACTGTATCAAAAACGGCGCTTAATAAAAGTTAGATGTGGCTGTGGATAATGGAAAATATTCGAGTCGAGCAAGGCATCGTACTGCGGAATGACACAGGGAAATGGTAACTGGTGCTATGGGCAGTCGTTATTCACTTGTACTTTTGGTTTCTTTTTTTTTCAGTTTTAATGAATGAATAGAATTTTATGGCCCGTCGACAACTAAGGTCATGTTGGGCGCATAACAAGTAAATGAATAAAAACGGAGATGGATCTAAACAGTATAATGTAGAATCAAATAACAATAGTAGAGATATAACTAAAAATCAATTACTAAAACCGATATATACGAACAATAAAAATCTAGACAATCATGAACAGGTCTTAAAATTGCTTACAAGAACCTAAAATCATATTTTGCTGTACAAACTGACGGCCTTCAGGAAATCAAAAATAAGTTCGATTCTGACGCTTTCAAATAGCTGCCTCATACTGTCAGCCTTGAAATATAGATCTCTGTACATTGAAAAATCAATACAATCTATAAAAATATGTTTGACAGTAAGAGGAGCGTCGCATGGAATACACATTGGAGGTTCGTCTCCTTTTAGAAGAAATGAATGCGTCAGATGCGTATGGCCTATGCGTAAACGGGCCAAAATAATTTCTTCGCGGCGATTTGATCTGTAGCCGGGTAGCCACTCACCAAGATCATGTTTAATTCTGTTAAGTTTGTTATCTTGGTTTGCAGGATCGTCCCAACAATTCTGCCATACATTATGAATAAAACTATTTATCAACGGTTTAAAATCACTAAAAGGAACTTCAAAGGGTAAAATATCTAGTGATAATGCCTCCTTGGCAGCTTTATCTGCCTCTTCATTACCACGAATACCAATGTGGCTAGGGAGCCAACAGAAAACAAGATCAACATCACTATCAAGATTTGAAATCTTATTCAGTAATTTGATTATAAGAGGGTTGTCTGTTTTCTCATGTTCAAGCGCTTGCATACTTGACATTGAATCAGTGAAAACAATATATCGCCAAAAACCATCTTCGATCATGTGATCGAGCGCAAGATCAATCGCCTTAAGTTCTGCTGAAAATACGGAAGAGTTGTTCGGTAGACGAAACTGATATTTTTCGCCATCTAGAATAGTGGCTGAAGCAACTTTTTCTCCATCCTTCGAACCATCTGAACCCCCAGCTGGCGGGGGGATAGAAATCGCGGGCTGCCGTCCTGCAGAGTGGTAAGACCCCACCGAACGGACCCACCTGTTTGCCGTGGGTGGTAGCTCGTGTCGTTTGATGAAGGGATCCTGGTGGTTGAGTGGTTTCGGGGTCAGGGATTAGTACCTCGTCTCTGCAACACACCACTTTGGCCTGGAGTTGAACTAGACGAGCGGTCAGATAGGCCCTGTCTGATCAATCGGCTGGTCATGCCGAGCACCGGACCAGAATAGACTGTTCGATATATGTGTCTACCTACGTTTTTCTTTAAAATTCGTAATAACACAAAGTAATCACACTACATATATATTTTCTGTTCCGGAAAGCCGTGGCTAAAGGGGTCAATCGGACGAACGAGGTGTTTGATCGACTATTTTGCATCCCGATGTTTATTTCAAGCTTGGTTGGCGTATTCATCGGCTGTATTATCTGCTTGATCTAGCCCATTCGCTCCGAGTATATCGGCGATGTAGCTCTGGTACTCCCTGAGATGGAAATACCCCAGGTGACTACCCCCTTGTAGGACTCCAGGGCGGGTGGAGAGCATCGCCGATGAATTTAAAAAAATACCATGGATAATGAAAAAGGAGCCAAGCGCACGCGATCAGACAATTTAGATTTTGATGTTGACACGAATGGCCATTTTGGAAAATTTTTTGTTGTAGAAGCAAAGGATGACAATTTTTCTATCTCGAAAATGTCACCCTTTGTCATCGAAAAACAGCTTAAATCTATTTTAGGAACACCCAAATCTGTTAAGGTTTTGAAAGATGGCAACTTATTAGTAGAAGTCCACACTAGTGTTCAAGCTCAAAATTTATTAAAAACTGAACTATTTTTCAATAAAGAAGTTAAAGTCTATCCTCATAAAACTCTCAATATTTCAAAAGGTATAATAAGGTGTAAAGAGCTTGCTTCATGTTCTATTGCAGAGATAGTTGAAGGCTTGACAAGTCAATCCGTCACTGATGTCAAACGGATTTCGATCACTAGAAATGGTTAAAAAGTTGAAACAAATACATATATTTTGACATTCCGAACACCAATCTTGCCACGTAAGATTAAAGTTGGCTTCAGCATTGTTAATGTCGACGTGTATGTTCCGAATCCTCTGAGATGCTTCCATTGTCAGAGGTTCGGACATCATGAAGACAAATGCAGGAATGATCATGTATGTGCAAAATGTGGAGAAGTTAACGCTACACACACGCAGTTAACGTGCACAAATGCAGCAAAATGTGTAAATTGTGGACTTGACCACCAAGCAAATTCAAAAGAATGCTCTTTTTGGAAGAAAGAAAAAGAAATACAAACCATTAAATGCCATGAAGGTGTTTCTTTTTTTGAAGCCAGAAAAATTTATGATATGAGACACAAGACAAGCTTACCGTCAAGCTATGCGAGTGTAACTAAAGCTGACAATGAATGTCTGAACTGCAAAAATATATTTGAAAAATTGTGCGTTGTCTTCCCAGAAAAGAAAAACGAAATATCAAAATTATTCTCAAAAGCAGTCTCCACATCCCAAATATCATCTAGTGAACAAGCTCAAAATAAAGAAAATAAATCAGAAAATTCAGCAACTTCGTCTAAAACTAAATCGAACACTGAGAAAAAAGTATCTAATTTGGAGAAAAATAAGACTTCTACATCCAGGAAACCACATCCTGAAATTGTTGCCATGGATAAGATTGAACAAGAAGATAAAGCTGAAATGGTCATTCGTAAGAAAGCACAAATGCAGCAAGAGAAATTAAATCATCTCGCAAGTAAATTATCCGAGGATAATGATACAAGCTCGTTTGTCAAACCCCCTAGGAGCAGAACTTCGTCTCCTAGGGCGACATCATCTAATCGCCAGCCAAAGGGATCTGAGGATCCTGTTAAACAATGCAACCGCTACCACTGTCTTGAAGAAGACATGGTAACGGAAGACACAGAGGATGCAGATTCTTCCAAAGAGAATAAGCGAGGCAAAAATATAATAGATCTTTCACACATAAACAAATAAATTTCATACTTCCAATACTAATTAATGTATTTCTCCCCCTTAATTTTACTATGGCGAACAAAATCATTCAATGGAATTGTCGCAGCATCAAAGCGAATTTTGAAGAAATGAATCTATTAGTTTCTAATGGAAAGCCAGTTGCTATCTGTTTGCAAGAGACCTTTTTAAAAGATACTGACAAATTCTCTTTTAAGTATCACTCTTGCTATTTGAAAAATTTTGACGGTATTGAGAAAGCTTCGGGCGGTGTCGGAATCATTGTTAACAACAATGTTCCTCATCGCACTATCCCTCTTTATACTACGCTACAAGCTGTTGCTGTTAGCCTATCAATTAATAAAACAATAACACTGTGTTCAATCTATCTTCCACCTAGTTCTCCTATCAGTCTTAGGAAACTAGACGATCTTGTCGAACAATTACCCAAGCCTTATATATTAATGGGAGATTTCAATTCTCACCATACGCTTTGGGGATGTTCCCATACAGACAACAAAGGTCGTATTATTGAAGATTTCATATCAAATCATGATCTTGTTTTATTAAATGATAAATCTTCCACTTATCATCATCCAGCAACTGGTTCATATTCTTCACTGGATTTAACTATTTGCACTCCAGACATTTTCCCGGCTTTTAGCTGGAAAGTGGACTCTGATCTTCATGGTAGTGACCATTTTCCTATTCATATATCTGAATTAGGACCATCTGTCCAGGAGCGCCCTAGGCGTTGGAAACTCCATAAAGCTAATTGGGAACTTTTTAAAACCACATGTGAGCAGTCAATAAATCCAGAAGCCTTTGATGAATGTGCAGAAAATTCTGCAGAACTATTTACATCTTTACTTTATTCTGCTGCAGAAAAAGCCATTCCACAAACATCGCCTGATCCTAAAAACCCAAACAAGCCATGGTTTAATGACGATTGTAAAAATGCTATAGCTGATAGAAAATCTGCCCTAAGAGCATTTGGCCTCAGGCCGACGAAGGAAAATCTTTACAAGTTTAAAATTGCACGTGCGAAAGCTCGTAGAACTATCAAACAAAGTAAACGTTCGTCTTGGAGGCAGTATGTTTCTAGATTGAATTCAAGATCATCTGTCAAAAAGACTTGGGATATGGTACGGAAAATCAGTGGGAAGAACACATCACTTAGTATTGGTCACCTTAAAACGGATGACAATAAATCAGTTTCTTCCAAACATGACATTGCAAATGTACTAGCAGATACATTTGCCAAGAAGTCCTCCTCTTCTAATTATCCACACACTTTTCAAAAATTTCAAGGTGAAAAAGAAAAGTCCAAGCTTAATTTTAGTTCCAAGAACCTGGAACACTACAATAGAGACTTTTCCATCAAAGAGTTGAAGAAAGCTTTTAAAAAGTGTCATGATACTGCTGTTGGTTCTGATAATATTCATTATCAGTTCCTCAAACGTTTACCATCTCGCTCCCTTCACTGTTTACTTGAAATTTATAATCAGGTTTGGAAAACTGGAATAATCCCAGCCTCTTGGCGGGAAGCTATTGTGATTCCTATACCTAAACCTGGTAAAGATTCTACAAACCCTTCAAACTATCGTCCTATAGCCTTAACAAGTTGTATTTGCAAAACCATGGAAAGAATGGTAAATGATCGTCTTGTTTGGTTTTTAGAAAAAAATAAACTGATTACGTCAGTCCAAAGTGGCTTTCGTAAACAGAGAAGCACCCTTGATCATCTTGTCCGCTTCGAGACTTTTATTCGAGAAGCTTTTATAAAGAAAGAACATGTTGTTTCAGTCTTTTTCGATCTTGAAAGTGCTTATGATACCACTTGGAAGTATGGAATAATGAATGACCTCTTTGATTTCGGTATTCGAGGTCGCCTTGCTTATTTCATTTCTGCATTTTTAGACGAACGTCGGTTTAGAGTCAGGGTGGGAGATACTTTTTCAGATCCCCATGAACAAGAAATGGGAGTTCCCCAGGGAAGTATTTTATCTGTGACATTATTTAGTGTCAAAATTAATAACATTGTAAAAACTGTTTTTCCTGGCGTGGAATGTTTTCTTTACGTTGATGACTTTTGTATCTGTTACAGATCAAAACATATGAATACAATTGAAAGGCAGTTGCAGCAAGTCTTGAACAACCTTAACAAATGGTCAAACGAAAACGGCTTTAAGTTTTCCAAGACTAAAACCAAATGTATGCACTTTTGTCAGTCAAGAAAACTGCACCCTGATCCCGAACTTAAACTTGACGAAGTGCCCATTGAAGTCGTTCCAGAGTTCAAATTTTTAGGGCTTCTCTTTGACTCTAAACTCTCGTTTCGTCCTCATATTGATTATTTGAGCAATAAATGCCAAAAAGCTCTAAATCTTTTACGTGTTGTGTCCCATATGGACTGGGGAGCCGATAAGAAAGTTCTATTGCGACTTTACAGGTCGCTTGTCAGATCTAAGTTAGATTATGGCTGTGCTGTTTACGGCTCAGCGCGCCCTTCATACCTTCGCAAACTTGATTCTATTCATAATCAAGGCTTGCGCTTAGCGTTAGGCGCTTTTAGAACATCACCAGTAAATAGTCTGTACTCTGAAGCCAATGAACCATCTTTAAATTTACGTCGAAAGAAACTCTCCATGCAATATTATCTTAAGTTAAAGTCTAATCCTGACAACCCCACGTACAAAGTTGTATTTGAACCTAAGTACAGGGAGGAATTTGAAAAAAAAGCAAAAGCTATACCACCTTTTAGTTTCCGTTGCGAAACAGATATAAATTCTCTAGATTTCGACCTAGAAGATGTTGCCGAATATAGAGTCTCCGATGTTCCTTTATGGACATGCAAAAGTCCCACTTATCTTTATGATCTTGCTTCCAGCAAAAAGGGTACTACAGACCCTATTGTCTTTAAAACAAAGTTCTTGGAGATAAAGGAAAGATACATACTGCATGAGGAGATTTATACAGATGGTTCGAAGGATGGAGAAAAAGTTGCTTCAGCCACTATTCTAGATGGCGAAAAATATCAGTTTCGTCTACCGAACAACTCCTCCGTATTTTCAGCAGAACTTAAGGCGATTGATCTTGCGCTCGATCACATGATCGAAGATGGTTATTGGCGATATATTGTTTTCACTGATTCAATGTCTAGTATGCAAGCGCTCGAACACGAGAAAACAGACAATCCTCTTGTAGTTAAATTACTGAATAAGATTTCAAACCTTGATAGTGATGTTGATCTTGTTTTCTGTTGGCTCCCTAGCCACATTGGTATTCGTGGTAATGAGGAGGCAGATAAGGCTGCCAAGGAGGCATTATCACTAGACATTTTACCTTTCGATGTTCCTTTTACTGATTTTAAACCTTTAATACATCATTTTATTCAGGATGTCTGGCAGAATTGTTGGGACGATCCCGCAAACCAAGATAACAAACTTTATGCTATTAAACAGAGTCTTGGTGAGTGGCTACCTGGCTATAGATCAAATCGCCGAGAAGAAATCATTTTGGCCCGTTTACGCATTGGTCACACTTACTTGACGCATTCATTTCTTCTTAAAGGAGACGAACCTCCAATTTGTATTCCATGCGACGCTCCTCTTACTGTCAAACATATTTTCATAGATTGTATTGATTTTTCTATGTACAGAGAACAATATTTCATAGTTGATAGTATGAGAGAGCTTTTTGAAAGGGTCAGACTTGAGCTAATTTTTGATTACCTTAAAGCCATTAATTTGTATAGCAAAATATAATTTTGAGTTTTTATGTGAGAACGTCCTTCAAAGTAACTGTTAAACGATTGTTTAGATTTTTACCATTTACATACGCCTGCTATTATAATTTTCTGGTTTTAGTATTGTTACTGATTGACTAAATTTTAACTGTTTAAATTCATTAATTTCTCTTAGTGATTATTATAGTTTTTAACTTGTTTTCAATATTTAGTTTAGCGCCCAACATGACCTTAGTTGTCGACGGGCCATAAAACTCTATTCATTCATTCATTCGAACATCTGTATAAATCTCCTCATGCAATATGTATCTTTTATCTCTAAGAACTTTGTTTTAAAGACAACAGGGTCTGTAGTACCCTTTTTGCTGGAAGCAAGATCATAATTATAAGTGGGACTTTTGCATGTCCATAAAGGAACATCGGAAACTGTATATTCGGCAACATCTTCTAGGTCGAAATCTAGAGAATTTATATCTGTTTCGCAACGGAAACTAAAAGGTGGTATAGCTTTTGCTTTTTTTTCAAATTCCTCCCCGTACTTAGGTTCAAATACAACTTTGTACGTGGGGTTGTCAGGATTAGACCTTAACTTAAGATAATATTGCATGGAGAGTTTCTTTCGACGTAAATTTAAAGATGGTTCATTGGCTTCAGTGTACAGACTATTTACTGGTGATGTTCTAAAAGCGCCTAACGCTAAGCGCAAGCCTTGATTATGAATAGAATCAAGTTTGCGAAGGTATGAAGGGCGCGCTGAGCCGTAAACAGCACAGCCATAATCTAACTTAGATCTGACAAGCAACCTGTAAAGTCGCAATAGAACTTTTTTATCGGCTCCCCAGTCCATATGGGACACAACACGTAAAAGATTTAGAGCTTTTTGGCATTTATTGCTCAAATAATCAATATGAGGACGAAACGAGAGTTTAGAGTCAAAGAGAAGCCCTAAAAATTTGAACTCTGGAACGACTTCAATGGGTACTCCGTCAAGTTTAAGTTCGGGATCAGGGTGCAGTTTTCTTGACTGACAAAAGTGCATACACTTGGTTTTAGACTTCGAAAACTTAAATCCGTTTTCGTTTGACCATTTGGTAAGGTTGTTCAAGACTTGCTGCAACTGCCTTTCAATTGTATTCATATGTTTTGATCTGTAACAGATACAAAAGTCATCAACGTAAAGAAAACATTCCACGCCAGGAAAAACAGTTTTGACAATGTTATTAATTTTGACACTAAATAATGTCACAGATAAAATACTTCCCTGGGGAACTCCCATTTCTTGTTCATGGGGATCTGAAAAAGTATTTCCCACCCTGACTCTAAACCGACGTTCGTCTAAAAATGCAGAAATGAAATAAGCAAGGCGACCTCGAATACCGAAATCAAAGAGGTCATTCATTATTCCATACTTCCAAGTGGTATCATAAGCACTTTCAAGATCGAAAAAGACAGAAACAACATGTTCTTTCTTTATAAAAGTTTCTCTAATAAAAGTCTCGAAGCGGACAAGATGATCAAGAGTGCTTCTCTGTTTACGAAAGCCACTTTGGACTGACGTTATCAGTTTATTTTTTTCTAAAAACCAAACAAGACGATCATTTACCATTCTTTCCATGGTTTTGCAAATACAACTTGTTAAGGCTATAGGACGATAGTTTGAAGGGTTTGTAGAATCTTTACCTGGTTTAGGTATAGGAATCACAATAGCTTCCCGCCAAGAGGCTGGGATTATTCCAGTTTTCCAAACCTGATTATAAATTTCAAGTAAACAGTGAAGGGAGCGAGATGGTAAACGTTTGAGGAACTGATAGTGAATATTATCAGAACCAACAGCAGTATTGACACTTTTTAAAAGCTTTCTTCAACTCTTTGATGGAAAAGTCTCTATTGTAGTGTTCCAGGTTCCTGGAACTAAAATTAAGCTTGGACTTTTCTTTTACACCTTGAAATTTTTGAAAGGTGGGTGAATAATTAGAAGAGGAGGACTTCTTGGCAAATGTATCTGCTAGTACATTTGCAATGTCATGTTTGGAAGAAACTGATTTATTGTCATCCGTTTTAAGGTGACCAATACTAAGTGATGTGTTCTTCCCACTGATTTTCCGTACCATATCCCAAGTCTTTTTGACAGATGATCTTGAATTCAATCTAGAAACATACTGCCTCCAAGACGAACGTTTACTTTGATAGTTCTACGAGCTTTCGCACGTGCACTTTTAAACTTGTAGAGATTTTCCTTCGTCGGCCTAAGGCCAAATGCTCTTAGGGCAGATTTTCTATCTGCTATAGCATTTTTACAATCGTCATTAAACCATGGCTTGTTTGGGTTTTTAGGATAAGGCGATGTTTGTGGAATGGCTTTTTCTGCAGCAGAATAAAGTAAAGATGTAAATAGTTCTGCAGAGTTTTCACATTCATCAAAGGCTTCTGGATTTATTGACTGCTCACATGTGGTTTTAAAAAGTTCCCAATTAGCTTTATGGAGTTTCCAACGCCTAGGGCGCTCCTGGACAGATGGTCCTAATTCAGATATATGAATAGGAAAATGGTCACTACCATGAAGATCAGAGTCCACTTTCCAGCTAAAAGCCGGGAAAATGTCTGGAGTGCAAATAGTTAAATCCAGTGAAGAATATGAACCAGTTGCTGGATGATGATAAGTGGAAGATTTATCATTTAATAAAACAAGATCATGATTTGATATGAAATCTTCAATAATACGACCTTTGTTGTCTGTATGGGAACATCCCCAAAGCGTGTGGTGAGAATTGAAATCTCCCATTAATATATAAGGCTTGGGTAATTGTTCGACAAGATCGACTAGTTTCCTAAGACTGGCAGGAGAACTAGGTGGAAGATAGATTGAACACAGTGTTATTGTTTTATTAATAGATACGCTAACAGCAACAGCTTGTAGCGTAGTATTAAGAGCAATAGTGCAATGAGGAACACCGTTGTTAACAATGATTCCGACACCGCCCGAAGCTTTCTCAATACCTTCAAAATTTTTAAAATAGCAAGAGTGATACTTTAAAGAGAATTTGTCAGTATCTTTTAAAAAGGTCTCTTGCAAACAGATTGCAACTGGCTTTCCATTAGAAACTAATAGATTCATTTCTTCAAAATTCGCTTTGATGCTGCGACAATTCCATTGAATGATTTTGTTCGCCATAGTTAATTAAGGGGGGAAAATATACTAATTAGTATTGGAAGTATGAAAATTATTTGTTAATGTGTGAAAGATCTATTATATTTTTGCCTCGCTTATTCTCTTTGGAAGAATCTGCATCCTCTGTGTCATCCGTTACCATGTCTTCTTCAAGACAGTGGTAGCGGTTGTATTGTTTAACTGGATCCTCAGATCCCTTTGGCTTTTTCAGTTTTAATGTTCGCAAAATTATGTATATTGTTACCTCGTGGGTCTATGACCTTCTGTTTGTCAAATGGTATTAACATTCCGTAAAAGTTTGCCTGGAATTTAACAGAGGTCATATTCACCATCACATTGTTGAGTCTGTGCAATTCATCAACAGGTTTGATGTAAACTGTGACGGTGACGATGTTGAGGACTTGCACACATCAAAGCCCTTTAAAAAGGGGGAGGGCATGTCTCCGCGGTAACCACATAAACAAAAGGCACATAAGACCATATCGGTTGCAAGAGTCTAAAGAGCATAAAAACAGATAAAAATCCATTAGATGATGCTACATACCAAATATCATAGCTCTAGGCATTTCGATTTAGGAGAAAAAGATTTTTTTCACTATACAAGCCTGTATTATGGGGCCTTAGTTTATACATTCCTGATACAAGTCCACCAGATGATGCTGTATAACAATCATCAAATCTCTAGGCTCTCCTCTTCAGGAGAAGTTCTTAAAATTTTCACCATATAAGACCTATGTAAAACTTTAGAAGTATGGGCATGGGCTATTCATGACCCTGGGCCATAATATATACAATATTGATAGAGGTTCACCAGATTTTGATGTTTACGATATATGTCTCCGAGAAAAGGATATATAATGAAAAATGCTACTAAACGGAAGATAACGGCATTCAACGCTGGCTTCAAAATCATCCTTCAATCGCATCCAATTTAGTTTGTTTGATTGACTTGGGGTTAAGCGCCACTTTTAACAGTATTTCAGTCGCATCTAATTTAGGACAGAGCACAATCTATCAATGATTTTATGCAACTTACAGCTCTTTTAGCTTCAAAACGATACATAATGACGAACTGACTCGAAATCGTCAACGCACACCAGCACCAAAGTTAATATCTAGGTCAACCATGTGTTCGTGTTTACATCGATGAGTTGTACAGTTGTGCAGTCTTTTGATATTTGTCTAACAGGCTATTCTTTACACGGATGTTTGAAATAAATTATCACTGATCGGGGTTTAACGCCACAGTATTTCAGCCATATCGCGGCGGCTGCAACACCTAATACTGGATTCCTGGTATTTGTCCCACCAGTACTACCACTAAATCCTTTCCTAGCCTCCAGCTACTATCCCACTTAGGTTCACGCTTTTCCACCCATTAGTAAGACACAATGAATGAATGAATGAATGAATGACAATTGTTTTAAGGCCCGTCAACATCTATGGCCATGTTAGGCGGAATTAAAGTTACTGTAAACGAACCACAAATAAAAACCGAGATAAATTCAGACAATCATACAAAAAGAAGCCGAGATAAATTTGAAAAGTAAAATTTAGACAATCAAAAACAATACTTAAGTTATAAACTAAAACAATTATTTACTAAAAATGATTTATACGAACGGTAAAATCTAGACAATCACGAACAACGCTAAGAAATTCTCTTATAAGAACCTAAAATCATATTTTGTAATACAAATTAATGCCTTTCGGGAAATCTAAAATTAGTTTCATTCTAACATTTTCGAAAAGATGCAGTCAATGAAAATATGTTTGGCAGTATTTGTTTTAGTTTGAATGAGGTTTTACGCCGCTTTCAACAATCTTTCAGTTATATCGCGGCGGCTGGAGCACCTAACAATGGAATCCTGGTATTTCTCACACCAGTACTACCATTACATCCCTTCCTAGCCTCCAGCTGCTATCTCACATAGGTCTACGATTATCGACCCATTGGTGAGAGACAAATAGTCGGAAAGGATGAGTGCTGCGTCAGATGCGTATGTCCTATGCGCAAACGGGCCAAAATATTTCTTCACGGCGATTTGATCTATAGCTAGGCAGCCATTCACCAAGATCCTGTTTTATAGTGTAAAGTTTGTTATCTTGGTTTACAGGATCGCCCTAACAATTCTGCCATCATAGTTAAGAAGTTATCCACATACCATTACAGGGTCAAATTAATCAAGTCGGTATTTGCGGTAAATCATGACCGTATGATGCCTTGCGGGGATAGGAACCTACCAAACTGGATTCAAAAGTTCAGGGAGGTATCTAGTTTATCTCCATCACAAAACATTCCTTGCGGCAATTCAGGTGAAAAAGACATGAAACATTGTATTTGTCGTGAGCCATGAAACTGAAAGTTCATGATCCAATGTGATCACTGCGATAAATTGTATCATGGCTCCTGCAACAATGTTAGTGCGTCTGATGTACTTGACATTGATAAATTTAAACGTAATCCCTGCAAGAGAAAGTAAATAATCTGGTGAAGTTGGAGTTGAATACATGCTGATCAGCCTTCTTTTATCGTTTCTGTATGTCTGATAAAAACCCAGCTATGGATGTGGCTTTTCACCCAGATGCCCAGGACCTGGCGGAGGAAGTGGTTCTGAGCCCAACCCACTGTCAGGAGGAGGCGTTACTAAAATCACCGGGGAACTCAGGAAAAGAGGCGCAGAAAACTCAAACAGGACCAGAAAGGGCTCTCAGACGCTCTCCTTGTGCTAAGGCCCAGCACGAGGCTACTTCGGCTTGATCAGTTAAGGCAGCTTTTAGCCGAAAAGTTAAATCAGGTCTAAAGAAAGAAGTGGCTTTTAGCCGCAACTTTAAACAAGAGGTAACGCAATCAGGGACGGACATGCATATCACTGTGACTTCGAGCACAGTCTGCTCTGGCAAGCGCCCTCCTAGCGCTTCACCCGCCTTATCTGCAGTTAAAAAAGTAAAAGTAAGCGATCTCGTGCAGCTGGTCAAAGAGGTCAGGAAGGGGAAGGGAGCTAGGCCAAGTTTTCATTCCGTTAGATGTAGGTCACGTTTTTGTTCCGTTCCGGGGTGTAGCTCGGTCGATACAGAATTTATGAAGCCCCATGCTTTCAATGAGCACATCCCATGTGTCTTTAGGGAGTCGTTACCTCTCTCGCCCACTTTAAATAAGAGGCGTTTAAGGGCCCTTGACAAGCTGCTAGGTGGCTGTTGGGCAGACTAGCGACTGTCAATGACCATCTTGTTTTTCTAAAATTCAACATCTTCTATATCCTTTGGAAGACAGTAACATCTCCCCCCGCAACAAGAATCAATGTGAGATTTTGTGGGTTTATCAATGTCCCTGAACAGAGTCGTTTTAGTATGTCCAAGGCAAATTCCCTGGGAGTCTTGGTTTCTGGAAGATCATTTTATTGATAGCGTCGACCTTGAGTGCAGAAGAGAGGGAGTACTGGAGAAACAGTTTCCAGGAAAGTGAGCAGCCGGATCAGGCAGTTAGCGGCACGAGAAAGCCCTGTGCCCCAGATTATCCTTTAGCGATAGAGTCATACTTCCGTTTGGATCGTCTCCTTAGATTTGTTTGTTTAAATGGGGTTTTACGCCGCTTTCAACAATCTTTCAGTTATATCGTGGCGGCTGGAGCACCTAACAATGGAATCTTGGTATATCTAACACCAGTACTGCCACTACATCCTTTCCTAGCCTCCAGCTGCTATCCCACATAGGTCTACGATTATCGACCCATTGATGAGAGACAAATAGTCGGAAAGGATGAGTGCCACCGTCGGGGATCGAACCCGGGTCCTCTAGATTCACAGTCCGACGCGCTACCAACTGCGCTATGACGGCGGCTCGTCTCCTTAGAAGACTGGTTGCCCTCAAATGGAAGTCTAAAGGATGTTTTGACCACTTCTACTCCAGTGGACCGGGATAACCGTATTTCTGTGGTCGGCTCTGTGGCTTTGTATTGTGACCGGGACACCTATTCTTCAAAGAAACGTCTTTTAGACGACAACAAGGATATGGTGTTCGCGGTCGGTCTGCACCCAAGGCATGCATCCCATTACACTGATAAAAAGATGGAGGAAAGTCTGAAAACTTTGTCAACTCTCTTGCAGAATCCTAGAGTGAAAGCCTTTGGAGAGGTTGGAATTGATAGGACAGAGCCCGTCCAATGGCGGCCTAAGGAACTTATCCTGCTAGAGAGAGCGTTATCAGTGCTAAAGAGGGAATGAATGATGTTTTATGGCCCGTCGACATCTAGGGTCATGTTGGGCGCTTAACTAAACATCGAAAACAAGTTTAAAACTATTATAATCAATAACAGGAATTTATGAATTCAAACAGTTAAAATTTTGTCAATCAGTAACAATACTAAAACTAGAAAATTATAATAACAGGTATATGTAAACGGTAAAAATCTAGACAATCATGAACAGGTCTATAAATTGCTTACAAGAACCTAAAATCATATTTTGCTGTACAAATTGATAGCCTTCAGGAAATCAAAAATAAGTTCGATTCTGACGCTTTCAAATAGCTGCCTCATACTGTCAGCCTTGAAATAATGATCTCTGTACATAGAAAAATGAAAGCCAACCTCGTATTATATCCTCCAGCATTCTTTTTTAAATCCATTCAATGAAGATAAACTTATTCACTTTAATCGATTGTCGAGAAATGCTTTAAAGATAAACACCATGTCATACAGCCGTGCCGATTGAATCAACACTCGGACACATCCTTTGATCGATCGACAAGGAATAAGTATTTGGCGGCATATCGATTGCAACATAAAATGATTAAATTTGTCTCATCAAATCATTAATTTGACCAATTTAATGTAAGAGTGTTTATCGGATTCTTTGTGACATGTTGCCGGTTACATAATAACCCCATATGTATCGTGATTTACCGAAGGAAATCCTTTACACCAAGGCTGTAAAACAGTTCATTATTCTAATCAGCTCTCTCTTATCATTATCTTTACATTTAATCATTTCCTTTTATTTTTCATAGTTTTCTTCGCACTATTAATATCGTCATCATCAGTACGATCTATGTCATTCATTCATCGTCGAAACATTGCTCCCTGTTTTGACATTACAATTTATTCTTTTTAATTCATTGTATGGCATTTTTTTTGCAAAAGTTGATTATTTACATCAAGAAAATATTTCCTCCTTTCTTCCTCATTTCTATTATAACAGTGATTTGAATGTTTTAAAAAAAACTGACATGCTGTAGTGTGGGCGTGTTTCGTATTAAGAAATGAAAAGTAGAGAGAGGGAGAGTAAAGGAGAGAGATATCTAAATTAGTGGACATACAGACAGAAACAAATATTTCAAAAACAGCATGCATGTTTTGTTCTTTATTTGCATCATTGGTATCATCAACATGGCATATATAAAGTAACATTTTATTTATCGTCCAAATGCGGTCAATAGTACTTAAATGCTTAAAATTAAACAAATAAATTTAGCCATTCGTGTCAATAAGGGTTATTGTCACTTGTGATCAGGCTTATCGTGTTAAGGGCGGGGTTTAAAATGATTGACGTGCCTAAGAATGACGCATATACGTAAATTTAACCAATCAGTGCGCCGGAAAAATTCGGTTGGCTTATGTCTTTTGTGTAGTGTCGATACTTGTAAATATTAAAAAAACATTGATTTCCGGCACAAATAACTTATAGTAATTTGTTGTATACTATAATTCATCAAAGTAGTCATCAAGTGTTTGTACCGAGAGTTTAACTGTAAATCTATATTTTCAAAATTTTATATGCGCGTGTGTAGGGGGTGGGGGATATTTTTTTTTTCAAAAAATCTTATTAAATTGGAATTATTTAAATATTTTTGTTGTCTTCAGATTCAAGGTACGTTATATTTCATATCGCCTAGATACTCAATTTGGTTGCTAAAACACGATAAAATCATCAATACTACTCGCTACAATTAGTCTGTATATACATGCTCACAGGTTGAAACTCTTTTTTCGATCAAATTTTGATTTTTAACCTCAATTTATGCTCGTTCAAAATCGTTCAAAATAGCCAATTTACAAAGGATTATATAGTGATAATTTATCGACTACCCGCAACCGATCACGTGACTTAGTCTCGGGTAAATATCGCATTTAACGAGATTTGAAATGACGCATGCGCTGTGAGACCGTAAAAAGGGTCTATTATGACCCCTCATACACTGTAAATGAAACGTTGGACTGTCTGTCAGAAACAGTGGAAGATAGTTTGAAAAATGACCTTCAAAAATCAACTGTTGTAATAGCCCTTGCTGACGAAAGTACGGACAAACGCACCACAAACGATTGCTGATTTATGCACAAATAGTCTCCGAAGGTATGAAGCCTTCTACCAGATTCCTGACCAACATAGAATGCCATGATGCTACTGGCAAAGGGATCGCTACTGCTATTCTACGTGAGTTCGAAATGCGTGGTGTACAACCTACCAAGATTATGAGCCTGGGGTCTGATGGAGCCTCGGTCATGACGGGAAAGATAAATAGTAAGGAAAGTTTAAAGTAACCATTGACGGCGGCTACATGACGACTGAGACTACAGCCTATGCAAATTTCGGACACTATAAAGAAGGCTGAGGGTCCTCCAGCTGGGGTACTTAACGAAATGGCTGTTTTTACCTGGCCTTAAAACTAAAGTGGGTCTAGCCGACATAACAAATGTATTTACCTGCTTTAATATCAAAGGATCTAGCAGAAGTGTAATGCAACAAAAGTTTAACAGAATGTGTGACAAAATGACAGAACTGAATCAGAGACAGTTAGAAATAAAACAAGAGCCATGTCGGATATGGCCATCCCTTGCCGTAAAAGCATGATAGTACAAACACAACAAAGGGCAATAACTCCAAAATTATGCAAGCAAGAGTTGTGGTTCTAGTGCACTGCACTTCTCCTCAACTAGATCTATCCACCCATGAGGTTTCAAGTTAATTTGTTTGTTTGTTTGAATGGGGTTTTACGCCGCTTTCAACAATCTTTCAGTTATATCGCGGCGGCTGAAGCACCTAACAATGGAATCCTAGTATTTCTCACACCAGTAATACCATTACATCCTTTCCTAGCCTCCAGCTGTTATCCAACATAGGTCAACGATTATCGACCCATGGTTAGAGACAAAGGATTTGTTTGTTAGTTTGTTTGAATGGGGTTTTACGCCGCTTTCAACAATCTTTCAGTTATATCGCGGCGGCTGGAGCACCTAACAATGGCTTCCTGGTATTTCTCACACCAGTACCGCCATCACATCCTTTCCTAGCCTCCAGCTGCTATCCCACATAGGTCTACGATTATCGACCCATTGGTAGGAGACAAATAGTCGGAAAGGATGAGTGCCGACGTCGGGGATCGAACTTCAAGTTAATAGCTATTATACTTTCAGATATATGCCCCGGACAAAATCTTAGTCTTTAAAACAACAAAGGGCGATAACTCAAAAATTATGCAAGCAAGAGTTGTGGTTCTTATGCACTGCACTTCTCAATGAGAACTATCGAGCCATGAAGTTTCAAGTTGATAGAAATTATACTTTCAATGATATGCTCCGAACAAGTTTAGTGACGAAAGGACGGAATAACGGACGGAGACCATTACTATATCCCCTTCGCCGAAACGGCGGGGATAACAAGACTACCTACAACATTTGACATTTCCAATTCAAAACTAGAAATTGTCGCAAAGCGGACTGATACAGACGGACGGACGGACGGACAAGATGACTCATGTATCCCCCCAAACCGTAGTTTTTGGGGGTACAATTAAAAGTAAGTTGATGCCAAGTACGATGTTTCGTATGCCAGTCGGGTGGTTGCAAAAAGGCAGAACAGAGTCTAGCTGCTCTAATTGAACACACAACTACAAGGAAGCTCCCAATTGCAACTGATGTTGCCAATAAGCACTGCAGATTAAAGGGATGTGACCACTGTCACTGTCAACCAAAGTGTAAGAAAAACTACAGCTGGGACAATACTATTGCAGCCAGTGAGTGCTCACTTCTCCACAAAACGTTGAATGGTGTACAAAAGAGGCCTTATACCTATTCGCTCCGTAACCACTGACGTAAGTGCACAAGTTGCCTTGAAGGACTATGACGCAGACTCCAATTTAGGAATATCACGCCAAGTGTGTTTTATTCATAGAGTCAGGACGCTTGACGAACACATTCGGGCAATACCGTTTCGCAGCATCCCTGATATACACGACAAGGAGTTGTACAGACAGGGCTGCCACGTTCATACGAAGTCAGATCAGATTAGAGCTAGATAAAGCAATGGCTGTATCAAAAAGGGGCGAGTCTTTTATTCAAGCTGGTGCAAGCACGATTCAAATTATCATGAGATGCCTTTCCGGAAGACATCGTCTGTGTCGGGAATTTTCTTTGTTTGCAAAAGTCACCTGGCAGCATACACTACCACACACTTACCATATGGGGTACACTTAGAAATCAGTGAAAGGGAGCTATACTTGGTACAATATGAGACAAGAGCACCGCTCTAGGGTGCCAACGCCTAACCCTAACCACAAAAGAGCCACTTTAGGTCTTTTACATTACCATCAAGACAAAACCTGACCTAACTTTAAGTATTAAATGTTCGTTTTGGGTCTTTTTTTCGGCACTTGGGCAAGGTCAACATCAATACCCCCCTTTATGGTTTGGAAAATGTAAAATCACGGATCGCACAGAAAAGGGGGGCAACCGAAGTTCTTCGTGGATTTTAATTCTTTCATGACCTACGGATCATTTCTGAGAAGTTTATTTGAAATGCAATGCTTAGTTTAAGAGATGGAGGCTATTTGTAATTCTGAAAGATCGGCGGACGATGAACGATCACAATACCACATCCAGAGGTGAGCTATAATGCACTCAATGTTGATTGATTGAATGGGGCTTAACGCCACTTTTAAAGGATATGTGCCTCCGCCGGGGATCGAGCCCGTGACATCCCATGATTGAAGATTAGGAGTCTGAGGCGCTAATGACTGCGCTACGACGGCGGCACCACTCAAGGTTGAACTTACGCCAGTATTTTATATGCAACACTTAAAAAAACACCGATACCTACCTTCAAAAATTTCTATGATATTTGAAAAATACCTACTATCGGATATCGAACTCGCGGGCGCGATATTAAGCTTCGTCTAGTGAAATTTGATTATTTCCGTTTATTTATCGTCGCCACCGTAAAACATGCCCATATGAGCGACTCCCCCAGAAGACGGTTAGTTGTTAGTGCAAGGATACAGGACAAAACTGTTGAGTTTGTTTGTTTGAATGGGGTTTTACGCCGCTTTCAACAATCTTTCAGTCATATCTCAAAACTGCTGAGAGCTCCGCCTGGTTCTTTAACGTGCTTGATGGATAGCATCGTCACACGGGGCCTCGGTTTAACGTCTCGTCCGAAAGACAATTAGTTTTGTTAGTTGACATGGTCAGCCCAGGGCTCGAACCCGTGATCTTGAGGTCAAGTGCTCTACCAACTGAGCTAATCGGGTTGACCGTCTAATGAAATAGATCTATGTTGTTATTTCTAGATCTTTTGTCTTGATCAATTGATAATAAGCTAGCGTAGTAATATACATTTTGTCTATGCGGTTATTTAATAAGCTAGCGGAGTATAATGCAGGTCAAAAATAATAAACTAGCGGATTAACATGCAAATCGAGGAAAGATACGATTTTCCAAAATAAAACTATCGGACTCTTGTATTACATACAGAGCCGAATGACGTTTTTCACCACAGAAAGAGAAAATATAGCAAATAATATGCATGACCTGGATATCCTGTAGTTGAATTATGGCATATAGTATCGACAAGTTGACATTTTTTCCAAATTATAAAGTAGCCGCCGTCATAGCGCAGTCGGTAGCGCGCCAGACTCCTAATCTTCAATCATAGGTGTCATGGGTTCGATCCCCGGCGGCGGCAAATATTCTTTCCGACAATTGTCTCTCACCAATGGGTTGATAATCGTAAACCTAAGTGGGATAGCAGCTGGAGGCTAGAAAAGGATGTAGTGGTAGTACTGGTGTGAGAAATACCAGGAATCCATTGTTAGGTGCTCCAGCCGCCGCGATATGACTGAAATACTGTTAAAAGCGCGTTAAACCCCATTCAATCAATCAACCAAATTATAAAGTGACAACCTGCCAGTAATACCCGAAAGGGGAGTTGGGGGCACTATATATAGATAGATAACAGGGCACAAAATCTCTCAAAAAGTTTTGTTAGATCAATGGCCAAACTTGTTTTCGGTTTGACAATTGCTTTAATTAGGTGATATGCACCGATAATACGGAGTAACCTTACTGACTGGAAGTTACTTTCTGAGGTAGTTGCATTGTAAAAGTAGATGTTAAGAGATTTTTTTTTTTTTTGAAAGGCAGTGATGATTCGGGTCTAAAACAGTGGTATATGCAATAAATTGTTTGAATTTGTAGTAATTCTACACCCCTTAGAACTGCTGTTAAAAGATGAATTGACTATCTATTCAGGTCTTAGTCCCCGGCGGCAGCACATGTCCTTTCCGCCCGACGGCGGCACTCTTCCTTTCCGACTATTTGTCTCTCACCAATGGGTCGATAATCGTAGACCTATGTGGGATAGCAGCTGGAGGCTAGGAAAGGATGTAATGGTAGTACTGGTGTGAGAAATACCAGGAATCCATTGTTGGGTGCTCCAGCACCTTAACCCTTTATCCGTTTCTAAAGAATTCCCGTTTCGGGGGCATAGTGTTTCACAAACACATCTTGTTTTTTTTTCTTCTTCTTCTTTTTCTATGACTATATCCAGGGTACCCTGTGACCCTTAGTTTCTTTTCTGCAAACCATTGTCTATCTTCAATGCAACTGAAATACCCATGTTCATTATCAAGTTGCTGTGAAGTTAGATCTCGCTTGCGTATATTGGTTCTTCAATTGTGCTCTCTTAAACTGGCGATTTCCGGATCCCCTTTCTTTCTCAACGTTGACTGCAGACGCGTAGATGGTGACTTGCCCGTTTAGAAAGTTTCCGGCCTGTCACCTGACTGACACGTACATCCATATTTTCTTTTCTGCAAATCATTATCTATCTTTAATGTAGCTGGAATATCAATGCCCATCATCATGGACTGTGATGTTGGATCTCGCTTTCGTATATTTGGTTCTTCAATTGTGCTCTCCTTCTCCGTCGATTCCCATTGAAAACTTGCGACTTCTGGATCTCCTTTCTTTCTCCAAGTTGGCCACAGGAGTGTAAATAGTGACTTGTCCGTTTAGAAAGTTTCTGGCCTGCTATTGTAGTCACCTTCGTTTAAAGAACATCCTGAATGTTTTTGTTTATTTGTAGTGATTTCGAGGCTAGTGTTCCGCCAAATGTCTTCGGAAAGGTTAATTAAGCAATCAACTTGACTTCAATGCAACTGGAATACCCATGTCCGTTATCAACGACTGTGATTTTTGATCTCGCTTTCGTATATTAATGCATAAGTTATGTTCTCCTTCTTTGTCTATTCCTTTTTAAACTGGCGACTTCTGGAGCTTCTTTCTACAAAGAGACCGCAGGCGCGTAGATAGTGGCTTGCCCTTTTCAAAGTTTCTGGCCTGTTATTGTAGTGACCTTGCTTATAGAGCGGCATAGCGCAATTGATAGCGCATCAGACTCCCAATCTACAAGCATGGGATGTTGAGGGTTTGATCCCCGGCGTTGACGTATATCCTTTCCGACATTGGACTCTCACCAACAGGTGGATAATCCAAGTGGGATAGCAGCTGGGGGCTAGGAAGGGATGAAGTTGTAGTACTGGTGCGAGAAATACCAGGAATCCATTGTTAGGTGCTCCAGCCGCCGCGATATGCCTGAAATACTGTTAATGAGGCGTTAAACTCCATTGAATCAACCAATCTTCTACAGGTTGACTGCAGGCGCGTAGTGATTTGCCCCTTTTGAAAGTTTCTAGCCTGATTTTGTTTCGACCTTGGCTTGCAGAGCATCCTTGATGTTTTTCTGTTGTGTTTTAGAGACAAAATTCCACGATATGTCTTCGGAAAGTTTATAAAAGTTAAGGAGGCAAGAGCTACCCTCTTTAAAAATTCACATTTCTGCATGCATGTGTTTGAAAAAATGATGTTATCTGCTTGCTCACTGAGGCGCATATTCTATTCTGCAAATCATTGTCTATATTTTAATGCAGCTTGAATATCCATGCCTATCATCATAGACTGTAATGTTGGATCTCGCTTACGTACATTGGTTCTTCATTTATGTTCTCCTTTCACGTGTCTTCGCTTTGAATACCGGCGACTTCTGAGTTTCCATTCCTTCTCCACGTTGACAGCAGGCGAGTAAATAGTGACTTTCCCGTTTATAAAGTTTCTGGCCTATTATTTTAATGAATTTTGCTTGCAGAGCATCTTGGATGTTGTTATTTATCTGTTATTTATTAGAGGCAAGTATTCCGCCAAATGTCTCCGGAAAGTTTATTAGAGGTAAGGAGTAAAGACATAGCCTATTAAAAGCTTGATATTTCTGTGTGTCAGCCGCCGTCATAGCGCAGTTGGTAGCGCGTCGGACTGTCAATCTAGAGGTCCCGGGTTCGATCCCCGACGCGGCCCTCATCCTTTCTGACTATTTGTCTCTCACCAATGGGTCGATAATCGTAGACCTATGTGGGATAGCAGCTGGAGGCTAGGAAGGGATGAAATGGTAGTACTGGTGTGAGAAATACCAGGAATTCATTGTTAGGTGTTCCAGCCGCCGCGGTATGACTGAGAGATTGTTGAAAGCGGCGTAAAACCCCATTCAAACAATTCAAACAAATTGCTGTGTGTCTGTGTTTGAAACAATGCTGTTAAGTGCTTGCTCACTGAGGCGTACTTCCTTATTTTCATTTCTGCAAATCATTGTCTATCTTTAAATGTATCTGGAATATCCATGCCCATCATCTTGGACTGTGATGTTGGATCACGCTTGCGTATGTTGGTTCTCCATTTGTGCTCTCCTTCTTCGTTGATCCCCTTTTGAATACTTGCGACTTCTGGATCTCCTTTCTTTCTCCAAGTTGACCACAGGAGTGTAAATAGTGACTTTCCCGTTTAGAAAGTTTCTGGCTTGCTATTGTAGTCACTTTGCTTGAAGAGCATCCTGAATGTTATAGTTTATTTGTAGTGTTTTAGAGGCAAGTTTCCACCAAATGTCTTCGGAAGTTTATTTAAGTCTAGCTCAGGAGGCAAGAGCACCCCTATTAAAAGTTTCATATTTCTTCGTGTCCATGTTTGAAACAATGCTGTAAAGTGCTTGCTCATTGATGCGTACTTCCTTATTTCATTTCTGCAAACCATTGTCTATCTATATTGCAGCATGAATACCCATGTTCGTTATCAACGATTGTGATGTTGGATCTCGCTTGCGTATATAAATTCTTTAATTGTGCTCTCCATCTTCGTCGATTCCCTTTTTAACTGGCTACCTCTTGATCTCCTTTCTTCAGGTTGACCGCTGGCGCATAGATAGTGACTTGCCCGTTGGAAAGTTTCAGGCCTTTTATTGTTGTGACCTTGCCTGCAGAGCATCATAGCCGCCGTCATATCGCAGTTGATAGTGGATCAAACTCCAAATCTTCAACCATGGAATGTTATTGGTTCGATCCCCGGCGGCGGCACAAATTCTTTCCGACATTTGTCTCTCACCAATGGGTGGATAATTGTAAACCTCAGTGGGATAGCAGCCGGAGACAAGGAAAGGATGTAGTAGTAGTGCTGGTGTGAGAAATACCAGGAATCCATTGTAAGGTGCTCCAGCCTCCGCGAAATGACTGAAAGACTGTTTAAAGCGGTGTTAAACCCAATTCAGTCAATCAATCTATCCCCGGCGGCGACATATGTCCTATCCGACATTTGTCTCTCACGAACGGGTGGATAATCAAAGTGGATAGCAGCTTGAGGCTAGGAAAGCATGTTGTAGTACTGGTGCGAGAAATACCAGGATTCCATTGGTGCTCCAGCTGCCGCGATATGACTGAGATACAGTGAATAAAGCGTTTAACTCCATTTAATTTACCTATCATCTCCAGGTTGACTGCAGGCGCGTAGTGTTTTGCCCGTTTGGAAAGTTTCTGGCCTGACATTGTTTCGAACTTAGCTAGCAGAGAATCCTTGTTGTTTATCTGCAGTGTTTTAGAGGCAAGTTTCCACCATATGTCTTCGGAAAATTAATCAAAGTAAAGGAGACGAGAGCACAAACCATGCTAAAAAGTGCTTGCTAACTGATTTGTACTTCCTTAATTTCATTCTGCCATTTATTGTCTATCTTTAATGCAGCTGGAATACCCATGTCCGTTATCAACGACTGTGATGTTGGATCTTGCTTGCATATATTAATTCTTTATTGTTTTGATCTTCGTCACATTCCTTTTTATACAAACTACTTCTGGATCTCCTTTCTTCTCTACGATAACGTAAATATTGAATTGCCCGTTTGAAAAGTTTCTGGCCTGATATTGTTGTGACCTTGCCTTACAGAGCATCCTGGATGTTGTTGTTTATCTGTAGTGTATTAGAGGCAAGAATTCCGCCAAATGTTTTCTGAGATGTTATACAAGTTCAGTTAAGGAGGCAAAAGCACCCCTTTTAAAAGTTTCAAATTTCTGCGTGTTCTGCTGTTTGAAGCAATAAGGATACTGCTTGCTCACCGAGGCATCCTTCTTTATCTTATTTTCTTAAAATCATTGTATATCCTTTAATGTAGCTGGAATGCCAATGTCCATCATTATGCACTGTGATGTTGGATCTTGCTTGCGAAATTGGTTCTTCAATCGCGCTCTACTTCTTTGTCGCCTCGCTTTGAATACTGGCGACATCTGAGTCTCCTTTCTCCACGTTGACTGCAGGAGCGTAGATAGTGACTTGCCTGTTTAGAAAGTTTCTGGCCTGTTATTGTTGTGACCTTGGCTTGCAGAGCATCCTGGATGCTGTTGTTTATCTGTAGTGTTTTAGAGGCAAGTCTTCCGCCAAATGTCTTTGATAAGTTTTATTTCTTTTGGCTAGGAGGCAAGAGCACCCCTACCAAAAGCTACATATTTCTGCGTTTCTGTGTTTAAAGCGATGCTGTATACTGCTTGCTCCCTGAGGCGTACTTCTTCAATCGCGGTCGCCGTCATAGCGCAGTTGGTAGCGCGTCGGACTGTCAATATAGAGGTCCCGGGTTCGATCCCCAACGGCGGCACTCATCCTTTCCGACTAATTGTCTCTCACCAATGGGTCGATAATCGTAGACCTATGTGGGATAGCAGCTGTAGGCTAGGAAAGGATGTGATGGTGGTACTGGTGTGAGAAATACCAGGAATCCATTGTTAGGTGCTCCAGCCGCCGCGATATAACTGAAAGATTGTTGAAAGCGGCGTAAAACCCCATTCAAACAAAAACAATCCTCAATCGCGTTCTTCTTCTTTGTCGCCTCGCTTTTAATACTGGCGACATCTGAGTCTCCTTTCTCCACGTTGACTGCAGGAGCGTAGATAGTGACTTGCCTGTTTAGAAAGTTTCTGGCCTGTTATTGTTGTGACCCTAGCTTGCAGAGCATCCTGGATGCTGTTGTTTATCTGTAGTGTTTTAGAGGCAAGTCTTCCGCCAAATGTCTTCGATAAGTTTTATTTCTTTTGGCTAGGAGGCAAGAGCACCCCTACCAAAAGCTACATATTTCTGCGTGTCTGTGTTTAAAGCGATGCTGTATACTGCTTGCTCCCTGAGGCGTGCTTTTTCAATCGCGCTTTACTTCTATGTCGCCTTGCTTTTAATACTGGCGACATCTGAGTCTCCTTTCTCCACGTTGACTGCAGGAGCGTAGATAGTGACTTGCCTGTTTAGAAAGTTTCTGGCCTGTTATTGTTGTGACCTTGGCTTGCAGAGCATCCTGGATGCTGTTGTTTATCTGTAGTGTTTTAGAGGCAAGTCTTCCGCCAAATGTCTTTGATAAGTTTTATTTCTTTTGGCTAGGAGGCAAGAGCACCCCTACCAAAAGCTACATATTTCTGCGTGTCTGTGTTTAAAGCGATGCTGTATACTGCTTGCTCCCTGAGGCGTACTTCTTCAATCGCGGCCGCCGTCATAGCGCAGTTGGTAGCGCGTCGGACTGTCAATATAGAGGTCCCGGGTTCGATCCCCAACGGCGGCACTCATCCTTTCCGACTAATTGTCTCTCACCAATGGGTCGATAATCGTAGACCTATGTGGGATAGCAGCTGGAGGCTAGGAAAGGATGTGATGGTGGTACTGGTGTGAGAAATACCAGGAATCCATTGTTAGGTGCTCCAGCCGCCGCGATATAACTGAAAGATTGTTGAAAGCGGCGTAAAACCCCATTCAAACAAAAACAATCCTCAATCGCGTTCTTCTTCTTTGTCGCCTCGCTTTCAATACTGGCGACATCTGAGTCTCCTTTCTCCACGTTGACTGCAGGAGCGTAGATAGTGACTTGCCTGTTTAGAAAGTTTCTGGCCTGTTATTGTTGTGACCCTAGCTTGCAGAGCATCCTGGATGCTGTTGTTTATCTGTAGTGTTTTAGAGGCAAGTCTTCCGCCAAATGTCTTCGATAAGTTTTATTTCTTTTGGCTAGGAGGCAAGAGCACCCCTACCAAAAGCTACATATTTCTGCGTGTCTGTGTTTAAAGCGATGCTGTATACTGCTTGCTCCCTGAGGCGTGCTTTTTCAATCGCGCTTTACTTCTATGTCGCCTTGCTTTTAATACTGGCGACATCTGAGTCTCCTTTCTCCACGTTGACTGCAGGAGCGTAGATAGTGACTTGCCTGTTTAGAAAGTTTCTGGCCTGTTATTGTTGTGAGCTTAGCTTGCAGAGCATCCTGGATGCTGTTGTTTTTCTGTAGTGTTTTAGAGGCAAGTCTTCCGCCAAATGTCTTCGATAAGTTTTATTTCTTTTGGCTTGGAGACAAGAGCATCCCTACCAAAAGCTACATATTTCTGCGTGTCTGTGTTTAAACCGATGCTGTATACTGCTTGCTCCCTGAGGCGTACTTCTTCAATCGCGGCCGCCGTCATAGCGCAGTTGGTAGCGCGTCGGACTGTCAATATAGAGGTCCCGGGTTCGATCCCCAACGGCGGCACTCATCCTTTCCGACTAATTGTCTCTCACCAATGGGTCGATAATCGTAGACCTATTTGGAATAGCAGCTGGAGGCTAGGAAAGGATGTGATGGTGGTACTGGTGTGAGAAATACCAGGAATCCATTGTTAGGTGCTCCAGCCGCCGCGATATAACTGAGCGGCGTGAAACCCCATTCAAACAAAAACAATCCTCAATCGCGTTCTTCTTCTTTGTCGCCTCGCTTTGAATACTGGTGACATATGAGTCTCCTTTCTCCACGTTGACTGCAGGAGCGTAGATAGTGACTTGCCTATTTAGAAATTTTCTTGCCTGTTATTGTTGTGACCTTAGCTTGCAAAGCATCCTGGATGCTGTTGTTTATCTGTAGTGTTTTAGAGGCAGTTCTTCCGCCAAATGTCTTCGATAAGTTTTATTTCTTTTGGCTTGGAGGCAAGAGCATCCCTACCAAAAGCTACATATTTCTGCGTGTCTGTGTTTAAACCGATGCTGTATACTGCTTGCTCCCTGAGGCGTACTTCTTCAATCGCGGCCGCCGTCATAGCGCAGTTGGTAGCGCGTCGGACTGTCAATATAGAGGTCCCGGGTTCGATCCCCAACGGCGGCACTCATCCTTTCCGACTAATTGTCTCTCACCAATGGGTCGATATTTGTAGACCTATGTGGGATAGCAGCTGGAGGCTAGGAAAGGATGTGATGGTGGTACTGGTGTGAGAAATACCAGGAATCCATTGTTAGGTGCTCCAGCCGCCGCGATATAACTGAAAGATTGTTGAAAGCGGCGTAAAACCCCATTCAAACAAAAAACAATCCTCAATCGCGTTCTTCTTCCTTGTTGCCTCGCTTTGAATACTGGTGACATATGAGTCTCCTTTCTCCACGTTGCCTGCAGGAGCGTAGATAGTGACTTGCCTGTTTAGAAAGTTTCTAGCCTGTTATTGTTTTGACCTTTGCTTGCAGAGCATCCTGGATGCTGTTGTTTATCTTTAGTGTTTAAGAGGCAGTTCTTCCGCCAAATGTCTTCGATAAGTTTTATTTCTTTTGGCTAGGAGGCAAGAGCACCCCTTCCAAAAGCTACATATATCTGCGTGTCTGTGTTAAAAGCGATGCTGTATACTGCTTGCTCCCTGAGGCGTACTACTTCTTTGTCGTCTCGCTTTGAATACTGGCGACATCTGAGTCTCCTTTCTCCATGTTGACTGCAGGAGCGTAGTGTTTTAGAGGCAAGTCTTCCGCCAAATGTCTTCGATAAGTTTTATTTCTTTTGGCTAGGAGGCAAGAGCAACCCTACCAAAAGCTACATATTTCTGCGTGTCTGTGTTTAAAGCGATGCTGTATACTGCTTGCTCCCTGAGGCGTACTTCCAAGATATTTTTTTTACAGGATCTTGTAATTCTCTCTTAATTTCAGCCGATGAATACCATTTTCCATATATGGTTAAAGCTATCAGGAATCCATTGTTAGGTGCTCCAGCCGCAGCGATGTAACTGAAAGATTGTTGAAAGCGGCGTAAAACCCCATTCAACCAATCAATTCATGTGATTTTGCTTGGTGGAAAAGCTTGGCTTTTATTGTTGTGCCTTATGTCCATATATAGTATTCAGTGAACAATTTTATTTATTTATTTCTTTTAATACTTTTCATCTTCCCCAGTGAATGAATTATACCTAACTTGACTTTTGTAAAAACAATGAAAAAGTTGAAATGCTTCTCTAAAGCTATTTCAAAGATTTCCGCGACTAAAATTTATTTTCCTGATATCAGTTTATATTGGATTTATGAAATAAATGCCTAATCAGTACATTTATGCCTGTGGAGCGTTACAGGCATTCAAGCGTTTCAAGTTTTGCATATGGTACTTTTTAGTTAACTGTTTTGCTCCCAACTTGACCATAGGTGTCGACTGACCTTAAAACTTCATTCATTCCTTGGTTTAATCCCTTCAAAATTGTTCAAATAATTGAAATCCACCCTTAACTCTGATTGCCATGGCTACAAAAAAGTCGAAAATACGGAAACTTTAGAAATCTTCTCTTAAACCAGAAGACCGAAAGCTTTGATATTTGGTATGCAGCACCTCCAAGGGGCCTCTATGAAGTTGGATCAAAGGATGACTCTTGTGTAATATTTGGGCTCCGCACTGGCGCTCTCAATTTTACATTGATACAAAGAAGGAAAAATTAAAAAAAATCTTCTCTGTCACCAGAAGACTGGGAGCATAGGGCTTTGATATTAGATACTCAGCACCTGTTAGGGGACCTCTATCAAGTTTGTTCAAATGATGCCTCTCTGGTTATATTTTGGCTCCGCCCGAGCGCAACCAATTTCATTGAAACAAAATAGGAAAACTTTAAAAATTTTCTTCTCTGAAACCGGAAAGCCTAGAGCATTGATATCTGTTATGCTGCATTATGCAGGGTACCTCTATCATATGTTTGTACACATAATGCCATTGGGTCATATTTGGGCCCTGTCTGGGCTTATCGTATTTTAACACAGAAACAAAGAAGAAAAACTTTGAAAATATTATTCTCTGAAGCCAGGTAGCCTAGAGTATTTATATTTTCTATATAGAATCCCCAAGTCAATCTGTACAGATTTTTTTTATGCGATACCCTTTGGGTTATATTTGGGCTCTGCCAAGCCAACCCCAATTTTAAAAGAAACAGAGAAGGAAAAAATCTACTTCTCTGAAATGAAAAAGCCTAGAGCATTGATGTTTGGTATGGAGAACTTCATTATGAACCTCTTAAAAGGGTTTTTATGTCTTTAGCATTTGGATATATTTGGGCTCTGCACAGGGCAACCCTTTTTTGTTTCTAAAAACATAATAGACAATTTTATCTCAAATGTTCATTGCAATGTACATTCTACTATTCTGGTACACAAATACTTAATCTTTTTGAGAATGTCCTTTTGTTTCTGATTTCTTTTACAAGATTTTGCTAAGAGGTTACTCTTCGCCGAAATTAGGTCACTAGCGCTTTAATTAATTCTGCAGTCATCGCTTTAGGGCCAATGACCCTTCGCTTTAGGGCCAATGACCCTTTTGTTATACACTTTGTGATGTCCATGTCTCCTTGCTGTCTAAGTTTTGCTATAATTTTCGTACGCCTGAACTTCAGATCTTTGCCATAAGCTGTAAAAGCTTGTTTTCTGGGTTGGTTAGTTGTGCAGCCTTTGAAACATGGCTTAACTCCTGACTGCCTTAGGCTTTCGTTAAATCTGAGTGCTGCCCAGTTGGTAAGGATCTGCTTGTCGTGTCACACTCCAGGCTTCGTCAAACTGGTTGTAGTAGTCTTGCATTCCTAGGTAGGATTTTGTGTCACGTTTATTGTAAGTGTATGAATGATTATGTCGTATTAGTACATTCGGCTGGCTATGTCGAATGCCATCTGCCTCTCGCCACAGTCATAGCGCAGTCGTAAGCGCATCAGACTCCCAAACTTCAACCATGGGAAGTCATGGGTTCGATACTCGGCGGCAGCACATATCCTTTCCGAAATTTGTCTTTCACCAATGGGTGGATAACCGTTCACGTAAGCGGGATAGCAGCTGAAGGTTGGGAAACGATTTAGTGCTAGTGCTCTTGTATGAAATACCAGGAATCCATTGTTAGGTGCTTCAGCCGCCGCGATATGACTTATAACTGTTTAAAGTGGCGTTAAACCCCAATCAATAGATCAATTAATTGAATTACTCAAGTATATCGTCTGGATAACCTTGGAACAGGGAGCTGAGTGACCGTTTCTATTTGACCCCTAGAAGGACACCATTGAGGTTTGGGCCCATCAGATGGCGAAACAAAACCATGATCATGGTTTCCATACCGCAAAAGTCATACGCACATGTCTTTGACGCAAAAAAATCTCAAGTTCCTTTTGCTTGATTTTTAGCTCACCTGAGCACGAAGTGCTCTTGGGGAGCTATTGTGATCGTCCGGCGTCCGTCTGTTCACAATTAAAAAATAATCTTCTCCTCCTAAACTCACCATGGAATTTCAACCAAACTTCACAGAAATGATCCTTAAGTCATGCTCTTTCAAAATATTTCAAAGAATTAAAATCAATGAAGAACTCTGGTTGCCATGGCCAAAGTGAAAAAACTTAAAAAATCTTCTTCTCCCAAGCCGTAAGGCCTAGAGCTTTGATATTTGGTACAAATCATCATCTATAAACTCTCTACCAAATTACTTCAAAGAATTACCGTAGTGTATTTTGAAAATTAGCCCTTTTCTATGCGATTCCTGATTTTTCACAGGAATAAAGAAGGAAATCTTTAAAAATATTCATCTCCCAAACCATAAGGCCTAGAGCTTTGATATTTGGTACAAATCATCATCTATTGACCCTCTACCAAAATACTTCAAAGAATTACTGTATTCTGAAAATGAGCCCTTTTCTATGCGATCTCTGATTTTACACAGAGATAAAGAAGGAAATCTTTAAAAATCTTCATCTCCGAAACCATAAGGCCTAGAGCTTTGATATTTGTTATACATCATCATTTTTAAACCCTGTAACAAAATACTTCAAAGAATTACTGTGTTCTGAAAATTAGCACATTTCTATGCGATCCCTGATTTTACATAGAAATAAAGAAGGAAAACTTTATAAATCTTTTCCCGAACCATAAGGCCTAGAGCTTTGATATTTTGTATAAATCTTCATCTACAGACTCTCTAGCAAAATACTTCAAAGAATAACCGTATTCTGATAATTAGCCCTTTAATGTGCGATCATTGATTTTACATATAAATGAAAAAGGAAAAACTCTAAAAATCTTCCTCTCCAAAACCATGTGACCGAGAGCTTTGAAATTTGGTACAAATCATCATCTATTGACCCTCCACCAAAATACCTCAAAGACTCACCGTATTCTGATCATCAGCCATTTTCTTTGCCATCCCTGATTTTACATAGAAATAAAAAAGGACAACTTCAAAAATATTCTCCCAAACCATGAGGCCTAGAACTTTGATATTTTGTAGAAATCATCAGCTATTGACCCTCTTCCAAAATACTTAAAAGAATTACTGTATTCTGAAAAATAGCCCTTTTCTTTGCGATTCCTCCGTTTACATAGATTTAAAGAAGGACATTTTAAAAATCTTCTCCCAAACCATAAAGCAGAGCGCTTTGATATTTGGTGTGTAATAATACCTATTGAATCTGTACTGAAATACTTCAAAGAATTACTGTATTCTGAAAATAGGACTTTTTCTGTGCAAACCCAGAAAGGAATAAAGAAGGATATCATAGAAACTGTTCCCCTTCTAAACCATTAGGCCTAGAGCTTTGATACTTGGTATGTATTAATGCCTATTGACCCTCTTCTTTTTTACTTCAAAGAATTTCAGTACTCTTGAAATTAGCTCAACATGGTTGGGTTCTCACTATATCAAGTATTAAAGGAGAAAATCTTTAAAAAAATCTTCTTCTCCAAAATGATTAGGTGTAGGGCTTGTATATTTTGAATGTTATATCATTACGCCTTGAGCAGTCATACTCAGGGGAGCGATATAGGACCATCATGGTCCTCTTGTTTTTGATTGATTCGGTTATCTCTGAAAGACCCGTAACCAAATTGTCATCTTTTGTAATTGATTAATATCTAAAGTCTTTGGTTGGAAAAATCTGAAGTTGATGAGAAAACCGTTCGGATAACCTCTTAAAAAACTTCCAGGACTCTGCAGAGTGGGCGTCTCAGGCGAAGAAGTCGCCTGGCATCATAAAACTTCCCCCAGTTGCTGATTAGAGCGAAATGGCAGTCGCCTTGTTATGATAGGCAATAATCGCTTTTAACATAGAGCTATCAAATTAGGGGACAGTAAGTAAATTTTTTACAACTTCTGATTGGAAGCCCTGTGATGTATAAAAAGGCGACGTGCTTGTTCATTATTCGCATCTCCGCTGATTGTATGGTTTCAAGCCCTTGTATATTGTCGGCATTAGAGGAACTTTTTGACACCAAACCCTATCCTAGCCGCCGTCGTAGGGCAGTTGGTAGCGCGTCGGACTGTTAATCTAGAGGTCCCAGGTTCGATCCCCGACTATTTGTCTCTTACCAATGGGTCGATAAACGTAGACCTTTTATTCGTAGACCCTCCAGTTATTAACTTTAACTTGTAGAAAAAGTAAAACAAACAATTTAATGCTTCTACGATCTCTTAAGAGGTAACTTTGTTATGGTTCTTTCAAGAAGTTAAATTTCACTTATCTTGTTTTTTGGTAATTAACCCATGTTATGCCATGTAATCCAAAAACCTTTAGCGAATTATTCTGTCTGAACAAGTAAACGTTCGTCTTGGAGGCAGTATTTTTCAAAATTGAATTCAAGATCATCTGTCTAAAAGACTTGGGACATGGTGCGGAAAATCAGCGGGAAGAACGCGTCGCTTAGTGTTGGTCACCTTAAACGGATGACAATAAAACATTTTCTTCTAAACAGGATATTGCCAATGTACTGGCATAAACATTTGCCGATAAATCCTCTTCTAATTATTCACCGACCTTCCAAGAATTTCAAGGTGAAAAAGAAAGTCCAAGCTTAATTTTGGTTCCAGGAACCTTGAACACTACAATAGAAACTTTTCCGTTAAAGAGTTGAAGAAAACTTAAAAACCCTTTTATACCTCGCTCCCTTCAATGTTTATTTGAAATTTATCAGGTTTGGAAAATAGGATGCTTTTCAGCATCATGGCGAGAAGCTATTCTCTTTTTAAAAAAAGCCGCCGTCACAGCGCAGTCGGTAAAGCGCCAGCCTTCTATTCTTCAATCATTGGGTGTCATGGGTTCGATCCCCGGCGGCGACACACATTCTTTCCGACATTTGTCTCTCAACAATGGGTGGATAATCCTAAACCTATGTTGGATAGCTGCTGGAGGCTAGGAAAGGATGCAGTGGTAGTACTAGTGTGAGAAATACCAGGAGTCCATTGTTAGGTGCTCCAGTCGCCGCGATTTGACTCAAATAATGCTAAAAGCGGTGTTAAACCCCAATCAATAAATCTTTTTTAAAAAAGCTTTTACAATCTTCTTCTAAGAAACAAAGAGATGAATTTCCACCAAATTTTACAGGAATGACTGCATATTAGGTTGCTAAAAAAAGAATTGGTTTGGGGTTGGCTGTAAACATGCCTCAGAAGAAAATTATGGCTTACATTTGAGGGCTTATGTCCGTAAATGGTATAAAGTTAAATTTTGAAAGTATTATTCTTGCACACTGCGGGATGGTTTCCAACCAAATTTCTCAGGAATGATAAATTCAGGTCCGTGGAGCGAATCAGGCGCTCTTCCATCATTGGATGGCATGACTTCGATCCCCGGCGGCAGCACATATCCTTTCAAACATGTGTCTTTCACCAATTGGTGGACAATCGTAAACCTAATTGGGATAGCAGCTTGAGGCTAGGAAAGGATTTAGTGGTAGTACTGGTGTGAGAAATACCAGAAATCCATTGTTAAGTGCTCAAGTCGCCGCGAACGCCCCATTCAATCAATCTACATTGTGATGTCCCTATTCTCCTAGCCGTCTAAGTTTTGCTATAATTTTCGAACACCTTGACTGCAGGTCTTTGGCAAAAGCTGTCAAAGCTTATTGTCTGGCTTAGTTGTGTAGTCTGGAACCATTGCTTTACTTCAGACTGCCTTACACATTCGTCGAATCTGAGTGCTGGCCAAATAGATAGGATCTGCTTGACGTGTCACACGCCAGGCTTCTCCAAACTGGTCGTAGAAGTCTTGCATTCCTAGGTAGGATTTTTTTGTGTCACCGTCTTTTATAACTGTTCGAATCTTTATGTCGTCTTGGTACATTTGACTGGCACTGTATAATGCCATCTGCCTCTCAGAATGTGATTCCATATACGCAGGATTGACAGAACAACCAGAGTGACCGCCGTCGTAGCGCATCAGACTCCCAATCTTCAACTACGGGATGTCATGGGTTCGATCCCCGGCACAGGTCGCTTATTAGATCTAAGTTGGATTATGGCTGTACTGTTTATGGCTCAGCACGCCCTTCATACCTTCGTAAACTTGATTCTATTCATAATCAAGGATTGCGCCTAGCATTGGGTGCCTTTAGAACATCACCAGTAAACAGTCTTTATGCAGAAGCTAATGAACCATCCTTAAATCTTCGCCGAAAAAAGCTTTCCGTGCAATATTATTTAAAACTTAAATCAAATCCCAATAATCCTACTCACGAGGTTGTGTTTGAACCAAAACACAGAGAGGACTTTGAAAAGAAAAAGAACCCTATACTTCCCTTTAGTTTACGTTGTGAAGCAGATGTAAATGCTCTAGATTTTGATCTAGAAGACGTGGCAGAACATATTGTTTCTGACGTTCCCTTGTGGACCTGCAAGAGCCCCACGTTTCTTTACGATCTTGCTTCAAGCAAAAAGGATACAACAAATCCAACTGCTTTTAAAACTAAGTTTCTCGAAATTAACAGATTCTCATCGTACCAAGAGATTTACACGGATGGTTCCAAAAACGAAGAAAAAGTTGCCTCAGCCACTATATTAAAAGGCGAAAAGTACCAATTCCGTTTACCAAATAACTCTTCTATTTTTTCAGCTGAGCTAAAAGCGCTTCTCTCGCTATATTATTTTCACTGACTCAATGTCAAGCATGCAAGCGATTGAGTATGAGAAACCTGACAATCCCCTTATAGTAAGATTACAAGAGAAAATGGCTCAGCTAAATGATGATAATCTCGTTTTCTGCTGGCTCCCTAGCCACATTGGTATTCGTGGTAATGAGGAGGCAGATAAGGCTGCAAAGGAGGCATTATCACTCGATGTTTTACCCTTTGAAATTCCTTTTAGTGATTTTAAACCGTTGATAAATAGTTTTATTCATGATGTCTGGCAGAATTGTTGGAACGATCCTGTAAACCAAGGAAATAAACTTTGCACTATTAAGCAGTCTTGGTGAATGGCTACCTGGCTATAGATCTTACCGCCGTGAGGAAATCATTTTGGTCCGTTTACGCATAGGTCATACACATTTAACGCATTCTTTTCTTCTCAAAGGAGAAGAAGGTCCAAAGTGTATTCCATGCGACGCTCCTCTTACTGTCAAACATATCTTTATTGACTGGGCCCCAGCCGGCGGGGGGATAGAAATCGCTGGCTGCCGTCCTGTAGAGTGGTAAGACCCCACCGAATGGGCCCGCCTGTTTGCCGTGGGTGGAGACTCGTAAAGCCGGAAAAGAGGGTCCTGGTAGTTGGGAGAAGCCCAGGGATCTCCAGCTTCTCAACACGCTGCTTTGGCCTCGGCTTCGGTAAAACGGGAGCCTGGATGGGCCCGGTCTAGGCAATCGGCTGGTCGTTTTAGACTAGGGTATTGACTATTATTATAATATGATATTTAGCTATCAATGCATTTATAGTTATTTTTGTGTTTTAACGCATCTATCTTTACTATGTTAAAGTATAACTGATAGTATTGCAAACGCTATGTCATGCATTGTACCCTTCTGTTGTACAAGTGTTAATTTGCCCATGTCATACCATTTTTCGTATTTTAATTGTATTTAATTTCTAGTCTATATAGGCTTATGGGCTAATTTGGTGGTTCGGGTTTTTTTGGTCGGGTATGGGTTTGCATGGCGTGACTCTCATTTGGGGAAGTGTCCATATTCTCCTTTATCGGGCCTTGGAACTTGGACTGCCCGAGTATATCATCTGGGTAGCCTTGGCTTAGGGAGCTGGATCGCCGTTCCTGTTTAGCCCCCTTGTAGGACTCCATGGTGGGTGGGGCCCACAGATGACGAAAATTAAAAAATGAATTATGGATCCCCTAAACGAAAAGGCGATGCTCAAATGGACTCCGGTACTGGCGAAGGATTTGTTAGCTCTTCTGGCCATTTTAATAAATTTCTGGTGATAAAGTCAAAGGAACCAAATTTTCAAATTACAAAACTCTCTCCGTTTGTTATTGAAAAACAATTGAAGTCAATCCTAGGTACTCCTAAATCAGTAAAAAGTTTAAAAGATGGTAATTTATTAGTGGAAGTAAATTTAAATGCTCAGGCTGAAAACCTGTTAAAAACGGAATTATTTTTTGGACATGAGGTCAAGGTTTATGCACATGAAACCCTGAATAAATCTAGGGGAATCATACGTTGTAGAGAGCTAGCTGGTTGCTCTGAAGCCGAAATTCTAGAAGGTCTTGAAAGCCAAGGAGTAACAGCAGTAAAACGTATCTCTGTGACTAGAAATGGAAAGAAGGTTAACACAAATACATTCATTATGACATTTGATGTTCCCATTTTGCCTCGACGAATAAAAGTCGGGTTTAATGTGGTAAACGTAGATGTTTATGTTCCAAATCCTCTGAGATGCTATTTTTGCCAGAGATTTGGACATCATGAAGACAGGTGCAATAATGATATGGTTTGTGTTAAATGTGGTGATGTAAACCCAAATCATTTCGATCATTCCTGTACGAACGAAGTAAAGTGCTCTAACTGTGGAAAAGGTCACCCAGCAAATTCAAAGGACTGTGAATTCTGGAAAAAGGAGAAAGAAATCCAAAGAATTAAATGTATAGAAAATGTATCCTTTTTTGAAGCCCGCAAAATCTTTGAACTAAGAACGAAAGCCAATTTACCCTCCAGTTACTCCAATATTACCAAAAGCAACATGGAATGTCAAAACTGTAAAACTTTACACGAAAAACTCAGCATTCTTTTCCCCGATAAGAAGCATGAGATTGACAAATTATTCCGTAAATCCACAGTAGCCTTTACTTCTAGTACTTCAAATCAAATTAAGAAAACACAGTCTCTTTCCCTTCAAACAAACAAAACTCCTGAAGCTATATTGGAATCAAACACTGTTAATCTATCTTCCTCTTCTGAAAATGAAACTCCGCCTTCAGCCTCGAAAGATCCTTCCAGCAATAAAACTTCATCTTCATCTACCGTTTCAAAGTCTAGATACCCCCAGCTGGCGGGGGGATAGAAATCGCCGGCTGCCGTCCTGCAGAGTGGTAAGACCCCACCGAACGGGCCCACCTGTTTGCCGTGGGTGGTTGCTCGTGTCGTTTGATGAAGGGATCCTGGTGGTTGAGTGGTTTCGGGGTCAGGGATTAGTACCTCGTCTCTGCAACACACCACTTTGGCCTGGAGTTGAACTAGACGAGCGGTCAGATAGGCCCTGTCTGATCAATCGGCTGGTCATGCCTTGCACTGGAACAGAACGTATAGGTTACGAAATCCGTACATTTCTGTTTGTATATTTCAAGTAGTTTTATTTCATTGTATCAATACTCTCTGTTCCAGAAAGCGGTGGCTTAAGGGTTAATCGGGTAAACGAGGTGTTTGATCGACAATTTTGCGTTCCGGTGTTTATTTCGAGCTTGGTTGATCTACTCATCGGGTGATAATTGCTTGATCTAGCCCATTTGCACCGAGTATATCAGTGATACATCTTTGGCACCGCTCCCGAGATGGAATAAATCCCCGGTGACGTGCCCCCTTGTTGGACTCCAGGGTGGGTGAAGAGTATTGCTGATGAATATTACTACATTACCATGGCCCAACAAAAAAAAGCCAAGCGATATCTCTCTGACTCGGAAGAAGAAAATATAAGCCTACCTCCTTTCCCTAAATTTATTGTGGTCGAAAGCGAAGACCCAGACTTGCCAGTTGCTGAACTTTCACCATTTGTTGTAGAAAAGCAAATAAGAGCTATCATAGGTACGCCAAAGTCTGTAAAAAACTTAAAAAATGGAACTCTGCTTATTGAAGTCTCTAAAAGGGCTCAGTCGGACAACTTGCTTAAAACAACTAAATTCTTTAATCAAAGAGTAAAAGTGTACGGACATGAAAAGCTCAATCAGTCAAAAGGTGTCATTCGTTGTAAAGAACTATCTTCTTGTTTAATAAGTGAAATAAAATCAAACCTTAGATCTCAGGGTGTTACTGAAGTTAAAAGAATTGAATTCCACAAGGATGACAAAATTATAAGAACAAATACGTATATTTTGACCTTTGACGAACCTACACTCCCAAAAGAAATTAAAGTTGGTTTTCAAATAGTAAAAGTTGATGTTTATGTTCCCAATCCTCTGCGCTGTTACAACTGCCAGAGGTTTGGCCACCATGAGAACAGTTGCAGAGCTAATAAAGTTTGCAGAAAATGTGCATTTTCTGGTGATACAGATGAACATGATGAAGACACCTGTCAGAACGACTTTAAATGTTTTAATTGTGGGATGGATCATCCGGCGAGCTCAAAGTTTTGCCCTAAATTTAAAAAGGAAAAAGAAATTCTAACCGTAAAATGCCGACAATCAGTTCCATATTTTGAAGCTAGGAAAATTGTAGAGTCAAGGGAAGATGCGAAAACCTATGCAAATAAAGCTAAACCTTTACCCGAGTCAACACAAGATCCAAAGCCAAAGGAATGCTCTACATGCGAGCGCATGCTAAAAATTCTCTCAGAAATGTTTCCTGAGGTTCGTGATAAGGTCAACGAAGTTTTGTCTGGAGAAAAGCCGTCGGTCAGTGAAGCAAATTTGAAAAGTAATGATAAGAAAGTTTCAGTAGCTGAAGTCAAATCACAAAAGCAAGTCGTACAAAGGGATACTAATAAAACACACAAAACGTCTAGTAATGGAAAATGTTCACCAAATAAATCGGAGGCATCTGGTCAGAGGCGAGCTCGTATTCGCCTTCAATTGGAGAAGGTTAATCCTCCTCCAATTACGACATCCAATCGCTTTAGCGATTTGGATGACGGGGATGATGAGGGCATGGAGGACGAATCTGAGGATTCGATTCCTGGTCCTCCTTCCACAAATCACAATCACGCACAACCCGATCCAATTAGGCAAGGTGCGAACAGAATAAATCTAAGTGGTGTTAAAAAATAACCACTCATTTCCATTCTTACGTGGTATACACTTTATAACAATTTTTGTAATGGCGAATAATATTATTCAATGGAATTGTCGTAGCATCAAAGCCAATTTTGAGGAGCTGAATCTTTTAGTTTCTAAGAATAAACCAGTGGCAGTATGTTTACAGGAAACATTTCTAAAAGACACAGATAAGTTTTCACTAAAATATCATTCTTGCTATCTAAAAAACTTTACATGCAACGAAAAGGCATCTGGTGGGGTTGGTATACTTGTGAATAACAACATTCCACATCGAAATGTCTCTATAGACACAACTTTGCAGGCAGTAGCTGTCAGCGTGTCTCTTCATAAAACTATTACATTATGTTCAATCTATCTTCCACCCAGTTCTCCTATGGACATTACAAAACTAGACGATCTTGTCCACAAATTACCTAAACCTTTCATATTGATGGGAGATTTTAATTCTCATCATACCTTATGGGGGTGTAGCAACATCGACACCAAAGGCCGTACTGTTGAAGATTTTATTACCAATCATGATCTAGTTTTATTGAATAACAAGTCTTCTACCTATCTTCATCCTGCCACTGGAAATTATTCTTCACTGGATTTGACTATTTGCAGTCCTGATATTTTTCCACATTTTACTTGGTGCCCCCAGCCGGCGGGGGGATAGAAATCGCTGGCTGCCGTCCTGTAGAGTGGTAAGACCCCACCGAATGGGCCCGCCTGTTTGCCGTGGGTGGAGACTCGTAAAGCCGGAAAAGAGGGTCCTGGTAGTTGAGAGAAGCCCAGGGATCTCCAGCTTCTCAACACGCTGCTTTGGCCTCGGCTTCGGTAAAACGGGAGCCTGGATGGGCCCGGTCTAGGCAATCGGCTGGTCGTTTTAGACTAGGGTATTGACTACTATTATAATATGATATTTAGCTATCAATGTACTTACAGTTATTTTTTTGTGTTTAAACGCATCTATCTTTACAAAGTTAAAGTATAACTGATACTATTGCAAACGCTATGTCATGCATTGTACCCTTCTGTTGTACAAGTGTTAATTTGCCCATGTCATACCATTTTTCGTATTTTAATTGTATTTTATTTCTAGTCTATATAGGCTTATGGGCTAATTTGGTGGTTCGGGTTTTTTGGTCGGGTACGGGTTTACATGGCGTGACTCTCATTTGGGGAAGTGTCCATGTTCTCCTTTATCGGGCCTTGGAACTTGGACTGCCCGAGTATATCATCTGGGTAGCCTTGGCTTAGGGAGCTGGATCGCCGTTCCTGTTTAGCCCCCTTGTAGGACTCCATGGTGGGTGGGGCCCACAGATGACGAAAATTAAAAAATGAATTATGGATCCCCTAAACAAAAAACGAAAAGGCGATGCTCAAATGGACTCCGGTACTGGCGAAGGATTTGTTAGCTCTTCTGGCCATTTTAATAAATTTCTGGTGATAAAGTCAAAGGAACCAAATTTTCAAATTACAAAACTCTCTCCGTTTGTTATTGAAAAACAATTGAAGTCAATCCTAGGTACTCCTAAATCAGTAAAAAGTTTAAAAGATGGTAATTTATTAGTGGAAGTAAATTTAAATGCTCAGGCTGAAAACCTGTTAAAAACGGAATTATTTTTTGGACATGAGGTCAAGGTTTATGCACATGAAACCCTGAATAAATCTAGGGGAATCATACGTTGTAGAGAGCTAGCTGGTTGCTCTGAAGCCGAAATTCTAGAAGGTCTTGAAAGCCAAGGAGTAACAGCAGTAAAACGTATCTCTGTGACTAGAAATGGAAAGAAGGTTAACACAAATACATTCATTATGACATTTGATGTTCCCATTTTGCCTCGACGAATAAAAGTCGGGTTTAATGTGGTAAACGTAGATGTTTATGTTCCAAATCCTCTGAGATGCTATTTTTGCCAGAGATTTGGACATCATGAAGACAGGTGCAATAATGATATGGTTTGTGTTAAATGTGGTGATGTAAACCCAAATCATTTCGATCATTCCTGTACGAACGAAGTAAAGTGCTCTAACTGTGGAAAAGGTCACCCAGCAAATTCAAAGGACTGTGAATTCTGGAAAAAGGAGAAAGAAATCCAAAGAATTAAATGTATAGAAAATGTATCCTTTTTTGAAGCCCGCAAAATCTTTGAACTAAGAACGAAAGCCAATTTACCCTCCAGTTACTCCAATATTACCAAAAGCAACATGGAATGTCAAAACTGTAAAACTTTACACGAAAAACTCAGCATTCTTTTCCCCGATAAGAAGCATGAGATTGACAAATTATTCCCTAAATCCACAGTAGCCTTTACTTCTAGTACTTCAAATCAAATTAAGAAAACACAGTCTCTTTCCCTTCAAACAAGGCCCCCAGCCGGCGGGGGGATAGAAATCGCTGGCTGCCGTCCTGTAGAGTGGTAAGACCCCACCGAATGGGCCCGCCTGTTTGCCGTGGGTGGAGACTCGTAAAGCCGGAAAAGAGGGTCCTGGTAGTTGAGAGAAGCCCAGGGATCTCCAGCTTCTCAACACGCTGCTTTGGCCTCGGCTTCGGTAAAACGGGAGCCTGGATGGGCCCGGTCTAGGCAATCGGCTGGTCGTTTTAGACTAGGGTATTGACTATTATTATAATATGATATTTAGCTATCAATGCATTTATAGTTATTTTTGTGTTTTAACGCATCTATCTTTACAAAGTTAAAGTATAACTGATACTATTGCAAACGCTATGTCATGCATTGTACCCTTCTGTTGTACAAGTGTTAATTTGCCCATGTCATACCATTTTTCGTATTTTAATTGTATTTTATTTCTAGTCTATATAGGCTTATGGGCTAATTTGGTGGTTCGGGTTTTTTGGTCGGGTACGGGTTTGCATGGCGTGACTCTCATTTGGGGAAGTGTCCATGTTCTCCTTTATCGGGCCTTGGAACTTGGACTGCCCGAGTATATCATCTGGGTAGCCTTGGCTTAGGGAGCTGGATCGCCGTTCCTGTTTAGCCCCCTTGTAGGACTCCATGGTGGGTGGGGCCCACAGATGACGAAAATTTAAAACTATAATATGGATCCCCTAAACAAAAAACGAAAAGGCGATGCTCAAATGGACTCTGATATTGGCGAAGGATTTGCTAGCTCTTCTGGTCATTTTAACAAATTTCTGGTCATCAAATCAAAAGAACCAAATTTTCCAATTTCAAAACTTTCTCCGTTTGTTATTGAAAAGCAATTAAAGTCTATCTTAGGTACTCCAAAATCTGTAAAATCTTTAAAAGATGGTAATTTATTGGTAGAAGTTAATTTAAATGCTCAAGCTGAAAATCTGTTAAAAACTGAACTATTTTTTGGACATGAAGTCAAGGTTTATGCTCATGAGACCCTGAATAAATCCAGGGGAATCATCCGTTGTAGAGAGCTAGCTGGTTGCTCTGAAGACGAGATTGTTGAAGGTCTGGAAAGTCAAGGAGTAACTGAAGTTAAACGTATCTCTGTGACTAGAAATGGAAAGAAGATTAGCACAAACACTTTCATTTTGACATTTGGTGTTCCCATTTTGCCTCGACGAATAAAAGTCGGGTTTAATGTGGTAAACGTAGATGTATATGTTCCAAATCCTCTGAGATGCTATTTTTGTCAGAGGTTTGGACATCATGAAGACAAATGCAACAATGATATGGTTTGTGTTAAATGTGGTGATGTAAACCCAAACCATTTCGATCATTCCTGTCAGAACGAAGTTAAATGTGCTAACTGTGGAAAAGGTCACCCAGCAAATTCAAAGGACTGTGAATTCTGGAAAAAGGAGAAAGAAATTCAGAGAATTAAATGCATAGAAAATGTATCTTTTTTTGAAGCCCGTAAAATTTTTGAAATAAGGACAAAAGCCAATCTGCCCTCAAGTTACTCCAATATTACAAAAAGCAACATGGAATGTCAAAACTGTAAAACTTTACACGAAAAACTCAGCATTCTTTTCCCTGATAAGAAGCATGAGATTGACAAATTATTCCCTAAATCCACAGTAGCCTTAACTTCTAGTACTTCAAATCAAATTAAGAAAACACAGTCTCTTTCCCTCCAAACAAACAAAACTCCTGAAACTATATTGGAATCAAATACTGTTAATCTATCTTCCTCTTCTAAAATTGAAATTCCACCTTCAATCTCGAAAGAGCCCTCAAGCAATAAAACTTCACCTTCATCTGTATCTACCGCTTCAAAGTCTAGACCTCAAGACACAAAAGCTACATCTCTTTCTGAAATGGATAGAATAGAACTCTTAGATAAAGTTGAGATGGTAAAACGTAAAAAGGCCCAAATGCAGCAAGAGAAATTAAATCGTCCAGCTAGTAAAGTATCCGAAGATAATGATACAAGCTCGTTTGTCAAACCCCCTAGGAGCAGAACTTCGTCTCCTAGGGCGACATCATCTAATCGCCAGCCAAAGGGATCTGAGGATCCTGTTAAACAATACAACCGCTACCACTGTCTTGAAGAAGACATGGTAACGGAAGACACAGAGGATGCAGATTCTTCCAAAGAGAATAAGCGAGGTAAAAACATAATAGATCTTTCACACATAAACAAATAATTTTCATACTTCCAATACTAATTAGTATATTTCTCCCCCTTAATTTAACTATGGCGAACAAAATCATTCAATGGAATTGTCGCAGCATCAAAGCTAATTTTGAAGAAATGAATCTATTAGTTTCTAATGGAAAGCCAGTTGCAATCTGTTTGCAAGAGACCTTTTTAAAAGATACTGACAAATTCTCTTTAAAGTATCACTCTTGCTATTTTAAAAATTTTGAAGGTATTGATAAAGCTTCGGGCGGTGTCGGAATCATTGTTAACAACGATGTTCCTCACCGCACTATTCCTCTTAATACTACGCTACAAGCTGTTGCCGTTAGCGTATCTGTTAATAAAACAATAACACTGTGTTCAATCTATCTTCCACCTAGTTCTCCTATCAGTCGTAGGAAACTAGACGATCTTGTCGAACAATTACCCAAGCCTTATATATTAATGGGAGATTTCAATTCTCACCACACGCTTTGGGGATGTTCCCATACAGACAACAAAGGTCGTATTATTGAAGATTTCATATCGAATCATGATCTTGTTTTATTAAATGATAAATCTTCCACTTATCATCATCCAGCAACTGGTTCATATTCTTCACTGGATTTAACTATTTGCACCCCAGACATTTTTCCGACCTTTACCTGGAAAGTTGACTCTGATCTTCATGGTAGTGACCATTTTCCTATTCATATATCTGAATTAGGACCATCTGTCCAGGAGCGCCCTATGCGTTGGAAACTCCATAAAGCTAATTGGGAACTTTTTAAAACTACATGTGAGCAGTCAATAAATCCAGAAGCCTTTGATGAATGTGAAAACTCTGCAGAACTATTTACATCTTTACTTTATTCTGCTGCAGAAAAAGCCATTCCACAAACATCGCCTGATCCTAAAAACCCAAACAAGCCATGGTTTAATGACGATTGTAAAAATGCTATAGCTGATAGAAAATCTGCCCTTAGAGCATTTGGCCTCAGGCCGACGAAGGAAAATCTTTACAAGTTTAAAATTTCACGTGCGAAAGCTCGTAGAACTATCAAACAAAGTAAACGTTCGTCTTGGAGGCAGTATGTTTCTAGATTGAATTCAAGATCATCTGTCAAAAAGACTTGGGATATGGTACGGAAAATCAGTGGGAAGAACACATCACTTAGTATTGGTCACCTTAAAACGGATGACAATAAATCAGTTTCTTCCAAACATGACATTGCAAATGTACTAGCAGATACATTTGCCAAGAAGTCCTCCTCTTCTAATTATTCACCCACCTTTCAAAAATTTCAAGGTGAAAAAGAAAAATCCAAGCTTAATTTTAGTTCCAGGAACCTGGAACACTACAATAGAGACTTTTCCATCAAAGAGTTGAAGAAAGCTTTTAAAAAGTGTCATGATACTGCTGTTGGTTCTGATAATATTCATTATCAGTTCCTCAAACGTTTACCATCTCGCTCCCTTCACTGTTTACTTGAAATTTATAATCAGGTTTGGAAAACGGGAATAATTCCAGCCTCTTGGCGGGAAGCTATTGTGATTCCTATACCTAAACCAGGTAAAGATTCTACAAACCCTTCAAACTATCGTCCTATAGCCTTAACAAGTTGTATTTGCAAAACCATGGAAAGAATGGTTAATGATCGTCTTGTTTGGTTTTTAGAAAAACATAAACTGATTACGTCAGTCCAAAGTGGCTTTCGTAAACAGAGAAGCACTCTTGATCATCTTGTCCGCTTCGAGACTTTTATTCGAGAAGCTTTTATAAAGAAAGAACATGTTGTTTCTGTCTTTTTCGATCTTGAAAGTGCTTATGATACGACCTGGAAGTATGGAATTATGAATGACCTCTTTGATTTCGGTATTCGAGGTCGCCTTGCTTATTTCATTTCTGCTTTCTTAGACGAACGTCGGTTTGGAGTCAGGGTGGGAGATACTTTTTCAGATCCCCATGAACAAGAAATGGGAGTTCCCCAGGGAAGTATTTTGTCCGTGACACTATTTAGTGTCAAAATAAACAACATTGTTAAAACTGTATGTCCTGGTGTGGAATGTTTCCTTTACGTTGATGACTTATGTATCTGTTACAGATCAAAACATATGTATACAATTGAAAGGCAGTTGCAGCAAGTCTTGAACAACCTTACCAAATGGTCAAACGAAAACGGCTTTAAGTTTTCCAGGACTAAAACCAAATGTATGCACTTTTGTCAGTCAAGAAAACTGCACCCTAACCCCGAACTTAAACTTGACGGAGTGCCAATAGAAGTCGTTCCAGAGTTCAAATTTTTAGGGCTTCTCTTTGACTCTAAACGCTCGTTTCGTCCACATATTGATTATTTGAGCAATAAGTGCCAAAAAGCTCTAAATCTTTTACGTGTTGTGTCCCATATGGACTGGGGAGCCGATAAAAAAGTTCTATTGCGTCTTTACAGGTCGCTTGTCAGATCTAAGTTAGATTATGGCTGTGCTGTTTACGGCTCAGCGCGCCCTTCATACCTTCGCAAACTTGATACCATTCATAATCAAGGCTTGCGCTTAGCGTTAGGCGCTTTTAGAACATCACCAGTAAATAGTCTGTACACTGAAGCCAATGAACCATCTTTAAATTTACGTCGAAAGAAACTCTCCATGCAATATTATCTTAAGTTAAAGTCAAATCCTAACAACCCCACTTACAAAGTTGTATTTGAACCTAAGTACAGGGAGGAATTTGAAAAGAAAGCAAAAGCTATACTACCTTTTAGTTTGCGTTGCGAGACAGATATAAATTCTCTGGATTTCGATCTAGAAGATGTTGCCGAACATACAGTTTCCGATGTTCCTTTATGGACATGCAAAAGTCCCACTTATCTTTATGACCTAGCTTCAAGCAAAAAGGGTACTACAGACCCTGTTGTCTTTAAAACAAAATTTTTAGAGATTAAAGAAAGGTACATATTGCATGAAGAGATTTATACAGATGGTTCGAAGGACGGAGAGAAAGTTGCTTCGGCCACTGTCCTAGATGGCGAAAAATATCAGTTTCGTCTAGCAAACAACTCCTCCGTATTTTCAGCAGAACTTAAGGCGATTGATCTTGCGCTCGATCACATGATCGAAGATGGTTATTGGCGCTATATTGTTTTCACTGATTCAATGTCTAGTATGCAAGCGCTGGAACACGAGAAAATAGACAATCCTCTTATAGTTAAATTACTGAATAAGATTTCAAATCTTGATAGTGATGTTGATCTTGTTTTCTGTTGGCTCCCCAGCCACATTGGTATTCGTGGTAATGAGGAGGCTGATAAGGCTGCCAAGGAGGCATTATCACTAGACATTTTACCCTTCGATGTTCCTTTTAGTGATTTTAAACCTTTGATACATCATTTTATTCAGGATGTCTGGCAGAATTGTTGGGACGATCCTGCAAACCAAGATAATAAACTTTATTCTATTAAACGAGATCTTGGTGATTGGCTACCCGGTTATAGATCAAATCGCCGTGAAGAAATTATTTTGGCCCGCTTACGCATTGGTCACACTTACTTGACGCATTCATTTCTTCTTAAGGGAGAAGAGGCTCCAATGTGCATTCCATGTGACACTCCTCTTACTGTCAAACATATTTGTATTGACTGCATTGATTTTTTCGATGTCAGAGAAAGATATTTCAAAGCTGACAGTATGAGGCAGCTATTTGAAAGCGTCAGAATCGAAATTATTTTTGATTTTCTGAAAGCCATCAATTTGTATAGCAAAATATGATTTTAAGTTTTTGTAAGCAACTTATATACCTTTTTATGATTGTCTAGGGTTTTACTGTTCGTATCGATCGGTTTTAGTAATTCATTGTTAGTTATAATTCTACTATTTTTATTTGATTCTGCATTTTACTGTTTAAATCCATCTCCGTTTTTGCTCAAAGGCACCTTTTCATTTGCTTGTAATGCGCCCAACATGACCTTGGTTGTCGACGGGCCATAAAACTCCATTCATTCATTCATTCATTCCCTTCAAACAAACAAAACTCCTGAAACTATATTGGAATCAAACACTGTTAATCTATCTTCCTCTTCTGAAAATGAAACTCCGCCTTCAGCCTCGAAAGATCCTTCCAGCAATAAAACTTCATCTTCATCTACCGTTTCAAAGTCTAGACCTCAAGACACAAAAACTACATCTCTTTCTGAAATGGATAGAATAGAACTCTTAGATAAAGTTGAGATGGTAAAACGTAAAAAGGCCCAAATGCAGCAAGAGAAATTAAATCGCCAAGCTAGTAAAGTATCCGAAGATAATGATACAAGCTCGTTTGTCAAACCCCCTAGGAGCAGAACTTCGTCTCCTAGGGCGACATCATCTAATCGCCAGCCAAAGGGATCCGAGGATCCTGTTAAACAATACAACCGCTACCACTGTCTTGAAGAAGACATGGTAACGGAAGACACAGAGGATGCAGATTCTTCCAAAGAGAATAAGCGAGGCAAAAATATAATAGATCTTTCACACATAAACAAATAAATTTCATACTTCCAATACTAATTAGTATATTTCTCCCCCTTAATTTTATTATGGCGAACAAAATCATTCAATGGAATTGTCGAAGCATCAAAGCGAATTTTGAAGAAATGAATCTATTAGTTTCTAATGGAAAGCCAGTTGCAATCTGTTTGCAAGAGACCTTTTTAAAAGATACTGACAAATTCTCTTTAAAGTATCACTCTTGCTATTTTAAAAATTTTGAAGGTGTTGAGAGAGCTTCGGGCGGTGTCGGAATCATTGTTAACAACGGTGTTCCTCACCGCACTATTCCTCTTAATACCACGCTACAAGCTGTTGCCGTTAGCGTATCTGTTAATAAAACAATAACACTGTGTTCAATCTATCTTCCACCTAGTTCTCCTATCAGTCGTAGGAAACTAGACGATCTTGTCGAACAATTACCCAAGCCTTATATATTAATGGGAGATTTCAATTCTCACCACACGCTTTGGGGATGTTCCCATACAGACAACAAAGGTCGTATTATTGAAGATTTCATATCAAATCATGATCTTGTTTTATTAAATGAAAAATCTTCCACTTATCACCATCCAGCAACTGGTTCATATTCTTCACTGGATTTAACTATTTGCACTCCAGACATTTTTCCGACTTTTAGCTGGAAAGTTGACTCTGATCTTCATGGTAGTGACCATTTTCCTATTCATATATCTGAATTAGGACCATCTGTCCAGGAGCGCCCTATGCATTGGAAACTCCATAAAGCTAATTGGGAACTTTTTAAAACCACAATTGAGCAGTCAATAAATCCAGAAGCCTTTGATGAATGTGAAAACTCTGCAGAACTATTTACATCTTTACTTTATTCTGCTGCAGAAAAAGCAATTCCTCGAACATCGCCTAATCCTAAAAATCCAAACAAGCCATGGTTTAATGACGATTGTAAACAGGCTATAGCTGAGAGAAAATCTGCTCTCAGAGCATTCGGCCTTAGGCCTACGAAGGAAAATCTGTACAAGTTTAAAATTGCACGGGCGAAAGCTCGAAGAACTATCAAACAAAGTAAACGTTCGTCTTGGAGGCAGTATGTTTCTAGATTAAATTCAAGATCATCTGTCAAAAAGACTTGGGACATGATACGTAAAATCAGTGGGAAGAACACGTCCCTTAGTGTTGGTCATCTTAAAACAGATGGTGATAGTACAGTGTCTTCCAAACATGACATTGCCAATGTATTGGCAGATACATTTGCCAAGAAGTCCTCCTCTTCCAATTATTCACCCAACTTTCAAAAATTTCAAGGTGAAAAAGAAAAGTCCAAGCTTAATTTTAGATCCAGGAACCTTGAACACTACAATAGAGACTTTTCTGTGAAAGAGTTGAAGAAAGCTTTAAAGAAGTGTCATGACACTGCTGTTGGATCTGATAATATTCATTATCAGTTCCTCAAACGTTTACCATCTCGCTCCCTTCATTGTTTACTTGAAATTTATAACCAGGTTTGGAAAACGGGAAGCATTCCAGCATCTTGGCGGGAAGCAATCGTTATTCCAATACCTAAACCAGGTAAAGATTCTACGAACCCTTCAAATTATCGCCCAATTGCTTTAACTAGTTGCATCTGCAAAACCATGGAAAGAATGGTTAATGATCGTCTTGTTTGGTTTTTAGAAAAAAATAAACTGATTACGTCAGTCCAAAGTGGCTTTCGTAAACAGAGAAGCACTCTTGATCATCTTGTCCGCTTCGAGACTTTCATTCGAGAAGCTTTCATAAAGAAAGAACATGTTGTTTCTGTCTTTTTCGATCTTGAAAGTGCTTATGATACCACTTGGAAGTATGGAATTATGAATGACCTCTTTGATTTCGGTATTCGAGGTCGCCTTGCCTATTTCATTTCTGCATTTTTAGACGAACGTCAGTTTAGAGTCAGGGTGGGAGATACTTTTTCAGATCCCCATGAACAAGAAATGGGAGTACCCCAGGGAAGTATTTTGTCCGTGACACTATTTAGTGTCAAAATAAACAACATTGTTAAAACCGTTTGTCCTGGTGTGGAATGTTTTCTTTACGTTGATGACTTCTGTATCTGTTACAGATCAAAACATATGTATACAATTGAAAGGCAGTTGCAGCAAGTCTTGAACAACCTTACCAAATGGTCAAACGAAAACGGCTTTAAGTTTTCCAAGACTAAAACCAAATGTATGCACTTTTGTCAGTCAAGAAAACTGCACCCTGATCCCGAACTTAAACTTGACGGAGTGCCCATTGAAGTTGTTCCAGAGTTCAAATTTTTAGGCCTTCTCTTTGACTCTAAACTCTCGTTTCGTCCACATATTGATTATTTGAGCAATAAGTGCCAAAAAGCTCTAAATCTTTTACGAGTTGTGTCCCATATGGACTGGGGAGCCGATAAAAAAGTCCTATTGCGACTTTACAGGTCGCTTGTCAGATCTAAGTTAGATTATGGCTGTGCTGTTTACGGTTCAGCTCGCCCTTCATACCTTCGCAAACTTGATTCTATTCATAATCAAGGATTGCGCTTAGCGTTAGGCGCTTTTAGAACATCACCAGTAAATAGTCTGTACACTGAAGCCAATGAACCATCTTTAAATTTACGTCGAAAGAAACTCTCCATGCAATATTATCTTAAGTTAAAGTCTAACCCTGACAACCCCACTAACAAAGTTGTATTTGAACCTTACTACAGGGAGGAATTTGAAAAGAAAGCAAAAGCCATACCACCTTTGAGTTTACGTTGCGAAACGGATATAAATTCTCTAGATTTCGATCTAGAAGATGTTGCGGAATATACAGTATCCGATGTTCCTTTATGGACATGCAAAAGTCCAATTTATCTTTATGACCTAGCTTCAAGCAAAAAGGGTACAACAGACCCTGTTGTCTTTAAAACAAAATTTTTAGAGATTAAAGAAAGGTACATATTGCATGAAGAGATTTATACAGATGGTTCGAAGGACGGAGAGAAAGTTGCTTCGGCCACTGTCCTAGATGGCGAAAAATATCAGTTTCGTCTAGCAAACAACTCCTCCGTATTTTCAGCAGAACTTAAGGCGATTGATCTTGCGCTAGATCACATGCTCGAAGATGGTTATTGGCGTTATATTGTTTTCACTGATTCAATGTCCAGTATGCAAGCGCTTGAACACGAGAAAACAGACAATCCCCTTATAGTTAAATTACTGAATAAGATTTCAAATCTTGATAGTGATGTTGATCTTGTTTTCTGTTGGCTCCCTAGCCACATTGGTATTCGTGGTAATGAGGAGGCAGATAAGGCTGCCAAGGAGGCATTATCACTAGACATTTTACCCTTCGATGTTCCTTTTAGTGATTTTAAACCTTTAATACATCATTTTATTCAGGATGTCTGGCAGAATTGTTGGGACGATCCCGCAAACCAAGATAATAAACTTTATACCATTAAACAGAGTCTTGGTGAATGGCTACCTGGCTATAGATCAAATCGCCGAGAAGAAATCATTTTGGCCCGTTTGCGCATTGGTCACACTTACTTGACGCATTCATTTCTTCTTAAAGGAGACGAGGCTCCAATGTGCATTCCATGCGACGCTCCTCTTACTGTCAAACATATTTTTATAGATTGTATTGATTTTTCAATGTACAGAGATCAATATTTCAAGGCTGACAGTATGAGGCAGCTATTTGAAAGCGTCAGAATCAAACTTATTTTTGATTTCCTGAAAGCCATCAATTTGTACAGCAAAATATGATTTTAGGTTCTTGTAATCAATTTATAGACCTGTTCATGATTGTCTAGATTTTTATTGTTCGTATAGATCGGTTTTAGTAATTGATTGTTAGTTATAACTCTACTATTGTTATTTGATTCTACATTTTACTGTTTAGATCCATCCGTTTTTATTCATTTACTTGTTATGCGCCCAACATGACCTTAGTTGTCGACGGGCCATAAAACTCTATTCATTCATTCATTCACATTTTACTTGGAAAGTTGATTCTGATCTTCATGGGAGCGACCACTTTCCGATTCATGTTTTTGAATCTGGACCATCAGTCCAGGAACTACCTAGACGATGGAAACTCCATAAAGCTAATTGGGATCTTTTTAAAACTACCTGCGAGCAGTCAATTAATCCTGAAGCCTTTGATGACTGCAAAAACACTGCAGATCATTTTACATCTTTACTTTATTCGGCTGCAGAAAGAGCAATTCCTCGAACATCGCCTAATCCTAAAAATCCAAATAAGCCATGGTTTAATGACGACTGTAAAAATGCTATAGCTGAGAGAAAATCTTCTCTCAGAGCATTCGGCCTTAGGCCTACGAAGGAAAATCTGTACAAGTTTAAAATTGCACGGGCGAAAGCTCGTAGAACTATCAAACAAAGTAAACGTTCGTCGTGGAGGCAGTATGTTTCAAGATTAAATTCAAGATCATCTGTCAAAAAGACTTGGGACATGATACGTAAAATCAGTGGGAAGAACACGTCCCTTAGTGTTGGTCATCTTAAAACAGATGATGATAGTACAGTGTCTTCCAAACATGACATTGCCAATGTTTTGGCAGACACATTTGCCAAGAAATCCTCCTCTTCTAATTATTCACCCACCTTTCAAAAATTTCAAGGTGAAAAAGAAAAGTCCAAGCTTAATTTTAGTTCCAGGAACCTTGAACACTACAATAGAGACTTTTCTGTGAAAGAGTTGAAGAAAGCTTTAAAGAAGTGTCATGACACTGCTATCGGATCTGATAATATTCATTATCAGTTCCTCAAACGTTTACCATCTCGCTCCCTTCATTGTTTACTTGAAATTTATAACCAGGTTTGGAAAACGGGAAGCATTCCAGCCTCTTGGCGGGAAGCAATCGTTATTCCAATACCTAAACCAGGTAAAGATTCTACGAACCCTTCAAATTATCGCCCAATTGCTTTAACTAGTTGCATCTGCAAAACCATGGAAAGAATGGTTAATGATCGCCTTGTTTGGTTTTTAGAAAAACATAAACTGATTACGTCAGTCCAAAGTGGCTTTCGTAAACAGAGAAGCACTCTTGATCATCTTGTCCGCTTCGAGACTTTTATTCGAGAAGCTTTCATAAAGAAAGAACATATTGTTTCTGTCTTTTTCGATCTTGAAAGTGCTTATGATACCACTTGGAAGTATGGAATTATGAATGACCTCTTTGATTTCGGTATTCGAGGTCGCCTTGCCTATTTCATTTCTGCATTTTTAGACGAACGTCAGTTTAGAGTCAGGGTGGGAGATACTTTTTCAGATCCCCATGAACAAGAAATGGGAGTTCCCCAAGGAAGTATTTTGTCTGTGACACTATTTAGTGTCAAAATAAACAACATTGTTAAAACCGTTTGTCCTGGTGTGGAATGTTTTCTTTACGTTGATGACTTCTGTATCTGTTACAGATCAAAACATATGTATACAATTGAAAGGCAGTTGCAGCAAGTCTTGAACAACCTTACCAAATGGTCAAACGAAAACGGCTTTAAGTTCTCCAGGACTAAAACCAAATGTATGCACTTTTGTCAGTCAAGAAAACTGCACCCTGATCCCGAACTTAAACTTGACGGAGTGCCCATTGAAGTTGTTCCAGAGTTCAAATTTTTAGGGCTTCTCTTTGACTCTAAACTCTCGTTTCGTCCACATATTGATTATTTGAGCAATAAGTGCCAAAAAGCTCTAAATCTTTTACGTGTTGTGTCTCATATGGACTGGGGAGCCGATAAAAAAGTCCTATTGCGACTTTACAGGTCGCTTGTCAGATCCAAGTTAGATTATGGCTGTGCTGTTTACGGTTCAGCTCGCCCTTCATACCTTCGCAAACTTGATTCTATTCATAATCAAGGATTGCGCTTAGCGTTAGGCGCTTTTAGAACATCACCAGTAAATAGTCTGTACACTGAAGCCAATGAACCATCTTTAAATTTACGTCGAAAGAAACTCTCCATGCAATATTATCTTAAGTTAAAGTCTAACCCTGACAACCCCACTTACAAAGTTGTATTTGAACCTTACTACAGGGAGGAATTTGAAAAGAAAGCAAAAGCCATACCACCTTTTAGTTTACGTTGCGAAACAGATATAAATTCTCTAGATTTCGATCTAGAAGATGTTGCGGAATATACAGTTTCCGATGTTACTTTATGGACATGCAAAAGTCCAACTTATCTTTATGACCTAGCTTCAAGCAAAAAGGGTACTACAGACCCTGTTGTCTTTAAAACAAAATTTTTAGAGATTAAAGAAAGGTACATATTGCATGAAGAGATTTATACAGATGGTTCGAAGGACGGAGAGAAAGTTGCTTCGGCCACTGTCCTAGATGGCGAAAAATATCAGTTTCGTCTAGCAAACAACTCCTCCGTATTTTCAGCAGAACTTAAGGCGATTGATCTTGCGCTCGATCACATGATCGAAGATGGTTATTGGCGTTATATTGTTTTCACTGATTCAATGTCCAGTATGCAAGCGCTTGAACACGAGAAAACAGACAATCCTCTTATAGTTAAATTACTGAATAAGATTTCAAATCTTGATAGTGATGTTGATCTTGTTTTCTGTTGGCTCCCTAGCCACATTGGTATTCGTGGTAATGAGGAGGCAGATAAGGCTGCCAAGGAGGCATTATCACTAGACATTTTACCCTTCGATGTTCCTTTTAGTGATTTTAAACCTTTGATACATCATTTTATTCAGGATGTCTGGCAGAATTGTTGGGACGATCCCGCAAACCAAGATAACAAACTTTATACTATAAAACAGAGTCTTGGTGAATGGCTACCTGGCTATAGATCAAATCGCCGAGAAGAAATTATTTTGGCCCGTTTGCGCATTGGTCACACTTGCTTGACGCATTCATTTCTTCTTAAAGGAGACGAACCTCCAATGTGTATTCCATGCGACGCTCCTCTTACTGTCAAACATATTTTTATAGATTGTATTGATTTTTCAATGTACAGAGATCAATATTTCAAGGCTGACAGTATGAGGCAGATATTTGAAAGCGTCAGAATCGAACTTATTTTTGATTTCCTGAAAGCCATCAATTTGTACAACAAAATATGATTTTAGGTTCTTGTAATCAATTTATAGACCTGTTCATGATTGTCTAGATTTTTATTGTTCGTATAGATCGGTTTTAGTAATTGATTGTTAGTTATAACTCTACTATTGTTATTTGATTCTACATTTTACTGTTTAGATCCATCTCCGTTTCTATTCATTTACTTGTTATGCGCCCAACATGACCTGAGTTGTCGACGGGCCATAAAACTCTATTCATTCATTCATTCATTCAAAGTCTAGACCTCAAGACACAAAAACTACATCTCTTTCTGAAATGGATAGAATAGAACTCTTAGATAAAGTTGAGATGGTAAAACGTAAAAAGGCCCAAATGCAGCAAGAGAAATTAAATCGCCAAGCTAGTAAAGTATCCGAAGATAATGATACAAGCTCGTTTGTCAAACCCCCTAGGAGCAGAACTTCATCTCCTAGGGCGACATCATCTAATCGCCAGCCAAAGGGATCCGAGGATCCTGTTAAACAATACAACCGCTACCACTGTCTTGAAGAAGACATGGTAACGGAAGACACAGAGGATGCAGATTCTTCCAAAGAGAATAAGCGAGGCAAAAATATAATAGATCTTTCACACATAAACAAATAAATTTCATACTTCCATACTAATTAGTATATTTCTCCCCCTTAATTTTACTATGGCGAACAAAATCATTCAATGGAATTGTCGAAGCATCAAAGCGAATTTTGAAGAAATGAATCTATTAGTTTCTAATGGAAAGCCAGTTGCAATCTGTTTGCAAGAGACCTTTTTAAAAGATACTGACAAATTCTCTTTAAAGTATCACTCTTGCTATTTTAAAAATTTTGAAGGTGTTGAGAGAGCTTCGGGCGGTGTCGGAATCATTGTTAACAACGGTGTTCCTCACCGCACTATTCCTCTTGATACCACGCTACAAGCTGTTGCCGTTAGCGTATCTGTTAATAAAACAATAACACTGTGTTCAATCTATCTTCCACCTAGTTCTCCTATCAGTCGTAGGAAACTAGACGATCTTGTCGAACAATTACCCAAGCCTTATATATTAATGGGAGATTTCAATTCTCACCACACGCTTTGGGGATGTTCCCATACAGACAACAAAGGTCGTATTATTGAAGATTTCATATCAAATCATGATCTTGTTTTATTAAATGATAAATCTTCCACTTATCACCATCCAGCAACTGGTTCATATTCTTCACTGGATTTAACTATTTGCACTCCAGACATTTTTCCGACTTTTAGCTGGAAAGTTGACTCTGATCTTCATGGTAGTGACCATTTTCCTATTCATATATCTGAATTAGGACCATCTGTCCAGGAGCGCCCTATGCATTGGAAACTCCATAAAGCTAATTGGGAACTTTTTAAAACTACATGTGAGCAGTCAATAAATCCAGAAGCCTTTGATGAATGTGAAAACTCTGCAGAACTATTTACATCCTTACTTTATTCTGCTGCAGAAAAAGCAATTCCTCGAACATCGCCTAATCCAAAAAATCCAAACAAGCCATGGTTTAATGACGACTGTAAAAAGGCTATAAGTGAGAGAAAATCTGCTCTCAGAGCATTTGGCCTTAGGCCCACGAAGGAAAATCTTTACAAGTTTAAAATTTCACGTGCGAAAGCTCGTAGAACTATCAAACAAAGTAAACGTTCGTCTTGGAGGCAGTATGTTTCAAGATTGAATTCAAGATCATCTGTCAAAAAGACTTGGGACATGATACGTAAAATCAGTGGGAAGAACACGTCCCTTAGTGTTGGTCATCTTAAAACAGATGATGATAGTACAGTTTCTTCCAAACATGACATTGCCAATGTATTGGCAGATATATTTGCCAAGAAGTCCTCCTCTTCTAATTATTCACCCACCTTTCAAAAATTTCAAGGTGAAAAAGAAAAGTCCAAGCTTAATTTTAGTTCCAGGAACCTTGAACACTACAATAGAGACTTTTCTATGAAAGAGTTGAAGAAAGCTTTAAAGAAGTGTCATGACACTGCTGTCGGATCTGATAATATTCATTATCAGTTCCTTAAACGTTTACCATCTCGCTCCCTTCACTGTTTACTTGAAATTTATAATCAAGTTTGGAAAACGGGAATTATTCCAGCATCTTGGTGGGAAGCTATTGTGATTCCTATACCTAAACCAGGTAAAGATTCTACAAACCCTTCAAACTACCGTCCTATAGCCTTAACAAGTTGTATTTGCAAAACTATGGAAAGAATGGTTAATGATCGTCTTGTCTGGTTTTTAGAAAAAAATAAACTCATTACGTCAGTCCAAAGTGGCTTTCGTAAACAGAGAAGCACTCTAGATCATCTTGTCCGCTTCGAGACTTTTATTCGGGAAGCTTTTATAAAGAAAGAACATGTTGTTTCTGTTTTCTTCGATCTTGAAAGTGCTTATGATACCACTTGGAAGTATGGAATTATGAATGACCTCTTTGATTTCGGTATTCGAGGTCGCCTTGCTTATTTCATTTCTGCATTTTTAGACGAACGTCTGTTTAGAGTCAGAGTGGGAGATACCTTTTCAGATCCCCATGAACAAGAAATGGGAGTCCCCCAGGGAAGTATTTTATCTGTGACATTATTCAGTGTCAAAATCAATAACATTGTCAAAACTGTTTTTCCTGGCGTAGAATGTTTTCTTTACGTTGATGACTTTTGTATCTGTTACAGATCAAAACATATGTATACAATTGAAAGGCAGTTGCAGCAAGTCTTGAACAACCTTACCAAATGGTCAAACGAAAACGGCTTTAAGTTTTCCAAGACTAAAACCAAATGTATGCACTTTTGTCAGTCAAGAAAACTGCATCCTGACCCCGAGCTTAAACTTGACGGAGTGCCCATTGAAGTTGTTCCAGAGTTCAAATTTTTAGGGCTTCTCTTTGACTCTAAACTCTCGTTTTGTCCGCATATTGATTATTTGAGCAATAAGTGCCAAAAAGCTCTAAATCTTCTACGTGTTGTGTCCCATATGGACTGTGGAGCCGATAAAAAAGTTCTATTGCGACTTTACAGGTCGCTTGTCAGATCTAAGATAGATTATGGCTGTACTGTTTACGGCTCAGCGCGCCCTTCATACCTTCGCAAACTTGATTCTATTCATAATCAAGGCTTGCGCTTAGCGTTAGGCGCTTTTAGAACATCACCAGTAAATAGTGTGTACACTGAAGCCAATGAACCATCTTTAAATTTACGTCGAAAGAAACTCTCCATGCAATATTATCTTAAGTTAAAGTCTAATCCTGACAACCCAACCTACAAAGTTGTATTTGAACCTAAATACAGGGTGGAATTTGAAAAGAAGGCAAGGGCTATACCACCTTTTAGTTTACGTTGCGAAACAGATATAAATTCTCTAGATTTCGATCTAGAGGATGTCGCCGAATATACAGTTTCCGATGTTCCTCTATGGACGTGCAAAAGTCCCACTTATCTTTATGACCTGGCTTCAAGCAAAAAGGGTACTACAGACCCTGTTGTCTTCAAAACAAAATTTTTAGAGATTAAAGAAAGGTACATATTGCATGAAGAGATTTATACAGATGGTTCGAAGGACGGAGAGAAAGTTGCTTCAGCCACTGTTCTAGATGGCGAAAAATATCAGTTTCGTCTAGCAAACAACTCCTCCGTATTTTCAGCAGAACTTAAGGCGATTGATCTTGCGCTCGATCACATGATCGAAGATGGTTATTGGCGCTATATTGTTTTCACTGATTCCATGTCGAGTATGCAAGCGCTTGAAGACGAGAAAACAGACAATCCTCTTATAGTTAATTTACTGAATAAGATTTCAAATCTTGATAGTGATGTTGATCTTGTTTTCTGTTGGCTCCCTAGCCACATTGGTATTCGTGGTCACCCCCAGCTGGCGGGGGGATAGAAATCGCCGGCTGCCGTCCTGCAGAGTGGTAAGACCCCACCGAACGGACCCACCTGTTTGCCGTGGGTGGTAGCTCGTGTCGTTTGATGAAGGGATCCTGGTGGTTGAGTGGTTTCGGGGTCAGGGATTAGTACCTCGTCTCTGCAACACACCACTTTGGCCTGGAGTTGAACTAGACGAGCGGTCAGATAGGCCCTGTCTGATCAATCGGCTAGTCATGCCGAGCACCGGACCAGAACAGACTGTTCGATATATGTGTCTACCTACGTTTTTCTTTAAATTTCGTAATAACACAAAGTGTAATCACACTACATATATATTTTCTGTTCCGGAAAGCCGTGGCTAAAGGGGTCAATCGGACGAACGAGGTGTTTGATCGACTATTTTGCATCCCGATGTTTATTTCAAGCTTGGTTGGCGTATTCATCGGCTGTATTATCTGCTTGATCTAGCCCATTCGCTCCGAGTATATCGGCGATGTAGCTCTGGTACTCCCTGAGATGGAAATACCCCAGGTGACTACCCCCATGTAGGACTCCAGGGCGGGTGGAGAGCATCGCCGATGAACTTAAAAAACTAACATGGATAATGAAAAAGGAGCCAAGCGCACGCGATCCGACAATTTAGATTTTGATGATGACACGAATGGTCATTTCGGAAAATATTTTGTTATTGAAGCAAGAGATGACAATTTTTCTATGTCAAAAATGTCACCATTTGTCATTGAAAAACAGCTGAAATCAATCTTGGGTACACCCAAATCTGTTAAGGTTTTGAAAGATGGCAACTTGTTGGTAGAAGTCCACACAAATATTCAAGCTCAAAATTTATTAAAAACTGAAGTATTTTTCAATAGAGAAGTAAAAGTATACCCCCATAAAACTCTAAATATTTCTAAAGGTATAATAAGATGTAAAGAGCTTGCTTCATGCTCTATCGCAGAGATAGTTGAAGGCTTGGCAAGTCAATCCGTTTCTGAAGTGAAACGGATTTCGATCACTAGAAATGGTAAAAAAGTAGACACAAATACATATATTTTGACATTCCAAACACCAATCTTGCCACGTAAGATTAAAGTTGGCTTCAGCATTGTTAATGTCGACGTGTATGTTCCGAATCCTCTGAGATGCTTCCATTGTCAGAGGTTTGGACATCATGAAGACAAATGCAGGAATGATCAAGTATGTGCAAAATGTGGAGAAGTTAACGCTACACACACACAGTTAACGTGCACAAATACAGCAAAATGTGTAAATTGTGGACTTGACCACCATGCAAATTCAAAAGAATGCTCTTTTTGGAAAAAAGAAAAAGAAATACAATCCATTAAATGCCATGAGGGTGTATCTTTTTTTGAAGCCAGAAAAATATATGACATGAGACACAAAACAAGTTTACCGTCAAGCTATGCAAATGTAACAAAAGCTGATAATGAATGTCTAAACTGCAAAAATATATTTGAAAAATTGTGCGTTGTCTTCCCTGAAAAGAAAAACGAAATATCAAAATTGTTCTCTAAAGCAGTCTCCACATCCCAAACATCATCTAGTGATCAAGCTCAAAGTAAAGAAAACAAATCAGGAAATTCAGAAACGTCATCTAAAACTAAACCGAACACTGAGAAAAAAGTATCTAATTTGGAGAAAAATAAGACTTCTACATCCAAGAAACCACATCCTGAAGTTGTTGCCATGGATAAGATTGAACAAGAAGATATAGCTGAAATGGTCATTCGTAAGAAAGCACAAATGCAGAAAGAGAAATTAAATCGTCCAGCAAAGAAATTATCCGAGGATAATGATACAAGCTCGTTCGTCAAACCCCCTAGGAGCAGAACTTCGTCTCCTAGGGCGACATCATCTAATCGCCAGCCAAAGGGATCTGAGGATCCTGTTAAACAATGCAACCGCTACCACTGTCTTGAAGAAGACATGGTAACGGAAGACACAGAGGATGCAGATTCTTCCAAAGAGAATAAGCGAGGCAAAAATATAATAGATCTTTCACACATAAACAAATAAATTTAATACTTCCAATACTAATTAGTATATTACTCCCCCTTAATTTTACTATGGCGAACAAAATCATTCAATGGAATTGTCGCAGCATCAAAGCTAATTTTGAAGAAATGAATCTATTAGTTTCTAATGGAAAGCCAGTTGCTATCTGTTTGCAAGAGACCTTTTTAGAAGATACTGACAAATTCTCTTTTAAGTATCACTCTTGCTATTTGAAAAATTTTGAAGGTATTGATAAAGCTTCGGGCGGTGTCGGAATCATTGTAAACAACAGTGTTCCTCATCGCACTATCCCTCTTAATACTGCGCTACAAGCTGTTGCTGTTAGCCTATCAATTAATAAAACAATAACACTGTGTTCAATCTATCTTCCACCTAGTTCTCCTATCAGTCTTAGGAAACTAGACGATCTTGTCGAACAATTACCCAAGCCTTATATATTAATGGGAGATTTCAATTCTCACCATACGCTTTGGGGATGTTCCCATACAGACAACAAAGGTCGTATTATTGAAGATTTCATATCAAATCATGATCTTGTTTTATTAAATGATAAATCTTCCACTTATCATCATCCAGCAACTGGTTCATATTCTTCACTGGATTTAACTATTTGCACTCCAGACATTTTCCCGGCTTTTAGCTGGAAAGTGGACTCTGATCTTCATGGTAGTGACCATTTTCCTATTCATATATCTGAATTGGGACCATCTGTCCAGGAGCGCCCTAGGCGTTGGAAACTCCATAAAGCTAATTGGGAACTTTTTAAAACCACATGTGAGCAGTCAATAAATCCAGAAGCCTTTGATGAATGTGAAAACTCTGCAGAACTATTTACATCTTTACTTTATTCTGCTGCAGAAAAAGCCATTCCATAAACATCGCCCGATCCTAAAAACCCAAACAATCCATGGTTTAATGACGATTGTAAAAATGCTATAGCTGATAGAAAATCTGCCCTAAGAGCATTTGGCCTCAGGCCGACGAAGGAAAATCTTTACAAGTTTAAAATTGCACGTGCGAAAGCTCGTAGAACTATCAAACAAAGTAAACATTCGTCTTGGAGGCAGTATGTTTCTAGATTGAATTCAAGATCATCTGTCAAAAAGACTTGGGATATGGTACGGAAAATCAGTGGGAAGAACACATCACTTAGTATTGGTCACCTTAAAACGGATGACAATAAATCAGTTTCTTCCAAACATGACATTGCAAATGTACTAGCAGATACATTTGCCAAGAAGTCCTCCTCTTCTAATTATTCACACACTTTTCAAAAATTTCAAGGTGAAAAAGAAAAGTCCAAGCTTAATTTTAGTTCCAAGAACCTGGAACACTACAATAGAGACTTTTCCATGAAAGAGTTGAAGAAAGCTTTTAAAAAGTGTCATGATACTGCTGTTGGTTCTGATAATATTCATTATCAGTTCCTCAAACGTTTACCATCTCGCTCCCTTCACTGTTTACTTGAAATTTATAATCAGGTTTGGAAAACTGGAATAATCCCAGCCTCTTGGCGGGAATCTATTGTGATTCCTATACCTAAACCTGGTAAAGATTCTACAAACCCTTCAAACTATCGTCCTATAGCTTTAACAAGTTGTATTTGCAAAACCATGGAAAGAATGGTTAATGATCGTCTTGTTTGGTTTTTAGAAAAACATAAACTGATTACGTCAGTCCAAAGTGGGTTTCGTAAACAGAGAAGCACTCTCGATCATCTTGTCCGCTTCGAGACTTTTATTCGAGAAGCTTTCATAAAGAAAGAACATGTTGTTTCTGTCTTTTTCGACCTTGAAAGTGCTTATGATACCACTTGGAAGTATGGAATTATGAATGACCTCTTTGATTTCGGTATTCGAGGTCGCCTTGCCTATTTCATTTCTGCATTTTTAGACGAACGTCAGTTTAGAGTCAGGGTGGGAGATACTTTTTCAGATCCCCATGAACAAGAAATGGGAGTTCCCCAGGGAAGTATTTTGTCCGTGACACTATTTAGTGTCAAAATAAACAACATTGTTAAAACCGTTTGTCCTGGTGTGGAATGTTTTCTGTACGTTGATGACTTCTGTATCTGTTACAGATCAAAACATATGTACACAATTGAAAGGCAGTTGCAGCAAGTCTTGAACAACCTTACCAAATGGTCAAACGAAAACGGCTTTAAGTTTTCAAAGACTAAAACCAAATGTATGCACTTTTGTCAGTCAAGGAAACTGCACCCTGATCCCGAACTTAAACTTGACGGAGTGCCCATTGAAGTTGTTCCAGAGTTCAAATTTTTAGGCCTTCTCTTTGACTCTAGACTCTCGTTTCGTCCACATATTGATTATTTGAGCAATAAGTGCAAAAAAGCTCTAAATCTTTTACGTGTTGTGTCCCATATGGACTGGGGAGCCGATAAAAAAGTCCTATTGCGAATTTACAGGTCGCTTGTCAGATCTAAGTTAGATTATGGCTGTGCTGTTTACGGTTCAGCCCGCCCTTCATACCTTCGCAAACTTGATTCTATTCATAATCAAGGATTGCGCTTGGCGTTAGGCGCTTTTAGAACATCACCAGTAAATAGTCTGTACACTGAAGCCAATGAACCATCTTTAAATTTACGTCGAAAGAAACTCTCCATGCAATATCATCTTAAGTTAAAGTCTAACCCTGACAACCCCACTTACAAAGTTGTATTTGAACCTTACTACAGGGAGGAATTTGAAAAGAAAGCAAAAGCCATACCACCTTTTAGTTTACGTTGCGAAACAGATATAAATTCTCTAGATTTCGATCTAGAAGATGTTGCGGATTATACAGTTTCCGATGTTCCTTTATGGACATGCAAAAGTCCAACTTATCTTTATGAGCTAGCTTGAAGCAAAAAGGGTACTACAGACCCTGTTGTCTTTAAAACAAAATTTTTAGAGATTAAAGAAAGGTACATATTGCATGAAGAGATTTATACAGATGGTTCGAAGGACGGAGAGAAAGTTGCTTCGGCCACTGTCCTAGATGGCGAAAAATATCAGTTTCGTCTAGCAAACAACGCCTCCGTATTTTCAGCAGAACTTAAGGCGATTGATCTTGCGCTCGATCACATGATCGAAGATGGTTATTGGCGTTATATTGTTTTCACTGATTCAATGTCCAGTATGCAAGCGCTCGAACACGAGAAAACAGTCAATCCTCTTATAGTTAAATTACTGAATAAGATTTCAAATCTTGACAGTGATGTTGATCTTGTTTTCTGTTGGCTCCCTAGCCACATTGGTATTCGTGGTAATGAGGAGGCAGATAAGGCTGCCAAGGAGGCATTATCACTAGACATTTTACCTTTCGATGTTCCTTTTAGTGATTTTAAACCTTTAATTCATCATTTTATTCGGGATATCTGGCAGAATTGTTGGGACGATCCCGTAAACGAAGATAATAAACTTTTTTCTATTAAACAGAGTCTTGGTGAATGGCTACCTGGCTATAGATCAAATCGCCGAGAAGAAATTATTTTGGCCCGTTTACGCATTGGTCACACTTACTTGACGCATTCATTTCTTCTTAAAGGAGACGAACCTCCAATGTGTATTCCATGCGACACTCCTCTTACTATCAAACATATTTTTATAGACTGTATTGATTTTTCTATGTACAGAGATCAATATTTAAAGGCTGACAGTATGAGGCAGCTTTTTGAAAGCGTCAGAATCGAACTTATTTTTGATTTTCTGAAAGCCATCAATTTGTATAGCAAAATATGATTTTAGGTTCTTGTAAGCAATTTATATACCTTTTCATGATTGTCTAGATTTTTACTGTTCGTATAGATCGGTTTTAGTAATTCATTGTTAGTTATATTTCTACTATTGTTATTTTATTCTACATTTTCCTCATCCTTTCCGACTATTTGTCTCTCACCAATGGGTCGATAATCGTAGACCTATGTGGGATAGCAGCTGGGGGCTAGGAAAGGATGTAATGGTAGTACCGGTGTGAGAAATACCAGGATTCCATTGTTAGGTGCTCCAGCCGCCGCGATATAACTGAAAGATTGTTGAAAGCGGCGTAAAACCCCATCCAAACAAACAAACAAACTACATTTTCCTTTTTAAATCCATCTCCGTTTTTATTCAAAGGCACCTTTTCATTTACTTGTAATGCGCCCAACATGACCTTAGTTGTCGACGGGCCATAAAACTCTATTCATTCATTCATTCATTGGTATTCGTGGTAATGAGGAGGCAGATAAGGCTGCCAAGGAGGCATTATCACTAGATGTTTTACCCTTCGATGTTCCTTTTAGAGATTTTAAACCTTTGATACATAATTTTATTCAGGATGTCTGGCAGAATTGTTGGGACGATCCTGCAAGCCAAGATAATAAACTTTATTCAATTAAACGAGATCTTGGTGATTGGCTACCCGGTTATAGATCAAATCGCCGTGAAGAAATTATTTTGGCCCGCTTACGAATTGGTCACACTTACTTGACGCATTCATTTCTTCTTAAAGGAGAAGAGGCTCCAATGTGTATTCCATGTGACACTCCTCTTACTGTCAAACATATTTGTATTGACTGCATTGATTTTTTCGATGTCAGGGAAAGATATTTCAAGGCTGACAGTATGAGGCAGCTATTTGAAAGCGTCAGAATCGAACTTATTTTTGATTTTCTGAAAGCCATCAATTTGTACAGCAAAATATGATTTTAAGTTTTTGTAAGCAATTTATATACCTTTTCATGATTGTCTAGATTTTTACTGTTCGTATAGATCGGTTTTAGTAATTCATTGTTAGTTATAATTCTACTATTGTTATTTGATTCTACATTTTACTTTTAAAATCCATCTCCGTTTTTATTCAAAGGCACCTGTTCATTTACTTGTAATGCGCCCAACATGACCTTAGTTGTCGACGGGCCATAAAACTCTATTCATTCATTCATTCTTTATTGACTGCATAGATTTTTATTATACGCGAGAAAGATTTTTCAAGGTTGACAGTATGAGGCAGCTATTCGAAAATGTTCAAATTGAACTCCTGTTTGATTTCCTGAAGGCCATTGGTTTGTACAACAAAATATAATTTTAGGATCTTACAAGAGAACTTTAGCATTTTACTTGATTGTTTAAATTTTTTCGTTTCAGTTTTCAACTTTAGTATTGTTTTTGATTGTCTAAATTTTACTTTTCAAATTTATCACAGTTTTTATTTGTGATACGTTTACAGTAACTTTTATTGCGCCAAACATATCCATAGATGTTGACGGGCCTTAAAACGATATTCATTCATTCATTCGATCCCCGGCGGCGGCGGCCCCCAGCCGGCGGGGGGATAGAAATCGCTGGCTGCCGTCCTGTAGAGTGGTAAGACCCCACCGAATGGGCCCGCCTGTTTGCCGTGGGTGGAGACTCGTAAAGCCGGAAAAGAGGGTCCTGGTAGTTGAGAGAAGCCCAGGGATCTCCAGCTTCTCAACACGCTGCTTTGGCCTCGGCTTCGGTAAAACGGGAGCCTGGATGGGCCCGGTCTAGGCAATCGGCTGGTCGTTTTAGACTAGGGCATTGACTACTGTTGTTTTATAACCATTGGCTATCAATCCATAGTTATTTTGTGTTCTGGCACAAGTCCTTTCACTTTGTTATATCACATTTGATAGCATTTCATCTGGTATGTCATGTATTGTACCCTTCTAAAGTACAAATTATTATTTGCCCGTATCATATCTTGTTGTATTTTAATGGTATTTTATCTCTAGTCTATATAGGCTTATGGGCTAATTGGGTGAGTACGGGTTTTGGGTCGGGTATAGATCTGCATGGCGTAACCCTTGCCTAGGGAAGTGACTATGTTCTTCTGTGTCGGGCCTTTGACCTTGGCTTGCCCGAGTATATCATCTGGGTAGTCTTGGCATAGGGAGCTGGATCGCCGTTCCTGTTTTGCCCCCTTGTAGGACTCCATGGAGGGTGGGGCCCTCAGATGACGAAATGAAAAAACAATAACTATGGCTTCCCAACAAAAACGAACATATGCTCAAATGGACTCCGACTTAGAATCAATAAGTACTCAAGCCCCTTTTCCGAGGTTTTTGTTGATAGAATCAACTATCCCTGAAAGACCCGTTACAAATTTGTCACCTTTTGTAATCGATAAATGTATTAAGTCTTTGGCTGGTGAAATTAAATCAATAAAAAAGTTGAAAAATGGTGCCCTACTCATTGAAGTTGATAAGAAAATTCATTCAGAGAATCTCTTAAAAATTAAAACCTTCTTCGACATCCCAGTAAAATGTTACGAGCACTCCACATTGAATACCTCTAAAGGAATAATCCGCTGCCACGACCTTCAAGGGGTCTCAGAGAAAGAAATTGTCACCGAGCTTAAATCTCAGAATGTTACCGAAGCAAGAAGGATATCTGTTTTCAGGGATGGGAAAAAAGTCCAAACTAACACTATTATATTGACATTCGACACCGCCATACGACCTAAATCAATTAGAATTGGTTATTTAAAAGTAAACGTTGATATATATATTCCAAATCCTCTCCAGTGCTATCGCTGCTTTCAATTTGGCCATCATGAGAAAAAATGCAAGAATGAAGCCCGTTGCCGACGTTGTGGGGGCCTTGAGGAATCTCATGATGTCGATGAATGTGAATCTCATCCGGAATGTATTAATTGCGGCGAAGGACATATTGCAACCTCCCGCAAGTGTTCGCACTGGAAGAAGGAAAAGGAAATAGTAACCGTAAAATGCAGAGAAGGTCTATCATATTTTGAAGCAAGAAAAGTGGTCGAAAATAGAACAAATCTTACCAGTTCGTATGCTAATGCGGCAAAATCAAATACGGCAGCAGACAAAGGAGAAACTGAATGTCAAAACTGTAAGGAAATGTTTGCAAAATTATGTTTTGTCTTCCCTGAAAAGAAGGAAGAACTTGAAAAATTATTCTCTTCAAAAAAAAGCTCACCTCCCTTGACTTCGAACTCGACAAGTAATAATACCTCCATTGCACCAAAATCCGGAAACTTAAAAACCAGCAAAGCACCAGAGACTTATCCATTACCCGAAACTCTGAACCAAAAGGAAAGCCATTCCAAGTCCATTTCTAGTAGTATAAATAGTCAAAGTTCAAATGATTTTGTCCAACCTCCTAGAAGGCGGACCAAATCTCCAAGGGCGACGACCTCAAATCGTCAACCAAAAGGATCTGAAGATCCAATAAAACAATTTAACCGCTACCATGGTCTTCAAGAAGACATGGTTACGGATGACCCCGATGATGCGGAATCCGATGCAAAAGAGAATAAGCAAGGCAGAAGTATAATAGATCTTTCACACATAAAGAAATAAATTTCATACTTCCAATACTCAGCGGTATATTTATTCCCTTAATATTTAACATGGCGAACAATATTATCCAATGGAATTGTCGCAGCATCAAAGCAAACTTTGACGAATTGAATCTATTAATTTCTAGTGGAAAGCCAGTGGCAATTTGTTTGCAAGAAACTTTTTAAAAGATACGGATAAATTCTCTTTGAAGTATCATTCTTGCTACTTTAAAAACTCTGAAGGACAAGGTAAAGCTTCGGGCGGTGTAGGAATTATTGTAAATAACAATGTTCCTCACAGTGTCGTTAAGCTTAATACTACTTTACAAGCTGTGGCAGTTAATTTATCACTAAATAAAACAACTACAATTTGTTCAATCTATCTTCCTCCTAGTCTTCCTGTAGATATCAGGAAACTAGATGATCTTATTGATCAGTTACCCAAGCCTTTTATACTTATGGGAGATTTTAATTCTCACCATACGCTATGGGGTTGTAAAGACACAGATGACAAAGGCCGTAGTGTTGAGAGTTTATTAACAAGACATGACCTTGTTTTATTAAACAATAAATCATTTACCTACCATCATCCTGCCACTGGATCATATTCGTCATTAGACTTGACTATTTGCAGTCCAGTCATCTTTCCAAATTTTACATGGAAAGTTGATACCGATCTTCATGGAAGTGACCACTTTCCTATTCATGTGTCAGAAATAGGACCATCAGTACAGGAACGCCCTAGGCGATGGAAACTCCATAAAGCTAATTGGGATCTTTTTAAAACCTCATGCGAACAGTCTATTACACTTGAAGCTTTCGATGACTGCGACAACTCTGCCGAGCTTTTTACATCCTTGCTATATTCAGCTGCAGAAAAAGCCATTCCTCGAACATCGCCTGATCCTGAAAGCCCAAGCAAGCCATGGTTTAATGAAATTTGCAAAAAGGCTATAGCTGAGCGAAAATCGGCTCCTAGGTCATTTGATTTAAGACCAACAAAAGAAAACCTGTATAAGTTCAAGATAGCACGTGCGAAAGCACGTCGAACTGTTAAGCAAAGTAAGCGTTCATCTTGGAGACAGTATGTATCTAGACTAAATTCTAGATCATCTGTCAAAAAGACATGGGACATGGTACGTAAAATCAGTGGGAAGAACGTATCTCAAAGTATTGGTCATCTTAAAACCGACAACAATAGTACCGTTTCTTCCAAGCACGACATCGCTAATACCTTGGCAGATACTTTTGCCAAGAAATCTTCTTCTTCCAATTACTCGCCAAACTTTCAAAAATTTCAGGGCGAAAAAGAAAAGTCAAAACTAAACTTTAGTTCTAAGAATCTAGAACATTACAACAGAGACTTTTCTGTAAAAGAGTTGAAGAAAGCTCTAAAGAAGTGTCATGACACTGCTGTCGGATCTGACAATATCCATTATCAGTTCCTTAAACGTTTACCATCTCGCTCCCTTCATTGTTTACTTGAAATTTATAATCAGGTTTGGAAAACGGGAATAATTCCAGCCTCTTGGCGGGAAGCTATTGTGATTCCTATACCTAAACCAGGTAAAGATTCAACAAACCCTTCAAACTATCGTCCTATAGCCTTAACAAGTTGTATTTGCAAAACCATGGAAAGAATGGTAAATGACCGTCTTGTTTGGTTTTTAGAAAAAAATAAACTGATTACGTCAGTCCAAAGTGGCTTTCGTAAACAGAGAAGCACTCTTGATCATCTTGTCCGCTTCGAGACTTTTATTCGAGAAGCTTTTATAAAGAAAGAACATGTTGTTTCTGTTTTTTTCGATCTTGAAAGTGCTTATGATACCACTTGGAAGTATGGAATTATGAATGACCTCTTTGATTTCGGTATTCGAGGTCGCCTTGCTTATTTCATTTCTGCTTTTTTAGACGAACGTCAGTTTAGAGTCAGGGCGGGAGATACTTTTTCAGATCCCCATGAACAAGAAATTGGAGTTCCCCAGGGAAGTATTTTGTCCGTGACATTATTTAGTATCAAAATTAATAACATTGTCAAAACTGTTTTTCCTGGTGTGGAATGTTTTCTTTACGTTGATGACTTTTGTATATGTTACAGATCAAAACATATGTATACAATTGAAAGGCAGTTGCAGCAAGTCTTGAATAACCTTACAAAATGGTCAAACGAAAACGGCTTTAAGTTTTCCAAGACTAAAACCAAATGTATGCACTTTTGTCAGTCAAGAAAACTGCACACTGATCCCGAACTTAAACTTGACGGAGTGCCCATTGAAGTTGTCCCAGAGTTCAAATTTTTAGGCCTTCTCTTTGACTCTAAACTCTCGTTTCGTCCACATATTAATTATTTGAGCAATAAATGTCAAAAAGCTCTTAATCTTTTACGTGTTGTGTCCCATATGGACTGGGGAGCCGATAAAAAAGTTCTATTGCGACTTTACAGGTCGCTTGTCAGATCTAAGTTAGATTATGGCTGTGCTGTTTACGGCTCAGCTCGCCCTTCATACCTTCGCAAACTTGATTCTATTCATAATCAAGGCTTGCGCTTAGCTTTAGGCGCTTTTAGAACATCACCTGTAAATAGTCTGTACACTGAAGCCAATGAACCATCTTTAAATTTACGTCGAAAGAAACTCTCCATGCAATATTATCTTAAGTTAAAGTCTAATCCTGACAACCCCACGTACAAAGTTGTATTTGAACCTAAGTACAGGGAGGAATTTGAAAAAAAAGCAAAAGCTATACCACCTTTTAGATTCCGTTGCGAAACAGATATAAATTCTCTAGATTTCGACCTAGAAGATGTTGCCGAATATACAGTTTCCGATGTTCCTTTATGGACATGCAAAAGTCCCACTTATCTTTATGATCTTGCTTCCAGCAAAAAGGGTACTACAGACCCTGTTGTCTTTAAAACAAAATTTTTAGAGATAAAAGAAAGGTATATATTGCATGAGGAGATTTATACAGATGGTTCGAAGGATGGAGAAAAAGTTGCTTCAGCCACTATTATAGATGGCGAAAAATATCAGTTTCGTCTACCGAACAACTCCTCCGTATTTTCAGCAGAACTTGAGGCGATTGATCTTGCGCTCGATCACATGATCGAAGATGGTTATTGGCGCTATATTGTTTTCACTGATTCAATGTCTAGTATGCAAGCGCTTGAACACGAGAAAACAGACAATCCTCTTATAGTTAAATTACTGAATAAGATATCAAATCTTGATAGTGATGTTGATCTTGTTTTCTGTTGGCTCCCTAGCCACATTGGTATTCGTGGTAATGAAGAGGCAGATAAGGCTGCCAAGGAGGCATTATCACTAGATATTTTACCCTTTGAAGTTCCTTTTACTGATTTTAAACCTTTAATTCATAGTTTTATTCAGGATGTCTGTCAGAATTGCTGGGATGATCCCGCAAATCAAGATAACAAACTTCATTCTATTAAACAGCATCTTGGTGAATGGCAACCCGGTTATAGATCAAATCGCCGAGAAGAAATTATTTTGGCCCGTTTACGCATTGGTCACACTTACTTGACGCATTCATTTCTTCTTAAAGGAGACGAACCTCCAATGTGTATTCCATGCGACGCTCCTCTTACTGTCAAACATATTTTTATAGATTGTATTGATTTTTCTATGTACAGAGATCAATATTTCAAAGTTGATAGTATGAGAGAGCTGTTTGAAAGGGTCAGACTTGAGCTAATTTTTGATTACCTTAAAGCCATTAATTTGTATAGCAAAATATAATTTTGAGTTTTATGTGAGAGCGTCCTTCACAGTAACTGTTAAACGATTGTTTAGATTTTTACCATTTACATTCGCCTGCTATTATAATTTTCTGGTTTTAGTATTGTTACTGATTGACTAAATTTTAACTGTTTAAATTCATTAATTTCTGTTAGTGATTATTATAGTTTTTAACTTGTTTTCAATATCTAGTTTAGCGCCCAACATGACCTTAGTTGTCGACGGGACATAAAACTCTATTCATTCATTCATTCATTCCGGCGGCGGCATATATCCTTTCAAACATTTGTCTTCGACCAATGGGTAGATAATCGTAGACCGAAGTGGGATAGCAGCTAGAGTCTAGGATAGGTTGTTGTGGTAGTACTGGTGTGAGAAATACCAGGAATCCATTGAAAGGTGTTCCAGCCGCCGCGATATGACTGAAATACTATTAAGAGTGGCGTTAAACCCCATTCAATAAATAAATCATACACATCTGACACATTATATTCTTCTTCAATGAGAAGAAACTGTATTCCATGCGACGCTCCTGTTGCTGTCAAACATATTTATATTGACTGTGTTGATTTTTATAATACCACAGAAAGATTTTCAAGGTTGACAGTGTGAGGCAGCTATTTGAAAGCGCTAGAATGGATCTCGTATTTGATTTCCTGAAAGCCATTATAATTTCAGGTTCTTATGAGAGCGGTCTTTTTGGTGTTGTTCGTGATTGTCTGGATTTTTATCGAGCCCGGTTGCGGTGAGCGAGACATATTTGTCACTATGACAAATCGGTGTATGTGCGTTAGTGCGTTGGTTAGTCTGTCCGTCCGAATTTGTCCGGACTATTACTCCTACATTTATACTTATTCTCCATCATGAGTAGATGTGCCATTTAAAAGGAATTTTTTGTTAGCTTCAAGTTCAAGGTCAAAATTGTGCTTGTCCGGAGATTGATGCCTACAAAACTTTGCGGGCTCGCATGCAGTTTTGCTTGGACAACCATCTAGTTGCTGTTCGTGTGCATCAATTTTAACCGATGATAGGTAAGGTTTGCATTTTTATAATCTATGCGAATTGCACTGTGTATGATTTGGGCCATCACGGCAAAGTTGAACTCCACATACGATGCAACCAAATCCCGTTTCCTTTCTTTTGTCAATGTTTCGCGAGTGGGTTTTCTCATTGCCTGGTATCCTGACGATGCATTGATCTCCATTGTCTATATCTGGCGCTGGGTCACGGTTTTCCATGGTTTGCGATCGTTTCCTTTTAGTCAACCCACTAGTAAGTTGTTTGACAAGCTCGTCTTAAAGGTCGATGTTTCTGAAACCTACACAAATAATTGCCAAGTGTCGGAAGATACGCTCAAACGAATATCTAATACTTAAATTTGAGTCAGATATAGTCTTGGCGGAATGTTATAGGTTAAAAGTGGCTTTTTCAGGTTATATGAGAAAGGTTCAGCGGAATTACGCGGAATTCGCTGTCAACATCGCATAACCTCGTTTGTATATGACCCAGTCAATAGAAGATAACAAATTGACTAGCGAAACTACCAGAGTCCTAAATCTTATCATATCAAATTGTTAACGCTAGACTACGGTAAGTGTTTATATTCGTAATAACGCTTACGACAGTTTGGACTGATTTTTACGTAAAAAAGACCGGCTAGCGAACATAACTACTGGTGACGTAACAATGACGTTGGTATGTTATCAAAACTTAATGCGAGTTTCAAACGGTTATTCGCACCACGTGAATGGCCCTTTTATTGTTTGATACTGTCTCGGGTTAATCTAAAAAAGATTGATAGCCTACGTAGGCTGTTAGGGTATACCCTGTTTTTCTCTGATAAGCCTCCTCTGATTTTCGCAAAACATCTTTTCAGAATATTGTATTCAAATAGCATATGAGAGGGAATAAGAATTAATTCAAATCTGTGACATGAAAAAACTTCGATACCTACCTTTAAATCCAAGCACCTTTTCTTCCGTAAGCCTTTGATAGACGCACACTGTAGTAATGTTGTGAGAAATACCAGGAATCCATTGATAGGTGCTCCAGCCTCCGCGATTTGACTGAAATACTGTTAAGAGCGGCATTAAACCTCGTTCAATTAAACAAACAGTCTTAAATCTGGCATATGTCATAATCGATACGACGCCCGAGTTCCCGACTAGCGTCTTAGTACTCAAGTACATCTCAATTCCAGACAGCTGGTTTATCCCCATTAGAATGTTTATTGCCAAGAATGATCTCATTTCTGGTAGGGTAATATGATACCTACTCGGATCGTCCCCCCCTCCCCCCGGCTGGTGCTGGACCCATCTGGCATAACCAACCCTACGATACCAATTCGGATCGTCCCCCCCCCCCCCCGGCTGGTGCTGGATCCATCTGGCATAACCATTGGTGAAAGTCGCTTTCTCTGCCAGAAGCTGGATCGGAAACACTAGGTAGGAATAGTCCAGGGGCATAGCTGTTTCTCTGATGAAATCATTTAGCAGCACAGGTCCAGTCTCTTCAACAAAGGGTTCGATCTGCAATTAAAAAAAATGATAAAAGTTACATTTACCAAACAAGATGAATAAGGTTTTCTCCCTGAAGAAGTGTTCTACATAAAAAGGTCAGCGATACACTAGAAACCATTGTTGGAAAAGAAGGAATCACTTCAAACAAGCATTTTTTTCTCCAAATGTTTCATCTCGAATATGAAAAGCCTTCTGAAAAATATTAGATGTCTCAAAATTATGAGATACATATATATTTGTGTCATTCCGCCATTCCGCCCTTCCGTCACCAAACTTGGCCGGAGCATATCTCTGTAAGTATAATTGCTATCAACTTGAAACTTCATAGGTCGATAGATCTCATTTAAGAAAAGTGCAGTGCACAAGAACCACAACTCTTGCTTGCATAATTTTGGAGTTGTTGCCCTTTGTTGTTTTAAAAACTTAGATTTTGTCCTGAGCGTATCTATGAAAGTTTACCCCCAGCTGGCGGGGGGATAGAAATCGCCGGCTGCCGTCCTGCAGAGTGGTAAGACCCCACCGAACGGGCCCACCTGTTTGCCGTGGGTGGTTGCTCGTGTCGTTTGATGAAGGGATCCTGGTGGTTGAGTGGTTTCGGGGTCAGAGCTTGTAGTACCTCGTCTCTGCAACACACCACTTTGGCCTGGAGTTGAACTAGACGAGCGGTCAGATAGGCCCTGTCTGATCAACCGGCTGGTCATGCCTAGCTCTGGAATAGAATGTAAAGTATATAATATAATTAGACAAGATTTTACAATTTTGTATCTCTTAACACAACTACACCTTTGCTCTCTTCCAGAATGCGGTGGCTGAAGGGTCAATCGGGTAAACGTGGTGTTTGATCGACAATTTTACTTCCCGGTGTTGATTTCATGCTTGGGTGATTCTTTCATCGGTGGTATTACTTGCTTGGTCTAGCCCATTTGCACCGAGTATACCGGCGATGCATCTCTGGCACCTCTCCCGAGATGGATGCTCCCCGGTGACGTGCCCCCTTGTAGGGCTCCAGGGTGGGTGGAGAGCATTGTCGGCGAATTACAAAAATATTATGGCATCTGCAAAAAAAGCCAAGCGTGCATGGTCATCTGATTCAGAGGATGAAGCTCAAAATTCTGCGTCATTTTCGAAGTTTATCGTGGTTGAAAGTACAGACCCAGACTGTCCGATAACTGAATTGTCACCTTTCGTTATTGAGAAACAAATAAATGCAATTCTAGGAACCCCTAAATCCGTTAAATCCTTAAGAAATGAAACTTTGCTAATAGAAGTCTTAAAGAAACAACAGGCCCAAAACTTGCTCAAAACGACGAAATTCTTCAATCTGAATGTTAGAGTGTTTCCTCACGAAAGATTGAACACATCTAAAGGTGTAATCCGCTGTAAAGATTTATCAAAATGCTCCATAATTGAAATCAAAGATAATCTCAGACCTCAAGGAGTGAGTGAAGTCAGACGAGTAGAATTCAAGAGAGATGAGAAAACAATTAGAACCAACACTTATATTCTGACCTTTAATGAGGCTATACTTCCAAAAGAGATAAAAGTAGGATTTCAAATTGTAAAAGTTGACGTATTTGTCCCAAATCCACTTCGATGTTTTAATTGCCAAAGGTTCGGACACCATGAGAATAATTGTAATGGTACCAAAATTTGCAGAAAATGTAGTTACGCTGGGCCTGAAGATGAACATTCTGAAGACGACTGTCGAAATGATTTGAAATGTATTAACTGTGGAGAGGGACACGCCGCTAACTCTAGACAATGCCCTAAGTTCATTAGACAAAAAGAAATACTTAATGTAAAATGCAAGCAATCTGTTTCTTTCTACGAGGCTAAGAAGATCGTAGAGTCGAGGCAGGGTGCAATGCATTTAAATGGAACCGAAAGTAGCTACGCAAGTAAGGCTAAACCTGCCTCTGTTGAAAATACCAAACCTGTTCAGTGTAGCACTTGTGAGCGCCTTTTAAAAATAATATCTGACTTGTTTCCTGATGCAAAAGATAAGATAAAAGAAGTACTGTCTGGAGAAACACCGAAGTCACATTCTTCAATCGAAAGTGACGAAAATGGAGCTTCATCCTCTGAAAAGAATCTGCCTGCTGCTCAGTCGCAAAAGGTCAATGTTAAAAATAAACAATCTACTCAAAATAAAAGTACCTTTGTAAAACCCGAGTCTGCCAGTCAAAGGCGGATTCGTGTCCAGTTGGAAAAAATTAATCCTCCCTCAGTGGAGACCTCCAATCGCTTCGGCGAGTTGGAAAATGAAGACGGGGAGGAAATGGAGGACGAGTCTTTAGATTCGACCTCAAAACCTCCTAGTCTTCCCTCTTCAAATCATGCAACCTCAAATCCTATTAGGCAAGGTTCAAACAAAATTAATTTAACCGGAGTTAAATGAATAATTTCATGCTTCTATTTACTAGTGGTCTTATACTCACAATAATCTTCTCAATGGCGAATAACATAATACAATGGAATTGTCGCAGCATCAAGTCAAATTATGAAGAACTTAATCTCCTAGTATCGAAACATAAACCAGTTGCAGTATGTTTACAAGAAACTTTTTTAAAGGATACAGATAAGTTTTCTTTGAAATATCATTCTAGCTATTTCACTTGCTATACAGAACGCGAGAAAGCGTCTGGTGGTGTAGGAGTTATTGTAAATGATAATATTCCTCACCGTCATGTTAGTTTAAATACTTCTTTACAAGCAGTGGCTGTACGTGTCTCTCTAAACAAAACAATTACAATATGTTCTGTTTATCTTCCTCCTAGTTCCCCTGTAGATGGTAGAAAACTTGACAATCTTGTTGACCAGTTACCTCGGCCTTTTATACTTATGGGAGATTTCAATTCTCATCACAAGTTATGGGGATGTTCAAATACAGACGACAAAGGTCGTACTGTTGAAGATTTTGTAACTAGGCATGATCTTGTTTTGCAGAATGATAAATCTAAAACTTATCTTCATCCTGCAACTGGAACTTATTCATCATTAGATTTGACTATATGCAGTCCAGATATTTTTCCGGATTTTACATGGAAAGTCCTTTCTGATCTTCATGGTAGTGACCATTTTCCAATTCAGGTCTCTGAATTAGGACCATCTGTCCAGGAGCGCCCTAAGCGTTGGAAACTCCATAAAGCTAATTGGGAACTTTTTAAAACCACCTGTGAGCAGTCAATAAATCAAGAAGCCTTTGATGAATGTGAAAACACTGCAGATCATTTTACATCTTTACTTTATTCGGCTGCAGAAAAAGCCATTCCACAAACATCGCCTGATCCAAAAAACCCAAACAAGCCATGGTTTAACGAAGATTGCAAAAATGCTATAGCTGAGCGAAAATGTGCTCTTAGAGCATTTGGCCTTAGGCCTACGAAGGAAAATCTTTACAAGTTTAAAATTGCACGTGCGAAAGCTCGTAGAACTATCAAACAAAGTAAACGTTCGTCTTGGAGGGAGTATGTTTCTAGACTGAATTCAAGATCATCTGTCAAAAAGACTTGGGATATGGTACGGAAAATCAGTGGGAAGAACACATCACTTAGTGTTGGTCACCTTAAAACGGATGACAATAAATCAGTTTCTTCCAAACATGACATTGCAAATGTACTAGCAGATACATTTGCCAAGAAGTCCTCCTCCTCAAATTATTCACACACCTTTCAAAAATTTCAAGGTGAAAAAGAAAAGTCCAAGCTTAATTTTAGTTCCAAGAACCTGGAACACTACAATAGAGACTTTTCCATTAAAGAGTTGAAGAAAGCTTTCAAAAAGTGTCATGATACTGCTGTTGGTTCTGATAATATTCATTATCAGTTCCTCAAACGTTTACCATCTCGCTCCCTTCACTGTTTACTTAAAATTTATAATCAGGTTTGGAAAACCGGAATAATCCCAGCCTCTTGGCGGGAAGCTATTGTGATTCCTATACCTAAACCAGGTAAAGATTCTACGAACCCTTCAAATTATCGCCCAATTGCTTTAACTAGTTGCATCTGCAAAACCATGGAAAGAATGGTTAATGATCGTCTTGTTTGGTTTTTAGAAAAACATAAACTGATTACGTCAGTCCAAAGTGGCTTTCGTAAACAGAGAAGCACTCTTGATCATCTTGTCCGCTTCGAGACTTTTATTCGAGAAGCTTTCATAAAGAAAGAACATGTTGTTTCTGTCTTTTTCGATCTTGAAAGTGCTTATGATACCACTTGGAAGTATGGAATTATGAATGACCTCTTTGATTTCGGTATTCGAGGTCGCCTTGCCTATTTCATTTCTGCATTTTTAGACGAACGTCAGTTTAGAGTCAGGGTGGGAGATACTTTTTCAGATCCCCATGAACAAGAAATGGGAGTTCCCCAGGGAAGTATTTTGTCCGTGACACTATTTAGTGTCAAAATAAACAACATTGTTAAAACCGTTTGTCCTGGTGTGGAATGTTTTCTGTACGTTGATGACTTCTGTATCTGTTACAGATCAAAACATATGTACACAATTGAAAGGCAGTTGCAGCAAGTCTTGAACAACCTTACCAAATGGTCAAACGAAAACGGCTTTAAGTTTTCAAAGACTAAAACCAAATGTATGCACTTTTGTCCGTCAAGAAAACTGCACCCTGATCCCGAACTTAAACTTGACGGAGTGCCCATTGAAGTTGTTCCAGAGTTCAAATTTTTAGGCCTTCTCTTTGACTCTAAACTCTCGTTTCGTCCACATATTGATTATTTGAGCAATAAATGCCAAAAAGCTCTAAATCTTTTACGTGTTGTGTCCCATATGGACTGGGGAGCCGATAAAAAAGTCCTATTGCGACTTTACAGGTCGCTTGTCAGATCTAAGTTAGATTATGGCTGTGCTGTTTACGGTTCAGCTCGCCCTTCATACCTTCGCAAACTTGATTCTATTCATAATCAAGGATTGCGCTTGGCGTTAGGCGCTTTTAGAACATCACCAGTAAATAGTCTGTACACTGAAGCCAATGAACCATCTTTAAATCTACGTCGAAAGAAACTCTCCATGCAATATTATCTTAAGTTAAAGTCTAACCCTGACAACCCCACTTACAAAGTTGTATTTGAACCTTACTACAGGGAGGAATTTGAAAAGAAAGCAAAAGCCATACCACCTTTTAGTTTACGTTGCGAAACAGATATAAATTCTCTAGATTTCGATCTAGAAGATGTTGCGAATTATACAGTTTCCGATGTTCCTTTATGGACATGCAAAAGTCCAACTTATCTTTATGACCTAGCTTCAAGCAAAAAGGGTACTACAGACCCTGTTGTCTTTAAAACAAAATTTTTAGAGATTAAAGAAAGGTACATATTGCATGAAGAGATTTATACAGATGGTTCGAAGGACGGAGAGAAAGTTGCTTCGGCCACTGTCCTAGATGGCGAAAAATATCAGTTTCGTCTAGCAAACAACGCCTCCGTATTTTCAGCAGAACTTAAGGCGATTGATCTTGCGCTCGATCACATGATCGAAGATGGTTATTGGCGTTATATTGTTTTCACTGATTCAATGTCCAGTATGCAAGCGCTCGAACACGAGAAAACAGACAATCCTCTTATAGTTAAATTACTGAATAAGATTTCAAATCTTGATAGTGATGTTGATCTTGTTTTTTGTTGGCTCCCTAGCCACATTGGTATTCGTGGTAATGAGGAGGCAGATAAGGCTGCCAAGGAGGCATTATCACTAGACATTTTACCTTTCGATGTTCCTTTTAGTGATTTTAAACCTTTAATTCATCATTTTATTCGGGATATCTGGCAGAATTGTTGGGACGATCCCGCAAACCAAGATAATAAACTTTATTCTATTAAACAGAGTCTTGGTGAATGGCTACCTGGCTATAGATCAAATCGCCGAGAAGAAATCATTTTGGCCCGTTTACGCATTGGTCACACTTACTTGACGCATTCATTTCTTCTTAAAGGAGACGAACCTCCAATGTGTATTCCATGCGACGCTCCTCTTACTGTCAAACATATTTTTATAGACTGTATTGATTTTTCTATGAACAGAGATCAATATTTCAAGGCTGACAGTATGAGGCAGCTTTTTGAAAGCGTCAGAATCGAACTTATTTTTGATTTTCTGAAAGCCATCAATTTGTATAGCAAAATATGATTTTAGGTTCTTGTAAGCAATTTATATACCTTTTCATGATTGTCTAGATTTTTACTGTTCGTATAGATCGGTTTTAGTAATTCATTGTTAGTTATAATTCTACTATTGTTATTTTATTCTACATTTTACTATTTAAATCCATCTCCGTTTTTATTCAAAGGCACCTTTTCATTTACTTGTAATGCGCCCAACATGACCTTAGTTGTCGACGGGCCATAAAACTCTATTCATTCATTCATTCTATGAAAGTTTAATTTGCAGTGCACAAGAAGCCTAAATCTAACTGGCTTCAGTTTACTATCATGCTTTTAAGCCTGGGGATGGCCATGTCCGACATGGCTCTTGTTCTGTCGGGTCTGGTCATCCGTCTTACAGTATTAGAGCGGTGTTGTCAAATAATGTGATTGATCGCTAGCCAAGCTAATATTTTGGCGACAGGGCTGGAAATCTAAACTACGTAACTACAGTTTGAATAAACAAGACAGCAGATACAATGTTTAGGTTGCCAAACTAGGGGAGGTTTGACCTGAATAAAGGAGGCCAGCATTCGCGTGTCAGACCCATAAAATGAAAAATTCAGGGCTCTATCCTTTTAGCCAACCTGAGCACAAGTGCTCTGGGTGAGCTATTGTGATCGTACGTCGTCGGTCCGTCCGTTCCCAATTACAGAAAATATCTTCTCGTAAACTAACCATGTTATTTCAACAAAACTTCACAGAAATGATCCTTAGATAATACTCTTTCAACGGAGTGAAAAAACTTAAAAATCCTTCTCCTCCCAAGCCGTAAGGCCTAGTGTTGGCGATAAGGGAGACGAACAACCATATGATAATGGTGTCCACCATATTAGAGAAGATAGCAATTCGTATCAGTGTTGGAAACGATCTTTATTTTCACCATTTTTTCAAGTATTTGTTTTACCTCTAACGTTACACGTGTTGACCCCCCCCCCCAAAAAAAAAAAAACAGGCCGGAAGAACAACAACCGGAACTCGATTTTTGCATTAAAATTAATCGAACAAAGTTTTTCATCTGCTGTAGTTACCAATATTACAACAACCCGCCCCTAAAATAAATTTGGACACAAATTTTAGACGGTCAGTAACTATCAGCAATGGAAAACGATGCTTCTAATCTTTTGTGGACTGGAGCTCGGACTTAAATTCTCAAACCTGTTGGTCTCTGAGGAAAAAATCACACGCACATTCATAAATGTCTAAGGATGGCCATACCCAAGACTGCATTTAAACACCAAATAGACCAACCAATAGATTAAAGAACAAGTCCGAACTACATTCACCAAAAGTTAGTCTTAGAAAATTAACAGAGATAATATGAAAAAGGCAAAGCCTCAGAACGATCGCAGTTTCTAATTATCGACAGTTAAAACTTCCAAAATGTATGCGAACCCCATCATGTCATATCATTTGGAATGGAAATTGTTGCTATCTTAAGTACAATAAGAAATACACTATATTTATTATTAAAATTTCTATCACTTCGAATTTACAAGTGTAATTCTTTTATAGCCAAAATTTGTTCAAAGTATTACAAAATGGCAAATGATTAGGCAACCAGTACCCAAATTTGACTGAGGAACCAAGAGATCATATGAAATGGTGTTTTTGATGTTTTGTTTCTCATTCATTGATATGTACATGTATTTAATAACAAAGTACTGAAAAGTACTGTAAGCTAGCAAAGTATTGTTTTGTTCAGGTATCTTCCTTGCCAAACGTTATCATGATAAAGAAACGAGGTAAAAGTAACCAAGGACCTAATCTTCAATCATAGGATGTCATGGGTTCGATCCCTAGCGGCGGCACATGTCCTTCGGGCATTTGTCTCTCATCAAAAGTGGACAATCGTAAACTAAGTGGGATAGCAGCTGGAGGCTGAGAAAGAGTGTGATGGTAGTACTGGTGAGAGAAATACCAGGAATCTGTTGTTAGGTCTCCAGCCGCTGACTGAAATACTGTTAATAGTGGCGTTAAACCTCATTCAATCAATCACTTTAACTGTATTCTAGTTATATCGCGGCGGCTACAGACTGCGCTATGACGGCGGTCCGGGTTTTTATGACGATAAATATTCTGACCAAATATCAAGACATTAAAATTTTGAGTTAAAAATGTGGCCTCTAGAGTGAACACAAGGTATTTTCTAAGATTTGACCTAATTTATATTACCCCAAGGAACCAAAACTTGACCGGGAATTTATGGAGATAAATATTCTGACAAAATCACATTTTACCCAAAAATTTGGCCTCTAGAGTACACGTAAGATGTAGACAGACTAAACATGTCGCACGCTGGACAAGGCATGATCACAAAAGCTCACCTAGAGCATGTTGTGTTCAGTTGAGCTAAAACTGTTCCGTTTACAAGAGGCCAATCGATGATATACATATTATAAAAATTGCATCTAAATCCATCATCATGTCATTTTAAATGTAGCAGACTTTGAAATGTTGTCTGCACCTTATTTTAGTTTAGCCTAGTCCAAAACATTGTCGCCTTTAAAATGGGTTCAGATTTGGGAGGCCAGCACCTTCTTTCAACTCAGACCAGTCTCAAATGTTCTGATGTGGTAATGTGTTAAGTTTAAACACATTACCACATGAGAAAATTTAAAATTGGTTAGAATTCCAAAAACCCGGTTCGATCACCGACGGCGGCACTCATCCTTTCCGACAATTTGTCTCCCACCAATGGGTCGATAATTGTAGACCTATGTGGGATAGCAGCTGGAGTCTTGGAAAGGATGTAATGGTAGTACTGGTGTGAGAAATACCAGGATTCCATTGTTAGGTGCTCCAGCCGCAGCGATAGATTGTTGAAAGCGGTGGAAAACCCCATTCAAACAAAATCGAACTTGAAGATGTTGCAGACGAAATTGAAAGCTTCTAAAATTTTAAAAATAAGTGCCAGACAATGTAGGAAACATTATGAGAAAAGTTCAAAGAAATTGCTAATTGCAACCAATTTCTTCTTTTCTCACAATGTTTTTAACTGTTCTTTTTCTACAAAGCACAGAATGCGGGATTGTGTAATGGCTAAAAACATTGTTTAATAGACTGAATGGTTATAACTCCAACTGTATTTCAGTCATATTGTTACAGCTGGAGTACCCTACCAAGAATTCCTGGTACACCTGTAATATCACTTTATTCTTTCTAAGCCTCAACCTACTCATCCAACTTAGGTTTATCATAATCCACCTATTGATGGTAGATTAATATTAGAGATGATATTTTTTGTAGCCAGGAATCAAACCTGTGACCCCATGATTAGGAGTCCTACACCCTACCAGTTGTGGTATAGCACAGTCTGAATCTTGAAACATTAAATTCAAAGCACCGAGGTTAAATGTTGAAAACCAGTTAACAGCTATGGTCATAGAAACCTTAAACAGTTCCTTCCTGAAGTTGAGGGTGACGGTAAGAGGATTCTTTGGACTAACATCAGAAAGGTTTAGAGTCTTTGCAACAAATTTATGAGTTTCAGGCTCGCAAAACCTGTGTCCTTAACCCATTTCCAGATGATTTTTTTTTTCGATTGGTCCAAATTTAAAGGAGTTACAGTCAACAATTTAAAGTTTATGAAATTTTAGATTTTTCAACTTTTAGTTAGAAAAAAAGTGGAAAATGAAGAAATTGCTTGTGACAAGCAATTTCATCATTTTCTACAATATTTTTAAAGCTTTATTCTTGAGGGGCATTTAAGAGCGTCATTGTGTGGAAATTGGTTAACCCCTTATAATCCCTGCCATCAGTGTCCCACTAAGATTTTTGATTGGGATTTCGTACCCTCTGTTTTTCATAAATGGGGGTTGAAAGACAGAAAATTGGGATAAGAATTAAAACCCTTGTCACCAATTAATCTTTAAAATGATTAATAATAATAAATTATTTATTTTTTGATTATCCATCTCTTTCATGAACAATGACACAATGTATTCATTTACAGTAACGGACCTTCACAACAAAGCTAGCAGTCTGTGTGGGTTTCAAATATTAACAACCATATAAACAAATTAACCTGTTACTAGACCACAAAAAGTTGGACAGTTTCTAATTAAACCCTTTTCTGTTTTTAAAATATTAGAATGGTTCAAAATGAGGTTGCAGATGGAATTGAAAATTGGATGCAATTTGAATTGAAACCATCCTATGAGGTAGAAAATATTGTGCAAAAAGAGAATTTGCTTGTGGGAAAAGGGTTCAGGAAGCTACTGACTGTAATATTTAATCAATAAAATCTTTAAATTCCCGGTCTTTTATTTATGATTTATCATTTCTGATGATGAAGGAAATTGCTTGAAACAAGCCTTTCCTTTATTTCTTCATAATAACTTTCAAAGCCTTTTTCGGGCGGAGGGGGTGTTCAAAGCAGCGTTGTGTGGGATTGATTATGGGTTAACTCATGGGTGATAGTAACTTCGGTAAATAACAACTTCGGTAAATTGATTTTATATAGTAAAAAATTGGAGTCTTCGGTAAAAAGTAGTAGTTAGTTCGTCTTCTTCGTATTTGTCCCAGGCATTTTCTAGGTTGCCGTGGACTTTATGGTACTTCTTCCGCCTAAGTTTCGACAATAAATTGTCTGAAACTAGGCGGATCTGTATGTCGACTGTCAGGGACTCTTCCTTCAATAGAGTTACGAGTTTGTACAGGCCATGGTTTAGGTGACCTGCTCTGTTGTTAAGGCGTCGATGCCAGCCTAAAACAAAAAAATAAAATAAATTGATTGTGACAAAGTGTATGGAAATAGCGTATGGAAATATGGAATCAGCGAACGTTTACGGAAATAAAAAGAATTGAATGAACGAACTAATTCTGAATGACTGATTGAATGATGATTGAATGATTGTTTAGATGAACAAATAACATTGAACATACCTTCAAGGTCATTGTTGGTGCGGACAAACTCACGGAAGACGCACCAGTCTTTAGGTTGCCACACAGTTCCACGGACCCAAGTGCGATCAATGTAACTGATGACATTAAGGACTGGTCCGCCTACCTGTTCGGCGACGTGGTCGAAAGCTGGAACTATCTGTGATGCTGGTAGGTACGGGAGGGACATGAGTTTTCTTAGGTATTGGAATTTGTCACCACGCTCGATGTAGGCTGCAGTTAAACCTTCGGACTGTATCTTTCTGTAAATGCGCTGTGTGAAGTGGAATACACAGCTCTTGATGACAGCAACGGGAAAAACTTCACGAATCGCCTGCCATGCGGCTGAAATTTACAATCAGCAAAAAAATCGTTAATGAAGTATAGATAAAAAAGACTATATAACTATAAAGAAATACCTTGTTTCTTGAATTATTTAATTGTTAGTTTCGTCTATCAAAAACGAGCGATATGATTTGTCGAAAAATTTAATTCATACCTCCATGAACAAAATTTTGAGAACGAAGCCATTTTCTATGCTTCACTACAAAAAGGTATCAAAATTTGTATTTTTTTTGCTTTGCTTTTTTCGCTCGATGCTATTAAATTATAAGGAATGAAGATAATATTTCATGTTTTCATTGAGGTATGAACCGAAAAACCTAATCACACAATGTATGAATCCGCTTCGCGTATTCATACAGTGTGATTAGGTTTTACGTTTCATACCTCCATGAAAACAAAAAATATTCTCTTCGTCTCTTAAATTATTTCTGGAACTTCGCTCGATGAGCGTCTAGCCGAATACACTTGTCATGTACCGAGTTAAAACGTCTTTTAATCCATTAAATTACATCCCGGAGTTTTAACTATTGTAGGAAAAAATATCAATCAATACTCACCAGCTTCAAAATCCAGCATGAACCACTCGACGAAAGGCTGTCCAATGTAGGTCTTGATACTATTTAAAATCTGAAAAATAGGAAAATACCTCATTTATTTGCTTAATAGTGATTGAATACCTTATTCATTTAAATGTTTCAGAAAGTGCAAGAAAAAAGAATATTTTATTGAATTTTATTTCAAGGTAATGGTATTGAAAAAAATGTTTACTTACTAGTGATTTAATATTATCTTTTTTAATGTTTCAGAAAATGTAGAAAAAAATAGATATTTAATTACCTGTACATAGTCAAATTTGGAGCGGCGACTCATTAAGATATATGCTAGTGGCACCTGTTTTTGACTGTCCCCCTTTTTAACGAAAACGATGATCGTCTCTAGTTGATAAAATAGTTCTTTGACGACTTTAAATGTGCCGTCTAGGAACCACCTTTTCGCTTGTCATAGAATTTCCAGTTGGTGCTGTGTACCAAAGATGATATGTCTGGCGTCGTTCAGGCGAATGTCGTCGATGATGAAATCTTCCCCGATGAATTCTCTGTTGAGCTGAAATTTATTCATAATAAACATTAATATGATCATCGCCTGACACGTTTTGAAGAATTTCACATAAGCGATCAAATACACGCGATCGAAATATTAATTCGCGATTCAATATTTCACTGATAGTAAAACGCACCTCGAAATCGATTGTTTTAGGATCATTCGGTCTTTGTCGTCTGTGATTGTTGGCAGCTCGTATCAGGTTTTCCGGTTTTTGTATGTTAACGTCGTTACTTGTAACCATTTGCTTCATAACTCTTTCGACGACGGATGCGGCTGGTTCGAATGGACGTTCTTTGGACTCTTTCTTTATCTATATGAAAAAAAAAAATGTTTTTATTAATTAAACAATGTTTATTTCTTTTATTTATTTTTATAATTTTGATCCAGTATAAACTTTATAATTGTAGCAATTCATAGAAATTTGTTGATATCAATATTTCCGAAATAATATTTTTTTCCATTCTCGGATGGTATTGTCCTATATGAAATAGTAATGCCAGTTTAAGATTGAGAAAGTCAAGACTTACCTTGTTCGTCATCTTTACATTTCTTCCGGCACCAGATTGTGGAGGGTGGATATGACCGTTAATACCCGTCACTGCTCACAAGCTTTGGTGCGCCTCGCAAAGACCCACCCGGAACTATTTCGTATGTCGTAGGCTGTTCTGGTGGTATTTCATCCGTAAGTTCTCTGTCTGGTAAGGACTCGTCTAATGGAGCAGGAACAGTATCAAAACTGCCCGTGACGTTAAAGGATACGTCCGGAAAGACGTTCCCTCTTACGTCTTGGGCTAGAGGTGAAACGTCCATTTCCATGGGCGGGATGTCGTTATTTGGTGCTGTTGAGTTCATTCGTAGTGTGACGCAGTCTGGGCACTTCCATTCGATTTCTAATTCTCCACGACGAAGCTGTATATATTGGTGGTGTTAAATACCTGTTGAAAGAAATAAAATCATGTAATATTCATAAGTAGGCACAATTCACATGTCGAACAAGAGGATGAATGTTGAATTATCTATACCAAATGTTATGCAATTTTTGCATTTTGTTTATTTCGAAAAATATTTTCGTGAATTTAAGAAAGAATATTTAATCATAGTTTTTGTCTGCTATGAAAGTGATCTTGGATTTTTAAACATAATTATTATTAAGTATATCATTCTTACCAGTGCCGCATTTTCTGTGATTCCACTTAAACTTGACGGAGTGCCAATAGAAGTCGTTCCAGAGCTCAAATTTTTAGGGCTTCTCTTTGACTCTAAACTCTCGTTTCGTCCACATATTGATTATTTGAGCAATAAGTGCCAAAAAGCTCTAAATCTTTTACGTGTTGTGTCCCATATGGACTGGGGAGCCGATAAAAAAGTTCTATTGCGACTTTACAGGTCGCTTGTCAGATCTAAGTTGGATTATGGCTGTGCTGTTTACGGCTCAGCGCGCCCTTCATACCTTCGCAAACTTGATTCTATTCATAATCAAGGCTTGCGCTTAGCGTTAGGCGCTATTAGAACATCACCAGTTAATAGTCTGTACACTGAAGCCAATGAACCATCTTTAAACTTACGTCGAAAGAAACTCTCCATGCAATATTATCTTAAGTTAAAGTCTAATCCTGACAACCCAACCTACAAAGTTGTATTTGAACCTAAATACAGGGTGGAATTTGAAAAGAAGGCAAGGGCTATACCACCTTTAGTTTACGTTGCGAAACAGATATAAATTCTCTAGATTTCGATCTAGAGGATGTTGCCGAATATACAGTTTCCGATGTTCCTCTATGGACGTGCAAAAGTCCCACTTATCTTTATGACCTGGCTTCAAGCAAAAAGGGTACTACAGACCCTGTTGTCTTTAAAACAAAATTTTTAGAGATTAAAGAAAGGTATATATTGAGAGAAAGTTGCTTCAGCCACTGTTCTAGATGGCGAAAAATATCAGTTTCGTCTAGCAAACAACTCCTCCGTATTTTCAGCAGAACTTAAGGCGATTGATCTTGCGCTCGATCACATGATCGAAGATGGTTATTGGCGCTTTATTATTTTCACTGATTCAATGTCAAGTATGCAAGCGCTCGAACACCAGAAAACAGACAATCCTCTTATAGTTAAATTACTGAATAAGATTTCAAATCTTGATAGTGATGTTGATCTTGTTTTCTGTTGGCTCCCTAGCCACATTGGTATTCGTGGTAATGAGGAGGCAGATAAGGCTGCCAAGGAGGCATTATCACTAGACATTTTACCTTTCGGTGTTCTTTTAGTGATTTTAAACCTTTAATTCATCATTTTATTCGGGATGTCTGGCGGAATTGTTGGGACGATCCCGCAAACCAAGATAATAAACTTTATACTATTAAACAGAGTCTTTGTGAATGGCTACCTGGCTATAGATCAAATCGCCGAGAAGAAATCATTTTGGCCCGTTTACGCATTGGTCACACTTACTTGACGCATTCATTTCTTCTTAAAGGAGACGAACCTCCAATGTGTATTCCTTACTGTCAAACATATTTTTATAGATTGTATTGATTTTTCTATGTGCAGAGATCAATATTTCAAGGCTGACAGTATGAGGCAGCTTTTTGAAAGCGTCAGAATCGAACGTATTTTTGATTTCTGAAAGCCATCAATTTGTACAGCAAAATGTGCTTTTAGGTTCTTGTAATCAATTTATAGACCTGTTCATGATTGTCTAGATTTTTACCGTTTACATATACCTGATATTATAATTTTCTAGTTTTAGTATTGTTACTGATTGACTAAATTTTAACTGTTTGAATTCATAAATTCCTGTTATTGATTATTATAGTTTTTAACTTGTTTTCGGTGTTTAGTTAAGCGCCCAACATGACCCTAGATGTCGACGGGCCATAAAACATCATTCATTCTGTGATTCCACCTGCCACAATCGTCACAAGCAACAGCATGTGACCGGCCCGTTACATTCACATTACATCGAATACAAGGATGTTGATCAGCCATGTTTGAAGATAGAACTGATGCAGTACGTCATTTTCCGAGATTACTTATTGGTACTTAATTTGTTTGCAGAAATAGCTCTGCAATCTGCTACAAATGCAAGCGCAAATTAGCAAATTAGTCATTAGCGTGATTAGTTTTGGTATTGATTGATTAGTATTCACGTTGATTTTGAATGTAATCTATAATCAATCAAGGCCCTATTAATGTTCGTATATTTAATTGACTTATATTTCACTGACGAACTTGTTGCAATTGCGCATCTTATGTATCTATTCTGTAACAAAAAACTTTTATTCACCATTTCACTTTTGATGAAATGCAGAAACTTTCAAATTAAAACAAAACTTCCAAATTAAAAGAAAAAATCAATGTTACAGATATATGGAAGACTTTAATTACCGATAAACCCGCAGGCCATCGATAATTTCACTATAATTACCTTTTTACCGAAGTCTCCATTTTTTACTATATAAAATCAATTTACCGAAGTTGTCGTTTACTGAAGTTACCTGAAACCTAACTCATTACCATATAATGATCCTGTCTAAAGCCCTGAAGAAGTACAATCACGGAGAACTTTCCTGGCAAAGAAGAAATTGATTGTAAAAAGCAATTTCTCCTTTTCTCACAAATATTTCTATCCTGACTTCTGAGAATCAAAACCACCAAAGCCAGTGTTGGTTAAAAGACAGGTCCGATACTGATAAGGCTGTGAGAAAGGGCTTACCATCAACTCATACCCAAGACCAGTGGAAGTCACCCTACCCACCCGTTCAGCCTATCCTATGTGATTATGTAACAAGTACAAACTAACGAAGTGTTTATTCAATATGTTATTAAAAAAAATGATCTAAATGCACAAATTTTCAAAAAAGTAGATTTAGATTTGACTTACCAAAACGCGCGAAACGGACGATGACTGACAGTTCCGTTGGAGTGAATAATCTTCAGTTAAAAAAACAATTTTTTTCAAAGCCGATAGGGTCCGTTTCCGCGTGATCTTATTTCTGAACTAGTTATTCTGTATCCAGAATTTAATTTTGATTTTAAATCTTCTTGACCTTTGACCCTGTCAATTTTGACCAATCAAATCATTTGCTGCTGCGCCCTTACGCCGAAAATTACACAAAAAATTTTCTCAGTAAAAATGCGGGTCTGGTCTAATTCAGTTATATTCACAATCGTCTTTTAAAAAAAATTACAAAAGACGGTACTACCGCGAAACGATCTTTGATCGTGTCTTGCTTCGCGAGACACGATCTGCGATATCTGTCAATCTCGCGTTGACTTGCAGAAATGAAATCAAGAATTACCAATATGTACATTCGACAACATAGTCCTTCGAAAAATGAACAATTATTTATTTGGATAGTTTCTGGCTAAACAAACTTAGCTGTTGCAGTTAACATTCCCCGAATGCGGAGAATGACAACCAACAGCAGCCACTGTCATGAAGAGTAAACAATTTCTACCTTTCTAGGTAGCATGGCAATCATTATTGCATGAAGGAAACATGTGCCTTCACTCAACAACACAGCCGCCCCCAGCCGGCGGGGGGATAGAAATCGCTGGCTGCCGTCCTGTAGAGTGGTAAGACCCCACCGGATGGGCCCGCCTTTTGCCGTGGGTGGAGACTCGTAAAGCCGGAAAAGAGGGTCCTGGTAGTTGAGAGAAGCCCAGGGATCTCCAGCTTCTCAACACGCTGCTTTGGCCTCGGCTTCGGTAAAACGGGAGCCTGGATGGGCCCGGTCTAGGCAATCGGCTGGTCGTTTTAGACTAGGGCATTGACTACTATTATAATATTATATATAGCTATCAATGTATTTATAGTTATTTTTGTGTTTTGACGCATCTATCTTTACTAAGTTATAGTATATCTGATAGTATTGCAAACGCTATGTCATGCATTGTACCCTTCTGTAGTACAAGTGTTTATTTGCCCATGTCATACCATTTTTCGTATTTTAATTGTATTTTATTTCTAGTCTATATAGGCTTATGGGCTAATTTGGTGGTTCGGGTTTTTTTGGTCGGGTATGGGTTTGCATGGCGTGACTCTCATTCGGGGAAGTGTCCATGTTCTCCTTTATCGGGCCTTGGAACTTCGACTGCCCGAGTATATCATCTGGGTAGCCTTGGCTTAGGGAGCTGGATCGCCGTTCCTGTTTAGCCCCCTTGTAGGACTCCATGGAGGGTGGGGCCCACAGATGACGAAAATTTAAAACTATAATATGGATCCCCTAAACAAAAAACGAAAAGGCGATGCTCAAATGGACTCCGATATTGGCGAAGGATTTGTTAGCTCTTCTGGTCATTTCAACAAATTTATGGTCATCAAGTCCAAAGAACCAAATTTTCCAATTTCAAAACGTTCTCCGTTTGTTATTGAAAAGCAATTAAAATCTATCCTAGGTACTCCGAAATCTGTAAAATCTTTAAAAGATGGTAACTTATTGGTAGAAGACAATTTAAATGCTCAGGCTGAAAATCTGTTAAAAACTAAATTATTTTTTGGACATGAAGTCAAGGTTTATGCTCATGAGACCCTAAATAAATCTAGGGGAATCATCCGTTGTAGAGAGCTAGCTGGTTGCTCTGAAGCCGAGATTGTTGAAGGTCTGGAAAGTCAAGGAGTAACTGCAGTTAAACGTATCTCTGTTACTAGAAATGGAAAGAAAGTTAACACAAACACTTTCATTTTGACATTTGATGTTCCCATTTTGCCTCGACGAATAAAAGTCGGGTTTAATGTGGTAAACGTAGATGTTTATGTTCCAAATCCTCTGAGATGCTATTTTTGTCAGAAGTTTGGACATCATGAAGACAAATGCAATGATGATATGGTTTGTGTTAAATGTGGTGATGTAAACCTAAATCATTTCGATCATTCCTGTCGGAACGAAGTTAAATGTGCTAACTGTGGAAAAGGTCACCCAGCAAATTCAAAGGACTGTGAATTCTGGAAAAAGGAGAAAGAAATTCAAAGAATTAAATGCGTAGAAAATGTATCCTTTTTTGAAGCCCGTAAAATTGTTGAATTAAGAACAAAAGCCAATCTGCCCTCCAGTTACTCCAATATTACAAAAAGCAACATGGAATGTCAAAACTGTAAAACTTTACACGAAAAACTCAGCATTCTTTTCCTCTGTAAAGAAAAACAGATTCTGTGTTACTAACTGGATGCGCTGTCGGACTCGGCCCAATATCCATACCTAGGTCTGGAAGGTGCGCTGCGCTCCCAGACCTCTGAAATTTAAATCAGAACAGTTCTTAGCATTATGGGTTGTCTGTTCACAAATTTGGCAGACCTCACTTGTAGAGTTATTTGGGTTAAGTGTACATTGTTTCGCTGAATGTCATTTTTGATCCCACAATTGACACTTTGTTTGTGGGCTTTTTGAACCAACTCCGGTCAAATGACATTTAGGCTTAATGTGGCCCAGTCCCCCACACTTGTAACATGACCTCTTGCGAGAAGGACTTCTAAGTTACATGTATAGCGCCCAACATGATTATCGATGTCGACGGGCCATAAAACAACATTCATTCATTCATTCTTGCGAGAAGGGTCGACCACAGTCGGGTTAGATTTATTCGGACTATCAGATGGTCGCAAAACTGAAGAGACATACTGACTATCAGCAGAAATTCTGCGATATCCATATGCCTCTCCGGTTTTGGCGATATGCAGACTCTCACGGAATAAAGCAACCCGACTTGCCCTAACAAAAAATGCAAGTTGATCTGATAAGCCGTCGGTAAATCTTCTCATGAGTTCTCGTTCCGTCTTTTTGAGACGTCGGCCTTTTTCAGCCACTTTGGCATGGAATTGTTCAATGGCCTCATTTGATAGTAGTCGGATGTTGGCAAACTGCGCTTCTTCCGCAATTAGAGCTGGCTGATTGAACCAAAATTCACTAAGAAAAGCTTCCTTTATAACTGACCATGTAAGTTGGGACCCAACGCCTTGAACAACAAAGTTATTGTACCATGTGAGAGCAGGTCCCTGCAACTGAATATGAAAAGCGGCTACACTTTTTGTGGATTCAAGATCAATGTTCATAAGGATAATGTGAGATTCAAATTCGTTGATGAAATTGAAAGCGTCTTCCCCTGCTGTCCCACTAAATGTACTTTTCATAACCTTGTAAGTAGATTGAGGGATCATATAGAATTATTGAACTGGAGCCTGGACAGGAGGCTGAACAATGGGCTGGAATACAGGCTGAGTAGGCTGAGTAGGGGTACTCATAATCGGGATACAGTTCCTGCGACTAAGATCAGTGAAACTCAAAAAGTGTTCAAGAAACGGGTTCGTTGCATTGAGGTTAACGTTCATGTCGATTTGGTTTGAATTCTCCACCATGTTGGCGATAAGGGAGACGAACAACCATATGACAATGGCGTCCACCATATTAGAGAAGATAGCAATTCGTATTAGTGTTGGAAACGATCTTTATTTTCACCATTTTTTTCAAGTATCTGTTGTACCTCTAACGTTACACGTGTTGAAAAAAAAAAACAACAAAAAAACAGGCCGGAAGAAAAACAACCGGAACTCGATTATTGCATTAAAATTAATCGAACAGAGTTTTTTATCTGCTGTAGTTACCAATATTACAACACTAGAGCTTTGATATTTGGTACAAATCATCATTTATTGACCTTCTACCAGAAATTCTTCAAAGAATTACCATATTCTGAAAGTAGGCCCTTTTCTGTGCGATCCCTGATTTTACATAGAAATAAAAAAGGAAAACTTTAAAAATCCTCTTCTCCCACACCATAAGGCCTAGAGCTTTGATATTTGGTACAAATCATCATCTATTGACCCTATACCGAAATACTTTAAAGAATTACCGTATTCTGAAAATTGGCCCTTTTCTGGGCGATCTCTAATTTTACACAGGATAAAAGAAGGAAATCTAAAAAAAATCATCTTCCAAACAATAAGGCCTAGAGCTTTGATATTATGTACAAATCATCATCTATTGACCCTCTACGATATAACTTTAAAGAATTACTGTCTTCTGAAAATTATGCCTCCACTGTGCGATCCCTTATTTTACCTAAAAATAAAGATGGATACTTTTTAAAAATTTCTTCTCCCTTACCATAAGGCCTAGAGCTTTGATATTTGGTACAAATCATCATCTATTGACTATCTACCAAAATACATCATAGAATTACCGTACTCTCTTCTATTGACCCTCTACCAAAATACTTCAAAGAATTACCGTATTCTGAAAATTAGTCCTTTTCTCTGCGATCCCTGATTAACATGGAAATAAGAAGGAAAACTTTAAGAAATATTTTTCTCCCAAATCATATGGCATAGAGCCTTGATATTTTGAATAAATCATCATCTCTTGCCATCTATTAAAATACATCATAGAATTACCGTACTCTCAAAATTAGCCCTGATTTTACATGGAAATTAAGAAGGAAATCTTTAAAAATCTTCTCCCAAACCATTAGGTCAATGCCTTTAATATTTAGTATGTATTATACCTATTGGCCCTCTACTTAAATACTTTATAGAATTACTGTATTCTGAAAATAAGCCCTTTTCTGTGCAATTCCAGAAAGGAGTAATGAAGGATTTCGTAGAAAATGTTCTCCTTCTAAATCAATAGGCCTAAAGCTTTGCCATTTGGTATGTATTAATGCCTATTGATCCTCTACTTAAGTACTTAAAAGAATTACCGCACTCTTGAAATTGGCTAAATATGGTTCGATCTTCTCTAGACCTATGATTAAAGAAGAAAATCTTTAAAAAAAATCTTCTTCTCCAAAATGATTAGGTGTAGGGCTTTGATATTTTGTATATTATATCATTAAGCCTTGAGCCATCATACTCAGGGGAGCGATATAGGACCATCATGGTCCCCTTGTTTCTTTGTGCATTTTAATCGGGTCGAAGTTATGAGTCACAATTTTTAGCCGTAACCCAGTCCGTGTAAGAGCAGTCATGCATGAAGTTATATCGCAAACCTTCCAAATTTACCGTATAATCTGTTGTTTTTTCCCTCTCTCTTCTCGAATTATTATACAAAGGATTAAATTACTAGGAAGGAACACCACATACACCGAAATGCGTAAAATGGACTCAGCGAATGTTTTCAGCTTGAAATCAAATAAACACAACAATCCAATTTCAAAAACAAAGCATGAGATTTTATTATTACTACAAAATGTGGCGGATTTGGGCTGCAAAGATCATTTTAACTAATATTATTTTAACAATCGCATTTTGAGCCCAAAATCCTGGGGAGACTATAGACCACCTACGACTTATCGAGTAACCGTACCGTCCGCGTCCCATCCTACCATTATGACGATGTCCCAAGGGTAACGCCTATGTGGACAGCCAAGATGGGTCAGCCCGTATACCCAATCCCGAATAACCGGATTCAAGCGCTTTGCTGTCCACAGGATGTAGACACTGGATTGCCACCTCCCTGCCTTTATGATTTCACATTCCGATTTTTCCCACCTCCAGCTGGCGGGGGGGATAGAAATCGCCGGCTGCCGTCCTGCAGAGTGGTAAGACCCCACCGAACGGACCCACCTGTTTGATGAAGGGATCCTGGTGGTTGAATAGTTTAGGCCCCGGCGGCGGCACATATTTTTTCCGACATTTGTCTTTCACCAATGGGTGTATAATCGTAAACCTAAGTGGGATAGCAGCTGGGGGCTAGGAAAGAATGTAGTGGTAGTACTGGTGTGAGAAATACCAGGAATCCATTGTTAGGTGCTCCAGCCACAGCGATATGACTGAAATACTGTTAAAAGCGGCGTTAAACCCATTTCAACCAACCACTGAATAGTTTCGAGGTCAGCGATTAGAACCTCGTCTCTGCAACACGCCACTTTGGCCAGGAGTTGAACTAGGCGAGCGGTTAGATAGGCCCAGTCTGATCAATCGGCTGGTCATGTCTAGCACTGGAATAGAACGTATAGGTAACGAAACACGTACATTCTTGTTTGTGTTATAAGTAGTTTTATTTTATTGCCTCCATACTCTCTGTTCAAGACACCGGTGGCTTAAGGGTTAATCGGGTAAACGAGGTGTTTGATGGACGGTTTTGGTTTCCGGTGTTTATTTAGTGCTTGGTTGACTTACTCATCGGATGGAAATTGCTTGATCTAGCCCTTTTGCACCGAGTATATCAGTAATATATCTTTGGCACTGCTCCCGAGATGGAAAAATCCCCGATGATGTGCCCCCTTGTTGGACTCCAGGGTGGGTGAAGAGTATTACTGATGAATATTACAACTTAATCATGGCCCAATCGAAAAAAGCCAAGCGTTATCTTTCCAACTCCGACGATGAAATTATAAGTCTACCTCCATTCCCGAAATTTATTTTGGTCGAAAGTGAAGAGCCAGATCAGCCTGTCGCAGAACTTTCTTCTTTTATTATTGAAAAACGAGTAAGAGCTATAATAGGAACTCTAAAATCAGTTAAAAACTTAAACAATGGGACATTATTGATTGAAGTAAGTAAAAGGGCTCAGTCTGACAACTTGTTGAAATCAACTAAATTCTATAACCAGAGGGTAAAAGTATATAGTCACATAAAACTCAATCAATCGAAAGGTGTTATTCGTTGTAAAGAATTGTCTACATGTTTGATAAGTGAAATTAAATATAATCTTAGGTCCCAAGGTGTAACTGAAGTGAAAAGAATAGGATTCAAAAAGGATGAGAAGATCGTTAAAAAAATTACTTATATTTTGACATGCGATGACCCAACCTTGCCAACAGAAATTAAAGTAGGCTTTCAAATTGTAAAAGTTGAAGTTTATGTTCCCAATCCTCTGCGTTGTAACAACTGTCAGATGTTTTTGCATCATGAAAAAAATTGTAGAGCCAATAGAATATGCAGGAAATGTGCATTTTTTGGAGACTTGGATGAGCATGATGAAGATACCTGCGAGAATGACTTCAAATGTTTTAATTGTGGAATGGATCATCCAATAGGCTCAAAATTATGCCCAAAATTTAACAAGGTGCCAAACTGTCACAAGATACGCCCGTCACACTGCTTAATATTAGCTGGGGGTTTGAATAGAACTGAGGTTATTTTGAATGAATATTTTTTGTCAAACAAAGTATGAAAAACAACAAAGGACAATAACTCAAAATATACGCTAGGTAGAGTTATGGTTGTTGTACACTGCACTCCCACTTGGTGAGCTCTATCCATCCATGAAATTTCATGATTCTAGCTATTATACTTTTAGAGATATACTCCGGACAAGATTCAAGTATGAAAAAACAACAAAGGGCAATAACTCAATATACGCTAGGTAGAGTTATGGTTCTTGTACACTGCACTCCCACTTGGTAAGCTCTATCCATCCATGAAATTTCATAATTCTAGCTATTATACTTTTAGAGGTTTACTCCGGACAAGATTCAAGTATGAAAAACATCAAAGGGCAATAACTCAAAAAATAGGCTAGGTAGGGTTATGGTTCTTGTACACTGCACTCCCAGTTGGTGAGCTCTATCCATCTATGAAATTTCAAGATTCTAGCTATTACACTTTTAGAGATATACTCCGGACAAGATTCAAGTATGAAAAACAACAAAGGGCTATAACTCAAAAAATAGGCTAGGTAGAGTTATGGTTCTTGTGCACTGCACTCCCCCTTGGTGAGATCTATTTACACATGAAGTTTCATGATTCTAGCTTTTATACTTTTAGAGGTATACTCCGGACAAGATTCAAGTATGAAAAACAACAAAGGGCAATAACTCAAAAAATAGGCTAGGTAGAGTTATGGTTCTTGAGCACTGCACTCCCCCTTGGTGAGATCTATACACACATGAAATTTCATGATTCTAGCTATAAAACTTTTAGAGGTATAATCCGGACAAGATTCAAGTATGAAAAACAACAAAGGGCAATAACTCAAAAAATAGGCTAGGTAGAGTTATGGTTCTTGTTCACTGCACTCCCAGTTGGTGAGCTCTATCCATCTATGAAATTTCATGATTCTAGCTATTATACTTTTAGAGATATACTCCGGACAAGATTCAAGTATGAAAAAACAACAAAGGGCAATAACTCAAAATATACGCTAGGTAGAGTTATGGTTCTTGTACACTGAACTCCCACTTGGAAAGCTATATCCATCCATGAAATTTCATAATTCTAGCTATTATACTTTTAGAGGTATACTCCGGACAAGATTCAAGTATGAAAAACAACAAAGGCAATAACTCAAAAAATAGGCTAGGTAGAGTTATGGTTCTTGTACACTGCACTCCCAGTTGGTGAGCTCTATCCATCCATGAAATTTCATAATTCTAGGTATTACACTTTTAGAGAATACTCCGGACAAGATTCAAGTATGAAAAACAACAAAGGGCAACAACTCAAAAAATAGGCTAGGTAGAGTTATGGTTCTTGTGCACTGCATTCCCCCTTGGTGAGATCTATATACACATGAAGTTTCACCCTAGCTATTATACTTTTAGAGGTATAATCCGGACAAGATTCAAGTATGAAAAACAACAAAGGGCAATTACTCAAAAAAATAGGCTAGGTAGAGTTATGGTTCTTGTGCACTGCACTCCCAATTGGTGAGATCTATACAACCATGAAATTTCATGATTCTAGCTATTATACTTTTAGAGGTATAATCCGGACAAGATTCAAGTATGAAAAACAACAAAGGGCGATAACTCAAAAAATAGGCTGGGTAGAGTTATGGTTCTTGTTCACTGCACTCCCAGTTGGTAAGCTCTATCCATCTATGAAATTTCAAGATTCTAGCTATTATACTTTTAGAGATATACTCCGGACAAGATTCAAGTATGAAAAACAACAAAGAAAAATAACTCAAAATATACGCCAGGTAGAGTTATGGTTCTTGTTCACTGCACTCCCACTTGGTAAGCTCTATCCATCCATGAAATTTCATAATTCTAGCCATTATACTTTTAGAGGTATACTCCGGACAAGATTCAAGTATGAAAAACAACAAAGGGCAATAACTAAAAAAATAGGCTAGGTAGAGTTATGGTTCTTGTGCACTGCACTCCCCCTTGGTGAGATCTATATACACATGAAGTTTCACCCTAGCTATTATACTTTTAGAGGTATAATCCGGACAAGATTCAAGTATGAAAAACAACAAAGGGCAATAACTCAAAAAATAGGCTAGGTAGAGCTATGGTTCTTGTTCACTGCACTCCCACTTGGTGAGCTTTATCCATCCATGAAATTTCATGATTCTAGCTATTATACTTTTAGAGATATACTCCGGACAAGATTCAAGTATGAAAAACAACAAAGGGCAATAACTCAAAAAAAGGCTAGGTAGAGTTATGGTTGTTGTACACTGCACTCCCACTTGGTGAGATCTATACAACCATGAAATTTCGTGATTCTAGCTATTATACTTTTAGAGGTATAATCCGGACAAGATTCAAGTATGAAAAACAACAAAGGGCGATAACTCAAAAAATAGGCTAGGTAGAGTTATAGTTCTTGTTTACTGGATTCCCTTTGGTAAGCTCTATCCATCTATGAAATTTCATGATTCTAGCCATTATACTTTTAGAGATATACTCCGGACAAGATTCAAGTATGAAAAACAACAAAGGGCAATAACTCAAAAAATAGGCCAGGTAGAGTTATGGTTCTTGTGCACTGCACTCCCCCTTGGTGAGATCTATACACCCATGAAATTTCATGATTCTAGCTATTATACTTTTAGAGGTATAATCCGGACAAGATTCATGTATGAAAAACAACAAAGGGCGATAACTCAAAAAATAGGCTAGGTAGAGTTATGGTTCTTGTTCACTGCACTCCCAGTTGGTAAGCTCTATCCATCTATGAAATTTCATGATTCTAGCTATTATACTTTTAGAGATAAACTCCGGACAAGATTCAAGTATGAAAAACAACAAAAGGCAATAACTCAAAATATACGCCAGGTAGAGTTATGGTTCTTGTACACTGCACTCCCACTTGGTAAGCTCTATCCATCCATGAAATTTCATAATTCTAGCCATTATACTTTTAGAGGTATACTCCGGACAAGATTCAAGTATGAAAAACAACAAAGGGCAATAACTCAAAAAATAGGCTAGGTAGAGTTATGGTTCTTGTGCACTGCACTCCCCCTTGGTGAGATCTAAACACATGAAGTTTCACCCTAGCTATTATACTTTTAGAGGTATAGTCCGTACAAGATTCAAGTATGAAAAACAACAAAGGGCAATAACTCAAAAATAGGCTAGGTAGAGCTATGGTTCTTGTTCACTGCACTCCCACTTGGTGAGCTTTATCCATCCATTAAATTTCATGATTCTAGCTATTATACTTTTAGAGATATACTCCGGACAAGATTCAAGTATGAAAAACAACAAAGGGCAATAACTCAAAAAATAGGCCAGGAAGAGTTATGGTTCTTGTGCACTGCACTCCCCCTTGGTGAGATCTATACACCCATGAAATTTCATGATTCTAGCTATTATACTTTTAGAGATATACTCCGGACAAGATTCAAGTATGAAAAACAACAAAGGGCAATAACTAAAAAAATAGGCCAGGTAGAGTTATGGTTCTTGTGAACTGCACTCCCCCTTGGTGAGATCTATACACCCATGACATTTCATGATTCTAGCTATTATACTTTTAGAGATAAACTCCGGACAAGATTCATGTATGAAAAACAACAAAGGGCAATAACTCAAAAAATAGGCTAGGTAGAGTTATGGTTCTTGTGAACTGCACTCCCCCTTGGTGAGATCTATACACCCATGACATTTCATGATTCTAGCTATTATACTTTTAGAGATAAACTCTGGACAAGATTCAAGTATGAAAAACAACAAAGGGCAATAACTCAAAAAATAGGCCAGGTAGAGTTATGGTTCTTGTGCACTGCACTCCCCCTTGGTGAGATCTATACACCCATGAAATTTCAGGATTCTAGCTATTATACTTTTAGAGATATACTCCGGACAAGATTCAAGTATGAAAAACAACAAAGGGCAATAACTCAAAAAATAGGCCAGGTAGAGTTATGGTTCTTGTGCACTGCACTCCCCCTTGGTGAGATCTATACACCCATGCAGTTTCATGATCCTAGCTATAATACTTTTAGAGATATACTCCGGACAAGATTCAAGTATGAAAAACAACAAAGGGCAATAACTCAAAAAATAGGCCAGGTAGAGTTATGGTTATTGCGCACTGCACTCCGTATTGATAAGAAGAATATAACTGCCAAGTTTAAAGTCAATTGGACCTAGGACGACAGAGTTATGCTCCGGACAAAGAAGTGGACACCGCCTGGACGACCGGAGGCCCGGACAACCAGACACCCGGACGCCCGGACACCACGGGTGATCCCATAATACGTCCCGTCTTCGACGAGCGTATAAAAAGGAAATGCTGACCATTAAATGTAGACAATCTGGTTTTTACTTCGAGGCTTCAAAAATAGAAGAATCAAGAGAAGATGCCAACACCTATGCTAATAAAACTAAATCTGTCCCTGAGCCGACTCAAAATGCCAAACCAAAGGAATGCACTACATGCGATGCTTAAAATACTATCTGAAATGTTTCCTGAAGTTCGTGACAAGGTCAATGAAGTATTATCTGGAGAAAAGCTATCAGTTAAGGAGTCAAATGTGAAAGTTTGCGATAGTAAAGCTTCAGCAGCAGAGGCTAAAACTCAGAGGCAAAATAATTCAAAGGATGCAACTAAAACACAAATAAACGTCTAGTAATGGTAAATGTTCTGCAACTAATTCGGAGCCAAACACTCAAAGGCGAGCTCATCTTCGCCTTTAATTGGAGAAGGTAATACCGACTTCCAATCGCTTTTAGTTGTGTTTGAACCCAAGCACAGAGAAGACTTTGAAAAGAAAAAGAACCCTATACAACCCTTTAGTTTACGTTGTGAAGCTGATGAAAACGCTCTAGATTTTGATCTAGAAGACATGGCATAATATATTGTCCCTGGTGTTCCCTTGTGGACATGCAAATCCCCACGTTTCTTTACGATCTTGCTTCCAGCAAAAAGGAAGCATCAGATCCAATTGTTTTTAAAACTAAGTTTCTCGAATTAAAGAGAGATACGCATCGTACGAAGAGATTTAAATGGGTGGTTCTAAGAACGATGAAAAGTTGCCTCGACCATCATATCAGAAGGCGAGAAGTACCACTTCCGTTTACCAAATAACTATTCTTTTTTTTCAGCCGAGCTTAAGGCGATTGATCTCGCAGTCGATCACATAATTGCAGAGCACTTCTCTCGCTATATTATTTTCACTGACTCTATATCAAGTATTGAGTATGAGAAAACTGACAATCCCCTTATAGTTAGATTAGTAGATAGAATTGCTAAGCTTTATGATATTGATCTCGTTTTCTGCTGGCTTCCTAGCCACATAGGTATTCGTGGTAATGAAGAGGCAGATAATGCTGCCAAGGAGGCATTATCACTCGATGTTTTACCGTTTGAAGCCCCATTTAGTGATTTTAAACCATTGATAAATATTCTTATTCAGGATGTCTGGCAGAATTGTTGGGACCATCCTGTTAACTAAGTTAACAAACTTTACACCATTAAAAAGGATCTGGGCGAATGGCTACCTTGATATAGATCAAACCGCCGTGAAGAAATTATTTTGGCTCGTTTACGCATAGGCCATTCACATCTAAAGCACTTGTTTCTTGTCAAAGGAGAGGAAACTCCAATGTGTATTGCATGCTACGCTCCTCTTACTGTCCAACATATTTTTATTGACTGCGTTTACTTTTTTAATGGTAGAGAAAGATTTTAAAGGTTGACAGTATGAGGCAGCTATTTGAAAGAATTAAAATGGAACTAATTTTTTGCTTCCTGAAAGCAATTGGTTTGTACAGAAAAATATAATTTTAGCTTCTTATAAGCTATATTTAACACTGTTCATGATTGTCCACTCATCCTTTCCATTGTTAGGTGCTCAAGCCGCCGCGATATAACTGAAAGATTGTTGAAAGCGGCGTAAAACCCCATTCAAACAAACAAATCATGATTGTTTGGATTTTAGTGTTCGTATAGATTACTTTTAGTGAATAATTTTTAGAATTTGCAATTCTCGTATTGTTATTTGATTCTGAATTTTACTGTTTAAATCTCTCTTAGTTTTTGCTTGAGGGTAACCTTTCAGTTACTTGCAGTGCGCCCAACATGACCATAGTTGTCGACGGGCCATAAAACACAATTCATTCATTCGGACGTAGGCCTATTCACACAAAAAAGAAGAAAATGAAAATAACAGTTCCCTCCCCCTATGGAATTTCGCCAAACACTACATACTGCAACATATATTGGAGCCGAGTTGACCGTGCCGAGTTATACGATGGGCCGAGTTGTCGGTGGGCCGAGTTGACCAGTCACCATCATAATAACTTCAAATTTCTCATTTTTTCAAAGAACAAACATATCGTGATTTCTTCATCAAGATAAAGATTATTCTTCATACTTATCACATCTTTAATTGTTGATCTGATGAAATGTCGTAGTTTGCAACTTTTTAGCTCCCCTGAGCACAAAGTGCGAGGTAAGCTATTCTGATCGGTCGTTGTCTGTCTGTCCGTCCACAATTTCTTTATAAATCTTCTCCTCCTAAATCGGTAGGCCTATCAAGCTGAAACTTTGCAGGGATGTTCCTTGGATGAAGTTCTACAAAAGTTGTTAAAAGAATTTAATTCCGCGAAAACTCTTGTTGCCGCGGCATTTGGAAATTGGAATCTTTAGAAAATCTTTAAAAATCTTCTCCCCCTGAACTAGTAGGCCAATCAAGCTGAAACTTTGCAGGGATGTTCTGGGTGAAGTTCTACAAAAATTGTTAAAAGAATTTAATTCCGTCAAAAACTCTGGTTGCCGCGGCATTAGAAAATTGGAATCTTTGGTTAATCTTTAAAAATATTTAAAAACTTTATCCTCTTAAACCAGGTCGCCAATCAAGCTGAAACTTTGCAGGGATGTTCCGTGATGTTAAAAGAATTTAATTCCGTGAAAAACTCTTGTAACCGCGGCATATGAAAATGGGAAATTTTAGTATATAATTGTTGTTGTCTTTTCCATAGTCTACAAGGCCAAAGGCATTTTATAAAGAGCTCAATCATATGGTTCCCTACCAAGTTTTTAAATATTTAATCTCCGGGGTCAAAAATGACCCCGCCCCTGAGGCCCGAAGTTTGGGAAAATGCTTAATTAGAGCAATTTCAAAAGACTTCTCTTAAACTATAAGGTCTAGGATATTCATATTTGGTGTGGAGCATAACTAGATGGTTTTGTACTATATCACTAAAATTGTCTTCTTCTGGTCAAAAACGGCCCTGCACTAGGGGTCCAAAATTGGGAAAACGCAAAATTTGAGTAAGCTAGAAAAAAAATCTTCATTTTAAGGAGAAGAGCGTTTATATTTTGAGTGTAGCATAGCCTGGCTGTTATCTATCAATTTTGATTGAATTATACCTGTAGGTTAATAAACACCCCTACCCTGGTTGTCCAAAGTTTGTAAAAAGCTCAACTAGACCATGTTCAATAGTCTTTTCCTCCCAATCTACAAAGTCTAAGGCACTCATATTTTGTTTATAGCATAACCAGATGATACTCTACCATGTTAGCTGAAATCTTAGCCCTTGGATAAAACATGGCACTGCCCCAGAGGTCAAAAAATTTGGAAAACACCCAATTAGAGCAACATCAAAAGTCTTCTCCTTCTGAAATATAAGGTGAGGGGCATACATATTTGGTATGTAGCATGACTTAATAATTTTGTACTATGTAACAGGAAATATGCTCTTGGATAAAAAAAAATGTCTCTGCTCCTGGGGTCGAAAATTGCGTAAATCGCATTGAAAGAATTCTTCTTCTTAAACAAAAGTTCTACATTAAAAACAAAGGATAACATTATCATTATAACATTAGTTGTATCGCATTCATCTTTTGATTTATAGTACATCCAGATTGTTCTCTACCATGGTTGCTGAATTTACACCCATTGAAGTCGCAGACAGAAATTAGAGTTCGATTGAAATCTAAATACAAGAATTTCAGGTAGAAAACACTGTGAGAAATGGATAAATTGCTTGTCACTCCCTTCCCACTATGTATTTTTATGCCCCCACCACTTAATGTGGGGGGGGCGGGGCATATAGATTTGCAATTTTCCGTCCGTGCGTACTTCCGTCCTTCCGTCCGTCCCGAAATTGTCCGGGGCATATCTCTGAAAGTATAATGGCTATCAACTTGAAACTTCATAGCTAGATAAACCTCATTGAGGAGAAGTGCAGTGCACAAGAACCTCAACTCTTGCTTGCATAATTTTGGAGTGATTGTCCTTTGTTATTTTAAAGACTTACATTTTGTCCGAGGCATATCTCTGAAAGTATAATAGCTATCAACTTGAAACTTCACAGGTAGATAGACCTCATTGAGGAGAAGTGCAGTGCACAAGAACCACAACTCTTGCTTGCATAATTTTGGAGTTATTGCCCTTTGTTATCATAAAGACTTACATTTGTCCGGGGCATATCTCTGAAAGTATAATAGCTATCAACTTGAAATTCACAGGTGGATAGACCTCATTGAGGAGAAGTGCAGTGATAATAACTATCAACTTGAAACTTCACAGGTGGATAGACCTCATTTAGGAAAAGTGCAGTGCACATGAACCCCAACTCTTGCTTGCATAATTTTGGAGTTATTGCCTTTAGTTATTATCAAAGCTACCGGTCGGGGCATCTGTGTCCTGTTGACAAAGCTCTAGTTCAAACCTATTTTCCCTAAGGGTGACAAATTCCTGGATATTTTGATAATGGATTAAACTATAAAGCCAAAGGCATTCATTCTTATTGTAAAGCATAACTGGATTGTTTTGTACAAAGCCCAAAATCTTATATTTGTTTTATTTATTTTGCTCAAGTTGTGTCTTTTTTATACTAAAAAGTACTGTAATTTGCAAATGCCTCATGTGAGAGATTTAGGACCATCATGGTCCTCTTGTTTGTATGTCACATGACTAAATAATTCCGCACCATGTTACAGGAAAGTATCCTTCGAGGATAAAAACGTCTCTTCTCCTGGGTTCAAAAATTTCGTAAATCGCATTGAAAAAATACTTCTTCTTAAATATAGGTCCTAGAGCAATTACATCAAAAACATAGGATTACATTATTGTTATCTACCATGTTTATATCTTTTAGACAAACATGGTCCTTCCAAAGGTATCGAAAGTTATGAAAAACTCTTAATAAGAGCATGTTCAAATATCTTCCTCTCCTAATGTATGAGTTGTAATGCATTCATATTTGATTTATAAAGTACATCAAGATTGTTATCTATTGAGGTTGTTTAAATTACATCCATTGAAATTGCAGACAGCAATAAGAGTTTGATTTAAATCTAAATACCAAGAATTTCAGGGTAGACAAAAAAGTACTGTATTTGCAGATGTCTCAGGTGAGCGATTTAGGACCATCATGGTCCTCTTGTTAGAGGTTGAAAATTAGAACTGTAAAACCCCGTGTTTGGTCACATACGGTAGACACGTAAAAGGCCGGGATTAAGCAAACAAGGTAGACACGTAAAAGGGCTGGATTAAGCGAACAAGGTAGACACGTAAAAGCCCGGGATTAATCGAACAACGTAGACACATAAAACACGGGATTAAGCAAACAAGGTAGTGACTGGTGAATCTGTCACATCTATGTTGCTCTCCGATATTGGTATCTTCAGATTAGGACAGGCTCGCCAGTCAAACAAGGTAGACACGTAAAAGCCCGAGATTGAGCGAACAAGGCAGACATGAAAAACCAAGGATTCTACGAACAAGGTAGACACGTAAAAACCTGGGATTAAGCGAAAAAGGCAGATTCTAAAGAGTTCCAACAACATAGGATTTAGTTTTGATTTTACTTTTTAGCAAAATGCATTCACTTGTAAAAAGCTTTTTTTTAACCAGTCCCACATTAGAAAGTTTTGGACTGGTCCAAATTCGAAGAAGATGCAGATTACAATTGTGGTTGGTAAAATTTTAAGTTCTTTATCTTTTGTGGTAGAAAATATTGTGGACATGGAAGATACTGCTTGAAACAAGCAATTTCTTCGATGTCCACTATGTTTCCAAAAACGTTGAAAATGAGACACGTAAAAACCTATGATTGATCAAATACAGTAACACATAAAAACCCGGGATTAATCGAACAAGGTAGACATGTAAAAACCCTGTATTAAACGAATAATGTAGACAAGTAAAACCCTGGATTAAACGAACAAGGTAGACTCATAAATGCGTGGGATTAAGCGAACAAAGTAGACACGTAAAAACCCGGGATAAAACGAACAAAGTAGACACGTAAAAACCCGGGATTAAACGAACAAGGTAGACACCTAAAAACCTACGGTTTAACCCTTTCCCGTTTTTGGAAATTTTAGACAGGTCCAAATTGAAAGAGGTTGCAGAAGACAATGAAAACTGGATGCTATTTGAAATGAAACCATCCTATGTGGTAGAAAATAATGTGGAAAAAGAAGAAATTGCTTGTTACAAGCAATTTCTTCTTTTTCCACAATGTTTTCCGGAGTATAAAATCACAGGAACGTAAAATCCCGTATTTGAACGGGAAAGGATTAACGAACAAGGAAGATATGTAAAAACCTGTAAAGGATAACATAGAGTCGACACTTTTAATTTTGAGGATCCTTTTTTTTTCTGAATCGATAGGCTTTTTCTTTGAGCTCTGCACGTTGCACTTTGAAAATTCCTTGGTACAATCTTTTTTAGAATATTAAGATCACAGACAATTTCAAAATGTACAAGCTCATTTGATCATTAGCACTGTCTGGGCTTTCAATGCAGTAAATCTTGTATTAAGTGACCACTAAATGGGTGATCAAAAGGTGGTCACTTAAAAGAATGTTTGCTTAGTACACCAAAAGATATGAAGGATTGATTCGATTGCATACATTACGAAATTCTTGCTCAATCCTATATTGTTAGGACTCATTAGTATCGTCTCAGTGAGACAATTCTAAAGAGTCCCAACAACATAGGATTTAATTTTTATTTACTTTTTAGCAAAATGCATTCACTTCTAAAGAGCTGGCGACAATTTGTGGTTGATGAAATTCTAAAATTCTTTGTCTTTTGGGGTAGGAAATATTGTTGACATGGAAGATACTGCTTAAAACAAGCAATTTCTTCCATGCTCACAATGTTTTCCTAAGCTTTTTACTTCAGGGGCATGAAAAGGGGACTGTGAGGGACTTGGTTAGAAATGGCTTAATTGGTGTGGTCGTTTAATAGAAGCGGTTGCTCAAGCAAGATCGGATGAATTTTGAAAATGTTGTTGGCAACTTTTTTCGATCTGGACTTTTTTTAAAATTTTGTTATCTAATGATGTGTTAACCCATTCCCTCACAATCCCTCCTTTTTACACCTCTCTAGAAAAAAACTTTAGAAAACATCGTGGAAAATGAAGAAATTGCTTGAAGCAAGCAATTTCTTCATTATCCACAATATTTTCTATCCTGAAAGATGAAAAATCTAAAATTCCTACAACATGAAATTGTCATTTGCAGCTTCTGTCAAATTGGACCAGTCTAAAATTTTGTTGTGTTGGAATGGGTTAAATCTTAACCAGTCTGAAATCTTGTTACCTGCTAAAAAGCAAACCAGTCTATTGGTTCTGTCATGGTGCTTTTACACCATCCCCAAGAAGAAAGGATTGGAAAGTATTGTGGAAAATGAAGAAATTGCTTATACAAAGGAATAATGATGGTTCTATATAGCTCCTTCGAGTCTCCTTGACCCACAGAACAATACTTTGATATAATTTATATATATGCTACACAATATATACGGTAGTTCTGCACTTTCTGGTGAAGATGTCAGATTTCCTTCCTTGTTTCTGCCGCAATAAAAGTGCAGTCGGTAGCTCATCAGACTCCTTATCTTCAATCATGGGATGTTGTGGGTTCGATCCCTGGCAGCGGCACATATCCTTTCTGACATTTGTCTCTCACCAATGGGTGGATAACCGTAAACCTAAGTGGGATAGCAGCTGGAGGCTAGGTACGGATGTAATGGTAGCACTGGTGAGAGATATACAGGAATCCATTGTAAGATGCTCCAGCCACTGCGATTTCACTGAAAAGTTCTTAAAAGCAGTGTTAAACCCCATTCAAACAAACACATTGTTTTTCAAACTGGAGTCAACCCTGGCGGATAAAAAACATGGTTATTGTATGAGCTAAATATACAGAAGTACACTAAGAGATGTCGCACACTAAATAAAATATAAGACGAGATATTGGATCATTTGAATATCTTTTGTATACGGTGAAGAGTCTATATTTCTGGCTCAAAACTTGGTTTAACCCATTCCAACTCAACAAAATTTTAGACTGGTCCAAATTGAAAGAAGCTGCAGACGATATTTTCAAGTTGGTGGAATTTAAATTTTCTTTGTCTTTTTGGATAGAAAACATTATGGATAATGAAGAAATTGCTTGATACAAGCAATTTCTTCATTTTCCACAATGTTTTCCAAAGCTCTTTAATTGCGGGGCGTAAAAAGGAGGGCTTGAGTTGGAATGGGTTAAATAAACTTTCTCTACGAAATATCCAACACAGGGCTTAGATATACTAGTAGGCTCACCTTGGATAAAAATTATAGCCACTGATTCAGGTGAGCTCTTTAGGGCCAATGGCCCTTTTGTTTTTATTTTGACCAGTCTAAAATTTTTATCTGTTAATAGGTTAAATTTGTACTGGTCCAATTATTGTCCAATAGAGGGCCAACAGAGCCATAAGCTGTCTCTTAGTTTCCTAGAACTGAGGCTTTGACTGCCTCATGTCCGTCCTGGGAACTATCCTGGGTTCGATCCCCGACGGCGGCACTCATCCTTTCTGACTATTTGTCTCCCATCGATGGGTTGATAATCGTAGACCTATGTGGGATAGCAGCTGGAGGCTAGGAAGGGATGTGATGGCGGTACTGGTGCGAGAAATAACAGGAATCCATTGCTAGGTGCTCCAGCCTCCGCGATATAACTGAAAGATTGTTGAAAGCGGCATTCAGTCAATTCAATCAATCAATCTTTTCGAAATTGGGTATGATCCGTCAAGATACACTGGAAAATGGGTCTTTGAAAATTTAATAAAAAATCCTCATTAATAATCTAGAGTCCGCCGCGGTGTAACTGTAAGATTGCTGAAAGCGGCGTAAAACCCCATTCAATCAATCAATCAACAATGGGGGCTAAACCTGACAAAAGCATTAGACTTTTTAGTAAAATGCAACCACATCTAAAGAGCTTTTGTTTAAACTCATTACTACATGAGAAAATTTCAGACTGGTTCAAATTCAAAGAACTTGCAGATAACAACTTTTAGTTGGTTGAATTTTAAAAATCTTCGTCTTTCGGGGTAGAAAACAATGTGAAGATTGAAGAAATTGCTTGTAACAAGCAATTTCTTTATTTCTTGTTACAAGCAATTTCTTCATTTTCCACAATGTTTTCAAAAGATTTTTTTCTCAAGGGAATCAAAAAGTGTCCTTGTGTGGGGGATAGGTTATGCATGCTTAAGCAAAAAGTGCACATATATATTATACAGGTGCACCCAAAAGATCCAGATATTGGTGCTAAAAAAACTGGCAATATTCACTATAAAAATGTATCTGCATAGGTTTAGACAAAGGAGTTTAGACAATTTATAGTTGATGAAACTTTAAATTTTATCAACTTTCTGGGTAGAAAATTTTGAGTAAAATGGAGAAATTGCTTGTTACAAGCAATTTCTACTTCATTTTACACAATGTTTTCCCAATTATTTTTTGATGGGGGCGTTCAAAGGCACCTTTGTGTCAAAATAACACATACCTTAGAAAGGTAGATTTGCCAAAATTACACAGAATATGGAATCAAACTCAATCAAATTATCCAGGTGCTTGAGAGTATCGAGATGATTTGTGTGTTGATGAACACCACTTTGAACAGTTTCTTAATTATTTTGTAGCGAACATCGCCTATTCAAGTGCTTCTTGGGTATCATAGGTCCTAAGCTGGAATTCTTTGTCTTGCCCAAAGACAATCCTATGTGACCATGAGCACTGTCTGAATAGGAACGAACAACCTAAAACAATTCTGGGATTGTGAGTCCGCTGCCAAAACCACTGAGCATGTTGTAAAATAAATAGAAACACTTTTAATGCTTGCTTAAATTTTATTAACAATGTTACTTTTATTAAACAGTACAAACTTTTATTATGCAGAAAGACATTTGCGCTTATCAAAATATTTTATTATTATATAACATACATGAATAGACATACATTGAACAAAAATCAACAAAAATGTCTCCAAACTTATTGCAAAACTTCTATCACAACCATATGTTCACCTTGAACTTGAATGAAAAATCAACAAATGCAGCACATACACACACTACTACTTAGCAGCAGTATAGTGGGAAAAAAAGAAAGTTGAAAAAGGGGCATAATTCTTACAAAATCTTCTAGAATTAGCCTCCTTGATTTTTTAAATAACTATTATGTTGGTACAAAAAAAACCTCACATGCAAAGTTGCAAGTAAATACTTTCAATAATAGCAAAAATGATAACAAGGTCATAGATTCTTACACCAATGGTGAAGTGATGAATGCATCAACAAACTTCGTCACTCAGCATTAAAATAAGACGAGGCCTCAAATCCAAAATCAGCATGTTATCATAGGGAGTTCACATGTTAAGTTTCATTTGATTTGGTCCAAGGGTAATGGAGAAATTCCTCCGGACGGATGGGCGGATGGACTGACGGAATGATGAGCAGACGAAGCGGCGGCTTTATGCTCCCCCTTCTGGGAGAATAAGAACAATTTAGTTATTTTGAATGAAAATAATTGGCGTCATCAACTACTAGTTTGAATTTCTTATTGGTTCTTTTTAAGCAACTAAATATCTTGGTCAAAAGAAGGATTTGTCTGAAGAACCTTCATTTGACAGGCAATTATATCACTGTTGTTGTCTTAGGCAAGAGGGGCTCCCATACAGGTTATAATTATTTTGATTTACTATGGAAATATATCACTGTTGTTGTTTTAGGCAAGAGGGGCTCCCATACAGGTTAAAATTATTTTGATTTACCATGGAAATATATCACTGTTGTTGTTTTAGGCAAGAGGGGCTCCCATACAGGTTAAAATTATTTTGATTTACTATGGAAATATATCACTGTTGTTGTTTTAGGCAAGAGGGGCTCCCATACAGGTTAAAATTATTTTGATTTACCATGGAAATATATCACTGTTGTTGTTTTAGGCAAGAGGGGCTCCCATACAGGTTAAAATTATTTTGATTTACTATGGAAATATATCACTGTTGTTGTTTTAGGCAAGAGGGGCTCCCATACAGGTTAAAATTATTTTGATTTACTATGGAAATATATCACTGTTGTTGTTTTAGGCAAGAGGGGCTCCCATACAGGTTAAAATTATTTTGATTTACTATGGAAATATATCACTGTTGTTGTTTTAGGCAAGAGGGGCTCCCATACAGGTTAAAATTATTTTGATTTACTATGGAAATATATCACTGTTGTTGTTTTAGGCAAGAGGGGCTCCCATACAGGTTAAAATTATTTGGATTTACTATGGAAATATATCACTGTTGTTGTTTTAGGCAAGAGGGGCTCCCATACAGGTTAAAATTATTTTGATTTACTATGGAAATATATCACTGTTGTTGTTTTAGGCAAGAGGGGCTCCCATACAGGTTAAAATTATTTTGATTTACTATGGAAATATATCACTGTTGTTGTTTTAGGCAAGAGGGGCTCCCATACAGGTTAAAATTATTTTGATTTACTATGGAAATATATCACTGTTGTTGTTTTAGGCAAGAGGGGCTCCCATACAGGTTAAAATTATTTTGATTTACTATGGAAATATATCACTGTTGTTGTTTTAGGCAAGAGGGGCTCCCATACAGGTTAAAATTATTTTGATTTACTATGGAAATATATCACTGTTGTTGTTTTAGGCAAGAGGGGCTCCCATACAGGTTAAAATTATTTTGATTTACTATGGAAATATATCACTGTTGTTGTTTTAGGCAAGAGGGGCTCCCATACAGGTTAAAATTATTTGGATTTACTATGGAAATATATCACTGTTGTTGTTTTAGGCAAGAGGGGCTCCCATACAGGTTAAAATTATTTTGATTTACTATGGAAATATATCACTGTTGTTGTTTTAGGCAAGAGGGGCTCCCATACAGGTTAAAATTATTTTGATTTACTATGGAAATATATCACTGTTGTTGTTTTAGGCAAGAGGGGCTCCCATACAGGTTAAAATTATTTGGATTTACTATGGAAATATATCACTGTTGTTGTTTTAGGCAAGAGGGGCTCCCATACAGGTTAAAATTATTTTGATTTACTATGGAAATATATCACTGTTGTTGTTTTAGGCAAGAGGGGCTCCCATACAGGTTAAAATTATTTTGATTTACCATGGAAATATATCACTGCTTTCTTAGGAAAGTGGGGTTCTAATACAGGTAGTTGTTCAAGATATTTTCATGTAGATTCATTGAAACATATTAACTCTTTCCTGTTTAATCACTGGTTTTTATGTCCCTGTGATTTTATACTCGAGAAAACATTGTTGAAAAAGAAGAAATTGCTTGTAAGAAGCAATTTCTTCTTTTTCCACAACGTTTTCTACCCAAATAAATGGTTATTTTTCAAATAATATCAACTTTAAATTTTCATCTACAATACCTTTGAATTTGGACTGTTCTAAAATTTTGCAAAACAGGAAAGGGTTAAACTTGAACAAAGTTGTCACACATAATACTGTCATTGTATAATTGCATAAAGAAAACACTGTTTATAGCATTATCTCTAAATAAATTATATTTCTGGACCCATTCTAACACAATACTGCTTTTTGAAACCCCTCTAGAAAAAGATTTGCAACATATTGTGGAAAATGAAGATAAAGCTTGTTACAAGCAATTTCTTTATTATCCACAATGTTTCCACCGAAAAAGACAAACATTTAATATACAGTAAAACCCCTCTAATACGACCACTTGCGGTACTTTCTGAAAGTGGTCATAATAGCGGGGTGGTCGTAATACTGAGGTTTGGTCATTTGTTGTAAAGTAACATGTTCATTTTATTTTTCGCTATTTGAATATATTAATACTATACATACAAAAATAAAACTATAAGAACATGTGTTACAGCGGAATCTTTTGTCATTTTCAAATTTACAATCTTTGATAAGTTCTACTTTCTCTATTCTCCATTTGGATCTGATTCAGAAGTCCGTCCTCAGATTATTTATTCGTAAGTACAGGTTCAAAGTGTCAAACTGTTGATATCATATCTTCTACAATGTAAATACCAAGCATCAATTACGTTGAAATCAAAATTAAATTGCTAACTTACTGTTCGGAATGCCGTAAAACAAACTAATCGTAACTTCACGGATACTTTTTCACTTGCAAGTTTATTACTTGAGTCAAAACCCATGACACATTCAAATAACAATTAAAAATAATACAAGCTATCATTTCTTAAAGTGATCGGCCACTTAAATCTGTTTAATAGAAATAACGCCTATTATTATGAGGATAATCAAAAATCCGATTATGTTTTGACAATGCATTTGTACCCAATTAGTGTCGCTCTTATCAAGTGTGAAATTCGGGTGGTCGGTCTAAATGTGTGAAGTTAATGGTCGTTTTAGTGGGGTTCATAAAAGTGTATTAGCTACAGTTGGTACTGAATTTAGTGGTCATAATTTGGAATAGCGGGGTGCCCGTTTTCGAGGGGTTCACGACCATTGAAATAAAAAACAAAAAATTCCGTTCTGTAAAAATTCAGTCGTAATAGCCGGGTGCCCATATTTCCTGGGTGGTCGTAAGGAGGGGTTTTACTGTATTCTATCAACTATGAATTGTTGTCTGCAACTTCTTCGAATTTGGATCATTCCAAAACTTTGTCATCTAATAATAGGTTAACCCATTTTAAGACTATCCTACTTTTTCATAACCTTAAGGAAGTGGTTTGGTTTGATGGCGAGTGACAAATTACTGTCAAATGCTGGGAAGACTGTTTGCCATGATGGTGACCCAGCCTGTGATTCGATGATTAACATGTAAATAATCAACCAACTGTACTAAGTCTGTAACCTTAAATAAGTCAATGAGACTTAAAAAGGTAGTCCTTTTAAATACTGATTATTCAAAGTCTTATTTACCCTTGTCATGCTGAACCCAGAATATTCCAGTTTTAGCAGGAGGTATAGACAAAGATCAGACTGCACAAAAATGCAGTCTGAACTTAGTCTACACCTCCTGTCTGTCCTATTAAAACCAGCATTGTTTATGAAGTTATTTTAAAAGAAGTATTGACAACTGAACAACAAGTACTATCAGTGCTTCCAGCCCTTTGATTTTTATACAATTCTGATAAGGTTTTTACTCAGCATGACAAGGGTTAAGATAAATACAGTAAGATCTGAAAACTTAACGCAAAACAGTTTGAATAATTTGGCTAAAATGTAGATTTAAATTACAAGGTTTACCATCTTGCCATGGATTAGAACCATAATGGCATATACACATACAAATTTTAAAATAAACAAAATGTTTTTGTGAAACACAATGTCCCCTAACAGCTTTTATTCGGAAATGCGAATTTGATAAGTGACCTTAACCTGGATTACCTTGACCTTACAACCAATGCAAGGAAACTTTGTACCAAATTTGAGCCATGTATCTTGAATTTTGTTTGAATAACAGCAAACTAATAAGTTTTTGCATTAAGTTGACTGTGATTTATGACCTTGACCTTTCAACCAAGAGATACCCATCAATACAGTGAACCTGTGACACAGATTTCAAATAGGAGCAACGTATCTTGAATGATGTTTGAATAACAGCAAAATGTTTAGTTTGTGTTAAGTTGACCTTGAAAACTGACCTTAAGTTGGATGGATGACCCAAATCAACCTACCAACTAATGCCTCAATATGGAACCTATAACCAAAATACAAACCACACATCTTAAATTGTGTTTGAATAAGAGAAAATATTTAAGTTTATGCTTAACCCTTTCCTGTTCAAGCCCTGGTTTTTATGTCCCTGTGATTTTATATTTGAGAAAATGCTATGGAAAAGAAGAAATTGCTTGTAACAAGTAATTGCTTCTTTTTTCACAATATTTTTTACCCTACTAAATGATTATTTTCCAGGGATAAAACAGGAAGAGGTTAAGTTTACACAGACAGATGAAGGTAAAACAATATACATCATGGGGGCATATACAAATATTCTCTTTGAATTACAAATATTTCATAAACTGACTGCTCTGGCATGCCTGCAATTCTCAAAACGCCAAACCTATCTGATTGACCCATTACCTGACAACAAATTTTGGGACTAGTCCTAATTCAAAGGAGTTGCAGTTAACATTTTATTGTCCATGAAGCTTTAAATATCTCTCTGAGTAGAAAAGAATGTTGAAAATGTAGAAATTTCTTTCCAAAATCATTTTCTCCGGTGAGGAAAAACAAAGGGATTGTGTACGAATGTGTTTACCCTTTACCAGTCGAAAAAAATCTTAGGTCCAAATTCAAAGAAGTTGCAGATGACATTTCAGATTGCGTTAAAATTGGAAAATAAGTGCAAATTGGGTGGAAAATATTGTGAGGAAAGGATAAATTTATCCTCCCACAAAGTTTTCCATGATTGTATTTCTTAGTATGTCAGAAGGATCAATACAAATTAATTTATTTGTTAATTTTCTCACCCTAAAAGACAAAGATTTGTTTTCAAATTCATTAACTTAAATTTTTGCATGCAACTCCTTTTAAATTCAATCATTTTAAAACTTTTTTACTTTGGTAATAGGTTTAAGAAGTATATATATATTTATATATATATATGTTTTATCAAAAACAAGAGAAGCAAGAAAACCTTTCTTAAGTTAAAAGGGATGCAACAGTTAACCAGGCCAGCTGTATTTTAAATTACCCCCCTTTAATAAAACGTTGATCTTTTGAGTACCGATTTTCAACTGATCAAGTGTCTGGTGACAAGCAATTTCTTCGTTATCCACAATACTTTTTATCCAAATAGGAAACTATTATCAAAATTTCATTGAATTAGAATTGTCAACTGCATCTTCTTTGTAATATATTTTTATATATGGCAATGGGCATCTATTTTGGCGTTCTAAAGTGACCTTAATCTTTCCAGTTGACCTTGAACCAAATATCAACAGAAATGTCACAAGGAAAATAAAAAATCTGAAGCCCTTCCTACTAATATGATCATGATGGTCCTAAAGCGCTCAAATGAATATGGATTGAATGGGATGAAACACCTCTTTTAACAGTATTTCAGTCAAATTACAGCTTCAGCACCTGGCAACGGATTCCTGGTATTTCTAAGACCAGTACTACCATTACGTCCTTTCCTAGCCTCCAGCTACTATCCCACTTAGGTTTACAATTATCTACGCATTGGTGAGAGACAAATGTCAGAAAGGATATGTGCAGCCGCCAGGCCAACTGAATAACAATCTACATGGTGAGCTAAATGAAAATAGGATGTGTCCAGGAAAAGCCATAGTAGAACCTGACAAAGTACTCCAGTAGCTTATAACCCATTCCCATAAACCCATTCCAACACAGCAAAATTTTAGACTGGTCCAAATTGAAAGAAGCTACAGACGGTAATTTCAAGTTGATGGAATTTTAAAATTTTTCGTCTTTTGGGATAGAAAACAATGTGGATAATGAAGAAATTGATTGATGCAAGCAATTTCTACAATGTTTTCCAAAGCTTTTTTCTTGAGGGGGGTAAAAGGAGGGCTTGTGTGGGAATGGAATTAATGACACTATTTATCCCATTACCACACTGCAAAATTTAAGACTGGTCCAAATTCAAAGGAGTTGCAGACAACAATTCAAAGTGGATTTAAATTTAATCAAATTTCTGGATAGAAAACATTGTTGATAATGAAGAAATTGCTTGATAATAATGAAGAAATTGCTTCTATCAAGCAATTTCTTCATTTTATATAACGTTTTCCTTATTGTTTTTCACACAGGGTGTCAAAAAGCATCATTGTGTAGGAATTGATTAATGCCCCTCAATAATAAAAGCTTTGGGAAACATTGTGGAAATGAAGAAATTTCTTCAATATCTAAATGTTTTCTTGCAATATTTTCTTAATTCCACCATCTTTAAATTTTCTTTTGCAACTTCTTTAATTTTGGACTAGTCTTAAATTTTGTTGTGTGATAATGGGGTAAATTGAGGTGATGACTCATGTATGATATCAAATCGTTCCGCTTTATGGTTTGTTGGAAGAAGAGTTTGAAAAATTTCCTAGTTGGTTTTATGTAAGATATAGTAAGACCGAGTGAAGCCAAATTGGACAGCTAGGGTATTATTTTAACCCATTATCACACAGTGACGCTTTTGGATGCACCTCAAGAAGAACAACTGGGAAAACATTGTGTAAAATGAAGAAATTACTTCTAATTTCTTCATTTTACACAATGTTTTATACCCAGAAAGTTGAAAAAATAAAAAAAATCATAGCCTTTAAATTGTCGTCTGCATCTCCTTTGAATTTGGACTGTCTAAATTTTCCTGTCTGTATAGACCGACCAGGTGATAAAAATACATGATAAGACCTCTTGCAGTTTGTTATAAGATTTTTTAACCAATCACCACTCTAATGAAATTTCAGACTAGTCCAAATTCAAAGACAATTGAAAGATATTGCAGACAACAATTTTTAGGTCTATGAAATTGTTTTAGTCTTAGTATTAAAGTGTTAATCTAGAGTGTACCATAGACCTCTTAAATCTCAATAATGCAACAAAATTTGAATCCTGGGCTCATGCAGTGCACTTGACCCTCCATTAGAAAAATTACATTATGGTAACAAAATCATTTTTTGTTAATTTCTCTTTTTTTATTTGCCTCATTGAATGTAAACAAAAAATGCCTTTTAAGCATACAATGCTTATCTAGATAGAATTAAGCTGAATTCTAAACAATGAGAAATTTCTTTATTTTCCACAATGTTTTCTAGCGTGAAAGTTGAAAAAATTCTAAAATATCAAGTTTAAATTGCCATCTGCAACTTCTTTCAATTTGGACCAGTCTGAAAATTTCTCATGTGGCATTTGCTTAAACTAACAGAAATTGCAAGATATTCATACTTTATTTGAAGTCAATTGAACAATCGCTCAGCCCTGTCCACTGGCTCCCTTTGCCCTGTCCATTAACACCAACAGAAAATTTATGGTCAGCAGCATGTAACAAAAAGTAAAATGGTTAGTTGGCGACCTAAATCTGTAGTTACAATGTTTAAGTCGCCAAACCAACAAAAAAGGTTAACAAAAATGGGAGAAAATGTAAGAGTTGAAAGCTTAGGTCCTGGATGAATGAATGATTTGATTGGTCAGTTGATTCCTTCATTGATAACGCAATTGGTCAATTGGAAGGCTTCCAATTTCTTAGAAAAAACTAATACATGTACATGTTTAGCTCTATTTAGATTGATATTCAACCTAGATTTTTGAAACTTTTCTTCAATATGAAATCTATGAATGCAATCTGTGTACAAGAAATGTGAGCTAACTTTTTACCTAACCCATTTCCACACAATCCTGCCTTTTTAAGCCCCTCAAGAAAAACTTTAGAAAACATTTGTGGACAATGAATAAATTGCTTGTTAAAGGCAATTTATTCATTATCCACAATGTTTTCTATCCAAAAAGACAAAGATTTTAAGAATTTCATCAAATTAAAATTAACGTCTGCAACTTCTTTGAATTTGGACAGATCTAAAATTTTTGTGTAAGATCGGAACAGGTTAATGATGCATGGCCCCCAGTTTTTAGAAATAGACCCTACATAAGCGCTAAAAGAACCCCTTGTTATACAAAGCTAGATTGGACATCAGGTAATACTGGGAAGAAAAAATTGTGTGAAATGAAGAAATTGCATGCAATATTGCCGATAGATTATAAATCACAGGGATGTAAAAACCAGGGATTCAACAGGAAAGGATTTTCAAGTATGGTAGAGCTAAGGAATTTCCTTACAAAGTGTTTATATAATATATTTCCAGGTATTGGTGATGAAAATTTTAAAGATTGTGGGCAGACAGATATATGGACACACTGACAATGACCACTCACAACCTTACCTTGCTCTTCATGATCATATGAGTTTAACCGATTCCCACACAATGATGCTTTTGGACACCCTTCAAGAAAAAACTGTTGGGAAAACACTGTGTAAAATGAAGAAATTTTGTCTGCAACTCCTTTCAATTTGGACAAGTCTAAATTTTTGCTGTCTGGTAATGGATTAATATCTCATTTCAAATGCATAGTCAGAGGCTAGTGTGTGTAGCTAGCAATCTGTCAATTATTTGACAATAATAATAATAATAATAATCTGTCAATTATTTGACAATGTGCCATTCAAGTTACAGAATGCAGCATTTCTTTATTCTTTCCTTTTTCCTCATTTTTCAAAAGACTTAATGTATCAAAAGTTGAATGCTTAATATTTGATTGTCTGAATTTATCACATAAGTCTTTAACCCATTACCAGATGACAATATTTTAGACTGGTCCAAAATGAAAGGAGACATTAGAAAGTTTATGAAATGTTAGTCTTTAGCAAGCAAAGGGTCAGTTTGATGGCTTAAGTTAACAGACAAAATTTTGAGGTCGTCTCAAAGTTCAATGAGTGCAAACTGCCACTGGAGGCTTAACCACTAAATCAAATTAATGCCTACACCAAAAAAGTAGTTCTTGTATGTTTCATGAATATTGCAAGCTCTATTCAAGTTGTAGAGAACTCTTTCAAAAGCATGGTATATAACCCATTCCAACCCAATTCCATTTTTTAGGCATCTCAGGAAAAAAGCTTTGGAAAACATTGTGAATAAAGAAGAAATTGCTTGTAACAAGCAATTTCTTCAATGTCCACAATGTCTATCTGACAAGGGACAGATATTCTAAATTCAACCAACTTGAAATAATTGTCTGCAACTTCTTTCAATTTGAACCAGTCTAAGATTTTGTCATGTTCTGATTGGTTTAACCCTTTCCTGTTTTTTGAAATTTTAGACTCGTCCAAATTGAAAGAGGTTGCAGACGACAATGAAAATTGGATGCAATTTTGAAATGAAACCATCCTATGTGGTAGAAAATATTGTGGGAAAAGGAGAAATTGCTTGTTACAAGCAATTTCTTCTTTTTCCACAATATTTTCTCAAGTATGAAATCACAACAACCTAAAATCACGGGTTTGAATGGGAAAGGGTTAACCCTGGGTTGCTTTAAACTTGTTTCTTTATCATTATAACCTTTGACAAAGAAGTTTGTTCAACAAAACCATGCTTTGCTAGCTAACAGTGCTTTCATTATTTTGATTTCACTTTTCTGTGTGGAAAACATTGTGTAAAATGAAGAAATTGCTCTTACAAGCAATCCTTCATTTTATGCAATGTTTTCCCAAATGGTTTTCTGGAGGGGCTTCAAAAAGCGTCATTGTATGGGATTGGGTTAATATTTGATTGTCTAAATCTAATTGAAATTCAACTGGTCAAAATTTATCACATAAGTCTCTAAACAATCACTTATAATAATTTTTCATTCTATCACCATGAAACATACCGTGTGGAATACCAAGGTTATCATTCATTAGTCTATTACTATTATTTCTAGAACTACAAATATTGGACGGGTTACGATTTGAGCACTGGTTAATACTATCACTGATTGAATCCATCGAGTCCCTACGACTTGACAAAGGCTGGTCATCATCCAGGGACTCAAGGGAAGACAAAGAATCAGATAGATCATCGGAAACATGTGGGTACAGTTTATATTTGTTATTAAACTCCTGACTTTCTTGATGGTTGTTGTTTTGAGCTGTCGCCGGATTGGTTGGATGCTGATCTCTGTACCATTTCTGTTGATCTCTTTTTCCTTGACCTCTGAATCCTTGATGACCTTTATTTCTGTTTCCTCTGAATCCATCATACTCTGCATATCCACCCTGGTAACCTCTAACACCGTCATTTTGACCTCCAAACCCATTGTGGTGACCTCTTATTCCGTCATATATTCCTCTGAATCCATAATGATGTCCTCTGTACCCTCTATCTGACCTACTTAATTCTCCCTCGTGACCTGTATAACTATCATACTGATATCTGAAATCCCCATTTCTTCCATGTTGACCTCTAAATTCCCCATGACCTCTGAATTCCCAATGACCTCTGTATGCCCCATGACCTCTAAATTCCCCATTACCTCTGTATTCCCCATGACCTCTAAATTCCCCATGACCTTTGTATACCCCATGACCTCTAAATTCCCCATGACCTCTATATGATCCATAATGGCCTCTATATCCATAATCAACATAATCCTCCCAATAATAAGGATTAGACATTCCAGCTCCCCAAGAATTAGGGCCAGGTCTACCTTGTGGTTGAGAGTGGCCTGGTTCAGAATGTCTATCTCTGGAATCATAAAAGTTGGGTTCAGGATGATAATGGTTATATCCTGCATCTTGATTTGTTTGGTGAAAATTTGATTTCTTACCATTATACTTTCCATTGTTAGGAAACTGCTGTCTGGCATTGGCACCAGTTTTGTTTCCATTCTGATTTCTGGAATGTTTGTCTTTGTCTTTTTGAGCAAGTTTCACATCAGTCCTTTGGTTTTGACCATTTATGTTAGTATTACCTCTAGATTTAACATGACCTTGATGGGAACAAGGTTTATCTGTGCTGCTTTTATCACTAGCAGGTCCCTCTCGATTACTAGGAATGTTATTTATTTCACTCACCCAGTCATCTTGTTTAAACCTGGTATTTGTAAATACCCTTGGTTTTCTTTGACTATCATACTGTTGTGAGCTCATTGTTCCCTTTTTACCACCAAGATTTCTGTAATTATGACTAGAAGAATCAGACTGATGATCTTTGACTGGAACATGTAAACCTTTTTTATCACCATTCTTGGAATGATAGTTTTCTGATAGCTGTGTATCGCAATTCCCATTTTCGGAAATATATTCATTGGTAGGAGAAACCTCTTCATCATTATCACTTTGATGATCATCACCATTTTCACTATTATCACTATCATCATTATCATCACTGTCAATGATTAGACCATTTACAATGTTGTCAAAGTTCTCCTCATCTGCCATAATGTCAAATCTATTTTTGCACATCTTGTCTTGTGGATTTAGGTTAGGTTTGATATGATCTGCAAGTATGAAAACAACAGCTCTGCATCTGGATGCTAATACTACACTGTTCAGGGCCTCAACCCATTACCAGACCACATAATTTTAGAATTTTTCAAATTTATGGATAGAAAACATTGAGGATAATGAAGAAATTTCTTCATTATACAAAATGTTTTCCCAATCGTTTTTCTTGAGGGGCCTCCAAAAGCGTCTTTGCAAAGAAATGCGGTAATAGTGGGTAAAATATCAAAGTCTAGAAAGGGGCATAATTCATTCAAAATGCATTTAGTTATCCCCCTTTTTTGGTATAGATTTTTCTTTGATAGTGAACATATTATATTCCATGTGTCAAGTGAATGTGTTCTGTAATACCAGAGATATTACAAAATATTACAGATGACAACGACGCTGACGACCTGGCTATAGCAATACCTCAGGTTTTCTCCGAAAATAGACGAGCTAACGATCCTATTTGTATCATATTTCCAACAACTTCTCATGTGCAGCAAGTAAAGACTTGGATCAGCCTGTGAAACTGCTCAAGAAAAAAATCTTTCAAAAACATTGCGGAAAATGAAGAAATTGCTTGCCACAAGCAATTTCTTCATTTTCCTCAATATTTTCTACTCAAATTTGTCAAAAAGACAAATCCAACCAACTAAATTATTTTGTCTGCAATTTCTTTCATTTTGGACAAGTCTAATAGTTGTCAACTGGTGATGGGTTAATTAATCATTGAGCACTGTGTATGGCTGTCTAGCTCAGTCTAATGCTTCATGTGGACTGAAAACTGTTGTACAGGCTGACCAGGGTCTTAACTATGCGCTCTGTATAAAGATACTTATTCATATTTTCTTTGATTTATACTAATTTATTTTAGTTCAATTGCAACGAAAGCTTTTGGCTAATAGAGTCGCTCTCGAACACTAACAATCCAGATATTTTAATGTCCTGGAAAGAGAGGCAGTGACTTAAACCCACTGCTATCCAATTCTACAGATAGGTAGACTGGAGATAGCTATTAAGTGTCTTGCCCATTAGCACATCCCGGTGACGGTGGGGCTTGAACCTGTGACCTTCCAATCACGAGTCTTGCACCTATACCACTTGGCCATCTTCCTGAACCTCCCAAACATGTGAGAAATTGTAAATTTCATGTAAAAGTTCATTTAATTTCACATAAAATTTACATATTCATTATATACTTGTAAATAGTTCTGATAAAATATACACTCCACACATCGGGAAAAAAATCTGTATCTGATACTGTCAAATAAATTCCATATAAGGCAGTCTAAGATGACATCATTTTCATTCTATAGATTATGTCATATTCTGAATTAACATAATCAGATTGGTAGAGGAGAAGGGAAATACCCATAGAAATATAATTTTTCTATTATTTCATTGATTAATAAAAATGTAGGTATATAATAAATGGAATATTATGTAACAACTGCTATAAAACATCTAGTATTTGCTTCTCGCTGCGGAGTAAAATTTGATATTCCGCTCAACCTTTGGTCTCATGAAATAACAATATTTCATACAGCAGCTCAAAGCAAATACAAGATGTTGTATCTCTATTGTACCATAATATACCCTATTTATTATATGTTGAAATACCAAAATCTAAGTTGACTGAATGACTTTAAATGCCACTTTTAACCCTCTTCATGCTGATCCCAGATGCTTTCATCAGTTAAAAAGATCAGACTGCAAATAAGTGCAGTCTGATCTTAGTCTACACCACCTTTTCATCCCTTTCAAGCCCAAGTTGTTTATAAAATCAATTTTCAAAGGATTATTGACCCACAATGTGTTTATAGTGCTGTCAACCTTTGATTTTTACTGTAATTCAGAACAGGATTTTATTCAGCATGAGAGAAGGTTAGCAGTATTTCAAATATATTGTGGTAGCTGGAGCACCTAATCATGGATTCCCGGTATATGAATGAATTAGAACAGTTCATAAATACAGACCTAGATTGGAGTAACCAATTCCCTCACAATCTCTGCTTTTTACACCACTCAAGAAAATATTTTTGGAAAACAATGTGGAAAATGAAGCAAGCAATTGTTACAAGCAATTTCTGCATTGTTTTCTACCCAAAGGGCCATAGATTTAAAACAAGAGGGCCAGAATGGCCCTAAAATCGCTCACCTGACTAATGTAAGATGATTCAAAATTGAAATTGGCCCAATGGTTACTGAGGAGAAGATGTTTAAAGATTTCAAAGTCAAAAACTGCCCTACCCTTCCAAGCCCTTATTTGGTCATCAATCAAAATTCTAGAACAACTTTTGAAAAGGGTCACTCAAGGAACATTCATACCAAATTTGGTTGAAATTGGCCCAATAGTTACTGAGGAGAAGATGTTTAAAGATTTCAAAGTCAAAAAAGTGCCTGACCCTGCCACGCCCATATTTGGGCATAAATCAAAATTCCAGGAACAACTTTTGAAAAGGGTCACCAAAGGAACATTCATGCAAAGTTTGGTTGAAATTGACCCAACTGTTACTGAGGATAAGATGTTGAAAGATTTCAAAGTTAAAAAAACTGCCACGCCCATATTTGGGCATAAATCAAAATTCTGCGAACAACTTTTGAAAAGGGTCACCCAAGGAACATTCATACCAAGTTTGATTGTAATTGGCCAAATAGTTACTGAGGAGAAGATGTTTAAAGATTTCAAAGTCAAAAACTGCCACGCCCATATTTGGGCGTGAAACGAAATTCTGCCAAACAACTTTTGAAAAGGGTCACCCAAGGAACATTCATACCAAGTTTGGTTGAAATTGGCCCAATGGTTCCTGAGGTGTAGATGTTTAAAGATTTCAAAGTCAAAAACTGCCACGCCCGGCCACGCCCATATTTGGGCATAAATCAAAATTCTGCGAACAACTTTTAAAAAGGGTCATCCAAGGAACATTCATGCCAAGTTTGGATGAAATTGGCCCAATGGTTACTGAGGAGAAGATGTTTAAAGATTTCTAAGTCAAAAACTGCCACGCCCTGCCACGCCCATATTTTGGCTTAAATCAAAATTCCATGAACAACTTTTGAAAAGGGTCACCCAAGGAACATTCATGCCAAATTTGGTTGAAATTGGCCCAATGGTTACTGAGGAGAAGATGTTTAAAGATTCCTAAGTCAAAAACTGCCACGCCCTGCCATGCCTATATTTGGGCGTAAATCAAAATTCCACGAACAACTTTTGAAATGGGTCACCAAAGGAACATTCATGCCAAATTTGGTTGAAATTGGCCCAATGGTTACTGAGGAGAAGATGTTTAAAGATTCCTAAATCAAAAACTGCCACGCCCTGCCACGCCCATATTTGGGGGTCAATCAAAAATCCGCGAACAACTATTGAAAAGGGTGACCCAAGGAACATTCATACCAAATTTGGTTGAAATTGGCCAAATGGTTACTGAGGAGAAGATGTTTAAAGATTTCTAAGTTAAAAACTGCCACGCCCTGCCACGCCCATATTTGGGGGTCAATCAAAAATCCGCGAACAACTTTTGAGAAGGGTCACCCAAGGAACATTCCTACCAAGTTTGGTTGAATTCCGCCCAGTGGTTACTGAGGAGAAGATGTTTAAAGAATTGTTGACGACTTCCGACGCACGACGGACAAAAGGTGATACCAAAAGCTCACCTTGAGCACGTTGTGCTCAGGTGAGCTAAAAACAAGAGGCCCATGAGGGCCTGAGACGCTCTACTGGTTATCAAGTTTTCCGTTAAAGAAATCTGATATTTAAGGAAGTTAATTGCTCAAAGAAGAATGCATAAAAAAAAAAGGGGCTTTATCCCCTTTATCATTTTAAGCAACAATCCTCAAGGCCCCTTTTCCCATGTTTCATGACGGATCCACTCCATTTCCAAAAGAAAGTTACCTTATGACCCTACAATCATTCTGTGAATATTTCATCAGAATCTGACAATAATTGTGGACTTAATCACATAAACAGGATTGTTTTGAATGAAAATCAATAAGGCCCCTTTTCCTGTGTTTTCTGATGGATCAATTTCATTCCAAAAGGAACTTTCCTTACAACCCGACAATTGTCCTGTGAAATTTAAAAGACAACTTGATAATGATTGTGATCTTCATCACATACACAAGAATGTTTTGAATGATAATCTGTAAGGCCCCTTTTCCTGTGTTTCGAATGCCACAATTATTCCATGCATCTTTGAAGAGAATCCAATAAAACTGTTGACTTTATTGTGTTAACAAAGATATTAACCCTTGTCATGCTGTATAATTACCTTACTGAAATGCTGTAAAATCAAAGGGCTGAAAGCACTGATAGAACTTGCTGTTCAAAAACCAATATTTCTTTAAGAAATAAATTTCAAAAATAGCTCTGGCAGGAAAAGTACAGGCAGGAGGTGTAGACCAAGATCAGACTGCACTTATGTGCAGGCTGATCTTGGTCTACACCTCCTGTCAAAACCGGAATATTCCGGGTTCAGCAAGACAAGGGTTAAATTCAAGTTCTCATAAGGCCCCTTTTTCCGTGATATTTTACTGTTGGTTTTATCATTCTATGAAAGTTAAAAGTGAATCCGATGAAATATTGGGAATTCATTATGTTTACTAGAATATTTATAAAAAAAAATCATATGGCCCCTTTTTACATGATACTTGATGGATTGTACCCAGTTCTGAAAAGAACCATCTAAGTATTTGTACAATCATTCTGTGAAATTTTGAAGTGAATCCGGTGAAATCAAGAGACATCATTGTGTTAACCAGAATATTTAAGAGAGTTTTTCATAAGGCCCCTTTATATGTGACACTTGCCATAGTCAGATCCACAGTCAAAATCAACAATTGGAATGATGGTACAATCAATCTGTTTAATCTGTGGAATTTATTGTGTTAATGAGTTTATATCTTCATAGGGCCCCTTTTCTCATGATACTTTACAGAACAAGCCAAATTTCAAAAGGAACAATTCTAATGAAGGTAGAATCATTCTTTAAAAGTTAAAGAGAATCAATGAAAACATTGGACTGAATTGTGTCTAAAATTTTTGTAACAAAATTTTCATAAGGCCCCTTTTTCCTTGAAACTTAACAAATCAGACCCAATGTACAAAGGAACAATCCTAATGATAGTTTGAAGAAAATGATAAAGACTGAGGACTTTATTGTAATAATGATGTTTTGTGATGAAATTTTTAAAAGGTCCCTTTTCTTGTGTCACTTAACCAATCAGACCTAATTTACAAAGGAACAATCCAAATGATGGTACAATCATTCTATTAAAGTTTGAAGAGATTCTGATAAAGACTGGGGACATTGTTGTGTTTATGAGGATTTGGTAATAATTTTTCATACAGCCCCTTTTCCTATGATACTAGACAGATCAGGCCCAATTTGGAAAGAAACAATCCTTATGATGGTACAAACATTCTGTGAAAGTTTGAACAGAATCTGATAAAAACTGCAGACTTTATCTTGGTGTCAAATTTTTAAAATAAAATTTTCATAAGGCTCCTTTTCCTGTGATACTTGAAAGATCAGGTCTCATGTCAGCATCAACAATCGTGATTATAGTAAAATGATTTTGTGAAGGTGTGAATTAAATCCAATGAAAGCTCTGGACTTGGTTACAAGGATTATAAATAAAATTCTCAAAAGGCCCCTTTTCCCATGATAATAGACAGGTCACACCTAATTTGAAAAGAAAGAATCCTCATGATGGAATAATCATTCTGTGAAAGTTTTAACAGAATCTTATGAAAACTGTTGACTTTATTGTGGTACAATGATTTTAAAATTAAATTTCATAAGGCTCCTTTTCCTGTGATACTTGACGGATCAGGTCTAATGCAAACATCAACAATCATTATTATTGTACAATTATTCTGTGAATGTTTGAAGAAAATCCAATGAAAGCTCTGGACTTGGTAACAAGGATTTATATATGAAATTTTCATAAGGCCCCTTTTCCTGTGTTTCTTGACAATTCAAACCCTGTTATGAAAAGAATGATCTTTGTGACCTTCCAATCATTCTGTGAAAGTTTCGACAAAATCTGATCAAAGCTGTGGGCTTTATTGTGTTAAGAGGGTTTTATTAATTGAATTTTCATATAGCCCCTTTTCCCATGTTACTTGATGGATCTGAACCAATTCCAAAGGGAACTCTTCTTACCAAAGTATAATTATTCTGTTTGAGTATAAAGACAACCCCATCTAATATGTGGACTTACAAGCATTAATTAAGATTTTTTTAATTGAATTTTCCTAAGGCCCCTTTTCCTATGCTTCTCAATGGATCAGACCCAATTTGAAAGGAACAATCCTTATGATGGTACAATCATTATGTGAAAGTTTGAAGTCAATCAGGTGAAATCTAGGGTCATTATGTGTTAACAAAGATTTTTTTATTAAATTTTCATAGGGCCCCTTTTCCCGTGAAACTTGAAGGATCAAACCTACTTCCGAAAGCAACAATCCATTTAATGTAATATCATTCTGGGAATGTTTGAAGAAATTTGTTGAAAACTATGGACTCTATTGTGTTTACGAGGACTTTTTCAATCCAGTTATTATCGGGCCCCTTTTTCCCGTGGTCCTTGACTGATCATACCAAATTTTGAAAGGAACAATTCTTATGATGGTACAATCATTCTGTGAAAGTTTGAAGTCAATCAGATGAAAACTGTGGACTCTAGAGTGTTAACAAAGATCTTTGAATTAAATTTTAATAAGGCCCCTTTTCCTATGTTTCTTGAGGAATCATGTCCGATTCCGAAAGGAACAATCCTTATGATGGTACAATCATTCTGTGAAAGTTTGAAGAGAATCCGTTGAAAATTGTTGGCTCTAGATTATTAATGAGAATTTTTTATTAAAATTTTCATGAGGCCCCTTTTTCCTGTGTTTCTTGACGGATCATACCAAATTTCGAAAGGGACAATCCTAATGATAGGCAAATCATTCTGTGAAAGTTTGAAGGGAATCCGATGAAAACTGTTGACTCAAGAGTGTTAAAGAGGATTTCTTAAAAGATTTTTCGATTAAATTTTCATAAGGCCCCTTTTCCCGTGTTTCCTGATGGATCTGACCAAATTCCCAAAGGAACAAACCTTATGATGGTACAATCATTCTGTGAAAGTTTAAATACAATCTGATGAAAACTGAGGACTCTATCGCGTAAACAAGGATTTTTAATTGAATTTTTAATTAAATTTTCATAAGACCCCTTTTCCTGTGTTTCTTGACAGATCATACCCATTTTCGAAAGGAACATTTCTTATGATGGTACAATCATTCTGTGAAAGTTTAAATACAATCTGATGAAAACTGAGGACTCTATCGCGTAAACAAGGATTTTATTGAATTTTTAATTAAATTTTCATAAGACCCCTTTTCCCGTGTTTCTTGCCAGATCATACCCATTTTCGAAAGGAACGATCCTTATGATGGTACAATCATTTTGTGAAAGTTTGAAGAGAATCCGATGAAAACTGTGGACTTTATCGCGTAAACGAGGATTGTTTGATTAAGTTTTAATTAGGCTCCTTTTCCCGTGTTTCTTGAGGGATCTGACCCAATTTCGAAAGGAACGATCCTTATGATGGTACAATCATTCTGTGAAATTTTGAAAGGAATCCGATGAAAACTGTAGACTCTATCGCGTAAACAAGGAAGAGTTTAACAGACGGATGACGGTTGGACGGACGGACGCCGGACGGGAAAAAGCCATCGCTTTTGCTCTAGTGGCCTTCGGCCAGTAAGGCTAATTAACAATTTGGAATTGTCGTCTGCAGCTCCTTTCAGTCTAGACCAGTCTGATTTTTGTTGTGCAGGAATGGGCTAAAGATATTTCAATCAAAACAATACTAATACATACTTTTTGAACTGTTGGAATTCAGGTCATTTCTATCAGATGATATATTCTCATGTTTTGAACTGTGGATAAAAATAGTCAAGACATTTAGCATATTCCAAAACATTCCTGCTTTCTTAAGCCATGCATATAGGATCTAGAATCTGGAGATTCATTGTTGCAAGTTTCTTCTCATTCAAATTGATATTGCAGGAAGATTTCTGTGTTTATTCTAGGATTTAAAACATGTGGGGATTTCAGAAATTTGAGCACACAGCTATTTTGTGTGCTTCTGCACAAAATTATTCCATACAAAAAACTTATCGCTCTTATGTACTAATGCTTCGCATGTTTATACAGTATTAGTTTGTTTGGTTCATACCTCCATGAAAACAAAAAATATCCTCTTCATCTCTTAAATGAAACCATGTGTGAACAAGGTGCCAAATTGTCACAAGATACGCCCGTCACACTGCTTAATATTAACTGGGGGTTTGAATAGAACTGAGGTTATTTTGAATGAATATTTTTTGTCAAAGTATGAAAAACAACAAAGGACAATAACTCAAAATATACTCTAGGTAGAGTTATGGTTCTTATACACTGCACTCCCACTTGGTGAGCTCTATCCATCCATGAAATTTCATGATTCTAGCTATTATACTTTTAGAGATATACTCCGGACAAGATTCAAGTATGAAAAACAACAAAGGGCAATAACTCAAAAAATAGGCCAGGTAGAGTTATGGTTCTTGTGCACTGCACTCCCCCTTGGTGAGATCTATACACCCATGAAGTTTCATGATCCTAGCTATAATACTTTTAAAGATATACTCTGGACAAGATTCAAATAAGAAAAACAACAAAGGGCAATAACTCAAAAAATAGGCCAGGTAGAGTTATGGTTATTGAGCACTGCACTCCGTATTGATGAGAAGAATATAACTGCCAAGTTTAAAGTCAATCGGACTTAAGGTGACAGAGTTATGCTCTGGACAAAGAAGTGGACACCGCCGGACAACCGGACGCCCGGACACCACCGGTGATCCCATAATACGTACCGTCTTCGACGGGCGTATAAAAATGAGCACATTAGGATGAAAAATGACTAAGATATAAAAAGTTTAAGTTTTGGGTTAAGCATTTTCGTCATTAACAACAATGATTAATCAAAATTCATCTTTTTCCCTTCTATGAAGAGCCACCATTAAAGTGCAGTTGGATCTCCTAACCAGACTCATAATCTTCAATAATGGGATGTCATGGGTTCAATCCCAGGCAGTGGCACATATCCTTTCCGACATTTGTCTCTCACTAACAGATGGATAATCGTAATCTTAAGTGCGATAGCAGCTGGAGGCTAGGAAAGGATGTAGTGTTAGTACTGGTGTGAGAAATACCAGGAACCCATTGTTAGGTGCTCCAGTCACCACCATATAACTGAAATACTGTTAAAAGTGGCATTTAACCTCATTCATTCAATCAATCAACCTTTTTTTGAAGACAAGTTCAATTTAATTCTTGACAAGTAGAAAAGTATGACCTACTTGTCTAGGGACAAGAGGAGAATATCTGAATATCAACACCACTTTCTTACATACGTACAATGATTGGTTAAAGGGGTTAAACACCACTTTTAACAATATTTCAGTCACCATTGCTGTGGCTGGAGTACCTATCCATAGATTTCTGTTATTTCTCACACCAGCAATACCATTACTTTTTTTCTGAGCCTGCAGCTGATAATCTTTCAAAAGTTTATTCAATCATTGATGAGAAACAAATATGGGAAAGGCTATTCGCCGCTGCTGGGATCTAACTTGGAACACCTTGATGACAAGTCTGATGTGCTTCACATATGTAGAATTTTACTTTGAATTATATTAAAATGACATTGTCTAAAACATAACATTGCAGGAAAACTTTGATCATTTCAACCTAATCTAAAATGGAAAAGTTATTAACTCTTGTCATTCAAGAGCCAAGAATATTCCTGCCTTGGCAGGAAGTATAGACTAAGATCAGCCTGCACATATGTGCAGTCTGATCATAGTCTACACCATCTGTTTGACTTATTCAAGTCAGAATTGGTTATTAAATAATTTACCAAAACAAATATTGATCCACAACTTCGGCCTATCAGTGTTTTCAGCCCTTTGATTGCAGTCCTAAACAAAAATGATATTCAGCATTAAAAGGGTAAAGGGCTTACTGACTTTTCTATTCTAGACGGGTGTTATTCTACCTGTTATTTTTGTTTGTATTTAAATCTGCAATTGGAAAGTCTTGTCTTCCAGAGTTTTTTGGTAATTTTGAGCCGCTTGTAGCAGTCTGTCTATACCCCTGGTTAGATTTGGTCCCTGGATTTTTTTCGAAAAAATTTGATTTGGTATAGCATTTAATTTAGACTTGTACTTTTAACCCTTGTCATGCTAAGCCAGGAATATTCCTGCTGATGCTGGAGGTATAGACTTAGATCAGACTGCACATATGTGCAGTCTGATCTTAGTTTAAACCACCAGTTTGTCTTACTTTATGTCAGAGTTAATCATAGAATCATTTATCATAACAAATATTAACCCACAATTAGCCCTTAAGTACTTTCAGCCCTTTGATGTAATGCAATTCTGGAAAAACATAAACAAGATGTGTTTGTGAAACGAGAATGCCCCAAAAACAGCAAGTTTTCATAAGTTTGACCTTGACAGATGACCTTGACATTGTCATATGACCATGAACTTTGTACCAGCAGATGCATATCATTGAGAACTATCATCATGCCAAATATGAACATTGCATCTTGAATAGGCTGGTAGTAATTTTCAGTGTTAAGTTTTTTGGTTAAGTTTTGCAGACAGACATGACAGACGGACAACAGTAAAACAATATGCCCCGATCTTTTTGGGGCATAAAAAAGAAATAAGCAAGATAAGGGTTAAGTCCAGTACCACATTTTGTTTCTTTGGCTGAGTCCAGATGATTTGCTACTCTATAGACTATGAACAAGGATAAACAAATTAACCCATTACCACACAAGACAATTTAAGACTGGACAAAATTGAAGTTTCAGACAACATTTCAAATTGTTCTGAAATTGGCAAATAAATGTCAAATAAGGTAAAAAACATTTTGAGTAAAGGACATATTGTTTATTATAGGATTTTTCTCCTTTTCAATGACAGTATTTCTTCAGGGCTTCAGAAAATACCATTGTATGGTAATGGGTTGAACAAGCATCTTGACAAAGGAAATACTTACAATAGTCCTGGTTTTTTTTGTTAAAATAGCAAATCTACTCTTGATAGAGAACAATTATGTCAAGTTATATTGAAATCAGTCAATAATTCAGGGAGTTATTCTCTGGACAAGCTCAATTTTAATGTTTGACCTTGTACAGTGACCTTGACCTAAGAGCTTTTATAAAAGGGGGGGGGGGGAATATGCGTTGGCACAATATCATAAGGAATTCACAAGTGATGCTTCATCCAATTTGGCTAAAGGGTTGTAGAGAAATTGCATCAGACAGACTGAGAGAATGACAGACAAACCAGCGGCTATATGCTCACCTTATAGGGAGCATAAGAAATTTAAGTAGAAACAATAGCCCCACATGTTGATGCTTAACCTGGCAGTTCAAGTGTTTGACATGGGTATAGATTGCTCTTTTAATAGTGAACATATTATATTCGAGTTTCAAGTGAATGTGTTCAGTAAAACCAGAGCAGAGATATTAAACAAGAGGACCATGATGGTCCTAAATCACTCCCCTGAGTATGATGGTTCATGGCTTTAATATATAAACAAAATGGCAAAGCCCTCTGTCTAATTATTTTGGAGAAGATGTTTACAGATTTCTCTTTTAATCCTAGGAATATTGATGATCCCACCATATAGCACTAATTCCCTGAATATGGTAATGCTTTGAAGTATAGACATCAATACATACCAAGTATAAAAGCTGTAAGACTAATTGTTTAGGAGAAGAAGGTTTTCAAAGATATCATTATTTATTCCTAACTAAAATTAGGGATTGCACAGAAAAGGGCCAATTTTTTAAGTAATTTGGTAGAGGGTCAATGGCTGATGATATGTACCAAATATCAAAGCTCTAGGCTTTATGGTTTGGGAGAAGAAGATTTTCAAAGATTTCCTTCTTTATTCCTTTGTTAAATCAGGATTCACACAGAAAAGGGCTAATTTTCAGAATACAGTAATTCTTTGAAGTATTTTGGTAGAGGGTCAATAGATGATGATGTATACAAAATATCAAAGCTCTAGGCCTTATGGTTTGGGAGAAGAAGATTTTTAAAGATTTCCTTCTTTATTTCTATGTTAAATCAGGGATCATTAAGAAAAGGGCTAATTTTCAGAATACGGTAATTCTTTGAAGTAATTTGGTAGAGGGTCAATAGATGATGATGTATACCAAATATCAAAGCTATAGGCCTTATAATTTGGGAGAAGAAGATTTTTAAAGTTCTTCATGGATTTCAATTCTTTGAAGTATTTTGAAAGAGCATGACCTAAGGATCATTTCTGTGAAGTTTTGTTAAAATTCCATGATTAGTTTAGGAGAAGATTTTTTTGTAATTGTGAATGGACAGACGGACAGACGGACGGACGATGACCGCTCACAATAGCTCCTCCAGAGCACTTCGTGCTCAGGGGAGCTAAAAATGTAAAGGTGTTTTCGGGTTATGTCTCACTGATACATGATGAAAATAAATTAAAGCTAAAGCCATTGCCTATGCCAATAATTAAATGAATGTCCCAGGACAACTGCTGTCAAGCGTGCAAAGTTTTGACCATCAACTTGACCTTGACCATCAATTTCAGTGTTTGACCTTGAGCTGTGATCTTGACATTAGAACTATCCCAAACATTCTTTCAAATGGAACGTCTACTCATGATGGAGAATAATTGTGCAAAGTTATTTTGAAATCCATCAATAATTGTAGGAGAAATGCTTTTAACAATCACAATATTAGTACTTTACCTTGAGCTGTGACCTTGACATTAGAACTATCCCAAAAATTCTTTCAAATGGCACACCTACTCATGAAATCTGTGCGGACGGACTGACGGACTAATGCACATACTAGGACTGAACATTCTGACAACTATGTCTTGCTCACCACAAGCAGGCTCGACAAAAACAGGATTATAACTATGCCTCATCTTCTTGCCTCCCCCCTCCCCCCCCAAAAAAAACCACCGGTAAATATTTTCTGTACATACCTTTTTGTTTCGATTTTTTCAATTCATGAACATCATCAAAGAACCAGTCTGGAAAAGAGACAAAGTAGGAATTAATTACAGTCTATAAATTTTGTTCTTATGGCTGACCACTTCTATGGTCTTTAACCCGTTCCCACATGGATGCCCATCAAGAAAATAATTGGGAAAACATTGTGTCAAATGAAGAAATTGCTTGTAACAAGCAATTTCTTCATTTAACACAATGTTTTCTATCCTGAAAGTTGAACAAGAGGGCCGTTGGCCCTGGGGCGCTCACCTGAGATAAAGGCTCTTTTTCTTTCAACAGTCTAATTTCATGTTAAGGTTAGGATTATGAAACAAGTGGGCCACAATTACATATAAAGACTATGAACCTGGGAATCCAAAAGTCCAAATTACAAATTCCAAGGCTTTAGTGCCGATTTGAAAGAAGGAATTTGGTTCAAATCAGCCCAGTGGTTTGAGAGGAGATGTCCTTTTAAAAAATCGTTCTTTATTTCTATATAAACCCCACCCCCCTGGGGCTCCGCCCCTGGGGACCCGAGGATCATGATTTTAGCTATTTTGAAAGAGGTCAATATACTGATGCTTCATGCAAAATATCAAGGCTCTATGCCTTCTGGGTCAGGAGGAGAAGATTTTTAAAGATTATTCTAAAAATTCACTTTTGTTGCCATGGCAACCAGAGTTTTTAACGGATTTCAATTCTTTTAGCTATTTTTGAAGGGGACCACCTAAGCAACATCTCTGCCAAATTTGGTTCAAATCGGCCCAGTGGTTTGAGAGGAGATGTCATTTAAAAAATCGTTCTTTATTTCTATATAAACCCCACCCCCCTGGGGCTCCGCCCCTGGGGACCCGAGGATCATGATTTTAGCTATTTTGAAAGAGGTCAATATACTGATGCTTCATGCAAAATATCAAGGCTCTACGCCTTCTGGGTCAGGAGGAGAAGATTTTTAAAGATTATTTCAAAATTTCACTTTTGTTGCCATGGCAACCAGAGTTTTTAACGGATTTCAATTCTTTTAGCTATTTTTGAAGGGGACCACCTAAGGAACATTTCTGCCAAATTTGGTTCAAATTGGCCCAGTGGTTTAGGAGGAGATGTCGTTTAAAGAAATTGTTGACGCACGACGGACAGACGCCGGACAAAAGACGATCACAATAGCTCACTTGAGCACTACGTGCTCAGGTGAGCTAAAAAATCTGAAATTTCATAAACTTTAAATTAACATCTGCAACTCTTTTCAATTTAGACAAGTCTAAAATTTTACTGTCTGGGAATGGGTTAAGGTTAATGGCCCTCTCAACAATCTTTGAACCAGAATTGTTGCAAAGCAGAATTATACCCCCACCAACATTTTGCCTCTCAAGTAAGCACAGTTGACCTTTGACCTTTGTTACCAAATAACAACAGAGCACCTGCTTGTATCATAGATAACATTTGTACAAAGTTTTAAAATCCTAGCTAAAATGGCTTATGGGTTAGAGCATAGGTTTCAATCAAAGTTAAATTGTGACCTTGACCTGCATGACCCCAAAATAATAGAGCACTTCCTTGTATCATTAACAATTGTATGAAGTTTCATGGATGTAGGTTAATTAGTTCTAGAGTAAGAGTACAGAAACAAAAACATGCCCCCCCCCCTTAATTTTGTAGGTGGAGGAATAAATTATAAATATAGTTTAACCCTTATAGGACAGCCACGTGAGAAACTTATTGAAATTGTCTCTCCATCAAGTTCACAGACCTTGATAATGGCAGTAAAAACAGACTAAAAATAGACTTTCACTTAAATATATCAAAGCTCTAGATCATAGGGTTTGGAAGAAGATTTTTTCTTTAATTGGGTTCAATTCTATGAAGCATTTTTGAAACAGCATGACATAAGGGTCATTCCTGTAAGTTTGGTTGAAATTCAACAGTTAGTTTGGGAAGAGATTTTTTTCTTCTTTTTCTTTGTAATTGTGAACAGACGGACAGATGGATGGACATTTACCAGATATTGACTGATTACAATAGAATACCCAAGCACTTCATGATCTGATGAGCTAATACAGTTCAAGATCACTATGACCTTGACTAATGCACCCTTCTACATCCTGAGATGAACATTCTACCAAGTTTGGTGAACCTGAGTGAAGTTATGATCAGGACAAGTAATAATCTGCTGACAGACCAACGTGAGCAAAGCAATGTACCCCAACCCCTCCCTGCTCTGTTAAAAGGGGGCATAATAATGATTAGACACAATCCTGCTTTTTACAACCCCTAAAAAGTATATTAACCCTTTCCTGTTTTGCAAAATTTTAGACTGGTCCAAAATGACAGAGGTCACAGACAACAATTAAAATTGGGTACTATTCGAAATAAAGCCACTCTGTGTGGTAGGAAATATTATGGTAAAAGGAAAAACTGCTTGTTACAAGCCATGTCTTCTTTTTCCAAAATAATTTCTCAATTACACAATAACAGGGACATAAAAACTAGAAATTGAACAGGAGAGGGTTAAAGAAAAGATGACTTGTTTCAAGCCATTTCTCCTTTTACCACAATATTTTCTGCCCAATTCGACTCTACGTTTTTAATTTAAAAGCAGTTTGAAACATTGTCTGCAACTTTCTTCAATTTGGATCGATCCAATATTTTATCTTGTGGTAATGGGTTTAATAGATAACAAAGATACAACTCATATCATTCATTGTCATGCTAATGCCAGCAACAAAGCTTATTTAGCTCCAGCTTTAACTTATTTCCATAAAAACCCACATTTTTGTGTGCAAAATAAAATATAGCTGGAGAAAACACTTTCAGAAAAGAAGAAATTGCTTATTGCAAGCAATTTCTTCTTTTCTGACAATATTTTCTACCCTATCTTGCATCTATTTTTTCGTATGCTAAAGCTTTTATTTTTGTCTCAACTTCTTTAAATTTGGTAAGTTGGACAAGTCTAAAATTTTGTCTGGGGGTAATGGGTTAACCTATTACCAGACGGCAAAATTTTGGACTGGTCCAAATTGAAAGTTGTTTCAGACAGCAATTTAAAGTTATGAAGTTTCAGATTTTTTTAGCTTTTTGGGTAGAAAACTTTGCGTAAAATGAAGAAATTGCTTGTTACAAGCAATTTCCTCATTTTACACAATGTTTTCCCATTGTTTTTCTTTAGGGGTGTCTAAAAGCATCACTGTATGGGAATGGGTTAACAATATCACAACTTATTGTATCAAAATGGCAAAGCTTAGAACAAACCAGATATGTCATCTTTCTCTTCTTCTTTTTCCTTCTTCATTCTTTGTTTTTCTTTCTCTCTTTCTTCCTTCTCTTTTTGTTTCTTTAACATATTAGCTACTGTCTCCCTGGCTTCTTTTTCTATTTTTCTTTTCTCCTTTTCCTCTTGTTTCTTCTTTTCTCTCTCTTTCATTTTCTGTTCATTCTGAAACAAGTAGAGCAAATATAACATTAACCTATTACCACACAATGATGCTTTCTGATTCCCTGAAGGAATACAATCATGGAAACCTTATGGGAAAAGGAGAAATTGCTTGTAACAAGAAATTTCACATTGTTTGCTACTCTATCTGGCACTTCTTTTTTAATTTTAGCACAATTTGAAATGTTGTCTGCAGCTTTCAATTTGGAATCGTCTAAAATGTTGTTGTATGGTTATTACCAGGCAAGAAAGTTTTAGACTGGTTCAAGTTGAAACAAGTTGCAGACAACAATTTACAGTTGATGAAATCAAATTGTGATTATCCATGTCTTTAGGGGTAGAAATTTTCATTTTCTACAATGTTTCCCAAAGTTTTTCTTGAATAGCGTAAAAATGGGGGATTTTGTGGGAATGGGATAAGTTTCCCTCGGTACCTTGAACTTGACATCAACAGAAAAATCAAATCACAAGGAATACATACATAAAGAATATGAATTCCCAGGCACTTACAGTACAAATGATTTCACTTATGTTAACATTCCAACACAATCCCTCTTTTTAAAGCCCCTCGAGAAAAAAGCCTTTGGAAAAACAATGTAGAAAACTGAAGAAATTGCTTGTAGTAAGCAGTTTTTTTACTTTCCAATTATGTTTCCTATCAAGAAAGACTAAGAATTTCAAAATTACATCAACTTTACCTTAAGGTCTTAACTTTCATTCAATTTGGACAAGTTCAAAATTCTGTCATCTGATAGTGGGTTAAAGCTCTTGAGTCATAACCCTTACCTGTTTTGCAAAATTTTAGACCTATCCAAATTCAAAGGTTTTGCAGACGAAAATTTGAAGTGGATTCTTTTGAAAAATAACCATTTAGTTGGGTAGGAAATATTGTGGAAAAAGAAGATATTGCTTGTTGCAAGCTTGTAAAAACCAGGGATTGAACAGGAAAGAGTTAAAATAAACAGTCTGGGCAAATCTATATCTATTTTTCTATTGATGCAGTGTCATGAAAACAGTGAAGAAAAGGGACAAGAGACAAAAAAAACAGTCACAAATCCAAGGTTCACCATGACTTCATCAAAATCTGTCAAAAGTGGTAGATTGAATGGGGTTTAATGCCACTTTTAACAGTATTTCAGTCATCTTGCAGCGGCTCAAGAATTGACCAATCGCTGGCCCAGCCCATTGACTTTTTTCGCCCCGCCAATTGACTCTGATAGGGAGTTCTGCTGTGATTTTAAACGGTGTTATTTTGCAAAATTTATAGCCAGTAGCATGCAACAAAAAAGTAGAATAGTTGGTTAGTAACCTAAACGTCGCAAGAACAGCTTATTTAACCCTTTGCTTGACTAACCCGGGATTTTACGTCACTGTGATTTTATACTTGAGAAAACATTGTGGAAAAAGGAGAAATTGCTTTTTAGAAGCAATTTCTCCTTTTCCCGACAATATTTTCTACCACATAGGATGGTCAGATTTTTAATTAGATGCATTTTTAATTGTCATCTGCAACCTCTTTCTAATTTAACCAGTCTAAAATTTCATAAAACAGGAAAGGGTTAAGTCACCAAACCAATGAAATAGGTAACAAAAATAGTGGCAAATGTTGGAGTTCAAAACTCTTTCTGGTCTAAATGAATGATTTCATTGGTCAACTTGTTATTTGAGTGACAGCTGTGACTGGTCAAATGTAGAAGTAGTTGCACACACAACAATTTTGACGTAAGTATAGGCGCCATGATGCCTCAATGAATCACAAAACTCTTATAATATGTGCTAGGTCACATGAAGACAAATATTTGGTGAAAATTTCATCATAATACTTCAAGAATTGTTTTTGCATGACTTGATGTTTTCTACTCTAATTGGCAATTATTTTTCAGTTTCAATGCACTTCAAATGTTTGTTCAATATGTCTTTCATTAATTTTTTGTTCCAGTCTAGAATCTTATAATCAGGGTATGTATTCAACGATCAGTAGACTTCATAGGTCCAATCAAACATTTCATAACAGGGATTTTTATTTAACAAAATCTACGTCTCAGCCAATCAAAGCCAATGTTATGAAATTTAACCCTTTCCTGTTTTACAAAACTTGAGACTGGTCCAATTTGAAAGAAGATGCAGCTACAACTAAAAGTGAGTGCAATTTGAAAAGTCACCAACCTAAAGGGTAGAAAATATTGTAAGAAAAGAATAAATTGCTTGTTACAAGCAATTTCTTCTTTTCCCACAATATTTTCTCAAGTATAAGATTAAGGGATGTAAAATCAAGGGATTGAATAGGAAAGTGCTAATGAACTTGTTTTGATTTGGAGTAGTTTGTGAAAACAGTTTTTGTTTGAATGGAATGTATCGCTACTCCTAACAGTATTTCAGTCATATTGCGGCAGCTGGAGCTCCCAACAATGCATTCCTGGAATTTCTCACACTATTCTTACCTTTACATCCTTTGCTAGCCTCCAGCTGCAATCCTACTTAGGTTTACAGTTATCCATCTATTGGTGAGAGACAAATGTCGAAAAGGATATATGCTGCTGCTGGGGATCAAACCCATGACATCACATGATTGAAGATTTGGAGTCTTATGTGCTACCAACTGCGCTATGACGGTGGCATTCTGAGTCAAACTTGATGATTTAACCAAACATTTTTGACTGGCAGATTTTTGGATGTTTGAAATGTCTTCTGCTGTTTGTCTAGTAATGGATTTACTTACTTGATTCAGTGTAGTTTCTTCTTTTATATGTGGACCTTTTGTACTCGATTCTGTTGTTGAATTGATACCTTCTGAAATATGTACAAATGATCCAAGTTCACCCATTTCCACGCAGTAAAACTGGTTCAAATTGAAAGAAGCTGCAGAGGACAATTTCAAGTTGATGGAATTTTGTGGGTAATAAAGAAATTGCTTGACACAAGCAATTTCTTCATTTTCGCTACATTGTTTCAAAAGCTTTTTTTGAGGGGTGTAAAAAGGAGGAATTATGTGGGAATGGCTGAAACAGCTATAATAAGTGAAGACCATGATATGCCTCAGAAGGCTTACTGATATATCATAGGATTTGACTCGGGTTGAAAGTTCTTAAAAAAATGTCCGAGTCATTTACATAAACAAAAGTAAATTGCATGATTCTTTTGAACCATTACTAAACAACAAAATTTTAGACTGGTCAAAATTGAAAGGAGTTGCAGAAATATTTTAAAGCTTATGAAACTATGGAATTTTTTTTCCTTTCTGGTAGAAAACATTTTGGATAATGAAGAAATTGCTTGTAACTAGCAATTTCTTCAACTTCCACTATGTTTGCCTAGGTTTTTTTATTTGAGGGATCTAAAAGTGTTGTTGAGTGGTAATGAGTTAATAAATCTTAGGAAAAGTCCAAGTCATGAGAAAACTTAATCTAACACCAGCTCTGATGTCACTTACATAAACAAAAGTACATTACATCATGCTTTTGACTGTTATCATGCTTTTAACCATTATGCTTTTAACTATTGTCATGCTTTTAACTGTTATCATGCTGAACCAGTATAACCTATTTGTACCTGTTGGTTGTTTCGATTGCTTATCTTTCTGTTCTTCTTTGGAAGAAAGACAACTTTCTGTCTTGGCATCACTCTCTTTCTCTTTCTTCTTTTCTTTCTGTCTTTCTGAAAAAATAATCTTATAAGTATTTTCTGAATCATACTGATAAAGGAAAAATACTAGGAAATTGGTTGAAATCTCTTTTGCATTTTCTTAGAAAATTTTTCAAATGCATGTTCAAAGAATTATCTTGAGGAGATTTTGCACACAAAAATAGAACCAGAAATCAAAGACAAGAATTGGACATAATTACAGTTTAACCTATTACATCACAATCCTGCATTTTGAAGCTCTGAATGGAATAACAACCCTTAGAGGTGCCTGTATACCTCCAACAGACTGAATTTAATGATTAAATCATTACCAGCATTTTATACTTTTTCCATCATCCTCAAAACAAAAGCAATTTGTTAATAGTACATGGTGTTTCCTATCCTAAAAGAGAAAGATGCAACTTTTTTACATAAGAGGGCTATTGGCCCTAAAGCGCTCACCCGAGTCCATGACTGCAGAAGTCAGAGACCAATTATGCTCCCTGAATATAGCCCTATCACAAAAAAATAAGATAAACAGGGAAAGGGGTTGGGAAGGACCGACAGACGCAGATGCACCTATATACTTGCCATTTTCCAGACATGCTAAATCTTAATGTAAATCAATCCATAATTTCAGCAGCTATGCTCCAGACATGCTTAATTTAAATGTTTAACCTTAAGCTGTGACCCTGGCCTTTGAGCTATCTAATTAATTTGTTTATTCAAATTGAAAATCTACTCATTACTGAGAACAATTGTGACAAGCTATATTGAAATCCATCTATAATTGAAGGTTATATACTCTGGAAATGCTCTCTGACCTTTACCTGGGAACTGTATGAATACATTTTTCAAATGGCTCATCTACTCATGATAGACAGCAATTGTGAAAAGTTATTTCAAAATCCATCCATAATTGAAGGATGTATGCTCTGGGAATGCTGAATTTTTATGTTAAACCTTGTGGTGTTACCTTGACCTTGGAGTTATCTGATGATTTGTTCAAATTCCACATCTTCTAAGAAAGAGAACAGTTGTGCCACGTTATATAGAAATCCTTCTATAACTGAAGAAGCTATGCTCTGGACATGCTAAATTCTGACTCTAGACCTTGGGATGTGACCTTAGAGCTATTTAAGGTTCGTTTCAAATTGCACATCTACTCATAAACTAGAAATTGTCGCAAAGTGGACTAATACCCCCCCACCAGCGCTTGTCCATATACAAGTGCTATCCGCCAAAGGGCCGTAACAAAAAATGGACTTTTTAATCAAAGGGCCATAAATCAGTCAAAAATTGATGGACCATAACCAAAATAAAATATGCACATGTCTGACTTATAACGAGTCTTTCTATGAATTAAATTCATCCAATGGTTGCTGAGAAATTGAGCGGACAAGATTTTTCACTAAAGGGCCATAACTTTATCAAAAATAAATGGATCATAACCAAAATATAGTATGCACATCTCTGCTTCATACTGATTATATCCGTGAAGTTTGAATAAAGTCCATCCAATGGTTGCCAAGTAATTGAGCAGACTGACGGACCAACCAACCAACAAGCTGACTCCTATATACCCCCAAACATAGTTTGCAAATGGCAAATCTACTCATGATAGAGAACAATTGTGCAAAGACATATGGAAATTCATCCATAATTGGAGAAGCTATGCTCTGAATATGCTTAATCTTAAAGTACAACCTTGAGCTGTGACTGTGACCTTTGAGGTATCTGATTTTTTTTCAAATAGTTCATCTACTAATGATAATGATATAGAACAATTGTACAAATTCATATCAAATTCATCCATAACTTTAGGAGATATGCAACAGACATGCTTATCTTTACTGTCTAACCTTGCCCTGTGACCTTGACCCTATCTGAATATTTCTTTCAAAAGATACATCTACTCTTCATACAGAACAATTGTGCCAAGTTCTATTGAAATCAATCCATAAATTGAAGGAGCTATGCTTTGAACATGCTTAATTTTAATGTTTGGCCTTGAGCTGTGACCTTGACTTGACAAGCAAACTTTAGCCTATATACTTCTTACTTTCATCTGTCCAAAATTGAAACATATATAACAATAACCTGTATTCTCCTTTGCCTACAACCCAAATCCACAAAAAGTGGATTTTCCAGCTATCAGTTGTCAATGTCTTTTAGGTGACATAATCACCGTCTTATCGCAATACCTCGCTTGAGTCTACCATGTAATTGACATTTTTGCACCATATACATGAATGATTGTTGAAGGTTAGTTTTAAGACCACCTCCCTTTGATCTTTCAGAAAATCTCAGATGACTAAGGGGTTCTTTGTTTAGTTTTCTGTTCAGAATTCCATCAGGTTTAGAAGTCATTTCTTTGGAGTCTTTGGACCAGAAGCTGTGGCATGTGGTGTGTTAGATTCCCCGACTTTTTTTGAAATGTGAATAATATTCTCAGGTACAAAATATACACAATGGAAATATTTCAAATGCTTATCGTTGATTTAAAATGCATTTCAAATCCTCTGATTGTTTTCAAAATGGGTTTTTGGTAATTTTGAAAACGTTCTTATATGCAGCTATATGTCACTTGTTCCTGACTGCAATAATATTGGAGAACAATTTAGCAAAATTGTTTTCATATCCATTTACAAATGAGACAGATATGCTCTGGCAAGCTTAATTTCAATGTTTGACCTTGGGCCTTGACCTTTACAAAATCCAAAAATTTGCTCTTATACTTATGATTGAAATCTATGCTCAAATCATGGGCGAAAATCTGTTTCAGCCATTCCATTGGCCAAGTTGAAAATTCTTTAGCCAATTTAGCTAAACTGTATCCATTTTCTCAGCAATTTAAGAAATGTTAAAAATGTGTTTTTAGATTTCTTCCAGATTCTTTAAAACTTTCAATTGAAATATATATTATTTTAGTTATTCAATCATATTTCATCCATTTTCTTGTGCGTTTTTAATTTCATGACAACAATTTTAATTGAAATTTCATAAGTATGTTGAAAAATTTTAAGAAACTTGCAACATACATTCTGCCCATTAGACAGCATTTTGGCTAAAATAAGAATTCTTTAGTCATTTTCTTAGAATTATAGCTGGTAGTTAAAATAGCAATTTCCAGCTTGAGCTCTGAAATGTAGTAGATACATGTATGCTCTGGACACGCTTAACTTGAATGTTTGACATTGAGTTGTGACAATAACCATGAAGCTATCCAAAGTTGTTTCAAATGGTACTACAACTCATAACAGAGAACAAATGTGCGAAGCGTTTTTCAAATCCGTTTCAAAGGTAGTACATATTTCTCAGGAGAAAACCTTTAGCAATCTTGCTATATACATATATGGAAATAATGTCCCCCCACCCTCACCTAAGATGTTTTTGTCATCTATCTTTTTTTTTCATCAAGGAATCTGATAATAGGTCAATCAAGGATCCTTCCTATGAAATTTTGAAAAAAATCACTAAGTGATTTATTAGAAAAAGATTTTCAAAATTTTCACATACACCATACATGAAAATTAGCTCAGCCATTAAACTAGTGCTTTGAAGGATTTGAAAAAAGTTAGTCAAAGGATTATTAAGGTGAAATTTGGTTGAAATTCATCGCATGGTTTCTGAGAAAAAGACCTTCAAAGTTTTAACCATATATTTGGAACAATTTCATTCCACAAAAGCCATGTTTTTATCTGATCAAATTCTTTGAAAGAATCTGATAAAGGGTTAACCAAAGATCATTCCTGTAAAATTTGGTAGAAAAATCTGTGCAGGACTTTCTGAGGAGAACATTTTTTAAGCAAAAGATGTTGACGCACATTCAGTTGCATGACATACACAAGACCATGACAATTGACCAATTGTGGCTGTTAATAAAGGTGGCTGTTAATAAAGAAACAACCGACCAATCAAATCATTTATTCAGCCCAGACCTGAGCTGTCAACTCTGGCACTGGCCGCCATTTTTGTTAACCTTTGTGTTGGTTTTGTGACTTAAACGTCGTAACTACAGCTTATTCAAGCTGTATTCACGACGTTTATGTCGCCAACCGACCATTTTACTTTTTTGTTACATGCTACTGGTCGTAAATTTTGCAATATAACACCATTAAAAAAATCTAATCAGAACTTCCAGTCGGAATCGATGGGCGGGGCACAGGGAGTCAGTGGGTGGGGCCAGCGATTGGTCAATCACGTTGAACTAAAGAAGAAATTGCTTGTACCTTCAACAGTGCCTCAATAGCAACAAAATGTTAAGTTTTTGCAGTAAGTTTACAAAACTGCGACCTTGATAAAATGACCTTGACACTGATGAACGGTCCTGACCTCAAAATCATCTAATGCCTATCAATGTAAAGAACCTATACCCCAAATATGAGCTACGTATCTGCAACAGTGTTTGAGTAAGATCAAAATATTAAGTTTTTGCAACCTGCATACACACGGACATCGGTAAAACAATATGCTAACCAACATTATTGATGCAGGGGCATAACCATTGTTGTTTGCAATTTCTTTGAATTTGGACCAATCTTAAACATTGTCTGGCAATGGGTTAAAAAGCTTAGTTAGCAGCTCAAGCTTAACACAAACCTCTCTGTCGTTTGTTTTTCATCTGTCTGCGTAATTTCTTCTTGTTAACTTTAGGATCGGATGGCGCGTCTTTGGTTGGATTTCTGTAAGTTTTGTGGTTGTTGTCAAACCAACCATAAGACTGCAATAGAAGTAAACCTTTACCTTGCTTCTTCAACAATATCTCTGTTATATAAATGCTTTGTTTGATTGGGTTTAATGGCACTTTTAACAGTATTTCAGTTATATCTTGGCAGCTAAAGCACATAAACATGGATTTCTATATTTTTCACTCAACCGCTACATCCTTTCCAAGCCTCTACCTGCTCATCCCACTTAGGTATACAATTATCCGACCATTGGTGAGAGACAAATGTCAGAAAGGATATTTGCTGTGACCAGGGATCAAACCCGGACCCCATGATTAAGAGTCTGACATGCTACCTCTGCTCTATGGCCAGGGCTGTTATGTAAAATTGCAAAGTGTAACTTATTCATAACCTCCTAAGCATCGCCAGTCCTAGGCGTGATCTCTAGTATATCTTAGCCAAGGACATATCCATGAAGATAGTTTTGTATCTCCTGGTAGAAAGAATTAGTACGATATTTTTTGGAGTTACTTAACCCATTCACACAATGACGCTTTTTCGAAGCGTCTCTAGAAAAAAGCTTTAAAAACATAGTGGAAAATGAAGAAATTGCTTGTATCAAGCAATTTCTTCATTTTCCAAAATGTTTTCCATCCAAAAAGATGAAAATATTTAAAATTCCATCAACTTGAAATCGTCGACTGCAGCTTCTTTCAATTTGGACAAGTCTAAGCCTGGAACATTCCTGTAATGGGAGCAGGTATAGACTTAAATCAGCCTGCAGTCTCACAGAGTGTTCTTGTGATAATACATTATACATTAATTCCCTGTGGTATATTACGTTTTGAGGATGTTATCAAATTTTATCATCTGGTAATGGATTAACAAACCTACCTGTCTGTTATGATAGAAAGGTTCTTCATCACTGTCGGAGTAATAGATAAAGAAATCATCGTTGTCATCTTCACTGTCAAAGGAAAAACAAAAAGGAGATCCAAATCTACCATGAGAATGGAACATGTACTGCTGAAAAAACATATCTGAAAATAAATACAAAAGGAATATCATAATATAGTATCTGATACAAAACTTTGTATCGGAAAAGCCTCAGGAAAAAAGCTTTGGAAAACACTGTGGTGAATAAAGAAATTTCTTGTATCAAGGAATTTCTTCATCATCCACAATGTTTTCTACCGAAAAGGACGTAAAAATTTAAAATTCAATCAGCTTGAAATTGATGTATGCAGCTTCTTTCAATTTAGACCAGTCTGAAATTTTGATATGTATGAATGGGAGCTGCATGGGAAAATATTGATATTTCATGAAACCAAAAGATCAAACTTTCCTACGTGGCAAGAGTCCAATACAAAGATTTGTATCACTGGTTCATTATATTAGTCAATTTTAATCTATACAAACTTAGACTATATAAGATAAAAGAACCACACAAAGCTTGTCTAAAATCAATATTAATTTTGGCATGACTACTGTTTTACTCGGAAAATGACATCAGATCAGTAAATGGCTGATACACATTTTTCTTACTGCAATGAATGTATCCTATAATGAACTAATGGGGTGTTATTGTGCATTAACAGCTGAGGTAATCTAGCATGCTAAAAACAAATAAAAAATTCTAGTTTATATAAAATTCGATGTGACAAGAATATATGGGTTAGCAATATTGTGTCAAAAAAAGGGAGACTAAAAAAAGACTTTTTATAGATACGTTTGTATATGGTTGAATCATTAGATTAATGTAAGGAATACCTTTATCATTAGCCCTAGGCATGCATTTCAGACTATTTAACTCATTACCAGACGGCAAATTGAAAGGAGTTGCAGACGACAATTAAAAGTTTATGAAATTTTATGTTTTTTCAACTTTTTGGGTAGAAAACATTGCGTAAAATGAAGCAATTGCTTGTGAAGCAATGAAGCAATTGCTTTTACACAATGTTTTCCCAATTGTTTTTTTAGGTGTGTCTAAAAGCGTCACTGTGCTGGAATGGGTTGACTCTTTCCTGTACAAACCCAGGATTTTAAGTCTCTGTGATTTTATACATGGGTTGATTGATTGAATTGGGTTTAACGCCGTTTAAACAGTATTACAGTCATATTGTGGCAGCTTGAGCACCTAACAATGGATTTCTGGTATTTCTCACACCAGTACTACCACTACTTCCTTTCCTAGCCTCCAGCTGCTATCCCACTTAGGTTTACGATTATCAACCAATTAGTAAGAGACAACTGTCGGAAAGGATATGAGCCGCCACCTGGGATCTAACCAATGACAACCCATGATTAGGAGTCTGATGCTCTACCCACTGTGCTATGATAGCGGCACATTTTATACTTGGGAATTCATTGTGGAACAAAGTGGCAAATTGTCACAAAATACGCCCTTAACACTACTGGTTGTTGACTGGGGAAGGGGATTAAAATTTAAGTCTAATTTCAAGAAAGAGTAACAATTCACAATGATAACTTATGGTTCTGGTGTTTTTCTTGTTATCATGAGGTTTTGAAAACCATAGGCTGTCACACCATGAGAAATTTTGAAACAAAATCAAATGTGAAAAACAACAAAGGGGAATAATTCAAAAAGTATGCAAGGTAGAGTTATGACCTGCACTTCCCCTTGGTGATATCTACCCACTCATGAAGTTTCATGATCATAGCTATTACACTTTCAGATATATAATCAAGACAAAATCCAAGTCTGAAAAACAACAAAGGGCAATAAATCTCAAAATATGCTAGGAAGAGTTAAAGTTCTTGTACACTGTACTTCTTCTTTATGAGATCTATCTACCCATGAAGATTCAAAATCATAGCTAATATACTTTCTGAAATATGCTCCAAGTTCCAAGTATGAAAAACCACAAAGGGAAAAAACTCAAAGCTAGGTAGAGTTATAGTTTTAATGAGCTGCACTTCCCCTTGATGAGATCTATCTAACCATGAAGTTTCATGATCATAGCTTGAATACTTTTAAAGATCTGCTCCGGACAAGATCCAAGTAAGAAAAAACAACAAAGGGCAATAACTCAACAAATAAGCCAAAGGTAGAGTTATGGTTCTTAAGCACTGCACTAATCCTTGATGAGATCTATCTACCCCTCAAGTTTCATTATCAAAACTTATATACTTTAAGAGATATGCTCTGAACAAGGTCCAAGTATGAAAAACAACAAAGGGCAATAACTCAAAAAATAAGCCAAAGGTAGAGTTATGGTTCTTGTGCACTGCACTCCCCCTTTATGAGATCTATCTACCCGTGAAGATTCATAATCATTGCTTGAATACTTTTTGAGATATGTTCCAGACAAGATCCAAGTATGAAAAACAACAAAGGGTAATAACTAAACAAATAAGCCAAAGGTAGAGTTATGGTTCTTGTGCACTGCACTTCCCCTTGATGAGACCTATCTACCCATGAATTTTCATGATCATAGCTTGAATACTTTTAGAGATATGCTCTGGACAAGATCTAAGTATGAAAAACAACAAAGGGCAATAACTCAAAAAATAAGCCAGGTAGAGTTATGGTTCTTGTGTACTCGTTTCCCTTGATGAGATCTATCTACCAATGAAGTTTCATTATCATAGCTTATATACTTTTAGAGATATGCATTGAACAAGATCCAAGTATGAATGAAGTATGAAAAACAACAAAGAAAAATAACTGAAAATATACGCTAGGTAAAGTTATTGTTCTTGTTCACTGCACTCCACTTGGTGAGCTCTATCCATCCATGAAATTTCATGATTCTTGTTATTATACTTTAAGAGATATACTCCGGACAAGATTCAAGTATGAAAAACAACAAAGGGCAATAACTCAAAAAATAGACTAGGTAGAGTTATGGTTCTTGTTCACTGCACTCCACTTGGTGAGCTCTATCCATCCATGAAATTTCATGATTCTTGTTATTATACTTAAAGAGATATACTCCGGACAAGATTCAAGTATGAAAAACAACAAAGGGCAATAACTCAAAAAATAGGCCAGGTAGAGTTATGGTTCTTGTGCACTGCACTCCCCCTTGGTGAGATTTATACACCCATTAAGTTTCATGATTCTAGCTATTATACTTTAAGAGATATACTCCAGACACGACTCAAGTATGAAAAACAACAAAGGGCAATAACTCAAAAAATAGGCCAGGTAGAGTTATGGTTCTTGTGCACTGCACTCCCCCTTGGTGAGATTTATACACCCATTAAGTTTCATGATCCTAGCTATAATACTTTTAGAGATATACTCCGGACACGACTCAAGTATGAAAAACAACAAAGGGCAATAACTCAAAAAATAGGCCAGGTAGAGTTATGGTTATTGAGCACTGCACTCCTTATTGATTAGAAGAATATAACTGCCAAGTTTAAAGTCAATTGGACTTACAGTGACAGAGTTATGCTCCGGACAAAGAAGTGGACACCGCCCAGACAACCTGACGCCACGGGTGATCCCATAATACGTCCCGTCTTCGAAGGGCATAAAAAAAGGAGAAATTGCTTGTGACAAGATATTTCTCCTTTTTCCACATTTTCTTCCACACAGGATTGTTTCATTTCAAATTGCATCTACTTTTCATTGTCGTCTGCAACCTCTTTCAATTTGGACCAGTCTCAAATTTAAGAAACGGAAAAGGGTTAATATAATCAGGCAAGAATTGAAGTACAAACTAACAAACACACAGGCATGACACTAGTACTCTTAAGGGAAGCAAGAGAACAATTTGTACCAGTCTTGAATTTCAAAAGGCTTAATACATGCTTAACCCTTTCCTGATTTTTGAAATTTTAGACTGGTCCAAATTGAAAGAGGATGCAGACGACAATGAAAATTGGATGCAATTCCAAATAAAACCATCCTGTGTGGTAGAAAACATTGTGGGAAAAGGAGAAATTGCTTATTATAAGCAATTTCTCCTTTTTCCACAATGTTTTCTCAAGTACAAATTCACAGTGACGTAAAATCCCGGGTTTATCCAGGAAAGGGTTAACCTGATTTTCATAAATCAAAGCTTTTTAAAAGTAGAGCAGAAATTCTGAAGGAAAAATTTTGAGAAATAGAGAGATAATTTGAGCCTAGGAATGGTATTTCCAACAATTGTCCGATTACTAGCCCCGCCAACTAACTCCGCTAGCCACACCAACGGACTCTGACAGGAAGTTTAAAATAGATATCAAATGGTGTTACTTTGCAAGATTTATGGGCAGTTACATGTAACTAAAAGGAGAGAAATCAGCCAATGTCAGAGTTCAGAGTTCACTTCTGGTCTAAAAAAATGATTTGCTCGGTCAATTGATTCCTTGACTGACTGCCGTGATAGGTCAATTCTATATGAGCGCTTGCTTGACATTTCCAACCATTACTCATGTGCGCCAAGTAAAGACTCAGATCAGCCTGTGCATTGGCACAGTCTGATCAGAGTCTTCACTCTGCGCTCTGTAGATAGATACTGACCCAAAGCTTCTTCAAACATTCAGCAAATATTCTAATTGCCCCGAATGGCTGTCCAGAGTGCTCAATATGTGCGAGTCACACACCTGCGAAATTGTTGGAAATGTCACGCACAGGCTCACAATTGCTTAACTCAATACCCCCTAAATCCAGGTTTTCTCCTAACTGCAGTGAAAAAGAATTATACTTAAGGAAAACATTGCGAGATATGATAAATTGCTTGTTTATGTTACAATGTTTCTAATCTAAACGACACTAAAGTCTGATTATGCTGAACCCTGAAGTATTCCTGTTAAGGCAGCTATAGACAAAGAGCATCCTGTGTATGTTGTGCAGCCTGATCTTAGTCTACATCACATTATTTAATTTTACAAGCCACATTTTTTTTATCTTATAAGCCAAAGTTGTCAAAAAATTAATGCACAGAAGAAATATTGTTATAGGTTAACTTTGAATTTCAATTTGGACCAGTCTAAAATATTAACCCATTACCAAACAACAAAATTTTAGAAATGTTGAAGAGGGGGGGGGGGGTCTTAAAAAAGAAGAAACACAAAAACCAGGAGAATCCCCCCTTAAATAATAAACACTGCTTAAACAATCTGCCTTCTCATAGGTCAGAAGGCATACCAAACAATTAAGGTAATACCTCTGAACATCTGTTCGAAGAACTGTTCAGCATTGCTTCGATCCATGTTATCTTCATTATCAGGGCCATCTGTCAAGTATTTGTAGGCATACGAGATCTGTTGAAATTTAGATTTGGCATCAGCATTGTTGTTCTGCAACATAATATTTGGGTTATAATAGAACTGGATCACAGTATTTCAATAACATTGAAAGTATCATTTTATGAAAGCATTTTTGGAAAGAAAAATTTCTTGGTTTGATATATTTTCTCTCTTTTTTTTTTAAACATTTTTTCCATCCACTTTTCAATTAAAAAACAAATCAACTTTTGGGGAATAGGTTCAAATGTAGTTTTTCCAAACCATCTCGTTTTTTGTGATTTTCTCTTTTTACCACATTGTCCATCTTTACATTTTCGACAGCAAATTAAACCCTTCAAACACAGTCATACTTTCTGAAGCCCCTCAAGAAGAACAGTTGGGAAAAGCTGTATGGAGTTAACGAGATTACCCACGAAAACCCATTATATTTTACAAGTGCTGTTTCTTTTGCATCACTTCAGAATCCAAAGAATCAACTCATGTGCTCATATTAATGAGTAGGAAATCGAGAGGGGACAAGTGAAAATTCAGTGATGTCGTCCACCTGGACCAGTAAAAAGCATTTTACTGAAAAATTCATTTCAGGATGAATAGATACCTCAAAAACTGCATTTGTTTAAATTTGGCGATAAAAGTTTGCAACAATATATAAACAATCATGTACTGTTTCCAGTTTTTGCCTGAAATGACTCAGTACCTGAACAATGTAAAATTAATGGATTATAAAGTTAAGAAAATTATCATGCATATATAACTTATTTCACACATTTTGTTTGTCCCATAATATTATGTTCTTTGAGATATGCAAGGAAAAGGTCACAATATTGTGATCAATATATATATTTCACTTGTTCCGACCATTTTACTGGTATTCAGGGCCAGTATTTAAAAGTTATTTTGACACCCTTAATTTTGTGTTTTTGTTTCATCTGCGCTAAAAAATGTCATTGTTAGATTTAAGAAAATCTTTCAAAATACTGAATACCAAAATTTATTGTTCAAAAAAAATGTTTGTTTTTTCAGATCCCCAGGTTTATTGTAGGATGAATGATAGTCAATGCAGGACGAGTAACTTATTCATATCAGCATGCCCACTGGGTTTTCATTTTGGGGTACATGTACCCCGTAAGTTTTGAAATGGGGGTACAAAGAAAAATCTGGGGGTAGAGTGTACCCTTTACTTTCAGAGTTAAGAGTACACCATACGAATCTGAACCCTTTACCAAATGTCAATATTTTTGTTATATGATTTGTTAATAATCAGTAAGTAAGTGCCACACGTCATGTGCAAGTGTCAATTAAATTAAGAGCAAAGGATAGCAAACTTTTTTTCAAAAGCTGACCTGACAATTCGCTTTTTCTTAATCATTGGATTTTGAAGGGGTTGAATGGGATATGAGAGCGATTGCTAAATAACTCTAACAAGTTAGTTATGAGGGTGGGGAATGGCATTTTGGAGCAGGCCATACCAGGCATGTCAGCTCATTGTTAGCTCAAACTCTGGTATTAAAAAGATTCTGGTACAGAAAATATCAAATGGACTCATTACTGTCCTAAAGTCACCATTTGTGGAGAAATAGAATAGGTTTTGCTACGACATTTTGCAGACAGCAAATAACGTAGCTTTAACAAAACTATAACATCAAATAAATGGCTCCATTTTGTCACGCCCAACTTACATGTACAACAGAACTCACAAGAGAAACTAATTTCAAAGTCAATTCTATAGTATGAAATCTTGTCAGTTTCATGCCAAAAACATGTTAATATCTTGCATCTTGTTTGAAAATAGCTAGACTTTGGACTTATTTTAAAATAAACTGGTGAGGCCATCAGGATCCCCATTATACGAACTTTTCCAACTGCTCGTTCCCCGATTCTCTGTATAGATGAAAACAGACCAGAAAGAAGCCATGGTTCCTGTTGCATGTAAGGGAAGTCACTTGCTCCTGATCTGATTGTGTTCTTCATTGTTTGTATTTTTTTGTATTTTTTAGGAAAAAATACGCACATGGAGTTTCTAGTTTTAATCGCTATTAATTTTAAATGCACACAAACGTAATTGCATTTTGCTTCTACATTCATTTATTTTTCTTTACATTCATGCACGTCTTTGTGCAAGATTTGTATGTGAACTGACGTATTGTATGTGAATTACTTACTGCAGTACGTGAATGGGCACCCTGCATATTACTTGCTGCGCTATTGCTGAGGAAAATAAATCTTATTTATAGCAAGGCAAAAACTTACCTTATCTGGATGGTATTGTAGTGCCAGTTTTCTGTAGGCTCTTTTAATTTCATCTGTAGAGTACAAAATACGTAAAATACAGTTATCCGCAATCCTTACTTTCGACTATATAACCAATTCCCACACAACAAAATTATAGACTGATTCAAATTGAAAGAAGATGCAGACAACAATTTCAAGCTGATGGAATTTTTAATTTTTTCTGTCCTTTTGGATAGGAAACATTGTGGATAATAAACAAATTGATAGAATATACCCGACTGTTTTCACTATTGCAATTGTACGTCTTTTTCCTTTGTAGCAGTGAACTGCCAAGATTTTGGAGCAAGCGGACAATGTCCCTATGGTCTAAAAAACAGTGAGGACATTTTTACAAAATTAATGGATCAAACTAAAAAATCTAGTTAACAGGGCTTTGGAACCAAAGGGACAATATCCCCATGTTCTTCAAAAAAAAGAGGACATTCGTGATTTTTTGAGGACAATGGTGCAAAGACACATTCTTGACAAATGACTACTTTACAGAAATAATGTGACGTTTTAAAAAGACTATTTTAAGTCATAATCTGTCCTGTTTATTTTACTCCACAGTCATTCAATTTTCAGGGACTCTTCATTTCGAGGAGGGTCTCCCAAATTTCACGACAGGTATTCGTTGGGATTCCTGCCTAAAAAGTTAGTGTCAAACACTGAGAGGGCCTAATTCCTATTCTAGATTGAAATATTTCACCAATACTGCCATAAACCCTATGTTGTGGGTACTCATTTGAATTGTATCGATGAGACAATGCAAATGATTACCCACAACATTATAGGCTTTTGTAGAAAAATAAGGGTTTTCGAATGCTGTTACCCCTTTTATCTAAAAATCTGATACCAACAACAATGAACTAAAAATTGTACCTTCATCAGCAGTAGATGGGAGGCCCAAAGTATCCAAACATTTCTGTCTTTCTGATGCCATAACAGTATCTTACAAGAAGAAAATCTGTTTGAAAGTGGTCTTTTACTCTTTACATGAACATCTTTCCTCTATCTTTCTTCCTGTAACGTAAGAATTATCAGATAAATGTGGTTATCACAATTTACGCCATCCGGTTATCAGATTTTTCACAAGTAAACAAACCAATCTAAGTTCAAAGACTGGGGATAGTGCTAGTAAACTCTTCCCATGCAGTAGGACAATTCTAACTGCAAGCAGAGCTTCAGATTGTTTGAAAGGTCTATGGGCCACATGATCCATCAAGCATGATTTTGAGGGGTCATTTTCTTAAACTTTGGTTAACAGTCACAGTCAAATTTTGAAACCAAATAATGGACCAAAGTTTATTATTTTTTCTGTTTTTTCTGAGAAAAAAAGTTATTTAACCCGGCCCAATTCCCCCTTCCCCACCTAAGGTAGAAGATCTCCCCAGTCTAAAGTATCCAAATATTCTTTGTAAAACTGGAAAATTCAAAGAAAATGGTTCACTTTTAAAGAGATGTAATATCTGATGATTTTGATCTATTTTTTGCATTCAAATAAAAGAAAATCATTAAATTTGAAACAATCAATTTCCCCTTATTAAACTTCACCCCCCACCCCCCACCCCCTAAAAGAGCACTTCACCCAAAATCAAGAACACTGAAATACTATATTCAATGATCTTTGTCAAGTAATTCATGTACATTTAAAATGAAATTATATGGCAAGTATAAATAACTTTATTAGCAGTTTTGAAAAAGTTATAATCTTTTTTTTACCAAGTTCAAGAGAATCTGCTATGGGATGACATATCTCATCACATATCTGAACAAAACCAATGACGGGATTAAACTTGAAATAACCGAAGACCAAACTATACTCTATGTACAACTGCTTGTCCTTCTTTATGCAGACGATACTATTATTTTCAGCGACAATGAAAAATCGTTCCAATCGCTATTAAACCAATTCAATGACTACTGTCAAAAGTGGAAACTGAAAATAAATATGTCTAAAACAAAAATAGTGATATTCGGCACAAATAGACCGCAAAAATATAAATTTGATATAAATAAAGAGAAAATAGAAATTGTGAAATCATACAAGTATCTCGGTGTATACTTTTCTTCGTCTGGTGGCTTTTTAAATTGTATCCAACATAATATAAACCAGGCCAGGAAGGCACTTTTTCAACTCTTTGTAAGGATATTGAATATTGATCTACCATTTGATCTCCAATTAAAATTGTTCGATTCCACCATTGTTCCAATTCTAACTTACGGATGCAAAGTATGGGGATTTGTTAAAACTGATATTATTGAACAATTTCATTGTAACTTCCTTCGTAAAATAACAAAAACAAAAAGAAGCACTCCGCGATATATGTTATACGGCGAACTAGGAAGATACCCTCTTGATGTTGAAATTAAATCACGAATGATAAACTTTTGGTCAAAACTAGTTAACTCCAAACATTCAAAAATCTCGTACCGTGTCTATCAACACATGATCACCAACAATTTGGAAAATAAATGGACAAATGAAGTAAAGAATATTCTTAACACTACAGGTAATGCCTATTTATGGCTCGGGCAAGATTTGCTAGTTAATAAAAATACACACAAGCTAGTTAAACAAACATTGATAGATCAATTTAAACAAAATTGGTACGCACAAACACAATTGTCACAGAAAGGTAAACTATACTCTTGCTATAAACTTAACTTCGGCATTGAAAATTACTTAATTACATTTCCATCTCAACTAAGAATTCCAATGTTACATTTCAGAACTGGTAATCATAAACTTCCAGTCGAAACAGGCCGCTGGAGAAATAACACAAATAGCACCATTGCCTATCCAGAACGCAAATGCACACTTTGCAAATCAGGTGATGTTGGTGATGAAATGCACTACCTCTTGATTTGTAATAGATTTAAAAACCAGAGAATTAAGCATATAAACAGAAAATTTTATAAGTCCCCGAATATTCTGAAATTTCAAGATATTATGAATTTAACTAACAAAAGAGATGTCAATAACGTTGCAACTTTCATGAAATTGATTATCTCTTACTTCAAAAATTGAACTTCTACTCGATGATACACGATTATACTACCTTTTCCCAATCTTCTACGCGTTTTCTTTTTTCGGTCAGTATATTTATTTGTAAACTTTGTTATTGTAAGCAGTCATCTATGACGTGAATACGTCGATACATTTTAAAATGTTTTCATGTAGTTTTCTTATAATGCAAGGCATGGACAGTCCGCTTTCCCCATCTGTTCATACTACCCAAGCAGTTTTTTGTGTATTTCACTTGTTCACATGTTTTTGCAATTTGTTACATGTATAACATAATTGTAAATTGTGAGGAAAATAAAGGTATTGACAGAAAAGCACAAAAATGCCCATTAGAATTAATTTCTTCCTTTTCTACATTTTTGATACTGAAAAGACAAGTGTTTCCAGTTAACAAATTTCAAACATAATTATGTTAACAAAATAATAAAAGAAATATTAACCATGCTTATTGCTAGATTTTCAAAGATATAACAATATATGGTACAGTTGATTACACTTTTACATATGAATTACAAACCAGATCTACAAATAGAGGACATAATTTGGATTTTAGATTTAAAATATTTCAACAATAATGCAATTATCACTATGTTGTAGATACTTGTTTGAATTGTTTCATCGAGACGGATCAAATGTGTACCCACAACTAGGGTTTTATTGAGAAGTATGGCTTTTAGAATGCTGTCACCCTTTCTTATCCATATCCTTGTATAAACTCTGCATTGATAATTCATTTGCAAGTCAGATACCCCAAGTTACTGTTGTGCAGATTCTTTCCAATGACCCGTCTTCTGAAGCGTCAAAGGGATCATCAATATTTGTCACCAATTCATTTAATCCTGTTTAAACCAATTCACAAACTATTATTAATCACAGTTTGATTTATATTGAATCAAGAATGAAAAAGTTGATTGATTTGATAACCAACAAACAATTGAAAAAAAAAAAAAAAAAAAAAAATACCACCTTTAGAATCCAAAATTAAATCTTCATGAAAGTTGACCATTAAACATAATTATATTTTTATTCCATTTATACATTTCAAAACAGCTTTGGGCTGCTTTGATAAAACTAATGGCTAATTTAACTTTTTTCTGATTTGTCTTTTAACCATTTTGGCTTGCACCCAACAGTCGACCCTGACAAATGGACTTTGTTAATGCAGCAGCTGAAACCTAGCTTTCAGAAGAATAATTTCAGTTCCTATATGACCTTTGATAAAATCGATCTGAATTTTTAGACAATTTAAAGAAGAAAAATCTACTCATCACAATAAAAGACTATTACTAAATCAGGATCACTGAGAAAGCAAAAAGACCGAACAAGTAGAAAAAACATTAAAAAACAAATAAAAATTTGTCTACATTATCTTTTCTACAGTAGAATTAAACTAAAACTACTATGGATTACTTAGAAACTGACTTACACAAATAAGGCACATTACATGACGTATAATGATCTTTATTTCAGTATCTTCCAAACCCAATAAATTCAACTTTTGTTTTCGATCAAACCGAAAGTAATTACGCGCGATGTTTTGTCAAGTTAACGGCTTTTTAACGAAATTCTATTCAAAGAAGACAAAATCAAATTAGAAAAACAGTGACAAAATAGAAAATCTATTAGATTATAATGTATTCTTTAATTATATGTTTTTTAGGTTATTGATCTACGATGGCATACTTTTTATTGAAAATAAAAGTACAATTTGTTTTTCGTTTCAATTTGTTTCGACTTTATTTACCAAGAAAAACAAAAACAAAGCGCTGGTACGAATTCACTTTATTACACGGGTTGTCTGTATTAAATCATTCTACTACTGAAGCAAAAGGCTACTTAAGGTATTTTCAACTAACACTTTCAAGGCAATTATTTAGAACTCCTTGTGAATTGAACTTTTTCTATTTGTCACGTAATTTCGCGATCAACGATTTGGCCCGGCCTGGACAGCCATCAAAACATGACCTTACACAGTGTAACAGAGAGAACGTACCTGTAGAGTTTCACAACATTTATCAACAAGATACCAAAGGACCCCGAGCAAATGTATGATAAACCCCTCTGGCATTGCTTAAATGAAAACAAGTTACTAAGATACCTAAATCTTTTATTATGAAGGATTCTCAATTATCGAGGATTTCCATTGTGACATCACTGTGTGAGCTTTCATTTTTGACACCTTTCAGTTCACCATGGATTGGTATTTACATATCTTTTACATCTTACCAGAATTGCTGTTCAGGTGACTGATCTTCATAAATAGAACAAAGTTCAGTAAGACCTTATTTATGTCATTAAAACCATTCACAATGAATTGGAAGTTTCTTGAATATTAATCCATTCCCACAAAGAAAAGAAAATGATAACCGGAAAATGAAAAGAAGTAATATTGATGCTCGAAAAAAGTCACTGTGCAACATATTTTCTCTTGAATAATATCATCAGCTATGCCTCAAGTGTTACCAGAATTGTGCTAATATATTGGGAAATAGTTAATTGATTTGTAATAATATATACCCCATATACGGATAACATAGCTTGATCGGTAATTAAACATCTCCGGTGATTTGGCATGTAACGGCAGTCATAATTTGACACCTGTGAAAAGTGTGTTGCAACTTCTTATTTACTGAAACTAAGTTATATGTGATTACTTTTATAACCACAACAAAGTATAATTTAGAAGGCAAATAAAATCAAAGAAAGAAATAACCTTGAATTCCGTTGAACCATTTCTATACAACCAAAAAAGCCCCTTTACCTTATCAGATTACGGCAAAGATATTCTGACTCAAATTTAAGTATTAAGCGTCCATTTTAACTTATTTTTAGGCGATTGGCAAATTTTTCTTATTTAGGTTTCAGAAACATCAATATCTTCCTTTAAGAATTGTTGAAAGTAAAATAGATTGGAGACATGTTCCTAGCTAAGACAGAGTTTATTCTTAGGCACCATGTTATCTATCAAAGTACCCCAAGTATAATATTTGTCCAAATTTAACCCTTTCCCGTACAATCACTTGTTTTCATGACCCATAGGTTTTGTATTGGGGAAACAATGCAGGGAAAGAAAAAATTGCTTGTTACAAGCAATTACCTCTTTCACTACAATGTTTTCTACCCTTTACTATGGTTACTTTTCAATTCAAATGCACTTTGATTTGTCGTTGGCAGCCTCTTCCAAATTGGAGCAGTCTAAATATTTCTTGTATGAGAAAGGGTTAAAGAAGCCACACATGGCATTCCCTTATATTTCTTGATTAAAATATTGCAAGCAATGAAGAAATTGCTTGAAAACAAATTCTTTGTCAACCGCAATATATTTCTTTAAAACTTGTGATAAAAAAAACATGATTTTGTGGGAATGTGTTAACTGCTTACATTTTCCTTCCAAAACTAAGATACAATGTTCATATTACGAATGACAATTTATCCATATGCATCAGCTCATATCTTAGTCAGGTCATCTGTGAAGCTCATTTGTTAATCCATTACCAAATGGCAAGATTTTTGACTGATCCAAATTTAAAGGACTTGTATACAACAATTAAAATTTTATGAAATTTTATAAACATTTTTTCATCTTTTTGGATAGCAAACATAGTGTAAAATGAAGAAAAAAAATTATTGCTTGTTACAAGCAATTTCTTCATTTTATACATTGTTTTCCCAATTGTTTTTCTTGAGGGGCGTCAAAAAGCGTCACTGCGTCGGAATGGGTTAAGGTCATTTATTGTGGTCAAACTTATTGAAAATTTGATGTGTGTTTGACATTTGTGATTCATGAACAATTTTAATTTTCAGACAAAAGATGCACCATGTTTAAAGCACTGGACAAAGTAGATTATGAAAATCTACAACTCTACAATTGTTCAGAAGATAAACCAGACCTTCAGAATGATGGTGTGAGATCATTGTTAGACCTGGCATGTGTTGAACTCAACTGGAGTGAAGAACTGGACTTGGCTATAAGGGTGGTACCAGTTCACCTTGCACCTAAATTACTGGAGATTGCCATATCAAATTATCAGCTGTACTCTATTCCACCAATTATTGCAAATTGGCCACTTGAAGTTTTGAGGTACTGTTTTTTTCTCTTAACAAATTCCCACATAATCATGCTTTTTGAGGCCCTCCTCAATCTTTTAAACTTGTCCAAAGTGATAGAAATTGTAGACAACAAACCAAGGTGTCTTAGGTATAAAATTGTGACTAAAAAAAGGTAGAAAACATTTTTAGAAAGGAGAAATTTATTATTTCAAGTAATCTCTCCTCTCCCACAATGTTTTCTAGAGCTATGTCTATGCATCTGCATCAATTAGATCAGGAGCATAATGTGTTACTGATGTCTGTAGGAAGTAAAGTTAAAAACTTAGCATTTTGCTGTGATCATCTCGGCTATGAAGAAGAGGGGGGATATACTGGTTCACATCTCTCCATCTGTCCTTCTATCTGTTCGCCTCTAACCAATGTTTTTCTCTGTGTTTTTCTTAGCAACTATTCATAGCATTGACATGCATTTTGGTGTGTAAGTTCAGCTAGGTGTTCTGCATTTCACCGAATTAAAGTCTGCAAGTTAACTTCTTCCTGTTTTACGAGTTAGCTTGTTTTTGGACATTGCCTGGTTTAGTCTGGGCTACAGATAGAGGGCATTATTTGGGTTTTAGATTTAGTTTAAACAATAATGGGATTAACCCTATGTTGTATGTACTCAGCAGGACAATTCATAGGGTTTTATTGAGAAGTATGGATTTTAGAATACTGTTTCCTCTTCTTATCTAGAGCACTGAACTCAAATTTAAACACAAATATACCTGGCAGTTATGTATGTGAAATTTTCATGGTCATACAGTACTGTCTCGTGTTGCAGAGTTATCTTCCCTTGAACTTGTAAATTTTACTCAATTCTTATTGTCTGGAGAATTTCTCTAACAGTTTTGCATTTACTGAGTTCAATTTTAGACACAAGGTAATTGGTAGTGTAAACTTGTGCATGTAAAATTTTCATGACAGTACTACTATTGGTTGCTAAATTATCTCCCCTTGAACTTGTAAATTTTACTAAATATGTAATGTTTAAGTATTTTTTTCCAACAGCACTACATGTTAGTGTGTCAACCAGGATGCACACTGGCAAAAAATACTTCCCGCATATTTTGGTGCAGAATTACCTCCCCTCATCTTGTGAATTTGACTGAATTATTATTGTCCTTTGCAATACACCTGCAGTATTGCATTTTCTGAACTCAACATGAGGAAAATTTTGCATGTACACTACAGTTTTCATGACAATACTGGATTGATGAATTATCCCCCCCTTAAACCTGCGTATATTTCACTGATTTATTGTTATCCGTGGTAATACTAATGTAGTTTTGTGTGGTCTGAAATATGCCATCATGATTGTTTCCCTTATTATCTCCCTTTGAAATTGTAATAAGCACTGAATCTGAGTGAATCATTAGTGTTCGTAGCCTAACTACCACAGTATGGTAGGCACTGCTGAAGAACTTTGTGTATGAAATTTGCATGAGCAATTTTGATGATCTTACTATCATTAGTTTCCTAATGATCTCCCTTAATCTTGTAATTTGTTCTGAACTATTGTTTTCTGAAGCATTAATCCCAGAGTATTGTATGCTCTGAACACAAACTTATCCTTTCTTCTCTTGTATTGCCTTATAATCATCTTTCATACTGAACTATTTTGCTTTAAGTGATAAGGATTGTTTTTGTGACAAGTTGCTGATAGGGGGTATAATCATGTTCAGTGATAGTTTTAGTCTTCATTAATTGTAAGCAATTTCTCCATTTGCTACAATTTTTGTTACCTTGAAAGACAAAACATAAAATTTCATTAACCTAGAATGTTTATCAGCAATTTCCTTCAAGTTGGACCAGTCTAAAATTCTGTCATCTGGAAATGGGTTAAGGCCTCAAAAAGCAGAATTTAATGGTAATCTTTTATTAAATCATCAATATTTTCAGGTTTAAAGATGTCCTGAAAGGAGAAGGTTTGGAGATGTTCCAAAATGAACCAATCGAAGGCTTCGAGATCTACTGTGCTGTACTTCAAGGCCTCCGTCGACCAACCAGGCATTGTAAACTGAAATGTTTGGATTGTGGGGGTATGGAGGACTGTAAGTTATCAATTTCGGTTGTCCCTACCAGGTACTACAAAATGTTTGATTTGTCCAAATTGAAAAAAGTTGTAAAAAAATTTCTATTTTGAATAGAAAATGTTGTGGACATTGAAGAAACTGCTTGTAACAAGCAATTTCTTCATTGCCCAACATGTTTTTCCATATGTTTTTCGTGAAGGGCGTGAAAAAGCAGGAGTGTGGTGGGCTAAAATTTGAAAAAAAAATGGCTAAAGAAAATTTCATTTGGAGAAAATGGAAGATAAAGGGTTAAAAAGAGTAAAGTCAGTTTAAATAGCTGTCCAGCGAGACACCTGGCCAAACACATCCAATGTGTTCAGTCATCCGATACATAAACCTGCAGTGTTATTGGAAAACCCAAGATTTAGCAGACGATTTTATGCGGTAATTTGCTGAGTTGTCAAGTTTGCAGTTAGGTTTATTTGATAAGTGCTTTATCATCCTTTAATTGGATAATTGGCTGAGAAATGTTCGGCGATTGATGTTTAAGATGGATTACCATAGTTCACCGGCTTGATTGATTTAATAATTTGTCCCTTGCAATTTCATAAGAGGTTCAAGTTGGTTTGTAATTTATCATTTCTTCACAGATAATTAATTAACATTATTAAAGTTTTTTTGTCTTAAATTGGCCATGATATAATTTGTTTACTGTATAAGAGACCACCTTCTTGTATTTACGTCATCCGTCATTGGACGGTTTAGAGACTTTGAAATTTGAGGACATAAAATTAGAGATGGGCTTTTTCAAAGAGTAGGAGCAGACAAAATTTGTACTGACTTCATCAATAAAATGATAAAGAGTTTGGTTGCAAGATTTCCAGACACAGGAGACACAGCTATTTTGGCCTCCCTTACAAATTTCTTTAATCCTCAAATAAAAGACTCAAAAATTTCGGCTGATGTTGACAATATTTATGACTATTTGGGTTCTTTTGGGTTTGAGGGAACAAATCAAGAACCGAAATCATTTTCAAAATTTGAAAGAAGTCATCACTCAAATGGAAGCAAGTCTGTGGTTGACATTAAAACCTACTGCAATTTAGCTATAAGAAATAAAGACCTTTCCAGCTTATTCTTAACTTGCATAAAGATTGCTCATTGCCCAATGAACGTGGCTTCAGCAAACAAAATCTTATTAAAACAGCAATAAGAAACTCAATAAACCCAAACAATTTGAAAAATCTGGCTTAAGGCTTTGCTACATGTCTTTCTAGTTTCTGTGAGCAGTAAACTTTAAGCAAAAACTTAAACATTTTACTGTTATTCTAAAACCATTAAAGATAAATTGAGGCTCATATTTAGGACATAGGTCCCTTGCATCGATAGGCATCAGTTGGCTGTAAGGTCAAGGTCATCTGTCAAGGATGAGTCACTTACAAAGGTCAACATAATGCAATAACTTAACATCTTGCTGTTACATGACTTGTATTTGTGACCAAGGTTCCATACATTGATTGGAATCAGTTGATAGGAAGGTCTAGGTCATCTGTTAACCCATTCCCATATCATGACACTTTATAATGCCCCCCCCCCCCCTCCCCCAAGAAAAACAATTGGGAAAACATTGGGAAAATTGAAGAAATTGCTTGAAGCAAGCAATTTCTTCATTTCCACAATGTTTTCTATCCAGAAAGTAGAAAAAATCTAAAATTTCATAAATTTCAAATTGTTGTCTGCCTTTCAATTTTGACCGATCTAAAATTTTGTCTATTTGGAATGTGTTCATCATCGAACTTGACCCAGGAATGTTATTCTAATCAAAAACTTTTTCACCTATAATAGCCCTATTTCTATGCCCCCTCATGGATAAGATCTAGGGCAAATTGTTTTATCAATGTTTATCTGTCTATCTGTGAGCAGTTAACTTTATGCAAAAACTTAAGCATTTTACTGATATTCAAACACCATTTAAGATCAATGGAGGCTCATATTTTGGACAAAGGTCTTTGCATTGATTAGCATCAGTTGGTTGTAAGATATCTAAAATTTTAAATTGTCGTCTGCAAGTCCTTTCAATTTGGACAAGTCTGAAATTTTGCCATCTGGTAATGGATTAAAGTCAATTTCACTTATAACTCAAAACTTGACATTTTTTCAGTCTCAAAAAAATGTAGTTTCTTCAAACGTGTTTGTGGACATATATTTAAGATATTAAGTATTTTCATACTTGACTAAAAGCTTGTTGAATTTTTTTTTTAAAAGTCAAGTTCAAATCAATGTCATGTTGCAGAAAATGATCTATTTTGGAATACTATTGTTTCATGAAAACATCTTGTTCTCTGTAAGATGTAGTCGCTGAACAATCACTTTTGTTACCTACTTGATGTGCTTGACATATAAAGAACAAACGTCTAAATGAGAGTAACAGCATTATAAAATCCTTATTTCTCAACGAAACCCTGTGTTGTGGGTACTCATTTGAATTGTCTCAATAATACAATTCAAATGAGTACCCACAATATAGAGTTTATGGCTGAATTGGTAAAAAAACAAAACAATCTGAAATAAGAATTACGCCCTTTAAACGGTAGCTCTGAAAATATAAACTGAACTTTCCTTATAGGTGATCATCATTTTGAGGACTTTCCACATTGGCCCCTTCGATCTTTAAGCCGTGTTCAATGGAAGCGTAGAAATCTCTTGTCTATGGTAAAGAAGGCAGCAGGTAAGCTATTTATATCAGACTTGTTAAGTTGGTAAAACTTTTACAAGATGTCTGGAATTTACCTTGAAAACTCAGAAAGGACTGCTGGGAAGGATCCCTTGGAAATATGGGAAAGGACCATTGGGGAGGATCACTTGAAAGCACCAGGAAAAGACTGTTTGGGAGGGTCCCTTGAAAATTCAGGGAAACAACCATTAGGACGATTCCTTGAAAACAAAGGAAAGGGGGCCATAGTGAATTTCACTGAAAATGTTTATGTTGACATGTTATTATTTGTTCCTTTCTCACTCAATCTTGCTTTTTCACGACCCGGGGCAATAATAGTAACAAGTAATTTCATCATTTCTATAATGTTTTCCACCCTAAAAGACAAAAGACAAAGCTGTTTTAATTTCGCCAACTTTAAATTGTTGTCTGCACCTTCTTCTGATTTGATTTATGACCAATGTGAGGTCATGTAAAAGGATCAAGGTCATTTGCCAAGGTCAAACATCTGCGAAACTTTTCTAAAAAAACATAACAGTTACAATTACTTTAAGCCTATTCAAGATGCAATGCCCATATCTGGTATGTTGATGGATCTCTCTGATATGCATCTGCAGATACCAAGGTCTTGTGACAAGGCCAAGGTCAAACTTGTGCAAAATTTAACATTTACAATTTCATCAGGCCTATTCTACATACAATGCTCATATATAGCATGATGATATATCTCATTGATACACATCTGCAGATATCAAGATTCAGGTTATGTGATAAAGTCAAGGTTGCTCATCAAGGTAACATTTCAGAGAAAAAAAAGCTTTTATGGGGCAATGATGTTTCAAAAACACATCTTGTTCTGTATAGTCCTGTATTACTCCGTAGTTAAGGTGGAAGGTTCATCCTCTGGGATGTGTTTAGGGTTAGGGTTTGAGGCCTGTCTTGGTATATCCTTGCCAAGGCATCCAGGGCACCAGCCTAGTGAAACCCTGGGAGTACATAAACAAGTTTTAACTGAAAGATAATTCAGTTAACCAGCCAAGTGAAACAAAGGAAGAACATGAATAAGTTTTTACTGAAAGATAATTCCAGGCACCAGCCTAGAAAAAAACTAGGAAGCACATAAATAATAATCAATTTCTTCTTGGGAAAGCTTACAACTATCAGAGCTCAAGGGTCTCTTGTTACTATTTATTAGTTCACCTCAGCACGAAGTGCTCTTGGGGAGCTATTGTGATCGGCCATTGTCCGGCGTCCGGCCGGCCGTCTGTCCATCCGTCCGTCAGTTCACAATTACAAAAAAATCTCCTCCTAAACTAACCATGGAATTTCAACCAAACTTCAAAGAAATGATCCTTAGGTCATGCTCTTTCAAAATACTTCAAGAATTGAAATCCATGAAGAACTCTGGTTACCAAGGCAACAGAGTGAAAAAACTGAAAAAATCTTCTCCTCCCAAGTGGTAAGGCATGGAGCTTTGATATTTGGTACAAATCATCATCTTTTGACCCTCTACCAAAATACTTCAAAGAATTACCGTATTCTGAAAATTAGGCCTTTTCTGTGCGATTCCTGATTATACATAGAAATTAAGAAGGAAAACTGAAAAAATCTTCTCCTCCCAAGCCGTAAGGCATGGAGCTTTGATATTTGGTACAAATCATCATCTATTGACCCTCTACCAAAATACTTCAAAGAATTACCATATTCTGAAAATTAGCCCTTTTCTGTGATATTCCTGATTTTACATAGAAATAAAGAAGGAAAACTTTATAAATCTTCTTCTCCTAAACCATAAGGCCTAGAGCTTTGATATTTGGTACAAATCATCATCCATTGACCCTCTATCAAAATACTTCAAAGAATTACTGTATTCTGAAAATTAGCCCTTTTCTATGTGATTACTGATTTTACATAGAAATAAAGAAGGTAAACTTAAAAATCTTCTTCTCCTAAACCATAAGGCCTAGAGCTTTGATATTTGTTATACATCATCATCTATTGACCCTCTACCAAAATACTTCAAAGAATTACCATATTCTGAAAATTAGCCCTTTTCTGTGTGATCCCTGATTTTACTTAGAAATAAAGACAGAAAACTTTATAAATCTTATTAAGGTATTCTGGAAATAAGACCTTTCTGTGCAATCTAAGACAGGAATGAATAAGGATATCATAGAAAATGTTCTCCTTCTAAACCATTAGGCCTAGAGCTTTGATATTTGGTATGTATTAATGCCTATTGACTCTCTACTTTATTACTTCAAAGAATTACAATACTCTTGAAATCAGCTCAACATGGTTGGGTTTTCACTAAACCTAGGATTAAAGGAGAAAATCTTTAAAAACTCTTCTTCTCCAAAATGATAAGGTGTAGGGCTTTGATATTTTGAATATTACATCATAAAGCTATGAGCAATCATACTCAGGGGAGCGATATAGGACCATCATGGTCCACTTGTTATTTTGTATTGCCCCGCCATTTTATTGTGACGGCCATAGAGAGATATCTCTTCTGTGTGTGAGGCAGAGGTCTAGATAAGAAGATGTAACACCATTCTTAAATCCCTATTTCTTAACAAAACCCTATGTTGTTGGTACTCATTTGAATTGCTCAATGAGATAATTCAAATGAATACCTTCAACATAGGGTTTATGGTAGTGTTGGTGGGATATTTAAATGAGTGCATGCATAACATTTCCAACCATTACACATGTGTCAAGTAAAGACTCAGATCAGCCTGTGCATCCACACAGTCTGATCAGAGTCTTCACTCTGCGCTCTGTAGATAGATACTGACCCAAAACTTCTTTAAACAATCAGCAAATGTTCTAATTTCCCCGAATGGCTGTCCAGGGTGCTCAATGTGTGTGAATCACGCACATGCGAAATCGTTAGAAATGTCACGCATAGCCTCAAATATAATACGAATATGCCCACTATCTGTAGATCTGATGTGAGTGCATGTCCATGTAATTGGATATATATACATGTATTATTGTGTGTGTGTCTAGTTCTTGTCTAGAGCATATCTATCCAACATTAATTGATGGATTTAACAATAATTTGTCAAGAGCATATATCCAACATTAATTGATGGATTTAACAATAATTTGTCAAGAGCATATATCCAACATTAATCAATGGATTTAACAATAACTTGTCAAGAGCATATATCCAACATTAATCAATGGATTTAACAATAACTTGTCAAGAGCATATATCCAACATTAATCAATGAATTTAACAATAACTTGTCAAGAGCATAAATCCAACATTAATCAATGGATTAAACAATAACTTGTCAAGAGCATATATCCAACATTAATCGATGGATTTACCAATAACTTGTCAAGAGCATATATCCAACGTTAATCGATGGATTTAACAATAACTTGTCAAGAGCATATATCCATTGTTAATCGATGGATTTAACAATAACTTGTCAGGAGCATATATCCAACGTTAATCGATGGATTTAACAATAACTTGTCAAGAGCATATATCCAACGTTAATCGATGGATTTAACAATAACTTGTCAGGAGCATTTATCCAACATAATAGATGGATTTAACAATAACTTGTCAAGAGCATATATCCAACATTAATTGATGGATTGAACAATAACTTGTCAAGAGCATATATCCAAAGTTAATCGATGGATCTAACAATAACTTGTCAAGAGCATATATCCAACGTTAATAGATGGATTTAACAATAACTTGTCAAGAGCATATATCCAACATTAATGGATGGATTTAACAATAACTTGTCAAGAGCATTTATCCAACATTAATCAATGGATTTAACAATAACTTGTCAAGAGCATATATCCAACATTTATCGATGGATTTAACAATAACTTGTCAAGAGCATATATCCAACGATAATCGATAGATTTAACAATAACTTGTCAAGAGCATATATCCAACATTAATTGATGGATTTAACAATTACTTGTCAAGAGCATATATCCAACGTTAATCGATGGATTTAACAATAACTTGTCAAGAGCATATATCCAACATTAATCGATGGATTTACCAATAACTTGTCAAGAGCATATATCCAACGTTAATTGATGGATTTAACAATAACTTGTCAAGAGCATATATCCATTGTTAATTGATGGATTTAACAATAACTTGTTAGGAGCATATATCCAACGTTAATCGATGGATTTAACAATAACTTGTCAGGAGCATATATCCAACGTTAATCGATGGATTTAACAATAACTTGTCAGGAGCATTTATCCAACATTAATCGATGGATTTAACAATAACTTGTCAAGAGCATATATCCAACGTTAATTGATGGATTTAACAATAACTTGTCAAGAGCATATATCCAAAGTTAATCGATGGATCTAACAATAACTTGTCAGGAGCATATATCCAACGTTAATCGATGGATTTAACAATAACTTGTCAAGAGCATATATCCAACATTAATGGATGGATTTAACAATAAATTGTCAAGAGCATTTATCCAACGTTAATCGATGGATTTAACAATAACTTGTCAAGAGCATATATCCAACGTTTATCGATGGATTTAACAATAACTTGTCAAGAGCATATATCCAACGTTAATCGATGGATTTAACAATAACTTGTCAAGAGCATATATCCAACGTTAATTGATGGATTTAACAATTACTTGTCAAGAGCATATATCCAACATTAATCGATGGATTTAACAATAACTTGTCAAGAGCATATATCCAACATTAATCAATGGATTTAACAATAACTTGTCAAGAGCATTTATCCAACATTAATTGATGGATTTAAGAATAACTTGTCAAGAGCATATATCCACCGTTTATCAATGGATTTAACAATAACTTGTCAAGAGCATATATCCAACGTTAATCAATGGATTTAACAATAACTTGTCAAGAGCATATATCCAACATTAATCGATGGATTTAACAATAACTTGTCAAGAGCATATATCCAATGTTAATCGATGGATTTAACAATAACTTGTCAAGAGCATATATCCAACGTTAATCGATGGATTTAACAATAACTTGTCAAGAGCATATATCCAACGTTAATCGATGGATTTAACAATAACTTGTCAAGAGCATATATCCAACGTTAATTGATGGATTTAACAATAACTTGTCAAGAGCATATATCCATTGTTAATCGATGGATTTAACAATAACTTGTCAGGAGCATATATCCAACGTTAATCGATGGATTTAACAATAACTTGTCAGGAGCATTTATCCAACATTAATCGATGGATTTAACAATAACTTGTCAAGAGCATATATCCAACATTAATCGATGGATTTAACTATAACTTGTCAAGAGCGTATATCCAACATTAATTGATGGATTTAACAATAACTTGTCAAGAGCATATTTCCAACGTTAATAGATGGATTTAACAATAACTTGTCAAGAGCATATATTTCCAACGTTAATCGATGGATTTAACAATAACTTGTCAAGAGCATATATCTAACGTTAATCGATGGATTTAACAATAACTTGTCAAGAGCATATATATCCAATGTTAATTGATGGATTTAACAATAACTTGTCAAGAGCATATATCCAACATTAATTGATAGATTTAACAATAAATTGTCAGAGCCTTTGAAGAGTACTAGTGTCATGCGTTAACTTCTGTTTGATACTCCCAAGTTCAAGGTCACAAGGTCATGTGACAAGCACATAGTGAGGGCATCTGTGTCTGCATTACATTTCTAGTTAATTATTTTGTTTTATTGTATTCATTTAACTTTTTAGCCAAAAGCAATAAAAAAGACTGGTCCAAATTGAAAGAAGCTGCAGAGGATATTTTATACTTGATTATCTATCATAAGTATTAGTTTTTGGGGGTAGATAATGAAGAAATTGCTTGATACAAGCAATTTCTTCTTTTTCGAAAATGTTTTCCTAAGATCTATTTTTCATTTCATATTCTAAATATAGCTTCTAAAAAATCTCTCATGTTTTTTTTTAACTTTCTATCAGTAGGAAGAGACCTCAAAATTGAATCAATACCCATGTTGGTGGATTGGATTTCCAAAAAAGCAACATATACAGAGTTTCACCTTCCTAAAGGTTAGTAACCAATAGTCTAGATATCAGTTGGTATCAACATTCAATGACAGGATTTAATCTATTCCCACACAGTGACGCTTTTGACGCCCCTCAAGAAAAACAAATGAGAAAACATTGTGGAAAATAAAGAAATTGCTTGTTACAAGCAATTTCTTTATTAAACACAATGTTTTCTATCCAGAAAGTTGAAAAAAATCTAAAATTTCATCAATTATAAATTGTCTTCTGCAACTTCTTTCAAATTGGACCAGTCTAAAATTTTGCTGTGTGGAAATTGGTTAATCTATTACCAGACATTAAAATGTCAGACGGGTCCAGATTCAAAGAAGCTACAGGCAACATCTTTTAGGTGATAATATTTTTTTTAAGAAAATTGTCTCTTTGGTAGGAAACATCGTTGATACTAAAGAAAAAACTGCAATATTTATGCCCCCTCATTGATAAATCGGGGCATATTGTTTTACCGGTGTCCATCTGTCTGTCTGTCTGCAAAACTTAACATGCCAACTAAACATTTTCCTACAACTTCAACCCTGATTAAGTAACAATGCTAATATTTGGTATGTAGATAGGTCTCAACAAGGCGCAACTGGGGAAAGTCATTTCATCAAGGTCAAGGTCAAAACGTTAACCCTTTTCCCTAAAACATTACTTAAAAACTTAACTTGCCAATTAAACATTTTCCTATAACTTCATCCCTAATTAAGTTACAATACTAATATTTGGTATGTAGATAGGTCTCGACTAGGCGCAACTGGGGAAGGTCATTTCATCAAGGTCAAGGTCAAAATTTCAACCCTTTTCCCTAAAACTTTACTCAAAAACTTAACCTGCCAACTAAACATTTTCCTATAACTTCATCCCTAATTAAGTTACAATAGGTCTCAACAAGGCGCAACTGGGGAAGGTCATTTCATCAAAGTCAAGGTCATAAATTTAACCCTTTTCCCTAAAACAAAGAAAAAAAACAATAAAAATCACCCGTTTCTTAAGAATACCTGTTTCAGGGGCATGGTGTTTCACAAACACATCTTGTTGCAAACTGTTTTCCAAAGCTTTTTTTCTTTGGTGGTGTGAAAAGCAGTATTGTGTGGTAGTGGGTTAATAAGAAAGTTGTTCATGTACAATTTTCATGACAATACTGTCTTTAGGTTGATTAATTTTCTCCCATTTAATCTGTGTAAATGTCACTGAATTAAGGTTGCCTGGTGCAATATTCCCTTAGTTTTGCTTTAACTAAAGTCAGAGTTACCCAAAGCAATACTTCTAAAGTTTTGGTTTTTGTCGAGCCTGCTTGTGGTGAGCGAGAACTAGTTGTCACCATGACAAGTTGGTGTGTATGTGTTAGTACATTAGTGCGTTAGTCAGTTAGTTAGTCCGTTAGTCTGTCTGTCTGTCCGTCAAAATTTGTCCGGAAAATTACTCCTTCATTTATGGATGGATTTCAAAATAACTTTGCATTATTATTCTCCATCATGAGTAGATGTGCCATTTGAAAGAATTTTTTGGATAGCTTCAAGTTCAAGGACAAAGCTCAAGGTCAAACACTAAAATTGTGCTTGTCCGGAGCATGATGCCTGCAAAACTTTGCATGCTAGACAGCAGTTGTCCTGGGACAGCCTTCTAGTTAATCAAAGTACTGTCATTAGTTCCTAAGATGAACTCCTCGGACTTGCAATTGTACTGAATCATTATTTTTTGTTGTATTACTACCACAGTATGGCAGGCACTGCTCTAAAAATATCAGAGTTGAAAGCTACTGATTTGTTTGACCTATCCTTTTTAGCTCATCTCCTTCCAAATCACTGGGCTAATTTCAACCAAATTTTCAGAAATTTTCCTTAGGTGGTCCCCTTCAAAAATAGCTAAAAGAATTGAAAACCATTTGAAATTTAAAAAAAGAATTGAAAATCTTTCTCCTGAACCAGAAAGCCTAGAGTCTTTAGCATGAAACACCAGTATATTGACCTCTATCAAAAAAGCTAAAATCATTACCATTTGGTCCTGAGGGGTGGAGCCCTGGGGTGTTGTTATATGTTGAAACAAAGAAGGATTTTAAACAACATCTCCCTCCAAACCACTGGGCCAATTGCAACCAACTTTTCAGAAATCATCCTTAGGTTGGCCACTTTCACCCATTCTCATATAGTGACACTTTTGGACGCCCTTTCAAGAAAAACATGTGGGAAAACATTGTGGAAAATGAAGAAATTGCTTGTTACAGACAATTTCTTCATTATCCACAATGTTTTCTACCACAAAAAACAAAGGTTTAAAAAAAGTTATTTAAGAAGACAATTTAAAGTTGATGAAATTTTAGATTTTTTTCAATTTCTGGATAGAAAACATGGTGTAGAATGAAGAAACTCTTACAAGCAATTTCTTCATTTAAAATCATGTTTTCAAATTTGCTTTTCTTGAGGGGCGTCCAAAAGCGTCACTGTGTGGAAATTGGTTAAAAGAGCTTTATTAGACCAGAACTCACTTTCAAATGCATATTTAACCCTTTCCCGTTTCTTGAAATTTTAGACTGGCCCAATTTGAAACATGTTGCAAAAGACAATCAAAAGTGAGTGCAATTCGAAACAAAACCATTCTATGTAGTAGAAAATATTGTGATAAAAGAAGAAATTGCTTATATCAAGCAATTGTTTCTTTTATCACAATATTTTCTTAATCATAAAATTGCATGGACGTAAAACCAGTGATAATACAAAAAAGAGTTAATGGAATTCCTTGATGATACTCCTTGCAATGACAAACCACTTTTTATACATTTCAGGGAAAAGATTGGAAATAAAGTTAGATCATGTGAAACTGTCTATTGATGATAACTGGTTTAATGATTTTGTGATCTCACAGCTTCTAAGGGAGGTTACTCCTGTATTTGTTACAGTAAAAAATCTCAGTATTAAGTAAGTTAACAGTATTTTCATTTTTACATTCTGCCAAAGGTGGATGTTTAACAATATCACCATCTCTGTTTCTTCTCTTTTATTTAACTTGTAACTTCTCTGCCTAAAACTGAGAATGTTACTTAGTGATATTTAAGATTCATTTCTCTATGAGTAATGAAATCATAAACCCATCTGAAACATGGCGACATTCATGACCTTCAGTCCTTTGATTACATTCTGCCAAAGGTGGATGTTTAACAATATCACCATCTCTGTTTCTTCTCTGTTTGACTGTAAGCCATAGCACAGTTTGTAGGGTCTCACACTCAATTATGAGGTCTAGAGTGCAATCCCCTGTTGAAGCAAAGATATTTTCTGATGTTTGTCTCCTGCCAATGGGTTGATAATCATAAACCTTTGTGGGAAGAGCATCCGAAGGCTTCGAAAGATGGATTGGTAGTACCGGTTTGAGAAAAACCAGGAATTCATTGTTGCATGTTCCAGCCAGCGCGATTTGACTGAAATACATTTAAAAGTGACCTTAATCCTTTCCTGTACAAACCCGGGATTTTATGTCCCTGTGATAATATACTTGAGAAAACATTGTGGAAAAAAAATTGCTAGGAACAAGCAATTTCTCCCTTTCCCACTATATTTTCTTATGTTCTAATTCTACCCAGTTTTCATTGTCGTCTGCAACCTTTTTCAACTTGGACTAGACCAGTATATAAAAAAAACAGGAAAGGGTTTAACCCATTCCAACTCAATCCCTCCTTTTTACGCCCCTCGAGAAGAAAGCTTTGGAAAACATCGTGGACAATGAAGAAATTGCTTGTAACAAGCAATTTCTTAATTAACCACAATGTTTTCTATCTCAAAAGACGAAAAAAAATTAAATTCCATCAACTTGAAATTGTCGTCTGCAGCTTCTTTCAATTTGGACCAGTCTAAAATTTTCTTGTGTTGGAATGGGTTAAGCACGATCAATATGTCTGACCATCTAGATGTCTATCTGTCTAAACATCCACATCTTATTTTCACTTCTTTTCCTACATTTATAGGCAAATTCCATAAAATTTTAAAATTATTAGCTTGGCTGTTTTCGGGGAAAAAAACTGAGGTATTGCTATAGCCTTGGTTTCGTAGTGTCATCGTATTGAGAAAACTTTAACATTTTGTGATACCTCTCGTTCTACTAAAAGCATTCACATGAAACTTGGCACACTTGTTCACTATCAAAAGAGCAACCTACAATATCAAGGGGGATAACTCTAGATGCATTTTTGTGCTTTTATCCACTATCCAGCACCTAATTGCCGAGCGTAGGTACCCGTAGGCGGTGCTGTTGTTTATTGAGGAGTTGTTTCCATTTTATTTTCCTTGTTTGGATAACCCTATTTCACCCTTTCCTGTTTTGTTTTTTTTTTTTCATTTTCTTATTTTTTGACTGGTCCAAATTGAAAAAGGTGCCAAACTGTCACAAGATACGCCTGTCACACTGCTTAATATTAGCTGGGGGTTTGAATAGAACTGAGGTTATTTTGAATGAATATTTTTTGTCAAACAAAGTATGAAAAACAACAAAGGACAATAACTCAAAATATAAGCTAGGTAGAGTTATGGTTCTTGTACACTGCACTCCCACTTGGTGAGCTCTATCCATCCATGAAATGTCATGATTCTAGCTATCATACTTTTAGAGATATACTCCAGACAAGATTCAAATATGAAAAACAACAAAGGGCTATAACTATAAAAATAGACTAGGTAGAGTTATGGTTCTTGTGCACTACACTCCCCCTTGGTGAGATCTATACACCCATGAAGTTTCATGATCCTAGCTATTATACTTTTAGAGATATACTCCGGACAAGATTCAAGTATGAAAAACAACAAAGGGCAATAACTCAAAAAATAGGTTAGGTAGAGTTATGGTTCTTGTGCACTGCACTCCCCCTAGGTGAGATCTATACATCCATGAAATTTCATGATTCTAGCTATTATACTTTTAGAGATATACTCCGGACAAGATTCAAGTATGAAAAACAACAAAGGGCAATAACTCAAAAAATAAGCTAGGAAGAGTTATGGTTCTTGTGCACTGCACCCCCCCTTGGTGAGACCTATACACCCATGAAATTTCATGATTCTAGCTATCATACTTTTAGAGATATACTCCGGACAAGATTCAAGTATGAAAAACAACAAAGGGCAATAACTCAAAAAATAAGCTAGGTAGAGTTATGGTTCTTGTACACTGCACTCCCCCTTGGTGAGATCTATACACCCATGAAGTTTTATGATCCTAGCTATCATACTTTTAGAGATATACTCCGGACAAGATTCAAGTATGAAAAACAACAAAGGGCAATAACTCAAAAAATAGGCCAGGTAGAGTTATGGTTATTGCGCACCGCACTCCGTATTGATAAGAAGAATATAACTGCCAAGTTTAAAGTCAATCGGACTTAGGATGACAGAGTCATGCTCAGGACAAAGAAGTGGACACCGCCCGGACAACCGGACGCCTGGACACCCGGACACCACAGGTGATCCAATAATACGTCCCGTCTTCGACGGGCGTATAAAAAGGTTGCAGATGACAATGAAAATAGGATGCAATTTGAAATGGAGCCATCCTTAGTGGTTGGAAATATTGTGGAAAAAGGAGAAATTGCTTATTACAAACAATTTCTTCTTTTTCCACAATGTTTTCTCTCATATTAAATCACAGCGACTTAAAATCCTGGCTTTAACACGAAAGGGTTATCCTAGACTGGAAAATCCAATTTCCATCAACTTGAAATTGTTATCTGCAGTTTCTTTCACTTTGGACCAGTCTAAAAGAATTGTGGGAACGGGTTGAAAATGAATATGTAGTAAAGTAGAAGAGCCAATCGGACAATCTACAAAATAAGTAATATATTGACCCTGGTAAGTTGGCACATTGCATGTGGTCTGACCTGATTGTTTTTTTCCTCTGAGATGGTTGCTTTTTAGTTTGACAAAGTCAAAGGGGACTTCAGAAATGCATTCAGTCGATCTATCAGTCTGGTAAATCAGTTTTCCAGACTGTTTTTCTATACGCTGGAAGGTAATAAGCTGATTTCAGGTATGCGAGTCTGCAATAATTTGTGAAAGAATAAGTTTGATTTTTGTTACACTCCATTGATTCTTGATAAGGATTCCAAAATTAATATATTACTGGGAAATTAAAGTTTTCCAGACTTTTTTGAATGCTGGAAGGTATTGAGCTAATTTTTGGTATGCATTAATGAGTTACAGAACAAGTTTGAGTTTTGTTTTGGTCCATTGATATTGAGGAAGATATGGATGCTAGATTTTGAGAATATTTGGAAAATTACAAAAAGATTTCCCTCACAATGAATGCTTAACCCATTACCAGACTGCAAAATTTTAGACTTGAAAGGTTGAAGAATTGAAAGGAGTTGCAGACGACATTGTAAAGCTTATCAGATTTTTTTTTTCAAACTTCTTTGAGATAACATTGTGTAAAATGTTTTACACTATGTTTTCTGAAATATTTTTCTTGGAGGGGCATCCAAAAGCATCACTGTGTGGGAATTGGTTAATTCGGAAATTGCCTTTACACTTGAACAGTCATGCAGAGCTTCTTCACACTCTTTACTTGTGAAGTATAATTTCAACAACAAAAAGAGATACCTGTTGTTGTTTTATTAAAAATAATATTGCACCAAATGCAGGATACAATAGTAGCACTTTGAAGGAGGTCCTTTACCCCAAAAAATATCTCTATAGAGAGAAATATATAAAAAGCCGGTACGGAACTTGGCATTGCAATACTTCAGATTTCTTTTTGATAATTGTCAAAGAATTTAATTGTTAGTTTCGTCTATCAAAAACGAGCGTTCTGATTGGTCAAAAAATTTAATTCATACCTCCATGAACAAAATTTGAGCACGCAGCCTTTTTGTATGCTTCCGCATAAAATAGTTCCATACAAAAAGGTATCAAAATTTGTACAGCTTTTGGTTTTTTCGCTCGATGCTATTGAATTATAAGAAATGAAGATAATATTTTTTGTTTTCATGGAGGTATGAACCGAAAAAACTAATCACACTGTATGAATACGCTTCGCGTATTCATACAGTGTGATTAGTTTTTTCGGTTCATACCTCCATGAAAACAAAAAATATTCTCTTCATCTCATAAATGTGTTTTTCAGGGCAACATCGTATGATTGTGGTCCAAACTTGCAGGCACTTTTCCGGTTACGGAGACGTTCACCAGAGGTTTGTTGTTTCTTATCTATCAGATTGTTTGCCATTACACGAGGACGAACACTTTTGAAAAGTTGACTACTCAGTCGGTAAACAAAAAATAGACCACTAGATCATACCTTTGAAAATTAGTCATAAGATTTAAATGTTTTACATACTATTTTTCTCTACCCAAATTACCTGCTTTGAAATTTTTTAAATTGTTCATTTAAAAACTAAATGATTGATTGAGGTTTATCTTTGCCTTCTTTTGTCTGGTATTTAGTGAAATGTCCACCACTATTTCAGAGTTACAGGGTTATTTGAATGTCATATTCTCGAAATATTTATTTAAAAACTACTCTACACTCTATGTTGTGGGCACTCATTGGAATTGTCTCATCAAGGCAATTCAAATTAGCACCCCCAACAAAGGGTTTTCTCTAGGATTAACGATTTTAGATAGGCTGTACCTCGTCTAATCTACATATCTATTACAGTAATTTCATGCTATTTCCACAAAATGACACTTTTTGACGCCCTCAAGAAAAGGGCTTCAGAAAACATTGTGAAAATGAAGAAATTGCTTGTAACAAGCAATTTCTACATTTTCACTTTTTCTGCCAGCCACCCCCCCCCCCCTTAAAAAAACCAATAAAATATAAAATCTCATCAACTTGAAATCGTCCTCTGCAACTTCTTTCACTTTGGACTACCGGTAATTTGAAAATTTCTTGTGTTATAATTGGTCAATCATTTTCAGATTTTAAAAGGCCTATCAGTGCGACAGTTAGACTACGGCGTGTTTTTTAGCATTGCAAAAGACATTGAAAAGATTGATAGCCTGGAAGCCCTGGATCTACAAGATTGCAACATCTACCTCACAGAGGGGATCACACGGAGCTGCACTCTCACGAGAAGTCATCTCGTACAAACTCTATCTTCATTCAAACATCTGCGGAGACTTGATATTGGTTTTAATTATTTAGTCGGGTGTTTGGGAGAAATGTTAAATGCCTTGTCTGTGCCTTTGGAATACCTCAGTGTTCAAGGATCTGATCTCAACGAACAAGACCTGACGGACCTCGTGCAATCAAAACATTCAGCTAATTTAGTGGAATTGAATCTGTCCAAATTGTGTCATTATCCCATTTACGAGAGAGACAAAATTTATCCTGTGAATCTTCTCAGCATTACAAAGCATTTTCCCCGATTAAGGGTACTTAATTTGTCTCGAAATCACCTGCCAAGTTCAGAATTGACAGAGTTCTGTGAAATTTTGTCGAGCAATTTGTTGGAACTGAAAGCATTGGATGTTTCTGGAAATCATCTAGAGTTTGAAGTGTTGAGAGAAATGTTAAAAGCATGTGCCAAAACCAAAAAATTACAATTGCTTCGGATTACAAACATGGAACCATGGTCAAACAACAATGAAAATCAGGACATCATTTTAGAGAGATTTCGAAATCTTACAAATGGCCTTCGTCTTCATAATTTTAGAATAGAACTGGTTGAACCATTTTTATTTCCTTTTTTCCTATAACTTGCAAATCAAAATACTGAATAGAATTTAGTTCTTCAGGGCATTGTGGAGCATTGGCTTTATATGAAGAGCGCTCTGATTTCAGACCATTTGACCAATCGTTGGCCCCGCCCACTAACTCCTTTGGCCCCGCCCACTTACTTTAACTTTAAAAGGCATTATTTTGCAAAATTTATGGCTAGGAGCTGTAACAAAAATGTAAAATGGTTTGTTGGTGACCTAAACATCTTAACTACAGCTTGAATAAGCTGTAGTTACGACATTTAAGTCACCACACGAACAAAAATGTATCACACAAATTGGCAGCCAATATCAGAGTTCAAATCTTAATCCTGGGCTGAATGAATGATTTGATTGGTTGATATATTCCTTGATTGATAGCCGCGATTGGTCATTTGTTTGATTACCTGTGTCAATAAGAAAATCAATTTACCCATTCACACTCAGTGACGCCTTTAATCGCCCCTGAGGAAAAAAGCTTTGGAAAACAATGTGGAAAATGAAGAAATTGCTTGTTACAAGCAATTTCTTCATTTTCCACAGTGTTTTCTACCCAGAGAGTTGAAAAAATAAAAAAAATTCTTTCACTTTGAATTAGCGTCTGTAACTTCTTTCAATTTGGGCCAGTCTAAAATTTTGCCGTCTGGTAATGGGTTAAACAAATCAATTCATAAATCAGTCATTCTTGGTAGAGCTGTATAAACTGACCGCTGGCCTAGCCTGGACAGGTAGATGGTTTTACATAGATATTAAAAGTTATTTTGCAAAATGTATGGCCAGAGCCATGTAACAAAATAGTTCAATGTTTGGTTCGCAACCTAAACATCATAATTACTCCTTGAATAAGTTGTAGTAACTTTGTTTAATCTTTTCACATGCATTCCCTCCTTCTTTCACCCTGCAAGAAAAAAGCTTTGGAAAACAATGTGGAAATGAAGAAATTGCTTGTGTTAAGCAATTTCTTCATTATTAACAAAGTTTTTTTCTAAAAGGGGGAAAAAATTCTGGTCTGCAGCTTCTTTCCATTTGGACCAGTCTAAAATTTTGCTGTGTGGTAATGGGTTAAGTTGCCAAACTACCAGAAATGCTTTACATAAGTGTCGGCTGTTGTCAGAGTTCAAAGTTCACTTCTGATCTCAAGGAATATTTTAATTGGTTCTTTGATTGACATCTGTGATCTGTCATTTTTTTCAAAAATCAGTCCATCGATTTGTGACCAAAACGTTGTAAATACAACTTGTTCAAGAGTAATGATTTTGTACACAAATGTGCCTTTGTCTTTTTGTCTTCAAAATGTCTGACTTTATACTGCAAACAAATGTCATGTACTATCTAAAATCGTCTGTTGCCATAAGCAGTCTAGTTTCTTATAGCTAACCATCAAGTACACATTGTAATATTTCTAAATAAATGAAATTTGACATGCAACAGAAAATTAACCCATTCCCACACAAGCTCCTTTAGACACCCTAAAATAAACAAGAGGGCTGTTGGCCCTTGGGCCCTCACCTGAGATAAAGGCTCTTTTTCTTTCAACAGTCTAATTTCATGTTAAGGTAAGGATTATGAAACAAGTGGGCCACAATTACATATAAAGACTATGAACCTGGGGATCCAAAAGTCTGAATTACATATTCCAAGGCTTTAGTGCTGATTTGAAAGAAGGAAAAAACTTTTTCCATGGGTTATAATTTCAGAAATAAGAAAGAAGTCTGTGAGCTGATGCTTCATGCCTATACCCCCCCCCCCCCCTGGGTCCACCCCTGGAGACCCTAGGATCATGATTTTAGCTATTTTGAAAGAGGTCAATATACTGATGCTTCATGCAAAATATCAAGGCTCTACGCCTTCTGGGTCAGGAGGAGAAGATTTTTAAAGATTATTTTAAAATTTCACTTTTGTTGCCATGGCAACCAGAGTTTTTAATGGATTTCAATTCTTTTAGCTAATTTTGAAGGGGACCACCTAAGCAATATTTCTGCCAAATTTGGTTCAAATCAGCCCAGTGGTTTGAGAGGAGATGTCATTTAAAAAATCGTTCTTTATTTCTGTTTAAACCCCCCCCCATGGGGCTCCGCCCCTGGGGACCCGAGGATCATGGTTTGAGCTATTTTGAAAGAGGTCAATATACTGATGCTTCATGCAAAATATCAAGGCTCTACGCCTTCTGGGTCAGAAGAAGAAGATTTTTAAAGATTATTTTAAAATTTCACTTTTGTTGCCATGGCAACCAGAGTTTTTAACAGATTTCAATTCTTTTAGCTAATTTTGAAGGGGACCACCTAAGCAACATTTCTGCCAAATTTGGTTCAAATCGGCCCAGTGGTTTGAGAGGAGATGTCATTTTAAAAATCATTCTTTATTTCTATATACCCCCCCCCCCTGGGGCTCCGCCCCTGGGGACCCGAGGATCATGATTTTAGCCATTTTGAAAGAGGTCAATATACTGATGCTTTATGCAAAATATCAAGGATCTACGCCTTCTGGGTCAGGAGAAGATTTTTTAAGATTATTTTAAAATTTCACTTTTGTTGCCATGGCAACCAGAGTTTTTAACAGATTTCAATTCTTTTAGCTTTTTAGCTCACCTGAGCACAACATGCTCAAGTTGAGCTTTTGGTATCACCTTTTGTCCGTTGTGTGTTGTGCGTCGGAAGTTGTCAACAATTCTTTAAACATCTTCTCCTCAGGAACCACTGGGCAGAATTCAACCAAACGTGGTAGAAATGTTCCTTGGGTGACCCTTCTCAAAAGTTGTTCGCGGAGTTTTGATTGACCCCCAAATATGGGCGTGGCAAGGCATGGCAGTTTATGACCTTGAAATCTTTAAACATCTTCTACTCAGTAACCATTGGGCAAATTTCAACCAAATTTGGCATGAATGTTCCTTGGGTGACCCTTTTCAAAAGATGTCGGTGGAATTTTGATTTATGCCCAAATATGGGCGTGGCAGGGCGTGGCAGTTTTTGACTTGGAAATCTTTAAACATCTCCTCAGTAACCATTTGGCCAATTTCAACCAACCTGGGCATGAATGTTCCTTTGGTGACCCTTTTTAAAAGTTGTTCGTAGAATTTTGATTTATGTCCAAATATGGGTGAGGCCAGGCGTGGCAGTTTTTGACTTTGAAATCTTTAAACATCTTCTCAGTAACCATTGGGCCAATTTCAACCAAACTTTGCATGAATGTTCCTTGGGTGACCCTTTTCAAAAGTTGTTCATGGAAAATTGATTGACCCACAAATATGGACCTGGCAGTTTTTGACTTTGAAATCTTTAAACATCTTCTCCTCAGGAACCATTGGGCCAATTTCAACCAAACTTGGCATGAATGTTCCTTGGGTGACCCTTTTCAAAAGTTGTTTGCAGAATTTTGTTTCACACCCAAATATGGGCGTGGCAGTTTTTAACTTTGAAATCTTTTAACATCTTCTCCTCAGTAACTATTGGGCCAATTTCAACCAAATTTGGTATGAATGTTCCTTGGGTGACCCTTTTAAAAGTTGTTCGCGAAATTTTGAATTACGCCCAAATATGGGCGTCGCAGATCTTTTAACTTTGAAATCTTTAAACATTTTCTTCTCAGTAACCATTGGGTCAATTTCAACCAAACTATGCATGAATGTTCCTTGGGTGACCCTTTTCAAAAGTTGTTCCTGGAATTTCGATTTATGCCCAAATATGGGTGTGGCAGGGCCGGGCGCATTTTTGACTTTGAAATCTTTAAACATCTTCTCCTCAGAAAGCATTGGATCAATTTTGATTTACGCCAAAATATAGGCGTGGCAGTTTTTTTAACTTTAAAATCTTTAAACATCTTCTCCTCAGTAACCATTGGGTCAATTTCAACCAAACTTGGCATGAATGTTCCTTGGGTTACCCTTTTCAAAAGTTGTTTGCAGAATTTTGTTTCACGCCCAAATATGGGCGTGGCAGTTTTTAACTTTGAAATCTTTTAACATCTTCTCCTCAGTAACTATTGGGCCAATTTCAACCAAATTTGGTATGAATGTTCCTTGGGTGACCCTTTTAAAAGTTGTTCGCGAAATTTTGAATTACGCCCAAATATGGGCGTCGCAGATCTTTTAACTTTGAAATCTTTAAACATTTTCTTCTCAGTAACCATTGGGTCAATTTCAACCAAACTTTGCATGAATGTTCCTTGGGTGACCCTTTTCAAAAGTTGTTCCTGGAATTTCGATTTATGCCCAAATATGGGTGTGGCAGGGCCGGGCGCTTTTTTGACTTTGAAATCTTTAAACATCTTCTCCTCAGAAAGCATTGGATCAATTTTGATTTTATGCCAAAATATGGGCGTGGCAGTTTTTTAACTTTAAAATCTTTAAACATCTTCTCCTCAGTAACCATTGGGTCAATTTCAACCAAACTTGGCATGAATGTTCCTTGGGTTACCCTTTTCAAAAGTTGTTTGCAGAATTTTGTTTCACGCCCAAATATGGGCGTGGCAGTTTTTAACTTTGAAATCTTTTAACATCTTCTCCTCAGTAACTATTGGGCCAATTTCAACCAAATTTGGTATGAATGTTCCTTGGGTGACCCTTTTAAAAGTTGTTCGCGAAATTTTGAATTACGCCCAAATATGGGCGTCGCAGATCTTTTAACTTTGAAATCTTTAAACATTTTCTTCTCAGTAACCATTGGGTCAATTTCAACCAAACTTTGCATGAATGTTCCTTGGGTGACCCTTTTCAAAAGTTGTTCCTGGAATTTCGATTTATGCCCAAATATGGGTGTGGCAGGGCCGGGCGCTTTTTTGACTTTGAAATCCTTTAACATCTTCTCCTCAGAAAGCATTGGATCAATTTTGATTTACGCCAAAATATGGGCGTGGCAGTTTTTTTAACTTTGAAATCTTTAAACATCTTCTCCTCAGTAACCATTGGGTCAATTTCAACCAAACTTGGCATGAATGTTCCTTGATTACCCTTTTCAAAAGTTGTTCACAGAATTTTGTTTCACACCCAAATATGGGCGTGGCAGTTTTTGACTTTGAAATCTTTAAACATCTTCTCCTCAGTAACCATTGGGCCAATTTCAACCAAACTTGGCTTGAATGTTCCTTGGGTGACCCTTTTCAAATCGTGAAATTTGATTGACGCCCAAACATGGGCATGGCTGTTTTTTATTTAGAAATCTTTTAATATTTTCTCCTAAGTAAGCATTGGGCCAATTTCAACAAAACTTGGCAAGAATGTTCCTTGGGTGAACCTCTTTCAAAAGTTGTTCTTGAAATTTAATTTATGCCCAAATATGGGCGTGGCAGGTTGGGGCAGTTTTTTATTTAGAAATCTTTGAATATCTTCTCCTCAGTAATCATTTGGCCAATTTCAACCGAACTTGGCATTAATGTTCCTTTGGTGACCCTATTCAATAGGTGTTTGCAGAATTTTTATTTACAGCCAAATATGGGGGTGGCAGTTTTTTTACTTTGAAATTTTTAAACATCTCCTCAGTAACCATTTGGCAAATTTCAACTAAACTTAAATGAATATTCCTTGTGTGACCCTTTTCAAAAGTGTTGGCAAAATTTTGAATCATCTTACATTAGTCAGGTGAGCGATTTTAGGGCCATTCTGGCCCTCTTGTTTTGAAGGGGACCACCTAAGGAACATTTCTGCCAAATTTGGTTCAACTTGGCCCAGTGGTTTAGGAGATGTCATTTAAAGAAATTGTTGACGGACGACGCACGACGGCCGGACGCCGGACAAAAGGGGATCACAATAGCTCACTTGAGCACTAAGTGCTCGGGTGAGCTAAAAAAAAGCTTTAGAAAACATTGTTACAAGCAATTTCTTCGTAATTCACAAAGTTTGCTACCTCAAAAGAGAAAATATCATCAACTCAAAAATGTCGTCAGCACAATCTTTGATTTTAATCAAGTTTCAATTTTTGTCGTCTGGTAATGGATTAAAGAAAAGAAATTTGTGGAACTCTTCCTCCCAATTCATGAAGCTTGGAACTTCGAATTTGGTATGGCCTAATCATCCTCTCTTAACCCATTACCAGGGCCTTCGCTGGCGATCGCCATTGTCACCAAATGCGAAAATTAAAACTAAGTGGCAATAAAAATTCGAATCTGGCAAAAACACTTGCGATAAAAAAGTCCGCTGAAGCAATATTGATTTTCATATGATTCCACGCGTGTTCCCAAACTTTGTACGAGGCTGCAATCAAGGCAGATTATCATAGTCCAGGTGTTAATGGTATCAAATATCAATAAATATGCCAGTAAACGAAGTGTGACAAACACTAATCCAATGTATGACCTTCGATACAGGTGACAATTTCTGACCATGAACGTAAAGACTTCTTAAATGATAGTGTACTTTACATAAATTAAACAGGACAAACCAAAATCGTAAAATCTTACTTCAGTTTCCAGTAAATCCAGAATACATGTCCAATAAAAAAAAATCAAAAATTGTAAATTGACTAAAATATACAAATGATTGATTCTTGTGTACAAATCTGAGTCTAAATTCTACTCTTGGAAAATTGTGCCACACGGGCAAACTTCTCAAAGCTGTCTACTCAGTCTCTTTGATCTACGTTACAATCCTACGCTCCAGGAGGGAAGAATGGTCAGACCTAACATTTTTATGACGTCAGCTGTGTTTTTGAATCAACAGGGGAATATTTGACGGTAACTGGTTGACAGAAAAACACAATGACTTTGATCTTTGTTAAAGTAAATCACCGGTCTTAAGAAAAACGCTTTTTGTTGTCAATAGTCTCCTAGCTCAGTGGATATCAGTGGCATAAAACTGGGCAAAAAAGATTGGCTTCTCATTTGGCTTCTAAGGACACAAATTTGTCTTCAATTTTTTTTTCAATTTGGCGAAAGTGATGGCGAAAAGAAAGTTCAGCCCAGGGAAGGCCCTGCATTAACAGACCACAAATTTTAGACAGGCCCAAATTCAAAGAAGTTGCATATGACTATTTCTAAGTGATGAAATTTTAAAAATCAAGAAATACCAATTACCCTGTTTGTAAATAACAGCAGTATGCATTTCATCAACATAATGCATTTATATAAAATGCTTGTTACAAGCAATTTATTCTTTTGGTACAATGTTTTCTCAATTATAAAATCAGAGGGACGTAAAAACCAGGGATTGAACTGGAAAGGGTTAAGCATCACAAGGAAAATTAAACTTGTGGTGAATATCCACCACAATAAATGGCTAACAATGGGATACTAGAATACCGCAACAAAAAGGCTTTGGAAAACATTGTGGACAATGAAGAAATTGCTTGTCACAAGCAATTTCTTCATTGTCAATAATGTTTTTTATCCTATAAGGCAAAGAGTTTTTTAAGTACCACCGTCTTGAAATTGTTTTCTGCAACCTCTTTCGATTGGAACCAGTCTAAAATTGTTATTGTGTACTGTGGTAATGGGTTAACCCATTCCAACACAGTGGAATTTTAGACTGGTCCAAATTGAAAGGAGCTGCAGACGACAATTTCAAGTTGATGGAATTTGAAATTTTTTCATCTTTCTGGATAGAAAATATTGTGGATAATGAAGTAATTGCTTGATCCAAGCAATTTCTTCATTTTCCACAATGTTTTCTAAAGCTTTTTTGTTGAGGGGCGTAAAAAGGAGGGATTGTTTGGGAATGGGTTAAATATGGTCCCTTTTGGTTTGATGAGTCACAGATCCTATGTGGTGGGTTGGTTTGATAGAATGCAAATGAATCAGTTTTATGTGGACTACAGGGCTTTTTCCAGGTTCTTTGGGAAAAGGCCCCTAGCAATCATTTGGGAAAAAACTACCGACAAAATGGCAGTGTTGGGAATTTTTCAAGTATAACTATTTTGGTTATTCCTTTCTAATAACATTCTTAAAAAAAAATTCCTACCATTCTTAATGTGATCAAAAACCATTTTTATATTACATTGTATCAGGTAACAAAGTCATGTAGAAAATTAAGGAAAATCCTTTTTAACCGCTTTAATAATATTGTCGTGTATTACGGAAATAAGTTGTTTGGTTTATTCCATTTCACTGAATTGGGAATTTTTCTCAAAATTTGGAAAAATTTTGGGACCTTTTCAATTGGGAACGGGGCCTTCATTGGGCCCCTGAGAGATGGCAGAAAAAGCCCTGGACTATCAAAAATAGATTATCAAAAACAGAGATATCTAGTTTGATGTAAGATATTGCTTCATGCTGCCATGAAAGGAAATTTTATTGTGTTCAAAAAAGTTTCTGAAAAGCTGTCTACAACTAGTCAAATCTCTACTCATTTTTTGATGGCATGAAGAAATAATGGATTGGATTCTCTTCATATTCCTTATCATTTTATCTTCTATAGTCAAAATTAGAATATTATGGCGTGGTAGATACAAAACCTTGTATTTGATTCTTGCCTTATTCCATATATACTGTATGGATGTCAAGGCTGCTCTGGCTTAATGTAAATGTCAAATTGATCGTAATGCCACGAGTGGCTGCAAGTATCATTTAACGCTTTCCTGTTTTTAGAATTTTTTTTTAGTCATATCCAATTTGAAAGAAGTTGCAGAAGACAGTTAATAGTGAAAGCAATTTGAAAAATAACCAATCTACAGGGTTGAAAATATTGTGGGGAAATAAGAAATTGCTTTTTAGAAGCAATTTCTTCTTTTCTCACAGTATTTTCTAAAGTATTAAATCACAGGGACATAAAAACCAGGGATTGTATAGGAAAGGGTTTAGAGAAACATATTTGTGTCAGATTAGATTTTGTTTCTTTAACTCATTACCACACAATAAAAGGTTTAGACTAGTCCAAATTGAAAGAGGTCTTGAAATTATTTGTCTTTTTTGGGTAGAAAACATTGTGGATAATGCAGAAATTGCTTGTTACAAGCAATTTCTTCATTTTTTACAATATTTTAAAATCTTTTTTCTTGGTGGACTTCAAAAACCAGGATGGTATGAGAATGAGTTAAATCATTTATGAGATGAAGAGAATTTTTTTTGTTTTCATGGATGTATGAACCGAAAAACCTAATCGCACTGTATGAATACGAGAAGCGGATTCATACATTGTGTGATTAGGTTTTTCGGTTCATACCTCCATGAAAACAAAAAATATTCTCTTCATTTCTCATAATTTAATAGCATCAAGCAAAAAATGCAATAACTTAACAAATTTTGATACCTTTTTGTAGTGAACTATTTTGTGCGGAAGCATTCAAAATGGCTGCGTACTCAAAATTTTGTTCACGGAGGTATGAATTAAATTTTTCGACCAATCAGATCGCTCGTTTTTGATAGACGAAACTAACAATTAAATTATTATTGCTTTGCTATTTAGTGATTGTGATGATTTAATTTTGATACTTTTCTTTGGTTAAAACGACAACAATGGAAGTGCAAATGCCTTTGATTAATAAAACAAAGTTTTCAATAATATTTGATGAACACTGGTATTTTTTCCTGTTAATTTCATGCCTCCTGTTCAGTTCCCTGTTGAGTTAATTTATAACATTTCCACATAATCCCTATTTTTTACGCAGCTACAGGAAAAAGCTTTTGAAAAAATGAAAAATGAAGAAATTGCTTGTATCAAGAAATTTCCTCACTCTGTCTATGACTCAGGTAAGCAATTTAGGACCAACAGCCCTCTTGTTGTAATTTACTTTATGGGAGGCAATTTTCCTTTATGCAACAGATATCCTCAGTCAAGCAGTATCAATTACAGTAGAACCTCGTTAATTTGAACGTCACTGGTTCGTAGGTATGTGTTAGTTCGTATACTTTACGCGGTCCCGATCTTTTTCCTTTTTTATCTTTGTTAGAAAACTTTGTCTAATTCGAACTTCGGTGGTTTGTAGTTCTTAGGCCATTTCAAGTCCCGAGAGTATTATTATAGCAAAAACTCCTATGTTTAATTCGAAGGTGTGATAAACTAACTGTCTCCAATCACCACCTACCTTGACTTTTACACCTGCTGATCTATATGACAATTATGTGTTATCATGTACCTTTAATTAAAAGGGGCTGTTTGGTTTGTAAGGTGGGTAATTAATCGAATAAAGATTCCCGTAATTATCGCCGAAAATTTACTTTAAATTGACGCAACCCCCATTAGTATCAGTGTTATAGGTCACTTAGAAATTCTAGCCATTTTTTTTCTGCGGTTGCTTTCTTCACAATCGTCGGTCCTTCTTTTTAGAATACTTTGCGTGATTTGATCCAATGTATTGTAAAGGGAAATCACCCAGACCATTTGATACAAACACTGTGTTTAAAAAATGCCAAAAAATTAAAAGAGATAAAAGCATAAAAAATACGAGACGAGTAATTTTTAATTTTCCTCAATTAATATCTGCAGGTCTTTTTGAGAAAAAATAGCCAATTTAGAGTCAATTCCTAAATGGAGGATAGAACAAGATCATGTCAGATTCCGTGTATCTCAAACAGCCGACCTCTTGCCCTCCGTTTTGTTTGTACTACGCTTAATTCGTATAAATTTCCCCAGTCCCTTGCGCTACGAACTACTGAGGTTTTACTGTATTTCCATTCCCTCATTGTGTGATCTCAACCTGAAAATTGGCCAATCTTCTTTAGCTTTATTATCAAGCCTTTTAAAACTTCTTTTAACCCATTCCCAAACAATCCCTCCTTTTTCACCTCTCAAGATAAAAAGCTTTGGAAAACATTATGGAAAAAGAAGAAATTGCTTGTATCAAGCAATTACTTCATTATCCACAATGTTTTCTATCCAAAAAGACAAAAAAAAACCTTCAAATTCCATCAACTTTGAAATTGTTGTCTAAAACTTGTTTCAATGTAGACCAGTCTAAGACTCTCAAAATTTTACTATTTACCATAATACTTGTTTGGAATTAGGTCCAGACCATAATTGCCATGTGTTTTAACTGAGCCATGTCTTATGATGGAATCTGACGAAGAATCACTAAAGGATCATTTCTATGAAATTTTGTTAAAATCCATCAACTGATTTTAGAGAAGATTTTCAAAGTTTTCTGTTTTTTCCATAAATAGAAATTAACTCCCCCTGTAATACCCAGATTTTCCATCCCATCAAAATTCTTTGTAGAAGTCTGAATAAATGATAATTTTGTTGAAATTTGGCAAAGCCTTAATATAACCCTAGTAGCATTATGTAAACTAAGTGGGAAGATATTTACTGGGAGATTATACAACCCCAGGGGTGGGGCCATTTTGACCCCAGAATTTTTAATAACATACTACAAAACCATCTAGTTATGTAACATGCCTAATATGAATGTCCTAGGCCATATAGTTCTGCATGAGAAGACTGAGTGAAATTCCTCACTTTGAACCTCAGGGGTGGGCCATTTTTGACCCCAGGGGTATAATTTTTTTTAAAACTTGTTAGAGAATTATGTGATTATGCTATATATAAAATATAAATGCCCTTGGCCTTACAGTTTCTGAAAAAAAGCTTACCAAAGATAAGTTAAATTTCCCATTTTCAAATGCCATGGTATCTAGAGTTTTTCACAGAATAAATTTTTTTTAACAACTTTTGTACAGCTTGCTGGCCTGCTGGTTTTGGAGAAGATTTTTAAAGAAATTGTGGATGGACAGACAGACATACGGCTAGACAATGACCGATCACAATAGCTCACCTTGCACATTGTGCTCAGGTGAGCTAAAAAGCTATGGAAATCATTGTGGAAATTGAAGAAATTGCTTGTTGTAAGCAAGGAGCCCAAATATTACCCAAGGGTCATTTGAACAAACTTGATAGAAGTCCCTTTGAAGGTGCTGCATACCAAGTATTAAAGCTCTCAGTCTTCTGGTTTAAGAGAAGATATCCTAATTTTTCCTTTTTTGTTGGCATGGCAACTTGAGTTAAGGGTTGATTTCAATTACTTGAACAATTTTTTCACCCAAGGAGCATCCCTGCCATGTTTCATCAAGATTTGTATTCAGGTTCTGGAGAAGATGCATGACAACACCATCGGATGCCGGACATTCGACAAACAAAATAGCTCACTTTGCTCTGGTGAGCTAAATAAGGTTGTTTTTTTTGAAAGGAAGCTTTTGAAAGGAAGCTTTTGAAAGGTCCTTGTTGTAAAATGAAAGCCTATCGCTAATTATACTATGTGAAGCTGCCGTCATAGAGCAGATTGATGTGTATCAGACTCCTAATCATCAATCATGGGATGTCATGGGTTCAATCCCAGACAGCCGCACATTTTTTCCGACATATGTCTCTCGCCAATGGGTGGAAAGTTGTAACCATAAGTGGGATAGCAGCTGGAGGCTAGGAAAGGATGTAGTGGTAGTATCGGTGTGAGAAATACCAGGAATCAATTAATTAGGTGCTCCAGCCGCTGCGATATGACTGAAATACTGTTTAAAGTGGCGTTAAACCCCATCCAATCAATCAATCTATGTGAAAGAAAATGTAAGCCAGGTTAAAGCTTAGTTAAAGTTTTGCGAGTTTTTTTAAAGTGGGTCATGGTTACAAGGTAAAAGGTCGCAGGTCATGATCTTATGGTTTAGGAGTAGAAGATTTTCAAGGATTTCCTTCTTTATTCCTATATAAAATCAGGGATCACACAGAAAAGGGCTACTTTCAGAGTATGGTAATTCTTTGAAATATTTTGGTAGATGGTCAACAGGTATTGATATACACAGTGCATTAAAGCTGTAGGCCTAATGATTTAGGAGTAAAAGATTTTCTAAGATTTCCTTTTCATTCCTATGTAAAATCAGGGATTGCACAGCAAAGGGCTAATTTTCATAATAATTCTTTGAAGTGTTTTGGTTGAGGGTCAATAAATAATGATGCATACCAAATAGGTGGAGATTTTTTTTCAAATTTTCATGCCACGGCATCCAAAGATTGGGTGGCATATTGTTTTACCATTGTCCCTCTGTCTGTCTGTCATTCAGTTTTTCTGTCTGTCTGAATGCAAAACTTAGCCCCAAAACTTAACATTGCCAATTACTACCATCCTATTTAAGATACAATGCTCATATTTGGCATGATGATAGATCTTAATGATACACATTTGCTGGTACAAAGTTCATGGCCATGTTACAATGTCAAGATCATCTGCCAAGGTCAAACCTATGAAGGATTTGCTTTTATGGGTGCATTTGTGTTTCACAAACATAGCTCGTTTTCACTTGTTTGCCATGGCAACCAAAATTCTTCATGGATTTCAATTCTTTTAGGTATTTTGAAAGAGCATGATCTAAGGATCATTTCTGTGAAATTTGATTGAAATTCCAGGGTTAGTTAGGGAGGAAAAGATTTTTTTGTAATTGTGAACAAACAGATGAATGGCTGGTTTTCATATGATGACCAATCATAACAGCTCACCCAGAGCAATTTGTGCTCAGGTGAGCTAAAATGCATTCAGAGTTAACCCCCATGTGGGTACAGATTGCTCTTTTGATAGTGGATATATATTCTGAGTTTCAAGAGAATGCATTCAGAAATACCAGAGATGTTACAAAATGTCAAAGTTTTTGGAAAACACCGATAATGCAGATATAGACCTGGCGATAGCGATGCCTTGGGTTTTCTTTGAGAACAGCCAACCACTATAAATAATTTTAACCAAGTGGAATATAGCAACCGAAATCCGAGGGTACTTCAAAAGCTCTTCCAAGACTTTCGTCTAAGGCTAGCCAAATAAGAAACTGGATCAAGCAGGGGATTTTATATGAATAAGTATCAAGAAAGGTATAATGATAATTCTAGTTTCAGAAAATCTGCTTTGGCAAGAAGTTTCAACCTAGTCAGATTGCGTAGAGTGCTGTCTGACCAGGGTCCAACTTCAAACTTCCCAGAGGGTCTCTTTTTCCCTGAATGTAGGTATAAAGTGAGTGAAATAGAGAATCTAGTAATTTTGCTATTTATTTTCATCCATAAATACAATAAGAATTCTTAACTTTTTAATAGTCAAACTCATTAAATCAAAGTTTTCCAGTATCACTTTCCAATTATGTTTCATGTTCTCCATTCTAAGGTCTAAATTATTAATTGCCAATGTTAACCCATTCCTATACAATCACGCTTTTTGATTCCCCTCAAGAAAATAGGGTTTAGAAAACATTGTAGATAATGATCAAATTGCATATGGCAAGTAATTTGTTCATTTTTATAATGTTTGCTACCTGAAGAGACAAAAAATTTTAAATTTCATCAACTTTAACCCATCCCCACACAATGACACCTTTTGACACCCCCGCTAGAAAAAGAATTGGAAAACATTGTGGGAAATGAAGAAATTGCTTGCAACAAGCAATTTCTTCATTTTTCACAGTATTTCCACCAAGACTTAATAAATCTAAAATTTAATCAGCTTTTAACTGTTGTCTGCAACTCCCTCAATTTGACCAGTCTAAAGTTTGCCTTCTGGTAATGGTTTAGGGTATCTGCAATGACATTCAATTTGAACCATCCTCAATTTTATTGTCTGGTACTGGGTATATATAAAAAATTTGGAAAAAAAACACTCAAAGGAATACTTCTCTCCACAGGCACAATCTTTATCATCTTTATTGATTGAATGATTGGATGGGGTTTTATGCCACTTTCAATAGTATTTCAGTCATATCTCGGTAGCTGTAGCAACTAACTGTGGATTTCTAGTATTTCTCACACCAGTACTACCACCTTTCCAAGCCTCCAGCTGCCAACTTTGGTTTACAATTATCCACCCATTGATTAGAGACAAGTTTGATTTGTTTGTTTGAATGGGGTTTTACGCCGCTTTAAAAAATCTTTCAGTTATATCGCGGCGGCTGGAGCACCTAACAATGGATTCCTGGTATTTCTCACACCAGTACTGCCAACACATCCTTTCCTAGCCTCCAGCTGCTATCCCACATAAGTCTACGATTATCGACCCATTGGTGGGAGACAAATAGTCGGAAAGGATGAGTGCCGCCGTCGGGGATCGAACCCGGGACCTCTAGATTGACAGTCCGACGCGCTACCAACTGCGCTATGACGGCGGCTGTGATTAGAGACAAGTGATGGAAAGGATATTTGCCTTGACCCGGGATCGAACCCTAGACCTCGTGATTGAGAGTAAAACAAAAACTTATTCAAGCCACTGTTATATATGAAGTTCTCGTCTGGAAGAAGTAGCCACAAATTTTGATGGCAACATATTTATCTTCAAATATTTGTAAAACAGTGCACATGTTGATTTGATTTAAACACTTACATCCACAATCCAAAAACAATGGAATGTCGTAAATTGTTTTGTTATAAGAGGTCTTGGCATGACAAGTTATGACTGAATATACAAATTGTGTGAAATTTGGAAGATTTATTCTGTTGTGGGCCAATCTTTTCGAAGAAGAAATTTTCCTAATCAGAGCTAATTCCAGAGCACCCTTGCACCATTAGCGCATACTTTTTACAAATTGTGCCAAGACAATTCGACGACAGGGCCGACCCTGTGCACAAATTTTCAGGAAGAAAATATACTCGATTAGTAATTCATTCTGCTGGAGTACAGCCTAGTAACATTTATCGATCCCTGATGGGTCAATTGTTCTTTACCTTGTTTACCATCCCGACAATGTCTGTTAAACCAAAGCAGACAATTTTAGACTTTTCGAGAGTACTAAAAAGCTTGAGGATGAAGATAATACTGGAATCACGTTGTTGGACAATTTAGGCGCCAAATTCCGTCAGCTAGCAGCCAAACCACTAAAGAAGAAAGTTGAAGGTGAATCTGAATCCTTACTCGGTCTGAAAGAATCTTGGTCATTTCCCTGTTTGTGGACTGGTTAACAAACTTTTCATGGCAATATTACGAAAATTCCAAGAATGAAATGCATCGTATCTGGAGCAAAAAAAAAAACCAAAAGGAATAATGTACTTACTAAAGGAACGAATAATTTCCGGACAAGTGCCATAACACAACACTATAGGAGAAATGATCACAAAGATGCAGTGTTGGCAGAAAATATTCAGCATGATTTTGTCACAGCTATGTAAAAAGTTGTCTCCAAATATGACAAGTTCTTTTGACCCATTATCACACGGCGAAATTTTAGACTGGTCCAAATTCAAAAGAATTTCAGACGACAATTTAAAGTTTATGAAAACTTAGATTTTTTCAACTTTCTTGGTAGAAAACATTGTGGAAAATGAAGACATTGCTTATGACAAGCAATGTCTTCATTTTCCACAATGTTTTCAAAAGCTATTTACCTTGGGGCGTCTAAAAGCATGACTGAGTGGGAAAAGTTTAAGCTTTCTTCAGAGTCTATTGTCTAGTTACCATATTTTGGGTAATTATTACCTTATGAATACATGGCCCCTAAAATTTCAAAATGGCCCCTCTTTTTTCCACCGATGGGGCCATATGGCTCTATGATTTTCATCCCTTGAATGAACCCTGTCATTGTATTTGGAGGAGTGAAGTTAAAATTATTCCTTTCTTTCTCATTGGTTTCCAAAATGCCTGGTAATCATTTGTAGAAGCAAAGTGCTTTGAACTGTAGAATTTTATTGATACTTAAGCCAGTATTTAAAGATAAAAAATATGTAGTTGTTCTGGAAACATAGTCTAAAAAGTTTAAACTTTTTAATGAGATATCACATTGAAGAAACAGCAATCCGTGTCGTGGTCGGGACAAACTGTTTCCTTGCCTCTGTAGTCAAAACACTGGTTACTTGTGAGCTTGTTACAAACTCTATCTTTGGCTCTGTTGGCCCAATAGCGGAAATTCGTGTGGTTGGGACATACTTTCTCTTCGCGTCTGATGGTCCGTCGCTGCCAGTTTGCAACTGCGGGTCTGTCATGGCTTTAACTTTCTTCATGTGAGGAGCACCTGAAATTAAATATTGGCCATACTTGAAATTCTAACATAATTTAAACCTTGTCATGCTTAATTAAAATCCTATACAGAATTGCATTGAAATCAAAAGTCTGACAGCACTGGAAAGTATTATTGATGTTCAGTATTTCATTTCGAGAAAAAAGCTCTGGGAAACATTGGGGACAATGTAGAAATTGCTTGTTACAAGCAATTTCTTCGTTATCCACAATGTTTTCACCCAATAAGTTCAAGATTTTTTTAATCCATACAATTTGAAATTGCCGTATGCAACTTCTTTCTATTTGGGCAAATCTAAAATTTGGTCTTTCAGCAATGAGTTGAATTCTTCAGGAATACTTTTCATAAGAGAAAATAATGACAATCAAAATCTGTAATTTTTCACCCAAACCCTTCCTCTTGGGTACTCCTAGGAAGCCTCCTAGTGATTTTGGCTGTAGCTGAGTTGTTTATACCCTCAAACCTAAAAGTCATACAGGATGTATATTTCCTTCTAGCCACTTAAAGTTTATATGCTAACTCCTAAACTAGAGCTATGATCTATTTGCTACCTTATAGACTAGAAATACAAATTGTACACTTTCTCATAACCTAGAGCTATAATCTGTTTACTCAATCAAATTAAGAGCTATTGTTTGTTTTCTACCTCATAATCTACAACTTTTATTTATTTACTTAATCATATCCTAAAGCTATTATTTGTTCATTCAATCAAATTAAGAGCTATGGTGTGTTTTCAACCTCATAATCTAGAGCTATGATTTATTCACTCCCTCACAACCTAGAGCTATGATTTGTTCACTCAATCAAATTGAGCTACATGTATTGTGTTTTCTACCTCATAATCTACTGCTATGATTTGTTCACTTAATCATATCCTAAAGCTATCATTTGTTCATTCAATCAAATTAAGAGCTATGGTTTGTTTTCTACCTCATAATCTACAGCTATGATTTGTTCACTTAATCATATCCTAAAGCTATCATTTGTTCATTCAATCAAATTAAGAGCTATGGTTTGTTTTCTACCTCATAATCTACAGCTATGATTTATTCACTCCCTCACAACCTAGAGCTATGATTTATTCACTCCCTCACAACCTAGAGCTATGTTTTGTTCACTCCCTCACAACCTAGAGCTATGATTTATTCACTTCCACACAACCTAGAGCTATGATTTGTTCACTCAATCAAATTGAGCTATTGTTTGTTTTCTACCTCATAATCTACAGCTATGATTTGTTCACTTAATCATATCCTATAGCTATGATTTGTTTATTCAATCAAATTAAGAGCTATGGTTTGTTTTCTACCTCATAATCTAGAGCTATGATTTATTCACTCCCTGACAACCTAGAGCTATGATTTATTCACTCCCTCACAACCTAGAGATATGATTTAGTTATTCCTCACAACCTAGAGCTATGATTTATTCACTCCCTCACAACCTAGAGCTATGATTTATTCACTCCCTCACAACCTAGAGCTATTGTTTGTTTTCTACCTCATAATCTATAGCTATGATTTGTTCACTTAATCATATGTTATAGCTATGATTTGTTTATTCAATCAAATTAAGAGCTGTGGTTTGTTTATTACCTCATAACCAAGTGCTATGATTTATTAACTCCCTCACAACCTAGAGCTATAAGATTTTCACTCAATCAAATTTTGAGCTATGAGTTGTTCACCCTTACCTATGCGATGCTGTTTGAACTGTTCAGGAGAGTTTAAATCTTTCTTGCAGAAATCACAGTAAAATGACTTCCCATTAAAACCATCTGAAATTTATAAGAAATAACCAAGCACTCAACACATGTCTTTGAACTGACTGAATTTAACCCATTACCACGTAAGAACAACTTAGACTGGTCCAAATTGGAAGAAGTTGCAGACGACAATTTAAAGTTGATGAAATTTTATACATATTTGTGTCTTGCGGTAGAAAACATAGTGGATAATGAGGAAATTGCTTATTACAAGCAATTTCTTCATTATCCATAATTTTTCCCCCAATTTTCTTTTCCTTAGGGGCATAAAAAAAAATCACTGTGTGGGAATGGGTTAACCCATTCCCACACAATCTCTCCCTCTTACTCCCCTCAAGACAAAAGCTTTTGAAAATATTGTGGAAAATGAAGACATTGGTCCTATCAAGCAATTTCTTCATTTTCCACAATGTTTTCTATCCCAAAAGCCAAAAAAATTTAGATTCAAACTTGAAATTGTCGCAGCTGCTTTCTATTTGGACCAGTCTTAAAATTTTACTGTGAGGGAATGGGTAAAAGCTGTTACACTCAACATATCAAAGTACGTATGTACTGTCAAATATGCACTTAGGGTAGAATATAATGAGAAAAGCAGATATTTTGTCACCATCATCTTCTCCTTTTATCAGGATGTTTTCATTAATATTATTCATCACTGGTGACGGGGATGTATTATCTAACCCTTTAACACACAAGTTTAAATGTGACAAGCAATTTCTCTTTTTCTCACAATGATTTCTATCTTATTTGGCATTTAATTTCCAAGATCAGTGCACTGTAAAACGTCTTCTGCATCTACTTTACTTCTGGACCAGTCTTAAATTCTGTCAAAAAGTAAAGAGTTAATCATAACCAGTTTTTGTTAAACCATTACCAAATGAATTTTTTTAGTCTGGTTCAAATCAAAGAAGGTGCAGACACAATTTCAAATCAATAAAATTTCAAATATATCCATCTTTCTGGGTAAAAAATAATTTCTACATTTTAAAAAATAGCTCCAAAAAGCAAGACTGTGTGGTGATGGGTTCATATGAATGCCAGTTTAAACATGAGGGCAGATATGCCCCTAGATCGCTCACCTGAGAATTTTTTAGGGTTTCTTTTAGTTTGATTAGCCCAAACCTACATCATCCCAATTTTTGGCGAATCAAATTTCATTTTTTCACAAATTTTGATAAGTCATTCAAGGAAAATTCCAGCAAATTTTGGTCCAAATTTGGCATATGATTTAGGAGTAGAAGTTATTTCAGGAATTTTTCATGATTTCTCTTAGTCTGGTAAGTTCTGCTTGCTATGCCCCCCTTTTTTTACAAAACCAGTTTTCATAATTGATTGATTGATTGAATGGGGTTTAACGCCGCTTTTAACAGTATTTCAGTCATATCGTGGGGGCTGGAGCACCTAACAATGGATTCCTGGTATTTCTCACACCAGTACTACCATTACATCCTTTCCTAGCCTCCAGCTGCTATCCCACTTAGGTTTACAATTTTCCACCCATTGGTGAGAGACTAATGTCAGAAAGAATATGTGCCACGGCAGGGGATCGAACCAATGACATCTCATGATTAAAGATTAGGAGTCTGACGCGCTATGACTGCAGCACAAAATCAGTTTTCATGAATAAATTTTGAAAAGAGTGTCCAAAGGGAACATTCCTGACAAGTTTAGTCCATTCTGCCAAGCAATTAAGGATAAGATCTTAAAAGAATTATTTCATGATTTATCAACGTCTGATAAGCCCCCCTAAGATTTGCCCTAGTGACCTAGTTTTTACCCTATCTGACCCAAAATCACAGTTGACCAAGATATTCAGTAAACAAACATTCTGACAAAATATCAAAATATTTGAGGTAAAAATATGCCCTCTAAAGTGCACACAAGGTTTTTCTAAGTTTTTTTTCTTGTGATCTAACCTATTATCAAACTGGACTAAAATATTAACCAATTAAAAGACATCAAAATTTTAGACTGGTCCAAATTGAAAGGAGTTGTAGACAACAATCTAAAATTCCTGAAATTTTAGATTTTTCAACTTTCTGGATAGAAAATATTGTGTAATTTCTTCATTTACACAATGTTTTCCCAATTGCTTATCTTTAAGAATGTCTAATAGCATCACTTTCTGGTTAAGAAGACAAGCATTCTGACTGAATATCAAGACATTTGAGGAAAAAATGTGACTTCTAGAGTGCTCACAAGCTGTTAACGCAGACAGACTCCAGACAACAGACACAACACGAAGGACGCTAGACAAGCCATGATCACAAAAGCTCACATAGAGTTTGTTGTTCTCAAGTGAGCAAAAAAGACATGATAATTAAAGCAACACTTAACTTTTCTCTGCAATGTAAATTTGCAATGGATTGGTGGATGGATGGAAGGGTGGATGGATGAAAGGGTGGTTGGATGGAAGGGTGGATGGGTGGATGGAGGGAGGGACGAGGTTTTATGGTACATTGACAGCTGCTAAAAAGAATAAAGAAATCCTATGTAAAATTTGAAAAAGAGACAAAAAAGATATACATGTATGTTATTGATACTGTGATAAGGTTATCTGCATGTTACAAGAGACTTCCACATGTTCCCCATTGTTTTTTTACCTAGAAAGGAAAAAATATCTTAACCATTTCCTGTTCAATCCCTGTTTTTTATGTCCATGTAAATCAATTATTGAGAAAATATTGTAAAAACTGAAGAAATTGCTCTTAAAGGGAGGTATAGATGTTTCTGAAATCTAGATAAGAAAAATTACCAAGCGCAGAAAAATACACTCAAACAATCATTTAATACACTAAGATGAGTCATGTATTTTCTTGGCGGTAATCTAATAGGCCTATAATGGCTTTTTGTGGTAATATTGGAAAGGTTCAGCGAAATTCCAGGTTATTTTTAGATACTACTGTATTCAGCTGTCGACATCGAATGACCTCACTTGCATGTGACCCGAAGTCAACTGAAGGTAACAAATTTACTAGCAAAACAGCTAACGTCCTAAATCATGTCACATGAAAGGGATAGCACAACTACGGTGTTTATAATGTAATAACACTTATAACAGTTTTGGACTGATCTTTACAGAATTAAAGACGGGCTAGCGAACATAAGTCCAGATGACGTATTGATGATGTTGGTTTGATGTAATTTCAAATAAATGCAGGGTTCCAACGTTTTTCCTCACATCGGGAATGATCCTATATTTTTCGCAACTGTCTCGGATTAATCTAAAAATAGATTAATAGCCTATGTAGGCTATTAGGGAAATACCCTACTTCAGATTTTTGAAAAACTACTTTGACTGAATATTATATTCAAATAGTATATGTGAGGAAATAAAATAATTAAAACCGGTGACATGAAAAAACATGGATACCTAGCTTTAAAAAGCAATTTCTTTTTTTTTACCAAAATATTTTCCACCCTACTGAATGGTTATTCTTAAATTCAATCAAAATTTAATTCTCATTTGCAAAAAATTTGAATGATTTGGACTGGTCTAAAAATTATGTAAAATAGGAAAGGGTTAAACAATACCAACTTGACATCTTTGTCTCAAGTTACTTGAATTTGGACTAGTCTAGAATTTCATCTTCTTATAATGGACTGTCAATCAAAGAATCAGTCCACCAATCAAATCATCACAGCCCCTAAAAGAGCTTTGAACACCCAGAATTGGCAATCATTTTTTGAGGAACATTTTTTGTTGATTTGGTGACTTAAACATAACTACAGCTTATTCAATTTATTCAGCTTATTTAGGTCGCCAATCAACCATTCTCCTTTTTTGTCACATGCTACTGTCTATAAATTTTGCAAAATAACATCATTTAAAATGGAAGCGTGACTTCCTGTCTGAGTCAGTGAGCATGGCCAAAAAAGTACTAGTGCTGGGTCAGCGATTGTTCAATTCAAACAAAAATGTGTGGTACAGTAGAATTGTCATTTCACATTCATAATGTTGGTCCAAAGTGAAGACTTTAGACACTAGTCTTCAATCAGCATTATCTTATTTCTCATAGCAGGTGCATTATATTTTGTGTATTTCAGCGTTCCCCACATTGCCCCCTTCTTTACAAAGCATGAAACCACTTCAGTCAGCATGTCTTATTTCTCCTAACAGAATGATTAGATTGTTAGTATTTTAGCCATTTCCCAACATGGCCCCCTTCCTTACAAAGCATGAAATAACTTCAATTAGCTTGTCGTATTTCTTATGACAGTTGCACTATATTGTGTGTGTTTCAGCCATTTCCCCACACAGCCCTCTCTGCTGTTAGACAGCAAACAAAGGCGATAGATTTTAAGGCTTCCATTTGATTTTTGTTTACCCATTCCCCCACAATAATGGCACACTGAAGAAAAATAGCTATGGAAAAATATTTTGAATCAAGGAGTAATTGGTTATCACAAGCAATTTTTTTCTATTGTCTGACATTGTTTTCTGCCCAAATAAGCATGTGTTTTCTAATTTTCTTCACTGTTTTATCAAAATTTTCGACTTGTATGAATTCACAGAGCTAGAAGACAGCATTATAAAGTCAGTATGATTCAACAAAATGTGCTTGTGAAACACCATGCCCCCACAACAAACTTTTATTGGAATGGGACCTTGACAAATCACATTAACCTTGTCACTTTACCTTAGCCTTGGCAGATGAAATTCGATGAGATCTAGCATCAAGATAAATATGAGCATTGTATCTTGAAAAGGCTTAAGTAATTGAAAATTTTCAGATTTTTAGTAAACATTTGCCGACAGACAGACCACACTTAAACAATATGCCCCTGCTTTTTTATTGGGGGGGGGGAACAGGAAATTTCTTGCTTCAAGCAATTCCTTCTTTTTCCATAAAATTTTCAAAATCATGTATCATACAGGAAAGGAATCATGCACATGTACTCATGTATCGATCTTCTTTAAATTTGGACCAGTAGAAGATTTTATTGTCTGGAAAGGGTTTAACCCTTTTCATGCTGAATAAATTTTGTTAAGAAATGTAATAAAATCAAAGGGCTGAAAGCACTGATAGTACATGTCCAATCGCCAATACTTTTTAAATTAATTCCATAAACAATTCTGGTTTGAAATGGATAGACAGGAGGTGTAGAATAAGATCAGACTGCACTTATGTGCAGGCTGATCTTTTTCTATACCTCATGCCAAAACCAGAATATTCCTGGATCAGCATGACAAGGTTTAATAACTCTTTGATTGACAGGCTAACTCTTTGATTGACAGGCTAGATTTGATCAATTGTTTACAGGTATCTTGCGATGTTAAGTTTTTTTACCTTCATAAAGCTGTGCCTTCTTCAGATGTTTTTTACCAGCTACATGCTGCTGTTTATTACTCTCGGAAGAATAATCGACATTGCAAATCTCACATCGCTCCGTCATAGCTATAGATCGTTTTTTAGGGAGTTTGCCAAGTAAATTGTCTCTCACAGCCTTCATTACTGGATCTGAATTTTCTGAAAATATGGGAAAGGATATAAATGTAAACCTTTCCCAAACAACATACTTTACTTTTCCAAATTCAAACATGTTGCAGCTGACAATTTTAAGTTGATAGAATTTTGAATATCTTGGTCTCACTGGGTAGAAATGATTTGGAAAAAATCTTTATTTTTCAATTTCCTTTCCAAAACTCTGTTACTTGAGGGTCGTAAAAAGCTGGAATGTGTTGGAATGAGAGAGAAATCAGGAATGCTCCAGTAGAAAGAATAAGGTATAGAGATCATGGTTCCATCGAAGTTCAAAGGGAGATAATTTCTCTTCCAGGGTGAGTTGAGATTTCAGAATGGCATGTTGCAAAACTTCAACATTGTGACCAATGCATGTATATCACATGTATATGTTTTATCTCTTTTGAAGCGAATTTCTTTTGTTTGGGGAGTTTGTGACACAAACTATTTGAATAAACCTTGTTTATAAAAAACAAGAGGGCCAGTGGTCGTGGCGCTCACCTGAGATAAGGCTCTTTTTTCCTTCAAGGCCTAATACAAACTGGGTCAGGAGAAGACCTCCTTTAAAAATTAAACTAAAATTAACTTATGTTACCAACCAATGCTTTCAACAGATTTCAAATATTTCAGTAATAATTAAAAGGGGGCAAACTAATGTTTTTCTGCCCATTTTGGTTTAAATTTGCCAGTTTTGGAAAGGTTGCCTTCTTTATTTCTATTTAAGCCTAATCACCCTGTGGCTCTAACATTTTATCCATTTGGAAAGAGGTCAATGTACTGATGCTTCATGCAAAATTCAAGATTCTTCAACTTCTGGGTCAGGAGATCTTTTTTTTCATTTTTTTGTTTTCAATTTTAATCTTGTTGTCATAGCAACCAGAGTTTTCGACCGATTACATTCTTTGGTTGAAATCAGCACAGTGGTTTGGGAAGAGATGTTGTTTTAAAAATCCTTCTTTATTTCTAAATAAGCCCCTGCCCCTCCACCCCTGGGTGCCCAAGGTTGGTGATTTGAGAAATTCTGAAAGAGTTCAATGTACTGATGCTTCATGCAAAATTTCTAGACTCTAGGCCCTCTGGGTTAGGAGGAGATGATCTTTAAAGTTTTTATAGAAAATTCATTTTTGTTGCCATGGCAACCAGAGTTTTAAACAGATTCCAATTCTTTTAGCGATTTTCATATGGCATCACCCAAAAAACATTCCTGCCAAATTTTGTTGAAATCCACCTTTTTAAAAATCCTTCTTTATTTCTATATAAGCCCCCCCCCATTGGGGCTCCGCCCCTGGGGACCCAAGGGTGATGATTTTAGCAATTCTGAAAGAGGTCATTTTACTGATACTTCATGCCAAATATCAAGGCTCCATGCCTTCTTGGTAAGGAGGAGATCATTTTTAAAGTTTTACTTAATATTTTAGTCTGGTTGCCATTGCAACCAGAGTTTTAATGGATTTCAATTCTTTAAACAATTTGTTGAAGGGCACCATCTAAGGAACCTTCCTGCCAAATTTGTTTGAAACCCGCCCAGAGGTTTTGGAGGAGTTATCACTTTAAAAATCCTTCTTTATTCCTATATAAGCCCCATCCCCCTGGGGCTCCGCCCCTGGGGACCCAAGGGTGTTGATTTTATGAATTCTGAAAGAGGTCATTATAATGATGCTACATGCCAAATATCAAAGCTCTATGCCTTTTGGGTCAAATGGAGATAATTTTTGAAGTTTTCATCAAAATTTCAGTTTTATTGCCATGGCAACCAGAGTTTTTAATGGATTTCAATTCTTTCAGCAATTTTTAAGGGCACCTCCTAAGGAATATTCCTGCCTAACTTTGTTGAAATCCGCCCAGAGGTTTGGGAGGAGATGTCATTTTAGAAATCCTTCTTTATTTCTATATAAGCCCAACCCCCCAACCCCTGGAGATCCGCCCCTTTGGACCTAAAGTGCTGATTTTAGCATTTTAGAAAGATGTCATTGTACTGCTGATTCCACCTAAATATCAAGGCTCTACGCCTTCTGGGTCAGGAGGAGATAATTTTTAAAGTTTTCAATAAAATTTCAGTTTTGTTGCCATGGCAACCAGAGTTTTTAGCAGATTTCAATTATTTTAGCAATATTTAAAGGGCATCACCCTGGCTTATTCCTGCCAAATTTTGTTAAAATACGCCCAGCGATTTGGGAGGAGATGTCATTTTAAGATTGTTGACACACAACGGACGACGCAAGCCTGACAGAGGACAATCAAAATACCTCACCATGAGCACTTCGTGCTCAGGTGAGCTAAAAAGTGTCCAAGTTCAAGGGGAGATAGTACTTCAAACAAGAGGACCATGATGGTCCTATATCGCTCCCCTGAGTATGATTGCTCAAGGCTTTATGATATAATATTCAAAATATCAAAGCCCTACACCTTGTCATTTTGGAGAAGATTTTTTAAAAATTTTCTCCTTTAATCCTAGGTATAGTGAAAACCCAACCATGTTTAGCTAATTTCAAGAGAACTGTAATTCTTTGAAGTAATAAAGTAGAGGGTCAATAGGCATTAATACATACCAAATATCAAAGCTCTAGGCCTAATGGTTTAGAAGGAGAGCATTTTCTGATATCCTTCTTCTGGGATTGCACAGAAGAGGTCTTATTTTCAGAATACGGTATTCTATGAAGCATTTTAGTACAGGGTCAAAAGGTATTATATACCTATAAATGATATGAATTCAAATCTGGCTGTCCAATACAACTTGACAGAAAAAAATCAATATTCGGCTGTACCAAAAAAACGTAATTGTCGAGTACAGTTTAACATGAACTCCTTTTTTGTGTATTGACATTCATGTTTTTTTTTTATCCCGGAAAGTTGGTTATTTCTTAATCATTTAAGAGAATTTTCTTAATGTCATGTCCTAAAGGTATACATGTATAATAAAAGGAATATTTCAACAGTGTGTTTTTTCTTTTTGTTGTTATCATCTCATCCGATAAAAAAATACCTACACACGTTTCACGAACACGATAACAACAAATAGAAGAACACACTGTTGTAATATTCCCTATTTATTACACATCAAATATCAAAGCTCTCAGCTTTTTGGTTAGGGAGAAGATTTTTAAAGATTTTCTTTTTTAAATCTGATTAAAATCAGGAATCGCACAGAAAAGGGCTAATTTTCAGAATGCCATAATTCTTTGAAGTATTTTGGTAGAGCTTCAATAGATGATGATTTATACAAAATATCAAAGCTCTAGGCCTTACGGCTTGGGAAAAGAAGATTTATAAAGTTTTCCTTCTTTATTTCTATGTAAAATCAGGGATCGCAAAGAAAAGGGCTAATTTTCAGAATACGATAATTCTTTTAAGTATTTTGGTAGAGCTTCAATAGATGATGATTTGTACCAAATATTGAAGCTCTAGGCCTTACGGCTTGGGAAAAGAAGATTTATAAAGTTTTCCTTCTTTATTTCCATTTAAAATCAGGATTCGCACAGAAAAGGGCCATTTTTTTAATACGGTTATTCTTTGAAGTATTTTGGTTGAGAGTCAATAGATGATTATTTGTACAAAATATCAAAGCTCTAGGCCTTGCGCCTTGGGAATAGAAGATTTTTAAGTTTTGGATGGATTTCAATTCTTTGAAGTATTTTGTAAGAGCATGACCTAAGGATCATTTCTGTGAAGTTTGGTTGAAATTGCATGGTGAGTTTAGGAGAAGGAGAAGACGGACGCCGGAAGATGACTGATCACAATAGCTCCCCCAGAGCACTTCGTGCTCAGGTGAGCTAAAAAGTGTGTTGCAAAACTTAAAAATGTCACCATTGTATGTTTAAACTACTTTTGAAGCAAAATTATAGAATGAGTTTGAGACAGAGATAGGCTGGCAGGCCACTTCTAGTTTACCCTCTAAAAACAATTCATTTTGCAATGTTATAAATATTGAATACACAACTTTTTTGAATGCTGTCTGAAACTGGTAGAATCTTCATGTATTAGACATATTTTTGAAACATATCTCTTGAGTCTATTCATTCGTGAGAAATGTTTTCTATTCATATAGGGTTTCAGGTCCCTTTATCCCATTCCCACACAATGACGCTTTTGGACGCCCTTCAAGAAAAACAATTGGGGAAAATAGGGTAAAATGAAGAAATTTCTTGAAACAAGCAATTTCTTCATTTTCCACATTTTTTTCAACCAAGAAAGTTGAAAAAATCTGAAATTTCATATCCTTTCTGACATTGGTCTCTCGCCAATGGGTGGATAATTGTAAACGTAAGTGGGATAGCAGCTAGAGGCTAGGAAAGGATGTAATGGTAGTCCTGGTGTAACTCCAGCCAAATACTAGTTAGAGGCTAGGAAAGGATGTAATGGTAGTCCTGGTGTAACTCCAGTCAACGTGACATGACTGAAAAACTCTTAAAAGTGGCATTAAACCCAATTGAATCAATCAATTAAATTAAAGGTTCAAGAAAATAATGCACCAAATGTAGAAATTGCTTGTCACAAGCAGTTTCTGCACTCTCCATACTGTTTTCTACTCAGAAAGATAGAAATACTTGAAATTCTATCAACTTGAAATTATTTTCTGAATATTCTTTCATTTTGGACCAGTTTAATTTTTGTAGTCTGGTAATGGATTAACTTCTCCTTTTTCCACGATATTTTCTACCACATGATTTCATTTCAAATTGCATCCAATTTTCATTGTTGTCTGCAACTTCTTTTGATTTAGACCACTCTAAAATTTCAAGAAATAAGAAAGGGTTAAACCTAAAAGAGCGTTTTGTAGATAGATGATACCTAGATGGAGCCCTTCTAAAACGGGGAGAGGGATTATGTATACAATATATATATGTATACAATATATATACAATACATGCTGAATATGTATACAAGAATCAAGAGCTACAGTCAGAGGGCTTTCTTCCTATTTTAGATTTCAATATTTCTCCAATACTGCCATAAACCCTATGTTGTAGGTAATCATCTGAATCGTCTAGACGGGACAATTCAAATGAGTACCCACAATACAGGGTTTCATTGAGAAATAAGGATTTTAGAATCCTTTTACCCCCTCTTATCTAGAATTCTGGTACCTTGACCCCCTGTAACAGGAGGGGCTGGGTTGATCCAGGGTTGTCCCGTAGTGGAATCGGTGTACGTCACATTCGGATATGTCACATATCCCCCGCCTTTAACCCCATACTGGTTCCCATAACCATAGTTGCCTTGTTGAGTTGTTCCAATGTTAGAATTTCCCTTGTTGCTTGGTTGCTGATTGGTGGTTCCTTGTCCACTGCTTGAAGCTGATACAAACTTCCCCCCATACCCCTCCGCCATTTTTCTCCCATTTGAATCTGAAATATATATTCTGTTTGAAGGGGATCAGAGCCTATATTGAAGCCCCTCTGGAATGAACACTGTAATGATATTCCCAATTTTCAAATTTCCAAATATTGTCTGCATTGTCTTTTAATTTGAACCCTTCTTATTTTTGGCACCTGATAATGGGTTGAATTGACATCAAATCAGCAATTTCATTGACAAATTCTAACTCAAACATGTATTTTCATATTCGTTTTGAAAACAAAAAACAAAAAAAACAAACTTAGAAAATAATTGTGAATGAAGAAATAACTAGTTATAACCCATTACTTCCATTTCAACAATGCTTTCTACCAATTAACTCTTTCCTGTACAAACCTGGGATTTTATGTTCTTGTGATTTTATACTTTAGAAAACATTGTGGAAAAAGAAGAAATTGCTTGTAACAAGCAATTTCTCCTTTTTCCACAATATTTTCTACCACATGGGATGGTTTGATAGCGAATTGCATCCAATCTTTATTGTTGTCTGCAACTTCTTTCAATTTGGACCAGTCTAAAATTTCAAGAAATGGGAAAAGGTTAAAAGATTTCTTTAGGTTACATAATGGGTAACCAATAAATCAGACTACAACCTCTTTGGATTTGGGCCAGTCTAAAATTTTGTCATCTGGTAAGGCGTTGATATTTTCAAACCAATTATGACCCGATTTATTTTCTGTATGTATTTGTAGCACCATGCAGGGCTTATGTTAGCCTTTTAACCCTTTCCTGTACAAACCTGGGTTTTTACGTTCTTGTGATTTTATACTTTAGAAAACATTGTGGAAAAAGAAGAAATTGCTTGTAACAAGCCATTTCTCCTTTTTCCACAATATTTTCTACCACATATGATGTTTTCATTTCAAATTGCATCCCATTTTCATTGTTGTCTGCAACCTCTTTCAAATTAGACCAGTATAAAATTTCATAAACAGGAAAGGGTTAAATTGAGGAGTCGTTTGCTCCTTGATCCTGAAATTCTAGATTTTGAAGGGGTACAAACAATGAAAAAAAGCGCATCAATCATGAAAATATAAGTTTTTAGTGCTGAAACACATTTACTTGTTTTAACCCATTCCAACACAGTGGAATTTTAGACCGATCCAAATTGAATGAAGCTGCAGACGAAAATTAAAAGTTGATGGAATTTTAAAGTTTTTCGTCCTTTGGGATAGAAAACATGGTGAAAAATGAAGAAATTGCTTGATACAAGCAATTTCTTCATTTTCCAACATGTTTTCTTAAGCCTTTTTCTTGAGGGGCGTAAAAAGGAGGGATTGTGTGGGAATGGGTTTAAACATTACAAGACGGTAAATTTTAGATAGATCGAAATTGAAAGAAATTGCAGACGACCATTTACAGATAATGAGTTTTGGATTTATTTTAGCTTCCATGGTAGGAAACATTGTTTAGATGAAGAAATTGCTTGTTACAAGCAATTTCTTCATTTTACACAATGTTTTCTCAATTGTTTCCTTGAGGGGCGTCCAAAAGGGAATGGGTTAACCCTCTTCTGGATAAACCTGGGATGTTACCTTACTGTAATTTTATACTTGAGAAAACATTGTGGAAAAAGAAGAAATTCCTTGTAACAATATTTATCTTCTACCACATGGATGGTTTCATTTCAAATTGTATCCAATTTTCATTTTACACAATGTTTTCTCAATTGTTTCCTTGAGGGGCGTCCAAAAGGGAATGGGTTAACCCTCTTCTGGATAAACCTGGGATGTTACCTTGCTGTAATTTTATACTTGAGAAAACATTGTGGAAAAAGAAGAAATTCCTTGTAACAATATTTATCTTCTACCACATGGATGGTTTCATTTCAAATTGTATCCAATTTTCATTTTCATCTGCAACCTATTTCAAGTTTGACCGGTCTAAAACTTAATAAAACAAGAGCACTGCCCACGGGTGCCAACACTCAGCTGCAGGTGCTGGATAATGCAAAAGTCAAAAAGGGGGCATAACTCTTACAAAAATGCTTTTAGACTTATCCCCTCCATAGTCTAGATAGCTCTTGTGATGGTCAATACACATGCCAAGTTTCATGAGGATATCTTCAATAACAACAGAGATATGACCAAGGTCAAAGTTTGTCACGCCAACACCCACGCCAACGCCGAAGCGAATGACGCCAAGATGATGACAATACCTCAGGTTTTCTCAACAAAACAGCCGAGCTAAAAAAGCAGGTAAGAGTTTAATTGATTTACTTTAAATAATCTTTTATAAAGACACACAATTACTTTTAAATGATTTTTAATAGTACATTAGATACATCAATGAATATTTTAGGGATCAGAGTTCCTGTTTTGACCCTTAGAAATTTCTCTCAAGGGGGGTAAAATTGAACGCCTTGAGAGGATTTTCTAAGGGTAAAAATGGGCATTTTCAGATTTTTATGGGTCAAAAGCCTGGTATGCTAGTCAAACACATGCCCTGCCATGTGCCTTACCTTTTACCAGACGACAAAATTGTAGACTAGTCCGAATTGAAAGGAGTTGCAGATGACCATTTAAGTTTGCGAAATTTTAGATTTTTTTCTACTTTGTCTTTCTGGGTAGAAAACATTGAGTAAAATATGGGAATTGCTATTTACAAGCAATTTCTTTATCTTTCACAATGTTTTCAAATGTGTTTTTTCTTGAGGGGCATCAAAGGACGTCATTGTATTGGAATGGGTTAATTAGGTTATTCGTGTACCTGCCACAGTTGAGTCTGGTAAACCTTGAGGTCCTTTCTGTGGAGCTGAAGCTCCTTTTGACTTCAACTTCTTGAGGTGTTTTTTGCCGGCCAGGTGCATGGTGTAAGGCGCAGAGCCTGTCAGGGTCAGATCACAATTCTCGCAGTAAAAGTTGGGTTTGCTCATCGTTGAAAGTCCGCACACCACAAATCTGAAAATTAGAATAGAAACTTTGTCTAGTTTCAGGTGATTAATCTATGAAAATTTTACAAAATAGAAGATTTTTATTTATTAATATAAATATCCATTTATCTTTTATTGAATGCACTTCAAATGCTAAATTTTTCCTTGGCTTGAAAAAACATATTGAAACAAATAATCAACCAAACATATACAACATAAAACAAAATCAGGGTGACAGAAAGAGTATTATCATAATGTATTTTTTTTAATCTGAGCCAACTTAGGCCCGTTCCCACCTTACAAAATTTTAGACTGGTCTAAATTGAAACAGCTGCAGATGACAGTTTTAAGTTGATGGCATTTTAGATTTTTTCGTCTTTTTGGATAGAAAACATTGTGGATAATGAAGAAACTGCTTGATACAAGCAATTTCTTCATTTTCCAAAGTTTATTCTTCATGGACGTAAAAATGAGGGCTTGCGCGGCAATGGGTTCACCCATTCCCACTCAGTGACGCTTTTAGACGCACCTCAAGAAAGAATGCTTTGGAAAACATTGTGGAAAATGAAGAAATTGCTTGTAACAAGCAATTTCTTCATTTTACATAATGTTTTCTACCCAGAAAGTTGAAAAAATTTAGAATTTCATAAACTTTAAATTGTCGTCGGTAACTCCTTTCAATTTGGACCAGTCTAAAATTTTCTCATGTGGCAATGGGTTAAGTGGTAGGTCAAATTTAGAAATTGCATTAACTTTAATCCTTATTTACAGGCTTCTAATCAGTATCTTTGATTGCGCAATAGTCCATGGGTGATATTTGAGATTTCTAACAGATGTATCACATGAAGAATGCCATTTGCTTTAATTTCCATCTGACTGTTCAGATGTCCTCATTTTACAAATAATCGAGGAAACCTTTGACAACAATCATTTTCAAATTTTTCTATTTAGAGGAAACTTGGGTTACTCAAGGAACATTCATAAATATGGTTGAAATCCAGCCTCTAGTTTATGAGATTTTCATAGTTTCCATAAATAACATATCAGGAATATGCCTGGTGATAAGCTATGTTTTTCCTTCAAAGATTCTTGAAGGAATCTAAATAAGGTTTTTTGTAGGACCAATCCTGTAAAATTTTAATGAAATCCATTTAGCAGCTTCTGAGTAGAAGAACAATGAAGTGAGCCAATAAAAGCTGTTTTTCATCTAAGCAAAGTCTTTTTTTCATCTAAGCAAAGTCATTTGTAGGCATCTGATAAAGGGTCAAACAAGGATCACTTGTGTGAAATTTCATTGAAATCCACAATATTCTCTACCACAAAGACTCATTTTATTTCAAATTGTATCCAATTTTCCATTGTCAACTGCAACCCATTTAAATTTGGTCTCCCCAGTCGAAAATTTCAAAAGAAGGGATAGGGTAAATATTATTTCACACCAGTATAAAGAAAACATTCCAACTAAGCAGGGTTTTCCATGACCCCCGGTTTCTTTGAATTTGGGCCCCCATTTTTCAGGAATGACCCTAGAATAAATTCGGCAACCGTCTTTAGTCTTATTCAATCCTTTCCTGATTTTATAATCAATAAATATTGTAGAAAAAGAAATTGATTATAACAAACAATTTCTTTTTTCCAACGATACTATCTACCCTACTGAAAGATTATTTTTCATATCAAATTCACTTTAAGTTTTCATCTGCAAAACCTTTCAGTTCGGATGGGTCTAAAATTTTGAAAAAACAGGATAGGGTTAAAAAGGGTCATATTATGGCAAAATGACCCCCAGTTTTGTAAGTCAAGGGAAAACTCTGCTAAGCCAAAAGAATGTTGGCTAAGCAAGAGACTAAACTCACAACTTCAGAATTAGCAAGGTGGCAATCTACCCACTCATCTTACAAACAGATGTCTAGATAAGAGAGGGGTGACAGCAATCTTAAATCCTTATTTCTCAACAAAACCCTATATTGTGGGTACTCTTTTTTATGCCCGCATCGATAAGATCGGGGCATATTGTTTTACCGGTGTCCATCTGTCTGTCTGTCCATCTGTCTGTCTGTCTGCAAAACTTAACCTGCCAACTAAACATTTTCCTATAACTTCAACCCTGATTAAGTTTCAATGCTAATATTTGGTATGTAGATAAGTCTCAACAAGGCCCAACTGGGGAAGGTCATTTCATCAAGGTCAAGGTCAAAATTTTAACCCTTTTCCCTAAAACAAAGAAAAACAATAATCAAAGTGCCGTACGCACTGTAATTGGTCGTCACTGAGAAATTGGACATATCGTTGCATTCCGACTTTAGAATTATGGTAAAACAACTTTAATTTCTATTTCTTTCACAACACGTAGGTTCAATCCTCGTGTACCATATTTCCGTGAATGTTAATTAGAACTGATATTATTTTACACGAACATATGAATTTGATGCAACATGGGTACCGACAAATTAGCAACTTTTTGTGAAAACTAAATTTTTAAACATTCTTGTTTGTTATATAGTCATGGTTAGATCATCCCTGCAAGCTTTTTATAAAGCCAAAACAGAAAAAATATGGAAATATGATAACTTAAGTTTAAGAGCAAATGCTGACAGCAGGTTCATGAAATTTCAAAACCCTCTCTTTTTCTGGGCTGGAATTAACAAAATCCTAAACAGCGCTGATTTTAATCAAAGGAAAAATCAATTGATACTATTCTTTGTGCGAATTATTTAGACAGCTTCTAAGCATGAAAATCAAATTTGCTCTCCAGCAGAACTTTCAGTACTTTGATTAACTTAGGGCTGAAAAATAACTGAGTGGCAGTATCATCTATGTTTTCACCTCGATATGATTGAAAGAATGGGTTTGTTAGACGCGTTCATCCTTGAAGTATGCATCTTTAAAGCGTGTGACCGTCCAGTTTTCCTTTACACCTTTTGATAATTATTAACTTGTAAAATGAAATGATTTTTCTTGTTTTCCCGTCAGAATATACGTCCAGTTGGGCTAAAGGCAGTTTTGGTAAATTGAAGCGACACAATTTCGAGTTTATGGTTATATAAATTGGTCTACGACCAATTAAAAATCATCCGTTTCTAAAGAATTCCTGTTTCGGGAGCATAGTGTTTTACAAACACATCTTGTAATTGTCTTGTTGAGACGATTCAAATGAGTACCACAACATAGGGTTTATGACCAGTTTTGGTGAAATATTTAATTTTTAACTTTAAATCTAAAATGCGAATTACTCCCTCTCTCCGTAGCTCTGTAACCATGCTCAGCCTTTTAATAATCAAAATCATACTTGAATTATAAAACAAGAGGCATCAGAGAGCATTTATCACTCAACTGGCAATTTCTGCCCAATAATAAAAAGCTGAATAATGCAGATTCATTATGCAAAGCTGCAACTTCTATTGATTGAAGCTGTAAGGAACAAGTGCCAGTTGGGCACACAAGATAAATACTGATTTATTTCAATTCAAGGGCAGATAATTCAAGATAATTCTACAATGACTAGAGTGGTCTTATGCACAACTAGACATCATAGAGTACATTGTGGCAAGTTTCAGTTCATTCCCATCAATACTGTACAGGGTACCCATACTTGTACTGTAGTATATACCGTATTTATTCTAATAATCGCCCATATTCTAATAAACGCCCATCCCCTAAAATACTGCATAAAATGTGGCCATTTTTCGCCGATTTTCAGTAACAATAGGTGATTCTAATAAACGCCTACCCCCTTCTATGATTGAAATTCAAGTCATGATTAATTGGCGTATTTGAATGAAATGAAATAATATTTGATTTGAATCTATATGGTAAGTAATCGCCGCAACTCCACAATTATCCATTATTCAACTAAAACTGCCTAGACTTAACTTTTAATACGTTATTTAAGTTAGTTATTTCAACTTGCCAAGGTCAGTTAAAGACTTGCTGTGAATGGAAAGAAAAAATGAAGTTTGTCACTTGATCTTAAAAAAACTAAAACAATCTATTTCCCTATCATCTGGACATAGGAGTGATTTTAAACTTTGTTATGAGGCTCCCATTGTCTCGGTGTCTGCGGGTGCGAAATTCTTAGTGGAATGTTAATTTAAATTGAAATAAACCTATTAATATTAAAAAAAAATTTAATGTTTATTATCCAATTAAATGGCCGAATCCAAAGAGTCTACATTTTTAGGAAAAAAATACCAAGAACTACCAATAACAATGAAATCATTTGCAAGTATTAACTTATTTTTGGTCTTGACAATTCTTACCTCAGTAATGAGACAAGAGGACCATGATGGTCCTAAATCGCTCACCTGAGGCATCTGCAAATTAAAGTACTTTTTTGTATAAAAAAGACACAACTTGAGCAAAATAAATAAAACAAATATAAGATTTTGGGCTTTGTACAAAACAATCCAGTAATGCTTTAAAATGAAAATGAATGCCTTCATAGTTTAATGGGTTACCAAACTATCCCAGAATTTGTCACCCTCAGGGAAAAAGGTTTAAAAAAGCATTGTGAGAAAGCAAGCAATTTCTCCATTTCTATTTAAGAAGAATCCTTTCAATGCGATTTATGCATTTTTCAATCCAAGGAGCAGAGACATTTTTTATCCTAAGAGCAAATTTTCCTGGAACATAGTAAAAATTATATAGTCATGCTACATACCAAATATGAATGCCCTTCATCTTATATTTCAGAAGGAGAAGACTTTTGCTCTAATTGGGTGTTTTCCAAAATTTTGGACCTCTTGGGCAGTGCCATGTTTTATCCCAGGGCTAAGATTTTAGCTAACATAGTAGAGAACAATCTGGTTATGCTACAAATCAAATATGAATGCCTTAGACTTTGTAGATTGGGAGGAGAAGACTGTTGAACATGGTCTAATTGAGCATTTTTACTAACTTAAAAGGACACCCAGGGAAGGGGTGTTTTTTAACCTACAGGCATAATTTAATCAAAATTGATAGATAACAGCCAGGCTATGCTACACTCAAAATGTAAATGCCCTCTGCCTTAAAATGAAGAATTTTTTTCAACATACTCAAATTTTGCATTTTTCCGAATTTTTGGACCCCTAGTCAGAGCCGTTTTTGACCCTTGGATGAAAACTTTTTATGATATAGTACAAAACCATCTAGTTATGCTACATACCAAATATGAATATCCTAGACCTTATAGTTTAAGAGGAGAAGCCTTTTGAAATTGCTCTTATTAAGAATTTTTCCAAAATTCGGACCTCAGGGGCGGGGCCATTTTGGACCCCAGAGATTAAATATTTAAAAACTATATGATTAAGCTCTTCACAAAATATAAAGGCCTTTGGCCTTGTAGTCTATGAAAAAAACAACATCAAAGATTTACTAAAATTTCAAATTTTCATATGCCGCGGTTACAAGAGTTTTTGACAGAATTAAATTCTTTTAACAACTTTTGAAGAGCTTCAACCAATGAACATCCCTGCAAGGTTTCAGCTTGATTGGCCTACTGGTTTAGGAGAAGAAAATTTTTAAAGATATTTAAAGGATTACTAAAGATTCCCATTTTCATATGCCGCAGTTACAAGAGTTTTTGACAGAATTAAATTCTTTTAACAACTTTTGAAGAGCTTCACCCAATGAACATCCCTGCAAAGTTTCAGCTTGATTGGTCTACTGGTTTAGGAGGAGAAGATTTTTAAAGATATTTAAAGAATTACTAAAATTCCCATTTTCAAATGCCGCGGCAACCAGAGTTTTTGACGGAATTAAATTCTTTTAACAACTTTTGAAGAACTTCACCCAAGGAACATCCCTGCAAAGTTTCAGCTTGATTGGCCTACTAGTTTAGGAGGAGAAGATTTTTAAAGAAATTGTGGACGGACGGACAGACAGACGGACAGACGGACGGACAGACGACGGACAACGACCGATCACAATAGCTCACCTCGCACTTTGTGCTCAGGTGAGCTAAAAAGCCAAGAAATCATTTTTGTTAAATCCGATCAGTTAGGATAAGGAGATATGGGTAAAAAAGACTTGAAAGTTTGAAATACCAAAGAAAGACCTTTACCGTGGACGCTCCCTGTCTAGGGCCGTGGACAGGAAATTATAACAAATGTACATTTGTATATCAAATTTTTCAACGCTAATACGTTTAAATACCCGGTTATATTCAGTGAAACGTTAGAAAATAAGTATGTGATTAAAATATCCATAACAAAACACTTATTATTGTAATTTTCTTTAATTGAAATGAGATTGCTATTTTCATTAATGAAGGAAATGAAAAGGGTCGGGAAAGTTCCCGCGCCGCCATATCTCCATGGTGACCGATGCCTCTGTACATTGTTGAGTTGAACACCTGGCGCACTTACTCATGCGTTAAGATTATTACACAACCCTACTATAACTAATTTGTCATGATGGACTCTGCCTTGATTTTTGATTACGTTATGATTAAATGCCTTAAACAAAACCGGGGCTTCATCTATCAATCAAGACAATAGGGTCACAAATCTAACATTATCGAAACTAGCTTTACGTTGAATTTCTTCAAGTCTATCAAGAAATGGATTGAACTTTAAAAGGTACCTCTTTATTGTCCTGCGCGTACAGAAATAACGATGAAACAACATGTTGCAAGGGTCAACTTATTAGACATTTTAAAATTCATTGCGACAATGATGCAGCGTTACGGGATTTCCCATCTTTTGGCTGTTTAATTTCCGATGTAAACGCAGAACTAAACGGACCGTTGGCTTTTAAAAAGTCGTAAATACATCCTTAATAAAATGTCATTATGATTTTCGTACTATTTTGTAATCCCCGGTCATCTTTCATACCACACACTTCTCTAATCGCCTACCCCCGTACCAGAACAACTCTAATAATCGCCCTCCCCCAACTTTGCCGATGGTCACTATTCTAATAATCGCCCGGGCAATTGTTCGAATAAATACAGTACTCCACCAGGGGTCGACACTAACAGTGTCCAGGGATCCCGAAAATCCCTGAAAATTGACAGGGACCCCGGCCATCTCAGGTTAGAGATTCCGTCAAGAACCTTCAATATTTCTCCAGTACAATAGATCTTCATTTATCAACTAATGCTCCTGATTTTTTGCTTGCTTGTTTTTATAGAAAACATTGTGGAAAATGAAGAAATTGCTTGTAACAAGCAATTTCTTCATTTTCCACAATGTTTCCAAAACTTTTTTCAAGTTTGGCTTAGAAAGGCAAGATTACATGTGAATGAAATAATGCATATCAAGGAGAGATCCCTGGTTATCTGGTGGAAACCCTAAGTAAGTAGAGATTCCTGTGTGATCCCATTGAAACAAAGTTAGTGTCACCCCTGTTTATGTACAATTAAGTTGGTTCACATACAAATCTTAGACTTGCATCAATGTACAGAAAAATAAATGGAGGTAAGAAAAAAAATGCCATATCATGTGTGTGCTTTTAAAGTTATTAGTGTATAAAACGAGAAACTCTATTTGCGTATATTTCCCCCCCCCCCCCCAAAGAATGCAAGCGAAGTTGTTGTTTGTTTACGTTTATCGAAGGTAGTATTTCATTGAACATGTCAATAATGTGTCTTAAGCAAAAGGGAGATTAACAGGGGAACCAATATTTGACAAACCAGTCTTTTTCCTTCTTAGCTATTGGGTTTTGTTGAATAGGATATGTTTGTTGAGGTACTGTGAACATGATCAATACGAAAAAAAATATTTTTCTCTCCGTGGTCGGAAATGAATTACTTTTATTGCCGATTATCAAAAGTATATCTTTAGATTATAGTTTGCAGGGTAAAAGCTCATAAAGCATTCAAGAACCCCAAGAAACTAAAATAAAAATCCCATACCTCTAAAAATACAACCGAGTAGCTATCTATATTGACACCGATTAAAATGGAAACGGGTGGTGATATTCACCCCGGGACACACATGGACACCCTAAACGCCCGATAACGTCTAATATGCGCTTATGTAGCATACAAAGTAATAAAAGTGATATGGTATTTGAATATCAATGTTTTTATAATGTCTTTTGTCAATTTGTATTTGTCGATTAAATTCATCTCTCTTTTATTTATTTTATTTTATTTTATTTTTTTTTTTGGGGGGGGGGGGTAGAACTGTTATTTTCATCTGCTTACTTTTTTATGAATATGTTAAGTGAAAGGTGTCAGGAATAATGGCAAATGTAATGACGGTCAATTTGACTAAGTGGTTGTAGATTGAAAATTACATTGCCATATAATAACCATTTTAATCGGCCAGATTCCAAATATGTTACAATATAATAATAATTCAACAAAAGAATATAAATTAATGAGCAAACAATAAGTTACGGGGTTTCAATTTTACAAAATATCATATATTAATCAATATACTTGCATAGCTATATACTATATATGGGCCAAGCTGACCGGGCTGAGTTATTCAATGTGCCGAGTTGACTGCATGGTAACCATTAATGATACATTGGTCGTATTGCCTGAAATATTCAAATAAGAAATGAATCTAAGCACATTAAAGTTGACACTACTTAATCTTAGACATTTTTAGAATGAGAATACGTTTCAGTCATGATTTTGAAAAAAGGGAGTTCTATGGTGTCGGGTCAAAAAGGCCTACTACTAAACAGGTCTATGGTACAAAAAGGCCCAATGTCAAAATGGGCCAGTCCAGAAAGGCCAAGTCCAAAAAGGCCAACTTTTAAAACTTACTAAAAATGCCCTTTTCGACATGGTGATAAAAAAAGCATTTGCTCCAATTCAATTTAATTACATTGCAAATGTTTCAAAAACCGTTGTTCTTTTTTTCAAAATACATAAATTGATTGATCTTATTTTGTTTTATTGTTTGGAAATCAAATAGTTTACAATACATTTTAACGATTGGCATCTTTACCTAAAACTATTGAATAGTAGAGAGTGTTGAAAAGGTGATAGTAATTTGAAAGAGTTTGTATGACATATTTGAAGTTTCGAAATTATAGACAATCTGCGTGCTAATTGCTGAAGCGAAGATCCTTTAATCATTTAATTGTTTCAATCCATCCGACTGGTAACTTTTCAATATAACCAGATTGCTTTCACACGGCTTTCATAAGTTTATTTCATAAATCAAAACTGAATAACCATGCTGCATCTTTGCACTGTATGTTTTCACGAAGTTAGACCGTGACAAGAAGCGGTGGAGTATGACTCATGTCAGAATTGGCACCACAGAGTATCTGATACCGGTAAGATGTATTTTAGATTCACAGAATATCTTTGATTGACCCATTCCCACACAATCCCGCCTTTACGACACTCAAGGTTAGGAGAAAGTTGTGGAAATGAAGATATTTTTCGTGACAAGCAATTTCTATATTATCCACACTGTTTTCTACCTTAAAAGGTTGTAGATTAAAAATCACATTGCCATATAATAACCATTTTAAACGGCCAGATTCCAAATATGTTAAAATATAATAATAATTCAACAAAAGGATATTAATTAATGAGCAAACAATAAGTTACGGGGTTTCAATTTTACAAAAGTATCATATATTAATCAATATACTTGCATAGCTATATACTATATATGGGCCAAGCTGACCGGGCTGAGTTATTCAATGTGCCGAGTTGACTGCATAGTAACCGTTAATGATACATTGGTCGTATTGCCTGAAATATTCAAATAAGAAATGAATCTAAGCACATTAAAGTTGACACTACTTAATCTTAGACATTTTTAGAATGAGAATACGTTTCAGTCATGATTTTGAAAAAAGGGAGTTCTATGGTCAAAAAGGCCTACTACTAAAAAGGTCTATGGTCTATGGTACAAAAAGGCCCAATGTCAAAATGGGCCAGTCCAGAAAGGCCAAGTCCAAAAAGGCCAACTTTTAAAACTTACTAAAAATGCCCTTTTCGACATGGTGATGAAAAAAACATTTGCTCCAATTCAATTTAATTACATTGCAAATGTTTCAAAAACCGTTGTTCTTTTTTTCAAAATACATAAATTGATTGATCTTATTTTGTTTTATTGTTTGGAAATCAAATAGTTTACAATACATTTTAACGATTGGCATCTTTACCTAAATCTATTGAATAGTAGGGAGTGTTGAAAAGGTGATAGTAATTTGAAAGAGTCTGTATGACATATTTGGCAAGTCTTTGAAGTTTCGAAATTATAGGCAATCTGCGTGCTAATTGCTGAAGCGAAGATCCTTTAATCATTTAATTGTTTCAATCCATCCGACTGGTAACTTTTCAATATAACCAGATTGCTTTCACACGGCTTTCATAAGTTTATTTCATAAATCAAAACTGAATAACCATGCTGCATCTTTGCACTGTATGTTTTCACGAAGTTAGACCGTGACAAGAAGCGGTGGAGTATGACTCATGTCAGAATTGGCACCACAGAGTATCTGATACCGGTAAGATGTATTTTAGATTCACAGAATATCTTTGATTGACCCATTCCCACACAATCCCGCCTTTACGACACTCAAGGTTAGGAGAAAGTTGTGGAAATGAAGATATTTTTCGTGACAAGCAATTTCTATATTATCCACACTGTTTTCTACCTTAAAAGGTAAACATTTCTAAAACTACAACAACTTGAAAATGTCGTCTGTCTTAGCTTTCAATTTGGAGCAGTGTAAGATTGTGCCTTGTGGGAATAAGTTAAAATTAGGGATGGGAACGAATATTCGTTTTACCCGCGAATATTGAAATGCAATTTTCGAATTAGAATATACGTTATCTTTTAAGACAAAAAGCAATTTTATTCAATTTCTCTTAATATATACATTTAAAGAATAAGGGAAATTAGATATATTCAAATATCGGGACAATTTATAATTCTATTATATTCCATCAATACCGTATACATGTGCAAAGATGAAATTGGAAAAAAATAATAATTATGGCAGTTTGTAAATCGTCTCTGGATTGATAACTGATGCTTCGTTTTCTCGAACATCGATATCGTTTTTCGTCCATTCTCATTTCAGTTTACCAACGTAATTGAGTGATTCATCTTTTGAAAAGAACGTCCTCTTATTAGCCCTTATTCTACTATCATATATTTCATTTTGTAAATATTGTCTTTTTATTGTACATTGTTGTACTGGGACGTAGTAAAAAAATATGATCTGTTGTGTTATTATTATTCCGATATACGACATTTCGAATTTTATTTCATCTATGTATTTTTATGCCCCCCAAAGGGAGGCATATAGTAATCGAACTGTCCGTCTGTCCGTCCGTCAATCAGTTAGTCCGCCCGTCCGTCCCGCTTTCGTGTCCGCTCTGTAACTTCTACATGCAAAAGTGGATTTCAATATAACTTTGCACAAATGTTCATCGCTATAAGACGACGTGTCGCGAATATGACCCAGCTTCCTATCTCCAAGATGTAGGTCACAATCTGGGGTCAAAGGTAAAAAATGGAGCCTTTTGCCGTGTCCGCTCTGTAATTTCTATAATCATGCACGCAGGTACAAATTTCTTTCATACAAATGTTCACCACCTTCAGAAGACGTGTCGCGAAAAAGACCCAGGTTGCTATCTCAAAGATCAAGGTCACAATCTTAGGGTCAAAGGACAAAATCGGCACTTTTTGCCGTGTCCGCTCTGTTACTTCTATAATCATGCCCGCAGGTACAAATTTCTTTCATACAAATGTTCACCACCTTCAGACGACTTGTCGGGAAAAAGACCTAGGTTCCTATCTCCAAGATCAAGGTCTAAATCTGGGTCAAAGGTGAAAAAATCGGCCTTTTTCGCCGTGTCCGCTCTGTAATTTCTATAATCATGCACGCAGGTACAAATTTCTTTCATCCAAATGTTCACCACCTTCAGACGACGTGTCACGAAAAAGACCCAGGTTCCTATCTGAAAGGTCAATGACTCAATCTGGGGTCCAGGGGGGGGGTCCAGAATGGTTAAATTGCGTGCGGAATGATTAAATTGTATTTACTATCTTATTCTTCAATAGATTGCTTCCATATTTAGACAGATGCTTAATTGGGTGGACCACTTTACATGACATTGACCTTGACCCAATGTCCTTGACCTTTGACCTACTTTTGACCTCAGGAAAAGGAGCCCATAATGCATTTCTCGATTTTTTATTCTGTATTTATAGTTATTATTATACGGGGTATATGTATTAAAATTTCATTTATTAAAAACTAGACGTATAGATCACAGATGCATGTGGTTGTGTTTACAAAACAAATCAAAGTGCCACATGCTTGTCCGTGTCTTTTGGGGGCATTTGTCACATGACTGTGACTAGCTCTTGTTGAACTTACAATAGGTAACACCCTTTAACAAATTAGCGTCGATAGAGACAGGATAAATTATTGAGGCTTAATACATTTTTGTCTAAAATGTTCAGGTTTGGATCAGTGCAAAACGGTAACATGTAATGGTAGGCTAATTCTGTAGCCATTTTATAAAATAGGATGTAGTCTAAATAAGGTCAGTCAAAACTTTAGTTCAATGTCGCGGTAAGCGCATGCAAATAGTAATGACACGTATCGGTCCTTTCGTTCTTTGTTTTTGTAACTTTTGCGATCAGCGTCAATTATGCCAAAGTTCTTGAAAGATAAATGACAAGAGAAAAATCCGCTTGATCATGTCATTTCCAAATCGTCAAGCGGTGAAAGGCAAATTGTAAATAGGCATTGAAAAAAGCTATATTTATGATACTTTTGTCGCCCATCAAGGTACATCGCGGTAAGCTACGTCTGCAAACAATTTTAATTTATTTGCACTTATCGTGCCAGTGGTTATCGAACACGGATAGCATTTGTTTTATTTTAAAGAAAGTAAAACAAATAAAAAGAAAGAAAAATTAAACATGAAATAGTTAGATATATATTAAAAACGCATTTAGAGATAGAAAAGAGTAGAGTGCACGGTTATGACCTATATTCGGACATCCAGTTTTGACCCTACAAAAAAACGAATATTCGAATATAATTTTTTCCTATTCGTTCCAATCCCTAGTTAAAATGTACATGCTTCCGCCTTTAACAAGAATTACTTTTTTCCGTGCATTTTTACTTTAATTGTTGCTCAGTTTTTTTTAATCCATTCCAACACAGTGTCGCCTTTGACACCCATCAAGAAAACAATTCGAAAGCCATTGAGTAAAATGAAAATTAATTTGCAAAAAGCAATTTCTTCATTTTCCATAATGTTTTCTACCCAGAAGGTTAAAAGATCTAAAATTCATAACTTTACAATGATGGTTGCAACTCCTTAGGCCTTTCCAAAATTTACCATGTGGTAATGGGTCAATCCATAATGACACAATCCCGCTGTAGAAAAATGTATAATAAGAGGAGAAAATGTTTGTAAAAAGAAAATTTTCAATTTTGTCGAGCCAGCTTGCGGTGAGCGAGACATAGTTGTTACTATGACAAGTCGGAGTATGTGCGTTAGTTAGTCCGTTAGTCCGTCCGTCCGAATTTGTCCGTAAATTACTCCTACATGTACGGATGGATTTCAAAATAATTGGCACAATTATTCTCCATCATGAGTAGATGTGCAATTTGTAAGAATCTTTTGGATAGCTTCAACTTCAAGGTCACAGCTCAAGGTCAAACACTAAAATTGTGTTTGTCCGGAGCATTTCTCCTACAATTATGGATGGATTTCAAAATAACTTGGCACAATTGTTCTCCATCATGAGTAGATGTGCCATTTGAAAGAATCTTTTGGATAGCTTCAAGTTCAAGGTCACCATTCAAGGTCAAACACTAAAATTGTGTTTGTCCGGAGCATTTCTCGAACAATTATGGATGGATTTCAAAATAAATTGGCCCAATTGTTCTCCATCATGAGTAGTTATGCCATTTGAAAGAATTTTTTGGATAGGTTCAAGTTCAAGGTCAAAGCTCTAGGTCAAACACTAAAATTGTGCTGATCTAAAGCATGATACCTACAAAAGTTTGCGGGCTCGACAGCAGCTGTCCTGGGACAACCATCTAGTTTGAAGTGTTTTCAACCTCATTTTCTGGTCAAAGTTTCTGCAGTTTAAATTTCTATTGTCTGTTAATGGGTTAATACAATTCTTTGTAGCACAAATGGCATAACAGGAACTAGATTGATTTGGTTGTCTTAGTTGCCGAAATTTCGAGTTATAATTGATGTCATACATGAAAATTGAGGGTATCAATTTACTTTTGTTTCCTGTAGGCTTCTTTATCATTTCTTGTACCTGCATGGCTTATTTTATTATTTCTTGTAGGTGCATGGCAGGCGGTTAGGGAGTATATTCCAACAGCGGGATGAAAGGCACACCCTTTCACTAGTCGCAGGCAGTTTTCGTTGGTCTTGCTGAAAAGCACAGGCCGCCGTCATAGCGCAGTTGGTAGGGCATCGGACTGTAAATCTAAAGGTCCCGGGTTCGATCCCCGACGGCGGCACTCATCCTTTCCGACCTTTTGTCTCTCACCAATGGGTCGATAATCGTAGACCTGTGTGAGATAGCAGCTGGAGGCTAGGAAAGGATGTAATGGTAGTACTGGTGTGAGAAATATCAGGAATCCATTGTTAGGTGCTCCAGCCGCCGCGATATGACTGAAAGATTGTTGAAAGCGGCGTAAAACCCCATTCAAACAAACAAACAAAACTGAAAAGCACAGAAAGCGGTTCTGGTGCATAGCTTCACTCGGATTATCCTTTCCCTACAGTGCCTTCCTACAGCTCGTATTTCATAGACGTCGATAATCTACTCATAAGAGCTGCAACAACAACAACGCTAGAGCTTATGGCCTACATGCGAAGACAGTGGCTCGATAACGTTACATTAAAGCCTTAAAACTGGTTCGTCTTTAAAAAGAATGTGAGGTCCAATAATGACCTTGAAGGCAAAACATATTTTTGAAATTCTTAATGATAATTAGAAATAAAGATAATATATGTATATAAAGGCTGTGTATAAGCGTATTTGCATAATCTGGTCTCCTAATTGTGTGCAAAAAATGATTTTAGTTCATTCGTAATTGTTTTCTTTTGTGATGGAATATAATCAAATTACTGAATAAATCCTCTTTCAACAGTTAAAAGTGATATAGATATAGATATAAAGTGAATAGATATTTAATTTTTCTATTTATCCTTGAACTCTTATATATGTACACATTCGTATATAAACCAACTTATCGTATTACATTGAAAAATCCATTCTTAAAGGTTTTTGAATAGCCACGGGATAATATTGTATAACTGCACATATAGGCCCATGAAGAAAAGTTTTATATCCTATATTTAATATGTTGGAAGTAGTGAAGATCAATACAATATCAAGAAATCATCCGGAACTCGTTTAATATATACATGTAATAATATAGGCTAACACATTTGGACACTCCATCATTTGAATAAAGCTTTATTAACTACATAATAAAATTACATCTGAATGAATTCGAAATAACGAGAGAATGGGGCGGGGCGGAGTGCTTGCACTGATAATGTAACTTATACTCTTTATAATCGATCGCAATTAATTGCGCTCATTTTTGTGGCTAAATAAATTAAAAAGGTGATAGTTTGAACAGTTCGTTTTAAAATCATTCTGCACTAGTGTTTTTTTAGCTACAATACCATACATGGTGTGGAATTAGGGTCAAAAAGGACCAGTGACAAAATAAACTGGTAGCCCGCTGACTTTGAGAGATATGTCTAGGGGCAGTAACTCAATCAAGTGACAAAAATATTGAATGGGGTTTTACGCCACTTTTATCGGTATTTCAGTCATATCGCGGCGGCTGGAGCAACTAACAATGGATTTCTGGTATTTCTCACACCAGTACTACCACTTCATCCTTTCCTAGCCTCCAGCTGCTACCCCAATTAGGCTTACGGATATTCACCCATTCGTGAGAGACAAATGTTGATTGATTGATTAAATTTGGGTTTAACCTAAATTTTATCAGTATTTCAGCCATATCGTGGCTGTTGGGGCACCTAACAACTGATTCCTAGTACTTCCCTCACCAGTACTACCACTTCATCCTTTCCTAGCCTCTAGCTGCACCCATTCAGGTTTACGATTATCCACCCATTGGTGGGAGACAAAGATATGTGCCACCACCGGGGTTCGAACCTATGACTTTCCATGAGAGAGACAAATGTGGGAAAGGGTTTTTTGCCGCTGCCGCCTACCGACTGCGCTATGACGGCGACAAAAAGTGACAAAAAATACCAAGTGTACAAAAAGGCCCAGTGTAAAAAAAAAACTGTCCAAAAAGGCCCACTTTCAAAACTGACCAGAAAGGCCAAGCCAAAAATGGCCGACATATATACAAGTATAGCAAGTCAATATGACTATATTTTACTCAGCTATTAGAAGAAGTATATATGTATTAAGAAGTGCTTACATTTTATGCATATGCTCAAATAATCCTTTCCCAGACAACAATGAAATAAACTGTAAAAAAAGAACTGTTAACATTTTATTAACCTCACCTTGATTCCCCCAAAACATTGCTATAGTGACAGAAAACCGTTTTGGAAAAGGAGAAAACGCTCTTCAGGAACAACCATACTTTATATAATTTTATTATACCTTTTTCTTTATGCAAACACCCTACAGCACACTTAATAAACGGATTAGCATAAAATTGTCATTCTCCATCTCATAATTGAAAAGTGTATGATTCTATACTATCTAATTCTTTTAGCCTGTTTAAAGATAAAAGACATAAGAATAGTCATAGTCAAAATAATGCCAAATGTTCGGATTGATTAGCGTACGTTTCTGGTCAGATTTAATAGTGATCTTTCTGGTCTGGACCTTTTTGGACCATGTCGGGTCAGTTTTAATAGCCGCCATTTTAGACTGGACCTCTTTGGATAGGGTCTTTCTGACCCGACACCTCACTCTTTAGCATTTCGGTTCATTCCCTATTGTGAGAGTAACGAAATACAAATCTGATTTGAGATTGCCGACACATACGTGTCCCGGGGTGTCCCACTCTGAATATTAAGACCGAAACTGTATGAAATCGTCATCGCTAAGCATAGTAATACCGATATCGTCTAAGACTTAACTTCCTGTCATTTTAACTTTTATTCTTAATCGCTTCACAATCTGCTAATTCGACGAGGCAACTAGACAGTATAGTACATCAATATCCACAGGTTTACCGGCCAAGAATCGGCAAAACCGACAAAATCGCAATAACTAGTCCCTGCAATCACCAACAATTTGTATACAAAATCAGTTATATTATAAAAGGACTGTTCACAACTTTTTTGACTTACAATTTAAAATTTTACCCGAGATTCGGTTCGAAATTGCAGATTCCCTCGATCAAGGTCAACAAACTAATGTTATCGGAATGGACTTTAGCAACGCCTTTGACAAAGTTGATAATCCTGTCCACAGTCTGGGCCTGTATATCGTCATTATAAATTGGGTTAAATCATTCCTTAGATTCCAGCAATTCCTAGTTAAAGGTATATGCTTTGACCGGTTACCAGTACTTTCAGGTGTTCCCCAGGAGCCTGCTTTTTCCCGATTATAACGACCTTCCTAAAGGGTCAAAAGTAGAGTTAGATTAGTTACAGACGATACCCTAGTTTACCTCACAATCGTCTGCATTAACCCCTACCCCATCCCCTGCCCCCTAAGAAGTTCCCTAGAAGTATGGGAACAGGATTTGGCTATGGATTTCAAATCTGATACCTGTGTTTCCCTTGAACTCACATTCATATCTACAGCATAACATCTAAAGCAAGTAGCGCTGCCGTCATAGCAAAGTCTGAAGCGCATCAGAGTCCCAATCTTCCATCGTGGAATGTCATGGGTTCGATCCCCGGCTGAGGCACATATCCTTTTCGATATTTGTCTCTCACTAATGGGTTGATAATCGTAAAACTAAGCGGGATAGCAGCTAGAGGCTAGGAAAGGATGTAGTGGTAGTACTGACCATAGATATACCAGGAATCCATTGGCGAGCTCGTCAGCAAATTATCAGAAAGAGGGCTACGATATCGCAGCTACAGCATCGCCATTATTTTCTTTCCTAGCCTCCAGCTGCTTTCCAACTTAGGATTACGATTAAGTGTGATAAATACCAGGGATCCATTTGTAGATGCTCCAGTCGCCGCAATATGACTGAAATACTGTTAAAAGTGGCGTTTAACCCCATTCAATCAATCCAACATAAGGTGCACCAGACGCCAAGATATGAATGAAAAAATGTTAAAAGCGGCGTAAAAACCGATTCAAATAATAAAGACAAGAATAGGTATGCTATGTGGATAGCTCTGGTACGTCATGCACACCATTTTCAGGAAAAAGTGATGTACTGTAGTTACTGTAAATTAGTGTCGGCTCTTAGTAATGTAACTTCTTGAAAATAATTCAATTAAAAAAATCGAAATAAATGCTGTAATAACTATTCTATCTAATACAAACGAATATGAGAAAAAGAAACACTTCGAAATGAGTTTGGGAAGTGGATATGGTCTAGTAATAACACGTCAGACTGCAGTATTAGGGGTCACAGATTTTAATCTCCGGTTTAAACCGTGGCGCCGTCTCCATATAACATCAGTTGGTGAGTGGGACGTAAATCCCTATACAATCAATCCATCAATCCATCCACCAATCAATCGAAATGAGCGTTTTCAACGGAATACATTATTTAATGACGCAATCATTTTTATAATGATACATTTACATTCCGTAAATCCATCCGAAGTAGATTACGAGTGTCAAGCGCTTACTGTTTTTCCATTGGCATATTGTAAATAATTGTTTTAAATCTCAGAGGGAATGGGAAGAATAATATAATCAAAGCGCTGAAAGCGCTGATAGCCTGAGATATGTTTACATGAAATATATAACCTGGGCAGAAAAAAGTTTGGTGGGCGGATTATCGGAGGTGTCACTTTCTACCAAAATCTACTGTCGATTAAGCGCAGATCTACCATTTTTTGCGCTAGGGGACACAACCTTCCCGAAATAATTTTCCTACCTCTTTTGAGGTTTTGTAACGATATATTTTCAAGTATTTATCCTTACATATGTTACTTTCGATCAAAATGCTTTGATGGAATTTGATAAAGTTTGTTTGTTTGTTTGAACTGGGTTTTACGCCGCTTTCAACAATCTTTCAGTTATATCGCGGCGGCTGGAGCACCTAACAATGAAATCCTAGTATTTCTCACACCAGTACTACCATTACATCCTTTCCTAGCCTCCAGCTGCTATCCCACATAGGTCCACGATTATCAACCCATTGGTGAGAGACAAATAGTCGGAAAGGATGAGTGCCGCCGTCGGGGGGAATCTGATAAAGACCAGCCAAGGACACTTCCTGTGTATTTTGGTTGAATTATTTCCAGTACTTTCTGAGAAGAAGATTTTTAGGGTAAAAGTTGACGGACGGACGACGGACACCACATCATGACAAAAGCCCGTTGACTTTCAGCCAGTGGAGCTAGAGAGAAAGAGGGCTAGAGAGGGAGAGATAGAGGAATGGAGCGTTGAACCAGGTTCGAACTAGGAGGCCCTCGCGTGCGATGCGAGTATTCTACAACACAGACCAAATTTCGTTGTGGAAATGTGCGCTTTTTTAATCTCAAAGTAAACAGGGCGAGAGATGGTAGGTGGTAGGTGCGAATATGATCCTATGAATGACCAAATAATTTGTTATAACAAAACATTCCAATCGTGCGTAAAACCGACGGCTTCGATAATCAGCTTTATACAGCAACTTCGTCTAACCGGACAGTTTAAACATTGTAACTCTAGAATTAGTAATAAAACAAACACCTTAATTTTTCTTTACAATATGATAATTGATTATATACGATTAATAAAATCCAATATATTATATATCTCCTTTCTTTCTGTCGATTCACTCATCACTTTTTAATAGTTTTGCCAAATTCAGAACACTCACACGAAAGAAATGTACATCAAGCGATAGCTTTCAATGAGTCATATCTCGCCTTCGTTCTCCTCGCCTTAATCGCGAGTATTAATTTATACCCGCAGTCATGTAGTTCGCCCCGATCTTATTTCCATGTGGCAGAATAATATATTTATTGCATTAGATGTTATTACATTTTTACACTTAACTCTGCGGGGTTGAATTTTTACCGTGGTAACTTTATCCTGAGATTGCTAAGCAGGGTTAGGGCTCAAAAATCTCTAAGTTTTCAAAACTCGCTCTTCAATTTCCTTGTATACTAAGAGAGTACTTTCCAATAATATTATATGGCCGACTGTAAGAAATAGTCGATTTCTTTGATATATGGTTGACCCATTTGTTCAATATCTAAGTAACGTGTTTTCGAAGTGGGCGGAAGGTTTTTTACGGTATTTAATTAGACGAGGGACTTCCGAGCCAGAAAATAACATCTGAATAACGTCATTGTTTTGAAGTCTTATAACTAATGCTGCTATTGAAGGATATACTGTGCACTGCACTTGGCTGTAAATTGATGTACATATCTATTTCATATTTTCTATAAAATTAGTACAGAAAAATACAGAGCGCGGCATTGATAAGAAATTGGTGGACCTAAGTGGGATAGCAGCTGGAGGCTAGGAAAGGATGTAGTGGTAGTACTGGTGTGAGAAATACCAGGAATCCATTGTTAGGTGCCCCAGCCTCCGCGATATGACTGAAATACTGTTAAAGCGGCGTTTAACCCAATTCAACCAATCAATTAATCAAATTAATCTGACAGAAAAATAATCCGAGCAGCATATTATATTCAAATCATTCCAAAGGAGTATCCCTCAGCAAACCCTGCACTGATTAAGTCGCACAGTGATGGCAAATATAATCCAAATGCACGTTTTTGCGTTTTTGCGTTTGCTGTTTACAGCATTGCATACCTTCTCTGAGTTTTGTTCGTTCAGTTCCGCCTGTTTTCTTAACAATACGGTGCGTCATTCGAAATTAAGTATTTAAGTACTTCTCAGTTGCGGAGACTGTCCTGTTTAAAGCAAGCTTACCCAAGGAATTAGCTCATTTCACAATTTGTAGGTTTATTGTTTACTAATATATAATGACTTGACTTGACTAACATGTAATGACTTGATTACAAGCTAGTCCTCTCTGCTGGCGACGGGTAGAAATCGCCGGATGCCGTCCTGTAGAGTGGTAAAACCCCAAAAATGGAACTGACCGTTGGTCGTTAGCTGACTAGGCCCCGTGCTTGCAACTTACCGCTTTGGTCCACGAACGCGTGAAGATGCATTGGTGGCGAAGGCTGAAACTAAAACATGGAAATGAACAAATTAAAGTACTGTAAGCTAGCAAAAATTGTTTTTGTTAAGAAATCTTTTTTTCAAAAACTATCATGATAAATAAACGAGGTTAAAATAACAAAGGAGTCATCCCACATTTACGCGCCCTAGGAAAATAGTTGTTACAAGCTATTTCTTCATTTTCCTCATTGCTTTCTACCCAATGAGATAAATATTTCTGAATTTTTAACAAGTTGTCTGCATATTTTTTAAAGACTTTGATCCGAGTCATTTTGAACACGATGTGATCAGATGAGCTAAAAATACGTAGGAGATGAACTCGCAGGAAGAGTTTGCAATATTACGGAAATACATAAGAATTACTTTTTACCACGTATGCATTCAATGAATTCAGTGATTAAGCCTCCAGGGGCAGTTAGCACTCGTTGAGCTGTGAGAAGACCTGAAAACTTTGTCTGTTAACTTAAGTTATCAAAGCTTACGCTTTGCTAGCTAAAACACAAGCTTACTGACGAATCATATCAACGATTGCCCTGACGGCGGCACTCATCCTTTCCGACTATTTGTCTCTCACCAATGGGTCGATAATCGTAGACCTATGTGGGATAGCAGCTGGAGGCTAGGAAAGGATGTAATGGTAGTTCTGGTGTGAGAAATACCAGGATTCCATTGTTAGGTGCTCCAGCCGCCGCGATATAACTGAAAGATTGTTGAAAGCGGCGTAAAACCCCATTCAAACAAACAAACAAATCAACGATTGCCCTCAGATGAGTCAAACTTAACTTCCACATCTTCCAACTCTGTTTCCTTTGTCATTAAAGCTAAAAATCCTTTTAAACCACTTATTACGCTGTCTCCATTCATCATTGAAAAGCTTATCATTGGACTACAAAAAGATGCAAAGAGTTAAAAGGTTAATACCTTTCTTGTTGAATGTTTTACAAGTCAGAAACAAGGCATCAATCTCGTGAAACACTCAGCTTTTTGTTGAGAAGTAGAAATTTCGCTGAAAAGCCCGGGATTACTGTGAATGTATTAATGAAATTATGGAAAACCTTGAATTTCGGCATTTATGTATTAAAACGTATATATGTCATGTGAGACTGATAAAAAAGTTTCTAAAAAAATACATATATCCTGAACTTTGATTCCCATTTCCTTCTTCCCTCTACCAAATAGTCAAATGCTATTGTACATGTGCCTTATCCCTTCCACTGTTTTAAGTGCAAGCGATTTGGAAATCACATATCTAAATATCCCGACAAAGAAGTCTGTCCTACATGTGGTCAAGAAGAACCTGAATATGACAGAAAAGAATGTGCGAAAAAGACACCAATTTTAAGCTTTCTCATCCCACTTTTTCAGTGGACTGTCTTACCTGAAAAGATTAAATGGGTGTTCTCTCCAGTTTGGTTGAAGTGGGGAAAATCTCGGATTAGCGCAAGAAAGCTACTAAGTAGTACTGCTTGCTATGCTGTCGTTCCTAGTCACCCCCCCCCACCAAACCCCTAAGGTTTTTGCCAAACTTCTTCTCCAGAAATTTCATGATGTAGAAAATGATATTTTTAAAAAATCCTGCCTTCCTAAACAATTTCAGAACTCAAATCTTGCTAATCAACATCTAAAAACGACAACCTAGTCACTTTTACAAAGCCACCAGGCATACCATCCAAGTCTACGTCGGAACGCCCTGAAAAAGCACCTTCAGCTCAAAAGTTATTTTCAGAACCTCGTGTAACAAGTCCAGTTACAGCACCATCTCCAACAAAAACTTTAACTAATTCTATATCCAAATCTCCCGAAATTCTTTTGTTGCAAACATCACAACAAAGTCTCATCCATCTTCAAATAATTCTACAACCCAATTTAGGAACTACTTTAAACCTTTCCCTAGCAACCCTAGGAACCAAAGGTGCAATTCTAAGCCTAAACCACGGTCGAAAGGTACTTTTAGGACTTGTGAAATCAACGTACAAGTTGGTACCCCTACTCCAATTTTTTTTTAGGTACTTCTGAACGAGAGATGGGTCTGGAGGTTGACGCATGGTTTAGGAGCTAATACTTGGTTTTCTCAACCTAAATCATATGAATGAAATGAAGAGATTGACAATCCGTTTGCAATCAACCTTTTTCATTCTTAACTTTCAAGTGAAAAATACAATGGTTAAACAGATTCCATCCTTTTACGAATTGAATCTTCATGCACTTCTCCACCCTTGAATCATTGTAAAATAGAATTTTTCCAATCGGGAGACTTATTCATTGGTGACTCCTAGTTACTAGTAGTTGGAGAGCCGATGTCGCGCCGTGTCCATATTGGATTATTTCAGACCTTTACATTTACTGATTTAATAACATACTTTTACATTCAATCAAAACAATTATTTCATACTTCATTTACCGTTTAAACAATTATATTATTATGTATTGTTTTACTATTTACTCGCCCTTCATACACATTCAAAAATTGTATGTCCAAATTCTCTTGTGCACAGGAGTTGGGGGCTGTTCATGGGAAGCACCAATGTTTAGATCTTATTGCATTCTACTCATTTATAATAAGCAATCGTTTATTGTTCTCATTATTGTGGTTACTGGATCTGAAAGGATATGCTGCTGGCAAAATGGCTGAAGTCGCCTGGAATTGTTGTTTACTGGACCAGAAATCCTAGAATCCTTGCTGTGTGATATCTTCCACTGCTTCCGGAGGGTTTGTAAAGTTTTGCCAAGGTGATCAGAAAGCTACATATAGGGGTAACTCTTTGCAGATGATCAGTTTCATCAATATCGGAGGTCCTTGGAACGGTTCTTGCACAGATTAAGAAAGAAACGTTTGTCCCTCAGTTATCAAATTTCTGGCTGAAATGAAAGAAGGTGACTAAGCTGATTTTGTAATGAAAAACCCTGCTCATTTATGACTTTAAAAAAGAAAGAAAGAAGCTATAATATTTCGGGTTACCAGACGCCAAATATATCAATGAAGCACAATCCACGTGGAACTGAAATTAATCGGGTAAATGCGTAATCTGCCGATTGCACCGAAAAGTTTCCTTAATTGTGGTTTCCATTGCGTATCAATTGCGCTAGCAATTCAGTCGTTATCGACATCACCCGACGGCTAAATATTTGTTTGTTTGATTGAATAGGGTTTTAAGCCGCTTTCAACAATCTTTCAGTTATATCGCGGTGGCTTGAGCACCTAACAATGGAATCCTGGTATTTCTCACACCAGTACTACCATAACATCCTTTCCTAACCTCCAGCTGCTATCCCACATAGGTCTACAATTATCGACCCATTGGTGGTTGACAAATAGTCGGAAAGAATGAGTGCCGCCGTCGGGGATGGAACCCGGGACCTCTAAATTGACAGTCCGACGCGCTACCAACTGCGCTATGACGGCGGCAAATGGATAATTACCTTATTTGATAAATTTCGTTGTTTCAAAGCAGGGTATAGGGATTATATCCATTTAAATTTATAGTAAAATTAGCAGATTTAACTCGAAACGAGAATATTTATCGTAAAAGTAACACCAAGAACTATTGGAAAAGTAGATAATATTTCTACAAATTTTCATGAAAATCTTTTCATGGGTCGCTTTTATACAGTGTCATTTGAGTTTAAATTACTCAATTAATAAACCCTTAATCATCATAAAGCTTAATATTCCTTGTTGAAAATCCTTTAATTGACTAAACAGGTAAATCCTATTTCCATGAAATATAGAACTGGAATTAGAACTACCCCTCACATAATTTATAATACTCTATGATAAAAGGGGCAAGTAGACCGGACTGTCAGTTGTGTCGATAGGTGTGTTACAGATTTGTGCATGTATGTGTGTGTTTTACCATTTCTGAAATTATTGTGCTATCTAAAAATATCCAAATGTACTCATGAGTTTTAGTTTTGTTTATTTTCCTTGAAACAATGTAGTGCTCTAGTAGTTTAAACTTGGGATCGATAGATTTAAGTGTCCTTGGGTCTTTTTTACTACTAAGTTGCTCCTGCGCACGCATTAATTTCCGGTAAACTGATATGGCGGAAGAATTGAAATGTTTTGAATATCATTTTAGGTAACCCTTTTCATTTATCAAACATTTGGAAATTAATAATTCCCTTCTGTAATATTCTTTTTAAAATATTCGATCTATAAGGCCAACAGTGAAGTATGATTGAGCACGACGAAAATAATATGATTACCGGTATCCGTTCAAGGCAATTTCATGCAGTGTAATGAGAGATGTTGAATTTCGGGGTATCGATGGTTGCTTGCTATTTTTTCTAACTAATTTTTTGCTCAGTATGTACGATTTTCACTATCTTTAAGTTTGGTGAAACATTCAGGCATATGACAAGATTTTGGTGTATGAGAACCTTGTCAGAACTTGTTTGAGCCTCGCACAAAAACCAATTAAAAACTACATGGCATTTGTAAAATCCCTGAGCCGATTTTCAGGCCCCTTTCCAATGGCAAAAAACTATTCTTGTTTACCAATTTACAATTGAAAATTTCTAATTATAGTGCAAAATTCCGGATTCAAATGCCTTGAAGTGTACACCCAATTGGATGAGTATATTGCAGCAGGGGTGGTATCGGGTCCGTTCGCCCTAAATACACTTTCGCCCCTGGTCCGTTCGCCCCGGGTCCGTTCGCCCCAAAAGTGGGTCCGTTCGCCCTATTTTTCTATGTTCTCCCCCTTTTTAAAGTGAGTTAGATTAAGTATAATTTTTAGTGTTTATCTGTCAATTCACTTTAACGTTAACTTTTTTTGAAAAAAAAATGCTTTGTCATATAGATAAATGACTCAAACGTTGTTCGAAATTGCATATTCCCGATGTTATTGAAAGTTGCAACTCGTCCGAATTTTGTATTATTCAATTACATCAAACACGCTTCAATATTATAAATTTGGTTGTTTGAAGTCAAACACGGTCATTATGATATAAGAAACTTGATTTCTTTCTATTATCAGCGAAAAAACAGTGGACTTGGCCAAATCCAAAGACGTTGCAGAAGATAAAATAACATAAAGCGATTTTAAATTCGAACAATGGACCAAGAAAGTTAAAAATATAGTAAGAAAAGGAGGAACTGCATATTATTTGCAATCTCTTCTTTTCTCACTGTGTTATTTTAGCCCGTAAAACGCGAATTTTAGTTGTTATTTGTCAAGACATCATGAGTTTAATATTAGGTATATTCTGTCACAGAGATGAAACTTTTTTTAGCTGTAAATGAGATGTTTTGCCCACCAAAAATGTATAATCACTTCTGAATCAAAATCACGTAACTACAATTATGGTTTAGCTGTAAATACGTTCTTTTGCCAAACAACGATAAATTAACATGATATCTTGTAAAGCAGAAGCTTGTAACTACAATTAAGATTTAGCTGTAAATACGATGTTTTGCCCATAAACGAGGAATTAACAAGATATTTCCAAAAATTGCAATCTTTTGCAGTCAGAGTATCTGTTTTTTTTCTTATTTTTTCAAATTTCTTTAGTTCATTGAACGACGATCCCCCCTTCCAGAAGAAATCCCTACTGGGAATACCACTAATCATTATAAAGTACTCCCTACTGGTAGCGAACGTGGTTCTCTTTAACCTTATATGTACTGCAGGGTTCTCCCCAGAATTTTTTGAAGGCGTAGTGGCAAATGCGCTGCATGTTGTCAGTTATCATATGGTATGACTATACATAATAAAGGTCATTAAAAGTGCTTTTAGCTTGTTTATTAATATCTTGATTTTTATTGAGTTTTATTCTTGAATAATATGCTTCAACCTTTTAATTATTATAGCTTTAATTCTCCACTCTGAGGCTGATTTTGATACCAATCAATTGTGACATTACTCAGCTTATTTTGCCTCTCTATCCTATTTGTTAGAAAGGGCACTAAATTGTCCCATTAAAAAGGAATGTGAAAAGGAAAGAAAATGAAAGAATATATCCAAAAGCCATAAAAATACAGTGAGTCAAATAAAACCAAGGTATCAATTGGTCAAATGAAAGAATAAATCACAAAGTCTCAAAGGAATGAGTAAAAAAAGGTGTCGGCTGCTTGTCTGTTAGATAGGAATATCTTTTAATGCTTGGCCATTTTAACAAGTCTGTCCAAAAATCCTATCCTTGAGGACTCTTTACAAAAAGCATGGAGTGTTGGATTGAAAAAATGCCATTCTTCACAAAAATATAGATATTATTTTCAATATTTTCAAAAATGTATTTATAAGATTCCTGTGTGAAATACCTGGTTTCATCTTCAAATTTTGCATCTTAAAGATCTCAATCAGATTCTCTGTGTCAAATTTGAAAGGTTCATTATTTGCCCATTCAGAATCCTTTGACTGTCAGACACTATAACTATTCTTCTAACAGTACTTTCAGCTCTTTGATTTCAATAAGTTAATCAAAAATGTAGTATATATCAGCAGTGTCCAATCTTAGCTTAATTCTTAAATTATAAAACGAAACTTGATCAAATTCATAAACCAAGTGTCCTTACTCTTCTCTTCTTCAAGTGATTTCAGCACTTTGATTTTCAAGTTCTTTGTTTTCAGAATCTTATTGAATGAATTATCTTTTCCTGATTCTAAATAATTATTAAACCATTACTTTTGATAAAAAGAAAACCTAATTGGTCTAAGGCATTCTTTTCTTGAAGTGTTTTCAGCACTTTGATTTTTATGGGGTAATATTTCTTTTTAAGCAAAAATAATGAGAGGGCGAGATATCTTTACATGATTACTAAAATTATAATAATACTTTTAATCAAAATTTAAAAACATTTTTTTTTTTTTTTTTTTAACAAAGGGGTTGAACAAACCAGGGTACGAATGTGTGAGATAATACCCTCCATGTTGGATAAAAAATAAACGGACTTAATCAGAAAGATACATGTATGTAATTATTAAAGCCGGTTGAAAACAAGCGCTAAGTATAACTAGGATGGCTTATATACCAAACTGTCTTTATTATTTCGGCAAATTCTCGTAAAGAAAAAGATCGCGAAAATGGCATGTTGCAGCGATCAGTGTATAAAATAAACTGACCAAATTAATCTTTCCTTCCAAAAATTATATTTCAAACCACTGTGGCTTTAGTTTGATAGTTGTCACATCAAATAACCACATATTTTACCTCGGCAAATCTCAGCCGAAGTGACAATTTTCCGAAACTGGGTCGCCATTTTGAATTCATTGTTTACATATTGGTACCCACCATCCTTGGTGACTGATAGCGCGGTACCAGTGGTAAACGCGAGTAAAAAAACAATAATCACCAATTAGTAAGAGTGTAAGGGTCTTATCAATAAAGGTGTTACGTAATATACGGTAAACAACACTATAGATAAAGAGCCTGTCGTGTCCACGCTTCTGCAACCAATTTTAGTGGTTTGCTTGACCCTTTCTTCAGCTAGAAATTAAGCTGTATCGGTGACCAAATTTATGCGTATCGGCGATCTGAAGGCGTATCGGCAAACTCTCTTAATTTATGAAGACGTATCGGGGCCGATACGCCATAAAGGCCTGGGGAGAACCCTGACTTTAAATCAATTTTCGCTCACTACAAATTAGATCAGTCTGAAATTTAGTCTAGATATGAGTATAAGTGGAAGAAATTAACTCAATTACAAAACCTAAACTTCTCCTAAAAGAAAAATAAATGTTTACCAGAATAATTCCTGGGCATCTATAGTATAAATAAAAAATAGGGCGAACGGACCCGGGGCGAACGGGAATTAGGGCGAACGGGAATTAGGGCGAAAAGTAATTGGGGCGAACGTGATTTAGGGCGAACGGACCCGGATTCAGCAGGGGTGGACACTAACAGTGTCCTGGTATCCCTGGAAAATGGAAGGGGCCCCGGTGATCTCAGGCTAGGGATTTCATCAGGATCCTTCTATATTTCTCCAGTACAATAGATCTTAATGTATCAACTACTGCTCCTGATTTTTTTGTTTGCTTGTTATTGTAGAAAACATTGTTGATAATGAAAAATTGCTTGTAACAAGCAATTTCTTCATTTTCCACAACTGTTTTCCAAAGCTTGTTTTTCAAGTTAGGCTTAGAATGACAGGATTGAGTGTGAATGATTTAATGTATCAAGGAAGATCCCTGATTATCTGGAGGAAACCTTGAAGTAATAAGAATGGATTCCTGTTGGATCCCATTGAAGCACTGTTAGTGTCCACCCTGTGCAGAATCACAATTAATGTGCTTTCCTATGTTATCCGGGTCCAGCATAACAAGGGTTAATTTGAGAAACTTCATTAAGTAGAGAGGGTCTCCCAGTGATCTGGATTTGCTGTTCAACTGCTTGAGAAGTCAAAGTTTAGGCAGCTCTCAACCCTTGTCTTGCTTGACCCGGAACATTCCTATTTTGGCAGAAGGTATAGACAATGATCAGCCTGCACCTGAGTGCAGTCTGATCTTGGTCTACGCTCCCTATTTTTCCCCTTTAATCCAGAAATGTTTAATGAAATTTTCAAAAGAAATGTTGACTTTCCAGTGCTGTAAGCCCTTTTATTTTAAAGCGATTCGGTGAAGCATTTTTATTTAGCATGAAAAGGGTTAAGTTGAAGACCAGATATTTAGAAGTGAGCTTGAGTTAAGAATAAAGTTACAAGTGAGGGAATAAACCTAAGATATTCATGTGGACAGAAAACTATGTTGGAAAAGGGCTGTGGCAAAATTGATATTAAACTAAATTTTCTTGAAAGATTATGTTATAATTGAAAAACTGTGTTTTAGTACCATACTAATTGGTTTGTTGTAAACTTACAAATATTGACCGTTAACTTGTATTTTGCTGAATGGTAGCAGGGATCGTCTTCGGCTGCATGTATAGAAAATCCGTGGATTGGATGGCCCATTTAAAAAAAATGCGCTGTTATGGCCCGTACATTTTACTTGTGACGCAGTAATTTCTCATGAGTGTGCCATAAGAAAAAGAAAATTAAAAAAAAAAAAAACCTGTCTGAAAAGATAAATATGGAACATGGTGACTCAGACTGTCTTGGAATGTTTACCCAATGAGGCCCAGTCTATTTCATTGTTTTAGCTAGCAAAACGTCAACTCTGATATCTTGAGTTAACAGACAAAATTCTGGGGTATTCTCAGGAATATTGCAAAGTCTATTGAAATAGTAGAGAACTCTTTCAAAAACATGCTATTTAACCCATTCCCAATCAATTCCATTTTAAGCAACTCAAAGAACTTTAGAAAATATTGTGGACAATGAAGAAATTGCTTGTGATATCTAGGACTAGTTAAAATTTGGGTTATGTGGGGTCAAAAACTGGGTCATTGGGTCAAATCTCAGTAAAACCTTGTGTGCACTTTATAGGTCACATTTCTGGCTCAGTTGTTTTGATATTTGGTAAAAAAAGTTTGCATAAGTTGAAAATGAGTCAAGTTGGGTCAAAATCTAGGTCACTAGGTCATACTTGAGAAAATCTTCTGTGCACTCTAATGGTCATATTTTTGGCTCAATTGACTTGATATTTGGTCAAAATGTTTGTCTGCATAATACCTCAGACGAGTTCAAAAATGGATCAATTGGGATCAACAATTAGGTCACTTGGTCAAAATTGAGAAAAACCTTGTGGGCACTCTAGAGGTCACATTTATGTCACAAATGTCTTCATATGTGGTCGAACGGTTTGTTTACACAAGATCTCAGACAGGTTCAAAAATGGTTCACTTGGGGTCAAAAACTAGGTCTCTTGATTAAATCTTAGAAAAACCTTGTGTGCAAGAAAAATCTTGTGTGCACTGTAGAGGTCAATACGTTTGTATCAAAGGTCTTAAGATTTGTTCATGATGTTTGTTTCCATGATGTCAAATATATTTGTTATTGATGTAAATGATTTCTTTAGGTTTAACCCATTTCCAGATGACAAAATTTTTGAGTGGTCCAAATTGAAAGGAGTGGCAGACGACAATTTTATTTTATGAAATTTTAAAAATCTTCATCTTTTTAGTTTTGGGATGGAAAACATGGATAATGAATAAATTGGTTTTAACAAGCAATTTCTTCGTTTTCCACAATAATTTTTGAAGCTTCTTTTCTAGAGGGGCATTTAAAGGCGTCATTGTGTGGGAATAGGCTAAAGGAATATAAATGTGTTAATTCTATTTCAGTGTGTTTTCTACGGAGTTTTACTGAAGCATTAGAGATGTACAGAAGGATATAGATGTAAAAATCGGATTGCTTTTAGAAACAGAGGTGTAATATGAGAATTTTATCATGGTAAGTAGATATCGATGTATGGGTGTGGAATTGACCAATTGCGGCTGTCAATTGAATAACCAGTCGACCAATGAAATCATTCATTGAGACCAAACATGAGTTTTGATCTCCAAACATTGGCCACCATTTTCGTTAACTTTTTTTGTTGGTTTGGCAACTTAAATGTTGTAACCGCAGCTATAGTTACAATGTTTAGGTTGCAAACCAACTATACTATCTTTGTTGCATGCTACTGACCATAATTTTTTCAAAATTACGCAGTTTAAAATCAAAGCGGGACTTTCTGCTTAGTCTATGCGCGGGGCGAACGAAGCAAGTGGGCGGGGCCAGCGATTGGTCAATTCTCATGCCCAAGTTGTCCAACATGGGCTTTTATACTTGCGAACAAATCATTTTTCTAGGTCATTTCTTTTGGGACATGTAAATATTGGGGCATATCTTGGAATGGTACATAATACAGTGATCTGCCAAGTCTAGGATCTTGCACCATTGTCTCCAAAAAATCATGAATGTCCCCAGTCTTATAACCCTTTCCTGTTTTGCAAAATTTGGACCTTACCAAATTCAAAGGTTTGGAGAGGGAAATCTAATGTGGATCTAATTTGAAAAACTAAACATTCAGTAGGGTAGAATATAATGTGGAAAAACAAGAAAGTGCTTTTTACAAGCAATTTCTTTTTCCTACAATATTTTTTAATAAAAATTCACAGGGACGTTAAAACAGGAATGAACAGGAAAAGGTTAAAACCATAGGGACACTTGGTTCCAAAGTCCTAGTAGCTAGATTATTAGTATAATTCATCACTTTTGTAAAATGTCCCCACTTTTCTTAGACCATGGGGACATAGACCGCTTGCTTCCAAAACCTGATTGTGCGATTGAATGGGTTTTTTTCGCCACTTTTAACAGTATTTCAGTCATATCGCGGTGGCTGGAGACTTAACAGTGGATTCCTGGTATTTCTCACACCAGTACTACCATTAAATCCTTTCCTATCCTGCTGCTATCCCACTTTGGTTTAATATTATCCACCCATTGGTGAGAGACGAATGTCGGTAAGGATATGTGGGATGCCGCCAGTGATCGAACCCATGACATCCTATGATAGAAGATAAGGGAGTCTGATAGGCTACGAACTGTATTTTGACGTCGGCAGACGATTATAAATCTCAAACGTAACTCTGATATATCGGCAATCATAACATCAATATTGAAGGGTAGAAAATATTGTGGTGAAGAAAATGTAGTATTTTCTTTATTAACCCTTGTCATGCTGGAAGAAAATCCTCTTTAGAAATGCATTTAGATCAAAGGGCTGACAGTACTAGATGCAAATATTTTGGATTATTAATTCTTTTGAAAATGAATTTTCTGGCTTAAAAGGATAAGCAGGAGGTGTAGATGAAGATCAGACTACACTTTGTCTATACCTGATTGACAAGGATATACAATGTCAGGTAGAAAACAGCAGACAAAAATGAAGTTTTCCTTGTATTCAAGAAATTGGCCATGGCCAATTTGAATTATTTCCAACAAGACTGGCATCTAAACTTATTACACCATCTACCTTTTTGATTTGCCATTCTTGAATGGCAAATTTTTTATAATTGTCTTAGTAGGGTGAGCTGCTGTCCTAGCGCAGTTAGAAGCGTGTCAGCCTGTCAATCTAGAGGTCCCGGGTTCGATCCCGGACGGCGGCACTCATCCTTTCCGACTATTTGTCTCTCACCAGTGGGTTGATAATTGTAGACCTATGAGGGATAGCAGCTGGAGGCTAGGAAAGGGTGTAATGGTAGTACTGGTGTAAGAAATACCAGGATTCCATTGTAAGGTGCTCCAGCCGCCGCGATATAACTAAAAGATTGTTGAAAGCGGCGTTAAACCCCATTCAAACAAACAAACAAACTTAGTAGGGTGAACTACGTAAAAGGATTAAAAGTATGATTAGTTTCCGAGAATGCAAGGTTTTTAGCAGTTTTGTAGGACAAATTTCAATGCGATCAACCAGATACAAGTTTTAACGCATTTCAGCATGCATGCTTATTAACTTGAGGTGAAAATCTTTGTGATTGCCTCCATCTTGTTTCATGACTGATGGGGAAAATATCTTACATTTTGAATGCCAACAGCCTCCTTTTATTCATGAATATCTAGGAAAATGGTTTAAAACCTCGACTTATTAATATATCCATATGAAATTGTCTAATGAATTATCTAATTGAGAGAGATGATAATTTCCTCACGTTTCAAGATAGAATCTAGGTCAGTAGTTAGTGGAGTAGGCTAATACATATAAACAACCTCCTGATCCTGTCTGTTAGTTTCGTCTTGGCAGGACTGAGCAAATTTACACCCTGTATAGGCAGTGTTTCTGCCAGGATCGATTTTTTGAGGGTCATTTGTGACCCCCTGTCTCATTTCTGGGGATCATTTAGAATTTTAGAGGGTCAATTTTTTAAATGACTAAGTCAAGCTTTCAAACAATTGTTCTAAAAGAGTATCTAGGTACAAAATGATCAAATCACTTGCATTAAAAAAATAAACAAATTATAATTACATTTGAGGAATCTTTACTAGTGCTAGAACTTTCATTAGATTTGGGGACAGCAAGAAAAAAATCTGCTAGCCTATTTTGGTTTCGGTTCGTATGTCATAATTACACTGCAGCTCCACTATAACGCTGTTGGTGGGGTCCAAGAAATGAAACAGCGGAAGAAGTGGAGTTATTGTACTATAACGCTGTCTTCCCCCCCCCCCCAGTCGTAACTGAAATTTTCAACTGTCGGAATCGGAACTAAACACCAGATAATTCGTGATAAAATTCCTGTAATAAGTTCAATTCTATACAAGTTACTAGTCGGGAAATGAAAAACAACTGTAGTTACGAGATTTTAGCAGAAACCGACGAAATTCAGCGTGCGGAGAATTAAATTCTAACCTTACCTTCCCGGTCTATTAGGATTGAATAATCCGTAAATTTCTACAGGTCTACAAATTGTGGCTCTCTTTCTCCCAATATTAAGAAGCTAGAACTTTTACCGAGACATGTTTTATTATTATGATAGTCGTCGGCATTAATCTAATTGAATTTAGTTTTACACGGACGTAAATATTTCCATCCTTAGACAAAAAAGATAAAATCTCGAATAGCGACGTCTCCTTGGAGACCGACGAGTTGTTGAACACCTGGGGTTACTGGAGCGTTGAGAAAATGTTGCGTGGATCGACCTTCGAATCTCTTTCGCGGTAATGGACTTGGTCTAATATCCTAATCTCTAAGAACTCTATCTGAACCTAGTCATTTACGAATCAGGAATTTAAACCGACCAGTTGCATGATTACAAAACTGGATTAAACTTTGTAGCGGCTAACTTTTAATCATGAAAATAAAGGTCATAATAATAGAAAAATATTCGAGACGGCAGAATGTCTGGTTTCATAAGAGTAAAAAATTCGGTCAGCAAGAATTCTCACGGGGTACGCGTCTGGCATGTGTCAACTCCGGAAACTCTCCCATAAATAGCTGAACATCTGGCGGCGGCGCCTTTGATCACCTTTCCTCCCTCAGAATAAAATAAACTGTACCCGAAAAACCTTTACTTCAAATTTCTCGACGAGCTTTTTGCCCTGTGTTTGATCATGCAGAATGGCATTAAATTTTCAGATTATTGAAAGAAATGCGGAAAAATAACGGTATTTTATTTTAATCTACTTATATTATCTATCCCGTTTCGGATGAGAATCTTCCGATATTGTTACATTTACAATTAAAATTCACGTATTTTCTGTATTTAGCGAAAACGTCGCAACTATGATTGATTGTTTTCAAAGCACATTGTTGCGTTTTTATCTTGAAGCCACTATCCCCTACGAGCTCAGGATACCAGCAAAATATGAAGTGAAATAAAAAGTAGGCTCCAGTCAATTTGTCTAATTTCACGGTCGCGCATTGCTTTAAAAACACGTCCTACCGAGGACTGAAGAAAATTAAGAACGCCGAGAGTGTAACTGTGCTATTTAAATCACACCACCTTCAAGGCTTGTAACTGAAGGATACCTAGGTGCATGCCTATTCTCTATTGATTTAAAAAAACATCAATGACCTAAGGCAATGACCATCTCAATGTCAAACAGTAAGACCAAACAATCAAACCAATTTTATAAATTGAAACACTACGCGTGTCATCAATCAAACAAAGCAATTACCTCTGAACTAATGCATTTATGACCAGGACCGTCCACGTAAGGTGTTAAAAACTTACCTAGCTTCAAAATTATCGATTTTTATGTGCAACCGTTTTTCGTCGAGCGGGCCGAAGACGGGATGAAAAAAGCGCGACCAAATCAGCATTTAAGTCGTATCTCAGCATCTGCAACCCAAAAGCCCCCCCCCTCCCAAATTTTGGGAGCCAAGCGGATCCCGCATTATAATGGAGTCAGCGCTGTGCTGGGTAGCGTTATAGAGGAGTTGCAGTGTACGTAATTTCGACTGTTTACAAAAGCATCCAGGTTACTCGTACAAAAAAGCTTTGTTGAAGGATTACCTGTAGAAGGACAAGTATTGATGGCGCAGTTTTAACGTTAAATTTAACTTGACTTGAAATGTAATTCAAAATGATTGCTTCTATTAAAACGAGTTTAGAAAAAAAAATATAATCCCAATAAAAGATCGTTTTCCCGGCATTACTACATATAATTATACTGGGCTCTGGAAGCTGGAAAATAAACAAGTCGTATAAATAGTAGAAAAACAACAGGGTAACAGATTTCCACAAAACTCAAATTTAAGCCGTTCCCTGCCAGTAGAAAAAACTTGTTTGATCAGTTCAGCTCAAAGATCGTTCAGTGCCATCAAATTCATCATACAAAATTTGTATTTCAAAGTCAATTTGGGTTGCATCACAAAAAATGCACTTGGTGAATTTAGTTGCGTTGCCAACAATCTATTTGCGTCAAAAACGCAGAAAACGCGCTCTGGTGGAAACACTGTATAGGCAGTATATATTACAAGTTACAACCTGTTATAGTCGCGATTCAAGTGCCTATTTAACACCACGAATAAAACACCCCTTTACTTCTCGAATTCGACAATAGGACATGTAGAACTTCAATTCAAGAATTGTAATAATAATATGCTCAACACTAAAAGAATTGATTGTTAGCTTTGATTGATAAACCTTTTATCATTTACCCTTTTACCACACAACCATAAATTTTCACGCACTGATGAATAATATAAAAGAAAACATGATTTAACCAAATTGCAATTTCGGTAAACATTAAAAGAGTCATGATTGATTGTATGGGGTTTTAACAACTTTCAATAGTATTTCAGTCATATCAGGTGGCTGGAGCTCCTAACCTTGTATTCCTTGTAGTTCTCACACCAGTACTACCACTACATCCTTATAGAGCCTCCAGCTGCTCAACCCACTTAGATGTACGATTTATTTACTCATCTTGGTGATACATGTTGGCATTATTGAGCGCAGCTACTGATAAGCCAGCAAAAACGCTCTCAGGACTTCAGTCCTGTGATTTGTGTATGGACTAATTAACAACTAATAAGGAATACTGTTGTAACTCAGATTACACCATTCAGTTATTTACAGTAAACTGGAACTGAAATGTATTCATACACTTAGAAAAAGCATTCCTCTTTACAGTTCTAAAAATAACTCGAGGAGACGCAAGGATGGTAGAAAGTGCAAGAAAGTAGGGTTTTGACGTATTTGTAACTGATCTTGGATATGGCAGATAAAAGCTTATTATTATCAAGGGGAAATGTGGATTATACATGTATATTTAATTTTTAAATCATTAGCAGACAACAATTTTAGACTGGTTCAAATTGAAATCAGTTGCAAGTAACAATATCAAGTTGGTAGAACTTCCATCATAAGTAGATGTACCATTTGAAAGAATATTTTTGGGAAAGTTCTAATGTCAAGGTCACAATTTCAGATCAAACACTGCAATTGTGTTTATCCGGACAATTACACCTACATTTATGGATGGATTTCAAAATAACTTGGTGCAATTATTTTCCATCTTGAGAAGATGTGCCATTTAAAAGAAATTTTGGGATAGTTCTAATGTCAAGGTCATGGCACAAGGTCACACTAAAATTGTGATTGTCAAGAGCATATTTCCTACAATTATTTTGTTTGTTTTTTGTTTGAATGGAGTTTAACGCCGCTTTTATCAGTATTTCAGTCATATCGCAGCGGCTGGAGCACCTAACAATGGATTCCTTGTATTTCTCACACCAGTACTACCACTACATCCTTTCCTAGCTCCCAGCTGCTATCCCACTTAGGTTTACGATCATCCACCCATTGGTGAGAGACAAATGTCGGAAAGAATATGTGCCGCCGCCAGGGATCAAACCCATGACATCCCATGGTTGAAGATTAGGAGTCTGATGCGCTACCGACTGCGCTATGACAGGGGCCTCCTACAATTATGGATGGATTTCAAAAAAAATTGGCAAAATGTTCTCCATCATCAGTAGATGTGCCATTTGAAAGATTTTTTTGGATAGTTCTAATGTCAAGGTCATGGCACAAGGTCACACTAAAATTGTGATTGTCAAGAGCATATTTCCTACAATTATTTTGTTTGTTTTTTGTTTGAATGGAGTTTAACGCCGCTTTTATCAGTATTTCAGTCATATCGCGGCGGCTGGAGCACCTAACAATGGATTCCTTGTATTTCTCACACCAGTACTACCACTACATCCTTTCCTAGCTCCCAGCTGCTATCCCACTTAGGTTTACGATCATCCACCCATTGGTGAGAGACAAATGTCGGAAAGAATATGTGCCGCCGCCAGGGATCAAACCCATGACATCCCATGGTTGAAGATTAGGAGTCTGATGCGCTACCGACTGCGCTATGACGGGGGCCTCCTACAATTATGGATGGATTTCAAAAAAAATTGTCAAAATGTTCTCCATCATCAGTAGATGTGCCATTTGAAAGATTTTTTTGGATAGTTCTAATGTCAAGGTCACAGCTCAAGGTCAAACACTAAAATTGTGATTGTCAAGAGCATTTCTCCTACAATTATGGTTGGATTTCAAAATAAATTGGCACAATTGTTCTCCATCAGTAGATGTGCCATTTGAGAGAATTTTTTGGATAGCTTCTAGTTCAAGGTCACAGCTTAAGGTCAAACACTGTAATTGATGGTCAAGGTCAAGTTGATGGTCAAATCTTTTTGGGCTCGACAGCAGTTGTTCTGAGACAACCAACTAGTTCTTGAGTTGCTTAAAAGCAGGATCGAGTGAGAATCGGTTAAATGATAATGCATATGCTTGTACTTTATTTGACTTGCTTGCTTACAAGTTCTTTAACCTGTCAATCAAACTTGTAAGTGTGCCAAATGTGAATTTATGCCCCCAAAGGGAGGCATATAGTAATCGAACTGTCCATCTGTCTGTCCATCAGTCAGTCAGTCTGTCTGTCCCACTTTCATGTCCACTCTGTAACTTCTACATTCAGTAGTGGATTTCAATAGAACTTTGCACAAATGTTCACTGCTATAAGATGATGTGCTGCAAACAAGACCCAAGTTCCTATCTCAGAGGTCAAGGTCACAATCTGGGGTGAAAGGTAAAAAATTGGCACTTTTTGCTATGTCCGCTCTGTAATTTCTATAATCATGCACGCATGTACAAATTTCTTTCATGCAAATGTTCAACACCTTTAGACAACGTGTCGCAAAAAAAACCCCAGGTTCCTATCTGATAGGTCAAGGTCACAATTTGGGGACAAAGGTTAAAATACGGCACTTTTCGCCGTGTCCGCTCTGTAACTTCTATAATCATGCACGCATGTACAAATTTCTTTCATACAAATGTTCACCACCTTCAGACGCTTTGTCGCAAAAAAAGGTCCTGGTTCCTATCTCAAAGGTCAAGGTCACAATTTTGGGTCAAAGGTCAAAAATTGGCACTTTTTGCAGTGTCCCCTCTGTTACTTCTATAATCATGCACACAGGTACAAATTTCTTTCATACAAATGTTCACCACCTTCATACGACATGTCGCGAAAAAAACCAAGGTTCCTATCTCAAAGGTCAAGGTGTCAATCCAGGGTCAAAGGGGCCTCCAGAAAGGTTAAATTGCGTCTGGAATGGTTAAATTGTATTTTCTCTCCTATTCCTCAATGGATTGCTTCCATATTTGGACAGATTCTTAATTGGGTGGACCACTTTCATGACCTTGACCCTGACCCAGTGACCTTGATCTATGACCTACTTTTGACCTCAGAAAATCCGTCCATAATGCATTTCTCGATTTTATTCTGTATTTACAGTATGTATGAAAATTTCATTTATTAATAACCCAGATGTATAGATCACAAATGCACGGGTTGTCTTTACAAAAGAAATCAAAGTGCCACATGCTTAACCCTGTTGTTTGGGGGCATTTGTCATATGACTGTGACCAGCTCTTGTTAATCTTATAGCTTAACCCATTCCCACACTTTGACACTTTTTGGCGCCACAATATGGGAAACAAATTTTGAAAAATAAACTTTAAATTTTCATCTGCAACTCCTTTCTATTTGGACCAAGCTAAAATTTGGCCATCTGGTAAGAGGTTGAAAATGAAGGTTTAAACTCTAAAATCAAGGATGGTAACTCTAAATTCAATTTCATTGGAATTTGTGATATTATCATCTTAGGTTGATAGAAAACCTACAGATAGTTATTGCTATAGTTCTCTCATATTTAGATTTTAAACAACTGAAATGACTAAACACTTAACCTATTCCCACAAAATCCTGATTTTTCTGCCTTGAAAAATTTATACTTTTATCACATAGTAGTTTTCTGCCGAGGCCACAATTCCACAGTATTTTCGCGTAAAATTTACGAATTTTGCTTAAAAATAAGCGTAGGTGCGAAAATTGTGGCAGCTGAAATTTTAGTCATATGGTCCCAAGTTAATGAAGTTACATTGTGCCAAAACTGGATCCAGTGAATTTCCTTCAGATCATTTACTTGAAAGGATTGCTGATCCTTAGATCAATCAATCAGCAGACCTACTTTTTCCGCAATATTTATTTGATCAAAACATTGCGTAAAGCATTCTTGGGAACTATCAAAAGGCACTTTTATTGAATTATAATAACAATCAGCACAATGAAAAATTTGTATTCTCAGTAAGAAATAATTGATCTCTAACTATTATGTACTTGAATAAGTTATGAAAAGTTATGTTTAGTTGTTACAAAAAGTTTGCAGTTGTAAGTGTACCTATAGGCGGACATGACATATCGCGACCATTTTTGGCTAAACTAATCCATGTAAATGATTGATACAGTGACACACTTTTACAAAAATATTACAGATTTACTAAAACTATGTTAATAATGATTTAAAAAGCTTGAGATTATTTATAGTTTGATTCTTTTTTGCACTGGCTTTTTCTTGTCCTTGAATGATTTAAAGCTCCTGTCTCAACGTTAGACCAGATGGATCCCTCAGACCCTTCCCTTGATACTTTTAAGTGTCCAATCCAACCCTGGTAGGTCCAAGACCTTATACCTATATCATTTTCTAGTCCTGTTTCAGATTAGACCAGTTTTAAGTTTTGTCAATGTGTTAAAAGATGTTAGATCTACAGATATTTTAGTCATAAATGAAACAAAAGAAAGTTGACTTTGGGATTATGCCGGGTTACAAAGGGAGGAAAATTTCATGACTTGTCAAACTCAGATTGGATGAAAAGCACACACACACACATACACACAAACAACCTCAAACCACAGTAATTTTTAATGACTTCCTTGTCCCATCATGCAGATATTTGGAATCACAATGAAAAGTCAATTGTTTGCATTGCCAATTACAAAAATCAGTCGAAAGAGTTATGAATCAGCAATAATTATTTTAAAACTGAAGCATTTTGGTTTGCTCAAGAAGGCTGACCACATGTTCCACAGCTGTAAAGTCTATTCTTAGTCCACAGTAGCTAAATATTTTATTTCTCACACAAGCATTTTAATGACAAAAGAACTAAACTATGCTGCACTCATTATGCCCCCGCATCGATAAGATTGGGAGCATATTGTTTTACCGGTGTCCATCAGTCCGTCCGTCTGTCTGTCTGTCTGTCTGTCTGTCTGCAAAACTTAACCTGCCAACTAAACATTTTCCTATAACTTCTACACTGATTAAGTTACAATGCTAATATTTGGTATGTAGATAGGTCTCAACAAGGCCCATCTGTGGGAGGTCATTTCATCAAGGTCAAGGTCGAAATTTTAACCCTTTACCGGTTTCTAAAGAATTCCCGTTTTGGGGGCATAGTGTTTCACACACATCTTGTTTTTTTTTAGAAATGGTTATAATCAGCAAACCAAGGTTTATAATTGTACCTGAAGTTGAAATAATGCTATGGTAATGCTAAGATGTTACATATTATATATTAAAATGTCTCCAAAAATTTAGGGCTAAGGGGACAATTGTCCCCTCTTCTGAAGATCCTTGGCAGAACACTGCATAGTTTTCTACCCTATATGACACTTATTTTCCCATTAAAAAAAATACAATTGTTGTCTTGACTTCTTTCAATTTTGAACAGTCTTAAATTTTTCTCTCTGTTGACAGGTTTTAAGATAGATGCTATCCAGGTCTGAGTATTTACAAGTATTGTGCAGTCTAAACATTTGAAATATGGCAATTTTCAGGACCTTCAGTCCTTTGATTTTTCTGCTCTGTATGTCTGTGTTTTCTCAAATTTTCAAAATCTTTGGCACAGTGATGAATCTTAATTGTAATATGTGCAGAGAGAAAGAAGACATTACCTACCTTCAAGGTCAAGGTCACAATTATGTCAAATGAACAATTTCACCTAGTCCTCAGCATACTTCAGACAACGTGTCGCAAAAAAACCCTAGGTTCCTATCTCAAAGGTCAAGGTCACAATTTGGGGACAAAGGTTAAAATTCGGCACTTTTTGCCTTGTCCCCTCTGTTATTTCTATAATCATGCACACAGGTACAAATTTCTTTCATACAAATGTTCACCACCTTCAGACGCTTTGTCGCGAAAAAAATCCTGGTTCCTATCTCAAAGGTCAAGGCCACAATTTTGGGTCAAAGGTCAAAAATTGGCACTTTTTGCCTTGTCCCCTCTGTTATTTCTATAATCATGCACACAGGTACAAATTTCTTTCATACAAATGTTCACCACCTTCATACGAGGTGTCATGAAAAAAACCAAGGTTCCTATCTCAAAGGTCAAGGTCACAATTTTGGGTCAAAGGTCAAAAATTGGCACTTTTTGCCTTGTCCCCTCTGTTATTTCTATAATCATGCACACAGGTACAAATTTCTTTCATACAAATGTTCACCACCTTCATACGATGTGTCGTGAATAAAACCAAGGTTCCTATTTCAAAGGTCAAGGTGTCAATCCAGGGTCAAAGGGGCGTCCAGAATGGTTAAATTGCGTCTTGAATGGTTAAATTGTATTTTCTCTCTTATTCCTGAATGGATTGCTTCCATATTTGGACAGATGCTTAATTGGGTGGACCACTTTCATGACCTTGACCCTGACCCAGTGACCTTGATCTATGACCTACTTTTGACCTACTGTTCATCCATGAACGCAATTTTGTGTCTGTTTCTTCTTCAACAGTTCTCTGGAAATTTTACTGAAACTAGAGCTTTGATATTTGACATGGCCTGATGGCCCTCTATCAAAACACGTCAAATTATAGGTCTTCCTGGAAAATTAACCCCTATATTTTGCCTTTCCTAATTTTTACACAGAAAAAAAGAAAATCTTGAAAAATCTGCTCCCAAATCAAAAGTCCTAGAGCATTATAATTTTGCATTATGACATTACCTATTGGCCCTCTACCATAATACTTCAAATGGCTGCTCTAACTGGGCGTACCCTGGGATAACTCTAGATGCATTTTGTGCGAATTATGCTCCTTTTTCGACTTAGATTTTTTTATCCACTATCCAGCACCAAACAGCCGAGCGTAGGGACCTGTTGGCGGTGCTCTTGTACCACATACATTTTATATTCCACATGAATATTCATTCCATCTTGATGCCTGAAGCTTACATGTTTAATGGCTTAACCCATTCCATCACAGCAAAATTTTAGTCTGGTCCAAATTGAAAGAAGCTGCAGACGACAATTTCAAGTTGATGTAATTTAGAATTTTTTTTGTCTTTTTGGATAGAAAACATTGTGGATAATGATGAAATTGCTTGATACAAGCAATTTCTTCATTTTCCACAATGTTTTCCAAAGTATTTTCCTTGAGGGGTGTTAAAAGGAGGGATTGGGTTGGAATGGCTTAAATCACAATATTATTCTCATTTACAGTGATTTCTGTGACCTGTTTTATTTTAAGGGTTGATTTTAAGATTGCATGTTAGATATAATTAAAGAACTATATTCTTTTTCACATGGATTTTAGATTCTACATGTAAATTTATTCTTTCTTGATGACTTGAGCTTTTCATTTGCTTAAATTACAATATTGTTCTCATATACATTGAATTAACCCATTCCAAAATCCAGAGGTCTAGGTAAGAGGGGGTAATACAGGGGTGTGGAATTCCCATGCCCAACTTGTCCGATACGGGCTTTTCTACCTGCAGGCAAGAACATTTTTCGAGGTTACTTGTCCGTGGACAAGTAAATATCAGGGCAAATCTTGGAATGGTACTAAATAGAAAGAAGAGATTTATGAGCGTAATGTTTGTATCTAAGGCTAGAAAATATTGTTTTTAATGAAGAAAAAGCTGAGTACCAGCAATTTCTGCTTTATGCCCCTATCAGACTACGACAGAGATTCCCACGAATTGTCACGAATTGATAAAATTTAGGATTCTTGGAGTATCGGGAATTTTCTTGCCTCTATGTTATGACTTACGAATCTGTAAGGACATAGATACGACAGCGTTACGAATATTCGGCAGAATCTGCTGGAATCGCACGGATACTTGCAAGATTTCATTACGATTTCAAAACGATTAGACAAATGTATTGGGGGAATACGGCACGAAAGTTTGGGAATCAATTACGAATCAGTTAAGAATATGCCGACAGCATATACGAATAAAAGAAAATTCGTGATTGTTCTTGACAATTCTTGATATTTTCTGTCAAGATAGTTATAAAAAGCCATGTACCCCAGCTTGTCAGTCACTTTCAACATGAATGTTCATCGAAGTAGAGTCGTACTTTTGGCTTTGCAAATGGAGTATCACCATCAGCTGCTGATAGCTAGAAGGCGACTTCTCCAAAGAATGAGGAGAAGAGACAGTGGTTGGTGGATTCGTCCATGGTTGACACCAACTAGAAGAGTAGAATTTGGACACTACAGCAAACTATTGCAGGAGCTGAAGGTGGAAGATGAAAATGCTTTTGTGAACTATGTGCGAATGCCACCCCACCTATTTGACGAGTTATTGAACAGGATTAGCCCTGTCATTCAGAGAAGGGACACCCGCTTGAGACCAGCTTTGGACGCCGGCTTGAAATTGGCCCTCACTCTCAGACACCTGGCTACAGGAGACCGCTATCACACACTACAGTACGACTTTCGATGTGGCTACATTTTAGTGGTATCGACTGTGCAAGAAGTGTGTCAGGCCATCGTTCAGGAGCTGAAGGATGAGGTCATGCCCCTGCCAAGGACTAAAGAGGACTGGAAGGCCATTGCTCAAAAGTTCCAAGACCGGTGGAATGTTCCTCATGCACTGGGAGCATTGGATGGCAAACATATAGCCATAAGGAAACCTCCAAACTCAGGCAGCGTCTTTTACAATTACAAAGGTTTCTTCTCTGTGGTGTTGTTGGCTCTGGTGGACGCAGAGTATAAGTTCATCTAGATTGACACTGGCGGAGAAGGTCACCAATCCAACACACAACTATTTGGCGCATCAGACCTGAAAGCATCCATTGATGACAATTCCATAAACTTCCCGGACAGCGAGCCTCTTCCAAATGACGACAGAGATACACCTTACTTCATCCTGGGAGATGATGCCTTTCCACTTAGGACTTTCCTTATGAAACCCTATTCGAAGAGGAATCTGGACAATGACACACTTGTAGCCAACTACAGATTTTCCAGGGGCAGATGTGTCGTTGAAAATGGTTTTGGAATACTGGCAAACCGATGGCGATGTTTCTTGGGCACACTGGAACAAGGACCTGATGTTGCGCGATTACTGGTAGAGACAGGAGTTATCCTCCATAACTTACCCAGGATCAGATTTCCAGCTATTGGGAATGCAGATGCGGACAGGGAGGATGAAGATCACAACATCGTCCCCGGAGCCTGGAGGGCAAACATATACGTGGAGGAGATACCCCAGCCACAGGCACCAAACAGAGACAATCGCGAGGGCAAAGTAATGAGAGACTATCTTAAGGCCTACTTCAACAGTGACGCAGGTTCAGTCCCCTGGCAAGAGAGACTAGCAGGAGTAAACGCATAGTTGAATGTGGACTGGTTTAATTGTACCATACAACTGAAAGACATGAAACACCAAATTAAATGATTTGAGAAAAATTATTTGTTTGAGAAAATGCAAGTGTTTGCCTTTTACAAAATCATAGCGGTATGCAGGATTTTAATGTCGGAGGCATGGTATACGATGGATACCCTTGCAAATATGATATCAAGTCACAGTTTGTTACCATAGCAACTAAAATGCTTAGTTTTCTGTTCACTGATAACTCTCTTTGAGAGTTATCAGTGAACAGAAAACTGAGCATTTTGGTTGCTATGGTAGCAGAGCCATGGCATAATATCCTATTTGCAAGGGTATCCATCGTATACCATGCATCCAACATTAAAATCCTAAATTCAATTCGTAGTTGGGTCACAAGCTCCGTAATTCCCGAATTAGTTACGAATACCTACGAATGCATCCGAATTGAATAAGATTCAGTTACGATGTCTAGGAATGCACTACGACTTTGTTACGAATTAACTGCGAATTTTTGTTATCGGGAGTTCGTGACCAAAATTTTGAACAGTTCAAAATTTTTGCCACAAATTTCCGACTGACCCACGAACTGCAAGAACTTGCTACGTTCCATAAGAATCAGTTAAGAACTTCACGAATCGATTACGTTTCAGCTACGAATCCAAAAAATTGTCAATTCGTGGCTTTTCATGGGATTCGGTGTCGTAGTGTGATAGGGGCATTAGAAATAATGTTTTCACAAAATGTATGTGTTCTTCATCTTTTCACGGGTAAGTCCATTTTGATCCTGGACAAGTAGAAAATCACATTTTACTTGGCCATGGACAAGTAGAGAAAATCTGTATTTCCATAACCCTGGGTAATAGCATTCGGAAATACTTATTTCTCAACAAAGTCCTTTGTTGTGGGTACTGCCTAACCCTAACCCTAGGAGTACCTACAATTATTGGGTTAATGGCAGTATTGGTGAATAATTTCAATCTAAATTACGAATTATACCCTGGTAGCGCGTCGGACTATCATTCAAAGGGTCCCGGGTTCGATCCCCGACGGCGGCAATACTCTTTCCGACAACTGTCTCTCACCAATGGGTAGATAATCGTATACCTATCTGGGATAGCAGCTGGAGGCTAGGAAAGGGTGTAGTGGTAGTACTGGTGCGAGAAATACCAGGAATCCATTGTTAGGTGCTTCAGCCGCCACGATATAACTGAAAGATTGTTAAAAGCGGCGTTAAACCCCATTCAAACAATTCAAACAAACGAATTATACCCACTCTCTGTAGCTCTATAATCCCTCCTTTTTACACCCCTAAAGAAATCAAAGTACTGAAAGTACTGAAAGCTAGCAAAGCATGATTTTATTGATTGATCTTCTTTGTCAAAGGTTATCATGATTAGTGGAATTTAGAAATCCTTTGCCTTGTAGGGTAGAAAACAGTGTGGACAATGAAGAAATTGCTTGTTACAAGCAATTTCTTCATTGTCCTCAATGTTTTCAAAAAACTATTTTCTTGAGATGATTCTAAAGTGCGATTGGATCGGATTGGGTTAAATAGCACCCCTTTGAAGGAGTTGTCTACAATTTGAATAAAGTTGATGCATTTGGCCATAAAAAGCAGTGGCAGAGTTTGCAAAATTCCTGATATAAAAGGTACTTTTTATGGCATAGGTGTTCAATGGATCTAGTGGTTAAGCCTCCAGTGGCAGTTTACACTCGTTGAACTCTAAGAAGACCTCAAAAGTTGGTCTGTTAGATTAAGCCATCAAAGCTGATGCTTTGCTAGCTAAAAAGCTTCGGAAAACATTGTGGAAAGTGAAGAAATTGCTTATATCAAGCAAATTCTTCATTATCCACAATGTTTTCATCAAAAAAGATTTTATCTGCAGCTTCTTTCAATTTGGACTAGTCTAAACTAGACTAGTCTTATGTTGGAATGGGTTAAGTGACCTGTCACACAAACAGGGACATGTATGTCAAGCCCTGTTAGCTCACTTCATAAAACCCCATGCTCTATATCCTGAGGTCATGAACCCTAGTTTGGCCAACATTCTTTCTGATGTTTGACAAAAATTATGGAGACTTGCACAGCCTATAGGCTAATATGAAAAATTTCCTTTTTAAAGGCAATTACTTCATTATCTTTCACTCGAAAAGAGAAAGATTTTTGAAATACAATTTACCAAAACTTGTTGTCCATAACTTCGTTTAATTTGGACCAGTCCAAAATTCTGCTGTCTGATAATGGTTGAATTTTCCAAATAGCGTAATCTATCTATGCTGATGATACTAAGGACGTATATAAGAGAACTATTTTTCGATATTACTTAAAGACTGTTTAAATCAGCTTTAAATCCTTTACAACCTACAAAACAAGATTGTTTTTAAATTGGTTAACCCATATCCACACATTAATGCTTTGAAAGAGATTTTGGAAAACATTGTGTAAAATGAAGAAATTGCTTGCACAAGCAATTTCTTTATTTACCACAATGTTTTCTACCAAGAAAATTGGAAAAATTTTAAAATTCATAAGCATTAGATTGTCGTCTTTGACTCCTTTCAATTAAGGCCAGTCTAAATTTTACCATCTTGTAAAGAGTTAAGAGCCCTGCAGTGGATGTCTTGTAGCAGTAAATAGATCTATGATTATTGATGTTTGTCTGCTAGGCTCAGCTTTTTCTAGTTTCACTTTGAAGTCATGCCAATGTATAGCAGACTGGTGCATGTTTTCATTCTGAACTTAACCTGTTAAAGCAGAACCATTCAACCCCCTAGCTTATTTACTTGCTGATTGTTTGAAAATTGGTAGTGCCAGCCCGATTAGCTCAGTTGGTAGAGCACTTGACTTCAAACCTCAAGATCATGGGTTTGTGCACTGGGCTGACCATATCAACTAACATAAACTAATTGTTTTACAGATGAGATGTTAACCAATTCCAACACAGCAAAATTTTAGACTTGTCCAATTTGAAAGAAGCTGCAGACAACAATTTCAAGTTGATGGAATTTCGAACTTTTTCCTTGTTTTGGATGGAAAACATTGTGGATAATGAAGTAATTGCTTGATACAAGCAATTTCTTCATTTTCCACAATGTTTTCAAAAGCTATTTTCTTGAGGGGCGTAAAAAGGAGGGATTGAGTTGGAATGGGTTAAACTGAGGCCCCGTGTGACGATGCTATCCATCGAAACATGTCTAAGAACCAGGCGAGCTCTCAGCAGTTTTGTACTGTATCCCTGCACTATCCCCTGTAACAACTAACAGTCTTCTGGGGGGGGGCGCTCATATGGTCATATACTACGGTAGCGACAATAAATAAACGGAAATACACACACAAAATAAGTAGTGATGCCACCCACAAAGAAGTCGAAGGGTTATACAGACAAAGCCTCTGATTTGAAATGAAAAAACCCTCAACATTGGCTGACATTTTTGTGAAATATTTTTGTTGGTTTGTTTGTCAACTTAAACAATGTTATTACGGCTTGAACTAGAGGTCGCTCTGATGTTTAGATCCCCATCCAACCTTTCAAACTGTTACATGTCACAGGCCATAACTTTTATAAATAATATTGTTAAATATCGAAGCAGAATTTCCTGTTAGAGTGGACGAGGCCAACCGTGTCAGTAGGCAGGGCCAGCGATTGGTCGGTTATCATTATCTAGAGGTATAATCCTACGGTATTGCATATACTGGACTCCAAGTTACACACAATGTTACTGATATATGGTTAACCCTGAAAATACAAAAAAAAAAAAAAATGTAAAAATGTTGTTGGCAACTTTTTAGGTCACCTGACAAAGGTCATGGTAATCTATTGCAATCGTGTTTTGTCTGTCGTCGTGCGTTAACTTTTTACATTTTCGACTTCTTCTTAAGAACCCTTGGATGGATTTCAACCAAACTAACTTGGCAGGAAGCAGCCTTATGAGAAGGCGCTTCAGATTTGTACACACCATAGAGTTATCTCCCCTTGGGGCTCCATAAGCGGCCAAAAAAGGGCCAAAAAGTGTACATCCTTAAAAATCTTCTTGTCATAAACAGACTGTCAGATGAGATTCACATTTGGTATTAGAGTCTTTAAGGCAAGGACTATCAATTTTGTATAAGAAAAAAAATCTGTCAAGCAATGGTCGTGCTAGAGGGGGACAAAGGTGGGTGGGGTTACATAAGCATACATAGTGAAAACTTTGAAGATCTTTTTCTACCAAACCAAAAGACCTACAGCTTTGATATTTGGAATGTGGCATCATCTAGTGGACCTAGATGGATCAATATTGTATAAATTATAACCCCAGGGTCAAAATTAGGCCGTTCCAGGATGTCACAAGTTTAACATAAGCTTATATAGAGAAAATTTCAAAAATCTTCTTCTCCAAAACTAGAGGGCGTATAGCTTTTATATTTGGTATGTAGCATCATCTGGTGAATATCTATTAAGATTGTATAATTTATGGCCCAAGAAACAGAATTAGCCCATTCCCGGATGACACAAGTTTCACAAAGGGCTTATATAGTTAAATTTGTAAAAATCTTCTTCAAAAAAGGAGGGCATAGAACTTTAATATTTGGTATACAGCATCGTCTTGTGGACCTCTATCAAGATTATAAAAATGATTGCCTCATGATTAAATTTAGCCCATTTCCGGATGTCACAAATTTAACATAGGCTTATATAATGAAATTTGTAAAAATCTTTTTCTCCCATACAGGAGGGCCTAGAACTTTGATATTTGATATACAGCATTGGCTTGTGGACCTCTATCAAGATTGTACAAATTGTTGCCTCAGGATTAAAATCAGCCCATTCCAAGATGTCACAAATTGAACATATGCTTATATAGTGAAAAATTTAAAAATCTTCTTCTCTCAAACAGATTGGCCTAGAGCTTTGATATTTAGTATGTAGCACCATCTGGTGGATCTCTATCAATATGGTATGAATTATGGCCCTAGGGTCATAACTAGCCTATTCCTGGACGTTACGAATTTTACATAGGGCTTGTATAATGAAAATTTAAAACTTTTCTTCTCCCAAACTTAAAGGCTAAGAGCTTTGATATTTAGTATGTAGCATAATCTGGTGAGCTTTTATTTGTTTTTGTGCTCTTTGGACTCAGGTGACCAATATTTTATTTGTTTTTGTGCTCTTTGGACTCAGGTGACCAATAAGGCCCTATGGGCCTCTTGTTTGAATTAAGACCAGTATAAAATCTTGTCGCCTGGTAATGGGTTAAAACATTTAATCCATTCCCACACAGTGACGCTTTTGGATGATCCTCAAGAAAAACAAATACAAAACGTTGGTTCATTTTCCACAATGTTTTCTTCCCAAAAAGGTGAAAAAATCTTAAATGTTTTAAACTTTATTTTCTTGTCTGTAACCCTTTCAATTTGGACCAGGCTAAAATTTTGTCATCTGGTAATAGGTAAATTTATGCTGAAATTTACATGAAATACTTTGATAATTTTTGCTGAAAAATGATATTATGCTGAATGAAGGAGCCAGCACAACCAGCTTTAATGTTATTCCAGGTTACAGGATCATTACCAATACTGCTTCTATCATGCACATCATTGTCTTACTCTTTTAACCCTTAACCCATTCCAACACAATAAATTTTTAGACTGGTCCAAATTGAAAGAAGCTGCAGACGACAATTTCAAGTTGATGGAATCTTGAATTTTTCCGTCTTTTTGGATAGAAAACATTGTTGATAATGAAGAAATTGCTTGATACAAGCAATTTCTTCATTATCCACAATGTTTTCCAAAGTTTTTTCTCGAGGGGCGTAAAAAGGAGGGATTGAGTTGGAATGGGTTAACCCTTCCCCCACAGTGATACTCTTTGGTACCCCTCACAAAAAATGCTTTTTAAAGCATTTTGGAAAGTGAAGAAGTTGCTTGTCAAAATCAATTTCTTTATTATGCTTTGGAAAGCATTGTGGAAAAATGAAGAAATTTCTTTTCACATGAAATATAAAGGTTTATAAAATTGCATCAAAATGAAATTGTCGTCTGCATCTTCTTTCAATTTGGACCAGTCTGAGATAGTGGCGTTGGGAATTGAAAAAAATTTTAGACAATAATTCAAGGTTTATGAAATATTTAACCTTTTCAACTTTCTGGGTAGAAAACATTGTGTTAACCCATTCCCACACAGTGACGCTTTTAAACGCCCCTCAGTATGAAAGCTTTTGTAAACATTGTGGGAAATGAAGAAATTGCTTGTTACAAGCAATTTCTTCATTATCCACAATGTTTTCTACCTAAAAAGACAAATATGTTAAAGATTTCTTCAACTTAAAATTGTCGTCTGTAACTTCTTTGAATTTGGACTGGTTTAAAATTTTATCGTGTGGGAATGGGTTAAATGAACTAATTGCTTATGAAACGCTAAACAAGTGATCTTGTGCCTTCTTTCAAACTCCTGCCCAACAGCAGCACTCATCCTTTCCGACTATTTGTCCCCCACCAATGGGTCGATAATCTTAGACCTATGTTGGATAGCAGCTGGAGGCTAGGAAAGGATGTTATGGTAGTACTGGTGTGAGAAATACCAGGATTCCATTGTTAGGTGCTCCAGCAGCCGCGATATAATTGAAAGATTGTTGAAAGTGGCGTAAAACCCAATTCAAACAAACAAACAAACTCATACTAGTAAAAAGCTCATAGCGTCGTAGTGCTGAATAAGAGATCAATAAAATGGTAAGAACAATACAGTTGCTGATGTTGTGTATTTCAAGGTTTTTGTTTGTAAACAAGTTATGTTTTATCCCTGGTGATGTATAGTTGTTTACATTGGAAACACAAGCAACATGGATATATCAAGTAGTCTAAATTTATAGAAGTTGCAGACGAAAAATTTTAGTTAACGATATTTTAGAAATCTTTGTCTTTTGGGGTAGAATTAGAAATCTTTGTCTTTTGGGATAGCAAATATTGTTGATAATGAAGAAATTACTTGTAGCAAGCAATTTCTTCATTTTCCACAATGTTTTCCAAAGGTTTTTCTTCAAAGGTGTCAAAATACATTTTTGTGTGGGAATCGGGTTTACGTCTACTGCAATGAATTAACTCATTCGCACTCAGTGACACTTTAAGATGCCCCCAAGAAAAATAGCTTTGGAAAACATTGTTGAAAATGGAGAAAGTGTTTGTGACAAGCAACTTGTCTAAAATTTTGCCATCTGGGAATGGGTTACTGATTTCAACTGCATTGACTTAAATTCTGATGAGTGTTGGAATTCTTTACTGTTACCATGATGGGTCAGCATGGAACAGTTGTAACTGCCTTTAAACATATAGGCAGTAACAACTGTTTCACACTGAGCCATTGATTTATTTTCATGTGTGTGATCTTTCAGCTTCAAACATTTGTTGGTTTGACTAAGTAGAGTAAATGGCAAGGATGAATATGAAAATAAAATTTGTGGGATACTTTTGTGTTTTCCTGTCTGCTGATACGTTCAAGAGGTAATATGCTAGACTCCAGTGTCGGGTTCCTGGTTGAGATTTGGTCCCCTGGCATGGTTCTGTTGGTTCCTGTTCATTCACCACCATGTTTTAGCCCTGTAACTTCTTTATCCCTTTCCCACACAACAAAATTTAAGACTGGTCCAAATTGAAAGAAGCTGCAGACGACAATTTAAAGTTGATAGAATTTAATTTTTTTTCATCTTATTGAATAGAAAACATTGTGGATAATGAAGAAATTGCTTGGTCCAAGCATTTTCTTAGTTTTCCACAATGTTTGTAGAAGCTATTTTCTTGAGGGGTGTAAAAAGGAGGAATTGTGTGGGAATGAGTAAAATTTTGTCCAGTCAAGAATTCTGTTGGTTGTAAGGATTAATGGTTACACTCACTTTGAAATGACATCAATGCCAACCGATTATCAATCTGGACAACCCAAGACTGTAAGTATCTGAAATAATTTCTCAACCAATTATCAACAAAATTTAAGACTTGTTTAACCCATTCCCATACAACAAAATTTTAGACCAGTCCAAATTGGAAGGAGGAGCAGACGACAATTTCAAGTTGATGGAATTTTAATTTTTTTTCGTCTTTTTGGGTAGAAAACAGTGTGGATAATGAAGAAATTGCTTGATACAAGCAATTTCTTCATTTTCCACAATGTTTTCAAAAGCTCTTTAATTGAGGGGCGTAAAAAGGAGGGCTTGAGTTGGAATGGGTTAAATTCAAAGCTGCAGACAAAAAATTGAAGTTGATGTAATCTTTATTTAAAGGGAGGTATCGATGTTTAAGAAAAAATTTTCAAGTGCCGAAAACTACACTCAAACGAACATTTAATACCTTAAGTTGAGTCAGGTATTATCTTGGTGGTAATCTAATAGGCCTAAAGAGGCTTTTTGTGGTCATATCAGAAAGGTTCAGCGGAATTCCAGGTTATTTTTAGAAATCATGGAATTTGGAATTCACCATATTAACAAGTCAACTGAAGGTAACAAATTTGCTAGTGAGACAGCTAACATTCTAAATTATGTCACATGAAAGGGTTAGCACAAAACTACAGTAAGTGTTTATAATTGTAATAACGCTTACGCCAGTTCTTGACTAAACTTTACAGAATTAAAGTCCGGCTAGTGAGCATAACTCCTGATGATGTTAGTTTGATGTAATTTTAACTAAATGCAAGATCCCAACGGTTATTCGCACCATGTAAATGATCCTATGTTCTTTGCAACTGTCTCGGATTAATCTAAAATAGATTAATAGCCTACGTAGGCTATTAGGGAAATACCCTGCTTTTTTCTGATAAGCGACCACTGATTTTTGCAAAACTACTTTTCGGCATATTGTATTCAAATAGTATAATATAATTATTATGAGAGGAAATAAAATGAATTAAAATCTGTGAAATAAAAAAAACATCGATACCTACCTTTAAGGATGGAGAAAAGGAATGTGAAAATGAAGAAATTGGTTTTAACAAGCAATTTCTTCATTTTTCCACACTATTTTCTAAAGCTTTTTGGGGATGAGGGTTGGGTGAAAAACCAGGACTGTTGGGGAATTATTTCAGAGCAGTTGGATGTTCTTTGAGTGTTTTTCGTTTGTACTGTACATGTACAATCAATTTAGATAGATAGATAGATAGATTAGATAGATTCGATAGATAGAGATAGATAGATAGAGAGGGAGAGACCCTTTTCCTCACCTCCCTAGTTCCTACTGTTACTCAGAAATCTTTTGAATTCAAATAACTGAATTTGTATTTATTGAATTATTAGTAGTTATCATTTATAATTATCAAGATAAATATTGGGTTAACCTGAATGTATTTGGGTGAAAAAGGCCCCCAAATAATTTCCTATATTTACGATGATTGTGTAAGTAGGCCCTAGGGAACATAAATATGCCATTAGAGTCTATTGATTCAAACAGAATACTGGATCTCTCCTAATGTTCATATGTAGTGGATTTTCAAATTGTAAATATAGGTATTGTATATTATTTCTGTTGTACTTAACCCTTTCCTGCTCTACAAAATTTTAGACCTATCCAAATTCAAAGGATTTCCAGACGACAATGTAAAATTTATTTCATTTGAAAAATAATCAATCAATAGGGTAGAAAATATTGGAAAAATGAAGAAATTGCTTGTTACAAGCAATTTCTTCTTTTTCGACAAAGTTTTCTCAAATATAAAAACACAGGGACGTAAAAACCAGGGATTCAACTGGAAGAGGTAAACCAATTTGTAATACAGGGGATTCTTCTTTAACCTATACTGTAAGGAAAAGTCTGAGACTTTCTAAATTCAAAGGAGCTGCAGACAACAATTTCAAGTTTATGAAATCTTATAAATCTTTGTCTTTCTGGGTAGGTAACACTGTGGATAACGAAGAAAATGCTTATAACAAGCAATTTCTTCATTTTCCACATTGGTTTTCAAAGCATTTTCTTGAGTGACATATTGCTTGGGAATGGGTTTTAAGCCATTCCAAAATGATGGTGATATTTTTTGAAAACCCAAAGTGAAAAATTTTGAATATGACATTTAGAAAAAGTATATATTTAGACTACTTGTTTTGACCCTTAGAAATTTCTCTCAGGGGGTCTTTTTTGACACACACACACACACACACACACACATGCAGGAGATAAATTCTAAGGGTCAAAACAGGATCATTGTGGAAACCCTGGTTTACGAGTCATAGACGAGCCCTGATTTACCTTTTCATGCCCCATGAAATAATTTGGAAGTATTAAAATTTAGTTGCAACACCCTGTCTATTCTTCCATCTGTCTGGTAGACTGTATGACTATCAATCATGAGGTCCTGGTTTCGATCCCTGGTATTTGGTATGTAATATAACAAGATGTATATGTTTTATGATATATATAAAATCATGGCCTTGTCCCAGGGTCCCAAAGTGGGGAAATCACGCAATATGAGCAAGTTAACCCTTGTCATGCTGAACCCGGAATATTCTGGTTTTGGCAGGAGGTGTAGACTAAGATCAGACTGCACTTATGTGTAGGCTGATCTTAGTCTACACCTCCTGCTTGTACTTTTCCTGACGGAGTTGTTTATGAAGTTGATTTCTAAAATATAAAATATTGATTTTTTAACAAGTTCTATCAGTGCTTTCAGCCCTTTGATTTGATAGAAATTTAGTAAGGTAATTTATACAGCATGACAAGGGGTAAAAACATATTCCTCTTTACTATGAGACATGAAGTGCTCATATGTGGAATGTAGCATAACTTTATAGATATCTACCATGCTTGTTGAAATTATGTATCTGGAGTGTAAAGTCAAAACATCCCTGCCCCAGGGGTCCAAAGTTTGGAAAAATACACAATTGGAGCATGTTCAGTATATTCTCCTCTAAATGTGTAAGGTATAATGCATTCAAATTTCATATAAATTGTAGCCATATGACTCTCCTAGTTCTCTAAAAGTATATTCATGGGGTAAAAAATGGCCCCAACCTGGAGGACAAAAGTTTTGTAAAATACTTTATTAGAGTAAGTTCATAAGTCTTCTCCTCCTAAGATATAAGCGGCAATTATAGTGAGGTAGGTAGAGCGTCAAACTCATCTTCAATTATGGGATGTCATGGGTTCGATCCCTGGCGGCGGCCCATATCCTTTCCGACATTTATCTCTCACCAGTGGATGAATATTTGTAAACCTAAGTGGTACAGCAGCTGGAGGCTAGGAAAGGATGTAGTGGTAGTACTGGTGTTTGAAGTACCAGAAATCCATTGTTAGGTGCCAGCTACTGCGATATGACAGCGATATGACTGAAATACCGTTAACAGTGGTGTTAGACCCTTTTCAATCAATCAGTTCTAAGATACAAGGTCTAGGGCATTCATATTTAGTATGTTGTGTTACTAGATGATTTTGTATTATTTTACAGGAAATTATGTCCATAGGTTCAAAAAGTCCCTACCCCTTGCAGGGTTTTCCATGACCCTCTCCTTCTTTGAATTTGGACCCCCATTTTTCAGAATTGACCCCCAAATTAGCTAGACAGCCCTCTATATCTTATTTGATAAGGGTCATAATGTGGCAAAGTTACCCCCTGTTTTGAAAGTCGAGGGAAAACCCTGCCCTTGCTTCCCAAAAAATTAGGAAAATCACTCAATTTGAGGAATTAAAATAAATATCATTGAATATGGTGCCTAGAGCATATTTACTTGGAATATAGCATAACTTAATAGTTGTCTACCTTGTTTGTTGAAGTTAAGTTCCTGGAGACAAAAAAGGCCTGTCCCAAGGCATTGAAAGTTATGAAAAACGGTCAGTAAGAGCATGTTCAAATGTCTTTCCCTCCCAATGTATAAGGTGTAATGCATTTATATTTAGTATATAGTATATCCAGATGGTTCTCTACCAAGGTTGCTATAATTGTACACCCAATTTGTCAAAATGGCCCTGCACAGGAAGTCCAAGGTTTTGTAAAAGACCCAATAAGAGCAATTTCAGTCTTCTCCTCTTTGGCCATTTCCAGACACCAAAATCTTAGACTTGTCCATATTGAAAGAAGTTTCAATGGTTCAGCGTGAAACAGCTATAGACATATAGGCAGTAACAACTGTTTCACCCTGAACCACCGAGCTGCAGACTACAATTTAAATTGCAGTGAAATGAAAATACAAGCAGCTTTTAGGATAGAAAACATTGTGATTTAAGACTATGATGGTCCTCTGGTTTAACTACTACAGTAGATACAATCTTTGTTTTTTTAAGCTCCAATAATAACAAATGCATACATAATCAGTGTATTATCCCATTACCACACAAGAAAATTTTAGACTGGTTCAAATTCAAAGAATTTACAGACGACAATTTCAAGTTGATGAAATTTTAAGATACAAAAAATTTTCTTTGTCTTTTGGTTTGAAGCAAGCAATTTCTTCATTTTCTGCAATGTTTTCTAAAGCTTTTTTTCTAAGGGGCATCTAAAAGCGTCATGGAGTGGGAATGGGTTCAGAAAGCACTTGTTTGCTGGCCTTGCTTAACCCACAATAGTCCCACATTTTTACGCCCCTCAAGAATTGAGTTTGAGAAAACATTTTGAATCATGAAGAAATTGATTGTAACAAGCAATTTGCTCATGATCTACAAATAGTTTTATATCTCAGAGAACAAATAATTTTTAAATTTCATCAAATACAGTAAAACCTCGGTAGTTCGTAGCGCAAGGGACCGAAGAAATTCATACGAATTAAGCGTAGTACGAACAAAACGGAGGGCATTTGAGATACACGGAATCTGACACGGTCTTGTTCTGTCCCCCATTCAGGAATTGATTTTATATTGGTTGTTTTTTCTAAACAAGACCCGCAGATATTTATTGAGGAAAACATAAATTAAGAATTACTCATCTTCTGTTTTATACTATTATCTCTGTGTTGATTTTTGACATTGTTTAAACACAGTGTTTGTATCAAATTTCTACCTCCATCAGATTGATTTCCCTTTACAATACATTGGATCAAATCACTGTAAATATTCTATCATAACATCATATAATTAAGGACCGACGATTGTGAAGAAAGCAACTGCAGATTAGATTAAAGTGGTTAGAATTTCTAAATGACCAATAACACTGATACTTATGGGGGTAGGTCAATTTAAAGTATATTTTCGTCGATAATTACGAGAATCTTTATTAGATTAATTACCCAGGGATGTGGAAATACAGATTTTCTCTACTTGTCCATGGACAAGTAAAATGTGATTTTCTACTAGTCCAGGATCAAAATGGACTTGCCTGTGAAAAGATGAAGAACAGATAAATTTTGAGAAAACATTATTTTTAAAGAGGAAAATGCTGGAACTCAGCATTTTCTTCATGAAAAACAATATTTTCTAGCCTTAGATACAAACATTACTCTCATAAATCTCTTCTATCTATTTAGTACCATTCCAAGATTTGCCTTGATATTTACTTGTCCACGGACAAGTAGCCTCGAAAAATGTACTTGCCTGCAGATAGAAAAGCCCGTGTCGGACAAGTCGGGCATGGGAATTCCACACCCCTGTAATTACCCACCTTACAAACCAAACAGCCCCTTTAAACTAAAGGTACATGATAACACATAATTTGTCATATAGATCAGCAGGTGTGAAAATTAAGGTAAGTGGTGATAGGTGACAATTAGTTTATCACGCCTACGAATTAAACATAGGAGTTTGTGCTATAATCATACTTTCAGGACTTGAAATAGCCTACGAACTACGAACCACTGACGTTCGAATTAGACAGAGTTTTCTTACAAAGCTAAAGAAGGAAAAAGATCGGGACCGCACAAAGTATACGGACGAACACATACCTACAAACCAGTGACGTTCAAATTAACGAGGTTTTACTGTAATAATTTCTTTTAACTTCTTTGAATTTGGGTCAGTCTAAAATGTTGTCTTTTGGTAATGGATTAATACAGCTTTGACTGTATTTTGTCAAAAGCATTTTCAAAAAGGTATCAAAGAGGTCAAGGGGATATTTTGGTGTAGCTATGACTTACAATACTTTCTATCTGTATTTACAGAAGTCCAACAGAGCCAGTCTAAATATAGACAAAAACTACCACAATAGCAGCTTATCTAAAGCTGCAGATGGAGAACCATGTGTAACATATAAAGGCCGCTTCTTCCCGGACCCGGCAATTGGAAGAATGTCATTTGGAACCCCTTCTTACCCATCACCCCTGGACAGAATAAGGGCCGGGAACCAAGACAGGAAGTTGAATATCGGAATGAGTCCCCTGGCCGTGGAAAATGCCTCTTTTGAAGCAAACCAATCATTTCCAAAAGTTTCAAAATCAAAGTTTTCCTCGGCAATGTCAAGAAAATTGAATTTAGACAACTTCAAAGGTATGACAGGTTCTTCAAAACGATGTAATGTAACTGTGCGAGAAAACTTGAAAATTTTGCCATCTTTCTACTGAGTTTATAAATCATGACCTATTTCTACTGGTATACTATAACCATGCACTTATTAAGAAATTTAAAGATCACTGCTTCCAGTCAAACAGTCAGTTGGGCAATCAAATCATTTATTTAACCCATTCCAACTCAACAAAATTTTAGACTAGTCCAAATTGAAAGAAACTGCAGACGATATTTTCAAGTTGGTAGAATTTAAATTTTCTTTGTCTTTTTGGATAGAAAACACAGCTTTTTTCTTGAGGGGGGTAAAAAGGAGGGCTTGTGTGGAAATGGGTTAAAATGGGAGGAAACTTTGAGGTTCTCCGGCTTATTCCAGCTGTAGTTACAACGTTTAGGTTGCAAATAAACTATTTTACTTTTTATCTCACTTGAGCATGTAGTTCTCGTGAGCTTTTAGGATTTATGGATGTCTATTGTATATTTCGCCTGTCTTACTGTTGTCTGTTATCTGGAAACTTTTGCTTCAAACGAAAAATGTTACTGACCATAAAATATGAGGAATAACACTGTTCAATATTTTAGGCACAGCAAAATCAAAAGTGTTTCACATGACTTGAAAGTCTTAGCCCTAATAATAAGCTTTTGAATTATAATACTATTTAGTCATTAATGATTACAAGCAAAAATGTGGGCAATATCTTTATGACTTGAAAACTAGGTTTGCATGGAAATAAGAGCCCTTCAAGTGTTTTAAAGCTATTTGTCAGTTCTTTTCTATACATCTTCTGTCGAAAATAGAGTGTAAGGCTGTATACATAATGATTTCTCTATAAAAGTAAAATATTGCTGCTCAATCTCATCGAGCTTTACTACAATTTTGTTATTGCACTTTCATTATCCCATCCCCACACAGTAACACTTTTGGACGCCCCACAAGAAAAACACTTGAGAAAACATTGTGTAAAATGAAGAAATTGATTCAATTTACACGTTTTCTACCATGAAATTTGAAAAAAATCTCAAATTTCTTAAATTTTAAATTGTCGTCTACAACTTCTTTTAATTTGGACCAGTCTAAAATTTGGTTTTCTGGTAATGGGTTAAAACTCTATTTTCCCAGTTTAAAGGTAAAAAATAACTGGAATTAATACAATTGTTTGTACAAAATTCTAGGTGGAGATTTGAATGAAGTCAGCTTCTCAGCTGGATATACCAAAGGTGGACATGGCAGGGCCAAGGAAAGACTCTTGGACCATTCTTTATTGGACAGAAGCTTCAACTCGCCAGGAAGGGAGACAACTCAAGGTTCATCCAAAGAGAGTAGTCTGAATATGTCATCAGGGGAGATAAGCCTTGGTGAAAGCTGGACCTACTATAACTCTATAACAAATGGGGGTGATTTGAACCTGAGCTTTCCTAGTACAGTCAGAAACCCTAACAAGGCTCTCTGTACAATCAACGCAAAAACATCCGAGGTAAAGATTAAGGCTTGGCGTAATTATTGCTTAACCCATTACCAGATGACAAAATTTTGGACTGGTCCAAATTGAAGAGTTTCAGAAGATAGTTTTAATTTGAGGAAAATATTTTTATGCCCATGTATCGAAAGATCGGGTGCATATTGTTTTACCATTGTCCGTGTCATTCCGTCTTACTGTCTGTCTGCAAAACTTAACCAAAAAACTTAACATTGCCAATTACTACCAGCCTATTCAAGATATAATGCTCATATTCGGCATGATGATGCATCTTATTAATACGCATCTCCTCATGAAAAGGTCATATGATAAGGTCAAGGTCACATACCAAGGTTTCACAAACACATCTAGTTTTTCAAATTTCTGGGTAGAAACCATTGTGGAAAATGAAGAAATTGCTTGTTGCAAGCAATTTCTTCATTTTACACAATGTTTTCAGAGCTTTTTTTCCTTCTTTAATTGAGGCCAGTCTTCGGTGACTTCCCAATGGCAAAAAGCCTCTTTTTTCCTCAGCTGTGGCTAGAAAATTTCTCCCAAATCGGCAATAATTTCCCAATTTTGATATTCATAAAATCATTTTATCAGGTATCGGAAGATTCAAAAAGTGAAAGCAAAAGTTGTCAGTTCTAATCCAATAAAATACGAGAGGTCACGCTATTTTGATTGGTCTGGTAGACGGTCCATTCCAAATTATAAACCCTTTCAATAAGAATGGCGGGTGACCAGGCTTTGTTTTCATACTCCATTGATTCTAGGTCTGTGAAGCCGGGAAAATATGGTCCAACATGATTTGTTCAAAATAGAATTAATTGGACTTTATTTCTGAATTTCATTATACATATGAATAAATTCCATGAATTTATTGGGCTAAACTATAGACATTGGTTAAAAACTACAGCATTGTTATTTGTAGCTAGAATTGTTATTTATTCTGAAAGCGAAAAACAACTAAAAGGTAATCGGCGCATTACACTGAACATATTCCTAACAATTTTTCCTGTACACATCTTTCAACAACTAAATTCCTCTAAACAATGCTGCAGCATGTCCGGAACGAAGCTCCTACAATTATGGATGGATCTCTAAATAACTAAGCACATTTGTTCTCTATCATGAGTAGATGTGTCATTTGAACCAAATTTTTAGATGGCTCCAAGGCCAATGTCGCAGCTCAAGGTCAAACATTAAAATCAAACATGTCTGGAGAAAGGACAGTTTATAACTGCCACTCTGTCCCTCTTTCCTTCTGTCGGTCCACATATTTCTCAAACCTAAAATGTAACTAAAAGAAACCCTTTTCTTTGTTTATTTTACACTTTTTGTGACAGGGCTATATTCTGTGAGCAAAGTCTGTCTCTGACAGCTTTTGTCTGTTATAGAAATATTAACATTAAATAACTTTATCACCTGTTTAGATTTTATAAACAAAAAAAAAAGTAATTCCAGTAACGAGAAAGATTTTTTTACGCGTTTAAACTGATAAACTATTATAAAAAAAAAAATTGTGAAGATAGTGTTTTATCACATCTGGAATTACATTAATTTGTTTCCATAGTAGAACATGACACATGACATTTGGGCTGAGTTAATGATTTTTAAAAATATATTCTCAGGATCATGAGAAAAGCAAATTGGTGGTTGACAATCTAAAGTACATAACTACAGCTTGAATAAACTGAAGTTATAGTGTTTGTGTTGCCATATTAACAAAAAAAATTATTAAGATAAATCTTAGAAGTTCACTTCTAGTCCAAATGAATGATTTGATTGTAATTGGTTTTTGTTGAGCCCGCTTGCGGTGAGCAAGGCATAGTTGTTACAATTACTCCTACATTTATGGATGGATTTCAAAATAACTTGGCACTATTATTCTCCATCATGAGTAGATGTGCCATATTTAAGAATTTTTGAGATAGTTCTAATGTTAAGGTCACAGCCCAAGTTCAGTCACTAAAATTGTGATTGTCAAGAGCATTTCTCCTACAATTATAGATAGATTTCAAAATAAATTGGCACAATTATTATCCATCATGAGTAGATGTGCCATTTGAAAGAATTTTTATGCTCCTGCATCGATAAGATTGGGGGCATATTGTTTTACAGGTGTCCGTCTGTCCGTCTGTTTGTCTGCAAAACTTAACCTGCCAACTAAACATTTTCCTGTAACTTCAACCCAGATTAAGTTACAATGCTAATATTTGGTATGTAGATAGGTCTCAACAAGGCGCAACTGGGGAAGGTCATTTCATCAAGGTCAGGGTCAAAATTTTAACCCTTTTTTCGTTTCTAAAGAATTCCTGTTTCGGGGGCGTAGTGTTTCACAAACACATCTTGTTTGGATAGCTTCAAGTTCGATGTCAAAGCTCAAGGTGAAACACTAAAATTGTGCTTGTCCAGAGCATGATACCTACAAAACTTTGCGGGCTCGACAGCAGTTGTCAAGGGGTTAACCATCTAGTTTGATTGACAGTTACAATATCTCAATTGACCAATCAAATTATGAGACAACGATGGAAATCATTCATGTAGACCAGAAGTGAGTTTTGAAGTCTGACATTGGCTGTGAAGTCTGACATTTGCTGCCATTTTTGTGAAGTTTTTTGTTGGTTTGGTGACTACAATGTAGTAAGTACAGCTCATTCAAGCTGTAGTTACAATGTTCAGGTCACCAACCAACTATTCTACTTTTCTGTAACATGCCACTGGCCAAAATTTTTGCAAAATGACGATGTTTAAAATCGAAGCGGAACTTCCTGTCTGGGTCGATGGATGAGCCTAACAGAGTAAATGGATGGGGCTAGTGATTTGTCAATTAGGTTCACACTTTGCATAGATACGAAACTACATTTTACAACAAACAAATAAAAATAGTTCATATACTTTTATAAAGGAGATAATAATTATAACTATTTCTCACAAGATATTGACAGCAAATGAGATGGCATGTGAATTGTTTGGTTACCAAGAAGAGGAGTTGATAGGTAAAATGTTGAAGGATCTTGTTAAACTGAAGCCTAAGGAGCAAGCCACCATCCTGGAGTCACATTTGGAAACTTCTGGGGAAGTTGTAGATCTAGCTGGGAAAGTGGTGAGTTTGGGACATTTCTATGCCTACACTTCGATAAACTCTGGGTTTGATATTTGTCCACTGTCTGTTGGCTGTTATCTTAACCCTTGTCATGCTGAATATTTATCCTTTCTGTATAAAATTATAAACTTTTGTCAAATTTAAATCTACATTGTGTTCAAATATTTCCTCAGTACTAAAAGAACAAGAAGGCTGTGTAGACTAAGATCAGACTGCACATCTGTGCAGGCTGATCTTAGTTTAACACCTGCAACAGCTAGTGTCATAACAGGGATCAGCTGACAAGGGTTAACATTTTCCATGTAGCTGTGACAGGGGTGTGGAATTCCCATGCCCGACTTGTCTGACACGGGCTTTTCTACCTGCGGGCAAGTACATTTTTCGAGGCTACTTGTCCGTGGACAAGTAAATACCGGCAAATCTTGGAATGGTACTAAATAGATAGAAGAGATATATGAGTGTAATGTTTGTATCTAAGGCTAGAAAATATTGTTTTTAATGAAGAAAATGCTGAGTTCCAGCATTTTCTTCATTAAAAATAATATTTTCTCAAAATTTATCTGTTCTTCATCATTTCACAGGCAAGTCCATTTTGGTCCTGGACAAGTAGAAGATCACATTTTACTTGTCCATGGACAAGTAGAGAAAATCTGTATTTGCTTTGAAACAAGTATACAAATTAACCTATTTCTAGACAACGCACTTTTAGACTTGTCCAAATTGAAAGAAGTCTATAGACATTTAAAAGAGTGTCAAATTTGGAAAATAAATGTCAAAAAGGTGAAGAAAATTTTGAGAGAAAAGAAGAAATGCTTGTTTCAAGCAATTTCTAATTTCCCCCAACGTTTTTGAAGCTACATTACTGGAACTCATCAATACATAGCAAAAAAAGACTTTATGTTAAGAAGTGAATTTATGTGAGCCTTGTCTTCTCTTTATATTCATACACATAAAAACTGTAGTAATCCATTACTACACAAAAAAATTGTAAACAGGTCCAAATTCATAGAAAATGCAGAAGTGTTAACAAAATACTTGTTTGAGGGTATAAGTCTACTTTGTGACAATTGACCAATTACTGGCCAAGCCTATTGACTCCGACAGGAAGTCCAGCCTAAATTTTACACAGAGTTATTTTGCAAAATTTATGGCCAGTAGCATGTAACAAAAAAGTAAAATAGTTGGTTGTCGACCTAAACGTCGCAACTACAGCTTGAATAAGCTGTAGTCTCGTTCAAGTAACCAAGCCAACAAAAAAGGTTAACAAAAATGGCGGCCAAGTCTGAGATCAAAATTCATTTCTGGTCTCGATGAATGATTTCATTGGTCAATTTGTTATTTGATTGACAAGCACGATTGGTCAATTTAAGATTTCCATTGTTTCCATAGATTGATGCTGTAGACAAGAACGGTCTTATACTTCCTGTGTCAATGTGGGTGAAGAAGCTGGATAGAGAACACTGTGAGCCACGTTGTTTGGTTGTTATGGAGCCAGTAGAGAGAACTGTGGCAACAGTGAAATTTACATCAGATGTACGTAAATGTCTTGTTTTAATAACATTTGTCATGCTTAACCCATTCCCACATTGTGACGCTTTTGAACGCCCTTCAAGAAAAATCATTTGGAAGTCATTGAGTAAAATGAAGAAATTGCTTGAACAAGCAATTTCTTCATTTTACTCAATGACTTCCAAGAAAGTTGAAAAAATCTGAAGTTTTATAAATTTCAAATTGTCGTCTGCAACACTTTTGAATTTGGACCAGTCTAAAATTGTGCCATTTGGTAATGGATTAATCTAGAATATTTTTGTGTTGGCTGGAGATTTAGACTAAGTTCAGCCTACTCATATGTGTAGTCAGATATACACCTCAAGACAGTTATTTTTAAAATCAATTAACAAAAGAAATCTTTACCCAAAGTCATGGCCTCTCAGTGCTTTCATTCCTTTTGATTCAATAATGATCAAGGATTTTATACAGCATGACTAGGGTAACACTGTAAATTTGACTTTTCATGCAAAGAAAAACAGTGATTATAAAAAGGGACTGCTACACTTGTAAACAAAGGGAAACAACTTATGGTAATCAGAGGTGTATTCTTTTCGTCAAGATTGAAAATCCCACTAAATAAGATTTTTGGAGTATCCTAAAGAAAGATTTTTGTTAATTTGAATGAAAACATTTGATGTCGTCAAGACTACTTGTTTAAGCCAATACTAAGTACACTTAAATTCCTCATTTAGAATTCTTAAGATTCTTATTTCGGAGCTTAATCTAATGAATGCTTAATCTTAAAAATCTACATAAGAATCTCAACAAAAGAGCGCACCTGTGATATAACAAATGTAGTGAAATAGAGGTTTTCTCTATCTGTCCCCGGACAAGTAAGACATGATTTTCCACTTGCCTAGAATTAAATGAACTTATCTGCTAAAATTTTAGAGATTGATTTTGAGAAATATTGTTGTTAATGAAGATAATACTAGAGCCCAAATATTATAATTTGTTAATATTGAATAAGTTATCTTAAAGATCAATTGACTATTCCAAGATTCGCTCTTTTATTTACTTGGCCCTGGACAAGTTGCCTTGAAAATTGTATTTGTCCACAAGTTAAAAAGCCCATGTCGGACAAGTACTGCATGGGAGTTCCACATCCCTGAATAGGCAGGGGACTAAAGAAAATATATTGTGAAATATATGATTATAACCATAGACTATTCTTACCAGAAGATCCTGTCTTGACTTTTAATCCATTCCCACACAATCCTGCCTTTTTACGCACCTCAAGAAAAAGGCTTTGGAAAATTTTGTGGAAAATGAAGAAATTGCTTGTTACAAGCAATTTCTTCGTTATCCACAATGTTTTCTAACTAAAACAACAAAGATTTTTAAATTTCACCAACTAAAATTTGTTGTCTGCAACATCTTTGAATTTGGACCAGTCTAAAGTTTTGTCGTCTGGTAAAGGGTTAAATCAACTAAACTATCAACTATATTATTGTAATTAGAGTTTACTGTAACTCTTACAATATGCTTATGTCTGGAGATTTAGATTTTTCATTCATTTTCATTAAATAACTCATTAAGACACTTGCTGAAAAGGGTTATATTCTTTTGAATATGTCGCTATTACTGGTCAGAAAGACATTCCCACACAAGGACACCTTTTACACCCCTTAAAATGAAAGATGAGGAAAACATCCTGTAAAACAAAGAAATTGTTTCTACAATGTTTTCTCTCAAAAAGATAAAGAAATTTAAAATTTCATCAATTCAAAACTGTCGTCCACAACTTCTTTGAATTTGGACCAGTCTAAAATATTGAAGTGTGGTAATGGGTTAACTGCCCCTAAATATGAAAGCTTTGGAAAACATTGTGGAGAATGAATAAATTGCTTGTTGCAAGCAATTTCTTCATTATCCACAATGTTTTCTATCCCCAAAAGACAAAGATTTTAAAGATTTCATCAACTTGAGATTTTCGTCTGCAACTTCTTTGAATATGGACCAGTCTAAAATATTTAAGTGTGGTAATGGGTAAAGATAAATTTGAAGAACAGTCAGGAACTTCCAACTTCTCTTGCTAGTGATGCCTTGCTACTCTTGGGATCTTATGATTGAAATCCTTATTGCTTACATAATTGACGGATCAATGGCCACAGCAACATAACTCTGACATGGCAGTTTGATGGAGGTCATAAATGCTATTTTGTAAAATAGGTGGTCAGAGACATAAACACAAATGGTTGGTAAGTAACCAAGATGTCGTAGTTTCAACTTGAATATGCTGTAGTTACAATGTGTAAGTCACCAAACCAACAAAAATGCTTAACCCATTACCACACTTCAAAATTTAGACTGTTTCAAGTTGAGAGAAGTTGCAGACAATAGTATCAAGTTGGTTGAATTTAGAAAGTATATTAGAAAATCCTTTAGGGTAGAAAATATTGTGAACAATAAAGAAATTGCCTGTCAACATCAATTTCCCTAGCTGTTTTCTTGAAGAGTGTCAAAAAGCGTCATTGTGTGGGCATGGAGTAAAATAAATTGTGATCACCTGAGCGTTGTTGGAGTTGGTGTGACAAACTTTAACCTTGGTCATATCTTTGTTCTTATTGAAGATATCCTCACGAAACTTGGCATGTGTATTCACCATCACAAGAACTATCTAGACTATCAAGGGGGATACCTCTAAAAGCGTTTTGTAAGAGTTATTCCCCTTTTTCGACTTAGAATTTTTTCATTATCCAGCACCTGCAGCCGAGTGTTGGCACCTGTGGGTGGTGCTTATGTTAACCCATTTCCTTAAGACAAATTTTTAGACTGGTACAAATCTAAGGAAGTTGCAAACAACAGTTTATAGTTGATGAAATTTTAAGAACTGTTATCTTTTGGGGAAGAAAACATGGAAAAATGATGAAATTGCTTGTAACAAGCAATTTCATCATTTTCACGATGTGTTCTGAACATTTTCTTTGAGGGGCGTAAAAAATTGGAATAGCGGGTTAACAGACATGATCATTCAATGCTCCCCTTGAAAAGATACTGCCCAAAGCATTTTTGTGTTCTTTCATGTTTCTGCAGGGTACAATACTCGCATGTGATGACAAACTGGCGTACATTCATGGGTTTACAGGACCTCAACAAGTACAGGGGTCTCATATTAAGGACCTTATACCAGCACTGAAACTGCCTGAACCAGGGGCAAGGCTTAAAAAGGTAACAATCTAGTAGAGCGCTTTTATTGGATGATCTATGTTTTTGAGAAAGAAATCAGAGTAGGAAGAGTGTGTGTGATGTTCCATTTATTTAACATCACTCCTATAGCACATTTGCATATGAGATGCCCCCAGAAGACGGTTAGTTGTTATTGGGGATACATAATTAAACTGCTGAGAGCCCTACATGGTTCTTTAACCTGTTCCCACTCGGTCACGATTTTGGAAGCCCCCTCAAGGAAAACAACTGAGAAAACATTGTTTAAAATAAAGAAATTGCTTGTCACAAGCAATTTCTTCAATTTAAACAATGTTTTCTACCAAGAAAGTTGAAAAATCTAAAATTTCATAAACTTTGAAATGTCATCTGCAACTCCTTTCAATTTGGACCAGTCTAAATTTTTCCATGTGGCTAGAATGCTTTACAAGGTATTGTGTCAAAATTGTAACACAATATTCCTTATGTATCTAACCAAAGATTGACAGAGGACTGGTTTTGGTATTTTTCTCCTTTATTTTGCTTTACTTAACCATTCTCACAAATCCCTCATTTGTTAGTGCCCCCAGAAAACAACTTAAGAAATCATAATGGACAATGAAGTAATTTCTTGTGACCAGCAATATCTTCAATTTCCACAATGTTTTCTATCGTAAAAGGCAAATATTTTTTTAAATCTAGACTATTTGAATTGCCAGCTGAAGCTTCTTTCAATTTGGACCAGTCTAAAATTCTGTATTGGCCGTACAAAATATGTGTTGGCCATATAGTGCAGTGTTAGTGCATAGGACACTTGGTCAAGCGGACCTGTGTTAGATCCCTGGCTGTGGCGAATATCCTTTCCGACATTTGTCTCCAACCAATGAGTGGATAATTGAAAACCTAAGTTGGAAAAGCAGGTGGAGGCTTGGAAAGGATGTAATGGTAATACTGGTGTGAGAAATAGCAGGAATCCATGGTTAGGTGCTCCAGCCTCTGTGATATGACTGAATTACTGTTAAAAGTGGCGTTAAACCCCCTTCAATCAATCAATAAAATATGTATACATAATGTGGTAAACTATTTTTCATTTCACAAGGATGTCAAAAAACAGAGAGCCACAGGACGGACAAAAGATGGTGCAAGTTTCCCACTAAGCATTGCTTTAGAAGTTCTCTACGATGATGAAGATGACACGTATATCAACAATAATGAAGATGTCGAAGTGTATAAGGGTGTTATATGGGTGTTTGCCAATATTAGTGGTTTAATAACGTTTCTACCAGACGGTACTGTACACAGTATAAACGACAACTTCTCTCTTATGCTGTTTGGCTATAAATCAACAGAAGTTGTTGGAAAGGTAAAATTTAACCAATTTCTGTTTTTAGAAATTTCAGACTTGTCCAAATTGAAAGAGGTTGCAGACAACAATGTAAATGAATGACATAGATATTTTACAGTTATTAGCTCTACTGGCCGAAGGCCACATGAGCTATAACGATGGCTTTTTCCCATCGGGGCTCTGTGCATCTGTCCGTCCGTCGCGGTCTGTTAAACTTTTCCTTGTTTACGCGACAAAGTCCACAGTTTTCATCGGATTCCCTTCAAACTTTCACAGAATGTTTGTACCATCATAAGGATCGTTTCTTTCGAAATTGGGTCAGATCCGTCAAGAAACACGGGAAAAGGGGCCTAATTAAAGCTTAATTAGAAATTCCTCGTTTACGCGATTAAGGCCACAGTTTTCATCAGATTCTCTTCAAACTTCCATAGAATGATTGTACCATCATAAGGATTGGTCCTTTCGAAAATGCGTATTATCCGTCAAGAAACACGGGAAAAGGGGCCTTATGAAAATTTAATTAAAAATTCAATTAAAAATCCTCGTTTACGCGATAAAGTCCACAGTTTTTCATCGGATTCTCTTTAAACTTTCTCAGAATGATTGTACCATCATAAGGATCGTTCCTTTTGAAAATGGGTATGATCCGTCAAGAAATAGGGAAAAGGGGCCTTATGAAAATTTAATTAAAAAATCCTCGTTTACGCGATAGAGTCCACAGTTCTTACAGATTCTCTTAAAACTTTCATAGAATGATTGTACCAACTTAACGATCATTCCTTTCGAAAATTGGTATGATCCGTCAAGAAACATGAGAAAAGGGGCCTTATTAAAATTTAATTAAAGATTCCATTAAAAATCCTCGTTAACGCCATAAAGTCCACAGTTCTCATCAGATTCTCTTTAAACTTTCTCAGATTGATTGTACCATCATAAGGATCATTCCTTTCGAAATTTGGTCAGATCTGTCAAGAAACATGGGGAAAAGGGGCCTTATGAAATTTTAATTAAACAATCCTCGTTTACGCGATACAGTCCACAGTTTTCATTGGATTCTCTTCAAATTTTCACAGAATGATTGTACCATCATAAGGATCGTTCCTTTCGAAATTGGGTATGATCCGTCAAGAAACATGGGAAAAGGGGCCTTATGAAAATTCAATTAAAAACTCCATTTAAAATCCTCGTTTACCCGATAAAGTCCACAGTTTTCATCAGTTTCTCTTCAAACTTTCACAGAATGATTTAACCATCATAAGGATCATTCCTTTCGAAAATGGGTCTGATCTGTCAAGAAACACGGGAAAAGGGGCCATATTAATATTTAATTAAAAAATTCTTGTTAACACTCTAGAGTCCACAGTTTTCATCAGATCGTATTTAAACTTTCACAGAATGATTGTACCATCATAAGGATTGTTCCTTTGGGAATTTGGTCAGATCCGTCAGGAAACACGGAAAAAGGGGCCTTATGAAAATTTAACTGAAAAATCTTAAGAAATACTCTTTAACACTGTGGAGTCAATAGTTTTCATCGGATTCCTTTCAAACTTTCACAGAATGATTGTACTATCATAAGGATTGTTCCTTTCGAAATTTGGTATGATCCGTCAAGAAACTCAGGAATAAGGGGCCTCATGAAAATTTAAATAAAAAATTATCATTAATAATCTAGAGCCAACATTTATCAAAGGATTCTCTTCAAACTTTCACAGAATGATTGTACCATCATAAAGATTGTTCCTTTCGGAATCGGATATGATTCCTAAAGAAAAATAGGAAAAGGGGCCTTATTTAAATTTAATTCAAAGATCTTTGTTAACACTTTAGAGTCCACAGTTTTCATCTAATTGACTTCAAACTTTCACAGAATGATTGTACCATCATAACAATTGTTCGGAAGTAGGTTTGATCCATCAAGTTTCATGGGAAAAGGGGCCCTATGAAAATTTAATAAAAAATCTTAGTTAAGACATAACGGCCCTAGATTTCACCTGATTGACTTCAAACTTTCACATAATGATTGTACCATCATAAGGATTGTTCCTTTCAAATTGGGTCTGATCCATTGAGAACTATAAGAAAAGGGGCCTTAGGAAAATTCAATTAAAAAATCTTAATTAATGCTTGTAAGTACACAGATGAGATGGGGTTGTCTTTATACTCAAACAGAATAATTATACTTTTGTAAGAAGAGTTCCCTTAGGAATTGGTTCAGATCCATCAAGTAACATGGGAAAAGGGGCTATATGAAAATTCAATTAATAAAACCCTGTTAACACAATAAAGCCCACAGCTTTGATCAGATTTTGTTGAAACTTTCACAGAATGATTGGAAGGTCATAACTATCATTCTTTTCATAACAGGCTTTGAACTGTCAAGAAACACAGGAAAAGGGGCCTTATGAAAATTTCATTTATAAATCCTTGTTACCAAGTCCAGAGCTTTCATCAGATTTTTCTTCAAACATTCACAGAATAATTGTACAATAATAATGGTTGTTGATGTTTGCATTAGACCTGATCCATCAAGTATCACAGGAAAAGGAGCATTATGAAATTTGATTTTAAAATCATTGTACCACAATAAAGTCAACAGTTTTCAGAGCCTTATAAAAATTTTATTTTAAAAATTTTACACCAAGATAAAGTCTGCAGTTTTCATCAGATTCTGTTAAAACTTTCACAGAAGGTTTGTACCATCATAAGGATTGTGTCTTTCCAAATTGGGCCTGATCTGTCTAGTATCATAGGAAAGGGGGCTGTATGAAAAATTATTACCAAATCCTCATAAACACAACAATGCCCTCAGTCTTTATCAGAATCTCTTCAAACTTTAAAAGAATGATTGTACCATCATTTGGATTGTTCCTTTGTAAATTAGGTCTGATTGGTTAAGTGACAGAAGAAAAGGGACCTTATAAAAATTTTATTACAAAACATCATTATTACAATAAAGTCCTCAGTCTTTATCATTTTCATCAAACTATCATTAGGATTGTTCCTTTGTACATTGGGTCTGATTTGTTAAGGTTCACGGAAAAAGGGGCCTTATGAAAATTTTGTTACAAAAATTCTTGACACAATTCAGTCCACTGTTTTCATTGATTCTCTTTAACTTTTAAAGAATGATTGTACCTTCATTAGAATTGTTCCTTTTGAAATTTGGTTTGTTCTGTAAAGTATCATGAGAAAAGGGGCCCTCTGAAGATTTCACTTTAAACTCATTAACACAATAAATTCCACAGATTAAACAGATTGATTGTACCATCATTCCAGTTGTTGATTTTGACAGTGGATCTGACTATGGCAAGGGTCACATAAAAAGGGGCCTTATGAAAAACTCTCTTAAATATTCTGGTTAATACAATGGTGTCCCTTGATTTCACCGGATTCATTTCAAAATTTCACAGAATGATTGTACAAATACTTAAATGGATCTTTTCAGAACTGGGTACAATCCATCAAGTATCATGTAAAAAGGGGCCATATGATTTTTTTTTAAAATATTCTAGTAAACATAATGAATTCCCAATATTTCATCGGATTCACTTTTAACTTTCACAGAATGATAAAACCAACAGTAAAATATCACGGAAAAAGGGGCCTTATGAGAACTTGAATTTAATATCTTTGTTAACACAAAAAAGTCAACAGTTTTATTGGATTCTCTTCAAAGATGCATGGAATAATTGTTGCAGTGGAAATACAGGAAAAAGGGCCTTACAGATTATCATTCAAAACATTCTTGTGCATGTGATGAAGATCACAATCATTATCAAGTTGTCTTTTAAATTTCACAGGACATTTGTCGGGTTGTAAGGAAAGTTCCTTTTGGAATGAAATTGATCCATCAGAAAACACAGGAAAAGGGGCCTTATTGATTTTCATTCAAAACAATCCTGTTAATGTGATAAAGTCCACAATTATTGTCAGATTCTGATGAAATATTCACAGAATGATTGTAGGGTCATAAGGTAACTTTCTTTTGGAAATGGAGTGGATCTGTCATGAAACAAGGGAAAAGGGGCCTTGAGGATTGTTGCTTAAAATGATAAAGGGGATAAAGCCCTTTTTTTTCTTTATGCATTATTCTCTAAGCAATTAACTTCCTTAAATATCAGATTTCTTTAACGGAAAACTTGATAACCAGTAGAGCGGCTCAGGCCCTCATGGGCCTCTTGTATTTCCTCTCTCTCCCAAACCCCCCTTAAAAAAAAGAGAAAAACCTGCACACAACTACATTAAAAAGAAAATCATACTCAAGGCCCAAAAGCAAGGATTAGTATGAATATTGAAATTTTAAGATCAAAATAATTCTATGCAGATAGCCTACAATTCAAGAAAGAAGCTTTAATATTTTATATATTGTTGACCACCACAAATTAACTCATTGTCAGACAGCAAAACTTTAGATTTGTCCAAATTGAAAGGAGTAAAAGGCAAAAATTTTAAGTTTATGAAATTAAATTTTTTTCAAATTTCTGGTTAGAAAACATTATCTACAACAAGTAGTTTTTCATTTTCCTCTGTTTTCCCAAGCATTATTGTTAAGGGGTGTCAGAAAGTGTCATTGTATGGGAATGGTTTATGGTTTGTTTACATAAAATGGTGATGTCAGTGAGGATGTTTTTGCTTTGGCTAGTTATCTAATCAACTAGCGTACAATCTGCTTAGTCATGTAGATTATTGAAAACAACTGAAAAGTTTAGTCATCAGCGTTTGTGCATATAGCGGTCAATGCTGAAGATCATCTGAATTTCCGCTGAAGAACCTGGTGAATTTCACTTGATCTGAAAATGTACACAAACACCTGTTGAAATCATTAAAGCCATATCTTCCCCAAAAACATGCTATAATATTAACAAGAAAACCATACTCTATGCTCAAAAGCATAAATAGATATGACAATTGAAACACAAACAGGTGTTATGTGACATAAAACTGACGAATTATCATGTGAGGTTTCTTTTGGTACACTGAAAGCCAGCACGGTATTCCTTTTCTTCCGTATTTCTTAGAAGTTTATCTCTCATCTTCTAAAGTGTTCCTAATTGATGGATTGCTGGCTCGGCCCACTGACTCTGCAAGCAACACCCACTGACTTCAACAAGAACTTCCCCTTCGATCATAAACAGAGTTAATAATAACTTTGCAAAATTTATGGCAAGTAACTTGCAACAAAGCGTAAAATCGTTGGTTGGTGACCCGAAGTCCTAACTACAGCTTAAATAAACCGTATTTATGACATATAAGTTGCTAACCAACATAAATGCTTTGCAAAAATGTTGGCCAATACCAGAGTTGGAAGTTCACTTCCAGTCTAAATGAATGATTTGATTGGTCAATTGATTCTTTGATTGACAGCCGCAACAGGTTAATTTTCCTAAAAAAGGTTAGCATGTAATTATCAACTGTGTTTCTTTTCTCCTATTTCAGAATATATCAATGTTAATTCCTGATTTCTATGAAATTCTGGATATGGTCAATGACAGCTTAGCCCACCCGTCATCTTGTGGTAACAACAGTTCCATCAGCTCTTTACACAGTAAAGACAGTGGGAGAAATTCATCTCGTTCCAGTAGTAAAGGTAGAATAGTTTTGATGATTTTTGTATGCACATTACATCCATTAACAGGGGTCGACACTAACTTTGCTTCAATGGGATCCCAGAAGAATCCCTTACCTTTTGCCTCAGGGTTTCCTCCAGATAGTCAGGGATCCCTCCTTGACATACATTAACTTATAAACACGATAAACACGCAATACTGCCCTTCTAAGCCAAACCTGAAAGAAAAGCTTCGGAAAACATTGTGGAAAATGAAGAAATTGCTTGTTACAAGCAGTTTCTTCATTATCCACATTATTTTCTACAAAACAAGAAAACAAAAAAATCAAATGCATTAGTTGATACATTAGGCTCTATTGTACTGGAGAAATATTGAAGGATCCTGACGGAATCCCTAGCCTGAGATGACTGGGGTCCCTTCCAATTTTGGGGGATCCTTGTGAATCCAGGACACTGTTAGTGTCGACACCTGATTAGATGAAGGGAGCATATTGTCCATGTTCTCTTTGTCTTATTTTCCATTTTTGTTGTTCTGTCTGATGAATCCCCTGTATGTAGTTTAACCCATTATCACACAATACTGCTTTTTGGCACTATGAAGAATTGGAATTGTTGAAACCTTGTGGTAAAAGGAGAAATTGCTAGCAGCAAATAATTTCTTCTTTTCTCACTATGATTTTTTTTCCTTATTTGAAACTTCCTTTCCAATTTAAATGGAATTTGAAAATGTCATCTGCAACTTCTTTTGATTTAGACCAGTTTGTGGTAATGGGTGAACATTTTTCTATTAACTTTCTCAAGACCTTTTCAGTTACAAGGTTCATACAATCTACAAAGGTTCCGAGAATTGATAGAAAACAGTAAATGCCTTTGTCAAGGTCATTTGACAAGGTCAAGGGCAATTATTAAGATTATTTTCTCAAAACTCTTCTAATACTAGAGCAATAGTGTTTCTTAACCCATTACCACTCTAGAAAAAATTTTGACTTGTCTAAATTGAAAGGATTTGTAGACGACATTTTTAAGAATGTGAAATTTTAGATTTTTCCAACTTTTGCGGTAGAAAAAATTGTGTAAAATGAAAATATTGTGACAAGCAATGTCTTCATATTATACAATGTGTTTTCTTTGTTTTCTTGAGGGGCGCCCAAAAATGTCACCTTGTGGGAATGGGTTAACCGAATAAAGCTTTTTGACAACCCATAGAAAAAAGCGCAGGGTTAACATGTGTTAGAAAAAAACCCAAACAAGTTCTAGTTTTTAATAAATAATGAAAGAATAAAATGAGAAAATCTAAATATCAATCAATTAGTGCTACAGGTATATCTCTCTTCCCTTTATTGCAATTACCCATTTCCACACAACAAAAATTTAGACTGGTTCAGATTCAACGAAGCTGCAGATGACTATTTCAAGTTGATGGAATTCTAATTTTTATACGCCCGTCGAAGACGGGACGTATTATGGGATCACCTGTGGTGTCCGGGCGTCCCGTTGTCCGGTTGTCCGGGCGGTGTCCACTTCTTTGTCCGGAGCATAACTCTGTCACCGTAAGACCGATTGACTTTAAACTTGGCAGTTAATACGGAGTGCAATGCACAAGAACCATAACTCTACCTGGCCTATTTTTTGAGTTATTGCCCTTTGATGTTTTTTATACTTGAATCTTTTCCGGAGTATATCTCTAAAAGTATAATAGCTAGGATCATGAAACTTTGTTGGTGTATAGATCTCACCAAGGGGGAGTGCAGTGCACAAGAGCCGTAACTCTACCTGGCCTATTTTTTGAGTTATTGCCCTTTGTTGTTTTTCATACTTGAATCTTGTCCGGAGTATATCTCTAAAAGTATTACAGCTAGAATCATTAAATTTATTGGATGGATAGAGCTCTCCAAGTAGGAGTGCAGTGTACAAGAACCATAACTCTACCTGGCCTATTTTTTGAGTTATTGCCCTTTATTGTTTTTCATACTTGAATCTTGTCTGGAGTATATCTCTTAAAATATAATAGCTAGGATCATGAAGCTTCATGGTCATATAGATCTCACCAAGGGGGAGTGCAGTGCACAAGAACCATAACTCTACCTAGCACATTTTTTGAGTTATTGCCCTTTGTTGTCTTTCATACTTGAATCTTGTCCGGAGTATATCTCTAAAAGTATTATAGCTTGGATCATGAAACTTCATGGGTGTATAGATCTCACCAAGGGAGAGTGCAGTGCACAAGAACCTTAACTCTACCTAGCCTATTTTTTGAGTTATTGCCCTTTGTTGTTTATCATACTTTAATTTTGTCTGGAGTATATCTCTAAAAGTATAATAGCTAGAATCATGAAATTTCATGGATGGATAGAGCTTACCAAGTGGGAGTGCAGTGTACAAGAACCATTACTCTACCTAGTGCATATTTTGAGTTATTGCCCTTTGTTGTTTTTCACACTTTGTTTGACAAAAGATATTCATTCAAACCCCAGTTAATATTAAGCAGTGTGACGGGCGTATCTTGTGACAATTTGGCACCTTGTTTGGGGATAGAAAAACATTGTGGATAATGAAGAAATCACTGTTCAATATCTATGAACTTATTTGTGAAATAAATATACTTTAATAATAACAAATGAGAAGTACTAATGTCAGTCAAGATAGTAGATTTATTGTTATATTAATGAATCAATGGTTATAAAAGGTACAATTTCCACAGATATAGATGATCAAGGTATTGGATCCATTGCTTTATTAATTAATGCTATAGGTGTAAGTACGACAAATAGTAAGGATCAAGGTATTAGATCCTCTGTTTTATTAATTAATTTTTCAGGTACAAGTACAACTGACAGTGAGGATCAAGGTATTGGATCTAGTGTTGTCTCAAGCCTGGCCCAGATGAAGATAGAAACCCAGGGAGAGTTTAATATTGGAGTACCAGGGATCACTTCTACACCTAATAAACCTAGTGTAGCTGAGGCCATAAATAAACGGTAGGATCAAAGGGTTGTATTAACCAATTCCCACACAACAAAATTTTAGACTGGTCCAAATTAAAAGAAGTTGCAGATGGAAATTTATAGCTCATGGAATTTTAATTTTTCATCTTTTTGGATAGAAAACATAATCGATAATGAAGAAATTACATTTGCAATTTCTTTATTTTCCGCAATGTTTCCAAAGCTTTTTTTAAGGGGCGTAAAAAAGAGGGGTTGTGGGGGAATTGGTGAAGAAGTTAAGCTTTTTCCCATTTAGTTACTGGTGGTCATATCATGCATATCTTGTGGGTGCCATCATAGCGCAGTCAGTAGCGCATCAGACTCCCAATCTTCAAACATGGGATGTCATGCATTCGATGTCGTGCATGTAACAAGCAATTTCTTCTTTTTCTACAATATTTTCTACTCTACTGATTGGTTATTTTCCAAATTAAATCCACTTTAAAACTTTGTCTGCAAAACCATTGAAATTGGACAGGTCTAAAATTTTGCCAAACGGGAAAGGGTTAAATCAAAGCACTGAAATGTCTAGAGATACTAGGTGCAGGTCAATATTTCTTTTAAAAACTGATTTTACATACGATTCAGGCTTGAAAGGAGTTAGCAGGTGGTGTAGACTAATATCAGACTGCACGTATGTGCAGGCTGATCTTTGTCTGTACCTCCTGCCTAAATAGGAATATTCCAGTTTCAACATGACACGGGTTTAAATCCATGGTAGATGATTCAAGCTGGCACAAATATACTTACAGGTTGTCTTGTCCTAGCGAAAACTTCGACCTTGTCACAGCAGACAAACCAGCAAACTCTGTTATGAAGGTAGAAATAGTAAATATTTCTCCAGAGGTCACATCCCCCACCCACAGTACTATTTCTACCTCCAGCACAGATACTCTCCTCACAGCAAGGGAGATAAATCCTGCAGAACTAAGTGTCAGTAGTGCAAATAGTCAGAACATCAACACTAGTGGTGAATGTGCCGAGACATCAAATAAAGAATTAACTGAAGATAACCAAGTCAAACCAAGTCCAACAGTTATAGCTAACGGTGATATATCTGTAGGTATAGACAGTAAGTCAGTTAGTGAAAATTTAGTGCTTCCAGAAAGTTGTGTACAAAACAGTGATATAGGTAAAGGAGATGACAATGAGGACAATTGTGTTCCAACAACAATCAATAAAAACTTGAGTTTTGAATTGATAGATGTTGCAAAGTCAAATTCTGAAGTAGTAGAATGTGATAATAACATTGCTATGAAGGTTGTCAAAGATACCATAGTGTGTTCAATTGATTTATCAACAGGCAAATACAAATCAAATGATATTATAAACTCAAAAACTGATTCTGAAATAGCAACAAAGGATTCAGAAGAGACATGTGTAAGCAAAAATGAATGTGTACAAGATAAAGACTGTAAATTAACAGATGAACATGGTCAGCAGAACTCTACACCTTGTAGGGATAAGTTTGAAATAAAGAAAAATCATATACTTGCTTCACCAAATTTATCTGACATAATAAACCTAGACTTGACAAGTGATTCACCAGGTCTTGATAGCTCTGCTGTCAACGGTGGAGACGAACTTGAAAACTCTACATCTGATGAAAGTTCAGGCCTTAATACTACAGAAGATCTTTTGACAGCGTCAGTAGGACTTCTTAAACTTGATACTTCTCTAAAACATGAAAATATAACACAGGATGCTTTAGATGAAGATAAAAAAAATAGTGAAAGAAAGAGTGTACCGCATGAGAAATCAAGAACTTCCTGTTTGAAAAATGAAAGGATCGAAAGGCTTATAAATGAATCAGAAAAGGAGAACAGACCTCCTAGTTCCTTAGCAAGTTCTGGTACTGATGCAGAACAAGATTTTGATGATGTGGATAGATCTAGTCGTGGTGTTGACGAATCTTTTATTGACATGCTGGATAACGTAGATGAATCTCTTCTTCATAAATCGAGCATTAGTCAATTTCTGAATTCTCGATGTAGCAGTCGAAGTCGTTATTTAGATGATTCAAATGGTTCATTATACAGGAGTAACATTAGTGAAAATAAGTTGGACTTCTCATCACCTTCTGTTGAGATTTATTACCCTAATGGGCTTCCGTCTCCACCTGTCAATTATAAAAGACGAATTGAAAGTTTTAGTTTCTGCAATGGTACTAATGATTTTGATGAGGTAGACTCTCCAAGCCTACGCAGTTTTGAGCAACATGAGAAGGGTGTGAAGTATTTGACCAAGTCTAGGAATGGATCAAGGTCATCTGATTACAGTTCCAATGGGACAATGACCTTACCAGAGGGCAGTTTTCAAGGTCACTGTCAACATAAAGACCTATCACTTTTAGGTAGGAATTGTAGCTAGAAGTTGGTTTTTTAACCCATTACTACACAATCCTGTATTTTTATCCCAAAAAAGATTTATAAATAAGTAAATGATGAAAACAGTGTGGGAAAAGAAGAAAATGCTTTCTTCTTTCACCACAATATTTCTACCTTATGTGTTAGAAAATTGTAAATTTTGGTCATGTTTAGAATATCATCTGCAACTCTTTCTAATGTAAAATGTTGATGTCTGGTAAAGGGTTAAAATGAGTTTGATTTATAAGATTATTGAAAGAAATTTTAAAGAATTAGAATAGTTTCAATTTTCATTGTGAATTTTAACACACTGTTTGAATCTGATAATTGTTTCCAGTACAAATACCTGTTGAAAGGTACCGAAGATTTTCTACTAAGGAAACATTGACCCTTGTCATGCTGAGCCCGGAATATTACGGCTTTGTGCAGTCTGATCTTAGTCTACACCTCCTTCCTATTCCTTTACAGCCAGAATTGGTTTTAGCATACATTTTCAAAAGAATTATTAACCCACAATGATTACATCCAGTACTATCAGCCCTTTGATTTCAATGCAATTCTAAAGAGGATTTTATTTAGCATGACAAGGGTTAAGGCATTGAAGGAAATTCTTATTTTAACTCCTAACAAAGGAAAGGAAGGGGTATACTAGTTTGCCACTTCTCTTTGTGCATTCATCCCTCTGTAGGCTACAGTTTCTGAGCTTTATCTTAACCCATTCCCAGTCAGTGATGTTTTTAGGCGCCCCTCAAGATAAACAAGTGGGAAAACATTGTGTAAAATGAAGAAATTGCTTGTAATTTTACGCAATGTTTTCTACCTAGGAAGTTGAAAAATCTAAAATTTTACACTTTTCATTGTTCTCTGCAACTCCTTTTGAATTGGACTGGTCTAAAAAATTCCTGTCTGGTAATGGGTTAACCCTTTCCCGTTCAAACACGGGATATTAGGATTCTGTGATTTTATACTTGAGAAAACATTGTGGAAAAGAAGAAATTGCTTGTAACAAGCAATTTCTCCTTTTTCCACAATATTTTCTACCACATAGGACGGTTTCATATCAAATGGCATCAAGTTTTCATTGTCATCTGCAACCTCTTTCAATTTGGACTAGTCTAAAATTTCCAAAAACAGGAAAGGGTTAAAAGACATTTGATCTGAAACTATGAAACTCTATAAAAATGTTTTCCATGACCCAAAAAGACTGTTTTTGAGGTCAAGTAGGTCAAAGGTTATTTCCATACTTTGACTAAAGTACCTTTTAACATAGGACCTTGAAATCTTGGCCTTAGCCCAATGATGAGTTGTTAAGTATTTAGGACACAAAGGTCAAGGTCACATGAATTTTGGTTGAGTTAATGATTAACATGCTCTAGTTGTAAAGCCAGGAGTCATGCCTGGCTCAGGGCCCAAGATTATAAAACTTTTTTTGTACTCAATTGAGAATTTACTCAACTTCAAATTGGACCAAATATCTTGTTTTAATTTTATATGTATGGTAAGAGTATTAACCCTTGTCATGCTGTATAATTTACCTTACTAAATGCTGTAAAATCAAAGGGCTGAAAGCACTGACAGAACTTGTTGTACAAAATTCAATATATCTTTTAGAAATCAATTTCATAAACAATTCTGAGAGGAAAAGTACAAGCAGGAGGTGTAACTAAGATCAGACTGCACTTATGTGCAGGCTGATCTTGGTCTACATGTCCTGTCAAAACCAGAATATTCCGGGTTCAGCATGACAAGGGGTTGAGTAGCCCAATACAAATATTGTCATTTATTTTTAAAGAACTATCAAAGTATCTAAGCAGAAATATATATTTAATCCAAACTGGGAGTTTGAGTAAATTCTCAACTGAGTACAAAAAACGTTTTATAATCTCTGTCCCTGAAGTTGTTGATAGACTAGTAATCTGAGTGTAGCCGATTCTTGCTGGGTCCAGTCTTAGCAAGGCCACTAGTCATGTCGAATGTCCTTGGGTACGGCTCATGCTACTGCTTGAAACTTAGGAGTCAGTGACTCCTTCCCCATGAAATTATAGGGGTCAAAACTGATTTTGAAGGGGTCAAAATATCAAAAAGAGAAAATTATGGCTTTAACCCATTACCACTTGATAAAATTTTAGACCAGTCCAAATTCAATGAAGTTGCAAACAACAATTTTAAGTGGATAGAATTATTAAAATCTTTGTCTTTTGGGATAGAAAACATTATGGTTAATGAAGAAATTGCTTGTAACAAGCAATTTCTTCTTTTCTACAATGTTTTCCAAAGTTTGATATCACAAGGATGTGAAAATCAGGTATTGTACAGGAAAGGGTTAAAGAATCTATAGATAATGCTCATGGCCCACAGAGGTGATCTATGTTTTTTGGCTCATAAATGATTTTATGTTCCCCCCCTGAAGGCAAAGTATTGATGGAGGTTATTTGTTATCCCCCGCCAATGAAATCATTAGGGTTGGGGGGGTATTGTTTTTGCCATGTCCGTCCTTCTGTCTGTCCAAGTTTCGTTTACACGCTATTTCTTGGAAACCATTGATGGATTTCAATGAAACTTTGTGGAAAACTTCACTACAAAGAGGAGATGCCCATATCGTTGGGGTTATCCGGTTAGACTATTAACCCATTCCCACACAAGCCCTCCTATTACACCCCTCAACAAAAAAGCTTAGGAAAACATTGTGGACATCGAAGAAATTGCTTGATGCAAGTAATTTCTTCAGTGTCTACAATGTTTTCTACCCTAAAAGACAAAGAATTTCAGAATTTCATCACCTTAAAATTATCGTCTGCATCTTCTTTTAATTTGGACCAGTGTAAAATTTTCTTGTATGGGAATGGGTTAAATTGAGAGTTACTGCCCCTGATTGGTGAAACCATATGCATAAGGTGTAATATTAGTTTCCGCTCTATTTCTTGGAAACCATTGATGGATTTCAATGAATTTTGTGGAAAGCTTCACTACAAAGAGGAGATGCCCATGTCGTCGGGGTTATCCGGTTAGACTATTAAATTCAGAGTTACTGCCCCTGATTGGTTAGGCCATATACATACAGAGTGATATCCTAAGATTGATATACTCCATTGACAAACAAAATATTTTCGGCTGAGGATATAAATTCAACGAATTTTCTCGTTCACTTTGTGATAATTTTAGTTACAAGCTTTTTTTTGCCCTGTTAACCCATTCCCACAAAGTAGCGCGTTTAGACGCCCCAAGAAAAATAAGCTTTGGAAAACATTGAAGAAAATGAAGAAATTGCTTCTTAAGAAAAAAAATCCAAAATTTCATAATCTTTAAAGTCATCTGCAGCTCCTTTCAATTTGGACAAGTCCAAAATTTTGCTGTGTGGGAATGGGTTAATTACTTATTTTTCAGGTTACCTCTAGATGAAATGATCTATTTAGTTCTCAAAGAATTAGAAATTAGGAAACATTGTGAAAAAGGAAAAAAAATGCTTGTATTTCTCCTTTTTATGCCCCCACCAAGTAATTGTGACAGGCATATTGATGGTTCAGCACAAAACAGTGGTAAGTAACTACCTATTTGTTTATAGGGAGTTACAACTGTTTTGCGCTGATCAATTGATATAAAGTTACTTTTGAGTGAGCAGGTGCGTGAGTTTATGTAACAAACCCTTGTCCAAAGCATATCGTCTACATTTATATACAGATTTGAAAATAACTTGGCACATTTATTCTTCTTAAAGAGCACTGTTATGCATAAAGTTGTGTTGTTTACTTCCAAGTTCAAGGTCACAACTGAAGGTTATGTGATAAGTAGTTACACTGCAACTCCACTATAACGCTGTTGGTGGGGTCCAAAAAATGAAACAGCGGAAGAAGTGCAGTTATTATGCTATAACGCTGCCCCCCTCGCCGCCGCAACTGAAATTTTCAACCGTCGGAATCAGAACTAAACACCCGATAATTCGTGTAACAAGTTTAATTCTATACAAGTTACTAGTCGGGAAATGAAAAACAACAACTGTAGTTACGAGATTTTAGCAGAAACCGACGAAATTCAGCGTGCGGAGAATTAAATTCTAACCTTACCTTCCCGGTCTATCAGGATTGAATAATCCATAAAATTTCTACAGGTCTACAAATTGTGGTTCTCTTTCTCCCGATATTAAGAAGCTAGAACTTTTACCCTAAACATGTTTTATTATCATGATAGTCGGTGGCATTAACCTAATTGAATTTATTTACACTGGGACGTAAATATTTCCATCCGAAGACAAAAGGGATAAAATCTAAGTATCTCGCGTTGCGACGTCTCCTTGGAGACCGACGAGTTGTTGAACACCTGGGGTTACTGAAGCGTTCAGAAAATGTTGCGTGGATCGACCTTCGAACCTCTTTCGCGGTAATGGACTTGTTCTAATTTCTTTACCATTCTTAAGAATACAGTAACAATAAATCGACAAAGAACTCTATCTGAACCTAGTTATTTAAGAATCGGGAATTTAAACCGACCATTTGCACGTATACATGTAGCGGCTAACTCTTAATCGTAAAATGAAGGTCATAATAATCGAAAAATATCCGAGACGGTGGAATGTCTGGTTTCATAACGACAAGAGTAAAAAATTCGGTCAGCAAGAATTACACGGGGTACGCGTCTGGCACGTGTCAACTCCGGAAACTCTCCCATAAATAGCTGAACATCTGGCGGCGGCGCCTTTGATCACATTTCCTCCCTCAGAATAAAATAAACTGTACCCGAAAAACCTTTACTTCAAATTTGTCGACGAGCTTTATGCCGTGTGTTTGATCATACAGAATGGTATTAAATTTTCGGATTATTGAAAGAAATTCGGAAAAATAACGGTATTTTATTTTAATCTACTTATATTATCTATCCCGTTTCGGATGAAAATCTTCCGATATTGTGACATTTACAATTAAAATTCATGTATTTTCTGTATTTAGCGTAAACAACGGAACTACGACTGATTGTTTTCTAAGCACATTGTTGTGTTTTTATCTTGAAGCCACTATCCTCTACGAGCTCCGGATACCAGCAAACTATGAAGTGAAATAAAAATTAGGCTCAAGTCATTTGTCTAATTTCACGGTCGCGCATTACTTTAAGAACACGTCCTACCGGGGACTGAAGAAAATCAAGAACGTTGAGAGTGAAACAGTGTGATATTTCAATCGCAGCACCTTCAAGGTTTGTAACTGAAGGATACCGAGGAACATGCCTATTCACTATTGTTTTAAAAAATACCAATGACTTAAGGCATTGATCATCTCAATGTCAAACAGTAAGACCAAACAATCAAACCGATTTTGTAAATTCAAACACTACGCGTGTCATCAATCAAACAAAGCAATTACCTCTGAACTAATGCATTAATGGCCAGGACCCTCCACATAAGGTGTTAAAAACTTATCTGGCTTCGGGTAATTATCGATTTTTATGTGCAACCCTTTTTCTTCGGACGGGTCGAAGACGGGATGAAAAAATCCCGGCCTTATCAGGATTAACGTCGTATCTCAGCATCTGCAACCCAAAATGCCCCTCCCCCCTCCAAATTTTTTCGGAGCCAAGCGGACCCCGCATTATAATGGAGTCAGAGCTGTGCCGGGTAGCGTTGTAGAGGAGTTGCAGTGTATATGTGGGCATCCATGTCTATGTGACATTTCTTGTCTAACAATATGTTATACCCTACGTAATGATTTTTTCTTGGTTCAATAGTACTTTTAAATTTCTTATAATTTCTTTCAATTTCTAATGGTCCTTAATTTTGTGAAAATGGGTTAGAATTTGTTGTTTCCTAATAACTAACTGAATGAAACACTAAGCCTGTCAACTCAGTTTTTCAAAACCCTAGCATTGAGCATAAAATAGTCATTGTCTGAAAAAATCATTGTTAACTGTCATTAACAGCTGTTAATTCTCCTTAATCTTTCTGTGTAGGAATTGTGTTCCAAATAAAGCGTGTACAACTAGACGATGGTAACAGTGTTTACTGTATGTGGGTGTCACGGGACCCGGAAGAGCCCGGCGAGTGTGGGAGATCGTATGCTAACCTTACACTGGCTTCTAGTCTAAACAGCACTATGGACCAATCAAATTGTAGTTTAGGGGAGGTATGAACTTTTTCTTTATATTGCTTTGGGTGGATAATCGTAAACCTAAGTGGGATAGCAGCTGGAGGCTAGGAAAGGATGTAGTGGTGGTATTTTTGTGAGAAATACCAGGAATCCATTGTTAGGTGCTCCAGTCACAGTGCTATAACTGAAATAATGTTAAAAGCGGTGTTAAACCCCATTCAATCAATCAACCATTATATTGCTTAATTCATTCCTATACATTCATGCTTTTTTATGCCCACAAGAAAAAAAACTTTAGAATAAATAGTGGAAAAATGAAAAAAAGTTATTCTTACAAGCAATTTCTTATTTACCCTTAATGTTTTTTACCTCAAAGTTAAAAACGTAAAATTTGTTGTCTGTACATCTTTAAATGTGGATTTGTTTTAAATTTTGTTGTCCAGTAATTAAAAAAAGATGGCAGACGGCAAAATTTAGTAATTTATATTGAAAATTAAGTTTAGCATTCGGTATACAGCATTTTGGCAAAAAGAGAAATTGTTACAAATAATTTCTCATTTTCCCTCTATATTTTCTATGTTGTATGTTTATTGGTTGAACAGGACATAGTGTTTGTTACAAATAAAATCTCAATTTTATTCTGTTTTTATATTTTGTGTGTTGTTGGTTGAACATGGATTGTAAAACAAAGGAACTGCTGTAGCCTGTGGGTAAAAAGCGACATCACTGGAAGTAGAAGATGTATAGACTAAGATCAGCAGACTTTTTAACCCATTGCTACACAATCATGCTTATTGATAACCCCCAAGAAAAAGCTATGGAAAACATTGTAGGAAATGAAGAAATTGCTGTCAAAAGCTATTTCTTCATTATCCCCAATGTTTTCTACCTAAACCCATTCCAACACAGCAAAATTTTAGACTGGTCCAAATTGAAAGAAGCTGCAGACAACAATTTCAAGTTGTTGGAATTTTTAATTTTTTCGTCTTTTTGGATAGAAAACATTGTGGATAATGAAGAAATTGCTTGTATCAAGCAATTTCTTCATTATCCATAATCTTTTCCAAAGTTTTTTTCTTGTGGGGCGTAAAATGGAGGGATTGAGTTGGAATGGGTTTTAAAAGACAAAAAAAAATCAATTAAAAATCGTCATTTGCAACTTCTATCAGTTTGAACCAGTCTGAAGTTTTGTCATTTGGTAATGAGTTTGAAACGTTTCAGATTCTCTCAGAGAGAGCAAATTCAGCATCAAAAGACTTCCTTGATGAAAATGGTGAAGTTAGTCAATCAGGGCCCATAACTCATGTTGAAACAGAGGAAGATAGAGCAATAAATTATGGCCCTTACAGCAAGTTTTATGATACCTTACATTCTATAGGAAAAGGAGCATTTGGGTTTGTGAAACTGGCTCGACGGAAAAAGGATAATACACAGGTACATGTACTCAGTTTATTCGTATTTTTAGCTCGGCTGTTTTCGAAGATACCCTTGGTGTCCTCATTGTTGTTGTCGTCGTCATGCAAAAACTTTGACATTTTGTGATATCTCTGGTTCTACTAAAGGCATTCACTTGAAACTTGGCACACTTGTTCACTATCAAAAGAGCATCTTAACTTAAACATGGTCTATAAGTTTATAATGGTAAGTGATATAGCCGTCATATTTCTCATTTGCATTGCATTGCTATCTCATGACCTTTCTGTTAGTATTAAGTTCAAGGTCATCTGACAAGGCCAAGTCATTTCTCAAGGTCAAAATTTTGAAAATCTTAACTTTAACATTGTCTATAAGTTTACAATGGTAAGTGATATAGCCTTCATATTTCACATGTGCGATGCTTATGGCATGACCTTTCTGTTGCTCAAGGTCATCTCTCAAGGTCAGGGTCATTTCTCAAGATCAAACTTTTGAAAATTTTAACTTCAACATCGCCCATAAGTATACAATGGTAAATGATATAGCCTTCATATTTTACATATGCATTGCTTATGACATGACATCTCTGGTGGTACTAAGTTCAAGGTCATTGGTCAAGGTCAAATTTCAAGGTCATTAGTTTTCAAATTTACCTCTTTTACAAATTGCCAAAATTTCTTGTTACTTTACATAAATGTTATTAATTCAGTGCCCTAGGTAATGTTTATTTCAATTTTTGACCCAATGAATCTTACCATGCTAAAATGGGGCTTAATGCCATGTAGCTGTACATTTTCTATATTTCCTACTCTAAAATAAATCAGTCTGTTGTTTCTGTAAGACTGCTAAAGTTAGAGTCTTCATTTTTTGTAAGTAGACATTTTTCATTGATAAATTTGATGGTCAAGGTAAAATGTTTAACCCTTTACCATATAATGATATTGAATTTTACAAGAATCAGGCCTGTGAAGCCATACAGATTCCTTCAATGTTTGTCAAACTTCCAAATTTCTTGTGAACTGAACTCTTAAACTATAGTTGCATTCAATAAGAAGTTTTTTGTCCAATAATGGCATACAGTTTTGTGACAAAGCCTTATTCGGGGAGCATAATCCGTCTTTGACGGCTCATGTTTTTGGGGCATCCAAAAGCATCATTGTGTGGGAATGAGTTAACAACATTGACTTGACACTTGGTATTGAGTTTCAACAGAGGAATCTCTAAGACACTTTCGGAGTATAGGCCCATAAGTTATCTCTTTCATGTTTTACGACTTAGTACTTTTTCAGACATTGTCTGGTAAAGTGGTATTTTTCCTACATGGTGCTTCTGAATGTATGTCCACATATTATATTTCCTGTTTTATGCCTTGATTCATTTATGGACCTTGCCTGGTATAGCGGTATATTTTTGAAGCATTTTCCCAAGCAATTGATTTCTGTATCTACTTTAAACTTGGTATGGAGATACAAATAGGGATTCCTCCATGGTGCCAAAAAATCATTCCATTGAGGGAGAATTTTATTTTAGCAGTGCAAGTAAGTAGGGAAAGGGGGGGGCGTATACCTTCAGTTTTGACTCATTGTAGTTGATTTTACAGGTGGTTGTGAAATTTATCAGAAGAGCCAAGGTATTTAGTGACTGTTGGGTCCAAGATGATGTCTATGGTAGAATACCTTTAGAAGTGAGTGTACTTGTGAAGCTTGATCATCCAAATATTGTCAGGGTGAGTCGATGTTTTAACTAGAGAATGTTTGGGGGTGTAGGGATCGACATTAACAATGTCTCAGGATCCAAAGGATCTTGGAAAATTGAAAGGGATCACAGCAATTCCAGTCTAGGGATTCCTTTAAAATTTTCTAAAGTACAATAGAACTTGATGTATCAACTATTGCGCCTGATTCGCTGAAGACATTTCAGTAAATTTCAACTTGCTTTTCTTTCATATCTCACCAATTACCAGACAACTGAATTTTAGACTGGTCCAAATTCAAAGAAGTCTGACAACATTTTAGGTTAATGGAATTCTACAAGTGTTTGTCAATTTTGGAAGAAAAGATTTTGGATAATGAGGAAATTACATGTAACAAGTAATTTCCTGATTATCCACAAAAGTAATAATAATCCAAAGTTTCATCAACTTTGAATTATGGCCTGCAACTTCTTTAAATTTGGACCTGTCAAAAATTTTGTTGTCTGGTAATGGGTTAATGTCAATTTATTTTTTTCTAAAATATCTTCCAATTTAATGCTCAAAATTATCTGATTTTTTTTGTCGAGCCCGCTTGCGGTGAGTGAGACATAGTTGTCACTATGACCAGTCGGTGTAAGTGCGTTAGTCTGTGAGTTAGTTTGTCCGTCCGAATTTGTCTGGACAATTACTCCTACATTTATGGATGGATTTCCTAATAACTTGGCACAATTATTCTCCATCATGAGTAAATGTGCCATTTGAAAGAATTTTTTTGATATTTCTAATGTCAGGGTCACAGCTCAAGGTGAAACACTAAAATTGTGTTTGTCCGGACAATTACTCCTACATTCATGGATGGATTTCAAAAACAATCATTCTCCATCATGAGTAGATGTGCCATTTGAAAGAATTTTTTGGATAGCTTCAAGTTCAAGGTCACAGCTCAAGGTCAAACACTAAATTTGTGCTTGTCCGGAACATCATGCATACCAAACTTTGTGGGACAGCAGTTGTCCTGGGAAAACCAACTAGTTTTATTCTAGTTATTAGTCAAATTCTAAAGACCATACATCCATCCCTACATCCCCAATTCACCCATATAGGATTATTCCAATTAACTCATTCCCACACAATAACAGTTTTTAACGCCCCTTAAAGGAAATCAATTAAGAAAACATTGTGTATAAAGTACAAATTGCTTGTAACAAGCAATTTCTTCATTTTACCCAATGTTTTCTACCCACAAAGTTGAAAAATCTTCAATTTCTTAAATTTTGAATTGTCGTCTACAAATCCTTTCAATTTGGACCAGTCTAAAATTTTGTGGTCTTGTAATGAGTTAATACGATGAATTACATAAAGTTATTCATCCAATATTGTCTATGGAGTTTAACCATTACCTGTTTTTCAACATTTTAGATCTGTCTAAATTCAAAGGGTTTGCAGTCCAAAATCTTATTTCAATTTGATTTGAAAATTAATGATTCAGTAGGGTATAAAATATTGTGAGAAATTTCTTTTTTCTACATTATTTTTTCAAAAATTGTAAATTCACAGGGACGTAAAACCAGTGATTGAACAGAAAAGGGATAAAAAAACTTAATAAACTACTAACTTCAAAACTAAAAATAGACATTAATTCATATGTGACAAGCACATGTTTGGGGAGCATAACCCACCTCTGACCACCCATTACCAGAAGGCAAAATTTAGACTGGGCCAAATTGAAAGAAGTTGCAGATGACAATCTAAAGTTTATCAAAATTAAGATTTTTGAACTTTCTGGGTAGAAACATGCGATTTCTTCAGTTTCCACAATGTTCTCTAAAGCTTTTTTCTTTGGGCATCTAAAAATGCCAATGATTTGGAATGGATTAAATTTGGACCAAAATAATTCCCTCCATGTATTGTTGACATCTCATGTTCTCTCTTCAGATCCTGGATATTTTTGAAAATGCTGAGTTTGTACAAATGGTGATGGAAAAACATGGATCTGGCATGGACTTGTTTGAGTTTATAGACCGGAGCCCCAGCATGGATGAACCACTGGCTAGCTATATATTCAGACAGGTAAGTTCATAGACTAGAAGACTTATTTTCTTGATACATGTTTGGCTTAAACTATTCTCACACAACAAAATTTTAGACTGGTCCCTATAGAAAGAAGTTGCAGATGATAATATATAGTTGATGAAATTTTATAAGTTTAGCTCCATTGTCTAAATGCCAGTTGGCAATTGTCATACCAAGGTGTCCGTCTTTGGTTATGAACTTTTACTTTAAAAATCTTCTCCTTTTCATGGGTAACCCGCCGTCATAGCGCAGTTGGTAGCACGTCGGACTGTCAATCTCGAGGTCCCGGGTTCGATCCCCGACGGCGGCACTCATCCTTTCCGACTATTTATCTCTCACCAATGGGTCGATAATCGTAGACCTATGTGGGATAGCAGCTGGAGGCTAGGAAAGGATGTGATTGCGGTACTGGTGTGAGAAATACCAGGAATCCATTGTTAGATGCTCCAGCCGCCGCGATATAACTGAAAGATTGTTGAAAGTGGCGTAAAACCCCATTCAAACAAACAAACAAAACCTTTTCATGGCTCATTTTCTTCCATCTTAATCTACACTACCTGCTTGTTCTTTTACTGATGAGGAAATATTTGTAAAATTTTGTGAAGAAAGGATAAATATTCAGCATGACAAGAGTTGTTTGTTCATTAGATTATGGTTTCCTTTCATTTCCAGATGGTATCAGCCGTTTCCTATCTACACAGTAAAAATATTCTGCACCGGGACATCAAAGATGAGAATGTGATTGTTAACGAGCAGTTTCAGATCAAATTGATAGACTTTGGGGCTGTAGCCTTCATGGAACCGGGGAAATTGTTCGCAACATTTTGTGGAACTCTTGAATACTGTAGTCCAGAGGTCCTCATGGGAAACAAGTAGGTCACCATTGATTAACCCTCTCCTGTTTTTCAAAAAACTTGTCCAAATTCAAAGAAGTTGCAGACAACAATTAAAAGTGAGTGCAGTTTGAAAGCAACAAAGCTACAGGGTAGAAAATATTGTTGGAAAAAAAGAAATTGCTTGTTTCAAGCATTTTCTTCTTTTCCTACAGTATTTTCTCAAGTATAAAAACTCAGAGACGTAAAATCCAGGGATTAACCAGGAAAGGGTTTAATAACCCATTACTACATAAGGCAAATAACTGAACAAACTTTAATTCTCATGTATTATTTTTCCTCTTTTTTTTTTTAGCTCACCTTAGCGTCAGTCCGTCCATCCATTTACAATTATAAAAAATCTTCTCCTCCTAAACTAACCATGGAATTTCAACAAAACTTCACAGAAAGGATCCTTAGGTCATGCTCTTTCAAAATACTTCAAAGAATTGAAATCCATGAAGAACTCTGGTTGCCATGGCAACAGAGTGAAAAACTTAAAAAAGCTTCTCCTCCTAAGCCGTAAGGCCTAGAGCTTTGATATTTTGTACAAATCAACATCTATTGACCCTCTTCCAAAATACTTCAAAGAATTACCGTTTCTGAAAATTAGCCATTTTCTAGGCTATCCCTGATTTTACATAGAAAAAAGAAGGTAAACTTAAAAAATCTACTCCTCACAAGCTGTAAGGGTTAGAGCTTAGATATTTGGTATAAATCATGATCTATTGACCCTCTACCAAAATACTTCAAAGAATTATCGCATTTTGAAAATTAGCCCTTTTATGTGCGATCCTTGATTTTACATATAAATGTGGAAGGAAAACTCTAAAAATCTTCTTCTCCAAAACCATAAGGCCAAGAGCTTTGAAATTTGGTATAAATCATCATCTGTTGACCCTCTACCAAAATACTTCAAAGAATTACCGTATTCTGATGTATTCTGATAATTAGCCCTTTTCTTTGCCATCCCTGATTTTACATAGAAATAAAGAAGGAAACCTTCAAAAATCTTCTCCCAAACCATGTGGCCTAGAGCTTTGATATTTTGTATAAATCATAATGGGCCCCTACCGATATACGGAGTTCTCCCGAAAATTGCCCTTTAATTAACTCCCTTGATTCTACTGGGTAGTTCCGGTTTAAATTTCAACATGGGGTATATAAGGGCTGAGACTAAAAGCGTCCGTTTTGGAGAGAATTAATTAATTTTTCGGTATTTCACACATAAAAATATTGAGTACTTTTGTAATACTTACAGATTATGAAAATGTTTTGGTAGTTTTTATTTACGTTGACACGTTATAATCGTCTTCCCGTCCGAGTTTCATCCAGTTTTCATATTCTACTTCTCATTTTCGAAACAAAATTAGCAAAAGTGTCCTTCATGGTGAATTGTTGCTTTTATTTGATTGGCTTGAGAATATCTATTGAAACATGCAAACAGACAAAACAACAACGGGGGTAACAAAAGTATTGCCATAAAGGGAGTATTTTTACAAGGAATTTCTCCAAATCTGAGCGATCCGTTATTTTTGATACAAATGCTTTTTAATATTTCGTCTGTATCCTATTTCGTTCTGAGTTTTTTTCATCTACAAAGGTTTAACTTAAAATTTATCGATGTCCGTACATAAACTCCTGTTTTAATCCAAGTAACTTACACGTTTTGAATCGGTATCTTTGATTACGCAATAGTCCACGGGTGGTATCCGGATATATCTCATAACGATCGGCTATTTGCTTTGATTTTCACACGACTGCCCAGCTGTCCTTCTTTTGTCTAATTAACAAGGGAGTCGGTTGACTTATATTATTTGGAATTTATCTAGTTCTAAAGATTGATTAATGTTCTATCTTTCTGTCCATATATTATATGCAAAATGATGTGGTTGGGTCCCTAAGTAAAAGTACACTATCAGAGGTTAAATAATCCTATTTTGCGTAGAATTAGATATTTTTTTTCAGAATTTGATATAGTGGAATGTTGAGTACTCTTATAATACTCTTAGAATATGGAATTGTTGTGGTAGTTTATATTAACGTTGACCCGTTTTAATCGTTTTTCTCTCCCGACCTAGGAACCAATTTCATTCTCGCCAAGTTTTCATATTTTACTTCTCATTTTCGAAAAAAAAAATAGCAAAGGCGTCCTTTGTAGGAAATCATTGCGTTTACTTCTTTTACTTGAAAAGACTTATTAATCAAGGAAACCACACAACAACAACCAAGAATAACAATATTGCGATAAAGAGTACTTTTTACGCCGATTTTCTCCACATCTGAATGATCCATTATTTTCGGTACACATGGCTATTAAAATTTCGTTCGTATTCTCTTTCGTTCTGAGATTTTTTTCTGTAAAGGGTTAAATGGTAAATCAAATTTAAAAGTTAACGATGTCCTCTCATAATCTGCTGTTTTAATCCGAGTAACTTACACGCTTCTGATCGGTATCTCTGATTGCGTAATAGACCACGGGTGGTATTTGGATATACACTGGATATATCTCATAATGATCGGTTATTTGCTTTTGATTTTCACCCGATATCCCCTTATTACAAGTAACAACGGAAGTCGTATGCTATTCCTTCCAATTCTAAGGAAATTACGAGTTTGTACATTTTAAATAGGATTATAAATGCAAGAGGTAAAGGAAATCTATTTTAAAATGTTTCTCATTTAGAAAAATTTGGAAAAATGTTTAAGTAAGAAAAATCTGAAGGAAAAAAACCATGTTTAAGATCTTTTTTTTACAACAAAAAGATTTGAATATTTAGTACCATATATGGCATTGCATGATATATCTCAATATAGTGATAAGAATTTGGTATCAACTAAATGGATTAATACGTTCAAAAAGATGTCTTAGTATCTTTGTAACACTTCTTGCGTCATCTCTTTTATATTTCCACTTTTTTATTTCTCACTTTTTCTCAAATACTTAAATACACGAAATGATATATAAAACAAAAAATAAATAAATAAATAAATAAATAAATAAAAAAAAAAAAAAAAAAAACATTCAACAGGGCAGAAATACTGTGAAAAAGGAAAACATCGCAACAAGCATATTCTTTTTCTACAATGCATTCTCAATTTGAAAGCCACAGGGACGTATAAACCAGATACATTTTATAAGAAAAATATGAATTTGTGCACATATCTAATATCAGATGCTAAAGCTTTTGCAGGTTGATTGAATAAGTTTGGTTTACCCATTCCCACACAATGACCTTATCATTTGCCGATTGGTAAGAAATTAATGATATATCTTACTTGCCATTGGTAAGAAACGAATGATATATCTTAGGAGGACCTACAGAGGCAGCAATCATATCCACAAGCCTCCAGACACTTTACAAAGCTTTTTGAGGATCATACAGTGAATTCTGATTAAATTTATTTCATATTCATCAATGAAAAGGGTATTTGGTAAATTCCCATGGTCATGAAATGAAGACGTATGGAGAGCTTCTTTATAACAGTTCCCGTTTGTAAAATGACAGATATCTTATAAATTCAAAGCCCCGCTTGACATGTGAAACCATTTTTTAAAAAAGGAAATAACGTAATGCATTTCCGTGAGTATCATTGTATTTATTTAGATCAAAAAAGCTCGTTTTATGGTAATTAATACGTATATCCGGAATTAGGGTATATCCGAAAATACACTTTCATACCGGTTCATTTACGATTTTAGACACATAAAACGTCACTTAGCTTTAAAAATTAAGCTCAGCTGTTAAAATAAAGTAGCCTCTAGATCATCAAGGGTTTCAACAATAATGACACATTGTAAGAGCTGGCAAAAACCTGTTTATGTTTTCGATACCGATATCATCGATTTTTTCACCGGAACTACCCAAAGATTTAAGGGAGGTCACTCTAATACTAAAACTAAGCGGAGTAACTCTGGATATCGGTAGGGGCCCATTTATTGACCCTCTACCAAAATACTTCAAAGAATTACTGTATTCTGAAAATTAGCCCTTTTCTGTGTGATTCCTGATTTTACATAGATTTATAGAAGGAAATCTTTTAAAATCTTCTTCTCCCAAACCATGAAACCGAGAGCTTTGATATTTGGTGTGTAATAATACCTATTGACCCCTTACTAAAATACTTCATAGAATTAGCGTTTTCTGAAAATAAGACCTTTTCTGTGCAATCCCAGAAAGGAATAAAAAAGGATATCATAGAAAACGTTCTCCTTCTAAACCATTAGGCCTAGAGCTTTGATATTTGGTATGTATTAATGCCTACTGACCCTCTATATTATTATTTCAAAGAATTACAGTACTCTTGAAATTAGCTCAACATGGTTGGGTTTTCACTATACCTAGGATTAAAGGAGAAAATCTTTAAAAAATCTTCTTCTCCAAAATGATTAGGTCTAGGGCTTGATATTTTTAACATTATATCATAAAGACTTGTGCAATCATACTCAGGGGAGCAATATAGGACCATTATGGTCCTCTTGTTCTTAATTTAGGGAGGAATAGATTTTACAAGGTAAACATTATGAAAACTGAAAAAAATTCTTCATTTTAAAAGTGTTTGGGGAGGGGAGGTGGGAATTGTTGGTGTGCAAATGGATTAATCTGAATTAACAACTTCTTCAAGATATTGCTATAGCCAGCATTTACGCTGTCGTAGTTATCTGAAAACTCAGACATTTTGTAATATCTCTGGTATTAATGAACACATTCACTTGAAACTAAAAGTATATGTTATATGTGTATTGACCATCACAGAATTATGCCCTGTTTTCAACGTAAAGTTTTGCCCATTGTCAATCGCTATTACAGCTGAGCTTTGGCATCCATATATTGTGTTCTTGCTTTTTGTATGCCCCCCCTGCCAGTGTGTGAGTAGTTGGGTTGATTAGTATGTCCATTCTTGCCCGGAGCATATCTTCTACATTAACCCTTTCCTGGACAAACCCGGGATTTTACGTCACTGTGATTTCATACTTGAGAAAACATTGTGGAAAAAGGAGAAATTGCTTGTTACAAGCAATTTCTCCTTTTCCCACAATATTTTCTACCACATAGGATGGTCAGATTTCAAATTGCATGCATTAGTCATTGTCGTCTGCAACCTCTTTCAAATTGGACCAGTCTAAAGTTTCATAAAACAGGAAAGGGTTAAATGATGGATTTCAAAATAACTTGGCACAGTTGTCCCCCCTAATAGAGTACTAGTGTCATGAGTAAAATTGTGTTGAATATGCTCAAGTTAACCCATTCCCACACAAGTGATGCCTTTGGACGCCTCTCAAGAAAAATAATTGGGAAAACATTGTGTAAAATGAAGAAATTGCTTGTAACAACCAATTTATTCATTTTACACAATGTTTTCTACCCAGAAAGTTGAAAAAAATCTAAAATTCCATAAACATGTAATTGTCATCTGCAACTCCTTTCAATTTGGACCAGTCTAAAATTGTGCCGTCTGGTAATGGGTTAAAAGTCACAATTGAAGATCATGTGACAAGCACTTAATCCTTTCCTATACAAACTTAAGGATTTTAAGTCACTGTCATTATATACTTGAGAAAACACTGAAAAAAGAGGAAATCACTTGTAACAAGCAATTTCTTCTTTTCCACAATATTTCTGCCACAAAGGATGGTTTCATTTGAAATTGCATCAAATTTTCATTGTTGTCTGCAACTTTTTTTTAATTTGGACCAGCCTAAATTTTAACAAAAAATGGGGAAAGGGTTAGGCGAGGGCATCTGTGTCTCTGACATATTTCAAGTTTCTAATTATACCCCAAAAAACAATGTTTGGTGGGTATATATGAGTCGGTTTGTCTGTTGGTCTGTCTGTCTGTAGCTTTTTCATGTCCGCTCAATTTCTCAATTTTGATTCAAACATCAGTGATATAATCAGTATCAAGCAGAGATGTGCATATTCTATTTTGGTTATGGCCCTTTGGTGAAAAATCGTGTCAGCTCAATTTCACAGCAACCTTCGGACAGATTTGATTCAAATTTCACAAAAACACTTGGTATAAGTGAGACATGTGCATATTCTATTTTGGTTATGGTCCATTGATTTTTGACGGATTTATGGCCCTTTAATTAAAAAGTCCATTTTTCTGTTATGGCCCTTTTGGCGGATAGCACTTGTATATGGACAAGCACTGTTTGGGGGTATTAGTCCGCTGTCTGAAAATGTCTAGTATGTGTCCTATTTTTCTGTGCAGGTACCATGGTCCTGAACTGGAGATCTGGTCCCTTGGTGTGACTTTGTATACACTCGTGTTTGGTGAAAATCCGTTCTTTGATGTCGATGAAACCATTAAGTGTGAACTTAAACCGCCATTTAAAGTTTCTAGTGGTAAGCTTTTTCATATTTTATTGATATAATTTAATTGTTAGTTTCGTCCATCAAAAACAGGCGTTCTGATTGGCAAAAAAAAAGATTAGTAATACCTCCATGAACAAAAATTTGAGCACGCAGCTATTTGTATGCTTCTGTACAAAATAGTTCCATAAAAAAAGTATCAAAGTTTATTAAATATTTGCTTTTTTTGCTTGATGTTATAAATTATAATAAATGAAGAGAATGTTTCTTGTTTTCGTAGAGGTATGAACCAAAAAACCTAATCACACTAAGACTTATGTATAAATCTGCTGTGCGTATTAATACAGTGTGATTAGATTTTCCGGTTCATACCTCCATGAAAACAAAAATTATTTCCTTCGTCTCTTAAACAGACTGATTTAACCCATTCCCACACAGCAAAATTTTAGACTGGTCCAAATTGAAAGCAGCTGCAGACGGCAATTTCAAGTTTATGGAATTTCAATTTTTTTCAGCCTTTGGGAAAGAAAACATTTTGGGCAATAAAGAAATTGCTTGATACAAGCAATTTCTTTATTTTTCCCAATGTTTTCCTAAGCTTCTTTCTTGAGGGGCGTAAAAAGGAGGGCTTGTGTGGGAATAGGTTAACAGACTTTGTGATTCCAGATTGAAATTATGGTTGTAAACCCTTACCCTCACAATGACGCATTTTGATGCCCGAAGAAAAAAAGCTTTAGAAAACATTGAGGAAAATAAAGAAATTTTTCAGCGATGTTTTCTACCGAGAAAGTTGAAAAAAAAAAAACAAAGAAATTTCATCAACTTAAGAATTGTTGTCTGCAAATCCTTTCAATTTGGAACAGTCTTAAATTTTGCCATTTGGTAATAGGTTAAGCCATTCCCACACAAAAATGCTTTTAAACGCCTCTCAATATGAAAGCTTTGGAAAAAATTGTGGAGAATGAAGAAATTGCTTGTTACAAGCAATTTCTTCATTATCCACAATGTTTTCTACCCCAAAAGACAAAGATTTCAAAGGTGTCATCAACTTTAAATTTTCGTCTGCAATTTCTTTGAATTTGGACTGTCTAAAATTTTATCGTATGGGAATGGTTAAAGGATGGCTTGCCTCTCTCACTAGTTTTTGTCAAAATAGTTTAACCCTTTCCTGTTCAATTCCTGGTTTTTATGTCCCTGTGGTTTTATATTTGAGAAAACATTGAGGAAAAAGAAGAAATTGCTTGTAACAAGCAATTTCTTCTTTTTTCACAATATTTTCTACCCTACTAAATAATTATTATTTGAATGAAATCTATTATAAATCGTTGGCTGCAAAACCTTTGAATTTGGACAGGTCTATAATTTTGAAAAACAGTAAATGGTTAAAGCAATGTTAGCCCTCAAAATATAATGGCGAGCAGAAAAAACACAAAGTTTTAAGTCGCCCCCAAATAAAAAAATTTCATCTAAATGTCGGACTCTTAACATTTTATTTCTGGTCAAAATGATCAATTTGATTGGTCAATTGTTGTTTTGATCAAAAGTGGCAATCCGTCAACTTTGTTTACAGAGTTACGAATCTTGATCTGCTGGTTACTGCATCCGGACGTCAAACATCGTGCTACAATATCTGGTCTGGAGAAGAATTGTTGGGTACAGCAGAAAGTGGACATTACACAGTACAAATGGTCCGAGGTCTTGCCAAATACTGGTGAGTATACAATTTGCAAAATGTTACACTGGTAACTTTTCAAAGTCTTTTAACCCATTCCCACACAGTGAAGCTTTCTCAAGTCCCTCAAGAAAAAACCATTGAGAATACATTGTGTAAAATAAAGAAATTGATTGTAACAAGACATTTCTTCATTTTTATACGCCTGTCGAAGATGGAAAGTATTGTGGGATCACCCGTGGCGTCCAGGCATCCGGTCCTCCAGGAGTCAACTTGTTCGGGCGGTGTCCACTTCTTTGTCCGGACCATAACTCTGTCACCCTAAGCCAGATTGACTTAAGACTTGGCAGTTATATTCTTCTCATCAATACGAAGTGCAGTGCTCAATAACCATAACTCTACCTGGCCTATTTTTTTAGTTATTGCCCTTTGTTGTTTTTCATACTTGAATCTTGTCCGGAGTATATCTCTAAAAATATTATAGCTAGGATCATGAAACTTCATGGGTGTATAGATCTCACCAAGGGGGAGTGCAGTACACAAGAACCATAACTCTACCTAGCCTATTTTTGAGTTATTGCCCTTTGTTGTTTTTCATACTTGAATCTTGTCCGGAGTATATCTCTAAAAGTATAATAGCTAGAATCATGAAACTTCATGGATGGATAGAGCTCATCAAGTGGGAGTGCAGTGTACAAGAACCATAACTCTACCTAGCCTATTTTTTGAGTTATTGCCCTTTGTTGTTTTTCATACTTGAATCTTGTCCGGAGTATATCTCTAAAAGTATAATAGCTAGAATCATGAAACTTCATGGATGGATTGAGCTCACCAAGTAGGAGTGCAGTGTATAAGAACCATAACTCTACCTAGCCTATTTTTGTGAGTTATTGCCCTTTGTTGTTTTTCATACTTGAATCTTGTCTGGAGTACATCTCTTAAAGTATAATAGCTAGAATCATGAAATTTCATGGATTTTTAGAGCTCACAAAGTGGGAGTGCAGTGTACAAGAACCATAACTCTACCTGGCCTATTTTTTGAGTAATTCCCTTTGTTGTTTTTCATACTTTAATCTTGTCCGGAGTATATCTCTACAAGTATTATAGCTAGAATCATGAAATTTCATGGATGGATAGAGCTCTCCAAGTGGGAGTGCAGAGTACAAGAACCATAACTCTACATAGCGTATATTTTGAGTTATTGCCCTTTGTTGTTTTTCATACTTGAAACTTGTCCAGAGTATATCTCTAAAAGTATAATAGCTAGAATCATGAAACTTCATGGATGGATAGAGCTCACCAAGTGGGAGTGCAGTGTACAAGAACCATAACTCTACCTAGCATATATTTTGAGTTATTGTTCTTTGTTGTTTTTCATACTTTGTTTGACAAAAAATATTCATTCAAAATAACCTCAGTTCTATTCAAACCCCCAGTTAATATTAAGCAGTGTGACAGGCGTATCTTGTGACAATTTTGCACCTTGTTCACAATATTTCCTACTTAGAAAGTTGAAAAAATCTTAACTTTCATCAACTCTAAATTGTCATCTGCAACTCCTTTCATTTTGGACCAGTCCAAATATTAGCCTTTTGGTAATGGGTTAAGATAGATTGGAACTTTCATTATGTTTTTCCTGGAGACAAATTTGATCTGTTATTTTCATTTATTTATTTATTTTTTTTTTTTTTTGAGATAGTCTTAAAATCTTACCTTTTAAGCCGTTCCTGTTTTGTAAAGCTTTAGACCTGTCCAAATTCAAAGGTTTGCAGACGAAAATTTGTAGTGTATTTAATTTGAAATATAATCAGTTATGAGGGTAGAAAATATTGTGGAAAAAGAGAAATTGTTGTCTGCAACGTCTTTCAATTTGAACCAGTCTTATATTTTGCCTTCTGAAAATGGGTTAATACACTTTTTGCACCATACATGAAGGATTGTTTTACTGTATACATTTTATTTAACTATCGAGTAATTCTCACTTAATTCAATGTTGGTGGAACTCATTAGAATCATCCAATTTAGACAATTCTAATGAGACGCACTAACCTAGGATTCAGTTTTGATCATTTTCAGCTCGGCTGTTTTTGGAGAAAACCTGAGGTATTGCTAGCCTATAGCTTTCGTGTCGTTGTCTTCTTTGTCGTCGTGCCATAAATTTGACATTTTGTAATATCTCTGGTTCAACTAAGGCATTCACTTGACACTTGGCACACTTGTTCACTATCAAAAGAGCAACCTAAACTATCAAGGGGGATAACTCTAGATGCATTTTGTGCTTTTACCCACTATCCAGCACCAAATAGCCAAGCATAGGCGATGTTCTTGTATTAGCAAAACCGTCAAAATATGAATTTTGTTTGTTTTTGAATAAGGGAGTTTGATGTTGGTCACTTAACCCATTACCAGACGACAAAATTTTAGACTAGTTCAAATTGAAAGGAGTTGCAGACGACAAAGTTTATGAAATTTTAAACTTTTTCAATTTTCTGGGTAGAAAATATTGTGTAATATTAAGAAATTGCTTGTTACAAGCAATTTCTTCATTTTACAAAATGTTTTCCATAGTTTTACATTGAGGAGGAGTTTAAAAGCGTGGGAATGGGTTAATGAAAGAGGTCACTTAATAGAGGTGGTCCCTTGAACAAGATTAACTGTACTTATGTTTTTATTTCACCAGAATTTCATGGTAACACAGCGTCTGACAACCGGCCAGAGAGTCCTCCAGTCCAAGAGACTGTGTTAGGGGAGATAAATCACGAGGGGCTGGATGAACTCAAGTGTAACTTACTTAAACAACTTGGTGTTGGAGACTTGGATAAAGAGAATGTTTATGATCACAAATATATGTGATAAACTATGGATTTTATATCACAAATATATGTGATAAACTATGGGTTTTATATCACAAATATATGTGATAATCTTTGGGTTTTATATCACAAATATATGTGATAATCTATGGGTTTTATTTGAGAGTCTGGTGTTTTACACCTATTTCCACTCAATGATGCTTTAAGTTGCCTGTAAGAAAAACAGATGTGAAAAACTTTGCGGAAAATGAAGAAATTGCTTGTTACAAGCAATTTCTTCATTATCCACAATGTTTTCTTTCCCGGATCTAAAATTTCATAAGCTTTAAACTGTTGTCTAAAACTCCTTTCAATGTTGACCAGTCTAAAATGTTGTCACCTGTTAATGGGTTTATCTTGTATCAGGAATAATGGTTTTACTGGTTCGATTTATTTTCGTTTTATTTGAAATAAGAAGGGATCAAGTCGGAACTTAGATACAACCTCGAAATATCTGGGAATTGAGATTTTTATTTTGCCATAACAAGTGTGGAATGTACTCTTTAGATGCACAGGTCTTAAATGATTAAGAATTTATGTTTCCCTGCTCCCATTCACTCCCACTCCCACTTTTTTACTCCCCTGATGAAAAAGCTTTGGAGAATGTGGAAAATGAATGAATTGCTTGTAATAAGCTATTTGTTCATTGTCCGCAATGTTTTTGCCTCAGAAGAGAAAGAATTTTAATTTTCCCCAACTTAAAATTGTTGTCTGCAACCCCTTTCAATTTTGAATTGTCAATTTTGTCATCTAGTATTGATCTATGATTGAGTGATTTGTGCTTGACTTCTTTTACAAATATCTATTAAATGAAGTTCTGGGTTTGTACTATTCTATTACTGTTCAACAAAATTTAGACCAATTCAAATTTAGAAAAAGTTGCTTAGTTGTGTATACATGTAATCATTTGCTAATTTGGTGTTTTTATTCCAGGATTACAAAAATGTGGGGGATTTTATAAAAAAAAATCTACACAATTCAGAAATGTTTTGTATTTCATGCTCTTTGATTTTAGAAAAAAAAAACAAAAACAAAAAATATTTTTTGACTGATTTATGGCCCTTTAATTAAAAAGTCCTTTTTTGTTACGGCCCTTTGGCAGATAGCACTTGTATATGGCCAAGCGCTGTTGGGGGGTATTAGTCCGCTTTGCGACAATGTCTAGTTTTGGATAGAAAAGATTGTGAATAATGAAGAAATTGCTTGTAACAAGCAATTTCTTCATTTTCCACAATCTTTTCCAAAGCTTTTTGTTTTGAGGGGTGAAAAAGGAGGGATTGAGTGGGAATGGCTTAAATGAAAAAATAAGATAAAAAGGGAGTTTTTCATTCATTAAGGATTTTAGGTAGGTCAAGGTCATTCTTAACAGTTTGTTACAAAGCAAACGCCAAGAGTGTCAAATCTCTGTACAGAATATCTTTTGATTACCTATCTCAAATGCCTGTCTTTTTTCAGACCTAGTATTTGAAGATCCATCTTTTAAAAAAATTTTGTATATCCCAAAAGTTGTGGTCTTATTTTTAGTAACATGAATACTTCGTCCTAATTATTTCATCAATTTAATTTTATAACAACATATTTTGTATTTTATGGTTTTAGCAGCTTTTATCGAGATTTTTAGCTCGGCTGTTTTCGGAGAAAACCCAAGGTATTGCTATAGCCTTGGTGTCGTAGTTGTCGGCAGTGGCATGCGAAAACTTTGACATTTTGTGATATCTGGTTCTACTGAAGGCATTCATTTAAATCTTGGAACACTTGTTCACTATCAAAAGAGCAACCTATTCTGTCAAGGGGGATGACTCTAAATGCATTTTGTTCACTATCCAGCACCTAACAGCAGAGCGTAGGCACCTGTAGGCGGTGCTCTTGTTTAACTCTTTGTCTTGCTAGATCAATATTTTTCATATTTTGGAAGGAATCATAGACCAAGATCAACCTGCATATATGTACTGTCTGATCTTAGTCCACACAACCTCTTTGTTGCTTTTAATCAAAATTTTGCTTTTGCCCGTAACTAGTGTTCACATGTTTTTTCTATCATGCTTCAATATTTAACCCATTCCCTCACAGTCAAGCTTTTTGACGTCTCTCAGGAAAACAGCTTTGTAAAACATTATAGAAAATGAAGAAATTGCTTGTTACAAGCAATTCAGGCCTCCTAGTGAAACCTTTAAAACCTTTAAAAACCTTTAATTTCAGAGCAAACCTTTAAAACCTTTACATTTCCGCAGAAAACCTTTAAAACGCCAAAATAGCCTGTAATTCTCACTCAAAACCTTTATATTTGCTCTGACTGGTTGCCGTGCTAGCTTATAGCAAGTAATGGATTTTGTTCTGCATTTTCCTACACTGTAAAACAGGAGCTATGTATGATATAAATATGCAGAGAAAATAGTTATACACATTAAATAAGGTATGTATTATATTGCATAATTCAAACAGTATATAACATCAAAAAATGACTTTGGTATGACTGTGGGTTTAATAAAGAAATGAGAACTTCGACGAAAATAGCCTTTATTCACTCTTTATTTTTTCATATTTTACACTAAAAGGCCTTTATTTTCATACATTGGAGCCTTTATAAAAACCTTTATTTTTGTTTTGGCCTGCTAGGAGGCCTGGCAATTTCTTCATTAACCCTAAAGGTCAAATGTTTTCTAAATTTCTCGAAATAGTTGTCTGCAACTTCTTTCAATTTGGATCTGAGGAAAATATTGTTGTTCGGTAATGGGTTAAAGACTGTAAACCCCATTACGAGATGACAAAATCTTTGAACTGGTATGAATTGAAAGATTTAACCCTTCCCTGTTTTGCAAAATTTTAGACCAGTATAAATTCAAAGGTTTTGCAGACAAAAATTTTAAGTTGATTTTTAGCTCACCTGAGCACGTAGTGCTCAAGTGAGCTATTGTGATCGTCTTTTGTCCGGCGTCCGTCCGGCGTCCGGCGTGCGTCGTGCGTCGTCCGTCAACAATTTATTTAAACGACATCTCCTCCTAAACCACTGGGCCAATTTGAACCAAATTTGGCAGAAATGTTCCTTAGGTGATCCCCTTCAAAAATAGCTAAAAGAATTGAAATCCGTTAAAAACTCTGGTTGCCATGGCAACAAAAGTGAAATTTTAAAATAATCTTTAAAAATCTTCTCCTCCTGACCCAGAAGGCGTAGAGCCTTGATATTTTGCATGAAGCATCAGTATATTGACCTCTTTCAAAATAGCTAAAATCATGATCCTCGGGTCCCCAGGGGCGGAGCCCCAGGGGGGTGGGGTTTATATAGAAATAAAGAACGATTTTTTAAATGACATCTCCTCTCAAACCACTGGGCCGATTTGAATCAAATTTGGCAGAGATGTTGCTTAGGTGGTCCCCTTCAAAAATAGCTAAAAGAATTGGAATCCGTTAAAAACTCTGGTTGCCATGGCAACGAAAGTGAATTTTTAGAATAATCTTTAAAAATCTTCTCCTCCTGACCCAGAAGGCATAGAGCCTTGATATTTTGCATGAAGCATCAGTATATTGACCTCTTTCAAAATAGCTAAAATCATGATCCTCGAGTCCCCATGGGCGGAGCCCCAGGGGGGGGGGGTATATAGAAATAAAGAACGATTTTTTAAATGACATCTCCTCTCAAACCACTGGGCCGATTTGAACCAAATTTGGCAGAAATGTTGCTTAGGTGGTCCCCTTCAAAAATAGCTAAAAGAATTGAAATCCGTTAAAAACTCTGGTTGCCATGGCAACAAAAGTGAAATTTTAAAATAATCTTTTAAAATCTTCTCCTTCTGACCCAGACGGCTTAGAGCCTTGATATTTTGCATGAAGCATCAGTATATTGACCTCTTACAAAATAGCTAAAATCATGATCCTCGGGTCCCCAGGGGTGGAGCCCCAGGGGGGGGGGGTACATAGAAATAAAGAGCAATTTTTTAAATGACATCTCCTCCCAATTCACAGGGCCGATTTGAACCAAATTTGGCAAAAATGTTGCTTAGGTGGTCCCCCTTAAAATTAGCGAAAAGAATTGAAATCAGTTAAAAACTCTGGTTGCCATGGCAACAAAAGTGAAATTTCAAAATAATCTTTAAGAATCTTCTCCTGCTGCCCCAGAAGGCGTACAGCCTTGATATTTTGCATGAAGCATGAGTATATTGACCTCTTACAAAATAGCTAAAATCATGATCCTCGGGTCTCCAGGGGAAGACCCAGGGGGGGGGGGGGTATAGGCATGAAGCATAAGTTCACAGACTTCTTTCTTATTTCTGAAATTATAACCCATGGAAAAAGTTTTTTCCTTCTTTCAAATCGGCACTAAAGCCTTGGAATTTGTAATTTGGACTTTTGGATTCCCAGGTTCATAGTCTTTATACGTAATTGTGGCCCACTTGTTTCATAATCCTAACCTTTACATGAAATTAGACTGTTGAAAGAAAAAGAGCCTTTATCTCAGGTGAGCGCCCCAGGGCCAACGGCCCTCTTGTTTTTTAAAAATAACCATTTAGTAGGGTAGAAAGCATTGTGGGAAAAGATAAAATTGCTTGTCACAAGCAATTTCTTCTTTTTCAGCAATGTTTTCTCAATAAGTAAAATCATGTTAGAATGGCTTAATTCACCCATTTTCACACAATCCCGCTTCTTTACACACCCTCATGAAAATAGCTTTAGAAAGATTGTGGACAATGAAGTATTTGCTTGTTTCAAGCAATTTCTTCTTTGTCCACAATGTTTTCTACCAAAAAGACAAAGAATTTTGAAATTCCATCAACTTAATATTGTTGTCTGTAACTTCTTTCAATTTGGACCAGTGAAACATTTTGTCATTCGGTAATGGGTTAAGGATTATGTTGCTTGTGTCATTACCAAACAATTTTGCGATCTGGCACACTGCAGATCTGTAACTGCCTTTGAAAATGGAGAATTGCTCATCAAAAGCAATTTCTCCTTTCTCCATTATGCTTTCTTTGCTACATATATTTAGGATTTTTCTTTCTTTTAACCCTTTCCTGGTTAATCCCTGGTTTTTACATCCCTGTGATTTTTGATTTGAGAAAACATTGTAGAAAAAGAAGAAATTGCTTGTAGCAAGCAATTTCTTCTTTTTTTCGCAATGTTTTCTACCCTACTAAATGGTAATTTTTCAAATCGAATCCACTTTATAATTTCGTCTGTAAAACCTTTGAATTTGGACAGGTCTAAAATTTTGAAAAACATGAAAGGGTTAGAGAGAGCAAGGTGTATCTCTACAGGTGTAATTTGTTGTGTCTGTGTAATGTCCTGGTTGTATCATAGTTGATGTTTGTAACTTTTTGTACAGGTTGTAAAATCTTTTACCCATAACACAATTGCACTTTTTGAGGCCCCACAAGTTAAAACAATTGTGTGTAAGCATTTTGTAAAATGAAGAAATTGCTCATAACAAGCAATTTCTTCATTTTAAACAATTTTTTCTACTCAGAGTTGAAAAAATTTAAATTTCATAAACTTTAAATTGTTGTCTCCAACTCATTTCAATTTGGACCAGTCTAAAATTTTTATCATCTTTTAATGGGTTAACCAATTCCCAAATAATTCCACCTTTTTACTACCGTTTAGAAACAGGTTTTGGAAACACTGGGGGAATTGAAGGAAGTGCTTAAATGTGTAGTAAGCATTTTTTTATTTCCTCAATTGTTTCTATCCCCGTAGACAATTTTTATTTAAAATTTTACAGACTTAAATTTGTCGTCTGCGACTTTTTTGAATTTTGACAAGCCTGAAAATTTGTTGTCTGGTGTTGGGTAAAGCATATGTGATACTATACCGTTTGTGTTCATAACTCTTGTGCTTTCATAAATGTAAACCTGTCTGTATACCTGGGGGTCTGCTTAACCCTTTCCCACACAACAAAATTATATACTAGTCAAAATTGAAAGAAGTAGCAGACGACAATTTTTAGTTGATGGAATTTTAAAAATCTTTTTCTTTTGGGGTAGAAAACATTGTGGATAATGAATAAATTGCTTGTAACAAGCAATTTCTTCATTTTCTACACTGTTTTTCAAAACTTCTTTCATTAGAGGCATTTAAAGAAAGGATTGTGTTGGAATGGGCTAAAGCTTGGTCACAGTCTGTCAGATTGCAACAAGTATTCACTCTGTTTGGTCTTCACTTGCTTTGCTGCATTTTTCAATATTATTTCTGCTTAAACGATTACCACACAGGTCAAAAAGGATGCAGATGACAATATATAGTGGATGAAAAATATGAATCTTTGTCTTTGTGGGTAGAAAACATTGTTGATAATGAAAAAAATGCTTTTAGATTTCAATTTTGTCATTTTCCACAATCTTTTTGAAAGTTTTTTTTTTCTCAGGTGCACCCAAAAGCATCATAGTGTGGGAATGGGTTAATATAAGTTAAGTGAAAATGTGCTGTTTCCTTCAAGCATGCCATTAAAACTACACGATACCTATCAGTTGTGCTTGATTGCTTGAGCAAGTTTTAACCTGTTACCAAAAAATGAAATTTTAGACTTGTCCAAATATTTTGTTCATGCTTGGAGAGGGCCATAATTTTTCCTTGGAATTAATGTTTATAGTAAAAATATTTCATTAGATCATAAGGATGAAGTCTCTTTAACGCATTGCCAGATGATAAAATTTTAATTCTTTCAACTTTCTGAGTAGGAAACAGTGAAAATGAAGAAATTGCTTGGTCAAGCAATTTTTTCATTTAACTGTATGTTTTCCCTATTGCTTTTCTATAAGGGTGTCAAAAAGCGTCATTGTGGGAATGGGTTAAAATGGAACCATTTGATTGCAAACACTGGATAATGAGTCTTTACCAATTACCAGAAGGCAAGATTTTAGACTTGTTCAAACTGAAAGAAGCTGCAGGCTAAATTTCAAGGTGCGCTAAATTTTGAAAATAAGTGCCAAAAAAGGCAGGAAACATTTTGAGAAAAGGAGAAATTGCTTGTTACTTGTTACAAGCAATTTCTCTTCTTCCCACAAGGTTCTTTCCACAGTCATGTTTCATTAGGGCGTTAAAAAGCGGATTGTGTGGTAATGGATTAATGACAGATTCATTCTTTTCATATCAGTGACCTCAACTTTTGCTCCTTCTTGATCAAATTTGGACAGAATGTTTTTATTGTCGTATAGGGAATCCTAATGAAAATGGGAAAATTCTTGCTTTATAATCAGTTTCATGTCCTTTCGTTCAATTTTGACCTCAGGTTAGTGAACTAGTGCCATGTTTGCCCTCTTGTTGATTTTATTTTACTTAAAATTATGTACAAAAAGTATTTTTTAAACTTGGCATTATGTTTTTAGAATTGATGGAATTATTCTTATCAAAGAGGCTAGTTTTGATGATTAATTTGGTTTTATGGTTTTATGCCTAAAGAATGGATCCAGGGCCTTATTATATGTTTTAATATTTTATCACAGCAAGATGATACTATAAGTGGAAGCATGTTGGACTCCTAGTCACGGGGTACCGGATTAAGTAGTCTTGGTGACAAATTCACTGTTCAAACGCAAGGGGCCAAAATGTTGCGACAATTAATGAATAGGGTCAGAATATTTGTTAAGTTATAAGGATGAGGTCTGATAACACTCGAGGGGCCAAAATTTTGCCGTAATTTATTATTTGGGTCAGAATATTTGTTAGGTTATAAGGACGAGGCCGCGGCCATAGTGAGGTGGTAGCACATAGGACTCCTAGTCATACGTTCCTATCTTGTAGAAAGTATTATGAAAAAAAGGAGAAATTGCTTGTTACAACACAGTTTTCTCAATGATGAAATCACAGTAATGTAAAATCCCGGATTTGATTTGGAAAGGCTTAAGCTCTATTTATGCCATTTCGGTCACCCAACAACAAAATATACATCTTTTATTGTAGCTTTATCATTTGTCAGCTAGATATAGAGAAACTATAGGATATGGTGTTGGGACATTTTATATGATTTTTGGGGGAACGAAAGTAACTGTATTTATACGAAATGCATGATCGTGGATAAGATACATTGATATATCTATACTATATACACAGAATGTGTTGGTTTTGTTCTTGTTATCCTTTTGTCCCTTTCTAAAGTTATCCATACACTCATTGGCCTTATTTTAGCTCCAAGTCAACCTGAGGTATTTCTCAAAACAAATAGCAACCACGTGTCGTCAGCCGTAAACTTTGGCATTTTGTGATATCTCTTGTATTACTGCATTGACTCGAAACTCAAAATACATGTTCACTTTCAAAATAAAAAATGTATCTCAATAAGGAATTAGTAGAAGTTTTACCCGTTATCAAGCGCTTGAACAGCCAAGCATTGGTAACTGTATGCTGCCTAGTGTCTAACATTCTTGATCACATAAGAGCTATACCTCCCTAATTCGAACAATCGCGACTGTCAATCAAATAATCAGTCGAACAACGAAGTTATTCAATTAGACTGGAAATTCAGTTTGAACTCCGACATTGACCGCCATTTTAGTGAATATTGTGTGTTGGTTTGCCGACGTATACGTCGTAACTACAGCTTATTCAAGCTGTCGTTACGACATTTAGGTCGCCAACCAACATTCTAATTAATTGTTACATGCTACTGGTCATAGAATTTGCCAAATAACGCCGTAAAGAATCGAAGCGGAACTTCCTGTTGGAGTCAATAGGCAGAGCGGAGATCAAAATAATTCTACGCGGTTAGCAAACGATTCATGAAAGGAGCTTAGATATTTTTTACTCTTTTAACTTTTTCAGAACAATGTATTTGAATAACGTATCGAAATACGGGGTTATGGGCTAAAGGGCCTTGGTCTATCGATTAAAAATAAACGTAAAATTATTATGAACTGAATATTATTTTAATTGATCAATAATCCGGGAATATAATGACAGATGTACCTATCCCTCAAAGTACAAGGCCTGTTGTTAAGTTTAAACTTGTTTCCGTATGGAGCTGGGAACCAATGTAGAGCCACACAGTCCTCGGCAGTAGACGATGGTTCCCCGTCGTGCCAGAGTTCTGTGGCGATCATATGATTTGTTGAAACCCAACTGAAATGGTTATTGGTACGTTTTCCTCCGACCCAATACTTGTGATCACCTACAAGTAGAAACGATGATAGTGAACTTTGTCTATAAACACATTTAGTTGTCTTCATGACAGGCACGATTTTAAATAGAACAGAAAATCTGTGGCTAAATGTTTCAGTTGGTGAACTTGTGACGTGTGTATGTCCTTTGAAAATACATGCTTAGCTCCAGTCTAGATTTGGTGATCCACAGGAAGCACGTGTTTACGTGAACTTTGATTGTTCAAACCAGTTAAGAGATGAAGAGATTTTTTTTGTTTTCATGGAGGTATGAACCGAAAAACCTAATCACACTGTATGAATACGCGAAGCGGATTCATACATTGTGTGATTAGGTTTTTCGTTTCATACCTCCATGAAAACAAAACATATTCTCTTCATTTCTTATAATTTAATATTATCGAGCGAAAAAAGCAAAAACCCTACATCCTTTGATACCTTTTTGTATGGGACTATTTTGTGCAGAAGCATACAAAATCACTGCGTGCTCAAAATTTTGTTCATGGAGGTATGAATTAAATTTTCGACCAATCAGAACGCTCGTTTTTTAAAGACGAAACCAACAATTAAATTATATACAAATGATTACAAAACTTCAACAAACCTACATTGAGTCTCGAGTAGTATGCGATACTAATTGACGGATCGCGACTGTCAAAGAATCAATCGACCAATCAAATCATTAATTTAGACCGGAAGTAACCTTTTTCTCCACCAACAAACCATTTTTGAGTCGCTGAAGCTGAAAGCTTCGGAAGCGACTCATTGCTATCGCACGATATTTCTTACACAAAGTCCCGTACCAATTTCCACCCCTGAATGCCTATGTTATAACTTTGCCATTGTATCTTGATGTGATAAATAAGAACAATCAAGATACAGTTAGAAGAGTGATGTTTGTATATTTATTAGTTTTGAATCAAAACAATCGTTAACTTTGTCATTATTTTAGTTTTAAACGCGAACTACTTATAGCGCGGAAAAAGCCAAAGTGCGTACTAAAATTGAGGTCGACAGTTCTTATGAAATAATCATAATCGTCTTGCATTTTCTAATAAAAAAGATGTTAAATTTCTTTTTAAATGAAAATTGAATGTGTAAACCATTTCTGTTCATCATTTCGAGGAGATAAAATAAATCATCCGCGTAAGTAGGGACTGTGTTACTAATTACCCCGGACACCCCGGGACACCAAAACGGCCCGAAGTCAAAATGACCCAATGTCAAAGAAGCCCGTAATTTTGTTGGAATGACCCGAAAGTGATTGTCAAAACGGATCAAAAGGAAAATTCAAAAAGTAGATCTTGAAAAATTATCCAAATATAAACTTTTATGAAGAATTTCTGATTTTGGTCCATGCAAATACAAGTTTGGGTCGTTTTGTCTGTCGGTCGTTTTGACGGTAAACCAGGACACCCTGAGATGCCTGACATATTAATATTTTCATATAATTAGTTATACATAAGTATAAATCTTAATAACATTGCATTTAACCTTCGACTCCATTTAAGATTAGCGTGATTCGTGTTAAGAAATATATAAAACTAAAATCCATGTCCATTTTGGCATTTGTTTTTTTTTTAATTTTTTTTTGAATTCTATCTTTTATTTAAATTGAGAATGTTTATTACTTAATCTAACCGTATTTCCTGTTTACAAATGAGTAGGATATTCACGGGTCATAAATGGGGGGAAAAAACGTCCAGGGTTGATGTTATCAATCTTAACAATTCTTTTACCCCTGGGCTCATAGAGTTACCATGGCCGTTGTAAGCAAACCGAGGGAGTCCCGGGGTAACGAATACGTTCTTTATGTGAGAAATTTAGATAGCCAGTTTGACTTAATTTTTCCGTATGTAAAATAGAAAGAATCTCAAGGTACTGAAGGCGTTGTCTCCGGGTGAGAAAAAAAAAACAACAACAAAATTTACCGACGAAAGTTGTAAGCATTTGTAAAGCTTCAAGGGAATTAATTTGGGGCTCATTGATATTGATTGCACAGAATAGGGGCAATGAATCCAGTTGTGAATAGTTTAATTTTAAAGTATCGGGGAAAATTCAGATACGAAATGATCGCTTGGTATACATATATATGAAATCTATAGGTATTAGTTTATTTTGCGGAGCTTGATGTGGCATCGTCGTTGCTTTAAGCGTACATTTTAAATGAATGAAAAAATATATGTATAGCGAGAAAAGAAAACAAACCAAACTTAGTCTTAATTGCCCAAGTACCGGGTTGATAATTGATAAATGGTAAGTTAGTTCACAAGGTTGTGAAAATCATCTTGAATGAAACAATCTAGGCCACATTAAGTAAATGTTTGAAAAAAACAAACAATCGTAAATATTGCCATCAGAATGAAGCAGAAAGAGTCCTGAGGTACCTGTGTTCCCATGTGATTTAAGAAACGAAGCGATCGACGGAAAATGGAATAAGTGACCAATCGTCATTGGATTTACTCACTGATATTAGATTGTATGATATGATGAGACACCATAGGAAACATGTTTGTCTTTTCTTGTCACTGATTCTCTTATCCTAATAAAATTGGAGAAAGAGTTAAGCATTCGTATAAGATTAGAAAAGTTATTTCCACTATTTTTCTTTTCCGCTCAATGTTCTTTTGGGGCGAAACTGTTACAGTGTTTTCTGCTTTTATTTTAGCTTCTAATGCATGACAAAGATGTTCTCAGACTTCACATATATCAATTTCTTTACAAAACATAGGAATTCCTTTTTGTACAAATATGACTTATTACACTGGGACTTATCTTCATATTCGATTATCAGTCCACCGGGTTGATATATGACGATGTGTAGAGCGGAAAAAATTCCATAAACTTACATTTATAATTGACTAATTAAGAGCGCAACAATATCTTGTCAAACTGTAGGTATGACGTATTTGATAGAAATCTGAAGATGTAATAGACTTTTTATGGATCGGAATGCATCTTCTTATTCTTAAGAATTGAATAAAATGACATTAATGTGCCGGAGCATTACAATAAATATCCATAAATGTTTATATATGAAAATACTACGGGAATTCAAGGATATAATTTCAAGAATATATTTATATTTTCTTGCTTATGGGGAGTCCGAGCGTATGTGAAATTGTCAAAGAAAGTCAATATGCACTCTAAAATTACCGTCATTGCTTATCTTTTGATATATTAAAGTTAAATTACCCAGGATGCTCATGGATCTTCTGAAATCATAATTATAATATATGCAAACTGAATCTGTCTCTGTTTACTCGATATGCAAATAAAATAATTTTGATATCTCTTAAATTTATCCCGGGTCAGTCAAACATTATTTAAAGTGCGCATCCGTCCGGAGTATGGTTATATACACAGCCAATATCTCTGATTTTTTAAAATTCAAATCACTTAAATTATCCCGCTGGTGCAATCACAAATTGTTCCAATGAATTATGAGTCCCGGATGAGAGATGAAACCAATTCCCGGGGTACACGATGTGGCTAGACAACGTATTGAATACATATCCAGTGTTATAACTTGGTAATATTGAAAAGGTCTTTCATAATTCAAGCATTAAGATTGTGGAATGTTTCTTCTTTTAAAATGACTTTTAAAAGAACACCGGTAATTTAATTTGTCCAAATATATTTAAAGTTTGCATTACATAAAGGGTACTTTCGTTCATCTATCGTTGCTACCGTGGTTGTAAATCAACGTCACCCAAAAGACAATCAGTTTGCTGGTTTGGTCAAGCAAGGGCTCGAGCCCATTATGGTGCGGTTAGAAGTCAAGTGCTCTACCAAATGAGCTTATCGACTGTCATATACTTCATAAAGAATTTATAAAGCATCTGCATATAACTGCTTGATTTTTCCACAAGTTTGAAAGTTCATCGAATAATGTTTAATTGTCGAAAATCAATATGCTGAAAGGCCGTTATGGGCATTTTTCAAACTAGCATACAGTTTATTGAAAAAGCTTTATCAACAGTTATCGTATTTTTTATTTATTCGTATTTTGTAAATGAATAGCGTTACAAACATTGTAGTATTGACGAAAAAAAAGAAAGAAATTCGATTCGTAGGTTTTAATTTCTGCAACAACAAAATTTAATTACATCATAAAAATATGAATAGAAGTTCGGAAATTTTAATTGTGTATCGTTACAAACATTTATTTTATACATATATGTTCAAGCATGTGAAGAACAATTGAGCCTTGTTTGGCGATCTTGGGCTGCTTTGGCGATTTATGGGCCGGTTTAACGCTTTTTAATGGAGAGGCCGGTTTGACATTATTGGGCCTGTTTCACTATGGGCCGGTTTGACTGGTTCCATGCAATGCTAATTACGAACAGCACCCATATAAATCAAAATGAAATTTTGAGTATAACAGGAGAGTTATTTATTATAATTCCCTACATTCAACGTAATATGTGGCAATAATTCTATATATCAGGTGTCCCGGGGTTTCCCGCGGTAAATAACAATCCGTTTGGGCGAACATTGGATGGTCGACGACAACAACTTTCAAGTTCATTTTGTACTTTCGATATTTATCGACGTTTATTCATTTTAATAGTCTTGAAATGATGTTTCTTCAATCGAGAAATAATAAGAACAATATCATAGAACAAACACCGATATGAATAGCTGTCTTAATTATTAGCGAGGCTACTGCCTTTAGAAACGGAGCCGTCGTTTCCAGTGCATCAAGTTTAGATTGTCATCGGCGTTGAAAAAGGTCAGTGAATACCGTAATCACACACACATAAAAGTAATAACACACAAAAAAAAATGATTTTTGTTTCTTTCAAAGACAAACAATAATATTTATCAAGTTATCTTATTCTTTACAAGAGCAACTTTGATTGTTTTTAACTTTTTAACTCGGCACCCAGGACCCATCAGGAACCTCCAGCAAAAATGTTCAGGACTTCTTAATTTTACCCATGTGATGTGCCGATCTTGTAGCCTATTCAGGACTTCTTAATTTTACCCATGTGATGTGACGATCTTGTAGCCTATGTAAGAATATTTGTTGGTGTGAAATTGTCAAAAGTCTGAAAACAAGCCATTCCATTAAAATTGGTCAACAATTTTGGAAATTCTATGGGTGTGAATTATGATAATTATTATGTTAGGGGTAAAATATGTGTGCTAGTTGTTCTTATTGAATTACTTTGGAACATCAATATGGACGCATAAAATATTCTTCTAAGAAAGGGATTTATACATCTGAATCTGACAAATAATGATTGACAAACATTTCTCAAACAATCGCACCAAATATTGCAAATTTGACTGACCACAGATAAAGAATAATCTGTTCATACCACACCTGGCTAAAAATAGAATGAAAGAGAGATGACAGATAGTAAATAAAAGACCCTACAGAACAAGAACTTATGTTTTAGCCCTCAAGATTTTCCAAGAGAAAGCAATATCCCACAAGAGATATTTACTGCTTTTATGCCACATAGAAAGACATTTTATGCTTTGAAATCTAAAAATGTTATTCGTTTTTCTAAACACAAATCAGATGAATAAATTATATGCATAGAACCTACAGTATGAAATGAAGTAAAGTGCAAGAAATGAAAGTCTTTTTCAACATGCTTGCATGCACTCTAGAGGTCACATTCTAAGCTCAAACCATTAACAATTGTCTTCATGGGGAGTCATAGCCATGCTACTGATCATGTGGGTATATTCAGGACCTGGGTATGTCCTTTGGCAAGGCATTCAGTCACAACATAGTACTAGAGATACCGAGCAAGTACATGATTGATTGATTAAATGAATTTAAACGCAACTCAATTTAACAGTATTATAGTCATATCACAGCAGCTGGCGCCTTGGAATCCTGGTATTTCTGAAACCGGTACAACCACCACATTCTCCGAGTCTCAAGCTGCTCATCCCACAAAGGTTTATGGCTATCCACACATTGGTGGGCTAACATATGTCGGAAAGAAAGTTTGCTGTGGCCGAGGGTTAAACCCTGGACCCCATGACTAGGAGTCCTATGTACTACCACTGTGCTATGACCATGGCTGAAGTACATGAATAGGTGAACTTTGCCATGATATAACTGAAATGTTGTTCTTTGAACAGTGTTATACCACCATTTAATCAAATGAAAAAAGGCCTAGCTTCATTAACAGAATTTACATGATTTAATCCGCTTTATGCAAGAAATTAATCTCAAGTGACCAAAGGCCAAGAGCCTGAGGTTAATGCTCAATAGCCAATACAAAGTAATTTGTCTCTTATGGCGACTCTCAGGCCCTTCAGGGCTTTGATTTATGTTACCGGTTACTCGGTATGATTTTTGCATTATAAAACATTTACATAAGCGTATCTTTCTGTCAGAGATCAGTGGACGTTGGACGCGATCCGTCACTTAGCAACCTGACGAGATTTAGTCCGGCTTTTGGGTAAGTACAGTACCGTTCTAATTGAAATCATTTCTGTAAAAACCAAAACATTGTGCACCTACAACATAGCATTTTTGCGACAGGAAGGGATATTGACAGATCTAAGTTTTGGTCTTCCACCGACTACCTACTTTGATGTGCTTCGGCTTCAAGAAGGAGTTGAAAATACGAAAGCTCGGCTATGGTGTCGACTTCCGCTAGACTAGCTCTGTCTTGTTGGCATCTATTTCTGGCATCCGACCACGTGACTGTATCGTTATATATTTTGAAACATAAGTTTAGAGACGGTATAAATCTGTATGTCATGTCTGGACATTTCTCTGAAAAGGTAGATGTTAACTGCTTTAACCCATTTCAAGACCACACAATTTTAGACTTTGCCTAACTGAAACAAGATGCAGACGACATTTCAAATTGCAATAAATCGAAAAATAAGTAACAAATTGTATAGAAAGGAGAAACTGCTCCTTTTCCACAAAGTTTTCCATGACTGTATTTCTTCAGGGCGTCAGAAAGCGTCATTGTGTGGTAATGGTTTAAGTTTAGTCAAACTGAAACGGAGGGAAAAGGGGTAAAATTTCAAAATTTAAAAAAAACACTCATTTGGCCTTGTTATGCGGAATAAAATCTTTGTTCAGAATTGCACTTAAATCACGGGGCTGATTAAATTAATCTGTTAATTAACTATATAAAAAACTCTGGCTTAAAATGTCAAACAGGTGATTTACATGTAGACCATGTTCAGACTGCACATGTGTGCAGGCTGGTCTTAGTCTATTCCTCCTGCCAAAGCAGAACTATTTTGTGTTCAGCATTACAAGGTTGAACTTCACCAGTAACGTGATAGTTACAGATTTTCTCATTCCGGTATCTACAAATGCAAAATGAGGGTTGATAAAATGTCCGAGCATGTTATAAGATATTAGATATGCGTTTAACTTAATATTAGTCTTGTATTAAGCGACCACTCAAGGCACGACCAAAAATTATTCACTAAAAATGGTGGCTTAATATATTTTTTTGCGAAACATGTGAATTATTGATTTGATTGCATACATACATTATTACAGAATTCTCACTTAATCCTATGTTGTTGGGACTCATTAGAATCATCTCATTAAGTTATGATTTTAATATTTAGCAAAATACCTTCAAACTTAGAAGGATATTGCTTTTTAAAAAGGGGGATTTTCGATAATGGTCGCTTAATGGACGTGGTCGCTTAATAGAAGTGGTCGCTCGAGGAAGATCGACTGTACCTTCACAAATAAAGAACAGTTGTTTAGCACAGTTGTCGTCATTTAGGAAGAAGTTTTCTCTGTTCCCGTTGAAATACGTCATGGAAATACAGGACTCATTCTGTTCGTAATTGTTCGGTTCTCCATCAAACCATTTTAACGATTTACTCAGTAAAGAACCATCAAACCACGTGAACTGGCCGTTAAACCACGTTAATTGGTCCTCTGGCGTCCGCTGCCCCCCGATCCAATAGCGATTATCGTTGTTTTTATCTGATTAAATAGTCAAATAAATCTTGGTAAAATGCATCAAAACAACCATTTTTAGCCTTTTTCTTCGAATCGATCAACCGGAAACAAGTTTTCACGCATTTCCGCTCATTTCCACGCATGCTCATAAACTTGAAGTGAAAATCTATGTGATCGCCTCCATCTTGTTTCATCGCCGATGAAGAAAATAACTTACTTGCTGAATGCCAACAGCTTCCTTTTAGCCATGAATATCAAGGAAAATGGTTTAAAACTTCGATTTAATATATTCATGGTAAATTGTCTAATGAATTGTCAAAACGAGAGAAATAATTTCCTCGCGTTTCAAGATAGAATCTAGGTCAGTGGTTAGTGGAGTTGTAAACTGTCTGTTAGTGTTTTGACCTGGCAAGACAGCAAAATTACACCCCGTATACACAGTATTTGTAACAAGTTACAACCCTGTTATAGTCGCGATTCAAGCGCCTATTTAACCCCATCGACTAAAACACCTTTTACCTCAAATTCGACTATATCTTTGAAACATGTAGTACTTCAATTGTAATAATAATATGCTCAACGAAAAAAAGAATTGAATGTAAGCTTTGATTTCTTTACCTTTTATCATTTAACCCTTTACCATACAACCACAAATTTTCACGTACTGATGAAATAATATCAAAGAAAACGTGATTAAACTAAAATAGCGATTTCTAATGTCAAGGTCACAGCTCAAGGTCAAACACTACAAATGTGATTGTCAAGAGCATTTCTCCTACAATTATGGATGGATTTCAAAATAAATTGGCACAATTATTCTCCATCATGAGTAGATGTGCCATTTGAAAGAATTTTTTGGATAGGTTCAATTTCAAGATCAAAGCTCAAGGTCGAACATTAAAATTGAGCTTGTACGGAGCATGATACCTACAAAACTTTGCGGGCTCGACAGCAGTTGTCCTGGGACAACCATCAAGTTTCTCAGACACTTCAAGTGTAGTAGGATTCAAAGATATATTTTACCATGAAACGGTAATCGTTGAAAGTAGAGTTCGGCCTGTAGGTTCCTCAATATTAAAAGGTCAGCGTGCTCATGTTGACACCTGGTTCGAGCCTCAGTCATAGTGAGGCGAGTTTGATGAATCTTGTAACACATGTTGATTTCGGACGTATATGTATAGTCAGCATTTCTGCACGGTCCTTGGTTAGATCCGCTAGAAATATGGTTATTCTGAAGATCTGTAGTTAGAAAAGAAAGAATGGAACAGAAGTATGTCAAACATAAATATCATCGTTGGACGACAAAAACCACGTAACTCCAGCTTATTCAAGCTGGAGTTACGTGGTTTCAATCGCCCATTGACGTAATAAGAAATATGAATTTTTTCGTCGAATTCTTGTCTACAAATGCGATCCGTTACAAATTCGTATATTTCTTTACGGAATTTCCGGGGGGGTACCCGTTTGTTTAGAAAATCATATTTTAACGGTGTAATGTGGATAAGTCATTTAAAAGGCTGTCAATTCATAAGAAAAACAATCATTTTTCTCCGACTCTCAGTTCATAGCCTAATAAAGAAAGAAATTTGACAAGTCGCGGCTGCCAATAAAAAAATAAATGACAAAAAATACCGACATGAAAAAACAAATCAAAGTACTGAGAGAACTGTAAGCTAGCAAAGCATGGTTTTGAAAGGTTATCTTCTTTGTCTGTTGTCTTTTGTAGGGTAGAAAATATTTCGGACACTGAGGAAATTGCTCATAAGCAATTTCTTCAATGTCCGAAATGTTTTCTAAAGCCTTTTCTCGGGATTCTTTAAAAAAGGGATTGAGTTGGAATGGGTTTTATAGCGCGCTTTTGAAGAACTACTATTTGTTGCGTAGACATTCAATTAATTTAGTGGTTAAGCCTCCAGTGGCGGTTAGCACTCATTGACCTCTGAGAAGACCTCAAAATTTTGTCTGTTAACTTAAGCTATCAAAACTGACGCTTTGCTAGCTCAAAAGCACGTCACACACATTCAAAAAAAAAGGTAGACCAATCTAATCATACATTAAGGCCAGAAGTTAAGTTGAAACCTGACTTTTGTCAGCATTTATGTGAAGCATTTTTGTTGGTTTGATGACTTTAACACAAAAAAGCTTATTCAAGCTGTAGAAACGACGTTTAGTTCGCCAAACCAACCATCATTCTTCTTTATTTCATATAACTGTCCATTAATTTTGCAAAATAATGCCGTTTAACCCTTTCCTGTTCAAACACGGGATTTTACGTTGCTGCAATTTTATACTTGATAAAACATTGTGGAAAAAGAAGAAATTGCTTGTAACAAGCAATTCCTCCTTTTTCCACAATATTTTCTACAACATAGGATGGTTTCATTTCAAATTGTATTGGATATTCATTGTCGTCTGCAACCTCTTTGAATTTAGACCAGTCTAAAACTTCCAAAAACAGGAAAAGGTTAATGAGTAAGTCAGACTTGCTATCGGAGGTCGATACACGTGTGCATCGATCCGTCGACCTGAGGCGTCAAAATGAATATCATTTAAAGCAAAATCATGTTAAGTTCAGGGGCTTATTAATGCTGCGTTTTTGTAGGGTATCTAAAAAAACTAAAGATGCATCCCAGGTACAAAAAAAAATCCAGATTTAATTTCAAGGGACACCCTTCCCATGATTAAATCCGTTTGGATTTTTAGAACACCGGTTTCCATATTGTCTAAAAATGTTGGCTCTATTTACTTACTGTTGATATCCAGTTCACATATAAAATGTGACGGTAATGAACATTTATCATCATTCAACAAGACACGCCTTTCCATAATGTCTAAAAATGTCGGCTTTATTTACTCACTGTTGATATCCAGTTCACATATAAAATGTGACGGTAATGAACATTTGTCATCATTCAACAAGACACGCCTTTCCTGATTATCGAAAAACGTGGCAGCCAAACAATCTTCCCCGTCGTACGCGTTGTTTGGCTCGTTAGGGTGAAAGAAGGCGGGGTCAACTTGGCTGCCATCCACCCACTGGAACTGCATCTCAGTTAATATGTCCGTAGCTCCAACCCAAAATCGGATTTCCGGTAAGTTATTCTCTGCATGCAATATAAAAATAAATTAGATTTAAAAACAGTTGACAGAATTTTGACAGCGATCTACCGTAGTTTGTAGGCAAAATGTGACATTGGACCTTCAATAATACCACAAACCACATTCAATTATATACGCACAATTTGGGAAAAAACACGTACAATATACCCCTTATTTAGAAGGATCTATCTTAATACAAAGTTCAATGAACATTTCAACGTTTATTCGCTTAATTGTGTTTTGCAACAGACGAAGCGAGAGTCGACTGACCGCCATTAAAAAAAATGTTTATATCGCTGGAAATTACGCAGTACAGTGCGTATGACTTTAAGTCAGGTGTTTATTAACCAATCAAATTGCAATAACTTTCTTTGTAGTATAATAAACATTTTTGAAGGACCTTTGAACTGGATAATATGAAAAGAAGACACATTGTCCATTAATATCGAATGATGCATACACCAGATTACAATACAAACTTGATTATTTGGCACTAGCCTTTTAATCAACAGTATTTCTGCCTAGAAATCGACGCTTAGAATCTATTAGCTGCGATATCGTAGACCTCTTATTGATAATCTGCTGGCGAGGGCTACAACACCCTTCTTCTTTGCGCTTTGTTTCAGTGCCCGGAGTGATTCATTCCGGGCACTTTGAGGTCAATTATTGGAAGTCGTGTACATAGTAAAAACATAATTTTAATACCAAAATGGACCTTAACTATTTATCTATCCACCTACATAAATATTTATCTGCAAGAAGTAGGATATTTCATGCATTTAAGTCTCGATTTACTACACCATTGAAAAATCCAAATTTTTCGGCCATTTTGAATCAAATATCAGCCATTTTTGCTGTTTGACAGTGAGGTCTCACGAGATCTCTCCTTTCCCGCCAAAATGATCACAAATGAAAATTAAGGTCATCATATTTGGAAGACATAGTATTTCTTGAAAACAAAAAAGTTTTGATAGAAGATGAGAACGAAGTTGTATAAAAGTAATTCAAGTGTAAAGTGAATTGGATTGAAAAATGAAAATACTGATGATTCAGTATCTTTGATGGTAAAGTTTTATCAACGGTAGGTAAAAAAAGGCTACTATGATTTATTGCGAGCACCTGTTTTGACAGCAGGATAGTGGTAAACGTGACGTAATAATATATCACATGACCAACTGAATGCCATGGCTGCCAAACTTAGGATTTTTTATAAACTGAAAAGAAACCGGTATTAAATGCTATAATTGATATTGTTATTATTTTGATAGAATGTGTCCATAATATTAACGTATGTATGAAATTGATCCGTAGATAGTCGCTTATCACAAAACATACAATATTAGGACTTGCAACAAAGCGCAATGAAGGAAGGAGTTGAATCCCTCGCCAGCAGATTATCAGAAATGGGACTATAATATCGCAGCCAAGAATCTATATACCCTTTTAATCTTACTGTATATATCCTTGGACATTGTCTCAAACACGAGTTCCTCCTTTAAACTGTGAAATATGATAAGATCTCCCCCGTCATGTCGGCATCTGTCCCGTGACTGTTGCCATGACAACGACATATCAGTAAATATTTTGTAGCAGATTTTAAGAGACACGTCGAAGGTATAATTGGTTGTTTCGCAAAAGTTTTCTGTAATATAACAAAACAGACATGACAAACTGGAAGAGACAACACGAGGGATAATAGATACTAAGAACAGTCTCACGATTAAACCAGAAACGGATAAAATTAAGAATCTAGCTAAACCAAAAGAGCCTTATGTTCAATAAGATTCGCGGATATGAAGCTTTAACCCATTCCCACACAATTCCTCCTTTTTACGCTGCTCAAGAAAGAATCTTTGGAAAACATTGTGGAAAATGAAGAAATTGCTTGTATCAAGCAATTTCTTCAATTTCCACAATGTTTTCTATCCAAAAAGATGAAACAATTTAAAATTTCATCAACGTGAAAGTTTCGTCTGCAGCTTCTTTCAATTTTGTCCAGTCTAAAATTGTGCTGTGTTGGAATGGGTTAACACTTCAAAAAAAGAGCCTTTGAAGTAATTTGTAGTTGTGTGCTGATTAGGAAACCTCCAGAGGGACAAATGATTATTTTTAGTTTCATATAGACAAGGTCGACCCATTTAGGGTTGATGATCCTTTTCTCTGAATGGATTTGCTTTGTCTGTCATGTGGGTTTAACCCATTCTTACACAATGACACTGTTGGATGCACCGCAAGAAAAACAATTGGGAAAACATTGTGTAAATTGAAGAAATTGCTTGTAACAAATTTTTTCTTCATTTTCCGCAATGTTTTCTACCAAGAAAGTTGAAAAAACTAAAACTTTATAAATTTTAAAATGTCGCTTGCAACTCTGTTTCAATGTGGACCAGTCTGAAATTTTGCCGGCAAATTTCCTTTCCGACTTTTGTCTCCCGCCAATGGGTGAATAATCTGGAGCTCGGAAAGAATGTAGTAGTAGTACTGGTGTGAGAAATAATGTGACCAGGAATCCATTGTTAGGTGCTCCAACCTCTGCGATATGACTGAAATACTGTTAACAGAGGCGTTAAAGCCCACTCAAAACAAACAAACAAACAAAACTAACGTTCAAAAGGTTGATGAGGTTTTGGATTCTGAGTGGTTGAAGATGGGTGAGATGTTTGACTACCAGCGGTAGACGTTGGACTATCAGCGGTAGACGTTGGACTATCAGCGGTAGACGTTGGACTGTCAGCGGTAGACGTTGTCTTGAAACCCGTTTTTGCCGTCGACTCGGAGTTGCTTACAGTTACCATGGTTGTTCCAGCTGGAAAAGTAGCTGTCTCAAGGGCTGAACAGTTTCTATCAATTAATAAATTGGTGAATATCAGCGTTTCTTGAAGACAAACAAAGACAATATACGCACGAGATATCAAATGTCGTAATTCACAAAACGCGAAAAAGGTCGGCATTGACAGAGTGCTATCAATATGTAAGCATTAAAGCTGCGGGTATTATAAGGTATTACACTCTTTGATTGGATTGAGCAGTGAAATTGTACCGATGGATCTATTGCATTGGTACCATCGTCGACTTTAACAGCTATCAAACGAGTCGTACAGCGCCACCAGTCTATAGATCTAGTGGTCGTATGAACCCAGTCTATTACAGGTAGCGTAACGTCGAAGCACTTGACAGGACAATTGATCAATCGCGCCTGTCAATCAAAGAATGTATCGACCAATCAAAAAATTCATTCAGCCCGAAATTGAGATTTGAACTCCGATATTGGCTGCTATTTTTGTGATACATTTGTGTTGGTTCGGCGACGTAAACGTCGTAACTACAGCTTATTCAAGCTGTAGTTACGACAGTTAGGTCGCGAACCAACGATTCTACTTTTTTGTTTCATGCTACTGACCAAAGTTTTTGCAAAATAATGTCGTTTAGAATCGAAACGGGACTTCCTGTTGGGGTCAATGGGCGTGTCCAAAGGAGTATGTAGGCGGGGCCATCGATTGGTCCATTGTCGTAAATGAAAATAGACTATTATCGTACGTTCGAGTTATAATTTGTAAAATTCGAAAAACAAAAAGTGTCCCGAAAGCATATTTAACTTATATCGTCTAGGAACTGAAAAATTGGAACAACATTGAAACAGATCTACGTTATAGGTTTTGGCACTGCATCGTCATTTTCGTCCGATATATTTCAAATTCACTTTCGTCTATCAAATCATGTGAAAAATGAAAAATGTTTCATACGCCAATAAAAAATATTATCGTCATCTATTAACATATTCTCACACAATCACACTTTTTTACGCCTCAAAGAAAAAGAAAGCCCTGGAAAACATTGTGAATAATGGAAAATTTGCTTGTAATAAGCAATTTCTACATTAGCCGGGATGTTTTCTACCCAAAAAGGGATTATCATCAACTACAAAGTGTCGCCTGTAACATTTTTTTAATTTGGGCCAGTCTAAAATTTTGTCGTCTGGTAAAGTGTTAAATGGATTTAGATTTTTGCAAACAACCACATTTTTAAATACAGTGCCACAAAGGCAATAAAGTTTCTCACCTAATCTTATAAGTGACTATCTTCGTGTAAATACGCACAAAGGATGACAGCGATGTTATCACTCCGACTGCTTGTACTGGAATAGCAGTGCAGGCCGATTCGACGCCTCGCTAGACTGGTTTCGCATATTTTACAAAACTCTTTGAAACCAAAGAATGCCATTTCTACAGCCGATCTAAAACGTTTTCTTCCCAGAAAAGACAACTATTTCTAAAAGTTTGTAACTTGTCGGAATGGGTTAAAAAAAACTTACCGATTACAGTAATCCCCGGTACAACAGCCAGTGCACGTGTTAGACAACGCACGTGACATGCGAGGATTCAAATGACTCGGGCATTTCTGCAATTACATGGGATAGTCTGACGATAAAAGTACTCATCACAGGCCAATCAGAGACCGTGTTTCGAAAATAAACATATAATAAGATAGAATGACCATTCTAGAGTCAAAAGAATCTGCAAAGGGAGACAAGTTTTCCAAAGCATTTTCTTGGGGATGCAAAAAGGGGGATTGTGTGGGAACACGTTAATGGAACAACCAGACTTAGACATTGAAATTTAATAAAGGAATACCGCCTGACAGTTTTTGCGGTTGTTATTTTCTTGTATTTCGGTGCCATGATCAGTATGAAACATTTTTTAGGAATTAAATATTTGCGGATCATGGATCTGATGATGGAACATATCGTTCTCAGAAAGCACAGCGTTATACAATTCCATAGTATTATTTCATAGATAAAACGACGAAGTAAAAGGAGAAAGTCTCCCTTTACGGTCTTGTTTTCTACTGATCATACCAACGCTGATTTTTAGCTAGCAAAGCGTCAGCTTTGATAGCTTAAGTTTACAGACAAAATTTTGAGGTCTTCTCAAAGTTCAACGAGTGCAGACTGCCACCGGAGGCTTAACAACTAAATCTACTGATTGCCCACGCCATAAAAAGTAGTTTTGATGTATTTTAAGAATATTACAAACTCTATTCAAATTTTAGTGAACACTTTCAAAAGCATTTTATCTAACCCATTCCTACCCAATTCCGTTTTTCAAGCATCTCAAGAAAAAAGCTTTGGAAATGAAGAAATTGCTTGTAACAAGCAATATCTTCAATGTCCACAATATTTTCTACCAAATACCACAAACTTGAAATAAATGTTTGCATCATATTTCAATTTGAACCAGTCCGAGATTTTGTCATGTTGTGATAGGTTAACTCCTGGGTTACTTTAACCTCGTTTATTTATCATGATAACCTTTGACAAAGAGGATTACTTAACCAGACCATGTTTGTTAGCTTACAGTTTTTCTTTGATTTTCTATAGATATGGTATCAGCGAATTGAAATTCAGCGATCACACGTCACCATCAGAATTCCGCATATTTTATATTGCCGCCAAAACGGGTTGTCATATAGTAAATTAAAAGAGTAGATAATTTAAAGAAAATGCTTATTATGTCTTCTATCTATCCCACTAAGTCAATTACAACACAAGTAAAATATACAAAAGCTTTAACACTTGATATACTACGGCGCACTGACTGACGGATAAGTGGTCACGCCCACTAACTCCAACAGAAAGTCTCGCTTCCGTATTATTTTTCAGAATAATTTGCCAGTAACAAAAAAATAAAGGTGATTGGTTTGCGACATAAACGTCGTAACTACAACTTGAATAGGCTGTGGCTTTGGCGTTTAAGTCGCAAACCAAAACAACGTTTTACATTAATACCGACTAATGTCGCAAATTTCATTCCAGTCTAAATGAATGATTTGATTGGTTGATTGATTATTTGCTTGACAGTCGCGATCCGTCGATAGTGTCACTTTAAGTTGTGAATAGAAAGCGTGCATGCATATGTAATACAGGTGAACGCATAAATTCTAGGCGTGCGCATTAAAAGAAAATGAGCATGCATGCTCTTAGAGTGGGCGCATGAACATAGAGTTACAATTATATGCAAACAATGAAGGAACAACATCTTAACTGAATTTAGTTAAACGCCACTTTGGACAGGTATTCAGAAAAATCGCGGTGCCTGGAGCACCTAACCATGGATTCCTTGTATTTCTCACACCAATACTACCTTCTTTCCAGCCTTTAGGTTGGGTCAACGATTATCCACTCATTGTTCTGAGACAAATGACGTAAAGGATATTTGACGCAATCGGGGATTGAAACCGGGACGTCATGATTAGGGATTCCTTGAATTACCAACTGCGCTGTTGCCGCGACGCACAACATTTTGAAAGTGCGAATTACTTTATGCGTTCAAGATCGATTTATGAGCGTGCAATCTTGAATTTTAGGAACGCGTATATATAATTTATGCATGCACGTGGTCTTTCATGGGAGCATGACTTATGTGGACTTTTGACCCAAACAGTACACCATAACCAGCTGGCTCCCAGTATCCGGGCTAGTCTAAAAGTATTGTCGTAGTATTGTTGTCCCCTTGTATGAACTAAAACATACCCGTACAATGACGCTTCTGGACGCCCCTTACGAAAAATACTCAGCAAAACATAGTGGAAAATGAAGAAATTGCTTGTTTCTTCATTATCCACAAAGTGTTTTCTAACCAACAACACACACAAAACAAATCCACAATTTCATCTTGAAAAAGTATCTGCAATTTCTTTCAATTTGCACCAGTCTAAAATTTTGTTGTCTGGTAAAGAGTTAAGGTATCATACGAGATATTCTTTTAGCTTGACAAGAACCCTACAATACCTACGCTAGTCTTTATACAGCCAGTCGAGTATATTGGGTCGTTTGTAATGTCAGCATGTAGGAACTGCAAGTAACATGCCTGTAAATATACAATATATAAAAAGCAAGTAACATTCATGTAAATATACAATATATAAACAGCAAGTAACATGCCTGTAAATATACAATATAAAAACTGCAAGTGACATGCCTGTAAATATACAATATTTAAACCGCAAGTAACATGCATGTAAATATACAATATATAAACAGCAAACAACATGCATGTAAGTAGACAAATATACAAACAGCAAGCAACATGCCTGTAAATATACAATATATAAACAGCAAGTAACATGCATGTAAATATACAATATACAAACTGCAAGTGACATGCATGTAAATATACAATATTTAAGCCGCAAGTAACATGCCTGCAAATATACAATATACAAACTGCAAGTAACATGCCTGTAAATATACAATATATAAACTGCAAATAATATGCCTGTAGATATACAATATATAAACTGCAAATAATATGCCTGTAGATATACAATATATAAACCGCAAGAAACATGCCTGTAAATATACAATATATTTATTCAAGTTACATGCCTGTAAATATACAATGTATTAACTTCAAGAATATGCCTGTAAATATACAATATATCGACAGGCTGTAGTTACGAGGTCATGCATCACTCAATTATGCAATGGATTGTTTGTGACGATAACAAAAATTTATCAACAGAAAGTGACAATTTGTCTTATGGTACAGGTTAAACAAATAACGATTTTACACAACAATGTATTTTTTGTTTCAATTGGCAATTTTTTCTACATAAGATCGTGATTTTGAACATACAGCTTTGTACGCTTTCGTACAAAGAAGCAATTTACTCGAAATTAGTAAAATGCTTACTTTGTTTTTCATGATGACATTGTATCATAAGCAAAGAAGAGGATAGTTTTGTTTTCATTGAGGTATGAACCAAAATCGTAATCACAGTATGATTAAGTTTACTTGTTCATACGGTTACCTCAATGAAAAATATTCTCTGCTTTTCTTAACCCTTTCCTGTACAATCCCTTGTTTTACGTCCCTGTGATTTTATACTTGAGAAAATATCGTGGGAAAAGAAGAAATTGCTTGTAACAACAAGCAATTTCTTCTTTTTCCACAAGATTTTCTACCCTGCTGAATGGTTATTTTTCAAATTAAATTCTCTTTAAATTTTCGTCTGTAAAACCTTTGAATTTGGACAGGTCTAAAATTTTGCAAAACAGGAAAGGGTTAAATAAACCAAACTACTTTTTGTGGCTTTTTTTGTGCAGAAGGACTTACCGACACCACCATCGTCTTTTGCAGTCCAACGGTGTTCACTTTCTAAGAAACATGACTTGACTGTGTTTTGTTATGTAAACATTCACTCATCTGTATATCATTAATGTTGGTATACATCTCTACCGAACATGTGTTAATATATTATCTGTTGATACAATTTTTGTATTGAATTGCTAAAATTCCCGAAAATGTCTCAGTCCCAAAGTTTCCCCTAATCTCATTTTGAAATTTTTTCCAAGTCGGCACCCCCTCCCCTAGTCTCGAAATACTTCATAGGGGCCTATAAATACCTCAGATTGTTGACAAATTGATACAATATCACAGGAATCAGGATATCGTTGTTGATTACACGAGAAGCAAACAGGACCTCGGCTGCTTCTGTTAGGCAAATCTACAAAATATGCAATTAACTTCATTCGGATGGAGTCCTTTGGATAAATAAGATCCGAGTCTTTTCTTTCAATGTAACTCTTCGGATATTAAAATCACGCGCTGTTTCTTTAAACGTGACCCTTTAGGAAAAAAACACCCAGCTTTTCCTTAAATGTTGCACTTCAGGAAAATAAATCAAACAGCTTTTCTTTAAATGTGGCCCTTCGGAAAAAAAAATCACACAGCTTTTCTTTAAATGTTGCCCTTCAGGGGAAAAAAACACACAGCTTTTCTTTAAATGTTGCCCTTCAGGAAAAAAAAAAAAAAAAAAAAAAAAAACCCCAAAACACACAGCTTTTCTTTAAATGTTGCCCTTCAGGAAATAAACTAAAAAAACCCTTTTTTTAAATGTGACCCTTCGGACAAAGAAAATCACACGGCTTTTCTTTTTATCAAGAAAAATCACACGGCTTTTCTTTACATGTGGCCTTTCTATAAAGACAAATCACACGACTTTTCTTTATATTTGGCCTTTTCTATCAAGAAAAATCACACGGCTTATCCTACAGTCGATATTTTTGCACTACAAAACGGTGAACAGTTTGAATAAAGCTGCATTTACGATATATTGGTCGCCCACTCGACGAATTGGTTACCTTGTGAGGTACAGCCGTGAGTATTACACAGTTCACCGTGACAACATTCTTGACAAATTGTGATGTCACCACTGACGTCACCAAGAATTGTTTGTCTACCAAACCGTCTGCGTTGTAAACACCTCTGAAATTAACCGACCTCGACTGTCAATTAAAGAAGCAATCGATCAATCAAATAATTCATTCAGTCACACCGGTAGTGAAATTTGAACTCTGACATTGGTCGACAGTTATGTTTGTTAGGCGATTTAAATATCGTACCTACAGCTTGTCACAACCTATTTCCACATAATCTATCCCTTTCACGCTCCCAAGAAAAAAAGTTTTGGGAAACACTTAAAAAAAACTTTTCAATTTTCGTCTGCAGCTTCTTTAACCCATGACCACACATTCCGCATTTTTTTTCACGCTGAAGAAATACAGCTCTGGAAAATATTTAAAAGATGAAGAGAATATTTTTTGTTTTCATGGAGGTATGGACCGAAAAGACTAAACACACTGTATGAATACGCGAAGCGGATTCATACAAAAGTGTGATTAGGTTTTACGGTTCATACCTCTATGAAAACAAAAATATTCTCTTCATTTCTTATAATTAATAGCATCGAGCGAAAATTCAAATATTTTACAAATTATTGATACCTTTTGGTATGGGACTAATTTTTGCGGAAGCATACACAATCGCTGCGTGCTCAAAATTTTGTTCATGGAGTTATGAATATTTTTTTTCGACCAATCAGAACGCCCGTTTTTGATAGACGAAACTAAAAGTTAAATTATTGTGAGAAGAGGAAATTGCTTTTGGCACTTACTTTTCAATTAAAATGCATTTTGAATTGTCGTCTGAAACTTCTGTCAATTTGGACCAGTCCAAAATTATGTTGTGTAGTAATGGGTTGAATTTGGACTAGTTTAAAATGCTGTCCTCTTGTAATGAAAAATGAAAATCAGCAGAAGAACTGATCTACCTCTTTAGCTATACAGCCGGTGTCATACCAAACATGTCCGCTATCAGATACATACTGTTTGGTCATACAGTTCTGAAAAAGATTTCATCAGAGATGAAGAGAGTATTTTTTTTAATTTGTTTGTTTCTATTTGGTTTATGACAATAAAAAACTCACAATGTGTGAACTTACGACATTGCATGTTTTCAGGGACACGAAATAAAAGGCAGGCAGATGGTCGAATAAGCTGAAGCTACGACGTATAAGTCGCAAAACCAACTAAAATGCTTCACATAAACGTTAGACAATGTCGCAGTTGAAAGCTTACTTCCGGTCTAAATGAGTGAGTTCATTGGTCGACCGATTATTTGATTGACAGCCGAGATGTGTCATTTCATTTGATCGTATAATTTACAAATGATTTATTTCACGTCAATCTTTTATTTACAGTAAGCTTACTTCCCTTACCTCGTTTTCAGAACACTTTGTCACGTGGTTACAGTCACGTGGGTACGGTATTCTTGTGCAGCTGTAACACATCTTATAATTTTCTGCAATGGATAATTCAAATAAAATAAATCGCCAGGCATAAGTCTGCGAAGAGCGGTTTAGATCTGCAGAGGGCAACCCATCACAAGACGACAAAAGTTTAGACTGGTCTAGATTCAAAGAAGTTTCAGACGAAAATTTTTAGTTGATGAAATCTTGGTATTCTTAGTCTTTTGCGGACCAAGATATTGCGGAAAATGAAGAAATTCCTTTTCTGGGGCTCGTCGAAAGTCTGTATCGTGTGGGAATGGGTTAAGTTACCGAGTCAGCACGGCAGGTATTATCGGAATTAGGTTGCTTCTTAGTGGAAGTAAGCAAAGACAATTGTGAAATTCACTGAATGGGGTTTACGCCACTTTTAACTATATTTCAGTCATATCGCGGCGGTTGAAGCACCTAAGCATTGATCCATGGTATTTCTAACACCAGAGCTACCATTTCATTCTTTCCGAGCCTCCCTGCTGCTCATCCCTCTTAGGCTTAAGATTATCCACTCATTGGTGGGAGACAAATGTCAGAAGGGATATATTCACGGTGTCTGGGGATCGAACCCCGGACCCCTACGACTAGGAGTCCTATGCGCTACCACTGGCCGGATCTATACATAGAACTCATATAAAAACAAATATCTAACAATCATTTGCGACAATAGCACTACAACAAAAACGCTTTTACGCCAACCCAAAATCGCTGCAGAGGTCTTTGCTGAACAGAAATAGAGGTAGAAATACAGACAGGACAAGGAAAGGAAAATAATTTAGGAAACACTAACATAATTAAGCACACTCAAGTCACACTGCTATCCGAGCACATTTGTTTATTTTATTAACACCCCCGCGTCCGAAAATTGCCAGACCCCAGACAATAGGATGATTGGATGTGCTTACCCCATTACCAGACTATAACATTTTAGTTTGTTTGTTTGTTTGAATGGGGTTTTACGCCGCTTTCAACAATCTTTGATAAAATTTTAGACTGATCCGAATTGAAAGAAGTTGCAGAGGGCGAATTTTAAAGAATCTCCCTTTTTTGGAGTTGAAAACATTGTGGACAATGAATGCGTATAAAAAGCAATTTCTTCGTTTTCCATAATGATTTCCTCACACAATCGAGGGGCGTCAAAAAGGCGTAATTGTGTTGGGATGGGTTAAAACAGATCAGTAACAGATTAGTATATTGCACACTCAGACTGACCCCAAACAGAAGAAACAAATCCTATCTATTAATATCTCGCATTTTATTGATTGAATGGGGTTTAACGACACTTTTAACAGTATTTATGTCATACTGTGGTAGCTTGAGCACCTAACCGTGTATCCTGGTATTTCTCACACCAATATCGACACGTAGGGTGCAAGTCAGATGTCGTTGTGTGTCGGGACAATCTCTCCCTTTCCACAATGTTTGTCTCGGAATGGGCTAAAATCTAGCAGAACTCGGCACCCGCAATGACATGAATTAATTAAAATACCTGTGACCTTTATTGAACTAATCCAAAGGACAAAACTAAGTTGTATTGAACAAGTTCGAAATGTTTTCATGATTTTAGTTAAAGGTTAATTTTCCGTTTGATAAGAACTTGAAAAGAGTAACTTTTGAGTCCACATGTCCTTAACCCTTTCCCGTTTTGGAAAATTTTAGACCTTTCCAAATTGTATGTAGACGAAAATTCAATTTGGATTTAATTTGAAAAATAATAATTCAGAAGGGTAGAAAATATTGTGGAAAAAGAAGAAATTTGTATTAATAACTGGTTTCTTTTTTTCTACAATATTTTCTCAATTATGAATTCACAGGAACGTAGAAATCAGGGACTGAACAGGAAAGGGTTCATCCATATCTCATATCTGTTTCGGCAAATTATATACCGAGCAGGTGTAAACGTGACACACCCAATTTTTGCGACCAAATGTTTTATGATAAATTTACTGCAAGGATTTTTCTGCACTTAGACCTCTAAGCATCTGGTTATTCTTAAAGTATACAAAATTTCTTAGTGATAGGGTGTGATATTGATAAGTGGCAAAAAGGTCAGGGTACACACAAAATAAGATTCCTATGAAGATCAAAAGGTACCACTTATGTTTTCAATATATATTGTGTCCAACTCTAGCATCTCTTAACATAGTGCCTCCTCCTGGATCTTAGAACAATTGTGAACACTGCCTGAGGAAGACGTCTCCATTGTTCAATTAGCGTAAGTTAAAAATCCCCAAATGTTTGGGGTGGAATAACTGGCTGTCAAACGTCTTTGAGCAAAACTACATCAATATAGCTTAAGATACCATCTGTTTACTTGTCCATCTCTCTGACACTTGCTTGAGCATGACGTTCTCTGGGTCTTCGTTAATACGTATACACTGATCAACAAACCGCGAACCGTCACTAAAGATAACAGAGATTCCATTCCCTTAAGCCTGTCTCACACAGAACACACGGCATATACGGTTGGCCACCCGTGTAAACCGTACATACAACCGAACCAACCGTGGCCTTATCCGAGTTACACTCGGGCCATTCGAGTGAATCCGTGAAAGCCGTGTATGATTTTTAAAACTTTTAACAAGAGGACCATGATGGTCCTAAATCGCTCACCTGAGGCATCTGCAAATTACAGTACTTTTTAGTGTAAAAAAGACACAACTTGAGCAAAATAAATGAAACAAATATAAGATTTTGGGCTTTGTACAAAACAATCCAGTAATACTTTACAATAAGAATGAATTCCTTTGGCTTTATAGTTTAATCCATTACCAAACTAAGATTTTTAGTATAAAAAAGACACAACTTGAGCAAAATAAATGAAACAAATATAAGATTTTGGGCTTTGTACAAAACAATCCAGTAATACTTTACAATAAGAATGAATTCCTTTGGCTTTATATTTTAATCCATTACCAAACTATCCAAGAATTTGTCATTATTTAGTCATGATACATACCAATTATGTATGCCCATCACCTTAAATTTCAGAAGAAGAAGACTTTTGATGTTTCTCTAATTGGGTGTTTTCCAAAATGTTTGACCTCTGGGGCAGTGCCATGTTTTATCCCAGGCCTAAGATTTTAGCTAACATGGTAGAAAACCAACTGGATATGCTATATACAAAATATGAGTGTCTTAGACTTTGTAGATTGGGAGGAAAAGACTATTGAACATGGTCTAATTGAGCATTTTTACAAACTTTGGACACCCAGGGAAGGGGTGTTTATTAACCTACAGGCATAATTTAATCAAAACTGATAGATAACAGCCAGGCTATGCTACAATCAAAATATAAATGCCCTCCTCCTTAAAATGAAGATTTTTTTTTTAGCATACTCAAATTTTGCGTTTTCCCTAATTTTGGACCCCTAGTGCAGGGCAGTTTTTGACCCTAGGAAGACAACTTTTAGTGATATAGTACAAAACCATCTAGTTATGCTACATACCAAATTTGAATATCCTAGACCTTATAGTTAAGAGGAGAAGTCATTGAAATTGCTCTAATTAAGCATTTTTCAAAACTTCAGACCTCAGGGGCGGGGCCATTTTTGACCCCAGAGATTGAATATTTGAAAATTTGGCAGAGAACCATATGACTAAGCTCTAAAAAAAAAGATTTTCTAAAATTTCCCATTTTCATATGCCGCGAAGACCTTCATCCAAGGAACACTCCTGCAAAAATTCAGCTTGATTGACCTACTGATTTAGGAGAAGAAGATTAATAAAGATTTACTTAAGAGTCCCATTTTCAAATGCCGCGGCAACCAGAGTTTTTGACAGAATTAAATTTTTTAACAACTTTCGTAGAACTTCACCCAAGGAACATCCCTGCAAAGTTTCAGCTTGATTGGCCTACTGGTTTAGGAGGAGAAGATTTTTAAGATTTTTAAAGATTTCCTTAAGATTCCAATTTTCAAATGCCGCGGCAACCAGAGTTTTTGACGGAATTAAATTCTTTTAACAACTTTTGTAGAACTTCACCCAAGGAACATCCCTGCAAAGTTTCAGCTTGATTGGCCTACTGGTTTAGGAGGAGAAGATTTTTAAAGAAATTGTGGACGGACAGACGACGGACAACGACCGATCACAATAGCTCACCTCGCACTTTGTGCTCAGGTGAGCTAAAAAACTGGCACGGGTGCCATGTCCGTGTATGATCGAATTAGCGATCGTACAAGACCGTGAGAGTCCGTGTGAGACCGTATATACAACCGCACATGAAGTCCACTCCACGAGTGAGCTCAACCGTGTCAATATCGTATATAAATCGTATGGAATCGTGTGAAACCGTTCCCAAGTCCTACATCTAACACCCGGAATAACACTCGAATGTCACACGATCACCGTACGATTCACACGAGTGTACACACGGTTTAATACGATCGCCATACGACCAATACGGTTCAAGTACGAATTATACATGGTCAAGTACGACCAGACACGGTCTCTACGTCTGTACAAAGCTCGTGTATGATCATACAGCACTCGAACACAACAGAAAACACAACTACCTGCTGCCACCTTGAAACAACAGAGTACTTGCTACATAATGCCTCCAAAAAAGAAGAAGGTCCCCAAAAGAATCCCCACCATGGAAGATTCTCCCAGCGAGAATACAAAAAGGGCCACTAAGGCCCCCCTCACGCCTTCTGGCCAAAATAATCTCAATGTCTATTAGTCTTATCATGATTTCTAATTCCCTTATTCTGACATCTGCCATTTTTCTAATTTCTCTGTTGAAAGTTCGAAAATTTATGAAGTCAAGCCATCAAAACGAGTCAATTTATATCAAAACATACACGAATGTGTGATAATTCGAGCATGACTCGAACAAAAGGCGTAGGGACCGTTTGTAAACCCTGTAAATGTCCAGTTAATCGAGTAAAAGTCGTGTTTAATCGTACTAGGCCGCAACAGACCGTACTTGGAACAGTACAACAATCGTATGAAAATCGTTTGCAAATCGTGTTCAAACCATGACAAACCTTGCTTGGCCGAGTATATCCGTTATTTGTCCGTACATACTCGTGCTACATTTGAGTCTAAATCGTACCAACTCATCCCCAGGCACGGTTGGAGCTCAACACTCGTACCAGTCAACCCGTGTGTATCCGAGTATACCGTATTGGAACCATGTGCCCAACCGTGTTCTGTGTGAGACAGGCTTTAGAAAGAACCGTATGTGCCGTGTGGCGCATGACAACCTGTTACGCCTATGACAAGGTGTAAAAACCGGTCCATTGTGTGGCCTTCGAGCTCGGAGTTCACGTGCTCGCAAATGGCTCCTAACAGCTCGGACTGTAATCCGTCACTCGTACTGCTACGTGTCTCGGCTGGTCACCAGCTGACCCAGGCATGTATACTTTGTTTGTTTGAATGGGGTTTTACACCGCTTTCAACAATCTGTCAGTTATATCGCGGCAGCTGGAGCACCTTACACTGGAATCCTGGTATTTCTCACACCAGTACTACCATTACATCCTTTCCTAGCTTTTCAAGCTGATATCCCATATAGGTCTACGATTATCGACCCAGTGATGAGAGACAAATAGTCGGAAAGGATGAGTGATGAGTGCCGCCGTCGTGGATCGAACCCGGGACCTCTAGATTGATGGTCCGACGCGCTATCAACTGCGCTATGACGGCGGCTAGTTTTCTATGCACAGGTTCTCAAATTATCTATTCTTTGTCATGAATAATTCATTGCTCTGTCAACAGCTGTCACATACTGACCAAGAACCTTTCAATGGCCTTTTGACGTTGCTCAATTGAAAGTGGTGTCATTTCCAGGATAGTGTCAAGGCCGAAAGTTGAATTTGATTTTTTTCTCTGTACCTTAACCCATTCCCACATAATCCCACCTTGTTATTCCCCTCTATATATGTTCTGGAAAACAATGTGAAAATACAGGTCTTACAAGCAATTTTTGTATTTTCCATATCTTTTTCTACCAAGAGAGACAAAGTTATTTTTACAAAAATCTCAACAACTTAAAATTGTAGTCTGCAACTCCTTTGGTTTTGGACCGGTCCAAAATTTCTGTTAATTGGTTAAGCCTGTACGCCATGTTAAGGGAAATTTGTACCAAATGACAGCAAGGTTTAAGATATGTAAGTGCAATACTTGTTTTCCTATTTTCGTATTCTACACGGTAACGGAAAGAACGTGCTTTCATAATCTGAAAGATTTATGCAGCCGCAAGGTTCCTCTTTGCTATTTAATCGCTCTAAACGTTTTACATAGGGTAGAAAATATTGTGGAAAAAGGAGAAATCGCTTGTTACAAGTAATTTCATCTTTTCCCACACTATTTTCCAAAGTATAATTTACTTGGACGTAAAACACTGGATTGCACGGCAAAGGGTTATCTATTACCATACAATCCCGCTTTTTTACGCGCTACAGAAATGTGGCTTTTGAAAACATTATGAGAAAAGAAGAAATTGCTTGTCACATTACACCTTTTTCAACTTCATATGACCCATATTTATCAATTAACCCTTTCCTGTTTTTCTAAATTTTACACTTGGTCAAATTCAAAAGGACAGCAGACGATATTACAAGGTAAGTAAAATTAAAAAAAGTAACAATCCTTCCTCATAGAAAATATTGTGGGAAAAGAAGAATTTGCTTTTTACAAGCAATTTCTTCTTTTTCCACGATATTTTCTCAAGTATATAATCACAGGGACGTGTTTATCATGGACTGTACGGGAAAGGGTTAAACAAATTTTGTTTTGTTGTTCGCAAACACCTGTTTTCAAAGGCAACTATAGTTTTTAAGATTTCAATTCTTTTAGCAGTTTTCAAAGGGGACCACCTAAGGAACATTTCTGCCGAATTTGGTTCAAATTGGCCCAGTGGTTTGAGAGATGTCATTTAAAAATCGTTCTTTTTTTCTATATAAACCCCATCCCACCTGGGAACCAAAGGATCATGATTTGAGCAATTTGAAAGAGGTCGAAATACTGATGCTTCATGCAAAATATAAAGGCTCTATGCCTTCTGGGTCAGGAGAAAATGAAAATGCAAGCTTGGGTGATAAATGGTAAGCTGATGAATTGAAGGCTATGGGATAAATGATCGATAAAGGTTAAACAATCACAAGAGGTCTTTAAAACAATCATACTCCCCATGTCACTGGGTGAGAGACAAACACTGAAAAGGATATTTGCTGCCATGTGGGATCGAACCCTGATCTCATGAATGAGAGTCCAACATGCTACCAAATGCGCTACGGCTGTGGCAGGAAAAGGCTAAAGAGGGACCAGATTAATCCTTATCCAAAGCTAGAAAGTGATAAACACTAGATAATAATGTTAATTTATCTTTTAATGATCAAGAATTACATCAAAACAGACAAATAACAGGTGGTTTACTGGGCTGTGCTAGCAGCTTGCTCTGAGGGCATACTTCTGATGATATCCGAGTCACCTGAAAGGATATGTAAAATTTCAATTTATTCTACCAATCTTGCAGTACACAACTCAACATAATTCATTACTTCAAATTTAAAGACTGCTGAATTTCTAACCATATGCCGACAAACAAAAACTTTTGAAATTTTACACCAGATGACAAAGTTTTAGACTCCAAAGTGACCTAGTTTTTACCCTACATTTTACTTGTCTGTGATCTTATGTAGACAAAAAATTTCATCCTCATTATCAAGACATCCAAGACAAAAATGTGACCTATAGAGTGTACACTAGGATTTTCTCAAGTTTGACCTAGTGACCTAGATTTCGACCCTACTTGACCAATTTCCAAATTTGCCTGAGATCCTATGCAGACAAAACATTTTAACCAAATATCAAGACATATGAGCTAGAAATGGGACCTCTAAAGAGCACACAAGGTTTTTCCAAGACTTCATCTGATGACCTAGTTTTTGAACCCACATGACCATTTTGAAATATGCCTAGATATCATGCAAACAAAGATTCTGCCTAAGTTTCAAGACATTTGAGCCAGAAAATATGACCTCTAGAGTGCACACAAGGTTTTTTTTCTGTTATTTTACCTAGTAGCTTAGTATTTAACATGATAAGACCCATTTTTGATCTTTGACCTAGTGACCTTGATTCCAGTGATCGATAACCAACCCACCACAGACTTTGAACAGAAAAACATTCTGATCCAAAAATGTGACCGCTAGAGTGCACACAATGTTTTTCTAAGATTTGATCTGGTGACTTACTTTTTTGCCAAAACATGACCAATTTTTGAGCTCCTCAGAGATATCATGTAGACAAACATTCTGACCAAGTTTTAAGACATTCCAGCTAAAATTGACCACTAGAGTGCACACAGGGTAAAAGATGACGTCGGACACAGCCTGATCACAATAGCCTACCATGACCACCATTGGTCAGGTGACCAAAAAGAGCTTAAATTTCATAAATTTTGTATTGTTGTCTGCTTCTTTCAATTTGGGCCAGTCTAAAATTTTGCTATCTGGTAATAGGTTGGATATTGAATTGTTTTAACCTATCTATTTTACATGACTTTAGAAGCAAGCTCTCATAACTAGATTTATCCTTCTTGATTCTACTTCCTGCACTTCACAAAACATCAGTACTCCCGTCAAATGTGTTTGCCAATGAAATGGGGCTGTAGGTATCTATCCATCAAAGCATTCAAACTATAGTTATGTGGTTTTTGAATGTCAACAGAGGTCTCAAGAGGGGTAAAAGCATTTTAAAATCTGTATTCCTCAACAAAATCCTATGTTGTGGGTACTCATTTGAATTGTCTCTCTGAGACAATTCAAATGAGTACCCACAACATAGCGTTTATGGCGCGTTTATGGCAGTATTGATGAAATATTTAAATCTAAAACACTAATTATGCTCTCTATCTGTAGCTCTGTTTCAAAGATGATAAACATTTGTACTGGTATACATGAATATTTTTTGAAATGACACATACATACCTGGGTCAGTTATACTTAGTGTACACACTCGGAAGAATTTACCACATGCGGTTCCCAGCTCTATGTTGTTTCCAGAGTAATGATGGACACCAGTCTTGGCCAACATAGCATAGTACTCAATTTCACTCTTCCTGTAAAAATCAGAAAAAATACTGTATTTCTGTTAATCAGACTTTCCTCTCCAATAGTATCTCTCCCAAACAATATTAATCACATTACCTGACAACATTTTAGACTTATCAAAATTGAAAGAGAATGCAGAGGACAATTATTAGTTGAGAAAATTTTAAAAATCTTTGTCTTTTAGATAGATAATATTTTTGAACATGAAGAAATGGCTTTCTTCCACTTACACAATGTTTTTAACCCTATCCTGTACAATCCCTGGTTTTTACGTCCCTGTGAGTTTATTATTAAGAAAATATTGTAGCAAAAGAAGAAATTGCTTGTAACAAGCAATTTCTTCCTTTTCCACAATATTTTCTACCATACTGAATGGTTATTTTTCAAATTAAATCTACTTTCAATTTTCGTCTGCAAAACCTTTGAATTTGGTTGAATGTAAATGTCAATGACTATTAAATGTGTTAAAGGGAAAAAATTCCTCATCAAAATCACTTTCTTCTTCTGCAACAATGTTATTCTCTAGTATTCAATTACCATGTCAAAATGAGGCATTGAATTTTCAAGGATTAACTACATGTACTTATGAATTCCATTCATTCTGCAACAATGTATTGCTCTATAATTCAATTTTCATGTCAAAATGTATTGAATCTATAACAATCAATTTCATTCATAGGGCATCATTTTAAAATTATGAAGTTTTTGCTGATTCAAGAAAAAGTTTTCCACAATTATTTATAAGAAATTTAATATCCTGAACTTAACTAATACAAAAGTCCTAATTGTAAGAGGTTGCAGACAACAATGAAAATTGGATGCATTTTGAGATGAAACAATCCTATGTGGTAGAAAATACTGTGGAAAAAGAAGAAATTGCTTCTAACAAGCAATTTCTTCTTTTTCCACAATATTTTCTCAAATTTAAAATTACAGCGATGTTAAATCCTGTGTTTGTACAGGAAAGGGTTAAGGCTTAAAAAAGGGTCACTGTGGGGGAATGTGTTAATCTGCTACTTGATGCATGGTATACATGCACATCTATACCTAAAGCCAACAATACAACTCTGTGCAAAATTTTATCTTTACTACACTTTTGCAAGGAGAAACATGACCTCAGATTATTTATTGTCCATCATTTCATTTCAGCCGAAAGATGGTGTTAAAAATGACATCATAGGTAATATTTCAAGTCATGTGAAGTGTGGTGTTGACATTATCAGCATTTCATTGAATGGGGAGTTTAACACCACTTTTAATGATTGATTGAATGGGGGGGGGGTTAACACTACTTTTAATGATAATATTGATTGATTGATTTAACGCATGGATTACTGGTATTTCTCACACCAGTACTACCACTTCATCCTTTCCTGGTCTCCAGCTGCTTTCCCACTTAAGGTCACGATTATCCACCCATTGGTGAGATACAAATGTCGGAAAGGATATGTGCTGCCGCTGGGGATTGAAACACTTCTATCAGCAGTATTTCAGTCATATCACAGCAGCTGATGCAGCTAACCAAGAATTCCTGATATTCATTGCATCATTATTACCACGATATTCTTTCAGAGTCTCATGCTGCTAATCGAATATCCACCAATTGGTGAGAGACAAATGTCAGAAAGGATATTTGCCACAGCTAGGAATCAAACCAAGGACCCCATGATAAGGAGTTCTACACACTATCAATTATGTTATTAGATGCAGCCTTAAAGACTGTAAGCGGGAAGCCAAAATTTAAGCCTTATCCTAATTGCAAGTTTACTTAACCCATTCCTAAACAACAAAATTCTAGACTGGTCCAAATTGAAAGGAGTTGCAAGCGGCATATTAAGTTTATGAAATTTTAGATTTTCCTACTTTCTGGGTAGAAAACATTGTGGAAAATGAAGAAATTGCTTGCTTCAAGCAATTTCTTCATTTTTTACATTGTTTTTCCAAATGTTTTTCTTGGGAGGGGTCAAAAGTTGTCATTGTGTTGGATCAGGTTAACTAGAATAGGCATTGTATATAATAAAAAATTTCTTATTCTTGTACTGAAAATGAATGTGGCTTGTTCGCTGTCAATACTATGTCAAAATTAAATCTTTTAGAACTACTAGCAATAATTCACACCTTTGATAAACAAGTGATTTATAGTTTTCATTTAAGATGTTTTAATATATTTCAATGTAAAAAGACTTGCAGATGAATTTAAAGTTTTTTTAAATTTTCTGGATAGAAAACATTGAGGAAAATGAGTTCTATGCAATTTCTTTTTTTGTTTCCACAATGGCTTTTTTAGGGCTTCAAAAAGAGTCACTGTGTGGGATTGTGTTAATTTCCTACTTAATGAATTGTATACATGCAAATCAACACCTAAAGCCTATGATAGAACTCTGTGCAAACTCCTATCTTTGCTACGCATTTGTAAGTTGAAACATGACCTCAGAATATTAATTATCCATCATTTCATTTCAGCCGAAAGATGGTGTTAAAAAATTGCATCATAGGTAATGTATATATGGGATATATTTCAAGTGTGATGTAGACATTATCAACATTTGTCAAGTATGTTAATTGATTGAACTTTGATGAACAGGCAACTGGTAATTTTCATTCAGGGCAAAAGATGTTACCAATATTTGAATGAAAACGATAGGAATCAGGGAACGAATAAGTACCATCTTGCTCTGTCACAATTTGGTTGTCCCGATAAATCATTTGACATTCCTTTACATGTTACCTGTTAGGTACTTCACCTCCGATAGGACTCAACTTCAGGCAGAAATCAAAATCAACATTAGTAAAAATGACTTCATCTTTGCCCCAGGTAAAACACAGGACTCCGAAGCCTCACTACTTACAATATCATAATTACTACCAGTATTTTATTTCATAAATATGAACTGAAAACTAACTTATTTTTATTTAAATTGCCTAGTTTTAAATGGATTATTGAAAATTCAAATGCTGTATGCCTTTTCACAATTGTTCTTATTAAATTTCAGCAGATGATCTACCAAGGCAGCAGCTTTGCACCATTATCTATAAAAGATCATAAATGTCCCGTTTTTTTCTAGATTGAATGAATTGGGTGAAACAGTATTTCAGACATATCGCAGCAGCTGGAGCACCTAACAATGGACTCCTGGTATTTCCACACCAGTACTACCACTACATCCTTTCCTAGCCTCAGTTGCTATCCCACTTTGGTTTACGATTATCCACCCTTTGGTGCGAGACAAATGTCAGATAGAATATGTGCCACCGCCAGGGCTTGTTTTTCTAGAGTGGAGATACTGTCCGCTGGCTTCCAACACTTTGGCAGATCACAGTCAGTGTGGTTCAGTCTACTCTCTTAACCTGTTACTATTTGACAAAACTTTAGGCTGTTCCAAATTGAAAGAAGATACAGATGACAATTTTTTACAATTCTTTATCCATTCCTGCAGAAAGCATTGTTGACAATGAAGAAATTGCTTGTTACAAGCAATTTCTTCATTGTTAACCATGTTTTCAAAAGCCTTTTCCTTGAGGAGCATAAAAAAGTGCTAAATTAGAATAAATTGAACGCTGTTCCCCCAGACCCAAAACATTGGCAGATCTATTTACTGCATTCATTTACAAAGGCGTCTGCTTTCTCTTTCAGTAAATATTTGATGCCTGACAATAAGTCACGTAATTCACAGCTCCAGCCAAAGGATAATAGCTCATTTCAATGCAAGATGAATTTTTCTTTTCTTTTTATTTATTCATCATTCTTTTATGTTGGGAGGGGAAAAAATCTAGATTTTCACTAGTAAAAATACAGGTTATATTGTTTGCTAAATGTACAATTCATCAATCTTACACATAAACAAATTAAAATTCAACATTCTTGATAGATAAAGCTAAAAATAAATGATAACATATATTATTAATCGTTTCTACTAGGATATTTGTTGTGACTGGTTATCATGACTGCAGCAGGTGGGTCAATGAAGAACCAAGATGAAGAGCTAGTGCCTAGACTCACATGTGAAATCTCTTGACCCATTACAACACGATAAAATTCTACACCTGTCCAAATTCAAAGAAGTTGCACATGACAGTTTAAAGTTGATGAAATCTTAAAAAAAATTGTCCATTGGAGAAGAAAACATATTTGATAATGAAGAAATTGCTTGTGTAAAAAAATGCTTTATTTTCCACAATGTTTTCCAAAGATTTCAAATGCATCACTGGTTGGAATGGATTTACCCTCTCCCACGCAGTGACGCTTTTGAATGCCCCTTGAGAAAAACAATTGGGAAAACATTGTGGAAAATGAAGAAATTGCTTGAACCAAGCAATGTCTTCATTTTCCACAATGTTTTCTACCCAGAAAGTTGAAAAAATCTAAAGTTTCATAAACTTTAAATTGTCGTCTGCACCTCCTTTCAAATTGGATCAGTCTAACATTTTGCTGTGTGGGAATGGGTTAAGGTACACATGCTACCTCAACCAAGGACATCACATTCATTCTACTTAACCCATTCCCACAAAATTTTAGACTGGCCTAAATTGAAAAGAGTTGCAGACGACAGTTTAAAGTGTATGAAATTCTATTATTTTTTTTCAACTTTCTGGGTAGAAAACAATTTCTTCATTTTCCACAATGTTTTCCAAAGCATTCGTTCTTGAGGGGCGTCTAAGAGCATCATTGAGTGGGAACGGGTTATACAACAGCCTCTAGTCTCTTTAGAAATGAGAAATTCACATTATTTTCAGTCGGCCTACAAAGTAGTCTGGTTATTGGTCAGGTCCTTTTATTGCATACCTTAGGGGTGGAGTGTTACTGGCGATGATAACAAGTTTGGATTTTCCCTGGCGAAGAGTTTTTAGTGTCTGTCTGTATCCGAGACAGTATTTTCCACTCTTCATCACCAAACCCAGACGGGAATTGATGTTCTCTATATTCTTCTTCTACAAAGTATATCACAGAAAATTATTTACACCATTCCCACACTATTTCACTTATTTCAGTTCGTTAAGAACATGTCTAGAAAACACTGGAAAAATAGAACAAATTGCTTGCCATTTCCTAATTTCGTCCAGTATTTTCTAACGTTTTTGAATTACTTTCTAATTGCATTGTACTGTTGTATGCAATTTCTTCCAATCTAGAGTAAAATCAAAGAATTTGTATGGTGAAAATAAGATATCAAAATTCGACCTTTTCATCTGTGAACTTTTGCTGGAATCAGAGAAAAATCTTTCCAAAGTTCATTCTTTCATTTCTTTTACTTGTGATTACTTGTGATTTATACAATGTAACATCATCCTGTGACCACCATTTATGAAAGTGATATTACATTACTATTTTGGGACATTACAAGCATATTGTTTCATTAAGTTTCATATTTGAAATTCAAGTGAAAAGAAGAACCTGGAAGTACTTGTTATAATTTTTTTCCTCAAAATTTAAGCATGTTTTCAGAAGGTGATAAGGACAAATTTCAGCTGCAATATATTTTGTTTCTACCAGAGTGCCAATTCATTAATCCTTTGCACAATTTCCCTAGATTTAAACAAGTCAATCAGCATATCATTAAGCGACCAAAACTGCAACTATACAGGGTTTTCGTTTGACCCGAGACCTCGGGTTTTGACGCACAGAAATTCAAAAAGAAGCAATTTTGACGCTCGAAAATTTGTCACTGTGCGTCATTTTGACTCTCGAAAATTAGCAGCCATGCGTCAAGGGCCATCATAAGTGTGCCAAATTATTGGAAAATGGTTAATTGATTATGAAAATATACACCCCTATCAAGGATAACACCAAGCTTGATTAGTAATTAACACTCTCGAGTGATGGACATGCATCGACGATCGTAATTGACAGGTACTTGACACCTGTGAAATTAATGATGAAACCCATTTTCAGAGTTCTAATCCTACTGAAATTTACTTATTTGCTATTTCTTTTATAAAAAAGCTCACAGAATATAATCAAGAAGTAAAATGAAACCAAAGAAAATGTTGCCCAAGAAATGTCATTGGTTTTCGTGCATAAAATCGGCACTTTTTTATGAAAAATAAAGATAATTCGATCCTCTTCGTGCTCTTGAGATTTTCTAAAACTGATTCAAATTAATAATGTATACTAAACTTTCCCCAATATTCACCTTATATTGAAAAGTAGAGTAATGTCAAATTGGAGAAATGTTTCAATCTGAGACAGAGTTGATTCTAAGGCACCATTGGTAAAAAAAAAAAAAAAAAAATGTAAACACTTTTAAGGCACCTTTGCTAAAAAAAAAATAAAAAAATCAATAAACACTTCTAAGGCACCATTGCAAAAAAAGTTAAAACCTTTTTTTTCCCCTAAATTTCCGGGGGGGGGGGGGGGGGGGAAAGAGGGGGCATATCGCATTTTGACTCTTGGGATTTCAATTTTGGCTCTTGGAAATTTTGGCTCAAGGGTCAATGCAGCGTGCCCACTGGGTTTTTATTTTGGGGGTACATGTACCCCCTAGGTTTTGAAGTGGGGGTACAAAGAAAAATCTGGGGTACAGTGTACCCTTTACTTTCAGATTTAAGGGTACACAATACGAATCTGAACCCTTTACCAAATGACAGACGATGTTGTAGTTATATAGTTTGTTATTACTCAGTAAAGAAGTACCACACATCATGTGCAAGTTTCAGATGAATTTAGAGGCAAAGATAATAAACTTTCTTTGAAAACCTGGTTTTTGACAATTCACTTTTTCTTAACTCTTGTCATGCTGTATAAAATACCTTACTGAACTGCTGTAAATCAAAGAGCTGAAAGCACTGATAGAACTTATTGTTCAAACATCAATATTCCTTGATTTCATAAACAACTCTGCAAGGAAAAGTACAAGCAGGAGGTGTAGACCAAGATCAGACTGCACTTATGTGCAGGCTGATTTCGGTCTACATCTTCTGTCAAAACCGGAATATTCCGGGTTCAGCATGACAAGGGTTAATTATTGGATTTTGGACGGGTTGAATGGAATATGAGAGCAATGGCAAGTTAATTACAAGGGTGGGAATGTCATCTTGGAGCAGGCCATACCAGGCATGTCTGCTCATTTTTAGATCAAACTGTGGTATTAAAACGATTCTGGTACAGAAAATATCAAATGGTCTTATAAGTGTCTAAAAGTCACCATTTGTGTAGAATAGAAAAGGTTTTGTTACGACATTTTGCAGACAGCAACTTACGTAGCCAAAACAAAACTACAATGTTAAACAAACGGCTCAATTTTGTCCCGCCTGAATTACATGTACAACGGAACTTACGAGAGAAACTGATTTCAAAATCAGATTCTATATCATGAGTTCTTGTCAATCTTGCCCAAAAACACGTGAATATCTTGCGTTTAGTTTGAAAAATAGCGCAACTTTGGGCCTATTTCAAAACAAACTGGTGAGGCCATCAGGATCCGCATTATACGAACTTTTCCAACTGCTGGTTTCCCCATTCTCTATATGAAAACAAACCAGCTGGTTCCTGTCGCATGAAAGGGAAATCACTCGCTCCCGATGCGTTATGTTCTACTTTGCTTGCAGTTTTGGGGGGGGGGGGGTTTAGGGAAAAATACGCACGTAGGGTTTCTCGTTTTATACGCTAATCATTTCAAATGAATACACACGTAATGGCATTTTTGTTTCCACGTTCATTTATTTTTCTGTACGCTCATGCACGTCTTGGTGTAAGATTTGTACGTGAACCGACGTAGTTGTACGTGAATTGCGTACTGCAGTACGTGAATGGCACCCTGCAGTGACTCTTGACTTTTGGGAACTAATGAAAACCCTGACTATAGCTTGTCAGAGCTGGAATTACAAGATTTTCGCCTTGGTAACTAACAATAAAACAGGAAAGTGACTTGTCGGATCTAAATATCAATCCAAATTATTTCCAGACACCAAATTTTACACTTGTCTAAGTTGAAAAAATTTGCAGTTGACATTTTAAGTTGTGCTAAAATTAGAAATTTGAATACCTAAATAGGTTAAAAACATTGTGAGAAAAGGAAAAATTACATGTTACAATCGATTTTCCCTTTCGCACACAGTTTTCAGAGATTATCAGGGTTTCCATTATTCCCCAAAAGTCAAGAGTCATTGACCCTTGGGCCAAAATTTCCAAGAGTCAAATTAAAATCCCAAGAGTCAAAATGCGATATGCCCCCCCCACTTCCCAAAGCAATTTAAATAATAAAAAAAAAAGTTTATAACTTTTTAGCAATGGTGCTTTAAAAGAGTTTATATTGCTTTAGCAATTTTGCTTTAAAAGTGTTTACATTTTTTTTTTGGGGGGGCAATGGTGCCTTAGAATAAACTCTAGGGCTGTAACCATACAGAAAGTGATGAATACGAATACAGATCACGATACAGGGTCATGAATATGAATATTTATTCATAAATACAACTTATTCCAGGAACAGACATATTTATCTATATATTTCTTTGAGTAAAGAATGAAACAAACTTATGTCTATCTGTGATACAGACAGCTGTTTTATGTTAACTATTTTATTATTTCTGCAACAGCAATCAAAGGTGTATGGCAAATTCAAGCCTAACAAAGGGTGAATCAAGATCCGTCGTTGTTTGAAGCTGGATCATTTCATATTACTTGCCTCTAAATTATGGATTTCACGTACTTGTACTTTAAATTTGTATATTTTGAATTATATTTTAAACTTCTATCTGTTACAAACTTACCAATCAATATGAAAATTTTTGTCACCAGAATTGATCACTTATAATGAAAAGTCGAAATATTTAAATTTTTGCCAACATTCAAGGTATATTTGACATGCAGCCATAGATTACCTTTTATTTTTTTAAAGGGAGGTAATTTATACGTTGCATAATTGAAGACAATGGTCTTTACTCGGAAAAATTATGTCATTCAATTTCTTCAAAATCTGCACTTAATGGTCAATAAGATAGAAAAATAAGGCCATAAATACTAGAATTAGAATTGAAAATCTTGATTTAAAAGGTTTAGTAGAACTAAGACTGACTTAAAAAAAGATGATTTTTGATTATTAGTATTAACAGAGGTCTGACCGTTGACGGTCAAAGTCATGCGTCGATTGTCCAGTTAATCTATCATTCACTACCCAAAATGCCACTTGTAGACAACAAATAAATAGTTGTCACCAGTGAAATAGAAATTCTTTGATTTAGTATCTAGAATATGTCTTCAGTTGCATCAGAGGCGCCCTCTGTCAATTGGCTACGGGAGCCGCCTAGGCTTTAAGGATGTACGTCTTTCTTCATAAATTTGATGAAACCGCCGTTATAGCGTGTGCATGTTGGATATCTATGACCTCTTGGATATTTTTTTACACTTTGCATCCCGGAAAAATATTTCACATTTTGTATTCGCCAATATTCGGTTCTCAGTCAGACGAATACGATACGTACTCGCCGGTAAAAAAAATTCGATTCACCGAATATTCGAGTGTATCGTTACAGCTCTAATAAACTCTGTCCCGGATTAAAACATTTCTCCAATCTGACAATACTCTATTTTCAATATGAGATAATTTTTAGGGAAACTTCAGTAATTATATATATATATATTACTAGTTTGAATCAGTTTTAGAAAATCTCAAGAGTACTAAGAGGATCAAATTATATATATCATATGTTATTTCTATTTTTCATAATGTGAAGTGCCGATTTTAAGCACGAAAACCAATGACATTTCTTGGACAACATTTTCTTTCCATTTGATTATATTTTGTGAGCTTTTAATAAAAGGAAAAGAAAATAAGTAAATTTCAGTAGGATAAGAACTCTGAAAAATGGGTTTCATCAATTATTTCAGAGGTGTCAAGTACCTGTCAATTACAATCGCAGATGCATGTCCACCACTCCAGAGTGTTAATTACCAATTAAGCTTGGTGTTATCCTTGATAGGGTGTATATTTTCATAATCAACCATTTTCCAATAATTTTGGCTCACTTATGATGACCCTTGACGCATGGCTGCTAATTTCCGAGTCAAAATGATGCACAGTGACAAATTTTCGAGGGTCAAATTGCTTCTTTTTGAATTTCTGTGCGTCAAAACCTGAGGTCTCGGGTCAAACGAAAACCCTGGGTTATATTTGTTCATGGTGTAAGAAGACATCATTGTATAGTAATGGGTTGATATTCATTAATTGTTCTTTTTTTTGCTTTGACCCTTGAAATTTAATGGTCAAGGTATCAATAATTCTTGAATGAAAGCCTGATCTCCATATAATACAGGGGAGCATACCTGTTTCTTGGCTGGTGGCATCTCTGAGGTTTGACCTGAAAATAACCATAAAAAGAAATATACCATATTTCATTTTACCCTATTCTTTCTTTTCAATGGACATGTGGCATCACAATTAGTACTTGTCAAAGAACATCATGCTGAACCAAGAATACTCCAGTTTTGGCAAAAGGTATAGGTGCAGTCTAATCTTTGTCTATACCTCCTGGTTGTCCTTTTGAAAACTGAACTTTTTATGAAATTAATTTTCAAAAGAAGAATTGACAACTGATCTACAAGTACTACCAGTGCTTTCAGCCCTTTGATTCTTATACAATTCTGTAAAGGGTTTTATTTAGTTTAACAAGGGTCAAACAGGTCAGACATGTGTATTCGAAACTTGTCTTTGGCACATAATATACACAAATTTCTTACAATTTGCACACACTTTGCATTGCTAGAGTTAACAGCACATGCATAGAAACGCAGCCAAATAAAAGGGATCACTCCTCTAATATCTGAAACTTGATGTATTTCTCATTGCAGTTTCTCAGAGATTCGTTCCGTTTCTAATTTCGATTCTATTACCACACAATGGAATCTTTTTATTTGAAGCAAGCTGTATTTAATCCACATAAATTTTGGAAAAAAAGAAATTATGACTTATTAATTGAATATCGGAGAGAGCGAGGAAAAAAGCACGTGTTTTTGAGTGATACGATGAATGAACTTGTAGACGCAGTATATCGCTCTAAATGTTTTGGATACCTCCCTGAGTGATTAAGCAATGTTTCGAAACAATCTTAAAGCCTAGGAAAAGCTATATTATGAAATCAAATCTGAATTTTGTAATCATGCTAAATTGTGTGGCATACCTTCGAGCACGTTGGAAATGGAAAGGCCTACTTCCGGTTTATATTTAGACTGGTCAAAACAAAATACGTAATGGAAACGCAATGGAACAACTCCAGCAAAACTATTTGGACTTTAAATCGAAATAGACTAAAGATTTAGAGTCAAAATCAATTATAGATATCTACAAATACAAACAATGCCAATAAACACACAAAAAACATAAAGACTGCATGCGACGCAAAGAGAAGACGTAAAGGTGCGATCAATAATATCCTCTTCACCTCAATTATCGTGCACTTAAGGAAGCTGGGGTTCTCTACAAATCGAAAAATACATTTTTCATCTCATAAAATTGGTTTTAGATCTCTGACGGTCATTTGATTTATATTTTAATAATTTTATCCAGTTCTATTCTCAACTTCTATGAGAAATTTATCTTGAAAGCTGCCAAGTCGGCCCTCGAGAAATTTTTGATTGCTACTGCAGTTATCGTGCATTGATCATAGTAGAGTGTCGTTGACAAAAAAGGAAGATAAATTCTTCGTTTCAATTTTTGTCATCCATCTTTGCTTAAAACTACTACCTTCTTCTATTTTTCATGTAAAATCCAGTTCAGAGTTTTGGAATTTTAAGTTAAGTCTATATCATGGCTCCCAATTTCATGCTAAATGGTATAGGTGGTTATCACAGCACCGAAAAGGGGGCGTTGAAAGCAAACATCCTATGAAAAAATTATGTCACGTAAACCTCACTGACGCTCCTTAGGGGATCACGCACGTTAAAATAGGTAGGCACATTAACAGAGTTTTGGCATTGAAATCAGGGACAATGGTTTATAATTTTGATGGGTTGGATTTATTACCTTTGTTTTTATAGTGCAGTAACGCTCGATTCTGTCCATGTATCAGGGACTTCGTCAGTAGACATCGTTCTATTCATTATGCAGCGTTATAGACTGCATGAACTACCAGCTGTTTTCTTTGAAACCCGTTGGTGAAACATGTCAGACCCAATAGATTTATGTACACTTACGTAAAGTACCGAGATTTTTGCTAACCTTACCTTAACATCTGTAACCGGGCTGTACTCACTTATTACTTCCTTTACAATTTTGGAAATATCCAGCCCTTGTTGGGTCCTTTAGAAAAATGCTCAATTTCGTTTTCAAGCTACTGTTGTTTCTCTTCAAGTGATGCGATTCTACTGATTAGCCCTTTAGAACCAGTGAAGGATGTTCTGCAGAGGCTGCAGAACCACAAAATAACATATCATGCCTTACTCTTTTCAATCCGGTTATAATCCTTCATTAGTGAAATAAGGCCATATTTGAAGCAGAACCAGTTTTCACACACGTCACAGTGCAAGGCTTTATCTGAATTTCGGATAACTGAGCTACATTCTGAAATTTCCTCATTAAAATTATCCCCGCCGTCACTGGGTAAACCCAATTTATAGCATTTTTGATATGCTTCGTGCGGAGGCGGGGAATTTACCACCCATTTCTTCTCTGGTGTCAAGGCATTATCACGAATGAATAATGAATTGCAAACTTATTAACAGCGTAATGAACCTAGCACTACTTAGACTCCATAATGCGAGATCTCTATTTGAATTATATCCGTTTTTTATAACCTCAAATATTCTATTTCTATCTATCTATGAAACAATTAGAATAAAGTTTCAGATGGTATTGCCTTTCGACAATTTTACCGATCAAATGATTAGCGAAAAAGAAAAGAAAATTAGTCAATGCATGGTACAAAAAAATCTCTTTCGCTCAACTACCTGGCAAGAGAGAATTCGGAGCCAATATTGACAAAATCTTATGCAAAATCGTTAATACGATGCACGTGGTTTTCCCGTCTTGACGAACTGACTTCACAAGACCAATATTGGACCCATGACATCACAGTACGTGTAAACACAAACAAGGCTTAAATCTATGCAAAGTATACACCATCTCATATCACTTTAACTAAAACGCATACCTAACAAATTTATACATGATATTTACATTTACCATGTATCTATAGGAAATGTGATGTTAGCACAATTCATATCCCACAGCTTGGAACTGAATGACCAGAGGGGATAGTAAATGGATGACATCAATTCTCTAAACATTAGTGGTATGGATGAAATTCTGTCCATGTGTATAAATGAAGGTATGCTAAATATATCGAAACATCTCTGAAAATAAGTAACGCGACATTAGAAGCAGTAATAATTGAGGTAAGAATTGGCCGTACATTTAAACAAGAGGCCTATGAGGGCCTGAGGCGCTCTACTGGTTATCAATTTTTCCATTAAAGAAATCTGATATCTAAGGAAGTTGATTACTTAAAGAAGAATGCATAAAGAAAAAAAAGGACTTTATCCCCCTTATTATTTTTAGCATTAATCTTAAAGGCCCCTTGTCCCGTCCTTCATGACGGATCCACTCCATTTCCAAAAGAAAGTTACCTTATGAGCCTACAATCATCCTGTGAAATTTTCATCAGAATAATTGTGGACTTTATCACATAAACAAGATTGTTTTGAATGAAAATCCATAAGGCTCCTTTTCCTGTGTTTTCTGATGGATTTCATTCCAAAAAGAACTTACAACCCTACAATTGTCCTGTTAAATTTAAAAGACAATTTGATAATGATTATGATCTTCATCACATACACAAGAATGTTTTGAATGATAATGTGTAAGGCCCCTTCTCCTGTGTTTTGAATGCCACAATTATTCCATGCATCTTTGAAGAAAATCCGATAAAACTGTTGACTTTATTGTGTTAACAAACATATTAAAATCAAGTACTCATTAGCCCCTTTTCTCGTGATATTTTACTGTTGGTTTTATCATTATGTGAAAGTTTAACAGTGAATCCGATGAAATATGGGGACTTCATTATGTTTATTGGAATATTTGAAAAAAAAAAGAAAATCATATTCCCCCTTTTTACATGATACTTGATGGATTGTTCCATGTTCTGAAAAGAACCATTTAAGTGATTGTACAATCAATCTGTGAAATTTTTAAGTGAAATCTTCATGGGCCCCTTTTCCCATGATACTTTACAGAACAAACCAAATTTCAAAAGGAACAATTCTAATGAAGGTATAATCATTCTGTGAAAGCTTGAGGTCGATCAGGTGAAATATAGGTACATGATTTGTTAACTAAGATTTTTTTTAAAAAAATCATAGGGCCCCTTTTCCCATGATACTTGATGGATCAAACCCACTTCCGAAAGGAACAATCCATTCAATGTAATAATCATTCTGTGAATGTTTGTAGTGAATCCGGTGAAACCAAGGGACATCTTTGTGTTAACTAGAATATTTAAGAAAGTTTTTCATAAGGCCCCTATTTATATGGAACTTGCCATAATCAGATCCACTGTCAAAATCAACAATTGGAATGATGGTACAATCAATCTGTGTAATCTTTGGAATTTATTGTGTTAATGAGTTTATAGAGAAATCTTCATGGGCCCCTTTTCCCATGATACTTTACCGAACAAACCAAATTTCAAAAGGAACAATTTTAATGAAGGTACAATCATTCTGTTTGAAGTCGATCAGGTGAAATACAGGGCCATTATTTGTTTACTAAGATTTTTAAAAAAAAATTCATAGTGCCCCTTTTCCCATGAAACTTGATGGATCAAACCCACTTAAGAAAGGAAGAATCCATTAAATGTAATAATCATTCAGTGAATGTTTGAATAGAATTTGTTGAAAACTATGGACTCTATTGAGTTTACTAGGATTGTTTTAATCAAATTTTCATAAGGCCCCCTTTTCCGATGGTCATACCCAATTTTGAAAGGAACAATCCTTATGATGGTCCAATCATTCTGTGAAAGTTTAAGGAGAATACGATGAAAACTGTAGACTCTAGAGTGTTAACCAAGATTTTTTAAATAAATTTCAATTAGGCCCCTTTTCCCATGTTTCTTGAGGGATCATACCCAATTTTAAAGGAACGATCCTTATGATGGTGCAATCATTCCGTGAAAGTTTAAAGAGAATCAATGGAAACTGTTGACTCTAGATTATTAATGAGTATTTTTCATTAAATTTTCAAAGTCCCATTTTCCTGTGTTTCTTGACGGATCATACCCAATTTCGAAAGGAACAATCCTTGTGATAGTACAATCATTCTGTGTAAGTTTGAAGAGAATACGATGAAAACTGTGGAGTCTAGAGTGTTAACGAGGATTTCTCTATAGATTTTCGATGATTTTTTCATAAGGCCCCTTTTCCCGTGTTTCTTGATGGATCTTATTCGATTCCGAAAGGAACAATCCTTATGATAGTACAATCATTCTGTGAAAGTTTGAATAGAATCTGATGAAAACTGTGGACTCTAGAGTGTAAACGGGGATTTTTTAATCAAATTTTCATAAGGCCCGTTTTCAAATGTTTCTTGACGGATCATACCCAATTTCGAAAGGAACGATCCATATGATGGTACAATTATTCTGAGAAAGTTTGAAGGAAATCCGATGAAAACTGTGGACTCTAGAGTGTTAACGAGGATTTTTAATGGAATTTCTAATTAATTTTCATAAGGCCCCCTTTTCTATGTTTTTTGACGGATCATACCCTATTTCGAAAGGAACGATCCTTATGTTGGAACAAACATTCTGTAAAAGTTTAAATTGAATCTGATGAAAACTGTGGACTCTAGAGTGTAAACGAGCATTTTTTAATCAAATTTTCATCAGGCCACTTTTCCCGTGTTTTGGCGGATCTGACGCAATTTCGAAAGGAACGATCCTTATGGTGGTACAATCATTCAGAGAAAGTTTGAAGAGAATTCGATGAAAACTGTGGACTCTAGAGTATTAACGAGGATTTTTAATGGATTTTTTAATTAAATTTCCATAAGGCCCCCTTTCCCGTGTTTCTTGACGGATCATACCCATTTACGAAAGGAACGATCCTTATGATGGTACAATCATTCTGTAAGAGGTTGAAGAAAATCCGATGAAAACTGTGGACTCTAGAGTGTTAAAGAGAATTTTTTAATTAGATTTTAATTAGGCCACTTTTCCTGTGTTTCTTGACGGATCTGACCCAATTTCGAAAGGAACGATCCTTATGATAGTACAATCATTCTGTGAAAGTTTGAAGGGAATCTGATGAAAACTGTGGATTCTAGATTGTTAACAAGGAAAAGTTTAACGGACGGACGACGGACGCACGGACGCCGGACGGGAAAATGCTATCTTAATAGCTCTAGTGGCCTTCGGCCAGTAGAGCTATTTACGAATCTAAAGTAGTTAAATGACAGTTGATTTCGGAATGAGTATTCTGTCGTTTACTCGAGCTTATTGATGTATCTCCGTATAGCCATCGATTATTGGGGATTAAACATTTTGCAAAAACACTTTATTTTGTCGCTATCGAATTTTAACCAATGGTGTAAAGAGGATATTAGAATGTTATTCCATGGTAATCGATAATAGACTTAAAAGAAATTTACTTGAAAGAAATTTACTAGACAAGGCGATGCAACATATATATAAGAATTGCTATAGGTTGTTTTTTTTATTCAAAAGAAGTTTTCTATTTGTTTCTTCAGGCAACCAGAGTCAAGCATAGACTTCAATCCTTTAAACAATTTTGGAAGAATTCATCTACGGATCCATGCAAAGTTTCAGCAAGATTGGCCAAAACGTTCATCAGGAGAGGTTTCTAGAAATTGTAGACAGACGTACGACTAAGGTACTACGATACACTGGACGTGTGATAATCACAAAAGCTCTACAAAGGCACTTCGTGCTCACCTGAGATGAAAATTTACGAAAAGAGGAACTCACGACGTACACAAGAGCAAATTGATAGCTCGACAGACCTTTGGTCAGTAGTGCTTAAAACTATGTTAGAGATTCATTTGTAATACTAAGTTAGGACGAACGTATAGCAGTAAGATCAAGTGATAGGGTTTTGACCAGTTTGAAATGCACATACACTCATACAAAAGAAATTATCCTGAATAGTGGTAGAAACCATTCCCTTTATGACATTTATTAGAGAAAAGAATAGGCTCATTTTCCTCGATTCGATCCTAACTACACCGGGGTCCTTGTCCGTACAGAGAGGAATGGGTTACTCATATCTTGTATGTAAAGTTGGTCATATGAATTGTTCAAGACTAGGATTTACATGTACTCGTTATTTGATGTAAGTAAACTACTCGAAGTTTACTAAGTATCAAAGCTTCTTTAACCTATTATTTTCATATTTTTCAAGATTGATCATAATAATGTTGAAAACTGATAGATTGTTAGTTGTTTGACAAGTTTTAAGAAAAAAATGCTTTGTAAATGATCACAAGACTTGAAATGTTGAGCAAACAGGGTGACCCTTAAAATTTGACGGTTTTTCGAAAAAAAAAAAAAAAAAAAAAAAGATTTTCCCCAATAATTGGAATTGATTTAATACCGAGTATGAGAGCCTTGACTGTCAATAACAGATTGACAGCGTCTCTGCATACTCCTGATTAAGTTCTGGATCATCGTTTGATGAATTGCGGCCAATTCGTCCGAAAGGATCTGCAAAAGCTCCTTGAGGGTCTTTGGTTGGACCTGGCGAACCGAAACTCTGACCTGTAGTTCATTCTACGTGGGTTCTACAGGATTCAAGTCCGGAGAGCAAGCCGACCAGTCGAAACGTGTAATACCATCCTCGTGAAGGTAGTCCTGGACGATAAGGGCTGTGTGTGGACGGGCATCATCGTCGATCAAAATGAATCCATCCCTAACAGCACTAGCGCAAAATCTGGAGGGTAGTGAGGATTTCATCAAGATACATCTGGGCTGTCAAGGTATCTCTATCCAAAATAACAAGCTTGGTCCGTCCATCCCAGCTGATGTCAACAAGACCATGATGGACCCACCTCCATATCGGTTGTGTAAAGCAATATCTGATGATTGTAACCTTTCCCCTTGCCTTCTCCACACCCTAACTCATCTGTCCGTGTAATCTAGACAATACCTGGACTCATCAGTGAAGAGAACAGACCGCTATCGTCTTGGGCCCTGGCACCGTGGTCCGATGCCCACGCGTATCGACGACAACTATATACCCATGACAAAGGGATACGAAGCATGATCTTCTTGACCGTTGATTACTCTCTTGCAGCCAAATTGTTTGAGTCGAAACTCGCTCTCCTGGAGCATTCTGAAGCTCAGAACGTAGATGCGTTGCCGTAGCAAACCTGTTCCTCCGGGGTTGAATGACCAAAGATATGTCATCTGTGGTAGAGGCAGCACGACTTCTTCCTCCACCACGTCTCCTGACAGGTGTCAAATAATGTTGGTACCGTGGCCAAGCTCTAGTTACCACAGTATGGTGTGCACCTAATGCCAAGCCGACCTCACAGTGAGAGCCCCCTTGCTCCACCATTCAAACTGTTCGCCACATCTCTTCTGCCAATAAATGTCTTCTGACATTTACAATTGCCATCCCCAAAAAGTAAATGCTTGAACTAAGAATCGAAATTGAGAATTTTAGCCTGTACACAAAACTCGTGCATGTAGGAAATGAGAAAAGAGAGAAAAGAAAATTGGGTTCCTCTGTTTGTACGATATATTGGATAAGACTCATAATATGCAATGCGAAGGAATTTCACAACTAGGTTTTTAGAAATTAATCCGTTTGTGAACTTCCTCTTTATTTACAATTTCCAATTAGGTCGTCGTTGGCAAATTTCTAAAATCGATCATAATATCAACATATGGCGAATATTACTAATCGTCACCAGTTTCATCGATGGAATAATATGTCATTCGATGCTCAGTCCAACTATTACCTGATATTTTCTCTTAGTATGAACGCCTCTTTGGCTTAGAAGCACTTTCAACTGTGTATGTAGTGCAGTTTTCCCTATGTGACAATCAAATACGTTCCCTAAAAACAAAAATGTCATGTAATCCTGCATAACTAATTTGAATGTCCCAGGCCTTGTAATCAGGAGGAAAAACGATTAATCTTACTTTTACCGAGCATATTTTCGAACTTTGGACATCTGCGATAGGGCCATCCTTTACTCTAGGGGTATAGCTTTGGAAACTTAAAAGAAAAAAACATTTGATAATACAAACTGATATGAATGCCTTAGACCAAATAAAATAGGACGGGAAGGTTTTTGCGCTTATTGATATTTTTTCAAACTTTGCACATCTAGGAAAGGGTATAATCCAAAATCATAATTTCATCAAAGTTGGTAGATATCTATCGGGTAATGCTAAATTCCAAATATAAATACCCTAGTGCAGTAGAACATTTATTTCAACTTACTGAAATTGGGGGTTTCCCGTATTTTGGACCCCTGAGGCAGAGCCGTTTTTGACCCTACGAGCATAATTTTAGATAAAGTAGTACAAAACAATTTAGTAATGCTACATACCAAATCCAAATTTTCCAGGCTTTATATTTTAGGAGGAGAAGTATTTTGAACTTGCTCTAATTGAGTGTTATTCTAAACTTTTGACCTTTGGGCGGGATATTTTTTAACCCAAATTCATAATTCTAGTGTACTTAGAAGAGAACCATCTTTTTATGCTATGTACCAAATACGAATGCCTTAGATCGTATACATTGGATGGACAAGATTTTTGAACATGTTCCAATTGAGTATCTTCTAAAATTTACCCAAGTGCAATAATTGGTAGATAACTATCGGGCTATTCTACATTCCAAATACAAACGCTGTATGTATTATAGTCGGAAGAAGAATAATTTAAATTTTCTGAAATTGAGCGTTTTTTCCCCTATTTTGGACACCTTTGGTAGAGTAGTTGGTATAATTATAGATAAATCATTATTATTCTAGACCTTGTGGAAAAGAAGGAGAAGCATTTTGAACTTGCTCTAATTGAGCATAATTCCAAACTCTGATACTCTGGGTCTGGGCTAATTTTTTTCATCCAAGGGATATAATTTTTGCTGAAATGGTAGAGAACCGTGTGGTTGTGCTGAAATATTAAAGGGAGGTATCGATGTCTCTGAAACCTAGATAAGAAAAAATTACAAAGTGCGAAAATAACCTCAAACGAACATTTAATACTTTAAATTAATGCAGCTATTGTTTTGGTGGTAATCCAATAGGCCTAAAGTGACTTTCTAGGGCTATATCGGAAAGGTTCAGTGGAATTCCATGTTTTCTTTTTTGATATCACGGAGTTCGTCTGTCGACATCGAATGACCTCATTTGCATATGACCCAGTCAACTGAAGGTAACAAATTACTAACGAAACAGCCAACGGCCTAGATCATATCAAAGGAAAGGGTTAGCGAAAAACTATGGTAAGTGTTTATATTCGTAATAACGCTTTCGATAGTTTGGCACTGATCTTTATAGAATCAAAGCCCGGCTAGTTAACATAACTCCTGATGACGTAACGATGACGTTGGTTTGATGTGATTTAAAACAAATGCAAGGTTCCAACGGTTATTCGCACCACGTGAATGATCCTATATTCTTCGCAACTGTATTGGATTAATCTTAAAATAGATTAATAGGCTACGTAGGTTATTAGGCAAATATCCTGCTTTTTTCTGATAAGCGACCTCAGTTTTTTGCAAAACTACTTTTCGGCATATTGTATTCAAATAGTATATGAGAGGTAATAAGAATAATTTAAATCTGTGACATGAAAAAAACATCGATACCTATCTTAATTGTCCTTGGCCTTGAAGTATTGGGGAAAAAAGATGGCAACCAGGGGTATTTTTCCCTGTGTCTGCGGACACGTTACACATATCCCCGTGCTTGCTAGTTGCCTGCTTAATTGTTTGAAACTTGTATACGTGTGTGTATGTCGAATAAAAGCGATACTTGGCTAACATTCATAGGTAAAATTTGCACAAAATAAGATTTATATATATTAACATTGCATTTTACATATTGTAACTGTAGTTTTCTCTTAATTGCCGAGTTTTGTTTCGTTTTACAATTATGCCCAAAAATATTGCAGAAATCCAATATCTTCATTATAGGTAATGTCATTTTCCCTTTAGAATTTTTCAAAAAAAAAAAAAAAAAAGGTGGACATTGTTATTTATGATATTATTGATATTGATATCTTTATAGATTTTTTTTTGTAGAGCAATATAATCTATGTTTTCTTCTTTATTTGCATTCATTTACAATATCTAGTTAGAATCGTAAATGACTATGGTACGGAATATGAACATATTTACGATGAATTGTTAGTCTGAGGTGATTAGAAGATAAATAACATAACAAATCAAACAGATCAAAAAGACATTCATTTTATTTGAATGATCTCAATTTAATACTGCCAAAAAGGCGCGGTAAGTAGGCTATCTGTTGATTTTATGTATATAAACAATATGTCCGTTCAATACAACTCAGCCATTTAGTTTTCACTTCGATGTCAGCCTGGTTCTTAAGATCTTATTACAAAAAATTGTTCAGGAAACACCAAATACTAGCTGTTTTTTTTTCTTTTTTCTTTTTTTTTTTTTTTTTTTGCTTCAATAGCACTTAACTCCTGTAGCCGGTTGAAAAACTTCATCTAAATAATGTCAATATAAAACTATGTCTTTCAAACCGATGACGTCGTGGATTCAAGTACAAATTAAGAGTTACTAAAAGTGGCAGTCCGTCGTATTCTAGTGATTTCCTGTTATACAAGCCATCATTAAAACTTTCACGGAATGATTATACCATGTTAAGTACCATTCCTTGTGAGATCAGTTCTAATCCGTCAAGAAACAAAGGAAAATAGGTATTTTGTTATAATCAAAAAAATCCTCGTTAACGCTCTAGATTCCACATTATTAAATGGATTATCTTCAAACTTTTACAGAATGATTGTACCGTCCTAAGGATTGTTTCTTTAGAAATTCAGTCTGATCCTCAAATAAACACAGGACAAGGGACCTTTCGAAAATTTGATAAAAAATATCATTGTTAACACATTAGAGTTATTAGTTTTCATCGGATTCCCTTCAAACTTTCACAGAATCATTGTACCATTATATGGGCCATTCCTTTCAAAATTGGCTCTGATCTTTCAACAAACACGGAAAATGGTCCTTAAGAAAAGTTAATAAAAATAATCAAATAAAAATTTCGTTAACACTGTGGAGTCCACTGTTGTCAGAATTATTGTACAACCATAAGGATCGTTCTTTTTTTTGAAAATGGGTCTGATCCCTTAAGAAACACGGGAAAACGGGCCTTAAGAAAATTTAATGTAAAATCCTCGTTAATACTTTAGAGTCCGCATTTTTTTATCAGATTCTTTTTAAACTTTCACAGAATTATTGTACAATTAACAGGATTGTTCGAAATTGGGTCTGATCCGTAAAGTTTCGCGGGAAAGGGCAGTATTAGAATGTAATTAAAAAATCATTGTCAAAGCAAGAACGTCCACAGATTTCTTTAGATTATCTTTATACTTTCACATAATGATTATACAATCTTAAGGACATTTCCTTTCGAAAATGGGTCTGATCCCTGAAGTAACATGGGAAAGGGGGTGTATGAAAAGTTAAATTAAAAAATCCTCGTTAACCCAATAAAGCACACAGCTTTGATCAGATTTTGTCATAAGGTCATAAGGACCATGCTTTACGAAATGGGTATGAACTGTCATGGAACATGGGAAAAGGGGCTTTATGAAACTTTCATTTAAAAATCCTTGTAGGCAAGTCCACAGCTTCTATAGGAATCGCTTCAAACTTTCACAAATTGGTTGTACCATCACTACGACCGTTGATGATTGACTTTATACCTGATCTCCCAGGTTTCACGGGAAAAAGAGCCTTTTGAAATTTCAGTTTAAAATCCTTGTATCACAATGAAGTCAACATTTTTCATCAGACTCTTCAATCGTTCATAGAACGATTGTATCATCATTAGAAGTGTTCCTTTACAAAGTCTGTTTGATCCATCAAATATCATGGGAAAAGAGGCATTACAATTATTTCATTTAAATACCATAGTTGACATAATTCGGTCTACAGTTTTCATTGTATTCTCTTCCAACTTACACTGGATGATTGTAGCCTCATTAGTATTGTTCCTTTTGAAATTTGGTTAGTTCTGAGAATTATCACGGGAAAAGGGGCTATATGAAAAATTCATAATAAAATGCTTGTCAACCCAATTAACTCCACAGTTTTCATTGGATTCTGATCATGTTTGTAGAATCATTAGGATTTTCTGTTCCAAATTGGGTCTGAACTGTCTAGTATCAAGGGAAAAGAGGATGTTTGAAAATTTTATTACAAAATCCTCATTAACACAAGATTGTCCTAAGTCTTTATCAGATTCTCTTCAAAGTTTGATAGAATAATTGAACCGTTATTTGGATATTATCTATTAACTAAGCGTAGAGCGTCTAAGGCCCTCATGGGTCTCTTGTCAGTACTATATAAGTAAATACAGACTATACTTACGAATCTTCCCTAAAAGATCAATTGTGACACGTCGCTGTGATCAAATCCAGAATCCAGCAAATATGGTATAAATGTCAAATATCCAACTGCATCTACATCTGGAAGTGTGAGAGATTTCTTGTGAGAAATTGTTATTTTGCCTGCATTCTACGCTTTGCTTGATTTCATATTGTCAAATAATTGAGACATCTTGACGTGTGTTTTGCTTTCCCGAGATATCGTAACTTTTTGTTACATTGACATTTCTTGGCGTATTTCTAACAGACTTTAGGTACCAGTCTGTGTCATAAGCGAAACCGGAAGCGCTCAGAAATTCCACAAACTTTGAAGTTTTACAACCAACGAACCGAAGAAAAGGACTTTTCAAAAGCAATTCCTTACCTTGATTTAGATCAATGATCATTGAGAATGTTTGTTTACCTCAGCAAAAAGGTAGCATAATTAGTCATTTGCTCATTTAACGTCGTAAATCTCGTTTGTATTCAGGTTGCTAATGAAGCCGACACAGCCTCATAGTGTTTTTAAGTGGGTGGGGTATTCATTCTTTTCTTTTAAGCTGGTATACGTGCAATACGTATAGATAATGAGAGTCTGTTATGCCCTCTGCTTTATTTGAAGACTTATTAGAAAGTTTGGAAGACTATTCATACATGTGATATCTACCGATCTCGCATACTCCAAATATTACATTCCCATCCTTCAATCATGTGATGTCATGGGTTCAATCCCTGGCGTTGCGGCAAATATCCTTTCCGCAATTTGTCTAACATCAATGGTTGGATAATTGTAGACCTAAGTGGGATAGCAGCTGGAGGCTAGAAAGGATATAATGGTAGTACTGGTGTGAGAAAAATACCAGGAATCCATTGTTAGGTGCTCCAGCCACCTCAATATGACTAAAATACAGTTGAAAGTGGCGTTAAACCCCAGTCAATAAAGATCCATCATTTGACCGATCTGGTAATCAATTCTCCCAATCTCTGGAAAATTCAGATAAAAAAAAGAGCCCAAGATGTCGACATGTGTGTGCAGGGAATAGTAGTCAGGCATAGTGTGGTCTCGCAGGATTATTTTTGATTGCCTACTTGCTATATATTCTGATAGTGCATCCAGTCTTATGTTATTACAGGATATTTTTGTAAGTCGGACAAAACTGCATAGCTGCATGTTGGTTTTCACTCACCTTATAAGGCTAAATTTCACCTTCCAAACTGACATCAACCTGTTTCATCCCTTTTACTGTTAGCATATTAATTCAACAACCGTAACATATTGCTTAGAATATCAATAATCAGGGCACAAAGCTGAAAATTATAAAATTTTTGATAGGTATGAATCTTAAGTCACAAAAGAGGGCATTTGATTGGTGGAAAATCGATTTGACAGAAACTGCGAAACAGCATCATCCCTAAAGCCTAATAAAATTGATTGTAAGACAAAGGTTAAGAGGTCAAGGTGCACATAATTGTCCAACTAACAAAAATGGCTTAGATTTGTTCAACAATCTTGTATGTAATTCACGATTGGTATCACTGTTGCTCATAATTGTTGTTGTTTTTATTTAAATTTTACCTTTAGGCTTGCATTAGAGTATTGATAAGCATAAAATCTCCGATTTTGGCTTCAGAACGGTGACGTCATGCATACTAGGTATGGTTGTACTTGTCAAGCTCAATTCCTTGTCTATATTTACATACACATTATAAATGATGAATTGTGACAAGTCCCTGTGGCCACAATTCCTTCATATATTCGACTCAATGAATTATTAACATACTGATGATTCATATCCTGATTTAACCAATTCTTCTTTCATGTGTTCTAATTCAATGATATAATTTTGTATCCTAAACTGCCAACATCATTACTTTTGGTAGCATTCAAAAATATGCACTATTATTTCGAATTATTTGGTCTTTTGAAAATACATTGTAATTATGTATTCTATTCCTGCTTTTTCTAAAGTTATTGTCTATGAAACCAGAACATTGTAACTTAACCCTTGTCATGCTGTATAAATTACCTTACCGAAATGCTGTCCAATCAAAGGGCTGAATGCACTGATAGAACTTCTTGTTCAAAAATCAATATTTCTTTAAGAAATCAACTTGATAAACAACTCTCGCAGGAAAAGTACAAGCAGGAGGTGTAGACTAAGATCAGCCTGCACATAAGTGCAGTCTGATCTTAGTCTGCATCTCCTGCCAGAACCGGAATATTCCGGGTTCAGCATGACAAGGGTTAAGCTTTTGGTTAACTGCCAAGTCTTTTTTAGGATAACTGTAACTTCTGCAAATATCCATCATTATTAATCCAAATACTGTATATGCACTTTCATATTTTACTGATTCATATTTTACCAACATGAATTTTAAACACTCGCACTTGAAATATTTAGTTTTGGTGGTTTGACAGACCCCGGTGTTAGCATGCCAAATAGTAGTACTCTTGAATTTGAATAAGTCAATGTGTAACCAGGAAAAGTTAAGGTAAAGTCATATGTCGCATTGATAAGTGTTTAACATACAGTTAACCCATTCCCACACAACTAATTTTTAGACTGGTCCAAATTCAAAGGAGTTGCAGACAACAATTTCAAGTTGATGAAATTTTAGATTTTTTTCAACTTTCTGGGTAGAAAACATTGTGTAAAATGGAGAAATTGCTTGTTGCAAGCAATTTCTTCATTTTACACAATGTATTCTCAATTGCTTTTCTTATAGAGGCGTTAAAAAGCGTCACTGAGTGGGAATGGGTTGAAATGTGTTGAAGAATTGGGTGAGTTGAAAGATTCCACCATTGAGATGTCCTAATTCCCACTTCTCAACCGTCTCGAAGATTTGGACAAAAGCCAAGACTTACCTTTACCCCATTTCGACTACGTATTCTGACTTGTATTAAATTTTACCGCTTGGAACGATTATTTTCCCCTCTGTACTTATGACAAAAAAGTAAGAGTGACAAAACTTACAAGATATCCAAAGCTACTTCTCAAGGTTGCTTAGGTGAGCAGCTGAGGGCAACAAAGATCTCTTGTGTTAAAAAAAAAATAAGAATTTTCACATTGTACAATTGTGGTTTCAATTTCATCAATGTTGCATCTATTAACTCATTCCAACTCAAGCCCTCCTTTTTACGCCCCCCAATTAAAGAACTTTAGAAAACATTGTGGAAAATGAAGAAATTGCTTGTATCAAGCAATTTCTTCATTATCCACAATCTTTTCTACCCCAAAAGACTAAAAAAATAAAATTCCATCAACTTTTGATTGTCGTCTGCAACTTCTTTCAAGTTGGACCAGTCTAAAATTTTGTTGTGTTGGAATGGGTTAATGGAACATTGATGATTGTGTTCAGTAAAAATGTTCGATATTTACTTTTCTTCAGATTGCCATTCCCAACAACACTAAACTTCGCTGTGTATCATGGAACAAGGACCAGGGCTACATCGCTTGTGGAGGGGAGGATGGGTTGCTCAAGGTGTTGAAATTAGAGACACAAACTGGTAGGCTGAAATCAATACTTAATCCTTTCATGCTGAACCCTAAATATTCCTACTTTGGCAGGAGGTATTGACAAATATGTGCAGGGTGGGGCTTATTTTCACTTTAAAATCTTTAAAAATCTTCTCTCAAACCATTTGGCTGATTTCATTGAAACATTGGCATGACTGTTCCTTGAGTGACCCTCTACTTAAATTGTTCAAGAAATTTTGTTCGACCCCAAATATGGGCGTGGCAGGATGGGGCTTATTTTCACTTTAAAATCTTTAAAAATCTTTGCCTCCCAAACCATTTGACCAATCTCAACAATACTTGGCATGAGTGTTCCTTGGGTGATCCTTTACTTGAATTGTTCATGAAATTTTGATTGCACCCTAAATTTGGGCATGGCAGGTTGTTTTTTTTTACTCTAAAATCTAAAAAATTCTACTTCCAACTCATTTTACCAAATTTCAATGAAACTTTGTATCAATATTCCTTAGGTGAACCTTTACTCAAATTGTTCATGGAATTTTGATGGGCCCTTTAAGGGCTTAAATATGGGCGTGGCAAGGCATGGCCAATTTTCACTTTGAAAACTTATTAAATCTTCTCCTCCCTATTGATTGGACTAATGTCAATGAATCTTGGTATTAATGTTCTATGGATGACCCTTTACTTAAATTGTTCCTGAAAATGTGTTGAGAATAGTTCAGTTGTTGCATCACCTAAATGTTGGTATTGTTGGTAAAGGGTAGGGATAATTAAATATTTTGGTAGAATTCGGGTCAGACCCAGTAAATCATAACAAAATAGTTGTAAAGAGACCTCAAAATGCTGTTTTCAGTCAGAGTGAGCTTTATTTAGTAGAAATATTAATTTATCACTTTTAAACATGTAAATGCAAAGAGATGTAAATATTGTGTAAGTTTACTTGTGACATTTTCTAGAACATTGATCAAAGGGAGATAAATGCATCTTATGAAGCTATAGAATTATTTCTTTTACTTCCCTTACAGATTTGTATATTAAAAATACCTAACAAAATCATTTTGATGTACTGATTATCAGTAATGAAAAACATTGTAGCTAAAATTAGTCTGATATTATTTGTTGGAATTCAGATTAAACAAAACCAAAATTTTCAGGTTATGGGAGAAATATATTTATTTAACAATTTCGAGTTAAATAAGTGTAAGAGTGCAATTGTCATGGTGTTGTCTGTCGCACGTGTTTTGTCAGTCCGTGCATGTGTTCGTCTGTGTGTAAACTTTTTCTTTAAAACATCTTCTTCTGCCAAACCAATGTACTGATTTCAACCAAACTTGTTAGATATGTTCCTTTTGGTAACCCTTTTTCGAATTGTTCAAGAAATTTTCATTGGTGCATAAATGCCGTGTGGCAGGTCGGGGCTTATTTTCACTTTAAAATCTTTAAGAATCTCCTTCCCCTTAACCAATCGTTCAATTTCAATGGAATTTGGCATGAATATTTCTAGGGTGATTTTTTATTTAAATTGATTAAAAAATATGATTGGCCCTTCATATATGGGCAAGGCTGGGCGGGCCTTATTTTCACTTTATGAATTTATCCTCCTTGACCATTGAGCCAATTTCTATTAAACTTTGCATGAATAGTTGCTTGCTGACCCTTTACTTGAACTTGTGTAGAAATTTTGATTGGCCAACAAATAAATGCATGGCAGGGCTAGGCTTAGTCAAAAGTTAACCCTTGTACTACCAAATTAGTGGAAAATAGACAGGAGTGTAAGCATTTAGAACAAGGGAGAAAACAATGCTTAAAAGTATAAAAGGTCATCTGCGTAGTAATTTGAGGTAAAATGAGTTTAAGAAAGTAAATTGTTCTATAGGTGAAAATCTGGAGATGTTAAAGCCAGTGGAGCGATACAGGCCCTCTTGGGCCTCTTGCTCTTGAGGAGCGTCAAAAAGCATCTTTGTATGGGAATGAGTTAAGAAAAAAGGTTGTATACAAAATAAAATTTCAAAACAGATATCAACAGAAAATAATATTTCTAGTCTTTTCAACCCTTTGATTTTAATACTATTTCATTCAGCAAAACTAGAGTTAACCCATTCCCACACAATGACGCTTTTAGACACCGCAAAGAAAAAAGCTTTGGAAAACATTGTGGAAAATGAAGAAATTGCTTGTGACAAGCAATTCCTTCATAATCCACGATGTTTTCTACCCTAGAAGATGAAGATTTCATCAACCTAAAATTGCTGTCTGCAACTTCTTTCAATTTGGACTGGTCTAAAACTCTATCGTGTGGGAATGGGTTAATGCATTAGTATAATGGGGGGTTCAGTCCAGCCAAATTTGTTAGTTTATAATTGACCATTCCCGGCTGTCACTCAAATAATCAGTCCACCAATGAAATAATTGATTTAGACAAGAAATGAGTTTTGAACTCCAACATTAGCAACCATTTTTGTTAAGCTTTTTTGTTGGTTTGGCGATAAGTCAGTGAACAGTCATTTGTTTTTTTGTTCATCAATGTAGAAAAATACTTAAAAATGCATAGAATTTTCCATTAAAAGATATCACATCCATGATATTTCCATGAAAACTTACAATGGCAACGTAATCACTAACTACTTTTAATCTGGTCCGATATTGTCACTAAAACTTTGTCACAATCACTCTGATTGGTCATTCTATATCTCTTATCCAATTAGAATCCTTGTTCTAAAAAGCTTACATCGTTAACCCAATCCCACACAACAAAATTTTAGACTGGTCCAGATTGAAAGAAGTTGCAGACGACAATTAAAAGCTGGTGGAATTTTATTTTTTTTCGGCTTTTTGGGTAGAAAACATTGTGGAAAATGAAGAAATTGCTTGTAACAAGCAATTTCTTCATTTTCCACTATATTTTCCAAAGCTTTTTTTCCTTGGGGCGTTTAAAACCGTCTCTTAGTGGGAATGGGTTAATGAAAATAGTAAACTTAAATTAGTGTAACTTTTATATGACACAGGAAAAGATGTGAAGGCTAAAGGTCTAGCAGCCCCAAGTAACTTATCCATGAACCAGACGTGTGAGGGGCATAGTGGTACGTATTACTGACCTTGTTCTAACCTTTCAAATTAACCCTTTCCTGTTCAAATACGGGATTTTACATTCCTGTGATTTTATACTCAAGAAAACATTGTGGAAAAAGAAGAAATTGCTTGTAACAAGCAATTTCTCCTTTTTCCACAATATTTTTTACCACATTTTTAAATGGCATCCAGTTTTCATTGACGTCTGCAACCTCTTTCAATTTGGACTAGTCTAAAATTTCCAAAAACGGGAAAGGGTTAAGGAGACATGGGCTCCTTGACTATGCAAATCTAGGGGTCAATCCTGATTGTAAAGGGGTCTAGACAAAGAGTAAATCAAACATGTTTTCTTTCCTTTAAAGGTCTCTTTTAACCCTTTCCTTTACATACCAAGGATTTTTCTGTCATTAATTTTGTACATGAGAAAACATTATGGAAAAAAATCGCTTGTAACAAGCAATTTCTCCTTTTTCCACAATATTCTCTGACACATAGGATGGTCTCATTTCAAATTGCATCTAATTTTCATTGTTTTCTGCAACTTCTTTCAGTATGGACCAGTCTAATGTTAAACAACAACAACAACAAAACATGGTAAAGGGTTAAGGTATGAGTTAGCAATTTGTCAAACTTCATTAACTCAAACACAGGAATTCTCAAACAGAACGGAAATTAGGAACAAGAAAGTTGGTCACCACAAAAAATATTCATGATTCACAGAGTTCGACCTCAGAAAACTCGTACACATCGAATTTGGAACTTTCGAACCTTTTTCAAAGTCCCGAAATACAAATCATTATATATTTTATCTGGAAACGTCGAACAAAGGGTTTTTTGACTAAAAATGACAATCATAAGCTGCTATGTTTAATGACTTTTCACACATTCGACATGTTAATTAATCTGTTTATGACACCTTACTGTCAAACGATGCACTAAGTGTAATAATAACCTGTTCTGTGAAAATACATTTTTTCTATCATTTAGGAATAATTACATCTGGTGATTGATTGTTTGCATATTCACCAACAAAAAAGTCTAAGAAGGTTATTTCATTGGAAATTTCATTGGAAAATACCCTGTTTTGACACAAAGAAATTCCTCTCAAGGGGTCATCTTTGCCCCATTGAAAAATTCCAAAGGGTCAAAACAGGATATGTTAAGATTTTTGAGGGTGAAAACTCTGGCTTCTGAGTCAAACGCTAGTCTTGTATTACACAAAAAAATTCAACTGACACTGACAGACTGTATTTGTATTGTAAATGCTTCACCAGTGGCACAAATCTAGCTGTGGTAAAATTTGGCCTTTAAAGACTTTTATTATAAAACCCTGAAGGAAAAGAAATGGGGAGAACATTTTGGAAATTAAGAAATTGCTTGGTTAAATTGAACCCATTGGCACACAAACAAAAAATAGACTTGTCCAAATAAAAAACTTGCAGATGACAGTTTCAAATTAATGAAATTCTCCGTTTCCCACAATATTTTTCCTGGCTGTTTTCTTGAGGGGCATGAAAAGGTGGGATTTTGTGGGGATGGGTTAACTATGAAGATTTTTTAGATTCATGCTTTTTGATATAGTTAATACTTGGATAGAAAGCAAATAAATGAATTTTGAAATCCCAGCATTCAATTTCAAGCTTTGCTGATTAACCATTTCTTGCTTTTCAAAATTTTAAACCCATCCAATTTTAAAGAAGTTGCAGATGACAATTGAAAGCGAGTGCAATTTCAATGGCTACCAACTTACAGTGTAGAAAATACAAGCAATGTCTTTTCCTACAATGTTTTCTCAAGTATAAAATCATGGGGACGTAAAAACAAGGGATTGTACAGAAAATGATTAAATTTATGGATCGTAGCTGATAACCAAAGAATCCATCAAATCATTCATTTAGAGTAGAAGTGATATTTGGCATTGGCTGACATTTATTTGAAGCATCGTTTTGGTTTGGTAGCTTAACCCTTTCCCGTTTTTGGAAATTTTAGACTGGTCCAAATTGTAAGAGGTTGCAGACAACAACGAAAATTGGATATAATTTGAAATGAAACTATCCTATGTAGTAGAAAATATTGTGGAAAAAGGAGAAATTGCTTGCTACAAGCAATTTCTTCTTTTTCCACAATGTTTTCTCAAGTTCAAAATCTCAGTGATGTAAAACCCTGGGTTTGTACAGGAAAGGGTTAAGCACTGTAACTTCAGTTTATTCAATCTGCAGTTACAACATATAGGTCTTAATCAACCATTTTACTTTTACATGTTACTTTCAATAAATTGTGCAAAAATGACGCCGTTTAATATGAAAGTGGAACTTTGTATATTATATTGTTTTGCTTGTGATCATCTGTTCCAAAATTTAACCCATTTCCAAATGATGAAATTTGAGGCTGTTGCAAACTGAATGAAAATGCAGACAAAAATTTCAAGTTGGTTCAATGAAAGGTTCCTTGTGTTTCTTAGTGTAAAACATTTTGAAAATGAAGAAAATTACTTCATTTTCCACAAGTCTTTTTCTTCATTGGTGTAAAAAAGGAATAATTTTGGAGTGAGTTAACCTGAAAATGAAACATTATCCTGTAACTTCAAAATTATTGGAGGTATATATTTGGCATGAAGGCATCTTTCATCAGAATGCATTCTGTTTAAGTAAAGATCAAGGTCATCTGACAAGGTCATGCTATTGTCAGATTTGTAAAAAATTGCCATTTTCAGGGCTAAATCCATTCCAACCCAATTTCTTTAGACTGGTCCAAATTTAAACAAGCTGCAGAGGACAATTTCAAGTTGATGGAATTTTAAATTAATTGGTCATTTTGAAAACATTGTGGATATTGAAGAAATGGCTTGATATAAGCAATTTCTTCATTTTCCACAATGTTTTCCAATGCTTATTTTTTTATATTGTGTAAAATGGTGGTATTGTGCGGAACTGGTTAAATGTTTCACAAGCACAATCTTGTTTGCAAAGCATTGGCACCTAGGCTTTTAAATAATACATTTAGGTGGTCTTATGGATTATTGACTTTTTTTCAATATGTCAGAGAAGTCTCGTGCTGTGTTTGAATAAACCATATACAACTCTGTTTAGGGAGAATTATGTGTACAAAATGGGCAGCGAGGCCTTACAAATATCCGAGGCTAGCTGTAGGGGACAGTAAAGGAAAAATGTCCGTCTGGAGAAAACGAAAAGATGGTAGGAAAATCTAATACTGTTGTCTTTGAATCAGCAATTGTTCTTTTGTTTATCTTTACCCTTATCATGCTGAATATAACTCTGTTTAAAATCTCTGTAGGGACTAGTTGAAGGTCAAAATTTCTTTTGAAAACTGATTTTACCAACAATTCTGGCTTGAAACGGGAAAGCAGAGGATGTAGACTAAGATCAGACTGCACATATGTGCAGGCTGATATTTGTCTATACCATCTGCCCAAACAGGAATATTTCGGGCTCAGCATGACAAGGGTTAAACATCCTTGCACATGAAAGGTTCTGATCTCAGTCTGTGATAGAAACTAGATTGAGACATATCTAGAACTGTGAAAATTGTACACATGTTGAGATTGGCAAGAGCTGCAAAGAGGCAAGAAAGGGGCAAACAAAGGGAGGACAATTTATTCTATAGGCTGTAGTTATGAGGTTTTGATCTCCTAACAATGATATGTAACTTTCTTAAATGGTGATTTTTTTAGCTCACCTGAGCACAATATGCTCAAGGTGAGCTTTTATGATCACCCTATGTCTATTATGCATTGTGCAACGGAAGTCGTCAAAAAATCTTAAAGAATCTTCTCCTCTGTAACCATTGAGCCTATTTCAACCAAATTTGGCAAGAATGGTCTTTATGTGACCTTTTTAAAACTTGTTCCTGAAATTTTGATTCACCAAAAAAAAAGGGCATGGCTTATCAGACTCGGAGAAATCATCAAATAATTCTTTAAAAATCTTCTCCTCCCAAACATCTTGGCCACTTTGGACCAAACTTAGCAGGAATGTGCCTTGGGCGAATTTTTTCAAAACTTGTTTGTGAAATTTTGAATCTTGATAAATTGTGGCCATGGCTGGGTCGGGCTTATCAGACTTAAAGAAATCATGGAATAATTATTTAAAAATCTCCTTTGAAACTGTTTGGCTGATTTGGACCAAATTTGGTAGGAATGTTCCTTATGTGACCCTGTGTGGTAGGGCTAGGCTTATCAGACTTGACTTAGAGAAATCATGGGATACTTCTTTAAAGTCATCTGCGTGGCAGGTAGGGCTTAGTTCAAATCATTATCAGGTTAAGGATTTAAGGCCATTTTAGCCCTCTTGTTTTCATTACTAGCAAACTTGTTTGGCTAAATGGACACTACAACCAGGGTCCCTTACTAAATGAAGAACTGTGACTGCCAATGATTTGTTAGATCTCTGTTTTTAGTTGCAGCTGTAATCAATTGAACAGTAAATTATTCAATTAATCAAATCAAACAAATAATCACACAGATAAAAGTGGGTCAGAACTATCTATATGTGATGATGTGAACAAAGGCTTTATGGTTAAAGGTGTTATGATTTCATTACTGTTCTTTGAGTGTTGTATTTCTGCTTTAGTAAGATTATTTTATGCATGGTCCTAGTTTGCTTTTGTTTGAACAGACTAGTTGAACTTATATACTGTTCTTGTTAACTGTTATTAAAATATCTTAATTTTAGGTGCTGTACAGGTAGTTACATGGAATGGTCAGTACCAGAAACTGACCACTAGTGACCAGTATGGACTCATTATTGTTTGGATGCTGTACAAGGGTAGGAGTTTATCCTTTTTACCCTACTAACCCCCAAACAATCACTTGAGCATTGGCTTTATTGTTGATTAACCCATTCCCTCACAGTGACACTTTTGGACGCCCCTAAAGAAAAACGATTGGGAAATCATTGTGGAAAATGAAGAAATTACTTGTAACAAGCAATTTCTTCATTTTCCACAATGTTTTCTATCCAAAAATACAAAGAAATTTGAAATTCCATCAACTTGACATTGTCGTCTGCAGCTTCTTTCAATTTGGACCAGTCTAAAATTTCACTGTGTGGGAAAGAGTTAAACCATTTTGAGAAAGGAGCAGAGTATATTACTAACATTTTGGCCTCCACAATGTTCAAGTTAGCTCCAACTTTGTTGGTCTGCTTGTGAGTTAGACAGCTTGGAGTATCTGCATTGGTTTGTGTGTTATACTAAAATCGATAACAATAACTTAACCCATTTCCACACAATGATTTTTTTTTTACACTCAATGGCAAAAACATTGTGTTAAATGAAGAAATTGCTTGGAACAAGTAATTTATTTATTTTCCACAATGTTTATCACCCAAAAAGTCGGAAAATCTAACATTCCTGAAAGATTAAATTGTTGTCTGCAACTCATTTCAATTTGGCCCAGTCTAAACTTTTCTTGTGTGGTAATGGGTTAATCAAATTTGGATGGATTTCAAAATAACTTTATGCACTTGTTCTGTATCATGAGTAAAATGATTTGCAATTTCAGACATTTGTTCTGTTCAGATAGGATCAAGGTGAAGGCCACAGTTGAAGGTCCAAGTTTTTTATGAACCACAGCTTTTAACCTGTATATTTCGTGCATAGATTTCCAAATTAACTTGAGATGCTTAAGTGTACTATTTGCAACATTTCTTAATGTAAGATCAAAATCACAGGTGAAGATAAAATGTTTTTAGACGTGACTCAAGTTATCCATGAACAATAATAATTCTAGTTGAGGTGTTGAGCCCATTAAAAACAAAATTTTAGACTGGTCCAATTTAAAAGAAGTTGCAGACGGCAATTTTCAGTCGGTGATATTTTAAATGTCTAGGATTTTTTGGTTAAAAAACATTGTGTATATTTTTTTTTTCTTCTTTCCAGTGTCCAAAAAGGAGCCATGTAATAAGTTATTCTTTTTACCAAATCAGATACTGTAAACATGGCTGTAATCATTGAGGGTGATATATTTATCAAATGTTTTGATATGGTTTTAAAATGAAAAAACAAAAAAAAGAAAATGGTCAAAACTTTCGAGCTTTTATAAAGAGGCCAATAAGCTGTCAATATCATGTACTGTAATATTGTGTCATTGTATTGACTAATCTTATCATCCATAAACATTCAATAACATTATTTATGTCATTAAATTGACTAATCTTATCATCCATAAACATTCAATGACATTATTTATGTCATTTTTTAGACTAATCTTATCATCCATAAACATTCAATAACATTATATATGTTATTAAATTGACTAATCTTATCATCTATAAACATTCAATAACATTATATATGTTATTAAATTGACTAATCTTATCATCTATAAACATTCAATAACATTATTTATGTCATTATTTTGACTAATCTTATCATCATTACACTGTCAATAACATTATATATGTCTTCATTTTTACTAATCCTTTCATCCATACACAGTCAATAATATTATCTATAAATGGTATTGACAATATTATTTACAGTATGTGGATGATGTAAGGTGTCTCATAATATATGAGGCCGCCGTCATAGTGCAGTCAGTGGTGCGTCAGACTCCTAATCTTCAATCATGGGATGTCATGGGTTCGATCCCTGGCGGCGGCACATATCCTTTCCGACATTTGTCTCTCACCAATGGGTAGATAATTGTAAACCTAAGTGGGATAGCAGCTGGAGGCTAGGAAAGGATGTAGTGGTAGTACTGGTGTGAGAAATACCAGGAATCCATTGTTAGGTGCTCCAGCCGCTGCGATATGAATGAAATACCGTTAAAAGTGACGTAAAACCCCATTCATTCCATTCATTCTCAAATATGATAACATTTTAACCCATTACCATACAAGAAAAGTTAAGATTGGTCCAAATTCAAAAGAGCTAAGAGATTAAGAGAATAATTTTTGTTCTCATGGAGGTATGAACCGAAAAAACTAATCACACTGTATGGATATGCGAAGCATCATGCGAAAAAAACCAAAAGCTTTACAAATTTTGATACCTTTTAGTATGGGACTATTTTGTGCGGAAGCATACAAAATCGCTGCGTGCTCAAAATTTTGTTCATGGAGTTATGAATAATTTTTGTTTGACCAATCAGAACACTCGTTTTTAATAGACGAAACTGAAAATTTTAAATCATTTGCAGATGAAAATTTTAATTTTATGAATTTTTGACTTCCTGGGATGAAAACATTGTGTAAATGAAGAAAGTGCTTGCTCTTGTTATGTTATTTTTAATTAAATAATTGTTCAAAATTACGTTAAATTTGTGTTTAAAATAGTATTAGATATTATAAGACACCCTTTAATTTTGATAGTGTAAGAGGTCCCAAAGACCAGTCTTTTTCATCAATATAATATTTCAAAATCAGGGCTGCGGAATTTCCATTCCTGAATTGTCCAACATGGACCATTGTACCTGCAGACAAGTACATTTTTATTGGCCCCTTGTTCAGGTACAAGTAAATTCCAGGGCGAACGATCTCAAAGATAATTTATCATGTAGAAAATAATTATGTTTAAATTAAAGGGTAGAAAATACTGTGGCTAATGCTGAAAATGCTTGCTTCATTAACAGTATGATAATATTTTCTAAAAAATTATTTTCTGCAATTTTGTGGACAAGTTCATTTTAATTCTGGACAAGTAGAAAATCATGTCCTACTTGTCGGGGGAACAAGTGAAGAAAATCCCTATTTCGACACAACTGTCCAAACAGTCTTCTGTTTTGGCCTACAACGAAGAACATAAAGGATAGCCCAGTGGATGAAGATATTGATGAAATATAAACGGACACAAATGTTACATATAAACTTGAAATTCACATATTCATTTGATAATTATAGCCATTTTTTCAGTATATTTAGATTTTGTTTAAGTTCTATGTTTGATTTTCTACTGCATGTTGCATTTAACCCATTACCACACAAGTAGATTTTAGACTGGCCAAATTGAAAGAAGCTGCAGATGGCAATTTCAAGTCAATGAAATTTTAAAATCTTGGCGTTTTCAATAGAAAACATAATGGATAATGAAGAAATTGGTTGTCAAAACATTATCCATGTTCTCTGATTTTTTGTCTTGTTGGACATCAATAAGTATCATTGTGTGGGAATGGGTTAACCCTTTCCTGTTTTGTAAAATTTTAGACCAGTCGAAATTCAAAGGTTTTGCAGACGAAAATTTAAAGTTGATTTTATTTGAAAAATAGCCATTTGGTGTGGTAGAAAATATTGTGGAAAAGAAGAAATTACTTGTTACAAGCAATATCTTCTTTTTCCACAATGTTTTCTCAATTACAAAATCACAGTGACGTAAAAACCAGTGATTAACCAGGAAAGGGTTAAAAGGGGCAAATGTTTAAAGTGCCAAAATTTTATATTTCTTAGGAAGGAACTTTCCCATTACCAGACAACAAAATTTTATATTTGTCCAATTTGAAGAAGGTGTGGAAACTTTTCGAAGTGTGCTAAAATTGGAAAATGGTGCCAAATAAAGCAGAAAACATGAGAAAATTAGAAATTACTTGTTTTGAGCAATTTCTCCTTTTCCTACAAAGTTTTGGATGGTCATATTTCTTCAGGCCATCAAAACACAAAAATTGTGATGAGTTAATGATATAATTGTTCATAGTTGTCTTTGACTTGAAGTCTGTTGCTGTTTAACCCTTTCCTGTTCAATCCCGGGTTTTTACGTCCCTTCGGTTTTATAAATGTAAAAAATAAAAAAAACATTGCAGAAAAAGCAGAAATTGCTTGTAAAAAGGAAAGGGTACTTAGTTTATGGCTTCAACAATGAAGAATTGCCCAAATTCATAGACATAAATTTGCAAAAACAAAGTTATGAATATGCATGGTAATAAATAGAAGTATAATTAATAAGATTCAAAAGATATTTTTTGACAAAATCAATAATTGGTGATGTATTTTTTTTTCATGTTTAAAGTTTTGCAATATTTTTTATTTTAAAGTTTTTGTTTATGTAAGAAATAATAACTTAAGAAGTATTTCAGACTGCAATTATTGTCCTTGAATAGATGCACGAAAAGTTGAAAGTTACAAGAAAAAATCAATCCGTATTTTTCTTCAGCATTTTTAAGTTGACATTCTTTGGCCTTTAGCAACTATGGTAAAGTTTAAACTTCATTATTCCCCCTTCAGACAAGAGGGGTATGTTGCTTTGCACTTGTCAGTCAGTTGGAAGTGTACAAGAACCATAACTATGCATATCATTTTCCCGAAGTTATTGCTCTTTGTTGTTAATTTTAAACTTGAACTCAAAAAGTATCTAAGCTATCATCTTAACTTCATGGTTGGATAGATAGCGTGAAGGAAAAGTGCAGTGCACAAGATACATAACTCTATACATTAAATGTGTTTAGTTATTGCCCTTTGCACTTAGTTTTTTTCGTAGAGCAAACCTTAAAATATGAGATATAATGATGAAACTTAACAGAGCGGTTGATGTCATTAAGAAGATGTGCAGTGTACAAGAGCCCCAACTCTGCTTATCAAAGTTTTGAAGTTATTGCTCTTTGTTGGTAATTTTTTAACTTGAATTTTGTCCATAGCATGACTCAAAAATTTTTTCAGCTGTCGTGTTGAGCTTCATGGGTGGATAAACCACATTAAGGAAAAGAGCAGTGCACAAGAACTTTAGTTCTGCATATCAAATTTGTTGCACAATGCAAATTTTTGTATTTAATATTAGTCATTAACATTACATGTACTAACATTACTCAAAAAGTATATGATGTAGAATTTTAAAATTTCACAGATGGATAGACAATGGGTCTATAATCGTAGACCTATGTGGGATAGCAGCTGGAGGCTAGGAAAGGATGTAATGGTAGTACTTGTGTGAGAAATACCAGGATTCCATTGTTAGGTGCTCCAGCCGCCGCAATATAACTGAAAGATTGTTAAAAGCGGCGTAAAACCCAATACAAACAAACAAACAGATGGATAGATATCAGTAGGAATGTTAAACTTACACTAAACAAAAGCCATGAAGCCATGGCCATCCCCCATGAAAATCATCCAATAACAAGGGGAAGAACCTCCTAACAATGCTGGTAATAATGGAATGACATCACTTTCACACTTCTGAAAAAACACTAAGAGAAATAAGTGAAGAATAAAGCATATAAGCTCTATCCTTCCATGAAATTTCAAGATTGTACCTTCTAAAAATTCTGAATTACGTACCAAACAAGATTCCTGTCAGAAAGATAAAAAGGTAAATTACTATAAAACAAAGAAAGCTTTAGTAATGGTTCATTCACATGTCATTTCTCCTCAATGAAAGTAATGCACCCATGAAGTTTCAAGGTGACTAGTATTAGACTTTTAGAAGTATGCCCATCAACTAATTCTATTGCAGGAAAACAACAAATGGAAATAACTAAAAAATAGCAGCAAGAGTTACAGTTCTTATGCCCTTGAGTTACAGTTCTTGTGCTCAGTGCTTTTCCTCAATGAGAACTGTCCGCTGCCAGCTATCTGACAGTTAACTAACATGTTTGTTGCTAATTCTTCTTATTGTTGCTATTTTTTTATCAAATAGGTTCCTGGTATGAGGAAATGATCAACAATCGAAACAAATCAGTTGTGAAGAGTATGGCCTGGAATGCCGATGGTCAGAAGATCTGTATTGTGTATGAAGACGGAGCTGTGATTGTCGGGTCTGTGGATGGGAACAGGATTTGGGGAAAGGAACTGCGGGGAACACAGTTAGCTTATGTTGAGGTAAACATATAAAGAAGCTGAAACTATGATCATATAAATTATTTATTTTTAGCTCAGCTCTTTGGAGAAACCTGAGGTATCTCTATGGCCAGGTCTGCGTCTGCATCTGCATCAGCATCCTCGTCTGAAAATTTTGACATTATGTAATATGTCTTGTATCACTGAACGCAGTGCCCCTTTTTGACTTGTGAACTTGACATTGTAACTTTCATACTTTACAAGTTACAATACTCACATTAGACACTGATTGCTCTCAGTGATATACATCTGCTGGTGTCAAGGTTATCTAACATAGTTATCAAGGTTGAACTTCTGCTGCCAATTACCCAAGGATGTGCCCTGTTGTTTTGTGTCGCATATGTCAAAGGTCAAGGTCACGTTTGAACTTTGACTGAAAACTGTTTCCGTGCTTTAACTCATAAGCCATGTGTTCTAGGACCATGCAACTTTCTACACATATTGTTCATGACCCAAGGAGGTGGCCAATTGTTTTTTTGGTTGCGTAGGTCAAAGGTCAAGTTCAGAATACCTTTTCTGTGCTCTAACTCATAAGCAATTTGACCTACTACCTTGGAACTATAAACACAGGTTGGTCATGACACAATGGGATGCTTTGGGACAATGCAGGTTATAGGTCAATTTTTCTGCTTGAGTGACAAAGCACTGGTGGGGGTATAAGTTGTTTTGCAACAATTGAATTGAATTTGAACCAGTTTACATATTTTTTGTCTGATAATGGGTTAAGTCTGTTTTCAGGCTTACAGAAAATTGTAAGTAATTGAAAGATTTGGATAAGCATCCTTTAGTAGGATATTTTTAGCTCCCCTGAGCACGAAGTGCTCTGGAGGAGCTATTGTGATCGGTCATCGTCCGTCATCCGTCCGTCTGTCCATCCGTCCGTCCGTTCACAATTACAAAAAAATCTTCTCCTCCTAAACTAACCATGGAATTTCAACAAAACTTCACAGAAATGATCCTTAGGTCATGCTCTTTCAAAATACTTCAAAGAATTGAAATCCATGAGGAACTCTGGTTGCCATGGCAACGGAGTGAAAAAACTTAAAAAATCTTCTACTCCCAAACCGTAAGGCCTAGAGCTTTGATATTTGGTATAAAACATCTTATATTGACCCTCTACCAAAATACTTCAAAGAATTAACGTATTCTGAAAATTAGCCCTTTTCTTAATGATCCCTGATTTTACATAGAAATAAAGAAGGAAATCTTTAAAAATCTTCTTCTCCCAAACCATAAGGCCTAGAGTTTTGATATTTGGTATACATCATCATCTAATGACCCTCTACCAAAACACTTCAAAGAATTACCATGCTCTGAAAATTAGCCCTTTTCTTTGTGATCCCTGATTTTACATAGAAAAAAAGAAGGTAATCTTTAAAAATCTTCTTCTCCCAAACCATAAGGCCTAGAGCTTTGATATTTGGTATATATCATCATCTATTGACCCTCTACCAAAATACTTCAAAGAATTACCGTATTCTGAAAATTAGTCCTTTTCTTAATGATCCCTGATTTTACATAGAAATAAAGAAGGTAATCTTTAAAAATCTTCTTCTCCCAAACCATAAGGCCTAGAGCTTTGATATTTGGTATATATCATCATCTATTGACCCTCTTCTAAAATACTTCAAAGAATTACCGTATTCTGAAAATTAGTCCTTTTCTTAATGATCCCTGATTTTACATAGAAATAAAGAAGGAAATCTTTAAAAATCTTCCTCTCCCAAACCATAAGGCCTAGAGCTTTTATATTTGGTATACATCATCATCTATTGACCCTCTACCAAAATACTTCAAAGAATTACCCTATTCTGAAAATTAGCCCTTTTCTTTGTGATCCCTGATTTTACATAGAAATAAAGAAGGTAATCTTTAAAAATCTTCTTCTCCCAAACCATAAAGAATAGAGCTTTGATATTTGGTACATATCATCAGCCATTGACCCTCTACCAAATTACTTAAAAAATTAGCCCTTTTCTGTGCAATCCCTAATTTTAGTTAGGAATAAATAATGATATCTTTGAAAACCTTCTTCTCCTAAACCATTAGGCTTACAGCTTTTATACTTGGTATGTATTGATGTCTATACTTCAAAGCATTACCATATACCATATACCTAGGATTAAAAGAGAAATCTGTAAACATCTTCTCCAAAATAATTAGACAGAGGGCTTTGCCATTTTGTTTATATCGTAAAGCCATGAACCATCATACTCAGGGGAGCGATTTAGGACCATCATGGTCCTCTTGTTCTAAACTCTCTACCCAATGATTTAATTTGTTTGTTCTTTTTCAGTGGTCACCTGATGGCAAGATTCTACTGTTTGGAATGGCTAATGGAGAAATTCACAATTATGACAACTTGGGAAATTTTATTGTAAGTAAGCTACTTTTCAGAAGGCGTTGTGGAAAAGAAAATTCTTTCGAATTACTTTCTTAAAGTTGTTTATGTTCAGATATTAAAAACTGAGGGAAAGGCCAAGTAAAAACATTGTGGACAAAAAAAGGGGGATTGGAAATGTAAAAAAATAACACGTATAGTGTTTTACTGTTTTGATCAGTTACAGGTTGGAAATTTTGTAATCAAGAAATTAATTTGTCAGATAGACTAATGAATTTTTTTATTGTAGAGTTGCCCAATCTATGACAGACTTACATATTGCCTTGATTGACAAGCAGGCAGACTTGCTAAATGATAGATAAAACCTACATGTGTACAAATAATTGACAAGGGTAGGTTCTGTATTATGATGTAGACAAGCACCATACCAGACATATATGTCTTATACCCCTAAAACTAGGTTTTGGTTGGTTTTTAGCTTTTTCTTGTTCACCCATTTTTTCTGCTCCCTGAAGGGCAAGCACATAGCTGCTGTTTTGTCTGTCCTTCCATCCGTCCGTCCCCTTGGATGCTTCCACAACCCTTAGGCCGAGTTGAATGATACTTCACAAGTGAATTCTTCATGATATTGCACTGACACATTTTTCCTCAATGTTCATTGTTTCTGCAATGTCTTCCTCCATTTAATTTGTTTAGGGCTTTACAAGTCACAGTTGTGTAGTAGTGGGTTAAATTTCCAATATGGTTCAACTTTAACATATAAGATCTTCCTTTTAACTCATTACCAGATGACATTTCTCTAGACTGGTCCAAATTGAAAGAAGTTGCAGACAATAATTTAAAGTTGATGAAATTCTATATTTTTTGTCCATTTGGGTAGAAAACATTTTTGGAAATGAAGAAATTGCTAGTTACAAGCAATTAGTTCATTTTCCGCTAGGTTTTTTATCACTGTTATCGTTCTAAAACATCGTCACTACAGCTTGAATTAAGCTGTAAAATATTAACAGCTTATACGCTCTTGATGGGCATAAAAAACGGGGAATGGATTAAGTTAAATCCAAACACATACTTCATTATATTTTCTTTGCCTATTTCAGTCTAAGTTACAGATTTTCTGCTTGTCAAATGTGACTGGAGCCATTAAGATCGCAGGTATAGACTGGTACAATGGTAATAATGGATACGTAGAACCCAACTGTCCGTGTATGGCGATTTGTTTCGATAATGGGCGTTGTCAGATTATGAGGAACGAAGGGGATGAAAGTAAGAAATTCTACCATTTTTCAAAATGTGGATTTTGCTCTCAAGTTCAGCATTTAGCTCAAAGTTTATGAATATTTAAAACTTCACAGTAAATCAGATTATGGACTACGGAATAGATATTTTGTCATTTAGAATAGTCTTGCACAATCCCATAAAAATACAAGAAAATATAACACCCACCTTCTCTTCACACTCACTCGACTCTTCACAATCACTAACAAAGATTTGATTTTGTCTTTCAGCACCTGTATTGATAGATACAGGCATGACTGTGGCAGAGATAGGCTGGAATCATAACGGGTCTGTGTTAGCCGTGGCCGGGTCACAGAGAGCTATCAGTCAGGATAAAGAAGTGAATGTGGTACAGTTTTATGGACCTTATGGAGAGGTGAGTGGGTATCAGTATCTGGACTGTTAACCCTTAACCAGAATATAGTCTGGTCCAAATTCAAAGAAGTTGCAGGCACAACATTTTAGTGGATGACATTTTAAAAACATAGCTTTTTTGGGTTGAAAACATTGTGGATAATGTAGAAATTGCTTCATTTTCCACAATGTTTTCCAAAGTCTTTATCTTGGGGAATGTCTAAAATGGGATTTATGGGAATGGGTTAATTTCATGTTAGCATTCCTCTTAAACTTCAATCAGTATAAAGTTTTCTAATGAAGACTTTTTTATGCCCCAGTCATCTCCAGGTTGAAGAGCAAATAGAGTTATCTTTGTCTATGTGTGCCTAGGTATGTGGATGAACATGTGTATATGCCATTCAGGTCAGGAGATATACAAAATGGCCCCCAAGTGGCTGTGCAGACTGCTCTGTGTCTACACTTCAAACACTTGTGGAATGGTTGGGAAAACATGTATCAGATTCATATAGAAAGAAGATGACTGCAGCCATAGCGCAGTGGTAGCGCGCAGGACTTATAATCAAGGGGTTAAGGGTTCCCCACCTGGCTGCAGCAAATATCCTTTCAGACATTTGTCTCCCTTCAATGGGTGGATAATCATAAACCTATGTGGGATGAGTAATGGAGGCTCAGAAAGGATGTTGTGGTAGTACTGGTGTAAGAAATACCAGGAATCCATGATTAGGTGCTCCAGCCACTGCAATATGACTGAAATACTGTTAAAAGTTGTATTAAATCCCACCCAATCAATAAAATTGAAAAATATTGTGAGAGTTGCAGCAGGAGAGATAATTTGCTGTGTGATATACAAATGAGGAAGCCCTCAGAGACATAATCAGTTGATGGGTCAGCACAAAACAGTTGTTACTGCTTTTAAACTTATAGGCAGTTATAACCGTTTCACGCAGACCCATCAATATGGATATTGTAGTCTATCAAGACAGAGTCAACCCAATTATGGTTGATGATCTTTTTCTCAGAATGGTTTAGCTTTCTCTATCAGCTCGGCATGTTACAATATTGATAAGCTATGTACAATACTCAACACTCTCTATTCTTAATACATATACAAATACCATTTCTTTACAAACTCGTGTCAAACATTTTGAATTTTAAAAGTAAATTATGGCACATAAGGGCAAGAGTTGTTTATCAATATATTTTCTATTTATAGCATCTGAGAACTCTGAAGGTTCCCGGCAAACAGATGTATTCTTGCTCTTGGGAAGGAGGAAGTCTGAGAGTGGCGTTAGCTGTAGATTCATTCATCTATTTTGCTAACATTCGTCCTGATTACAAGGTTTGTTTTCAACAATTTCTCCTATAAAGCTTAGACTATGGATACAGTAAAACCTTCGTAGTTCCAATGCTTGGGACCAGGACCTATGCCTACGAATTACGGACATTTGAATTAGCGATGTTCTATTGCAAATGCTTTTGAATTCTCCAAAGCATTTATTTAAAGTCCCAGGTTTAGTATGAACCCTTGTCACGTTGCATAAAATCCTGTACAGAACTGCATTTATATCAAGGGGCTGAAAGCACCGGGAAGGTCCTAATTTTTTTTCACCATTTGTTTTGTTAATCAATTCTATGAACAACTCTGGCTTTAAGCGTAAAGTAGGTGGTGTAGACGGAGATCAGACTGCACAGATGTGCAGGCTGATCTTTTTTCTATACCTCCTGCAAAAACAGGAATATTCTGGGCTCAGCATGACAAGGGTTAAGATCAGAGGAGCGCGTGAACAATTAAATTTTATAATGTACCTGTTATCCTATGTGGCTCATTAGCTAGGGGATGAGTTGTAATCTGAGAATAGTCTAGGGTTGAGGTTTTGAGTCTCTGTTTGGCCACTGGTCATGTGGGTATGTGGGTATGACAAGTGTAGGAAGCACATGAGTAATTGAAATTTTTTGTGGTATAATCTACTTGTTTGGCTGTTTGCTATAGAAAACAAAGGTAGTTATTTAGAAAAAAAGGTTTGTAATATTTCATTTTAAAAAGCTACTAGTGTTTCAGTATCCCATTATCACAAAGTTTTAGACTGGTCCAAATGGAAAGAAGTTGCAGATAACCATTTTAAGTTAATGGAATTTAGAAAATATTTGCATTTTAGGGAAGATCATTGTGGACTTGATGGAATCAATTTCTTCATGTTCAAAATGTTTTCTGAAACTTTTTTTTCTCGAGGGGCATCAAAAAGTGGGATTATGTGGGAATGAGATAACTAATTTCAATAGAAAAAAATGCTACAAGGAAGTTGGAATGCATCTTTTCCAGTGGGGTTATTGTTCCAATACAGTGGTATATTCCTTCACCAAGCCTGACAGAGTAGAACACTGTGTGATCTTCTGGGATACCAAGAATGGAGAGGTGAGATAACCCAAATTTTACCAATTACAAGACGGCAGAACTTTAGACTTGTCCAAATTGAAATGAATTGCAGAATTTTGATTTTCTGGATAGAAAACATTGTGTTGCAAGCAATTTCTTCATTTTACACAATGTTTTCCCAATTGTTTTTCTTATGGGTCGTCTAAAAGCGTCACAGTATGGGAATGGGTTTAGAATGTTTTACAAAACTACTATAGCCAGGCCCGAGGAGCTCAGTCAGCACTTAGCTGTTAATCCAGAGGTAATGGGTTCAAGTTACATCTTTGGCAACACTCTATTCAACATTTGAAAGAGTCATCTCTATGCACCATTTGTCTTTCACAAATGGATGATAGATAGAGTGCCTGTGTGGAATGAGCTGGTGACATGGAAAGAATGTTGTGTTGAACTGATTATGGTTAGTTGTACCAGCTACCGTATTATGGTCAGAATTACTGGTCGAAGTGGCAGTTAACCCAATCAATTACTGAACTAAACTACTGCAGCAAGACCAGATTGGCTCACTCAGTAGCGAACTGTGTTATCAATCCTGGGGTTATCAGTTCAATTTGTTTCTTTTGCAACACTCTGCCTCACATTTTAAATTTTATTGATTGAAAGTTGTGGTCTACCACTTCTTTGATTGGACATGTTTTGAGAAAAATTATTGTCTGGTAATAGATTTAATTCATACAGTTAATCAGTCAAGGTTGTTCTAAATGCTAAATTTCAAGCTCAGTGAAGAATATAGATCTTGTTACAGGAACATTTAAAAAAATAGATAGAAAGTTAACCCTTTCCCGTTTTCAATATTTCAAACTTTTCCAAACTGAAAGAAGTTACAGACAGTCATAAAAGAGATTGCAATTTGAAAGGTAACCAACCTGCAGGGTAGAAAATATTATGCAAAAAGAAAGAATTGCTTATCACAAGCAATTTCATATTTTCCCACAATGATTTTTGAAGTATAAAATCATTGTTCACATTTCACACTTTAAATCTCATATGTTTCACACATTTATGATTGCACATATACTTATATATACACATGTTAACATTTGTCGGTAGCCCATCAGACTCCTAATCTTCAATCATAGGATGTCATAGGTTCGATCCTTGGTGGTGGCATATATCCTTTCCAACATTTGTCTCACCAATGGGTGGATAATCGTAAACCTAAGTGGGATAGAAGCTGGTGGCTTGGAAAGGATTTAGAGGTAGCACCAGGAATCCAATGTTACTTTCTTCAGTCGCCTCGATATGACTGAAATACTGTTAAAAGAGGTGTTAAACCCATTCAATCAATCAAGCAAGCAATTTCACACACACCCCTTCACACACCCTGCACAAAATGATAAATTGTTTTTATTCCAGTTGTGCACGGGCTGATGATCATTTTAATGTGACTGTATTCTGACTTGTATGTATATATTTTGAAATGGTATTGCCGGCTGTATAGTAGTATGTACAGTTGCATTCAGAAGGCGGGGTTAAGACAAGTCATGTTGACTTCAACAACTTATCCTCCCTAATCTTTAATTGTGTGTTTTTCTGGTCTAATGAATCTCATAATTGACATAACTGGGTGACAAATGCAGAAGTAAGTTCCGATGCAATAGATATTTTGATTTAGGGTGTTTCCCACTGACTTTTGTAGAAATATCATTTGGTCTTTTTCATCTTGCAGTTCTAGAAATCTTATTCGCAAGGATATTGTGGCAGGGCAGCTAGCAGTCATTTCTTCTTTATTCTACCCCAAAACACAAATTATTTTATAAATTTCATTATATAAAAATTGTTGTCTGAAACTTATCTCAATTTGGACAAGTTTAAAATTTATTGACTTGTAATTGGTTAAATGTGTGTATGTAATATTTTTACTTAATATTTACCCCAGAAATATCTGAAAAATGTGAATGTAATATTTTCACTTCATATATACATCAGAAATATGTCAAATATGTGTATGTAATATTTCTCCTTAATATTTACTATGTGTTTTAATATTTTCATATCATATTTACCACAGAAATATGTGTTATATTTTTACATCATATTAACCACAGAAAAATGTGAAATATGTGCATGTAATATTTTTACTTCATAATCATTTACCTCAGAAATATGTGAAATTGTGTCACATTTTTCTTCATATTGACTACTGTAAATCGGGTTTTATTAGAGAGGTTTTTTTTTCACTAATATTCGCGAGGCAGGGAGCTCACGAATTCAAGAATCTCGCTTAAATTGGACCATTTTGTACATAAAATATGGAGAGGTCCGAAGTAAGCCGCGAACCAACGAAGATCAAATGACAAATTGTTATTTACCTTTTACGGCATCACCCCATTTTTTTCATTGATTTGGGGATCATCACGTCCTCGGCGTAAAAACGGAATAAATATGTTTTTAGGAAAGGGTGATTTTTCAGCAGGCGGATTTTTTTTTATAATTTGTCAAGTTAGTCCGTTAGTATATTGAACACAGGTATACAAACATAGCAATGGAAAGTTGACGAGGTGATAAAATTCTAGGTGATGACAATTACATAATAAAGAGCTAAAATGTTGTAACTGATTCTTTATTGTATAGACTCTTAGAACTTTTTAACAACTTGAAAGCATGCGACGCGAAATAAACCAAATAAAATTAAAAAATTGTACCTGTTTTGACACAGGATTAAATTATTTCATCATATGACAGTTTGGTCAAGTGATAATTCGGTGCATTAGTGGTTTAAGTGCGTAAGCGCACTCAATGTGATTCCCACTCAATGTGATTTAAGACCAGTCCAAATTCACAGTAGTTGCAGATGACAGTTTTAAGTTGATGAAATCTTTAGAATCTTTGTTTTTTTGGGGTAGAAAACATTGTGGAAAATGAAGAAATTGCTTTAATTTTGCAGGGTGTTTAAAAGTGTCATTGTGTGGGAATGGGTTAAAACAAAACCCCAAATCTTAGACCTCAATGTATACTTTGCAATCTTAGAACAATTTCAAAAGAGAAATCGGTATACTATGCAAAAAGAGAATAGGTAAAAATGTTCTGAAATGGATGACAAGTAATCATTCTATCCATAGGTTGGTATTGAAATGGGCTGTTATCGTATATAGATATTTATCTTCATCGCTTTATTTCCAGGGATACTTACGGAAATCACCGAAGTATCATACGGCCACTCGTGAATTCATGAACTCACTGATAAGTATTTGGGTCCTGCTCATGCGAAAAAAAGAATTACCCGATTTACAGTAATAAATATGTAAAATATATTTGTATAATATTTTTACATAATATTTACCTCAGATATATGTGAAATATGTGTTTGTACTCTTTCGATTCATATTTTAAACAGAAATACGTGAAATATGTGAAAAACCTGATGAGCATTACTGCATGTGGTGATTACTGTTGTTTAGCAACAAAAGCAGACGAGATGAATAACCAGTATGTGCTCGTGTTGTGTAACTCTATTGGTACCCCGCTCGACTCTAAATACATTGGTAAGTTATTATATTGTATAACTGTTGGTACCCCACTGGTCTCTAAATACATTGGTGAGATATTGTATTGTGTAACTGTATTGGTACCCATCTGGATTCCAAATACACTGGTAAGTCATTGTGTTGTGTAACTCTATTGGTATCTAACTCGACTCCAAATACATTGGTATGTTATTGCGTTGTGTAACTATATTGGTAACTCACTGGACTCTAAATACATTGGTAAGTTATGTGTTATGTTACTCTATTGTAACCCCACTGGACTCCAAATACATTGGTAAATTGTTAAGAGCAATCAGTACTCCAGGCTGATAAATGTAAAAAGTTTTTTTGTAATGTTTGTTAATTTTTGTCAACTTTGATTTTTCACTATCCAGCACCTGAAGCTAAGCCTAGGCACCAGTGTTCTGTTCTCTTGTATGATATTTACACATAATAATGTTAGTTTGCAATTTCTTTCAATTTGGACCAGTCTTAACTTCAGTTTTCTGTAAACCCATTCCCACACAATGACGCATTTGGACCCCTCTAAAAAATGGGAAAACATTGTGTAAAATGAAGAAATTGCGTGTAACAAGCAATTTCTTTATTTTTCACAATCTTTCTACCCATAAAGATGAAAAAACCTAAAATTCCATAAACTTTAAATTGTCATCAGCAATTCTTTAATTTGAACTAGTCTAAATTTTGGTTAATGCGTTAAAACTTGTTACAGAAATGGACCCTGTTTACTTGACTATGACCAAAACGCATATAATTGCTGCCTCTAGAGAAGCCTTCTATACCTGGCAGTTTAAAAATCCCAAGAAACTCTCTACATTAGAGGTAGCTGGGAGAAGAAAACTTGGAACAGAGAGGTATACATTCCCACTTTTTTTACAAGCTTAACAAAAAAAGTACAGGAAAGTAACGTAACAGCAGTGATCTGTCAATTGGGCAATCGCTGACCCCGCCCACTTACTCTGTTTCCCACGCCCATTGACTCTAACAGGAAATCTCGATTCCATTTTAAAAGTCGTTATATTGCAAAATATATGGCCAGTGATGTGTAACAAAAAATGTGGAATAGTTGGTTCACGATCTTAACATCATAACTACAGCTTGAATAAGCTGTCGTTATGATGCTTAGTCTCCAAATAACAGAAAATGTTTCACACAAATGGCGGCTAATGTTTAAAGTTTAAATCTCATTTCATTGGTGATTGAATGATTTCATTGGTCAAAATACATTTGTATTCCTTGATTGATAGCTGCGATTGGTCAGTTAAACTTGAGGAAAGTTTGTTAATGACAATACAGTTATCCAGATCAAGCTAAAGTAGGTTTTGGTTAATTGTTGTTCACATCTGTTTCTCTAGAGTTTCATCATATAGATATTCAGCCAATCATGCTGAACCCTGAATATTTCGGTTCAGGCAGGAGGTATAGACAAAGATCAGCCTGCACATAAGTGCAGTCTGATCTTGGTCTACCCCTCCTGCTTGTACTCTTTCTGCCATGGAAGTTATGAAATTGATTTTGGAAAGAAATATTGATTATTGAACAACAAGTACTATGAGTGCACTTAACCCTTTGACTTTAATGCAATTCTGTAAGGGATTTTTACAGCATGACAAGGGTTAATAACAATGCAATTGTCCAGATCCAGCTGCAGATTGTTTTGGTTTATTGTTGTCCATTGTTGTTCACATGCTTTTGTGTTTCTCTAGACTTCACCATATTGATGATCAGCCTACTGGAGGACCAGCCACAGATGATGTAGACTTCAGCAAGGCGTTCACTGTGAGTCGCGGTTAACCCCTTACTAGACTGCAAAATTTTAGACTGGTCCAAATTCAGAGGGGTTGCAAACGACAAAGTAAAGTTGATGCAATTATATATTTTCCCATCTTTCTGGGTAGAAAACAAGCAATTTCTTCATTTTACACAATGTTTTCCAAGTTGTTCTTTCTTAGGCGTCCAAAAGTGTTATTGTGTGGGAATGGGTTAAATAATCCATAGTTAATAAAATCACTTCAGAATTGACTGAGGACCGAATCACTGATAATTGAGCCATTATTTCTGTTGAAATCTAGTTTTATCAAACAACTCTGGCTTAAAAGGAACAAACAGTTTAAACCAAGATCAGACTGCACATATGTACAGGTTGATCTTTGTCAATACCTCCTGCCAAATTAGGAATAGAGGCTCAGCCTGACAGGGGATAAATATACTTTCAACCTTTAAACCATTACAAGACATCAGAATTTTAGACTGGACACTGGATAGCTTGACTAGCAATAAGGGTACAAAAAATACTAGGAGAAAAGTTTGATATATTAATTTTCAGTTTAATCTATTACCACACAGTACCCCTTTTTGACAACCCTTAAACTGCTTTTGAAAGTTATGGGACAAATTCATTTAGAACAAATACAACATTTAAATGACTTTACTAGATAAAACACCATTTTCTTTCCTTTACCACACAAGATAATTTTAGACTGGTACTAATTAAAAGGAGTTGCAGACAACAATTCAAAGGTTGTGAAATTTTAGATTTTTCAACTTTCTGGGTAGAAAACATTGTGGAAATTGAAGAAATTGCTCTGTTGCAAACAATTTCTTCATTCAACACAATGTTTTCTAAATTGTTTTTTTTGAAGGGCGTCAAAAGCATCATTGTATGGGAATGGTTTAAATGCAAATGCAATACGTGCCCGAGAAGTTTTCTATTGAAATAGAAGTTTTCTTTTGAAATAGAAGTTTTCTATTGAAATAGAAGTTTTCTTTTGAAATAGAAGTTACAGGTCAAGTGAAACTGTTTGCAATATGGACATTTTCTTAGCATTTTTAGCTCTACAGTTTTGGGAAAAAAACCCCAAGGTATTGCTATAGCCATCTTCTTAAAACTTTGAAATTTCGTAATGTCTGTGGTATTGATGAAGATATTGACATGAAACACCAGATATATATTCACAATGAAAAGTGCAATCTTTACCAACAAAGGGGATAACAATAAATGCATTCTTGAATGATAAACGCCCCTTTGTTGACTTAGAAATTTGACCCACTATCAAGCACCTGAACAGCTGAGCATTGGCATCCTTTTTGTTGCATATTAGAAACTTTCACCGTCATCTAATTTATCTTGGATATATTAGTCAATCAATATTGTTCACTGACAGTGGTGTTTCAATTGACCAGTTGCTGGCCCCTGACCACTTACTTTGTAAGCCTCGCCCAAAGACTCCGACAGTAACAAAAAGGTAGAATAGTTGATTTGCAACCTAAACGTCATAACCACAGCTTGAAAAAGCTGTAGTTACGACTTTAAGTCGCCAAACCAACAAAAATGGCAGGTAATGTCGGAGTTCAAAACTCATTCCTGGTCCAAATGAATCATTTCTTTGATCAACTGGTTATTTGATTGACAGCCGCGATTGGTCAATTTGATAAAAGCATTAACAAAGACAAAGGTAAAAAAGTAAATGAAATTATTTGTGTATTACAGGGAACAGAAGACCAGATTTGTTGTATTTGTGCTACTGATAAGCTGTTGGTTGTGGTAAGTTTTGATTAATTTCCCACACAACCAAATTTTAGACGGTCCAAATTGAAAGAAGCTGCAGACGACATTCAAAGGGTTTGTAATTGAAAAAAAAAAAAAAATGATGGAATATAGTAGTAAACATTGTCTTAGATTTGAGATGGCTTTTCACAAGCCATTCTCTTTTTCCACAATGTTTTAGTAGTACTATTAAATAGGGGCATCAAAAAGTGATATAGAATGGTAATGAATATCAAAGGGCTGAAAAACTTGAAGTACCAATTGTGGGTTAATATCACTTTTGAAAATTATTTTCACAATACTCCTTCTTTATTGAGTGTACCTGTATATTGATTAACCAATCACAAGCTGACCAAATTTTAGATTGGTCAGAATTGAAAAAGGTCGCTGACAACAATTTTATGTTGATGGAATATAGAAAATCTTTGCCTTTTAGGGTAGAAAACATTGTAGACATTGAAGAAATCCCTTGTTACAAGCAATTTCTTTATTGTCAACAATGTTCTCCAAATCTTTTTTCTAGGGGTGCATAAAAAAGCAGGATTGTGTGGGATTGGGCTAAAGTAACACAGTGGAAAAAGTGCTGATAAATTTGCTTTCATCATGACTATAGGAAAAAATTAAGTCAATTTCTTTCGGATGTTGTTGAAATTATGTTGATTGAGACTATTTGAGAGGGCTGGGATTTTTACTTGGACAAGACAAAAGGTCCACATTCCACTAGACAGGTCTGTCAAATATTTACTTCGGATTTTTTTTCTTCACAAATTGACTGATTGCAGGCCCCCCCTTCCGAGTTCCGGGAGAAGTTCCATGTCGATTTGAAACAGTAAGATACCATATAAACATAGAGAAACATGTACTCTTAACAGAAATTTCATATTGATATTGTCACTAGCACAATAGCAATTTCTTTATAATCTAAAATACATTGTTTGTTTTCAGGGTAGAGAATCAGGAACTCTCAACAGATACTCTATGCCGATGCTGTCGTTAACACAAAAATACGCTCTAGAGTGTAGACCTCATCAGCTGTCCCTCAATTGTACATCAAGGTAATAGATGGAAAGGACTCTTTAAATCTTGTCATGCTGAGCCTGGAATATTCCTGTTTTGGCAGGAGGTATAGACCAAGATCAGCCTGTGCAGTCTGGTATTGGTCTACACCACCTGTATGTCCCTTTTAAGCCAGAGTTGATTATAAGGTTGTTGTTTTTTTTTTTCAAAATGAATATTAACCAACACTAAGTGCTTCTAGTGATTTCACTCTTTTGATTTTTATGCATTTCAGCATGGATAAAAAAATTGCAGACGGTACAGCCATTTGGTTGCAGCGTAATGGACGCCTAATTCCATTTAATGTTACTTGACGTCTGTTGAAAGGCGGGAACGCCTAGGTCACACAAACATTGCCAAACGAAGTTGACGTAATGTCCTCTATTAGATAAAACAAAATGGCTATAATGAGTGATCATAAAGTTATGTTCTAGACATAAGATTTATTTTCTTTTTCTTGATAAAGGTATTTTTGCAGAAATATTGTAAATTAGAGTGATTATGTATAAATGTCAAAGTTCATTATTCTAAATGAACAATTTGATTGGTCGATTGTTTCTTTGATTGACAGCAGTAAACTGTCAATTTCATGATAATTAGCGACAAATTTTGTTAGATTTTCTGTTATGAGGAGAAATTACAAAACTATCGATAATACCTTGATAGATATTGGTGTTTATGTTACTTGTTACATGTATGTGTAATATAAATTAGACCTCCAAAAGTGCTCTTTTGTCACGTAAGTCAAAGACTGAAGGTCACAGATGTATTAAGTTTTGAGAATTTTCTCATTTATCATTTTTATGCAATGGGGATGAGTTGATAGAGTAACCTCGTTCCATGTGTTAGTGCGTTGGTGGTTGGGTAGGCGGATGTTTTAGTGTGTGTTTGTCAATTCTTGTCCAGAGCGTATCTTGTACAATAGTCAATGGATTTTTCAAAATTACTCGGCACATTTGCTCCCTTGAAGAATACTAGTGTCATGCGTAAAGTTCTGTTCTATACCCCCAAGGTCAAGGTCATAACTGAAGGTCATGTGATTAGCACTTAAGTGGGGGCATCCACATCTGTGACACATTTCTAGTTTCTGTTTCATTTAAACAATTTTAGAAGGAATTGAATTACAGGTTGCCTGAATTTAACGATTGATGACATTTGGAACTTCTTCTTTTTGTTTGTGTGTGGAATGAGTGATGTTTATCTGTTGGCTTGTTAATTTCAGTCGGTTGGCCATTATTGATATCAGCGGTGTTCTGACCTTCTTTGACCTCGACACCAAGATGACGGACCAGGATGGTAAGGAAGTGATTGGAGAACATCTCAAATTTGAGAGGAAGGATGTCTGGGATATGAGATGGGCTGAGGTAATTTCATATGGTTTGAATTAACCCTTTCCTGCACAACTCCTTGCTTTTACATCCCTCTGATTTTACACTTTAGAAAACATTGTGGGAAAAGAAGAAATTGCTTGTAACAAGCAATTTCTTCTCTTCCCACAATATTTTTCAATCTGTGGGTTGGTTACTTTTCAAATTACACTCACTTTTAATTGTTGTCTGCAACTTCTTTCAAATTGGACCAGTCTCAAATTTTGAAAAACAGGAAAGGGTTAGATTATTTGGACTGTACTCAGACAAAATTAATTTTATCAGATCGACTGATTTCATAAAAAACTGAGTCATTGCTATAGCCTTCGTATCGACATTGTCATTGTAATCATGTAAAAACTTTGAAATCCAACCCATTATTGAAGTTATCCAATTTGTTTACTTTAAAAAGAGAAATCTGTATACTTAATCCGTTCCTACACAGTCCCAGTTTTCAACGCAGCTAAAGAAACAACTTAACCCTTTTCCACACAGTCCCACTTTAGGAGGCAGCCCAAGGAAAACGAAACGGAAAACATTGTGAATAATGAAGAAATTGCTTGTTACAAGTTATTTCTTCATTCACAACGTATTCTACCCCAAAAAACAAGGACTTTTAGAATTTCACCAACTAAAGATGTTATCTAAGGCTTTTTTGAATATGGACCAGTCTGAAATTTTGTTGTCTGGTTTTGGGCTAAGGGAGGTTATTCTCACTGCATTTTTTGTAAAGATTATGTCACTTTTCAAATCAGAACTTGTATTCCCCATCCAGCCCCACATAATTGAGCGTTATGAATCTGTAGGTTGACTCTTGCTTATCTCTTTCCTACTCAATGATGATTTTAGACGCACCCAAGAACAACGGCTTTAGGAAACATTGTGGAAAATGAAGAAATTGCTTGTAACAATTATCCACAATGTTTCCTACCCCAAAGGTACAAAAAAATCAAAATACCATAAACAGCGTCGTCTGAAAACTTTGACATTTTGTAATATCTCTAGTATTAATAAATACATTCACTTGAAACTTAGAATTTATCTTCATTATCAAAAGAGCAATCTATACCAACAAGTGTGACAACTAAATGTATATTTAGCTCACTTTAGAATGAAGTGCTGTGGGTGAGCTATTGTGATCAGTCATTGTACGGCATTTGTCAATCCATCTGTTTACGGTTTACAAAAAAATCTCCACCTCCTAAACTAACCATGAGATTTCAACCACAGAAAACCTTGGTTTATGCTTTTTCAAAAAACTTCATAGTATTAAAATCCATGAAAAACTTTACTGCCAAGTGAAAAAAAACTTAAGAAATCTTCTCCCTTACTATAAGGCCTAGAGCTATGATATTTAGTATATATCAACATCTAATGACCCTCTACCAAAATACATCAAAGAATTACTGTATCTTGAAAATTAGTCCCTTCTTGTGCGATTCCTGATTTTACATATGAATAAAGAAGGAAATCCTTGAAAATCTTCTCCTTAACTATAAGTCCTAGAGCTTTGATGTGGTATAAATCATCATCCATTGATCCTCTATTAGCCTTTCTCTTGTGAGATCACCAATTTAACAAAGGAATAAAGAAGGAATCTTTGAAAATCTTATCCTCCCAAACTACAAAGCCTAGAGCTTTGATATTTGGTATATATCATCACCTATTGACCCCAAACCAAAACAGTTGAAAGAACTACTTGAGCCATCATACTCATGGGAGCTATATAGGACCATCATGGTCCTCTTGTTTAAGGAATTATTTACCCCTATTAGACTTAAACTATCAACCCACTATCAAGCACTTGAACAGCTGAGTGTTGGCATCTGCATGCAGTGCTCTTGTTGTAATTCTGATTGTAGTTGACCTGTTCTGGAAACATTTTTTCTTTCAATATTTGAGTTGAAGCATTCCAGGATGGCCCCTTTTTGTATGAGGGTCACGTTTATGACAGAGGGTTGTATGTGTATGTGTGACTTGTCAATTGAAAAGGGACCTCCTGTGGTTTTCTATAAACAAATATTTGAAAAAAGATAGGATCCTGCAGAGGTCAATCAGAGACACTTTCCATATTCCCATCGTATAAGGGTCACCCTTCAAGGTCAAGGTCACTTATCAAGGTCGCATGTCAGAAATAAGGCTGTTACTGGAGCATGGTGTTTCACAAACACATCTTGTTATTTTGTTAAATATATTAACCCTTGTCATGCTGATTCTAGAATATTCCTGTTTTGGCAGGAGGTATAGCCAAAGATTAGCCTGCACATATGTGCAGTCTGATCTTAGTCTATACTTCCTACTTGTCACTTTTAAGCCAGAGTTGTTTATAAGTTTCATTTACAAAAGATTCATTAACCAACAATGTTTGCATCCAGTACTATCAGCCCTTTGATTTTACTGCAATTCTGTAGAGGATTTTATTCAGCATGACAAGGGTTTAAGTTCTTCATATTGAACTATTTTGGTAAGGCTTTTCTAATCAACTATGTAACTATCTGCACACTTTTCAGGACAATCATGAGCTATTTGCTATGATGGAGAAAACCAGAATGTATATATTTAGGGGACTTGATCCGGAGGTAAGTGGGGTACTAGTTTCATTAAGTTCATGTCACGTCACAAAGATTTTTAAACCATTAACAAATTAACATACTACCAGACAGCAAAATTTAAGACTGGTCTAAAAGAAAGGAGTTGCAGATGACAATTCAAGGTTCAGGAAATTTTAGATTTTTTGAACTTTCTGTTTAGAAAATATTGTGTAAAATTAAGAAATTGCTTGTTACACAATGTTTTCTCAATTGTTTTCCTTGAGGGGCGTCAGAAAGCGTCACAGTGTTGGAATGGAAGAACCTACTACCAGATTAAGAAACTTTGGACTAGGCTAAATTAAAATAAGTTTCAAAAACATTCATTTGTCTTTCAGGGAAGAAACATTGTGCAAAAGAAGAAATTGCTTATTACAATCAATTTCTCTTTTTACACAAATTTTTATAAGCTATTTTCTTGGTGTTTTCTAAAAACTAGGTAAATAGCTTTAGAATAGGTTAACCTTTCAAATTCAGACTGTTTGAATTTAAATGGGTTGCAGTCGACAATGAAATTGGATGCAATTCTAAATGAAACCATCCTTTGTAGTAGGAAATATTGTTTTTTCCAAAATGTTTTCTATATCATAAAATCACAGTTGTGTTAAATCCCAGGTATGTATAGGAAAGCTTTAGAGAAGATGGTTGAATATAGTAAAAATAAGATTGCAGATGCTATTCAATTTAAGTTTTAGCTCTGTGAAGTGATGCAGGCTATAGCTCTAATTGATTTCTTTGTATTGCTGATATATATAGTACATGTTGATAGGTAAATTTTCCTGGGATATACATATGATATACATTGTAAACCCCATAGAGTGTTCTCTATCATTCTTCTGACCTCATTATACCATAGGGCTATTCTAAATAGAAGGCTCATATTTGGGGGATTCTTTATCCGGTAGGTACCAGGTACCGGTTACTGACAAGGTCAAGGTCATATATAAAGGTCAATTATCAAGTTAATTTTATTTTTATAAAAAAGGGCTGTTATGTAAGCATTGATGTTTCTCAAACACATCTCGTTTCTTAAGCAAAACTCTACTTATTAGTAAGTCATTACTTAACAACAACATTATGGTTGTTTTAGAAGTTCAACACATATAGGACTCCTATTCAAGGGGTCCTTAGCTCAATCCCGGGCCACATCGAATATCTTTTCTGACATTTGTCTCCAACCACTGGGTGATAATCGTAAACCTAAGTCGGATGAGCAGCTGGAGGATCAGAATGGATGTAGTGGTAGTACTGGTGTGAGAAATACCAGGAATCCATGGTTAGGTGCTCTAGCTGCTGCAATTTGACTTAAATACTGTTTAACCTAAATCAAATAAACAGACTGCTACCAGACTATCCCGCACAAAATTTGCTCATTTTGATGAAACTTTGTCTGAGTGATTGTTAGGTTCATTTTACTCAATATTTTCTGCCCACGTAGTTGAAAAAATCAAAACTTTGAAATGTTGTTTGCAAATCCTTTCAACTTTAAGCAGTCAAGAATTTTGCCATTTGTAATTGGTTAAAGCCTTGTGTATCGCTTGTATCTTCACAATTAGACCAATTTTGAAGTTCCAATTGCATTATGAAAATTAAGAACTTCACTGAAGACAAAAGTATTTAGAAAACATGAAAAAAATAGAAATTACTTGTAGCAAGTCATTCCTTTTCTTACAATGTTTTCTATTTATTTTTGATCAAAATTTTCAGTTAAAGCAAAACTTTGATATGTTATCTGCCACCTCTTTGAATTCGTTACAGTCTAAAATGACATTGTCTGGTAATGGATTATCTAATTTCTATTTCAGGAGCCGATCCTCAGTAGTGGATACATCTGTCAATTTAATGATTTACAAATCAAGTCCGTCCTTCTAGATGAGATCATGAAGGATCCAGAAAACCCAACCAAGGAGTTTGTGCAGGAGATGGAAATTAAGGTAGAGTGGCTGTTTTTATCAAAGGTCTTGTAACAATTTTATATTAAAAACATTTTGAAAAATTGAAAGTAGTCGCAGGTGACAATTTAACCCATTCCAACAATTTTATTTTTGACTGGTCCAAATTGAAAGAAGATGCAGACGACAATTTCAAGTTGATGATATTTTAGTTTTTTCCTCCTTTTGGATAGAAAACATTGTGGATAATGAAGAAATTGCTTGTTGCAAGCAATTTCTTCATTGTCCACATTTTTTTCCAAAGCCTTTTTCTTGAGGGGCGTCAAAAAGCTTGACTGTTTGGTAATGGGTTAAAAAATTGAAAGGAGTCATAGGTAGCAATTTAAGGTTGATTAGATATTAAACATCTTCATTATTCAGGGTGGAAAACATCATTAGAAATAAAACAAATTTTCTTTTTCCACTATGTTTTTCAAGTTTTTCTTGGTTACTTGACCAATTCCCACACAATTTTGCCTTTTTATGCACTTAAGAAAATAACTATGAAAAACATTGTGGAAAACAAAAAAAATAGCTCATCACAAGTAATTTCTTTATTATCCACTATCTTTTCTACCAAAAAACCCAAGATTTTCAAAAGAAAAGTCGGAAAACATTGTGTAAAATGAAGAAATTGCTTGTTACAAGCAATATCTTCATTTTCCACATTGTTTTCCACCCAGAAAGTTGAAAAAATATAAAATTCTTAATTTTTAAATTGTCATCTGCAACTCCTTTCAATTTGGACCAGTCTCAAATTTTATTGTGTGAGAATCGGTTAAAGTCCCAGTAAGGCTTGCACAAGACAATAACTGTAGCCTCAAATTGAAGATTTATTAGAGTGGCATGTCTCTCAGTTTCACCCTTTTCCTGTTTTGCAAAATTTTAGACCTGTCCAAATTCAAATGTTTGCAGACGAAAATTTAAATTAGATTTGATTTGAATAATAACCATTCAGTAGGGTAGAAAATATTTTGGAAAGAGAAGAAATTGCTTATTAAAAGCAAATTTCGTTTTCTACAATGTTTTCTCTGTTATAAAATCACAGAGGTGTAAAAACCAGGGATTGAACAAGAAAGAGTTAAATTCAAATATCAAACTCTACAATTGGAAGAAGCTGTAGATGACAATTTTAAGTCGATGAAATTTTAAAAATTTGCCTTTGTTGGTGAAGAACATTGTTCATTTTCCACAATGTTTTCCCAAGCATAATGTTTTTCCAAATTGTTTTTTTAAGGTGTGTCAGAAATAAGAATTGTATAGGAATGGGTTAAGTGTTCAGCCCAAACATCTGAATGTCTATTGTCATTTAGGTTTAAATCTTGTTTCACAAGCTTTTTTCTTGAGGGGCATATACCCGCTGGATTTTGTGGGAACAGGTCAATAATTCAGAGAAAATTCCATATGGGCTTTATGGATATCCAGGGTCTTTTTGGGTGAAAAACATATTAGACATTGAAGAAATTGCTTGAAACAAGCAATTTCTTTTATGTCCACAAATGTTTTCCAAAGCTTTCTTTTTTTTTGGGGGGGGGAGTATAAAGGAGGGGTTATGTCTGAATGGTTTATGTTGTCGTCTGCAGTTGTTGTTTGGACTAGTTTAAAATTTTGCCTTCTGGTGATGGGTTAATACAAGATTTACATTATAATTACAGTCTTTGCGAGACACGAGAGACCTACTAGAGAAGATTGGTCTCCAAGATGCACAACAGTTCATTGAGGACAACCCACACCCTAGACTGTGGAGGCTCCTAGCAGAATCGGCCTTAGAGCAACTCAACTTGAAGATTGCAGAAACTGCCTTTGTGAAGTGTAAGGATTTCCAGGGGATTGAATTTGTGAAGAGGCTGGGAAACTTACAGGTAATCAGTAGAGTGTCACTGTCATTGGAAAAATCATTTAACCTGTCAAATAATGCATTAGACCTCAAACTGTAAAGAAAGCTTCAAGATTATACTTTAATCCTTGTCATGCTGTATAAATTACCTGACTGAAATGCTTTAAAATCAAAGGGCTGAAAGCACTGATAGAACTTAATGTTCAAAATCAATATTTCTTTAAGAAATCAATTTCATTAACAACTTTGGCAGGAAAAATACATGCAGGAGGTGTAGACCAAGATCAGATTGCACTTGTGTGCAGGCTGATCTTGACTACATCTCCTGCCAAAATCGGAATATTCCTGGTTCAGCATGACAAGGGTTAAATTCAAAGAGTTTAATTTATTTTAGCTCAATTATTTGAAGAATAGATTTATTTTTAGTTCAATTATTTGAAGAATAGATTTCATATTAGCTCAATTATTTGAAGAATAGATTTATTTTTAGCTCAATTATTTGAAGAATAGAAGGGCTTTTCCAGTCACAAGGATGTCAGCATTGGCTAATACTTTAGTTAACCCTTTCCCATTTTTGGAAATTTTAGACCTGTCCAAATTCAAAGGTTTTGCAGACGATATTTTAAAGTGGATTTAATTTGAATAATTTCCATTCAATAGGGTAGAAAACATTGTGGAAAGTGAAGAAATTGCAATTTCTTCTTTTACCACAATGTTTTCTCAAGTATGAAATAACAGCAACGTAAAATCCCGTGTTTTGAACAGGAAGCGGTTAAAGCTTTACATGCAAGTCCCATATCTCTTTCAACTAATACTATCACTGAAATTCTGCATGTGACTTTGTGACTGTATTGTCTATGCTAAAGCTATCGCTCTGAAACTTTGCACACCCTTACTTTCCCCTAGGAAAAGATTCATTACTCTGACAACATAGTTGTGTGTTCATAATTTTGTTTATGAAGCATGAAATAAAATTCAGCCCATCAAAATGCTTGAATCTTGATAGATGACACTTAATTGTTTAGTATTAGAACTCAAATACAATATCATTGCCATTGGTTTCAATATTATTCTTTATCATATACCCAGAGTTCTAGATAAGTGGGGGTAACACCATTCTAAAATACTTATTTCTCGACGAAACCCTATGTTGTGGGTACTCATTCGAATCGTCTCGATGAGACGATTCAAATGAGTACCTACAACATAGTGTTTTTGGCAGTATTGGTGAAATATTTAAATCTAAAATACGAATTACGCCCTCTATCTGTTGCTCTGATATACCTATGAATATTTCTAGTAAAATATATACATTCCACAAAGACAAAAATCTGTATCTGATAGTGTCAAATATGGTTCCATATAAAGAAGTCTAAGATGATGTCATTTTCATTTTTTAGATGACATTATAATACAAATATTCAGAATGGTAAAGGAAATACCTGTTGAAATACAGATTGTTCTTATTGTTTCATCAAAATTCATAAAATAAAAAACAGGTATATAAAAAATGGAATACTAAGTTATAATAGCAATCCAACATCTTGTATTTGCATCTAGCAATTCAACATCTTCTATTTGCTTCGGTCTAGGGAAATATCAAGATTTTCCTCTGCAGCTTAACCCTTTCCTGTTTTATGAATTTTAGACTGGTCCAATTTGAAAGAGGTGGCAGACGACAATGAAAAATGCATGCAATTTGAAACCTGACCATCCTACGTGGTAGAAAATATTGTGGGAATTTCTCCTTTTTATAAGCCCGTCAAAGACGGGACATATTTTGGGATCACCCGTGGCGTCTGAGTGTCCGGGCGTCCGGTTGTCCGGGTGTATTCCCCTTCTTAGTCCGGAGCATAACTCTGTCACCCTAAGTTCTATTGACTTTAAACTTGGCAGTTATATTCTTCTCATCAATACGGAGTGCAGTGCTCAATAACCATAACTCTACCTGGCCTATTTTTTGAGTTATTGCCCTTTGTTGTTTTTCATACTTGAATCTTGTCCGGAGTATATCTCTAAAAGTATTATAGCTAGGATCATGAAACTTCATGGATGTATTGTTCTCACCAAGGGGGAGTGCAGTGCACAAGAACCATAACTCTACCTGGCCTATTATTTTGAGTTATTGCCCTTTGTTGTTTTTCATACTTGAATCTTGTCTGGAGTATATCTCTAAAAGTATTATAGCTAGGATCACGAAACTTCATGGATGTATAGAGCTCACCAAGTAGGAGTGCAGTGTACAAGAACCATAACTCTACCTAGCCTATTTTTTGAGTTATTGCCCTTTGTTGTTTTTCAGACTTGAATCTTGTCTGGAGTATATCTCTAAAAGTATTATAGCTAGGATCATGAAATTTCATGGATGGTATAGATCTCACCAATTTGCAGTGCAGTGTACAAGAACCATAACTCTACCTAGCCTATTTTTTGAGTTATTGCCCTTTGTTATTTTTCATACTTGAATCTTGTCCATTGTATATCTCTAAAAGTATAATAGCTAGAATCATGAAATTGCACGGATCGATAGAGCTCACCAAATGGGAGTGCAGTGTACAAGAACCATAACTCTACCTAGCCTATTTTTCGAGTTATTGCCCTCTGTTGTTTTTCAGACTTGAATCTTGTCTGGAGTATATCTCTAAAAGTATAATAGCTAGAATCATGAAACTTCATGGATGGATAGATCTCACCAAGTGGGAGTGCAGTGTCCAAGAACCATAACTCTACCTAGCCTATTTTTTGAGTTATTGCCCTTTGTTGTTTTTCATACTTGAATCTTGTCTGGAGTATATCTCTAAAAGTATTATAGCTAGGATCATGAAATTGCACGGGTGGATAGAGCTCACCAAATGGGAGTGCAGTGTACAAGAACCATAACTCTACCTAGCATATATTTTAAGTTATTACCCTTTGTTGTTTTTCATACTTGAATCTTGTCCGGAGTATATCTCTAAAAGATTAATAGCTAGAATCATGAAATTTCATGGATGGTTAGATCTCACCAAAGGGAGTGCAGTATACAAGAACCATAACTCTACCTAGCCTATTTTTTGAGTTATTGCCCTTTGCTCTTTTTCATACTTGAATCTTGTCCGGAGTATATCTCTTAATGTATAATAGCTAGAATCATGAAATTTCATGGATTGATAGAGCTCATCAAGTGGGAGTGCAGTGTACAAGAACCATAACTCTACCTGGCCTATTTTTTGAGTTATTGCCCTTTGTTGTTTTTCATACTTGAATCTTGTCTGGAGTATATCTTTAAAAATATTATAGCTAGGACCATAAAACTTCATGGCTGTATAGTTCTCACCAAGGGGAGTGCAGTGCACAAGAACCATACCTCTACCTGGCCTTTTTTGAGTTATTGTCCTTTGTTGTTTTTCATACTTGAATCTTGTCTGGAGTATATCTCTAAAAGTATAATAGCTAGAATCATGAAATTGCACGGGTGGATAGAGCTCACCAAATGGGAGTGCAGTGTACAAGAACCATAACTCTACCTAGCCTATTTTTCGAGTTATTGCCCTTTGTTGTTTTTCATACTTGAATCTTGTCCAGAGTATATCTCTAAAAGTATAATAGCTAGAATCATGAAACTTCATGGATGGATAGATCTCACCAAGTGGGAGTGCAGTGTACAAGAACCATAACTCTACCTAGCGTATATTTTAAGTTATTGTCCTCTGTTGTTTTTCATACTTTGTTTGACAAAAAATATTCATTCAAAAGAACCTCAGTTCCATTCAAACCCCCAGTTAATATTGGGCAGTGTGACGGGCGTATCTTGTGACAATTTGGCACCTTGTTCCACAATGTTTTCACAAGTATATAATCACAGTGACATAAAAACCCGGGTTTGTCCAGGAAAGGGTTAAAGCAAATACAAGATGTTGTATCTATTGTACCATAATATCCCCTTTGTATACATCCCTAGTCAAAATACCAAATATTATAAATTCTATTTTGAAAGCTAGATTCAACCAATTGTGTTTCAGAGTGAGAACATGAAACAAGCAGAAGTAGAGGCTTATTTCAGGAGATTTGAGGAGGCTGAAAGGAAATACCTAGATATGGATAGAAGGTAAAAATTTTAAACCTTTACCAAAAAAATACATTTTAGACTGTGGTGTTTGGGGTAGGAAGCTTCAATAATGGGTTGTCATGGGTTTGATCCCTTGCGGCGGCACATATCCTTTTCAACATTTGTCTCTCACCAATGGGTGAATAATCGTAAACCTAAGCAGGATAGCAACTGGAGGCTAGGAAAGGATGTAGTGGTAGTACTGGTGTGAGATATGGATAGAAGGTAAAGATTTAAACCTTTATCAAAAAAATACATTTTAGACTGAACTAAATTCAAAGAAGTTAAAAACAAAAATCTTTAGTTGATAAAATTTTTAAAATCTGTGAGGTTTTGGGTAGGGAGCTTCAAAAACCGCTTGTCATGGGTTCGATCCCCGGCAGCGGCATATTTCCTTTCTGACATTTGTCTCTCACCTATGGGTGGATAATTGTAAACCTAAGTGGGAAAGCAGCTGCAGGCTAGGAAAGGATGTAGTGGTAGTACTGGTGGGAAAAATACCTGTAATCCTACGTGCTCCAGTCGGCACTATATGACTGAAATACTGTTAAAAGTGGTGTTAAACCCCATTCAATCAATAAAAGCATATTGGGAATTTAAGCAATTGCTTACAACAGGCATTTCTTAACTTTGCACAGTATTTTCCATAGATTTTTCTCGGATCATAAATGGATTAACTATTCTAAAATCTATTGCTTTAAGGAATTTTAATATTAGCATTTTAAGGTACACATTCCCACACAATGATGCTTTTAGACAACCCTTTAGAAAAACATATGAGAAAAACATTGTGTACAATGAAGACATTGCTTGTCTTCATTTTATACAATGATTTCTAACCAGAAAGTTGAAATAATTTATAATATGATAAACTTTAAATTGTCGTCTTCAACGTCTTTCAATATAGACCAGTCTCAAATTTTGTCGTCAGGTAAAGGGTTAAAGAAGTTGTACAGAAGACTCTTAGTCTGATATCTTCAAGAAATAATTACTTCCATGGGCCATCTTGATATATGATAGAATTATTGCCAAATGGATTTGTAAATTCAGGCCTGTGGAGATGTTTAACCCTTATTTCTTGAGAAAATATCGTTGGCAAAAAAGAAATTGCTTGCAACAAGCAATGCTTGTAACAAGCAATTTCTTCTTTTTCCACAATATTTTCTACTTAGTAGGCTGGTTTCTTTTCGAACTACACTCATTTTTAATCGTTGTATGCAACTTCTTTCAACTTTGACAAGACTGAAATTTTGAAAACCAGCATTTCTCCTTTATCCATAATTTTGTCAATTCAGCAAAATAGTTTCAACCTTTGGAGGATGTGATAATTATCATATTGAGAATTTTTGGACTAGTGTTAACCCTTATCATGTTAAATCCTCTTCAAAATTGCTTTAAAATCAAAGGGCTGAAAGTACTGGAAAATAGGTAAAAATTTATTTTTAAAATTTAATAATATAAACAACTGGCTTAAAGGGGACAAGCTTGTGATGTAGACTAAGGTTAGACTGCACATACGTGCAGGCTGATCTTTGTCTATACCTCCTGCCAAAGAAGAAATATTCCAGGTTTAGCATGACAAGAGTTGATTAACATTGACTTTGTAACACCAATGTTTTTTCTAGAGACCTAGCTGTTAGCCTAAGAAAGAAACTGGGTGATTGGTTCCGTGTTGTACAGCTTCTGAAGACGGGATCCGGTGGAGATGATCTGCAACTGGAAGAGGCTTGGAATGCTATTGGGGACTATTATGCTGATAGACAGAAATGGTAATTGATGGTTGCCACTGTCAGTCAAAAAATCAATTGACCAATTTAATAATTGATTTTTAATTGAAGTGAACTTTAAACTGAGAAACCTATGATAAGCATTTTTGTTAGTTTGATGTCCTAAACATTGTAACTATGGCTTGTTCAAGTCAAAGTTCCAATGTTTGGGTAGTATACCAGCAATTCGTCTTTTATCTTATGTCCCTGACCTTTTATTGTACAAAATAATATTGCTTATTATACCCTCCAACACATCTACAAAGTAGACAGGGAAGATAATTTTTACCATGTCTGTCAGTCCTTCTGTTTATCTGCCCATAGATGTTTTGTTTCAGTGCTCTACTTCTATAAACAATTGACCTTCAACTTCAAAACTTCGTACAGTTGTTGGGTATGATCCAAGGAAGTGCCTTATAGTTTTTGGTTATAGTCCATTTTTTTTTAGTTATGGCCCTTTACTCAAAACCTGAAAAAGTGTTTTATGCCTCCGCATCGAAAGATCAGGGCATATTATTTTACCCATCTCATTCTGTCATTCTGCCTATATGTTTGCTTAAAAACCTAACATTTACAATTTCTTTAAGCTTATGTAAGTCACAATGCTCATTATTTAACATGACAATATATCTCATCAATATGCATCTGCAGATTCCAAGGTTGAAGTCATGTGTGAAGGTCAAGGTCACTTATCAAGGTCAAACTCCTTGAAAAACTTAATCAAAGACCTTAACATTTACAATTTCTCTAAGCATATATTCAAGATACAAAAATGATATTTGGCATGGTGATAGACCTCATTGATACACATATGCAGATACCAAGGTTAAGGTCATGTAGGGTCAAGGTCACTTATGAAGGCCTTATTTCTGAAAAAAGAGTGTTATGGGGCTATAATGCTTCACTATCACAATTTGTTTTTTCTCTGTCATGGAGCCATTGGGGGATATCAATTACTTTCAATGATAGTCTAGTTGTACAAATTTCCCATTTTTAGTTTATTCCCTAACCAGCATCAAACAGCCAAGTGTCAGTTGTCAGCATGCAGTTAACCCATTCCAAAATAATGACACTTTCGGACGCCCATCAAGGAAATACGATTGGGAAAATATTGTGTAAAATGAAGAAATTGCTTGTGACAAGCAATTTCTTCATTTTTAGCTCAACTGAGTACGAAGTGCTCAAGTGAGCTATTGTGATCACCTTTCGTCCGGCATCCATCCATCATCCGGCGTGCTTCTTGCGTCAACAATTTCTTTAAACAACATCTCCTCCGAAACCACTGGGCTGATTTGAACCAAATTTGGCAGAAATGTTTCTTAGGTGGTCCCCTTCAAAAATTGCTAAAAGAATTGAAATCTGTTTAAAACTGTGGTTGCCGTGGCAACAAAAGAAAAATTTCAAAATAATCTTTAAGAATCTTCTCCTCCTGACCCAGAAGGCGTAGAGCCTTAACATTTTGCATGAAATATCAGTATATTGATCTCTTACAAAATACGTAAAATCATGATCCTCGGGTCTCCAGGGATGGAGCCGGGGGGAGGGGGTATAAGCATGAAGCATCAGTTCACAGACTTCTTTCTTATATTTGAAATTATAACCCATGGATCCAGTTTTTTCCTTCTTTCAAATCAGCACTAAAGCCTTGGAATTTGTAATTTAGACTTTTGGATCCCCAGGTTCATAGTCTTTATATGTAATTGTGGCCCACTTGTTTCATAATCCTAACCTTAACATGAAATTAGACTGTTGAAAGAAAAAGAGCCTTTATCTCAGGTGAGTGTCCAAGGGCAAACAGCCTTCTTGTTCACAATGTTTTCTACCAAGAAAGTTGAAAGACCTAAAATTTCATAAACTTTAAATTGTCATCTACAACTCCTTTACATTTGGACCAGTCTAAAATTTTGCTGACTGGTAATGGGTTAAACAGGTGATGAGCATTAGGATCAGCTAGATTTGAACATCAATTGGCCAATCGCTGGCCCCTCCCACCTACTCAGTTGGCCCCACCCATTGACCCGGACAGGAAGTTCCACTTCAATATTTCATGGGGTTACTTTGCAAAATTGATAGCCATCAGCATGTAACAAAAAAGTAAAAAGGTTTGTTGATGACCTAAATGTCGTAAGTATAGCTTGGATAAGCTGTAGTTACTTTGTTAAAGTCACCAAACCAACAAAAATGTTAACAAATATGGTGGCCAGTGTCAGAGTTAAAAGTCGCAAAAACACTAAAAATGTTAACAAATAAGGTGGCCAGTGTCAGAGTTAAAAGCCCAATTCCGGGCTGAATGAATGATTTGATTGGTTTATTGATTCCTTGATTGACAGCTGTGATTGGTCAATTGTACATAGTGTTGAAAATAGCTTATGGATTTATCTTTCAGGCAGCAGGCAGTGACCTACTATGTTCAGGGAAGAAATCAGGAGAGACTAGCAGAGTGCTATTATGTACTAGAAGATTATCCAGGACTGGAGAAAATGGTGTCCAGTCTACCTGAAAATCATAAACTACTTCCTGTATGAGTTTTGTTTTTCATCATACTTTTCATTTTGGTATTTTTATGCCCCTGCATTGAAAGATCGGGGTATATTGTTTTACGGATGTCCGTTTGTTTGTCCGTCATTCAGTTTTCTATCCAAAAGGTTGAAAAAATAAAAAAATCAATGTGAAATTGTCAACTGAAGCTTTTTAGCTCACCTGAGCACAAAGTGCTCTGGGTCAGCTAATGTGATCGGTCATCATCTGTCCTTCTGTCTGTTCACAATTACAAAAAATCTTCTCCTAAACTAACCATGGAATTTCAACAAAACTTCACATGAATGATCCTTAGGTCATGCTCTTTCAAAATACTTCAAAGAATTGAAATCCATGAAGAAATCTGGTTGCCATGGCAATGGAGTGAAAAAACCTTAATAATCTTCTCCTTGACATTATGTACAAATCATCATCTATTGACCCTCTACCAAAATACTCCAAAAAATTACCGTATTCTGAAAATTAGCCCTTTTCTGGGCAATCCCTAATTTTACATAGAATTAAAGAAGGAAAACTTTAAAAATCTTCTTCTCCCAAACCATAAGGCCTAGAGCTTTGATATTTTGTATAGATTATCATCTATTGACCCTCTACCAAAAAACTTCAAACAATCACTGTATTCTGAAAATTAGCACTTTTCTGTGCAAGAAGGAAAACTTTAAAAGTCTTTTTCTCCAAAACCATAAAGCCTAGAGCTTTGATATTTTGTATAAATCATCATCTATTGACCCTCTACCAAAATACTTCATAGAATAAACTGTATTCTGAAAATTGGCCCTTTTCTTTGTGATCCCTGATTTTACATAGAAATAAAGAAGGAAATCTTTAAAAGTCTTCTTCTCCCAAACCATAAGGCCAAGGGCTTTAATATTTAGTGTGTAATATCACCTATTGACCCTGTACTAAAATACTTCATAGAATTACTGTATTCTGAAAATAAGCGCTTTTTTGTGCAATCCCAAAAGGAGTAATGAAGGATATCATAGAAAATGTTCTCCTTCTAAACCATTAGGCCTAGAGCTTTGATATTTGGTATGTATTAATGCCTATTGCCCCTCTACTTAAGTACTTCAAAGAATTACCGTACTCTTGAAATTAGCTCAATATGGTTGGATCTTTACTATACCTAGGATTATAGGAGAAAATCTTTTAAAAAAATTCTTCTCCAAAAGGATTAGGTGTAGGGCTTTGATATTTTGCATATTATTAAAGCCTTGAGCCATCATACTCAGGGGAGCGATATAGGACCATCATGGTCCTTTTGTTTCAATTTGGACCAATCTAAAAATTTTGTTGTGAGGGACTGAGTTAAATAATTAAATAATATGATTGACTGTAGTGTTAAGCCAATTGACCAAGTAATCAGTTGACCAATGAAATCATTCGTTTAGACTGGAAGTTCGAAGTTTGAACCCAAAAATTCCATGCCATTCATGTTAAGATTTTTAGTTGGTTTGGCTACTTAAATGTTGCAGCTACAGCTTATTCAAGCTGTAGTTACGACACTTAGGTCACCAACCAACCATTTCTACTTTTTGATAAGTGTTACTGGTCATTAATTTTGCAAAATAACACTGCTTAAAGTCAAAGTGAAATTTCCTGTCAGACTCAATGGGCGGGGTCAAGAAACTAAGTGGGAGGGGCAAACTATTAGTGAATTGCTGTGATTGATACTTTAAAATCAGTGTTGTTTCTTATTTTTCTTGACTCTAGGAGATAGCCTCTATGTTTATGACTGTAGGGATGTGTAACCAGGCAGTGGATGCTTTTATAAAGGTAAGTGTATTTTACTGTTTTTTTTATTCGTCTTTTTCTCTGTCTATTAGTTAACCCATTCCAATGCTGGTCTAAATTGAAAGAAGCTGCAGACATCAATTTCAGTTTGATGGAATTTTACATTTTTTCGTGTTTTGGGATAGAAAACAATAAGGATAATGAAGAAATTGCTTTATACAAGCAATTACTTCATTTTCCACAATGTTTTCCCAATTTTTTTTTTAGGGGCATAAAAAGGAGGGCTTGTGTAGGAATGAGTTAAGCAGTCCTTATGGTATTCTGTCTGTCCATATGTCCATATATCATTAACATTCTGCTCGTAAATTGATGGACAAATTGGAATTTGATTTTTTTTTACAGGATGTTCCTAGTCACCTCACTTTGGGCAGATTTTTAGGGGTTTGCCATATTAGGTTGCAGCATAGAAAAGGGGGGCTTAATGCAAAATTTTCTTGTAACACAACTCTGTTGCCATATTAAAAAAGATTTTACAGAGTGTATGAAGTCACCTTGTTTTGTGCTGATTATCTGTCTTCAACCAATCATGCACTGTGTCAGGCACCTTAAAGGGACCTAAATGCACCTTAAATTGTGACTATGGAACTCTTGTTTAATTCCCCAATATATCGAGGCAATTTTTTGTAACAGCTTTAATTTGTTGTCTGTAACTTCTTTCAATTGGGACTACTGGGTAATGGGTTAAACTTACTGTTTATTTGTCTATAGTTGACCAAATTAATAATAGATTAACTGTTATCTGGGCTTGAACTAGTTAAACATGACTGAAAAACTGGTCAAGACCAACAATTTGAGGGGATTGAGTTAGTTTTAATAAAGTAGCCCTGTGATACATTTTATGTTAACTTGTACATATTGTTTCTTTACAGTGTAACCACATAAAAGCGGCCATTGACTGTTGTGTTAGCTTGAACCAGTGGAACATGGCTATAGATTTAGCGAAAACACATAATGTGAGGGAGATTGACTCACTGTTGGCAAAATATGCCCAACATCTTTTGGAGAAAAACAAGATAGTGAACGCTATAGAACTGTACAGAAAAGCAGGACATTATATAGAGGCAGCTAAGCTTGTATTTAAGGTAACAAAGGTTAAATTTGAAAAAAAAAAAAATCCCAGACCCACTTGAGCTTTGGTAATTTGCATGAAGCATCAGTTCATCTACTTCTATCATATTTTTAAAATCATTACCTTCAGATCACCACAGTAGAAAAATATTTTTCCTCTTACATAGTAGTCCTTAAGCCTTATAATATGTCAATATGAATTCTAGTTATGGAATTCTCTGATCAATATTAAAATCTTAACTTTTGGATTCATTTGTATGTAGCCTATTTATGCATAAAGTATTGTTAGGCTGACTTGCATCATAATCTTAACCTTGACATTAGATGCATTTATCTTAGGGGAGCACACCAGGGCCAATGACCCTCATGTTCCAATCTCTGAATCGTTTCTATCTTCTTTAAATTAGAACCAGTCTAAAATTAGTAATCTGGTAATGGGTGCATGCCATTATTCCCTAGGTAGTCTTCAAGATCTTTTGATTTTGTTTGGAAAAAGTGTATATATCAAATAATCAGAACTGTACTATAGTGTAACTTGGTAGTGTACTTATTCTGACTTTAGCTTGCAAATGAACAGAGAGAGAAGAAACAAAAACCACTACACATCAAGAAGCTGTATGTGCTAGGTGGACTTTTAGTGGAGCAATACCATGAACAAATGAAAATGACCTCTAGAGCCAAGGTCAAGGACAAAAGAGGGGCTATGGTAAGTTACTAACTGCACTTAGTGACCAAGTTTGACATTAACTTCCCAAAATAAAATTGCAAAAGAACCCTTTATATCATTCTTAACCCTTGTCATGCTGAATAAAATCCTTGTTCATAATTGCATCAAAATCAAAGCATTGAAGGCACCGAAAGACCCTAATTGTGGGTCAACTTTTATTTTGCAAATCAATTTTATAAACATCAAACATAAGTTAAACAGGAACATGTAGTATAGACTTAGATTAGACTACACATATGTGAAATAGTAGAAAAATTCCAGGTTTGCATGACATTGGTTAATTTATTAGCTCACCTGAGCATAACATGCTCATTGTAAGCTTTTGTGATACTTGAATGTCTCTTGTGTGTCATTCATTGTCCAACGTTAGCAATTTCTTTTTTTTTACACTCTAGTGACCACAGTTTACCTCAATCTTGATGTAACTTGGCCAGAATGTTTGTTAGACCCATAGGACTAACACTTTAAGAAATTGGAAGATTCCATTAGGAAACAGGCGAAAAAGGAGTCTTAATGACACTGTTTCTGTTTACACTGTAGGGACCAGAATTTCAGTACACTTTGATGAACTAGTTTGAATGTTTGTTAGACCCATAGGACTAACCCTTTAAGAAATTGGAAGATTCCATTAGGAAACAGGCGAAAAAGGGATCTTAATGACACTGTTTCTGTTTACACTGTAGGGACCAGAATTTCAGTACACTTTGATGAACTAGTTTGAATGATTGTTAGACCCATAGGACTAACCCTTTAAGAAATTGGAAGATTCCATTAGGAAACAGGCGAAAAAGGGATCTTAATGACACTGTTTCTGTTTACACTGTAGGGACCAGAATTTCAGTACACTTTGATGAACTAGTTTGAATGATTGTTAGACCCATAGGACTAACCCTTTAAGAAATTGGAAGATTCCATTAGGAAACAGGCGAAAAAGGGATCTTAATGACACTGTTTCTGTTTACACTGTTGGGACCAGAATTTCAGTACACTTTGATGAACTAGTTTGAATGATTGTTAGGTCATAGGATAAACCCTTTAAGAAATTGGAAGATTCCATTGGGAAACAGGGGAAAAAGGGATCTTAATGACACTGTTTCTGTTTACACTGTAGGGACCAGAATTTCAGTACACTTTGATGAACTAGTTTGAATGATTGTTAGGTCATAGGATGAACCCTATGGAAAAATGTGAAGATTTCATTGAAATAAAAGAAAGGGTCCTTGATGACGATTTGAACTGTATCAACAAATTCTATAAGCTGTGTGTACTGCTTTTCTCTGTACAAATAAGACTGGCTTTCATGTTTCAGTTCATGTTTTTTTTTATTCAACTCAGGCAAATGATCTAGGGCCCTCTTTTATGATCTTCTTACATGTTTATCATCAAATAAAACATACACAGAATGAGATACACAAATATTGTCAGAATGAACCTAGCATGTGTGACCCTGATAATTTCTATAGCTACAGTATTGGTCTATGCTTTTCAAGTACACTGCAGCTCCATTATAACGCTGTTGGTGGGGTCCAAGAAATGAAACAGCGGAAGAAGTGGAGTTATTATGTTATAACGCTGTTCTCTCCCCCCCCCCCCCCCCCCCCCCCCCGTAACTGAAATTTTCAACCGTCGGAATCAGAACAAAAAACCCGATAATTCGTGATAAAATTCCTGTAACAAGTTTAATTCTATACAAGTTACAAGTCGGGAAATGAAAAACAACAACTGTAGTTACGAGATTTTAGCAGAAACCGACGAAATTCAGCGTGCGGAGAATTAATTTCTAACCTTACCTTCCCGGTCTATCAGGATTAAATAATCCGTAAATTTCTACAGGTCTATAAATTGTGGTTCTCTTTCTCCCAATATTAAGAAGCTAGAACTTTTACCCGAGACATGTTTTATTTTATGATTGTCTAATTGAATTTAGTTTTACACGGACGTAAACATTTCCATCCTAAGACAAAAGGGACAAAATCTAAGTTTTCCGCATAGCGACGTCTCCTTGGAGACCGACGAGTTGTTGAACACCTGGGGTTACTGAAGCGTTGAGAAAATGTCTCGTGGATCGACCTTCGAACCTCTTTCGCGGTAATGGACTTGGTCAAATTTCTTTACCGTTGTTAAAAATGCGGTAACAATAAACCGACAAAGAACTCTATCTGAACCTAGTCATTTACGAATCGGGAATTTAAACCGACCAGTTGTACTTATACAAAACTGGATTAAACTTTATAGCCGCTAACTTTTAATTGTAAAATTGAAGCTCATAATAATCGAAAAAAATCCGAGACGGCGGAATGTCTGGTTTCATAACGACAAGAGTAAAAAATTCGGTCAGCAAGAATTCTCACGCGGGGTACGCGTCTGGCACGTGTCAACTCCGGAAATCTCCCATAAATAGCTGAACATCTGGCGGCGGCACCTTTGATCACCTTTCCTCCCTCAGAATGAAATAAACTGTACCCGTAAACATTGACTTCAAATTTGTCGACAAGCTTTCATGCAGGATGGCATTAAATTTTCGGATTAATGAAATGCGGAAAAATAACGGTATTTTATTTTAATCAAATTATATTATCTATCCCGGATGAGAATCTTCCGATATCGTGACATTTACAATTCAAATTCACGTATTTTCTGTATTTAGCGAATACATCGCAACTACGACTGATTGTTTTCAAAGCACATTGTTGCGTTTTTATCTTGAAGCCACTATCCTCTACGAGCTCCGGACGCCAGCAAACTAAGAAGTGAAATAAATAGTAGGCTCAAGTCAATTTGTCTAATTTCACACTAGCGCATTACTTAAGGAACACGTCCTACCGGGGACTGAAGAAAATAAAGAACGCCAAGAGTGAAAAAGTCGCACCACCTTCAAGGTTTGTAACTGAAGGATGCCGAGGTGCGTGCCTATTCTCTATTGATTTAAAAAATATAAAAGACCTAAGGCATTGATCATCTCAATGTCAAACAGTAAGATCAAACAATCAAACTGATTTTGTAAATTGAAACACTACGCGTGTCATCAATCAAACAAAGCAATTACCTCTGAAGTAATGCATTAATGACCAGGACCGTCCACGTAAGGTGTTAAAAACTTACCTGGCTTCGGGTAATTATCGATTTTTATGTGCAACCCTTTTTCTTCGAACGGGCCGATGACGGGATGAAAAAATCAAGGCCAAATCAGCATTTACGTCGTATCTCAGCATCTGCAACCCGAAATCCCCCCCCCCCCGAAATTTTGGGAGCCAAGCGGACCCCGCGTTATAATGGAGTCAGCGCTGTGCCCGGTAGCGTTATAGAGGAGTTGCAGTGTACAATCTATTTACCCATTCTCTTACTTTTTGATGCTCCTCAAGAAAACAATTCGGAAAACAATGTGTAAAATGAAGGATTAACTGTAACAAGCAATCTCTCCATTTTCCACATTGTTTTCTACCCAGAAAGGTGAAAAATCTAAATTTTCATAAATCTTAACCCTTGTCATGCTGAACCCGGAATATTCCGGTTTTGGCAGGAGGTATAGACAAAGATCAGCCTGCACATAAGTGCAGTCTGATCTTGGTCTTCACCTCCTGCTTGTGCTTTTCCTGCCAGAGAAGTTACAAAAGTGATTGTCAAAAGAAATATTGCTTGTTGAACTACAAATACTTTCAGTGCTCTCAGCCCTTTGATTTTAATGCAATTCCGTATGGGATTTTATACAGCATGACAAGGGTTAAATTGTCCTCTGCAACTCCATTCATTTTAGACCAGTCTAATATTTTGCTGTGTGGTAATGGGTCAAAGAAAAAGAAATGGAAAATAAATAATATTAACCCTTGTCATGCTGAACCCGGAATATTCCGGTTTTTGCAGGAGGTGTAGACTAAGATCAGACTGCACTTATGTGCAGGCTGATCTTAGTCTACACTTCCTGCTTGTACTTTTCCTACCAGAGTTGTCTATGAAGTTGATTTCTTAAAGAAATATTGATTTTTTAACAATAAGTTCTATTAGTGCTTTCAGCCCTTTGATTTACAGAATTTCAGTAGGGTAATTTATACAGCATGACGAGGGTTAATTTTTACAAAGCAAGTATCATTTGAAAAAGTTACACTCATTAGAGAATATGAAACTTAAATTATATTAGAGAATATGAAACTTAAATTTTTTTTATGAAATTTAATGATACAACAGCTAGTGCAAATGTATTTACCCTTGTCATGCTGAATAAATCCCCTGTTAAAAACATTTAAATCAAAGGATTGAACTGGGATGCCTAATTTTAGCCAATGTTTCTGTTGAAAATAAATATACACGACTCTACAGTACAGCCAACGAAGAATGACAGTGATGAAAGCTTCTTTTACATGTCTTAACCCATTACTGCTTGACAAAATTTTAGACTGGTCCAAATTGAAAGAAGATGCAGACGACAATTTCAAGTTGATGGAATTTAAATTTTTTTCACCTTTTTGGATAGAAAACATTGTGGATAATGAAGAAATTGCTTGACACAAGCAATTTCTTCATTTTCCACGATGTTTTCCAAAGCTTTTTTCTTGAAAGGCGTAAAATGATGGGATTGAGTTGGAATGGGTTAACCAATAGTATCCCAGATAAACACCATTTTGAGTAAACAGTGTGTGCACGTTACTTTCAGGCTTAAGTGGCTCTTTTGTTACTTAACCCATTACCAGATGACAAAATTTTAGTCTTGTCCAAATTGAAAGGACTAACAGAAGACAATTTAAAGTTTACAACATTTTAGATTATTTCAACTTTCTGGGTAGAAAACAAGGTGTTAAGTGAAGAAATAGCTTGCTGCAAGCAATTTCTTCATTTTACACAATGTTTTCCCAATCATTTTTCTTGAGGGGCATTTAAAAATTATCAAGGTGTGGGAATGAGTTTAATGTCATAACTACAGTTTGATTAAGCTGTAGTTATGACGTTTAAATTACTAAACCAACAAAGATACATCAGAAAATGCTGGCCAGTATCAGTGCTCTAAGTTCACTTCCGTTGTACATGAATGATTTGATTGGTCGATTGATTCTTTGATTGACAGCCACAATCTGTCAACAGAACTAGTTTGGAAAAATACATTAAGATCTGTAGTTTAATGAAAATACTTTTATTTTGCTGACCAGTATGGACCAGAGGTAGTTTTATCTTTCACCGAATTTTTTTTAACCCTTTCCCGTTTTGCAAAATTTTACAATTGTTACAATCAATTTCTTTATTTTCTACAATGTTATCTCATTTCAAAATCACAGGGAAGTGAAAACCAAGGATTGAACAGGAAAGGGTTGAAAGAGAAAAGATTTAGTTAACCCATTACAAGAGGACAAATTTTGAAAACATTACAAATGTTTATTGAAGGAAAGTGTACATGATTTATATAAAAAAGAGGTTCCAAAAAGGATCTAAAGGTTATTACAACAAGAATAATTTCCTTATTACAAGTGATAGCTTTTTTATCCCCAAAATATTTACCATAATTCTATTCTTCAAGGTTTTTAGAAACAAGGTATGGTGTAATGGGCTAACTAAAGTTAGTTGAACTGTTCTTTTGTTTTAAAGTATGTTCTGCCACACTGAATGGTATCATCTCCAAAACTAGCAAAAGTACCTTGTGTACTTTAGTTTACCTCAGTACATCCTTTTATTTGTGTTACCAATATTTACTTTGCATTTTTTGAAGAAAAACAAGAGGTATTGCTACAGCCAGTTTGTTGTTTGACCCGTGTCTGCATCAATGTGGTGGTCTGAAAACTTTGACATTTTGTAATATCTCTGGAATTATTGAACACATTCACTTGAGAGCTGGAATATATGTTTACCATTAAAAGAGCAATCTGTACCAACAAGGGGATAACTCTAAGTGCATTTTGGAACAAATTATGCTCTCTTATCCACTTTGAAGTTTTACTCACTATCAAGCACTTAAACAGTCGAGGGCATGTTTTTGGCAACAGTGAACCACAAAGGCCTGATACTTTGGTAGGTGCATCAGTTAAGGGTCCTTTCCATCAAAGTTAGTATGGTTGATCAGCTTGGGAACCTACAGGTTGCTGACAGAATTCAGTTTCCTGATGCCTTCTTCCTGTTTTTCCACTTTGTTGTTGTACTTTCAATACTAAAGTATCAAATTTTTGAAATATCAAAGTTCTTTCAAACTTTGAAATTTGGAATACATGTTATCTGTCAAATGTGCAATATATTCTATTAATGGACTTTACATGCCGCCATCATAGCGCATTCGGTAGTGTGTCAGACTACCATTCTTCAATCCTGGAATGTCATGGGTTTGATCCCTGGCAGCGGCACATATCCTTTCCGACAATTGTCTCTCACCAATTGATGGATAGTTGTAAACCTCTATGGGATAGCAGCTGGAGGCTAGGAAAGGATGTAGTGGTAGTACTGGTGTGAGAAATTCCAAGAATCCATTGTTAGCTGCTCCAGCCACCGTGATATGGCTGAAATACTGTTAAAAGCGGCTTTAAACCCCAATCAATCAATTAAGGACTTGACTCGAAATGCAAGTTATGTTATTTTGTCTGGACTTGAATTTTGTATTCCCTATCCAACAACTGAGCATGCAGAACTCTTTTTTTCAGACTTTGAGTCATATTGACCATTTGCTCATTTTGCTTAAAATTTTTCTTAATTTCAGGAATTTTAGTTTATTGCATTTAGTTTATCTTGAATTGAGATTTTTATATGCCACCAAAGGTGGACTTATATTGGTATCATCTTCTCTTTCTGTCTGCAACAATGTCCGTCGGTCTGTAGGAATGTGTGTCCACCACATCTTTTAAACACATGATCTTTTTTTTACATTTATGGACAAATAAAAATCAAATTTTCACAGAATGTTTCTCGACACCGTCATAGCGCAGTTGGTAGACTCTCAATCTTCAATCATTGGATACCATGGGTTCGATCCCGGCGGCGGCACATATCCTTTCTGACATTTGTCTCGCACCAATGGGTGGATAATAGTAAACCTAAGTGGGATAGCAGCTTGAGGCTAGGATAGGATGTAGTGGTAGTACTGGTGTGGGGAATACCAGGGTAAGGTAATGTTCCTTGTTACCTTACTACAAAACAGACAAAGGGTGCAAAATTTCTTGTTTAACACACCTCCTCCTACCTTTATGGACAAATTTAAAGGATGTTTTCACAGAATATTCCTAATCACCTGACTTTGTGCATATTGTCAGGATTTTGCAATTTTAGGCTGTGACACAGGAAAGGAGGCTAAACACAGAATTGGCCTTGGCCATAGCAAAGTAGTGGCGCATAAGATTCCTAGTCATGGGGTCCTGGGCTCGATCCCTGGCCATGGCAAATATTCTTTTCCGACATTTGTCTCCCACCAGTGTTGGATAATAAGGATGTAGTGGTAGTACTGGTGAGAGAAATACCAGGAGTGTTCCAGCCTCCATGATATGACTGAAATACTGTTAAAAGGGGCAACTTAATGCAAAATTTCTTATCTTGACTAGTTATTCTCTGTGATGTTTCCATGAGTTCTAACCATTATACCTCTATTACTACCTTCTTAATCCTTTCCTGTTCCATACATCCTTTTGATTCAAAATTGAGAAAACATTGTAGAAAAAGATGAAATTGCTTTCTTCTTTTTCTACAATATTTTTTCTACCCTACTGAATGGTTATATTCCAAATTAAATCCACTTTAAATTTTTGTCTGTGAACCTTCAAAATTGGTCATGTCTAAAATTTGGCAAAGCAGGAAAAGGTTTAAAAAAAGCTCTTATGTGACAGCATTAATTGTGACTATGGCACCCTTGTTCAAAGTTTTGTTAAGTATTTTTTTGTTTTCATCTTCTGCATGATGCATGTTATTAGAGAAAAATTTGACACTATAAAGTATTTCCTCTGTCAGTTTTTCTGCTGATGACTTTACCTTCTTTATTATTTTAGTACGTTTTCTTTGATATTTGTATATTAATCACTCTCCGTGGCGCATTCCCACCCAATCCCACTTTTTCATGACCCTTAACCCTTTCCTGTTGAATCCCTGTTTTTTCTATAGTGGAAAAAACATTGTGGAAAAAGAAGAAATTGCTTGTAACAAGTAATTTCTTCTTTTTCTACAATATTTTCTACCTCACTGAGTGATTAGTTTTCAAATTAAATTGGTTTTTGAATTGTCATCTGCAAGACCTTTGAATATTGACAGGTCAAAAATTTTGCAAAATTACTAAAAACTTAAGAGTTAAGAAAGCACTGTAAATTTCTTCATTGTTCACAATGTGTTCTATCCTAACAGACAGACACAATTAAAAACTATTGTCTACATTTTCTTTCCAGTTGGGGCCAGTCTTAAATTGTCTTGTTAGGAAAGATATTAAGATAGAAAAAATTGAATTCTATATTTCTACAACTTACAGATACCTGTTTGGAAGACAAATTGGTTACGGTTCATTCTCTATACACAAAAATAATTAACATTTCACTTGCCCTCCTTCTGATTCTGCCAGCCACTCCCACTGAACTCCACTCGAATATCATGGTTTTATATTGCAAAATTTATGGCTAGTAACATGTAAAAAAAAATGAAATGCTTGGTTGGCAACCGAAACATCAAAATTGTCATCCATTGTCAGAGTTCAAAGATCACTCCCAGTCTGAATAAATAATTTGACTGGTTCATTGATTCTTTGATTGAAAGCCACAATCTGTCATATTTCTTTTTCATGCTAATTTTCTTCCAATTTTGTATATGCATCCCTTTAATCATATTGTTTATAATGGATTATACATTACCACACAATTTTGCTTTTCACACACCACGAGAAAAATCCTTTGAAACATTGTAGACAATGAAGAAATGATTGTTAGGATGTCCACAATGTTTCTTCCCTACAAGGCAAAAACTTGTTAAATTTCACCAATGTTAAATTATTGTCTGCGACATCTTTCAATTTAGACTAGTCTCAAATTTTGTCAGGTTTAGAGAATTTATCATAAGCAAAATATATTTGACCATATCATGCATCACACTCTTTGACCTGGAATTTTACTTTTTTATAGTTTCCATATGGTCTATTTTCTCTAGCTGCGTCATAAAAGTCTTCATATTTTGCCCTTTATGACTCAGGGGACTGTATTAGTTATTTAGATGGGTTGGTCTTCAACCGTTCAAATACGGGATTTTCCTGTGATTTTATACTCAAGAAAACATTGTAGAAAAAGAAATTGCTTGTAACAAGCAATTTCTCCTTTTTCCACAATATTTTCTACCACATAGGATGGTTTCTTTTCAAATGACATCCAGTTTTCATTGACGTCTGCAACCTCTTTCAATTTGGACTAGTCTAAAATTGTCAGAAACATGAAAGGGTTAAGTAGCCACATGTTGATATTGCTATGCCCCTGTCATGTTGCTGGGACGGGCAAATAGAGTTACCACTGTCCTTTTGTGAGTGTGTGCTTTAGTGGATGGATAAGCGTGTGTCCATTTCTTGTCCAGAGCATGTCTTCTAGATTGTTGATGCATTTCAAAATGAATAGGCACAGTTGTTCTCCTACATGAGTTTTACTGTCATGCGTAAAGTTCTGTTGGGTACTTCCAAGTTCAAACGTCATGTGATAATCACTTAAGCCGGGTTATCCGTGTGAGTTACACATTTCTTGTTTTTCCTCCCTTTCCCATGTAATCCCACATTTTCATGCCCAATAAAGAATAATATTTGAAGAACATTTGGAAAAACGGAGAAATTGCTTATAATAAGTAATTTCTTATATACTTTACCATATTTCACAAACATTATTACAACCTATTGATAGACAGACGGAATTTGTATATGCATTTCCTGTTTTTTCAGTTTGAAAAAAAAGATTTTGCATATTTGTTCTCCATCATCAACAGATGTGCCATTTTAAACAAGTTTTTGGATAGCTTCAAATTCATATACACAGAACAATGACAATAAGAAAATAATTGGTATAAATTTACCTTTTCAGGAATATTTTGTAGCAACAAACAGTCTTATTTTTTTGCAAGATAATAGCAAACATTACTTTTTCATATCAATTTGATATTAAATTTTGATCTAATTATTTCAGGCCACTTCAGCTTTAGCAGGGTTCCTAGAGGAAGACACAGACACACTGACAGACGGTAAAGTGATAGAAAATGCATGGAGGGGGGCAGAGGCTTATCACTTCTACTTGTTGGCCCAGAGACAGCTTCAGGAAGGTAAGATTTGTACTGAAATGATGAATTGTACAGGGAGTTCTGTTTACAATAGAACATTAAATTGTCTTAGCTTCTTTCAATTTGAACAAGTCTAAGAGATACAATGGATTAATTTTTTTAAGCTCCATCCCAGGCAATGTCTGGGAAGAGCTATTGTTGTATCCTTGGTGTTAGCCTTTCCTACACAAGGATGCTTTCTGACTCTCTCAAGAAAAACAGCTTGTTACATGCAATTTCTTCATTTTCCAAAATGTTTTCTACCTAGAAAGTTGAAAAAATGATCAAAATTCCATCAACTTAAAATAGTTGTCTGTATTGTCTGTCTGTCTTCCATTTGGACCTGTCTGAAATTTTGTCATGTTGGAATGGGTTAAAGTATATAAGTATATTTCACACATACACTCTTTAAGAGGGGGCCTTTCATTGGAGACTATGACCTTGATCATGAGACCTTGACCTTTATCTTGTTATAATGAACTCTATCAAAAAAATCTTTTTTTGGTCCCTTTTCATCCTAAGGTGGTCATATCTCACACATGTATTCATCAGGAGATGAGGCAACGACCTTGACTCTGTGGCCATGTGGAGGTTAATTGTGATACTGTTCCAAGTGTTTATACCTTGTAAACACACTTACAACAGTATCGCAACAAACCCTTAATGAGTACGTTGTACTTAATCTTTAACTGTTTTGTAAAAAGTACCTAGAAGGGCCAGCTATTTTGTCTGGGGACAAGTCTCGTTATTGTTTTCCTATTTCAGGTTATGTAGATCTAGCCATGAAGACTGCCCTGAGTCTGCGAGAGTATGAGGATGTATTGGATGTGGCTGATATATACTCATTACTTGGTAAGTAGACAGACAAAGTTCAGAAATCTTGCGTTAACTGTTTAAGCCTTTTCCAAAAGACAAAATTTTGGACTGGTCCAAATTAAAAGGAGTTGCAGACAACAAATTAAATTATATGGTTTTTCTTTTTTTTCATTTTAATTAGCTCAGCTTTATTTGAGAAAACCAAAGGTATTGTTATACCCTTAGTCGTTGTTGTCGTCGTCGTGCAAAAACTTTGACATTTTGTGATATCTCTGGTTCTAATAAAGGCATTCACTTGAAACTTGGCACACTTGTTCACTATCAAAAAGCAACGTATACTATCAAGGGAGATAACTCTAGATGCATTTGTCCATTATCCAGCACCCAACAGCCAAGCGTAGGGGATGCTCATGTTAGCCCATTGGATAGAAATCATACTGGATAAAGAAGATAATTGCTTATTATGAGTGATTTCATCATTTTCCGCAACATTTTCCTAATCATTTGTCCTTGGGGTTGTTTAAAAGCATCATTGAGCAGTAATGGGTTAAAGTGAGAGCACATGCCTTACCCATAGCCATGTAATCTTGATATTTTATGCTCTAAACCCATTACCAAGAAGCAAACATTGTGGAAAATGAAGAAATTGATTATAACAAAATCTTGTGCTTTTATAATAAACTTAAAAAAACACACAAAAAAAACCCTCAAAACTATGAGTAACCAGTTACTAAGTTAGGTCATAAAAAGTTTTGTCCCTGTTTTACTTGGATGTTACTCGCAATATCAAGTACCCATAGCTTAGCTTAATGTTTTGTTATTAGCAGTGTCATATTGCGTCTTTGTTTACGTTTAATTAAGAGCTACAGATAGAGGACGTAATTTGTATTTCAGATTTAAATATTTCATCAAAAACGCCTCAAACCCAATGTTGTAGGTACTTGTTTGAATTGTCTCAATGAGACGATTCAAATGAGTACCAACAACAAAGGGTTTTGTTGAGAAATAAGGATTTTAGAATTAGGTTGCACCCCCCCCTCTTATCTAGACCTGGTTTAATTATTTACATCAGTGATAGCTTATTATTAAAATCATATTGCTGTTTGTTTTAGCTTTGACATCCAGTGCTAACAGAGCATTCCGTATTTGTTCCAACGCTTTTATCAAACTAGAGACACTAGAATCCCTGTCACCAGACCAGAGACAACAGTATGAGGAATTGGCTCTAGAAATCTTTACCAAGTACGTATCAAAACATTGTTCATAGATTGGTCACCATAAATTTTTAGGTCACCAATTAATGGGGACTGGTTGATTTGCAATATTAGCCCTTGGTGCTAACCAAAACCATTTGTTTTAGCCAATCAGAACTTGAGGAATATTTGTTGATTATTTTGCCAATTACCACACAAAAACGCTTTGACCCCCATTAAAAGAAAATCATTGAAAAACATTGTAGAAAATGAAAAAAATCAATGTTGGAAGCTGTATCTGCATTATCCACTATGCTTTTAACCCTAAGAGACAAAAATATTTAAAATTTCATCGGGTAAAGATTGTTGTCTGTAACTTCTTTTGATTTGGTCGAGTCTAAACTTTACTACCTACTGGTTGTGGGTTAACCCTTAACTGTTTTGCAAAATTTTAGACCTGTCCAAATTCAAAGGTTTTGAAGATGACAAGTCATAGTTTATTCATTTGAAAAATGAAATATTCTGTTTGGTAGAAAATATTGTGGAAAAAGAAGAAATCACTTGTTTCAAGCTATTTCTTCTTTTTCCTTAATCTTTACTCAAGTATAAAATCACAGGGACTAAAAAGCCAGGTATTGAACAGTAAAGGGTCAAAGAACTATAGAGTCAGTAGGTCTCTACAGAGGGTGTTGTGAAGAACGGTCGGACGTGTGGATGCCCGGACTGAAATTTCACACACAGGCTTGTATTATATGTAGAGAATATTGAATGAGAGGTCGTGAAATACCAAATTTATCAAACAAGGCATATACTAACCCAGTGACACTTTTGGACGCCCCCCCCCCCCCCTCCAAAAAAAACAATTCAGAAAACAAGCAATTTCTTCATTTTACACAATGTTTTCCATCCAGAAAGTTGAATAAATCTAAAATTTTGTAAACTTTATATTGTCGTCTGCAACTCCTTTCAAATAGGACAAGTCTAAAATTTTGCTATCTGGTAATGGGTTAACAGATTAAAACAGATAAAAGACTTTTCCAAGTTTTTATCTGTTTTAGAAGATAAGTTAAATAAATTCTGTATTTTATGAGCATGAAGTCACAAATCAGGGGTCGAGTTAATCTATATTAAGAAGGGATCCCTGATTATCTGGAGGAAACCCTGAAGTAATAGGTAGGGATTCCTGTGGGATCCAATTGAAGCAAAGTAAGGGTCGACCCCTGCAAATGCTTTTGTAATATGACATAAATCTTTGGGATGAATAGATAAAAATCCCATATTTTATTGATTTAACCCATTCCCAAACAATGACGCTTTTTGATGCTGCTCAAGAAAATGCTTTGGAAAACATTGTAGACAATGAAGGAAGTGCTTGTACCAAGCAATTTATTCAATCACAATGTTTTCTACCCTAAAAGGTGAAGCTTTTTTTAATTTTGCCTACTTGAAATTGCTGTCTTCAACTTCTTTCAAATTGGACCAGTCCAACATTTTGTGGGCTGTTAATGGCAGTTTAATTGAGATTTCAAACTAAGTTAGTTTGTAAAAGACACCATTAGGACATTTAAAAAAAAAAGTTGACAGTCTGATATTTGGGATGACAGCCTAAAAGTTTTAACTACAGATTTTTTAAGTTGTAGTTATGATGTTTGGTGTTGCCAAACCAACAAAATGCTGTTAGGTCATCATTGACTTACAGTTTACATGAATGATTTGACTGGTCAAGGATGTTTCTATTGACCACGGCTCTCCGTCAATTTTATGTCAAACTTTGTCAAATATTCTGTACATGTTAATTCTGTCTTTACTTTCAGACATACCCCAAAAGATAGCAGGGGATCTACTATAGAATGTACAAGTTGTTCTGCAGTCATTCCAGATTCGTAAGTAGATTTTGGTCAATCTATTAACTCATCACCAGACAACTTATAAGTCCTCTAACGGTTACTAGTTGGGGGACTATAGTTTTGGTCGATTCCGTCTGTCTGCCTGTCCGTCCATCCATCACACTTTTGTCCGGAGTATATCTCCTACAACATAAGAGCTAGGAACTTGAAATTGATTCCCACACAAAAGAGCTTTTTGATGCACCATCCCCCCTCCAAAAAAAGCTTGCAAAACATTTTCAAAATGAACAAATTATAATCAATATCCTTGAATTTCTTCAATTTGACGCCCGGCCAACTAAAAAACTTTTGAAACAATTTGGAAAATGAACAAATTGCTTGTTTGCAATCTTTTTCCTTAAATTTCTTCATTTTGCACAATGTTTTCCCAGTTGTTTTTCTTGAGGTGTGTCAAAAAGTGTCACAGTGTGGGAATGGGTTAATGAGGCAGTTTAACCCTTGTCATGATGAACCCGGAATATTCTGGTTTTGGCAGGAGGTGTAGACCAAGATCAGCCTACACATAAGTGCAGTCTGATCTTGGTCTATACCTCCTGCTTCTTCTGGTCTTGGGAGAGTTGTTTATGAAATTGATTTCTAAAAGACATATTGGATTTTGAACAACAAGTTTTATCAGTGCTTTCAGCCCTTTTATTAGACATCAATTCAGTAAGGTGATTTATACAGCATGACAAGGGTTAAGAGTTCCCAAATTAAGTTCATAGATTGTATAAAATAATGAGTTTCTTGGTCCCATCCATACTTAACCCTTTCCTGTTTTTCGATATTTTACACTGGTCAAATTTGAAAGAAGTTGCAAACGACAATTGAAATTGGGTGCAATTTGAAAATTATTGTTTGAAATTTATTCTTTTCTCACAATGTTTTCTCAAGTATAAAATCACAGGGTGCAAAAACCAGGGATTGAACAGGAAAGGGTTAAAATATTACAAGTTAGTCAAAAACAAATTAAGCACTGTGTTATTCTTAACCCATTACCACACAATAAACCTTTTTGACGGCCAGTCTCCTCCCCGCCAAAGCTTTGGAAAACATTTTGGAAAATGAAGAAGCAAGCAATTTCTTTATTTTACATAATATTTTCCCATTTGTTTTTCTTGAGGTGTGTTAAAAAGTGTCATTGTGTTGGAATGGGTTAATGGCAAAAAAGGGCATCATTACGTGTTCCATTCCTTTTTAATTGTTTACCTTAGTTGTCGCAGTACCACAAACCACCAGCCATTTATTACCTCTATTTGATGAAGCTCTTTTGATTTTTTTATCATTCATATGTCTGCCTGTTCAGCCAGACGACAAAAGTTTAGCCTGGTCCAAATTCAAAGAAGTTGCAGACAACAATTCTAAGTTGGTTAAATCTTTAAAATCTTTTGGGGTAGAAAACATTGTGGATAATGAAGAAGTTGCTTGTAACAAGCAATTTCTTCGTTTTCCACTATGTTTTCCAAAATTTCATGTTGAGAGGCCTTTAAAAGCATCACTGTGTGATGATTGGTTGTGTCTCTCTAGATCTAATGTATTAAATTTTCTTCGCAGATCCAATTCTTGTTCAAGCTGTGATGCGAAGTTCCCAACCTGCATAGTTACCGGACGTCCTCTGATGGATTACCAATTCTGGATGTGTAGTGCGTGCAAACATCGGGCATACGAGGCAGAGATAGCGAAAAGGCAGACCTGTCCATTGTGTCATACACCAGTATAGTTAAAAAAAAAACAAAAAAAAAACACGTACAGATCTGTAATATACTGTCATACTTCTGATGAGCTAGTCTTGTGATGTCACTATAAGCTCATTCCTACATTCTTGTTTTTTTACACCTCTCAAGAAAAAGCTTTGGAAAACATTGTTGAAAATGAAGAAATTGCTTGTAATATGAGTACCAAATAAGTAAGAAAACATAGCAAGACAAAAAGAGAAATCGCTTGTTACAAGGAATATCTCCTTTTCCCACTAAGTTGTCTTAATATTTTTAGGAAAGGATGTGGTGGTATTACTGGTGTGAGAAATACCAGGAATCCATTGTTAGGTGCTCCAGCTGCCGTGATCTGACTGAAATACTGTTAAAAAGTGGCGTTTAACACCAATCAATCTATCAATGTCTATAAAGTTATTTCTACAGTGCATCAAATGGGTGTATGTGGTAATAGGTTAATTTATTTGAATATTGTAAAATCATTAGATATTAATTCATAACCTGATAATATTAATTGAACACCAATCAAAGAAAGCAAAAAATACTACTTAACCTAATCCCACACAATAATGTTTTTGGATGCCCCCAAGAAAAACAGCTTTGGGAAACATTGTAGATAATGAAGAAATTGCTTGTTGCAAAGTTTTCTACCCCAAAAGACAAAAATGAAATAAATGAATTTCGTCAACTTAAAGCTGTCATCTTCAATATTTTGGATCAGTCTAAATTTGTAATCTGGTAATGGGTTAAAGGATATGTGTACTTTTATAAAGATGATCTTTTTGAAGCAGCAAGTGTGATTATTTACTCGAATATAATTTTTGTAGATCTACAGTCCAACAAGATTACAATGTGTTACATTTTGATTTTATGTATCCGTCCAGTAATTTATTTTGAATAAATTTGTGATAGCATACCTTGTATCTGTCTTCTGTTTGGCTCATGCTGCGGCTTCATTAAAATAATTGTTTAATTGTTGTCTCTCTTTCAGTCAAAAAACTTATTTCCCAAAGAAATCATTTTCCTGTCTCTTGAATTTTTTTCATGTCCCTTTAACATTTTCTTGGAAGCATATAGTATTTCTGTCCTTTGGTCTTTCCCTCTATCTGTCCAAAGCCATTTCTCTACAACTAGTGAACCAAATTGGTTGAAACTTCATACATCAACACCATGTAATATTTCCCAGATACCTTGTTCTGTTTCTAAATTCAAGCCTCAAAATTGGAACTAAATTGAAAAAAAAAGGTTTTAGCTTATATATTCTAATTTACTGATTAGAATTTTATGAAATAATCAAAGGTTAATAATCAAAATCCTAAGACCATGCTTTAATATACCCCCACAAACGATGTTGGTTTGCTTTGGAGGGGGGGAGTGTATAATGAAATCAGCCTGAGGGGCGGTCCAACATAACTTGGCACAATTACAAACGGATATTATGCCATCTGAAGCATTTAACCCAATCCCACAAATCCCTCCGAGGCAACCTCAAGAAAATAGCTTTGGAAAACATTTTTGAAAATGAAGAAATTGCTTGTAACGAGCAGTTTCTTCATTATCCATGATATTTTCTACCACAAAATACAAAGTTTGTTTGTTTGAATGGGGTTTTACGCTGCTGTCAACAATCTTTCGGTTATATCCCGGCAGCTGGAGCACCTAACAATGGATTCCTGGTATTTCTCACACCAGTACCGCCATCACATCCTTTCCTAGCCTCCAGCTGCTACCCACAAAGGTCTACGATTAACGACCCATTGGTGGGAGACAAAATAGTCGGAAAGGATGAGTGCCGCCGTCGAGGATCGAAACCGGGACCCCTAGATGGACAGTCCGACGCGCTACCAACTGCGCTATGACGGCCCACAAAATACTGATTTTTTAAATTTCACCAACTTGAGGTTGCCATCTGCAACTTCTTTGAATTTAAGATGGTGTAACAACATTCTTGTGTGTTATAGGTCAATCAAATAGATTAGGTCACATTTGATTATCATATTTTGTGTGGATTTTTAACCCATTACCAGACGACAAAATTTTAGACTGGTCCAAATTGAAATGAGTTGCAGACGACAAGTTCATGGAATTTTAAAAATCTCTATCTTTTGGGTTGGAAACATTGTGGATAATGAAGAAATTTCTTGTAAAAAGCAATTTCTTCATTTTCCACAATGTTTTCCAAACCTTACTTTCCGAAGGAGCGCTAAAGGCGTCATTGTGTGGGAATGGGTTAAAGGAAGGTATCAACAGGTATTAATTTTTTTCCCCCTCATATATTATTTGAATACATTATTCTAATCAAAGTCCTGAAGGGCCTGAAAGTTGCAACAACAGACAGACTGTCTGATATTCATTACTAAATATAAACATAAGGCTGTTGGCCCTTGATTGATCAATTGAGATTGATCCATGTAGAGGAAACCAATTCAAGTAACTTCTGTGTGAGTTCTATTTTTAAAAGTCTAGTGTGATTGGATCGTGCATTTATGTACTATTTTCTTACATTTGACTTTGTATCACACAGTTTACTTAAAAGAATTGTGGATTATCTGAGGTAAATTGTGTTTTGAAATATGAATTTTTTTTCCACTATTTTTAAACATCAGAACATATTTCTTCTCAGTGCTGCACAAGCTTGTCCAAGCAGTTTCTAACTCGTCTTAGAAATGCAAGAAGACTGATTAAATTGGGTAGAAATTAACTTCTTGTGTAAATCTGGTTTCTATTTCTCATCAGAGGTACTTTCAGTGCTTTGATTACACAAATCAATGAACTTCAAACCCCAGCTGAAATTTGAAATGAAAACTATAATAACCTGACCTCAATCCAGATAAAAAAAAATCGTACATATCATCTAGAAAAAACTGATTGGGTTTTGGTCGAACATTTTGAGTACGGATGAAGTGATCAAAATAATCTTTTCACTGCTTCCTAAAGGTATATAACTAAACAAGAGTGCCATAGTCACAACATACGCCGCCACTTCGCTGCTGTTTCACAAAATAATTGTAGACACTACTTATTTTGACAGAACCAAATTCAAAACATTTGCAGACTACCTTTTTAAATTGTCAAGTTCAAACTGTTTGTTATGATTGATTGATTGAATGGGCCAAGAGACTAAGTGTCAAAGAGCATAACTCTTGCAAAAATCAATGAACCATAAAATCCTTGATCCATGTACACCTACAAATAATGGTGATGACATTTCATTTAAATCAAGACAAAAAGTAAGGAGGAGTTGTGTTAGCAAGGCTGCAATTTCAATAAGCCCCAGATACTAAGTTTTCAGGGGGCATAAGTCAAGGAAAAATTAATGAACCATAAAATCCTTAATTCATGCACATCTACTAATTTAGGTTATAACATCCGCCAAGTTTCATTTAGATCCAGCCAAAAACTTGGGAGAAGTTGCGTTCACAAGGCTGCAATTTCAATAAGTTTTAAGGGGGCATAACTGAGGCAAAAATCAATGAACCATAAAATCCTTACTTCATGCACATCTACCTATTAAGGTGTTAACATCCACCAAGTTTCATTTAGATCCAGCCAGAAACTTAGGAGGAGTTGCATTCACAAGGCTGCAATTTCAATAAGCCCCAGAGACAAAGTTTAAAGTGGGCATAACTGAGGCAAAAATCAATGAACCATAAAATCCTTACTTCATGCACATCTACCAATTAAGGTGATAACATCCACCAAGTTTCAAAAAGATCCATCCAGAAACTTGGGAGGAGTTGCTCTCACGAGAAAAGCGGATGGACGGACAGACGGAGAAGATGACGCCAATATACAACCACCTCCTGCGACGTATAAAAATTGCAGAAAAATATGTCTCTATTCCCTTTGACTTCAAATTTGTAATATATATCAAACATGTATTTACTTACATTGGATGTAATGCAAAAAAGGGTCGGAGCAAGAATGACAGAAAATTGGTTGAAAAATGACTTGACTAAATTTGGGAATGCAGAACTGTGCCGGTCCCTGGCTTTAATACAATTTTTGTACAAGAAAAATAATTTTTTAACCATTAAATGTCAAACAGAAAAAGAAATGCAGAAATTGCGGTAAAGACCTCTTGAGAAAACCATATCCAGATTCAGTGTTTTGATCCTTCTGGTCCGTACGTCATATCAGCCTTTCCATTAGTCTGGGATATAGCCATTGTCCCTAGGATTAATGCCTTTACTCGTCACAAAATAATCTTTATTGGTTGTCGCGAAATCAAACAACAAATCAGATTTAAATCTTGAATCAACATTCTTGTTTAGTATCAAGGCAGGATATCAATAAGTGCGCATGCGTCATGTACCAAAAAGGTGTTGATAATGACCTGCATTCAGTAGGTTATATGGGGCTGTTAGGTCTGAACCCATACATTTGAAATCACAAATAACTCCACAAAATCAATATTTAATACATTAATGTTAGTATTAATAACAGATCATAGCACTTTATACTCAAAAAATCCAAAATAAGTGAATAATATCGATACAATTTCCTACAGACCCATTTATTATGTACGGTGCTGTTTAGGCAAATACAACTTGTACGTATTAATGCCCAATTTCATCGTTAATAAATTGTATCATCAAGATAACCGATATGAGATTTATATTGCATTTTAAGATTTTTTTCTTAGAAATACAATATGATGTTAAGATTCACACTGTCTTTTCAATTTTTTTTAATAAAACTGACTATCTAATTGTTTGTATATATCGTGGCTATTTACGCGTAGGATGTAGTCCGCTTTTAAAATCAAAAGTTTGGAAGAATTTATAATTTTGTGTTGAAACCTATCAAAATGAAGCCACTTTTAAAAGAGTGTCCAAAAAGTTATTATTTGGCCTGATAACACAGAATGAAACTATTTAAGAAACAGGACTGTCAGGGTGGTGTTTCGTCCCGGGCCCATCGGAGGAATTCATGAGATATTAAAATCGTGCAATGACAATGAGTTGCCTCACAGCTTCGGTCTGCCAAAACTCAAAAAGTAGTTTTGTGAATATTGGAGGTCCTTTATCAAAGTACACCAGGGATTTTCCCTCATAGTCTACGTAGGTTGTACAATTTTTTCGACAATGCTTAGACAGTTGCAGTGAATATTTCAACATTCATGTGGTTCCTATAATCATTGGAATCATGCATTCAGTTTGAATTCACTCAAACCAGCATCATTGACGTCAACACGGGCTATGTTTGCTAGCCAGTTTTCAGCTCTATAAAGATCAGCCTAAACTGTCTAAGAGTTATTGTAAATATAGAAACTTACAGTATTTTTGCGTTTAACACTTAACATGACATATTTCAGGATGTTAGTTGTTTTCCTTGTCACTTTTTTACCTTCTGCCAATTTTTGGTCATATGCAAATGAGGTCATGAGGTGTCGACAACCAAATGCCATGATTTCTAAAGATAACGTGGATTTCCAAGACATTTCCTATATAACCCTAAACACCACTTTATGCTATTCAGTTTCCCTTGAAGGTAATATCTGACTCGTATTTAACCCATTCCCATACAACAAAATTTGATAGACACTGCAGACAACAGTTTCAAATTGATGGAATTTTATTGCTTTTTGTGGGTAGCGCGTCGGACTCCTAATCTTCAATTATAGGGTGTCATGTATTCGATCCCAGGCGGCGGCACATATCTTTTCCGACATTTGTCTTTCCACAATGGGTGGAAAATGGTAAAACTTGACCCATTCCAACACAGCAAAATATTAGACTGGTCCAAATTGAAAGAAGCTGCAGATGACAGTTTCAAGTTGTTGAAATTTTGAATTTTTCCGTTATTTTGGATACAAAACATTGTGGATAATGAAGAAATTGCTAGATACAAGCAATTTCTTCATTTTCCACAATGTTTTCCAAAGCTTTATTCTCGAGAGGCATAAAAAGGAGGGATTGAGTTGGAATGGGTTAAATGGGATAGCAGCTGCAGGCTAGGAAAGGATGTAGTGGTAGTACTGGTGTGAGAAATACCAGGAATCCATTGTTAAGTGCTCAATATTCCCTGATATTACTGAAATACTGTTAAAAGTGGTGTTAAACCCCATTCAATCAATTGTCTATTTGGATAGAAAACATTTCGGATTATGAAGAAATAGCTTGATGCAAGCAATTTCTTCATTTTCCACAATGGGAAAGGTATTCAGTGGACGGCTATTAACTAATGAGTGCATATGTAAACAAGATGTGAACATCCACACATGGATGCTAACTCTAATGGCTATTAAAGTGTTTGATAGTGGGCATAACCTCCTAGTCAAAAAGGGGCATTATTTGGTAAACAAGATGTGTTTGTGAAACACCATGCCCCAGAAACAGGAATTCTTTAGAAACGGGTGATTTTGTTTTGTTTTTTTTTTGTTTTAGGAAAAAGGGTTAAAATTTTGACCTTGACCTTGATGAAATGACCTTTCCTAGTTGCGCCTTGTTGAGACCTATCTACATACCAAATATTAGCATTGTAACTTAAATAGGGATGAAGTTATAGGAAATTGTTTAGTTGGCAGGTTAATTTTTTGAGAAACGTTTTAAGGAAAAGAGTTAAAAATTTGACCTTGTCCTTAATGAAATGACCTTCCCCAGTTGCGCCCTGTTGAGACCTATCTACATACCAAATATTAGCATTGTAACTTAACTAGGGATGAAGTTATAGGAAAATGTTTAGTTGGCAGGTTAAGGTTTGCAGACAGACGGACAGACAGACAGAGGGACACCGGTAAAACAATATACCCCCATCTATTGATGCGGGGGCATAAAAATGTGTGTAGAGATGGTATAAATAGCTCTTTTGATAGTGAATATCATATTCCAAGTTTCAAGTAAATGTGTTCTGTGATACCAGAGATATTAAAAAAAGTCAAAGCCCCTTCTCCTGTATTTCTAATGGAACCTCACTTTTTCAAAGGGGTTTATCCCAATAAACTTGCAATTATTCTAACCAAGTTTCACCAAGATTGAACTGTAACTGTAGCCCAAGGTTGTTAGCAAAATGTTGGCAAGAATATAAGGACCACGCACATTTAAGGATCACAAAAGCTCACAATGACCATGATGTGCTCAGGTGTGTGAACAAGAGGGCCATTGGCCCTGGGGCGCTCACCTGAGATAAAGGCTCTTTTTCTTTCAACAGTCTAATTTCATGTTAAGGTTAGGATTATGAAACAAGTGGGCCACAATTACATGTAAAGACTATGAACCTGGGGATTCAAAAGTCTAAATTACAAATTCCAAGGCTTTAGTGCTGATTTGAAAGAAGGAAAAAACTTTTTCCATGGGTTATAATTTCAGAAATAAGAAAGAAGTCTGTGAACTGATGCTTCATGCCTATACCCCCCCCCCCCCCCTGGGTCTGCCCCTGGAGACCCGAGGATCATGATTTTAGCTATTTTGTAAGAGGTCAATATACTAATGCTTCATGCAAAATATCAAGGTTGTACGCCTTCTGGGTCAGGAGAAGATTCTTAAAGATTATTTTGAAATTTCACTTTTGTTGCCATGGCAACCAGAGTTTTAAACAGATTTCAATTCTTTTAGCTAATTTTGATGGGGACCACCTAAGGAACATTTCTGCAAAATTTGGTTCAAATTGGCCCTGTGAATAGGGAGGAGATGTCATTTAAAAAATCGTTCTTTATTTCTATATAAACCCCACCCCCCTGGGGCTCCGAGGATCATGATTTTAGCTATTTTGAAAGAGGTCAATATACTGATGCTTCATGCAAAATATCAAGGCTCTACGCCTTCTTGGTCAGGTGGAGAAGATTTTTAAAGATTATTTTATAAATTCACTTTTGTTGCCATGGCAACCAGAGTTTTTAACGGATTTCAATTCTTTAGCTTTTTTTGAAGGGGACCACCTAAGGAACATTTCTGCAAAATTTGGTTCAAATTGGCCCTGTGAATAGGGAGGAGATGTCATTTAAAAAATTGTTCTTTATTTCTATATAAACCCCTACCCCCTGGGGCTCCGCCCCTGGGGACCCTAGGATCATGATTTTAGCTATTTTGAAAGAGGTCAATATACTGATGCTTCATGCAAAATATCAAGGCTCTATGCCTTCTGGGTCAGGAGGAGAAGATCTTTAAAGATTATTTTAAAATTTCACTTTTGTTGCCATGGCAACCAGAGTTTTTAACAGATTTCATTTCATTTAGCTTTTTTTGAAGGGGACCACCTAAGCAACATTTCTGCCAAATTTGGTTCAAATCAGCCCATGGTTTGAGAGGAGATGTCATTTAAAAAATCGTTCTTTATTTCTATATAAACCCCACCCCCCTGGGGCTCCGCCCCTGGGGACCCAAGGATCATGATTTTAGCTATTTTGAAAGAGGTCAATATACTGATGCTTCATGCAAAATATCAAGGCTCTATGCCTTCTGGGTCAGGAGGAGAAGATTTTTAAAGATTATTTTAAAATTTCACTTTTGTTGCCGTGGCAACCAGAGTTTTTAACAGATTTCAATTTTTTTAGCTATTTTTGATGGGGACCACCTAAGGAACATTTCTGCCAAATTTGGTTCAAATTGGCCCAGTGGTTTAGGAGGAGATGTCGTTTAAAGAAATTGTTGACGGACGACGCACTACGGATGGACGCCGGACAAAAGGGGATCACAATAGCTCACTTGAGCACTTTGTGCTCAGGTGAGCTAATAAGGCTTTCAAAAACATTATGAATTAAAGGAGGAATTAACTGTAACAAGCAATTTCTGCCATATTCACAATATTTTCTAAACTGTATAATTGCATTTATTTTTTAATTCAAAACATACTGATGTATGGAAATTCTTTGAGTTTGGACTAGTCATATTTCTTTTTGTCTGTTAGATGGTTTAGAAAGAAGCCTGCTAATGCGGACACCATACATTATATAACTTTTGTTCAAAAACACAGTCTAAAAACGGATAAGAAATCAAGAAAGATTATCATTTATTAAATGGATTTTATTGTCAGTATAATACCACTTGTATTGAGATATAATCAAAATATGTAGTTATTTACATATAATCAGAGAAAAATAAATATACAAGTTTACAATTTTGTTCAACAAAATTTCTGTGGACAAACCCATGAACTATTGTAAGTTTTACAGCTTGCAATCATAATAACTTTTACATAAACCATATACAAATGGGTGATTATTTTTATTTGATGGTGTAAATATTCCGTTAAGTTAACCCATTACCAATTGGCAAAATTTTAGACTGGTCCAAATTGAAAGGAGTTGCAGAAGACAAAGTTTATGAATTTTAGATATTTTAAACTTTCTGTATAGGAAACAATGTTTAAAATGAAGAAATTGCTTGGAAAAGAAATTGCTTGTTTCAAGCAATTCTGCATTTTACTCAAGATTTTTTAAATTTTTTTTCTTGAAGGGCATCAAAAAGCGTCGTTGTGTGGAAATGGGTTAATCAAAGCATGACAAGTGGTTGTTTGTCATGGAAACCGTTCCCTCAGATATTACAAGAAATGACTTTTTGACAATTTATCCCTAAAACATGGAGGTTAAGCTATTCCCATAAATCAAAATTTTAACCCATTGAAAAAAACTTAAAAAGAAAGTGATGAAATTGCTTGTAACATGTTTTTTCTTCCATTCTCACTAAGTTTTCTATCTTGTATGGCCCTTATTTTTCATCTTAAAACAGCTTTGTTTTGTCGTCTGCAATCTCTTTTACTTTGACCAGTCTAAAAGTTTCTCGTTTGGGATTAGGTTAAGCCAAACATTCAATATGAATTAAAGTAAATTTTCCAGTTTTTCCTTTTATATGTCAACAAATAAGGTCAAAGCCAATAAATAGGGATCCTTGGAATCAAATCTTGGACACAGAAGGCCAATTATCCAATACGACAACGGTTCCATCAGTTGGAGTGATGTCCCTTCATAGATTTCAAAACTGTGTGTGATTAGAGTAGCATCCCTTGAATTAGACCGGTACCGCCGTGGACTTTAGCAAAGCCGACAGGTAGATCCCAAACGACTGCATATAGAGATTGGCTGATGGGTATTTAATATACCCAAACATCAAATCTGATTAGCTGGTCCATTGTTTGTAAACAATATGGCTGAAGCGGAACGCGGAATACCTTATATATTTTACATGAAAAGGATAACATTCCAAGGTTTTTCTCGCACACCAATTCGATTGATCATGTGATGATGTTTTAACATTAAAACTGAATGCTTTAAAACTACAAAAGTAGGATTAATTATCATACTGGGTGGAAATCCCGCGGCGTGTCCAAATTTTTCAACAAATTAGCTGCGCATGCGTAAGCCTCGTTTTCGAATTTAGTAAGGAAAAAAACCTAACGGGCCAGGCTTTCAGTGTTGTACCAAAAATCGGTGTATACCTGTCGGCTTTTTTGTTAAAGTCGACAGTGGTACCAGTCTACCCTTGAATGGATAAACTTGAATTTTCCATTGCTATTATATTCTGAATTAAATTTTGACGGGTAACCCCATGAAAATACCTGTTGTAGATAATGATGAAATCTGGCAATGTCTGGTTTCTTGACATATCAACCCTTGTCATGCTGAATAAAATCCTCTACAAATTTATTTTAAATCAAAGGACTAAAATCAAAGAAGAAACTCATTTTGTTTTCTTTATTTATTTAGAAAATTAATAGTATAAACAATGCTGGTTTTAAAGGGATTAGCAGGAGGTCAAGACAAAGATCAGACTGCACATATGCAGCCTGATCTTTGTCTAGACCACCTGTCAAACAGGAATACTCCGGGTTCAGCATGACAAGGGTTAATACTTCAGCATAAATCCATAACATAATGCAGAATTGGCCGAGTTCCTTTTGGAAAAGGGATATGATTCGATCAGTGCTTAACCCATTCCCACACCTCGACACTTTCTGACGCCCCTCAAGAAAAACAATTAAGAAAACATCATGTAAAATGAAGAAATTGCCTGCATATTGTTTTCTTCCCAGAAGTTTGAAGAAATCTAAAATTTGATTAAATTTAAATTGTCGTCTTCCACTCCTTTCAATTTGGAGCATTCTAACAAGTAATTTCTTCATTTTCCACAATGTTTTCTACCCAGAAGTTTTAAGAAATCTAAAATTTGATTAAAATTAAAAAGTTGTCTTCAACTCCTATCAATTTGGACCATTCTAAAGTCTTGTTGTGTGGGAATTGGTTGAAATGAACAACAGAGATGGTTTGCTCATCTACAGATAGTGATAATGATAAGTGAGATTCATTTTTTACAGAGGTTAACCTATTCCCACACTAAATTTTAGATTGAACCAAATTGGAACAAGTTGCCGACGACAAGTTTAGTCAATGAAATTTTAAGAGAAATTTTCTTTTTGGGTATAAAACATAGAGGATAATAAAGAAATTGCTTTTAAGAATCATTTTTTTCATTGTCCACATTGTATCCAAAGCTTTGTTCTTGAGGGCTGTATAAAGGCAGATTTTGGGGGGGGGGGGAATTGGTTAATCCATCAGCATACATCCATTGTATAATGCAGAATTGGGTTGAATGAGTTCCTTTTGGAATAGCGATATGATTAGATCAGTGCTTACCATTTGTTCATCCACACATAACAAGTCATAAATGAGATTCATATTTTGCATAGGTAAACCCATTCCCACATGAAAAAATTCTGGACTAGACCAAATTGAGACAGCGTAGACAACAATTTCAAGAGGTGAACTTTAAAAATCTGTAGCTTTTGGGGTAGAAAGCATGTGGGTATCAAAGGAATTGCTTGTCAGAAGCAATTTCTTCATTGTCTACTATGTTTTTCAAAGCCTTTTCTCCAGGATTGTAAAAAAGCAGGATTGTGTGGGAATGGGTTAGAGGGAGAGGTTATGGTTTCAAAATATAAAATCCTATACTATCAGTAGCCATTGGACAAGACAATTCGAATGGATCTCCATAACATAAATTTGAAAGAGAAATAACAGATTTGAACTACACTTAGAATGTGATTAAAACCACCAACCACTCACAGAAAAAATACTTTGTCATTGGAATAAAACCTTTCTAAACAAAGGGCCATAACTCCAAGAAACATGAGAGGACTGTAACCAAAATAGAATATGTGCATCCTTGGTTGATATTGATGGCATATTAAATTCAAATCAAATTTATTAAGTAGATGAAGAGAAAATGGACCATCAAGGTTTTTAAACAATGGACCATAACTCCAACAAAAATTTATGGAACATAACCAAAATAGCATGTACACATCTTTGCTTATCCCATTCCCACACAATTCCTCCTTAAGAAAAAAACAACTTTGGAAAACATTGTTGAAAATACAAGCAATTTCTTTATTATCCACAATGTTTCGTAACCAAAAAGACAAAGAAATTTTAATTCCATCAACTTGAAATTGTCTTTCAATTAGGAAGATAACCCATTCCCAAACAATGATGCTTTTAAACACTCCTCAATATGAAAGCTTTGGAAAGCATTGTGGAGAATGAAGAAATTGCTTGTTACAATCAATTTCTTCATTATCAACACTGTTTTCTAGCCTTAAAGAAAAAGATTTTGAAGATTTCATCAACTTCAATTTGTCATCTGCATCTTTTTTGAATTTGAACAGGTCGGAAATTTTATCATGTGGGCATAGGTTAATACAGGGTGCTGGTGCAAATTTATTTTGAAATCCAACCAGTAGTTTATGAGAAAATGAATTAATAAGAAAAAGCTACAAACCAACTGACAGAGCAACCAAATGACTGACTGACAAGCTAACTCCTATATAAACCAAACAACATAGTAAACAATCATCTCTCCCTACTATCTTAAGTTCTGGGTTGTTTTCAACATTTGACAATGTGATTCAGACACAGAGAAATATCTTGACTGTTAAATGGCATAAACTCATGACCAGACAATAAAAGTCGAGACTGGTCAAAATTCAAAGAAATTGCACATGACAACTTTTAGTAGATGAGTATTCGATATCCCTTGTCTTTTGGATAGAAAACAATATGGGTAATGAAGAAATTGCTTGTACCATGTAATCTCTTCTTTTTCCAAAATGTTTTCCAAAGCTTATTCACTCAAAAGCGAAAAATACTGAATTGTAAGGAAAATGGTATATCCTATTTCATAGTGTCACCCTGCAGTAAGCTTCAGTTACAAGATTCAAAATAAACAAGACATCAATCTTTTGTTTTAGGTATGGTCATAATGATCTTTACAGCTACACAACATTTTGAACAAAACATAAATCTACTAGAACTTTCGTAAGGCGGACTAATATCCTCAAGCAGCATTTAGTTACTCAAGAAACACAGTTGACCTTTGACCTATTTTACCCCAAAACTATAGGGTACCTCCTTGGGTCATGGATAATATTTGTATAAAGTTTCAAAGTCAAAGGTCAAATGGCTTAAGAGCTGGAGTACAGAAATGGTTTTCAATCAAAGTTCAATTGTGACCTTGACCTTTGACTTTTATGACTCTAAAACAATAGGGCACTTCCTTTGACCTTTGGCAACAATTGTAGGAAATTTCATGGTTGTAGGTCAATTGACCAATCTCAGCTGTCAATCAATGAATCTACCGACCAATGAAATCATTTATTCAGCCCGGACCTGAGGTTTCAACTCAAATATTTGCCGCCATTTTTGTTAACCTTTTTTGTTGGTTTGGTGGCTTAAACATCGTAACTACAGTTTATTCAAGCTGTTACTTCGACGATTAGGGCGCCAACCAACCATTTTAATTTTTTGTTACATGCTACTGGCCATAAATTTTGCAAAATAACCATATTTAAGATCTAAGGAGAACTTCCTGTCGAAGTCAGTGGGCGGGGCCTAGGGAGTCAGTAGGAGGGGCCAGCAATTGGTCAATTGGATCTAGAGTTGGAAATGAAAAAATTGGTTGGACAGATGAACAGACGGACATGGTGAAACCAATATACCCCCCCCCACCACCCCCCCTGCTTCATAGGTGATAGCAATAATAATCTATAAAACCTAAAGCCACAATACAGTACAACATATACTTAATGCATTCAAATTGAGTCTGAATGAGAAAATGAAATCATGGCAAGTATTTTTTCAAAGGATGTTCAGATATGTTCTGTGTTGACTTTGTAAATATACAAATATGATATGGGTCTTATATTGATAGATATAAAATCATTGGAAGAATACAGCTACAGTTTCATTAACCTATTACCAGACGTCTAATTTTCAGACTGGTCCAAATTGAAAAGAGTTGCAGACGAAATTTCAAGTTTATGAAACTTTAGCTTTTTACCTTTCTGGAAAGAAAACATTGTAAACAATGAAGAAATTGCTTGGCACAAGCAATTTCTTCATTCTACAAAATATTTTCCCATTAATTTTTATGCCCCTGCATCTATAAGAATCCCTTATTAAGTTACAATGCCAATACTTGGTATGTAGATAGATCTCAACAAGGCGCAACTGGAAAAGGTCATTTCATCAAGGTCAAGGTCAAAATTTCAACCCTTTACTCTTTTCTAAAGAATTCCTGTTTCGGGGGCATAGTGTTTAACAAACACATCTTGTTCTTGAGGGGCGTCAAAAAGTGTGTGTGTGTGGGAATGGGTCAAAACACAAGAAAGATTTGACAGGAGGTCATTTTGAGGGTCAGATCAAAGATATTGTAAATGCCTATAAATATACAGTGAATTCATCTTAACCCGTTCTCATACAATCCCTCTTTTTTACGCCCCTCAAGAAAAAGGCTTTGGAAAACATTGTGGAAAATGAAGATACTCTGGACATGAAAAGGACTCACACAAACCAGGGTAACTCAATATGACCTTCCGCCATTTTATAGTCGGAGCATAAAAATTGAAAGTTGATTGAAGCCTTTAGTAAAACGGCACAATAAGATTCCTAAGCAATGATATCATTATAACTCTCCACCATGACCACCTAATGTTTTCAGTTGATGTTCAACATAGCCTTTGATGGCTTCCACAGTTCTAGCCCCTGTATATAAACCTACAAACTTGCCCTTGTTGTATAAACGCAGTTTTGGGAAGTTGTCTTTTATCTGGAAAGATAGGAAAATCTTTAATCATTTAGCAGATGACAAAATTTAAGGATTTTCTATGTTGGATTAAGTTACAGACAACAATTTTAATTAGGTGAAATTTAAAAAAATATTTGTCTTTTAGTTCAGAAAAAATTATAGAGTAATAGCTTATTGCATGTAATTTTTTTCTTTGTCTTGAAAGTTTTTCGAATTTTTTCTTTAGAGAAATTGTGTTAAATGAACTTCTCAAAGAAAAAGGATGGGAGTCTTCTTAAACTTTTTTTTCTAGAAAATCTACTATGAAGGAAATGCTCTATAACCAATACCAGACAACCAAATTGTAAACAAGTCCAAATTGACAGGAGTTGCTGACGACAATAATTTAAAGTTTATAAAATGTATCAAGAAATTTTTAATTTTTTAGTTAAAAAACATCGTGGAAAATGAAGAAATTGCTTGTAATTTCTCATTTTCAAAGATATTTTCCCCAAAATGCGTCATTTTGTGGGAATGGAGTAAACTTTTAGACATTATTTTAAAACCAATTTGTGTCTGATAAGCCAGTATGGAATTCTAATAGAAAAATATCAATAAACTCCTCATGTTTCAGAAGATTTTCAAAGATCTTCTTCTAACTAAAACCAGGGATTGCACAGAAAAGGGCTACTTTTCAGACTACTGTAATTCTTGGAAGTATTTTGGAAGAGAGTCAATACATGATGATATATATCAAATCTCTGGGCCTTATTGTTTGGTAGAAGATTTTCAAAGATTTCCTTCTTAATTTCTTTCTAAAATCAAGGGTCACACAGAAAAGGGCTAATTTTCAGAGTATGGTAATGCTTTGAGGTATTTTGGTAGAGGGTCAATAGATGATGATATATATCAAATATCAAAGCTTTAGACCTTTAAATTTGGGAGGAGAAGATTTTCTACTTGGTAACAATGGCAACTTAAGTTCTTCATGGATTTCAATTCTTTGAAGTATTCGAAAGAGCATGACCTAAGGGTCATTTCTGTGAAGTATGGTTGATTTCCATGGTAAGTTTAGGAGCAGATTTTCTAGTAAATTGTTAAATGGACAACCAAACAGATGGAGGGACGGACAGAGAGACAAACAAACGCTAACCAATCACAATAGCTCACCTAGTGGACTTCATGCTCGGGTGAGCTTAAAACTTAACTTACATTCTGCCCATCACATGTTTTCTTATTCTCATCACAGTTAACCACAGCTAACATCATTTCTGGCTCCTCTATCTCGTCTGCCACTTTCTCTAAAACTTTTGAGATTTCTGCACATTCTTCACACCTGAGAACAAAACAGTTTAACTTCCATTAAACCATTAACAGATGCCAAAATTTTAGACCTGTCCAAAATGAAAGAGGTTGCATACTACAAATCATATTTGATAATGTTTTAAAATTTGTTGTCTTTCGGATTAGAAACATTGCCGATAATGAAGAAATTGCTTGTAACAAGCAATTTCTTCATTTTTCACAATGTTTTTTCCCAGCCTTTTTTCAAAGGGAGACCTCAAAAAGTGTGTGGGAATGGGTTAAGCAATCACTCAAGGGACTGCCAAAAACTGATTGGCTCTAGAGAATGGTTGCTTATTACATGTTTTTGTGACATTGATTGAATGGATGAAACATTTTTCAGGTTGATTGTGCTAACGCTGTTGCCTTGAGCATGTCTACAAAGTTTTTCAAAGAAGTAACCCAAAGTTTTACCCCATGTAACCCAATTTGCTTTAGATTTCTCCACGACAACTATCCTGACCAATTTTCAGGTCAATTAACCCTTTCCTGTACAAGCCCGAAATTTTATCTTGCTACGTTTCATACTTGAAAAAACATTGTAGAAAAAGAAGAAATTGTTTGCAACGAGTGATTTTACATCGCTACGATTTTGTACTCGAGAAAATATTGTGGCAAAAGGAGAAATTATTTGTAATAAGCAATTTCTCCTTTTCCCACATTATTTTCTACCACATAGGCTGGTTTCATTTCAAATTGCATCCAATCTTTATTGATGTCTGAAACATCTTTCAGTTTGGACCAGTCTTAAATTTCAAAAGTTGGAAATAGTTAAGCAAAAACTATGTCTCCAGAGAGTCTACAAGGTAAATGATGGCAACAGACAATGTGTATGGCATAAATCACATATGTCTTATGTAACTTACTTTTCATCAGCAAACAGAACAAAAGTCAAATCTTCAGATACGGTGGCATCAAAATCTTTATCACTCAGCTCAACGACTCCCTGAAATAATCAACAAGAGGAAAATTATTGTGCTATATTGCCCCTTTTGATCACTATTAGTATAGTGCTAGGCTTTCACCTGATCACAAAATTTTAGACTGGTCCAAATTGAAATGAGTTGCTATAAACACAGGGCTACAGTTCATCACAGAGTAATATTTAGGAATATTTTAGTTGAGTACCAAAGTAAATTTAAATGCAAAATTAGAAAGCTCTAAGCTATTTTGTTAGCAAAGAGAATGTTTTGTTAGAGTTACTTCTTTATTTCTATGTAAACTCCTGAAACCCATACAGTACGGAACATCGTTAATTTGACAATCATTTCAATCGCATTTCGGGCGATCACGTTCAATCAGCGTTCAGCATTCAATCGGGTAGCAATCAGGGTTTTCCAATTTGTGGTCAATCAATTCTTAAATGAAAGAATCAGCAGTGTTCAATCATTCCGATAATTAAAATCGCAATATTAGTTTTGGTGATTAATATTTTCGTTAAAATTAAATTCGGTAATTCAAATTTTAAAAAATAATGAAAACATTTCTTTAAGATTATTTCTGATCAAAAGAAATTTTGCAATGATCGAACGATCGCATCTAAACAAGACAGCATTCAATCCGATAAGGGCAAAAAGGCGATCAGCGTTCAATAGTAATCATTCATTCATGATCGTGTAGCATTCAGCATTCAATCCGGTTACAATCAGATGTCAAATTAACGATGTTCTGTACTGTAACAACAGGATAACATTAAACTCGGAGTAATAATCAAAGCATGTCGGTAGCGTACAACAAGGTGAAACTACTTACAGAATTTGGAACCATTACATTAACCCTTGTCATGCTGAATTAAAATCCTATACAGAACTACTTTTAAATCAAAATGCTGACAGCACTGGAAGGTCTTAATGGGAATCAATATTTCTTTTGAAAATTGATTATTTAAACAACTCTGGCTTAACCCTTTCCCATTTTTGGAAATTTTAGATTAGTCCAAATTGAAAGAGGTTGCAGACGAGAAATGAAAACTGGATGTCATTTGAAATGAAACCATCCTATATGGTAGAAAATATTGTGGAAAAAGGAGAAATTGCTTGTTACAAGCAATTTCTTCTTTTTTTACAATGTTTTCTTGAGTATAAAATCACAGGAACGTAAAATCCCGTATTTGAACGGGAAAGGGTTAAAGGGGATATGCAGGAGGTGTAGACCTATATCAGACTGCACTTATGTGCAGGCTGATCTCTGTCTATACCTCCTGCCAAAAAAGGAATATTCTGGGTTCAGCATGACAAGGGTTAAATTTCATTTGTAAGAATAATATTTTCAGATTCCCCTTTTTATTGCAGTGTATAATACAGGAATCTAAACATAAGGCTTATGTTGATTCAAGAGTAAACATTTGAGGAATTTCAATAAAGTATCATAAGGTGAATCTACATGCCAGATTTGGTTAGAGAAGAGGAGAATTTCAAAGGATTTCTTCTTTTTCTCTAAATAATTCCATGAACACTTAACCCATTCCCTACAATGATGCAACTGACACCCTTAAGAAAAAGCTTTAGAAAATATTGTGGAAAATAAAGAAATAGACCTTTTCACACATTCACTGCCAATTTGTCAAACCAAATCTAGTTAAATGCGATATTTACTCGATTGGTTGCAGGGAGTCAATAAACTATCCCCATATAAACCTATATAGATTGGTTAATCAAAACATGGGTGAAGAAAAAGCTTCAACCAGTGAGCAGTCATATGCAGACCAATTGTAGCAAATGATATTGATATTATCGTGTATTAACCCATTCCCACTCATTGACGCCTTTTGACGCCTGTCAAGAAATATAACCGGGAAAACATTGTGTAAAATGAAGAAATTGCTTGAACCAAGCAATTTCTTCATTTTCCCCAATGATTTTTACCAAGAAAGTTGAAAAAATCTTAAGTTTCATCAACTTTAAATTGTCGTTTACAGCTTCTTTCAATTTGGACCAGTCTAAAATTTTGTTGTCTGGTAATGGGTTAAGAACCAAATTGGGTTTAAAACAGCCTGGTATCTAGGCCATATGAAATACTAAATATATGTAGTTTGGCAAAAATTATCCTTTCATACGATACTATTGCCAATGTAATGAGACTTTTTGAAAATATTTTTAAACCCTGCCCCCCTCAAACATACAAGAAAGAAACAAGAGCTTTGTCCAGAGGACACAGATGCCCCAACCGGTAGCTTTGATAATAACAAAGGGCAATAACTCCAAATTTATGCAAGCAAGAGTTGTGGTTCTTGTGCACTGCACTTCTCCTAAAAGAGGTCTATCCGCCTATGAAGTTTCAAGTTGATAGCTATTATACTTTCAGAGATATGACCTGGACAAAATGTAAGACTTTAAAATAACAAAGGGCAATAACTCCAAAATTATGCAAGCAAGAGTTGTGGTTCTTGTGCACTGCATTTCTCCTCAATGAGGTCTATCCACCTATCAATTTTCAAGTTGAAAGCTATTATACTTTCAGAGATATGCCCCGGACAATTTCAGGACGGATGGAAGGAAGTCAGACAAAGGCAAATCTAAATCCCCCCCCATTAGGTAGAGGGGGAATGAAATATAGAGTTATAGTTTAACACTCATACAACTACTGAATGATCACTTTGGTGTATTGTAATAAGTTATTTGTGCCATAAATCAATGGTTTTGTAAAGTTTACAACTATCGACACTACACAAAAGACATAAGCCTTCAGAATTTTTCTGACACACAGATTGGTTAAGTTTGTGAATATGTGTCAATCATAGGCATGTCAAACCTTGCCCTTCACATGGTAGGCCTGATCATAGAAACAATTGACAATAAGCCTGATTGATACCACTAAATCTATTTGATCAATTTTAAGACCATTTAAATACTATTGACCACCTTTTGTGCAATACTGATAAAATTTTGCTTTAGATATGCCATAAAAGTTGCCCATGTTGATACCAATCTCCTACAGTCATTACCAAAGCGCATATATTTCTATTTCTAATAAGTTTTCTTGTTACAAAGTATAAGCTTATAAACTTAAACATTATAAAAATAAAGAAGAACAAAGCAGGCATACTGTTTTTGAAACATTTGTTTCTGTCTGCGTGTCCACCAATGTAGATCTCTCTCTCTCTCCCTCCCTCCCTTCTTAATATCAAACACACCAACACTACAGCATGTTAGTTTTTTTAATATTTGCCTCATTGTAACAATAGAAAATTTGAAGAAAAGGATAAAAATAATCCCCTTTTCTTAAAAAAGTGCCATACAATGAATTAAATAGAATATATTGTAATGCGAAAAACAGGGAGCATTAATTTGACGATAATTGAATGACATAAATCATATTGATGATTATGTTGCCAATAGTTCGAAAATAAATATGAAAAATTAGATGGTTGTCCCAGGAGCCCGCAAAGTTTTGTAGGTATCATACTCCAGATAAGCACAATTTTAGTGTTTGATCTTGAGCTTTGACCTTGAACTTCAAGCTATCAAAAAAAAAATTCTTTCAAATGGCAAATCTACTTATGATGGAGAATAATTGAGCCAAGTTATTTTGAAATCCATCCATAAATGTAGGAGTAATTGTCCAGACAAATTGGGACAGACAGACGTCTGGGCGGACTAATACACATACACCAATTTGTCATAGTTACAACTTTGTCTCGCTCACCGCAATTTGGCTCGACAACAAAAATGATTAAATGTAAAGATAATGATTAGAGAGAGCTGATCAGAAGGATGATCTGTTAATTGCCTTGATGTAAACGGTTCCCTTCAGTATAACATGATACATATGGGGTTATTATGTACTGCAACATGTCACAAAGAATCCGATATTCACTCTTACATTTAAATGATCAAATAAGCATTTTCCATGATCAAATAAAGTAAATAAAGTTTCATTGAATAGATTTGAAATTGTTCTTTCGCAAGCAATTTCTTCATTTTCAACAATGTTTTCTTCAAGTTGTTGTCCGCAACTCCTTTCAATTTGGACCAGTCTAAAATTCTACCATCTGGTATTGGGATGAGTAGCCAAAACAAATATTCTTGACTTAATCTCAACATTCACCTCCCGTTTACAAGAATAATTCAAATTGTCAACCGATTATTTGATTGACAGCTGCGATCCATCAAATGTTTCCATCTTACCAGTTTAAGATCATCTTCCTCCTCCGTATCCTCTCCGTCATCATTTTGTTTTTGTTGTTTGGGACCATACTGGTCTATCATGGCTGAAGAATACGACACTAGTGCGTCCAAATCTCTGGCACCGGAGTATTTCATTTTCTAGAATAAAACATCTGCGATATATAAAATCTATCATCAGGATTCCTTTCAGACAAGCTGATCTCAACTCATTCCCACACAATAATACTTTTAAACACCCTTCAATTTAAAAGCTTTGGGAAACATTGATGAAAATGAAGAAATTGATTGTGTAAAGCGAATTCTTCATTAACCACAAGGTTTTTTACCCTCAAAAGACAACAAATTTAATGATTTTATCAACTTAAAATTGTTGTCAGCAACTCATTTCAATTTGGGCAGGTTTAAAATTTTATCAGGTGGGAATGGGTTAATAGATTCTAGAACAGGCTAGAAATTTGTCACAGTCATGGTTGGCCCCTGCTTAAACTATTTCCACACAATGACCCTTTTTGACGCCCCTCAATAAAAATGCTCTAGAAAACATTATGGACATTGGAGAAATTGCTTGTAAAAAGTAATTTATTCAGTATCCACCATGTTTTCTACCCTAAATGACAAAAGAATTTTTACTAACTCCGCCAATTACAAATTGTCGACTGCAACTCCTTTCAACTTTGACCAGTCTAAAATTTTGTTGTCTGGTAATGGGTTTAGTGTTTGTCACATGATCCACAGCTGTGACCTTGAACTTGGAAGTTTCCAACAGAACCTTTCACATTAGACTTGTCCTAATAAAGGGAATTAATTGTGCAAATTTACTTTGAAATTCATCAATTAATTCAGAAGATATGGCGCAGACAAATATTGGACCCAATGTACACACTCACACATGGAGAGTTGTAACTCTATGTGCTCATTACCAATACATGGTGGGAGCATGAAAATTGATTAAAACATTCCTGTATAATCCTGCTTCTTTACGCCTCTCAAGAAAAAAGCCTTGAAAACATTGCGGATATTTCTTCGTTTTCAAAAAACTGTCTACCCGAAAAGACTAATATTTCTCGAATTAATGAACTTGAATTTGTTGCCAGTTCTTTTAATTTGGACTAGTTTAGAATTGTGTCGTCTGGTATTGGGTTAAGTGAGCCATGATTTTTCAATTTTCATCAACTTTTAATTTTTGACTGCATTTCTTTGAATTTGGAATTGTGTATAAGTTTGATGGTTGGTCATAGGTTGAAGAAAATTACAGAGATAACCCTTTCCTGTTTTGGGAAATTTTAGACTGGTCCAAATTGAAGAGTTTGCAAACGACAACGAAAAGTTGAAGTAATTTGAAATGAAACCATTCTATGTGGTAGAAAACATTGTGGAAAAAGAAGAAATTGCTTGTTACAAGCAATTTCTTCTTTTTCCACAATGTTTTCTCAGTTATAAAATCACAGCCACGTAAAATCCCGTGTTTGTACAGGAAAGGGTTAAAGTCAATATTTGCTAATTAAGGACAATGAAGTGACAGATTCTTTTTTGGGACAAACATTTTAACTAAATATCACGACATATCAGCAAAAAAAGTTCCTCTAGAGTGCACTCAAGGTTATTCTAACATTTAATCTCGTGACAAACCTACCCAAATGTCTTAAAAGACAGAGATATCAAAGGCAAACATGCTGACCAAATATCAAGAATTTGAAACAAAACTGTGCCCTCTAGATAGCACATAAGGTACTTCTAAGATTTGACTAATTGACTTATTTTTTCCTATCTGACCCGATGTAAAACATAACTGAGATATATTTAAGACCAACATTCTGACCAAATATCAAAACAGTTGAGGCAAAAACATGCCCTCTAGAGTGCACTGAGGTAATTCTAAGATTTGACCTAGTGATTTACTATTTTGACACTGCATGACCCAATATCTATTTTGTCCGAGATATCAAAGAGACAATCCCTTCTGTTTGAAGGCATTTAACCCTTTCCTGATCAAATACGGGATTTTACGTTCCTGTGATTTTATACTTGAGAAAACATCGTGGAAAAAGAAGAAATTGCTTGTAACAAGCAATTTCTCCTTTTTCCACAATATTTTATACCACATAGGATGGTTTCATTTCAAATGGCATCCAGTTGTCATTGTCGTCTGCAACCTCTTTCAATTTGGACTAGTCTAAAATTTCCTAAAACGGGAATCTAGAGTATCTAGAGTCCATACAAGATGTTGACACACGAAGGATGATGGATAGAGGATCATGAATGCCAGACACAGCTAGATCACAAAACTTCAGTACTTTTTGTCCAAAATAGGCCAAGTCCTGGGTTGCATGACAGACAATAAAACCAATTTACGTACATTTTGTCCATCTACAAAGTAGATAAGACTTGGATAACCAGTTATGCTGTATTTACCACATGTCTTCCTATTCTGTGTACAGTCCACCTACAAAATATAAGTTGATTGATTGAATGGGGTTTAACACCATTTTTAACAGTTTTTCAGTCATATTGCTTTGGCTGGAGCACCTAACAATGAATGCCTGGTACTTCTTACACCCTTGCTACCGTTACATCCTTTCCTAGCCTCAAGCTGCTATCCCACTTAGGTTTACAATTACCCAGCCATTGGTGAGAGACAAATGTCGGAAAGGATATCTGCTGCCGCTTGGGATCAAACCCATGACATCCCATGATTGCAGATAAGGAGTCTGACACGCTACCGAATGCGCTATGACAGCGGCGCACAACAACATATAAGTACAAACAATTCTCAGGGCTCCCGCTGACGATCGCCAATGGGGCCAAATGCGACAAAATAAAAATTCTGGCCCCAAAATCGGCGAATTGGCGATAACTTTCAAAATAAGGCAAAGGGATGTTGAGTCCATTTAAACGATTTCCGACGCGCAACTTTATCATTTACACACACGCTAATTTGTTTGGGAGACACGCGACCATCAATATCCATTGCATATCTGTGTCAATCAAGACAGATTAGTTACGCATCGCTGACCTTATTGATTCTAACAACACTCGAGTTATTGGGATTTTCCGAAGCCCGCCAGAAACCATCATGTAAACCAAGATGGCGGAAATTCACATCGCTTGGGCTAAAAAATTGACGATCACTTTTTGAGATTCATTAGAGTGCTGAATAAAAACCAAAGACAACATTTTGCTTATCTATTGATGATTTTAGTATCAAAGTCAACTGAATTTCCGAGAAATGAGAATTATCGGACATTAGTAATCAAAGTACTGCGGACATTAGTAATCAAAGTACTGTGGGTTACCAAAAATTTGACCTGTCTTCCAGCATAGCTCTAGGTGTTCTTGAAATTTTATTATCAAATGACAATCCTCTCATTTTTTACCTATTAACCCTATTCCAATTTATTCAATATAATATATTATAGATAACAGGTTATTTGTTTTCAATATAGTAGTTTTCTTTCATTCACTTATTCATACAGGCTCCACTTTTGTCCCCAATTGGCACCAAGTGGCCCCAAATTTTTGCCATTAGCGATTTCATTGGCGCAAGAATAAAATTTCCCAGGGGGAGCCCTGATTCTGTAAGAGTTTTTTTTTATGCCTTCTTTAACCCATTACCACATGAAAAAGTTTTAGACTGATCCAAATTGAAAGATGTTGCAGTTGTCAGTTCTTAGTTGATGGAATTCAAAAATCCTTCGTCTTCATGGGTAAAAAATATTGTGGATAATGAAGAAATTGCTTGTCACAAGCAATTTCTTCAATATCTACAATGTTTCCAACCCAAAAACACCAAGATTTTTTTAGTCCATCATTTTCATAAAGTTGTCTGCAGATTCTTTTAATTTGGACCAGCCTAAAATTTAATGGGTTAAATGGTTCTTATTAAAAGGACCCACTGACAGTTTCCTTATCCTGTTGAAGAAGACCTATTTCCAATCTGGACAAGATCTTTTCCAATCTAAAAATTGGACTCATTCAAAAATATGAATGGCAGATATTTTTTCAGCAATGTTTTTTTTGATAATCTATCTTCAGGTTGCAAAAACATTTTTGAACAATAAAGCCTTTAACCCATTACCAGACAACAAATTTTAGACCGGTCCAAATTCGAAGAAGCTGTAGACAAGAATATATTTTTGATGATTTTTTTTGGAAACCTTTGTCTGTTTGGGAATAAAACATTGTGGATAATGAAGAGATTGCTTGCTTCAGGCAGTTTCTTTATTTCTCCTAATTTTTCAATTAATGAAAGACAAGATCTTAAGAACTGAACAATTTAAAATTAATGTCTGCAACTACTATAAATTTGACTTGTTTAACCCTTTCCTGTTTTTCAAAATTTTAGACCTGTCCAAATTCAAATGTTTTGCAGACGACAATTCAGAGTCGATTCTATTTAAAACTAATCATTCTGTAGGGTAGAAAATATTGTAGAAAAAGAAGAAATTGCTTGATACAAGCAATTTCTTCTTTTTCCACAATATTTTCTCAAGTATAAAAACACAGGGACGTAAAAACCAGGGATTGAACGGGAAAGGGTTAAATACTGTGGAATAGTAATGGGTAAATTCATTTCCACACAATGACACTTTTCAAACGCTCTCAAGAAAAGAAGCTTTGGAAAACATTGTGGACAAAAAAGAAAATGCTTGTTACAAGCAATTTCTTCATTATCCACAATGTTTTCTACCAACAAAAGTAAAAATATCCAAAATTTTATCAACTAAAATTTGTTGTCTACAACATCTTAGAATTTGGACCTGTCCAAAATCTTGTTGTGTGGGAAAGGGGTCAAACCGCAGAAAAATGCACTTGCCTATGCAGTCATATGGCCTGCCAATCCATTATTACCTTTGCAATTTTAATCTTCAAACCATCTTCATAACTTTGAGCCAAAGCATCCCAAGTAGGTGCAAGTTTCCTACAGTGTCCACACCAGGGTGCGTAAAACTTTATAAAATGGATTCCGGTTTTCACGTGTGCATCAAAAGTATCATCTGTCAACACATAGAGGCCATTTTGAATTTCTGGTCCTGACTCCGGTTTGTCTTCAACGGTACTGTCTGGTACCTTCCCGTCAACTGATGTTTTCTTCTCCTGGTTCTCAGCACTTGTCATTTTGTCAACAAAGCTGGACAAGGAACCAATATCTCTACCGCTGCTGTATTCTTCATTCTGTGGAAAATAAATTACAGGGAAATCAATAGTTTAAGCTTTAACCCTTTACCAGATGACAAAATTTTAGACTGGTCCAAATTGAAAGCTTTAAAGCTTTAATGCATTCCAAACCAATAATGCTTTTTGCGGCTCCCAAGAAAAAGACTTGGGAAAACATCATGGGAAATGAATAAATTGCTTGTTAGAAGCAATTTCTTCATTATCCACAATGTTTTCTACCACATGAAACAAAGACTTTAAAATCTTTATCTACAACAAGAGCTGGTCACAGTCATGTGACAAATGCCCCCAAAGGACATGGTCAAGCATGTGGCACTTTGATTTGTTTTGTAAACACAACCACATGCATTTGTGATCTATACGTCTGGGTTTTTGATAAATGAAAATTTTATACAAATAATAATTTCTATAAATACAGAATGAAATCAAGAAATGAATTATGGACAGATTTTTCTGAGGTCAAAAGTAGGTCAAAGGTCAAGGTCACTGAGTCAAGGTCATGTAAAGTGGTCCACCCAATTAAGCATCTATCCATATATGGAAGCAATCCATTGAAGAATAAGAGAGTTAATACAATTTAACCATTCCAGACGCAATTTAACCATTCTGGACGCACCTTGGCCCCAGATTGTGACCTTGACCTTTGAGATAGGAACCTGGGTCTTTTTTGAAGTAACAGAGTGGACACGGCAAAAAGTGCCAATTTTTTACCTTTGACCCCAGATTGCGACCTTGACCTTTGAGATAGGAACCTAGGTCTTTTTTGCGACATGTCGTCTGAAGATGGTGAACATTTGTTTGAGAGAAAGTTGTACCTGCATGCATGATTATAGAAGTTATAGAGCGGACACGGCAAAAAGTCCCCATTTTTTACCTTTAACCCCGGATTGTGACCTTGATCGGTGAGATAGGAGCCTGGGTCTTTTTTGCGACTCGTCATCTTATTGCGGTGAACATTTGTGCAAAAATGTATTGAAATCCACTTTTGCATGTAGAAGTTACAGAGCGGACACAAAAGCAGGACGGACAGACGGACTGACTGACTGACAGACGGACAGTTCGATTACTATATGCCTCCCTTTAGAGGCATAAAAAATTATCTCTGCAACTTCTTTGAAATTGGACTCATCTAGAATTTTGTCATTTGGGAATTAACCACTTAACCCTTTCCCGTTTTTGGAAATTCTAGACTAGTCCAAATTGAAAGAGGTTGCAAACGACAATGAAAACTGGATGCCATTTGAAATGAAACCATCCTATGTGGTAGAAAATATTGTGGAAAAAGGAGAAATTGCTTGTTACAAGCAACAGGGTGTCCACAGTTTGGGCAAAGCAAAATTCCCTGACTTTTCCCTGACTTTTCCCTGACTAAAATCAAATTTCCCTGACTTATGTTTACTGTATTTTGCACGTTAATTTATGAAAATGTTGGCCTCCTCCACCCCCACAGCCAACCCTTTCCACCTCTTACTTTACTAACTGTAACTGTATTACTATTTGTATTAATATTTTTTTCTTCTCTTTTTTTTTCTTTTCCTTCATTTATACATAATGCATGTTTTATGAACTTAACCTATACTGCTGGGTGTGGGTTCTGAAATAAGATGCATGCCAAAATGGACAAAAACCACAAACTAACCTCATAGAAGCATGTATCTTAATATATTGGACTATTTTTGGTGTGCATTTCAAAATATAAACTTTCTTTTAGGCACTTCAACATGAATTAAATGGTGCACTATTTGGTATCATGTATAAAATTCCTAAGTGTCTTAAAAACTCTCATTCTGAAGTACATTTATGAAGACATATAAATACATATAAACCATATTAGTTTATCTTGTTTTTGTGTCTTTTTGGCATGCTAATCTACAATATGCTTATCAACATAGTTAACTGAGCTACAGATCATAAAATTAATTGGCAATCATACAATTTCAATAGATAGAACTGAATCTAATGCAAAGAAAATACTTGTTAATGTACAATTTGGAATAATGAATACTACTTATCACATTATTATTAATCTTATTGTTATTATCAGTATTATCATTATAGCCAATCATGAAGAAACTGCCTTAGCCTTTATTTATTTTATCTTTTAATCATTCATACACCAATTATTTCAAAATTCCCTGACTTTTCCCTGACTTTTGCTTAAACTGTAAAATTCCTTGACCAGTTCCAAAATTCCCTGACAATTCCCTGACCTTGAAAAAATATTTTTTTTCCTTGACTTTTTCCCTGACCGTGGACACCCTGAAGCAATTTCTTCTTTTTCCACAATGTTTTCTCGCGTATAAAATCACAGGAACGCAAAATCCTGAAGTTGAACAGGAAAGGGTTAACCAACAAGCTTGCAGATGATATATCAAACCAGAACTAGAACTGTGGCACAGCAGACTTTGAACCCCTCCGTGCATTTTGATATTTAGGGAGCACTGTGGACCTTTGACCTATGTTACCTGAAAATGCTAGTTGCCCTCCTTTGACCATTGGCAAGAGCTGTCCAAAGATGCATGGTCGTAGGTCAATTTGTTCAAAAGGTAGAGCATAGAAATGAAATAGTCTACAGATGGACAGACAGACAAACAGACAGACAGACAAACAGACAGTGTGAAACCAAAATACCTCTTCTATTTCCCAGGTAGAGGATAAAATTGCCAGAAAGGAAAGGATAGGTTGGGTTTTTTTGAAAAGGGAGGTAATTCTGCAATTAACAATAGTAGTGAATTGAAAATTACAGAATTGCATAACAATTATGTTCAGAAATAAGGTGTAAATACTATTCTTTTTTTCCAGAATCAGGCTTTCAATATCTATAAATTCTAATCAAGTCAAAATATTGGATTAGTGGTAATTAATGGATCCTTTTATCCAGAAAGAAATATTGTATGAATTAGATTAACCCCTGTTGAAACTGCAAATACAAAATCCATGAAATAATTATTTAAGTTTCTAGTAAAGCAAAACTTTTTGAAAGAATCGTGATTTAATTTAAAAAAAAAAAAATGTTTCTTCAAGCATGTACTGCTTTGAAACCAAAAACTCTATAAATAGAACAAGATGTGTTTGTGAATCACCATGCCTGCCTAACAGCCTTTTTCAGAAAAGTTATCTCAATAAGTGACCTTGACCTTGTCCCATGACCTCCAGTCAACCTAAGTACCTGCATATGTATATTCATAAGATATATCATCAGGCCAAATGTGAGTGTTGTATTTTGAATTATCTTGAAGAAACTGTAAATGATAAATATTTTATTTAACCCTTTCCTGTTTTTGAAATTTTAGACTGGTCCAAATTGAAAGGGGTTGCAGACAACAATGAAAATTGGGTGCATTTTGAACTGAAACCATCCTATGTGGTAGAAAACATTGTGTGAAAAGGAGAAATTGCTTGTTACAAGCAATTTCTTCTTTTTCCACAATGTTTTCAGAAGTACAAAATCACAGCAACGTTAAATCACGGGTTTGTCCAGGAAAGGGTTAAGTTTAACCCTTTCCCATTCAAATACAGGATTTTACGTTGCTGGGATTTTTACTCAAGAAAACATTGTGGAAAAAGAAGAAATTGCTTGTAACAAGCAATTTCTCCTTTTTCCAGAATATTTTCTACCACATAGGATTGTTTCATTTCAAATGGCATCCAGTTTTCATTGACGTCTGCAACCTCTTTTAATTTGGACTAGTCTAAAATTTCCCAAAACGGGAAAGGGTTAACAGAAGTCTGGCTTTGACAAATGACCTTGACTTTGTCACATGACCTCCCTTGGAATCTGCAGATGTGTTTTGATTTGATCTTTCATCATGCTAAATATGAGCATTGTATCTTGAAAAGGCTTACAGCAATTTCATGGGTAAGATTAAGACGGAGGGACAGACAGCTGGACAGAAAGACAACAGTAAAACAATATGCCCGCTATCTTTCTATGTGGAGGGCATAGAATAGAAAGTATACTATCTATGAGTCATTATACCCAAGCAAAGCATTGGTACATCCTAGAAAATTGATTGATTGATTGAATGGGGTTTAACGCAGCTTTAAAAAGTATTTCAGTCATATTGCTGGAGCACCTAACCATGAATTCCTGGTAACATCCTAGAAAAATAACATAATTTTGTTTTTTATATAATTATAAAAACCAGCATATTAGAATGATACATCCCATTCCTATACAATTCCAGTCTTTATGACACGTAAGAAAACAGCTTTGGTAAAACATTGTGGGAAATGAAGAAATTGCTTGTAACAAGCTTCTTCATTTTCTATTATGTTTTCATCACTGTAAGACAAATAATTTTAAAATTCTATCAGCTTTAAATTGTTGTCTGTAACTTCTTTGAATTTGGGCAAGTCCATATTTTTTCAATCTGGGAAAGGGTTATAATACATCCACGCATGTCATTTACCTTTTGTCCATCTGTAATCCATATTAGAGTAGGATAACCTCTCACAGAAAATTTTGTGCATACAGCTGTTTCCTGCGTACAGTCTACCTAAAAATCAATTACATTAAACCCATTACTATCACACAAACCCGACTTTTATGCCTTTAACCCATTCCCACACAGTGAAATTTTTAGACAGGTCCAAATTCAAAGAAGCTGTAGACAACAATTCAAAATTGGTGAAATTTTTTAAATCTTTTTTTAAATTCTTTTGGGGTAGAAAACATTGTGGATAATGATGAAAATTGCTAGTAATTTCTTTGTTGCTCACAATGTTTTCCAAAGCTTTTATATTGAGGTGCGTTTTACAGCATCATTGTTTGGGAATGGGTTAAGGATTTATATTCAAGAAAACATCATGAAACAGGAGCTGTCAGTGGACAGTAAAGCTCGAATATTTTTAGTACTGGATAGCACCAAAAATTCAATGTTGACAATAGGACTAATTCCATTAAATAAATGCCAGAATAATGAATATTTGTTGGACTCTGAACCTATGTCTAAAAGTATCAAACCATAAACCTTAGTGGTAAAAGAAATAAAAAATCTTCAACTTAAAAATCTTAGAAATTCTATTTATAGAATATTGATTTCTCTAAACTATGGTATTGACTATTCTCCACCCTAGTGGAGAACTAATAATTTATCTGACACTTACGGGATTTGGATGTACAGGGATACGGCAACACAATGTCCGATGTATTTAACCTCTTCGCCACCGAGACATCCCTGTGGGTAGTGCAGAGATTCAAGACGTCAGACATAGCAGCGCTAGGCGGTGTTGCCTTAACCACGTAAGAGTCTTAGCCAAAAAAGTTAAAACTCTGCATAAATGAACATCAGAGTAATAAATATTTGCTAAGGGGTTGATATTATGATCACAGAGACATGTGCACTGTTTCACAGCAATTGCGAGAGAATGACGGTTGCACATAAAACTGTAACAAAGAATTTCTAAGTCAAAACAAAAATTATGAGTGCTTGATAATAGCAGCCCCAAAATGACAAATACTGTTAAAAGCGGTGTTAAACCCCATTCAATCAATCAATCCATCCATGAGTTTGCCATTGGCCAAGAATTGATGGATCACAGGTCCCTCCCACTAACTCCTCTGACCCCACCCACTGAGCTCTGAGCTCTAAGCTTTGTTTGTTTTAAGGGGTTTTACACCACCTTTAACAATATTTCAGTCATATTGCAGCAGCTGAAGCACCTAACCATGGATTACTGGTATTTCCCACACCAGTACCACCACTACATCCTTTTTGTGCCTCCAGCTGCTCACCCTACATAGGTTTATGATTAAACACCCATTAAAGGCCAAGACTGGAAATCCAATCCTGATCATCTTGTTTGAGAGTCCGACAAACTACCAAATGTGCTATGGCTGCGGCTGCCATTGTTAGAATTCAAAGCTCATTTCAAGACTAAATGAATGATCAATCAATTGACTCTTTGATTGACAGTCATGTTCGTTTAATTATAGAACCCCAGTAAACCAATTGATTGCAATATAATTGAAAAGTTATTGAAAGCAGATAAACTATTATTACAAAATTACTTTTCGATAATTTTTGAATGCTTATTTCACTAAAATTCACCAATAAGGATATTTTTAAGGCCCCAAGGAGCAGGAAAATATCATATACCTTGAAGCAAAATTTTACACTTAACATTACATGAACTATCTCCATTGTAAATTTTATCCTGCTACTAGTAGAAAAAAATTATAGACTGGTCTAAATTCAAAGAAACTGTAGACTGCTTGTTTGTAGACAACATTTAATAAGAGGCCCATGAGGGCCTGAGACGCTCTACTGGTTATCAAGTTTTCGGTTCAAGAAATCTGATATTTAAGGAAGTTAATTGCTTAAAAAAGAATGAAAAAAAAAATTGGACTTTATCCCCATTATCATTTTGAGCAACAATCCTCAAGGCCCCTTTTCCTGGTTTCATGACGGATCCACTGCATTTCCAGAACAAAGTTTCCTTATGACCCTACAATCACTCTGTGAAATTTTCATCAGAATCCGATAATAGTTGTGGACTTTATATATATATCAAATAAACAGGATTGTTTTGAATGAAAATCCATAAGGCCCTTTTTCCTGTGTTTTCTGATGGATACTCTTCATTTCCGAAAGGAACCCTACAATGCCCTTTTTCCTGTGTTTCCAATGCCACAATTATTCCATGCATCTTTGAAGAGAATCCGATAAAATGTGTTTTTTATTGTATTAACGAAGATATTAAAATCAAGTTCTCATAAGGCCCCTTTTCCTGTGCAACTTTATTGTTGGTTTTATCATTTTGTGAAAGTTTAAAGTGAACCCGATGAAACATGGGGACTTCATTATGAATAATTTAGGATAATTACAAAAACATTCATATGGCCCCTTTTTACATGATACTCGACGGATTTTACCGAATTCTGAAAAGAACCATCCTTGTACAATCATTCTGTGAAATTTTTAAGTGAATCTCTTGAAATCTAGGGACATCATTGTGTTAACTAGAATATTTAAGAAAGTTTTTCATAAGGGCCCCTTTTTAAGTGATTCTCGCTGCATCAGATCCACTCTCATAATCAACAATTGTAACTAGACATTGAATAATACCCCCCCCCAACAGTGCTTGTCCATATACAAGTGCTATTCGCCAAAGGGCCGTAACAAAAAATGGAATTTTTAATTAAAGGGCCATAAATCAGTCAAAAATAAATGGACCATAACCAAAATAGGATATGCACATGTCTCACTTATACCAAATGTTTCTGTGAAATTTGAATCAAATCCGTCCAATGGTTGCTGAGAATTGATTCATTAAATGGGGTTTAACGCCGCTCTTAACAGTATTTCAGTCATATCGCGGCGGCTGGAGCACCTAACAATGGATTCCTGGTATTTCTCACACCAGTACTACCACTACATCCTTTCCTAGCCTCCAGCTGCTATCCCACTTAGGTTTACGATTATCAACCCTTTGGTGAGAGACAATTGTCGGAAAGAATATTTGCCGCCGCCGGGGATCGAACCCATGACACCTATGATTGAAGATTAGGAGTCTTGTGCGCTACCGACTGCGCTATGAATGCGGCTGGTTGCTGAGAAATTGAGCGGACACAATTTTTCACCAAAGGGCCATAACTCCATCAAAAATCAATGGACTGTAACTAAAAAAGAATATGCACTTATCTGCTTGATACTGATTATATCAGTGAAGTTTGAATCAAATCTGTCCAATGGTTGCCCAGAAATTGAGCGAACACGACAAAGCTGCAGACAGACAGACGGACGGACCAATAAGCTGACTCCTATATACCCCCCTAACAAAGTTAAGGGGGGTATAATGATGGTAAAATCAATCTGTGTAATCTGTGGAACTTATTGTGTTAATAAGTTTATTTTATAGAACAAGCCAAAAAAGGAACAATTCTAATGAAGATACAATCATTCTGTAAAAGTTTAAAGAGAATCAATGAAAACAGTGGACTGAATTGTGTCAAGAATTTTTTGTAATAAAATTTTCATTAGGTCCCTTTTCTCATGAAACTTAACAAATCAGAACCAATTTACAAATGAACAGTCCTAATGATAGATAGTTTGAAGAAAACAATAAAGACTGAGAACTTTATTGTGATATTGATGTTTTTGCCATAATTTTTTTCATATGACCCCTTTTCTTGTGTTGCTTAACAGATCAGACCCAATTTACAAAGGAACAAACCAAATGATGGTACAATCATTCTATTAAAGTTTGAAGAGATTCTGATAAAGACTGAGGACATTCTTGTGTTAATAAGGATTTGGTAATAATTTTTCAAACAGCCCTTTTTTCTGCGATATTAGACAGATCAGACCCAATTTGGAAAGAAATAATCCAAATGATGGTAAAACATTCTCTGAAAGTTTTCACAGAATCTGATGAAAACTGTAGACTTAATTATGTAAACGAGGGTCTTTTTGATAAGATTATTGTAATGCCCCTTTTTTCATGATACTTGACTGATCAGACAGAATTTGTAGAGAAACAATCCTAATAATGGTACAATCATTCTGTGAACAATTATGAAGAATCTGATGAAAACTGTAAACTTTATTGTGGTACAAGGATTTTGAAATGAAATTTTCATAGATCGGGTCCTAATGTCAACATTATAATTTAATAGCATCAAGCGAAAAAAGCAAAAACTTTAAACAAATTAATACTTTTTATATGGAACTATTTTGTGCGGAAATATACAAAATGACTACATGCTAAAAATTTTGTTCATGGAGGTATGAATATTCTTATCGACCAATCAGAACGCCCATTTTTGATAGACGAAACTGAAAATTAAATTATGGAAAGATTGAAGAGAATGAAAACTGTGGACTCTAAGAGTAAAGTGCTAACAAGCAAAAATTAACAGCCGGCCGGACGCACTGATGCGGGACAGAGAAAAGCCGTAGCTATTGCTGTTCTGGCCTTTGGCCAGTAGAGCTAGAAATCATCGTCATGCTGAATAAACATCCTCTACAGAACTGCATTACAATCAAAGGGCTGACAGCACTAGATGCCCTTATTGTAGGTTAAAAATCATTTTTAAAAATCGGTTTATAAACCACTCAAACTTAAAAAAGACAAGCAGTAGGTGTAGACTAAGATCAGACTGCACTTATGTGCAGGCTGATCTTATTATACACCTCCTGTCAAAACTGGAATATTCCAATTCAGCATGACAAAGGTTAATTTTAATACATTTACAAATTTTTATCTTTGTCGAAAAAATTCTTCAATATACATTGACTAAAAAAATGGTTTAAACCAACCAAGAATTACAGCAAAAGAAAACATTTCATAAATGACATACCAAAATGAACTTGACTTTGACCCTGAAACCCCATGATTGAAGATTGTGAGTTTGATGTGCTACCAACTGTGACAGCAGCCTCTATCTTTTTGTCTCGAAAACAAGGTTGAAAATGAAGAAATTGCTTGTAACAAGCATTTTCTTCATTTTCAATCTTGTTTATTCAGGGGCTAAAAAAAGTGGGACTATGTGGAAATAGATTAAGTTAAAAAAAACATTCATCTATAAATACAAAAATTTTAATCTTAGTATAGCTTGATCCCTTTTCTCTACCCTCACTGCACAGCTATTCTTAAAGGTTTTTTCAAAACAAAGAGCACTGCTTACGGGTGCCTACGCTAAACTATTGGGTGCTGGATAGTGGATTAAAGCACAAAATGCATCTAGAGTTATCCCCCTTGATAGTATAGGTTGCTCTGTTGATTGTAAACAAGTGTGCCAAGTTTCAAAAGAATGCCTTTGGTAGAACCAGAGATATCACACAATGACAACAACAACAACAACAATGACGACACCAAGGCTACAGCAATATCACAGGTTTTCTCCGAAAACAGCCGAGCTAATAGAACAGTTACTTCCTTTTATCATTTTTAAGAGAATTATCAATGATTTTGAACTTCAATATCATTGTCCAATCAGAGGTAATATTGATGTTGTGTTGTTATGAACCGGAGTTTCTTTATACAAATGTACACACCTGACAGATGATGGGAAACTGGTTTACATCCCTTAGACCTGAAAGTATTTTCCTATCATTTACAAGTAATATCAAGAAGAGAGCATTTTTTTCTTTTTATTCCTATCCCACATGATAAAGTTTTAGACCAGTCTAAATTCAAAGTTGTTGCAGATAATAATTTTAAATTGATGAAATTCTAAAAATCTTTGTATTTTGGGTTAGAAAACATTGTTGATAATGAAGAAATTGCTTGTCACAAGCAATTTCTTCATTATCCACAATGTTTCCTACTAGAAAAGAGAAAGATTTTTAAAATTTTGTCAACAAAAAAATGTTGTCTGCAACTTCTTTGAATTTGGACTGGTCTTAAATTTTGTTGTTTGGGTTAAAGAAATACAGTCGAATATCTATACCTCGAAGTTCAGGGGACTTACGAAAAAACTTCGACGTAGAGATAGTTCGACGTGTAGATGATAGAATATTTTCCATGTACGACCAAAATGGTGGCGAAATAACGTAACTGAATAAGGCCACAAATGATTTGTACTAGTATAATTATCTAATCGAACGAAAGATTTAACAACAATATATTTATCGTAATTTCTTATATTAATATTACGATATTATTGTAACTTGTAGCTTAAGTTTTGTTTAGACTTCGCTTTTTGTTGTTGTTTTGTTTGTTTTCTTCTAATTTTGCTTATTTTTCGTGTTGATTGCATAGTTTGACTACACGTATTTTCTCTTTCCTGTCGAAAAACACAAGTATCCATCTTGATTGGTTACCGGGTTCTTCCTTTAGCGCGTTCCGTCGGTCGAAGTTGCTGGCCATCCCCTTGATCGACCAGATCTGGCGCCAAACAAGTCCTGCGTGGTATGGGCGTAAGATGCCTCTTTATTAATTGTAAAATTCGTCTGTAACATTGTCTCCACTTCATGCAATCTTTCAAATTATCAGATCTTGGACAAACAATCAAACAAAATCGAATTAGCATTCGATATCCGATACTGTAACGCACCTATCTCTTAACTGCGTTGACACGTCGAAATGTGTGAAAAACTTAGTTGATTGCAAAATTAAGGTTCGTCTTAAAGAGGTGTGAATATGTGCAAACAATGGTGATGGGACTTTGAATTTGATACGACGTAGGGGTAGTTTACGAGATAAAGAGAACGATGTATGGAGGTTCAAATACGTATAACTAAAGAGTAATAAGATCGGGACTTTAGAATAACTTCGACGTAGAGAGAACTTCGGCTAAGGGACGTTCGAGGTAAAGGTATTCGACTGTAGATTTTAATGATTGAAACACTCACCTTAGCAATTGAAACCTTCCCATCATCCTTTGTTTTGGCCGCCAGTTCTTCCCAGGTTGGAGCTAATCTCTTGCAGTGACCGCACCAGGGTGCGTAAAACTTAACAAAGTGATGTCCCTTGGCTACGTGATCGTCAAAGTTATCTTTAGTGAGAGTATAAAGGCCATTTTCTTCCTTTGGTTTCTCCTTTTCCTTCACAGTTTCTTCTGCTTTCTTTTCAGTGTCATCTGATTTATCCTACCAAATACAAGTTTATATATTATGACCTTGGGCTAAGGGAGTGAATCAAGCCAATATCAAAGTTTTAGACTGGTTCAAACTGAAAGGAGATGTAGAAACCAATTTAAAGTTTATAAAATTTTAGATTTTTTTAACTTTCTGGATAGAAAGCATTATGTGTTTTTTTTTCATTTTACATAATGTTTTCCCGATGGATTTTTGGTAGGGCTTCACCTAAGAAATAAAACTTGCAAGTGTCCTCATTATTTGGTCCAGTTTTTAAGGCGAAGATTTCTTATGAAATTGTTGACAATAAGATGATTTGATAGATAGATTGAATGGGGTTTAACTCCACTTTTAACAGTTTTTCAGTCATATCATGGTGGCTGGAGCACCTAACAATGGTTTTGTTTGAATGGGGTTTTACGCCGCTTTTGACAATCTTTCAGTCATATCGAGGCGGCTGGAGCACCTAACAATGGATTCCTGGTATTTCTCACACCAGTACTACCATTACATCCTTTCCTAGCCTCCAGCTGCTATCCCACATAGGTCTACGTTTATAGACCCATTGGTGAGAGACAAATAGTCGGAAAGGATGAGTGCCGCCGGCGGGAATCGATGCCGGGACCTCTAGATTGACAGTCCGACGAGCTACCAACTGCGCTATGACGGCGGCTGCACCTAACAATGGATTCCACCACAATATACTTTCCCAGCCCCCAGTCACTATCCCATGTAGGTTTACGATTATCCACCTATTGGTGAGAGACAAATGTTGGAAAGGATATATGCCCCCGCCGTGGAAACACATGGATTAGGAACAGTGATTAATCAATTTGTGCTCAATTGAGCAAACATCTCTGACTCAAAAAATACAAACGGGGGTAAAGACTACGATCAGACTGCACATATGTCTAGACCTGATCTTTGTCTTTGCCTCGGTCCAAAACAGGAATATCCTGGGTTAAGCAAGATAAGGGTTAATGAATAAATATTGGAGAAGGAAATGAGAAAACAGATAGGCTCCGAGGCAAAACGATAAGAAATGCAATGAACTTAAATATACAAATATACTAGTCTAAACCTATAGCTTGATACCTGTCTTTTTAAGGTTTTCAAATATTAAATACATCAAATACAAATATGGTCCAATCAATGAACTCTCGAAAGGGTGTGGGCAAGAAAGCAGAGAAGATGCTAGATACTGACCCTCTATTTCAAAAGTCACAACAAGAGGACCATGATGCAGATGGTCCTTTATTGCTCCCCTGAGTATGATGGCTTAACCCTTTCCTGTTTATCAAAATTTTAGACTTGTCCAAATTCAAAGAAGTTGCAGACGAAAATTAAAAGTGAGTGCAATTTGAAAAGTTACCAACCTACAGGGTAGAAAAAATTGTGGGAAAAGAAGAAATTGCTTGTTACAAGCAATTTCTTCTTTTTCCACAGTATAAAATCACAGGAACGTAAAATCCTGTATTTGAACGGGAAAGGGTTAAGGCTTTATGATATTAACCCTTGTCATGCTGAATAAAACCATCTAGAGAATTACATTTAAAGATCAAAGCACTAAAAATGCTGCAACCACTTAATGTTGGTTAATATTCAATTAAAAAAATATCTTTAAGCGACTTTGGCTTAGAAGGGACAAGCAGGTGCTGTCGACTAATATCAGACTGTACATATGTGCACGCTGATCTTAGTCTATACCACCTGCCAAAACAGGAATATTCCAGGTTCAGCCTGACAAGAGTTAACAAAATTTCAAAGCCCTAAAACCTAATCATTTTGGAGAAGATTTTTAAAAGATTTTCCATTTAATCCTAGGTTTATTGAAGATCCTACCATTCAGAGCTAATTTCCAGAGTACTGTAATTCTTTGAAGTATTTTGGTAGTGGGTCAATAGATGATGATTTATACATAATATCAAATTATAGGCCTAATGGTTTAAAAGGAGAAGATTTTCAAAGATATCTTTCTTTATTCCTTCCTATAATCTTAGGTTGCACAGAAAATGGCTTATTTTCAGAATATGGTAATTCTATGAAGAATTTTAGTAGAGGGTCAATATGTTTTAATTCACATCAAATATTAAAGCTCTATGTCTTATATTGGGAGGAGAAGGTTTTCAAAAATTTCTTTTCTTTATTTATATGCAAAATCAGGGATCACACAGAAAAGTGTTAATTTTGAGAGTACAGTAATTCTTTGAAGTAGTTTGGTAAAGGGTCAGTAGACATTGATACATACAAAACATTAAAGCTCTATGCCTTATGGTTTGGGAGAAGAAGATTTCAAAGATATCCTTCTTCAATTCTATGCAATATCAGGGATCGAACAGAAAAGGGCCAATTTGAGATCACTGTAATTCTTAGAAGTATTTTAGTAGAGGGTCAATAGATGATGATTTATACCAAATACCATAGCTCTAGGCCTTATGGTTTGGGAGAAGAAGATTTTTAAAAATTTCCTTCTTCAATTCTATGTAAAATGAGGGATCACACAGAAAAGGGCTAATTTAGAGAGTACGGTAATTCTTTGAAGTAGTTTTGTAAAGGGTTAATAGACATTGATACATACAAAATATTAGAGCTCTAGGCCTAATTCTTTGGGAGAAGAAGATTTCCTTCTTTATTTCCATGTAAAATCAGGGATAGAAAAGAAAAGGGTTAATTTTGAGAGTACTGTTATTCTTTGAAGTATTTTGGTAGAGGGTCAATGGATGAAAAATCATACCAAATATCACAGCTCTAGGCCTAACAGTTTGGGAGAAGATTTTCAAAGATTTCCTTCTTTAAAGCTATGTAAAATCAGGGATTGCACAAGAAAGGGCTATTTTTCAAGATACAGTAATTCTTTGAAGAATTTTGGTAGAGGGTCAATAGATGACAATTTACACTGAATATCGAACCTCTAGGCCTATTGGATTTGGAGAAGAAGATTTTTAAAGATATCCTTTATGTCTATGTAAAATCAGGGATCACACAGAAAAGGGCTAATTTTGAGAGTAAGGTAATTCTTTGAAGTATTTTGGTAGAGGGTCAATACATGATGATTTATACCAAATATCAAAGGTCTTGGCCTAACGGTTTGAGAGGAGAAGATTTTTTAAGTTTTCCCACTCGGTTGCCATGGCAACCAAAATTCTTCATGGATTTTAATTCTTTGAAGTATTTTGAAACAGCATGACCTAAGGATCATTTCTGTGAAGTTTGGTTTAAATTCCATGGTTAATTTGGGGGGAGAAGATTTTCTTGTAATTGCCAAGGGACAGACAGACAGACAGATGGATGGATGGATGCCTGATCACAATAGCTTATCCAGAGAACCTAGTGCTCAGGTGAGCTAAAAATATCAACAAATGGGGGTTTCTCCACAGTTTCTGAATCAGTAAAAGACTGATTATATTTTTTGTTTTGATTTTCATCATTTTTATCACTTGGTTTAGAAAGTTCATTCCTGTGCAATGGTTGATTCAAAGACAAAAAACAAAATTCTGCGTTTCAAGTATCCCGATTTCAAATGATATCATTACCCCTCCCATTCATATTATATTCTTGATCAGGAATACTTCAAAATCATTTTACCAAGTATTTTCAAAGCAACTATCATTTCTCCTGTATTTTTTATACATATCTTCAAAGACATATCATTTAACCCATTACCAAACAGCAAAATTCTAGACTGGTCCAAATTGAAAGGAGTTGCAGACAAAATTTTAAAATTTATGGATTTTTAGATTATTTCAACTTTCTGGGTAGAAATCGTGAAAAAAGGAAGAAATTCCATGTTACAAGTAATTACTTCATTTTACACAATGTTTTCCAAATTGTTTTTCTTGAGGGGTTTCAAAAAGCTTCACTGTGTGGGAATGTGTTAGCCCATTACAACACGGCTAAATTTTAGTCTGGCTCAAATTGAAAGAAAATGCAGACAACAATACAAAGTGAATGACATTTGAATTCTTTCAACTTTCTGGGTAGAAATCATTGTGTAAAAAGAAGAAATTGCTTGTAACAATGTGTTAACCAATTCCCACACAATGACGCTTTTTTACGCCACTCAAGAAAAACAATTGGGAAAACATTGTGATAAATGAAGAAATTGCTTGTAACAAGCAATTTCTTCATTTTATACAATGTTTTCTACCCAGAAAGCCAAAAAATCTAATTTTTCATAAATTTTAAATTGTCGCTAGCAACATCTTTCACTTTGGACCAGTCTAACATTTTATCTTGTTGGAATGTGTTAATCACATTTTTGATCTTTTGTATGGTAAAAAATGACTGTTCACCAGGCCCACCATCTAATGAAAGGATTGGATATTTTATGAAGTCAGTGTTTGTAGGTATAGTCTAATGAGAGTTGATGAGTAACAATCAATACATTGTTTTCTAACAACTAAAGCATTGTAACTGCAGCTTTATTCAAGTTGTAGCTATCAGATTTTGGTAGCCTATTTTAATGAACATCTGTTACACCACCCATCTCATGTGACTGTAAACAGTATTTGAGACAAGTCAAAATTGAAAGAGGTTGCAGAAGACAATGAAAATTGGATGAAATTTAAAATGAAACCATTTTATGTGGTAGAAAATGTTGTGAGAAAAGGAGAAATTGCTTGTAACAAGCAATTTCTCCTTTTTCTACAATGTTTTCTCAAGTAAAAAAATCCCAGTGACATAACATCCCGGATTTGTACAGAAAAGGGTTAAAAAGTCGTTTGACCAATGAAATCATTCATTTAGAACAGTAGTGTAATTTTGACATCTAACATTTATATCAAACACTTTTTCTGGCTGGCAATCAAAATGTAGTAACTAAAGCCATCCAATAAAATCTCATCTGCAACTCTGTACGATTTGGACCATTCTAAAATTTGCCTTCTGGTATTGAGTTAACCCATTCCAACTCAGTGACCCTTTTAGACATTTAGAAAAAAAAAGCTTTTGAGAGCATTGTGGAAACTTACAAGCAATTTCTTCATTTTCCACAATGTTTTCTACCCAGAAAGTTGAAAAAAATCCAAAATTTCATTAAACTTAAATTATCGTCTACAACTTTTTTCAATTGGGACAGTCTAAAATTTTCCCTCTAGTAATGGGTTGATGTCGAGTGACATGTTGCGGAAAGAGCCATGCCAGAGTTAAGTGGGCATGACAAGATATTTTTCAGATCATATACACAAAGCTGATTTCTTCCATCAAGTGCCATGCTGTGGGTGATCATTAGAATTGTCTTATCAAGACCAATCAAATGAGACTTGTTTGAAGCCACTTTCAACCCATAACCACATCAGAAAATTTTAGACTGGTCCAAAACAAAAGGGCCGCTGTCAACAATGAGTTGCAGACAACAATGGGTAGAAAACATTGTGGAAAATGAAGAAATTGCTCGTGACAAGTAATTTCTTCATTTTACACAATGTTTTCCCTATTGTTTTTGTTGAGGGGTGTTCAAAAGCATCAGCATTTAAGTCATATTGCCTGGAGCATCTTATCCTACTTCCTGGTATTTCTCTCACCAATAATCCCACTAGATCCTTTCTGAGCCTCCAGCAGGTTAACCCATTCCCACTTAGTGACGCCTTTAGACGCTCCTAAGGAAAAAAGCTTTGGAAAACAATGTGGAGAATGAAGAAATTGCTTGTTACAAGCAATTCCTTCATTTTCCACATTGTTTTCTTCCCAGAAAGTTGAAAAAATAAAAAAAATCATTAACTTTATATTCTGCAACTTCTTCAATTTGGGCCAGTTTAAAATTTTGCCATCTGGTAATGGGTTAACGATTATCTAGTTTGTCTCACTCAACCAAGAATTGTTTATAAATTAATTCTCAGCATTTTTTTTTTACCCTTAACTAGTGCATCCAGTGCTTTCAGGTCTTTGAATTTAGTGCAAAGTCAGATAAGGACTTTACTTAGCATGACAAGGGTTAATTTGAAATTACCCATCAAGTAATAGCAAACCTTACTTACTTCTTCAGATAAATCCATAACCAGATGGCATGTTAGTTTGTTTGTTTGTATGGGGTTTTACGGCGCTTTCAACAATCTTTCAGTTATATCGCCGCGGCTGAAGCACCTAACAACAGAATCCTGGTATTTCTCACACCAGTACTACCATTACATCCTTTCCTAGCCTCCAGCTGCTACCCCACATAGGTCTACGATTATCGACCCATTGGTGAGAGACAAATAGTCTGAAATGATGATTGCCGCCATCGAGGATCGAACCCAGGACCTCTAGATTGACAGTGCGACGCTCTACCAACTGCGCTATGACGGCGGCTCTTAGATGACATTTTAGACTTGTCCAAATTGAAAGAAATTACAGAATATAATACAATGGTTCATACAGAATTTTAATGGAAGAATTCAAGGTTTTTTAAGGGTTTTTCAAGGACTCAAACTTCAAAATTAAGGGCTATTTACATGCTTCAATCTAAACCCTTCCCGTTGTTTAGATTGACATTCCGATCGGCGAATAACGATTTTACTCTTATTTTTAAATGTAGTTGACCTGGTCTCAAATAAAACATGATAAAAAATTAAAATTTAAGGGTTTCTTAAGGACTTAAGGTCGTTTTTAAGGGTTTTATAAGGCTCAGGTCAGTTTTCAAGGGTTTCATAAGGCTAAGATCAAATTCAAGGGTTTATCAAGACCTGTGCGAACCTTGTTATACATTGTACAAAGTATATTCAACCAGAAAAAATAAATGCTCAATAATGTACAAATTTTCTACCAAAAAAGAAACTGCTTGGCGAGAGCACTTTCTTTTGTTTTATTGTGATATTTTCCACAACCTTTTCTATATGGTGCAGTAATGGATTAAATTTATTTCTATCCACTTACTTGGGATTTTTGAAGTGATGGTGGTGGTGTGTGTGTGTGTGGGGGGCCTACTTTTTCGGTGTTGGGAGCTCTAATAATAAGGGGAAATACGGTCTTCAAAGATCAAGGAAGGTTTGATAAGGACCAATCAATATACTGAGAACATCTGCTGCTATTATTCATCCCACATTGAACAAATCTCGTCTAGCAAAGACTCTGATCTAGCAAAGACTCTTATTATTAACTCATATCATGCTAAATAAAATCCTTTGTAAAATTATATAGGATTCAAAGGACTGAAAACATTGGTGGCATTACTAACCAATCGCAGCTGTCAATCAAGGAATTAATGGATCAATCAAATCATTCATTCAGCCCGGAAATGAGCTTTAAACTCTGATATTGGCTGCCGTTTTTGTGAAACATTTTTGTTGATTTGGTGATTTAACCCTTTCTTGGTTTTTATGTGACTGTGATTTTATACTTAAGAAAATATTGTGGAAAAAGAAGAAATTGCTTTTAACAGGCAATTTCTTCTTTTTCCACATTTTTCTCTACCCTATTGAAACAAAATTTTTCAAACAAGAGGGCCATTGGCCCTTGGCACTCACCTGAGATAAAGGCACTTTTTCTTTCAACAGTCTAATTTCATGTTCAGGTAAGGATTATGATACAAGTGGGCCTTACTCAAATATAAAGGCTCTGTACCTACGGATCCAAAAGTCTAAATACAAATTCCAAGGCTTTAGGGCAAATTTGAAAGAAGGAATCAACTCTTTTCTCCCTCTGGATCCATGGGTTATAATTTCAGAAATAAGAAACAAGTTTGTGAACTTAGGCTTCATGCCTATAACCCCCCTCCCAGGGCTCTACCCCTGAGGACCTGAGGATCATGATTTTAAATATTTTGTAAAAACTCAATATACTGATGCTTCATGCAAAATATCAAGGCTCTACACCTTCTGGGTCAGGAGGAGAAGATTTTTAAAGATTATTTAAAAATTTAACTTTTGTTGCCATGGCAAACAGAGTTTTTAACAGATTTCGATTCTTTTAGCAATTTTTAAATGGGACTACTTAAGGAACATATCTGCCAAATTTGGTTCAAATTGGCCTGGATGTTTTGGAGGAGATGTCATTTATAAATCGTCATTTATTTCTATATAAACCCCATCCCCTAGGGCTCAGCCCCTGGGGACCTGAGGATCATGATTTTAACTATTTTGAAAGAGGTCTATAAACTGATGCTTCATGCAAAATATCAAGGCTCTAGCCTTCTGGGTCAGGAGGAGAAGATTTTTAAAGAATATTTTAAAATTTCATTTTTTGTTGCCAAGGCAACCAGAGTCATTGTTAAGAGACATGCTCTTCAAATACCTATAAAAAGAATGTTGTCTGTGCTGGGGATTGAACCCACAACAATCCATGATACAACCCTATTTCAACACATTCAATATCATTCAATATCATTAACCCATTAGTGAGAAGTGTGCTTTTGAAACGTCTATGAAGAATTATGACTGAGCTGGGGATTGAACCCAAAATACACTGTGAAACAATAAGAGCCATGTCGGTCATGACCATCACCCGCCGTAAAAGCTTGATAGTAAACTGAAGCCAGTTAGATTTAGGCTTCTTGTGCACTGCATTTCTTCTCAATGAGTTCGATAATAGCTATTATACTTTCACAGATATGCTCAGGACAAAATCTAAGTCTTTAAAATAACAAAGGGCAATAACTCCAAAACTATGCAAGCAAGAGTTGCGGTTCTTGTGCACTGCACTTCTCCTCAACGAGATCTATCCACCTATGAAGTTTCAAGTTAATAGCTATTATACTTTCAGAGGTATGCCACGGACAAAATCTTAGTCTTTAAAAAAACAAAGGGCAATAACTCCAAAATTATGCAAGCAAGAGTTATGGTTCTTGTGCACTGCACTGCACTTCTCCTTAATGAGATCTATCGACCTATGAAATTTTAAGTTGATAGCAATTATACTTTCAGAGATATGCTCTGGACAAGTTTAGTGACAGAAGGACGGAAAGATGGACCGAGACCATTACTATATTCCCTTCACCGAAACGGCGAGGGATAATAACAATGTAATACAACAGAATATCGATTGTTCAGCATGAATCAGTTGTAACTGTCTATAAACATATTAGCAGTTACAACTGTTTCGCCTGACCCTTTGATATGTTTATCCCATTCCCGCACAAGGACACTTTTAAATACCCTTGAAGAAAAAAATTGGGAAACATTGTGGAAAATGAAGAAATTGCTTGTCACAAGCAATTTCTTCATTATCCACAATGTTTTCTAACCAGAAATTTGAAAAAACCTTGTATTTCATAAGCATTAAATTGTCGTCTGCAACTCCTTTCAATTTGGAACAGTCTTAAATTTTGCTGTTTGGTAATTAATTAATTGTACATGTATATGTTCCATGTATATCTGAACCTGAAATAAGACATCATATAAAATTTGGGACAAATTATGACTCTTGCTTATTAGGAGGATAGAAAATGAATGATACTAAAAAAAGCTCACCTCAACAGCTCCAAGTTTCTCCTCAATAAAGGCTTTAAGGTTTTCCAGAGATCTTTGACCACTAAACTTATCTCCCTCCGACTTCTTATTGAAGAATTTCAAAGTTGGGTAACCCCGCACTGCATGCTCACTGCAGAGTTCAGTGTGCACAGTGCAATCCACCTGAAATATCATTCTCAAATTGAGACAATCTAGTTTCACTCCATGAAGATTTCAAATGACTTGAAATCATGTCCCCTGTCTAACTTTGAAAACAAGAGGCTCTATTCCGAAAGATATGATCCTTAGGATCCCAGAAAATCATTTGAAAGTTAAAAGAAAATCATACTTGGGGACTTTCTCAGGTTTACAAGAATGTATTGACCTGTTCTCACACAATGATGCATTTGGAAGCCTAGCTGATTTTTTTTTGTCAAAACATTGTGTAAAATGCATTGTGACAAGCAATTTTTTCATTTTCAACAATGTTTTTCTTCCTAAAAAGTCAAACAATTCTAAAATTTCATCAACTGAATTTTGTCGTCTGAAACATTTTTGAATTAGGACCAGTCTAAAATTTTGCCATCTGGTAATAGGTTTAACATTGCCAGATGACAGAATCTTAACCCTTGTCATGCTGTATAAATAACTTAACTGTATTGTTGCAAAATCTAAGGGCTAGAAGCACAGGTAGAACTTGTTGTTCAAAAATCAATATATCTTTTAGAAATCAATTTCACAAACGACTCTGGCATGAAAAGTACAAGTAGGAGGTGTAGACCAAGATCAGACTATTCCGGGTTCAGCATGACATGGGTTAAATTGGTACCAATTGAACAAAGCTGCAGATGACCATTTTTAGATGATGGTGTTTTTGAATTCTTTGTCTATTGGCATAGAAAATAATTATCGTGGACAATCATCAATTGTAGATATTGATTTCTACTATAAAAAGTTAAAGTTGCCATTTTTGAACAGTCATCTACAACTTCATTTGTAGTTTATAAATGGTTTAAACTTGTGTCCCCAATTTTCCTGAAAACAGTGATAGAATTTCAGAAAAGAAAAGCTTATGGCCTCTTCCCAAATTGAAGAAAGAAAGACCTTAAATTACATTAACTTTTAATTAACTCATCATATCCTCATTTGTCAAACAATATATTGTGTTTAACTCATTCCCACATTAACACAATACCACATTTTTTCACAAGCTGTAGAAAGAATAATTCATAAAACACAGAAATAAGGGTATGGAAAATTTGTAAGAAAAGGGGAATTGCTTGTGACAAGCAATTTGTTCCTTTCTCACAATGTTTTCTACCTTATTTGGCAGTTATTTTCCAATTCTAGCACATTCAGAAAGTTGTATGAAAACTTCTTTTGATTTGGACCAGTCTAAAATTTTGTCAGCTAGTAATCGGTAACCTATTCCCACACAATGACACAAAAGCAATACATAAAACAATAATTAAAGTGAAGAAATTGCTTGTAATAATGTTTTCTACCTAGAAAGTTGAAAAAATCTAAAATTAAATGGCGCTCTTCAACTCCTTTCAATTTGGACCAGTCTAAAATTTTGTCGTCTGGAGATCTGGTAGCCAAAAGAGGATATTCACCTTTCCGACCGTAACTTCCCCGCCATCAACATTCTTCTCTTTAGCCAGGTCATCCCACGTTGGAGCTAATCTCTTACAATGTCCGCACCTGAAATTTCAAAACCGTGAACCGTATACCCCGGTACGTTTGACACATGTGGCTAGTTCGGTGATCTGAAAAGGCTATGTTTTTGCCTAAATGTCTAGAAAAAATCGTAATTATCCCAAGTTCTTTAACCCTTTCCTGTTCAATTTTACATTCATGTTAATTTATACTTTTGAAAATAATGTAGGATAAAAGGAAAACAGGCTAGTGAGGAAATAGGTTAAAGTGGACCTTCTGAGAAGTGTGTAAATTAATGAGTCTGGTCAGATTGTACATAGAGAGTGCCCATATATTTACGGGTGTTCAATCTCATTTTTTTCTTGTGTTTATTCCTATTGTGAAACAAAGTTTGGACAAAAAAAGGTATATCCACACCTTAAAACCCTAACAGGAGAACAAAACTGAAGAAAGGACCCATCCATTACAATTATCAAAACATCCCAACATGACAATTAGGAAGAGAATAGAATTTATTGACCATTCAAGAACCATCACGGGCATAATAATAAAAAAAAGTATAGACATCACAATATTAGTTTAAAAATATATACACACCATCTCTCTTATGCATGCTCATTAACATAATAAAAACAATATAGATGACAATAAAGATGACGGAAGAATGTTGGTGGCATGATGGTTTGTTATTTGCTTAGTTCATGATATCGCTTAATTTTCTTTCTGCAAAACAACAATGTATATAATCCCCTAATGCAGAGAGAATGGTTAAATATTCTGTTAATAATCAGTTATCTTTTCTGACATCACTTAACACTTTGAAATCCTCATTTAGCCTATTAGTTTTGTTGTGTAATAATGCTCTTTCATTATACATAAAAGGGGCAATGGATTAAAAAACAAAATTCTTTTTCAACAGCATTCTTATCACATTCTTTATAACATAGGGTAGTTTGATGCATTTTCATCTTCAAGTATATCCTCCTGTTAAGCCTTGTCAAGCTGAATGTGGAATATTCCAATTTTGGGAGGAGATGTAGACCAAGATCAGCCTGCACATAAGTGCCATTGGTGACATAAATGTCATGTTTTAATATGTTGTAGTTACGTGGTTTAGGTTGCCAAACCAGCTTCACAAGTAAACAAAAATGGAGGCCAATGTCAGAGTTCAAAACTGATTTCTGAACTTAATGAATGATTTCATTGGTTAACCAATTATTTGATTGACAGTTGTAGTTGGTCAATTGTAAAAGCCCTTTTCACTTTCTTGATTTTTAGGCCAGAAATACTTGCAACTGTAGATTTATCAGCTTTTTTTTTATTTGGTAAGATTTATTCACTTGTTGTTAACTCATTTTTCTCACACAGTGACGCCCCTCCAAAAAAATTCAATAGGGAAACACTGTAGTCTGTCAATATATATATAAAAATAAATAAACATAAAGTTGTCATATGTAAGTTCCTTTAATTTTGACCAGTCCTAAAATTTTGCTGTCTGTTAATAAGTTAATTATATCATAGCCCTATTTCTGGTATTGATTATCTGAAACAGGGCTACGTAGCTGCGATTACCAGAAAGAGGGCTACAATATCTCAGTTAAGGGCTACGATATCGCAGCTATTTATATGGAAAAAGGCGACCTGTCCGTTGAAAAAATCACGATTGTGTGGGTATGAGTTAACTGATCAGCCAAAACTTTTCTTTATCAATTTGATTTGTTATATTTGCGTTTAATTATATATGCGGTACTCACCAAGGAGCATAAAACATCACAAAAAGCGGCTTGTTGTTGACAACAGAGTTGAACGTATCTTTATCAAAGTTGATGGAATTGTCGCCATGGTCATCTTGTGTTGATGCAAAACTATACAAGGAAAGCAGAAGTGCACAATAAATCAATGATTTCATGGTGTTAGAATAAAATCTTGCAAAGTGAAACTAGAACAACACAACGGATTAAAGACGAACAATGTAAAGTGTATCCAAATGCACGTGTCACGTTAATTGGTTCCCGGCTTTGTAGTGCAAAAGAGGACAAAGATAACTTTTAACGCCCACCTAATTATAGGCATATATGTAATATGATAATCAATGTGTTATTCATTTTTCTATTCGTTTGTTTTGGTATTTATTTCTTCTTTTTATTTAGTCGTTATTGTTGATTATTTGATTTTTACCCTCAGTTACTGTCTCTTTTCTGTAAATTACAGCCCCAATATATATCCTCGCGGTATACAGTCATTTCGTACCATAACCATTTCGTACCATAATTTCTATGGTTATTTCGTACCATACCATGGTTATTTCGTACCCTGCGATGGTCATTTCCTACCAAATAATTAGTCATTTCGTACCATCTCGCACCACAAATAAACCACTCAATTAAGTTCAGAGAATTTGATAATTAGATTGTTTGTCATTGTTTGCGACGTGTTAGGTAAGATCATTTAAGATCTAATTGAGGAAGGTGAACGATTGTTGATATCTTAATTATGATTACATTGGTATTTGCCTTTCATTTGACTGACCCACTTTTTTACACCCATCAAGAAATATACTTAGGGAAACATTGCTGGAGACTAGCAATAATTATCACAATGTTTTCTTCTCCAAAAGACAAATATTTTAAAAAAAATCCGTCCTCATGAAATTGTGGTCTGCAAATTTCTTTATATTTGGACCTGTCTTTAAATATCGTTGTGTGGCAATTGGCTAATGGTTACTTTGTCAAATTATCCGGTTAACTATGATACAATATTGACGGAAATACAGTTCTGATTCCCTACTAATTTTCTTAGAACTAATGAACACAATCCCTCTGTTAGAAAAAAAGTAATGTGCTGAGACGCTAATACTGTATCATCAACTCTCCGTTTGTCCGAATGGACTGTCTTAATTGATTATCACTTGTTTAATGATCGATAAATCAGATAAAGCAAATAGAATATAAATATATTTTATAAATGTTGAAAGCGTTATTTTACTATTCAAATAACATAAGATTTTTTTTCTAAACATGGTTCGAAACATTTGACGTATGGTACGAAATGACTACAACATGGTACGAAATGGTCACAGCATGGTACGAAACAACCAATACCATGGTACGAAATGACCAATACCTTGGTACGAAATGACTGGTACGAAATGGTCATGGTACGAAACGTCCGTAATTCATCCTCGCGGTATGGGTTTTCGTCCTAATAACGAGTTTTCAGTTTTGCGGTTACTAAAATCTATTGTATTAAAGAATTCCTGCATATAATATCAAAGTATATTCTCTTTAGTTTTTTTCGTCCTTTTAAGCTTTGATGCATTGGTATGAATATTCTTTTCCTGTTTACGATTCTGGTCAAGATTTTTGGGGTCAGTAAAACAGCGTCATATGTTTTCGTCCTATTTTATAAATGGGCCATTTACGGATGTGGAAACAAGATTTGAATATAAAAACCAGCCATCTTCAAAATACAATGATTTACCTTAGTTCATATGTATATTTCCTAAGTAACTGTTACAAAATAATTACATGCTAACCACCTTGCAAATGGTTAAACAATATTCAGTGCTGAATCTGTAATTCCGTGCTAATCCTAACCTACATAAATAAAAAGGCACTTAATTTTGGGAAAAAAATGATACACATCCCTAACGTTTTACACAAGGTTTGTTGAGAATGTACTTAATTATTTTTAATAGCCTGCAAAGAATTTATAGACTTAAAAGTGAAATATTTTGAAGAATATTTGCTTTATTTTATATATTATAAATACTGTAAGGACTGGTAAAATATAAGAAACATCTAATCTTCATTCGGAAAAAGAAGCTATTTATACTAGAGTAAACCACTTGACAGTCAACTGACATCAAAATTTGATGTCAAATCAGCAATCAACATAGCTAGATTTTATAAGATTCCTCTAGATTAATTTTAATTGGAGATATAGAAAGGTTGAAAAATAGCCTTAGCAAAACACATAAAAAAGAAGCAGCTCACACTCAAATAATTCTTCTGCCAATTAAATTGACCTGGAACATGTTTGAAAGACTTACTGCGCTAGCTATGTTTCTAAACTAATTTTAGACAACGAAAAATTTATTGTACAACAACCTTTCCTGACAAAATAAGTTAAACATGAATTGGTGTGAAAACATATGACGGACGAAAACATATTCCACAACGATAAGTATATAGCAATATACTTGCATAATATCTTTGAAACTACTACACAATTAATATTACAAAAGTTATTTTTCATTATTATTTCTTTTTTCTAATATAGAAACATTAACATTTTTTTTTGGAATGACATCGTTTTAAATAATTATGTTTTTTCAATGTACATTTTAATCTACAATGATATAGATAGATTCTGACAACTGATTGATGGTGGATAAAAATTGTTTACTTTATAATAACCCATTAATGTATCAAAAAAATAAGGATAAGATAAAAATAAGTTCTTTTCTCTTTAAAATAGTCCTAAATGAATTCTTACACATATCACTATATAACATATAATGGGACCCAGTTGACCGTGCCAAGTTATACGATGGGCCGAGTTAAAAATTGGCCGAGTTGACCGGTCATCTTTCGTACAATAGTGTGTATGGATATTCGTAACAAGCAATATCTGAATCTTCCACATTATTTTCTATCCTATTGAAGGGTTATGTTTCAAATCAAACCCAATTTTAATTCTCGTCGGCAAAACTCTTGAAAAAGTACAGTTCCAAATTTTCAAAAACAGGGTTAAAACAATCTAACGGATAATTAATGATGCAGTATAAGCACATTGTTATATAACTTTATTCCCGTTATCAATAATGGAATAATATCACAAAGTAACAATTAGCCGTTCGCCACAAATCAAAATTCTCTTCCAATTTAAAGAAGTTGCAGAACACAATTTTAGGAGGATAGAATTTTTATAGAAATTTTGAATTTTGAAATGAAAACATTGGTATAATGAAGAAAATTTCCGTCGCTTTTTCACAATGCTTTCCTGAGTTATTTTATTGAGGGGCGTGATTGTGTGGGAATGGAGTAGAATACGTGTCATTTATCACATACTTACACCAATCTTACACACACTCTTAAATGTCTTTTTAATGTCATATCACTCTCCATGTATTTCTCCCAAGCACTAAAGGGCCAGATTGGACACTGGAGGTTGTCTTTCTCTGCAGTTTTTCAGCTTGCCCTCGGACACCAGCTTGTTCTGTAGTGGTATAAAGTCCGCTTCTTCTCTCGGGAGCGGTATGAGTCGGTAGAGGCAAAGGTTGGTGGCCTTGTTATTTAATCTATAAAAGAAGAAATATTTCACAGTAATTTTTATTCAATTCATTACGATATATTGTTTACCTAATCGAATTCATTGACACTTAATTGGGGGAAAAAATGACTGAGATAAGTAGAATAAGTAACTGACCTGTTATGCCAACCCACTACGTCGTTGTTTCTTCTCGTTGCGCGCATGTACACGAACCAGGAATCTACTTACCACAAACTGCTGCGTAGTCAGGTTGTCTCTATGTAGTCTAGAAGTGTCGAAATGTTAGGGGAATCGGTAGTGTCGAGTGTGCTTTCGAGTTTCTGGAAAAACGGACATTTGTATTCTGTTGGTATGGAACATAATCCCATGAGTTCTCTGATAAACTTGTATATAGAGTCTCTCTGTCTGTACTGTGGCTGGAAACAGAAAAAGTAGTATAGTATGTGTAACTTGAAGAGGTTTAATCTCCCTATTCTTTTATAAGTTTTTATATGTAGATAAATGATAAGTCATTACCATTTAATTTGACGCTATCGATTCATAGTGCAACACAGAAGTCAGAAAAGTAGCAAATTCTCTTCTGTTACAGAAATTAACAAACCCAAAATTGAAATTCCACCTCAGCCACCACCTGCCTTTAATTATTACTGCGCCTTTTTCAAGCGCGCGGGCGGATTTTGCTTTACAGAATAACTGACACATATTTTCTTGAGCTGTAATCCTTTCTATCCTTGAAATTCTGGGCACAAGAAAACTTCCAATACCCTAAATTATCAAAAAATACCAATATCAAAGAAATTACATTTTACAAATTGTTCTTCAGTTGATGAGGATTTCCCATACAGCTTAGCTATAAACTTTGCCTCTAAGATAGGTTTTAACATCTACCGCCATATAAAAACAAGCATTTTTTTAACCATCTCATTATTCAATGTGGAGATATTGAAATAAAGCCGGGCCCAGGTATATACCCTTGAGGCGAAAGTAAGAAAAAGTCAAAGCAATTCCGGGGCAATGTTAGCATTGCGAAATCTGGTTTCACAGTAAATGTGTAAACAATGGCCCCCAAAACTTACAGTGATCTAGGTAAAACTTATATTGTTTGGCAATGCCACACCTGCTATATCCCAAAAGTGGCTACATATACACCCCTAGACATAGACCCATTTACCTCCCCAAATAGATATGATGAACTCTCACCTTCTTGTACTCAAGGAAATGAAGACTTTTTTGAAAACAAACAAACTTTCACGCAAATCAAGAGTATAAACTCAGATCGCAAACTGTATATCAAAGTCCAATAGTACATCTCATAGCATGAATAGTGCTAAATTAAAATCGTCGCCGTCATATAGCACAGTCGGTAGCGCATCTGACCCCTAATCTTTAATTATGGGATGTCATGGGTTCGATCCCCGGCGGCGGAACATATCCTTTCCGACATTTGTCTCCCACCAATGGGTAAATTATAAATCGTAAACCTAAGCGGGATATCAGCTGGGGGCTAGGAAATGATGAAGTGGTAGTACTGGTGTGAAATATACTGGGAATCCATTGTTAGGTGCTCCAGCCGCCGCGATTTGACTGAAATACTGTTAAAAGTGCTGTTAACCCCAATCCAATCAATCAATCAATCAATCATTCAATCTGAATTAAAAGCAAAAACTCAGTCTCTGTATGAAGACAGTGCTACTGCAGAAGATGAGTCTAGTCTACAATCGTCTGAACAGACTTCTGGTCAATCCAAAAGACCATCATTATCCACTGGTATCAATACATCCTATAATCAGTCTAGTATCTGAAAGCTAACCGTCACCAATCATTGTGAATGATAATTGTCACAAGTTACATTTTCATTGTTATGTATAACCGCCATAAACCAATATTGAAGAAAAAATAACCTTAGAATGACGGATAGCCGTCATCGGTCAGAAAAAAAATGTAACGATATATCATCACAAGTAGTGGAATTCTGAAAGTTTTAGACACTGTTAAACCGTGAGAGGCTTTATAAAGCATTGATGGTTAAGTGTATAACGGCATTACATGCATGACTATTATGTCGATAAACCACACACTGCTTTTATACATAAAATTCATAGACATAGAATTCAGAAATTTGCATATAAAGACCAGAAATAAACTGCATAGTAACAGTCATAAACCCTTAAAAAAGTTTAGATAAAAAACAAGAGTCTGCATCAGAAATTTTCAGGCAGTATATTAAAGCAGTATATTAAAACAATCTCAGCATTTGAACTCTTTAATCCGATGGAACCATAGCAGAAACTGCGTTTACAGAAGACATATCTAACATTCCAAACTAAGGCCTAGTTTTCGGCAATGCTTAATCAAATATAGCATCAGCGACTTCTGGAGTCCCAAAGGGAATTTGCAAGGACCCTGACATTTTTTTCATCTTCGTCAACGTCAAAGCTGATAACATCGGTTGGAACATTCACCTCTTTGCAGATGACTCTGTCTTTTACGGAACTATAAAAATCCCCAATGTCAGCCTGTAATTAGAATCAGATCTTAAGAAACTTGAACTTGGGTGAAACACATGTTAGACGGACTTTAACATAAGGAGATGTGCAACTATGCAAATCTCAACTTCACCCAGAAAACAAAATCGATGATACGAAAAAATGTTTGAAACCTGTTCACCACACCCTTATCTTGGAGTAGAACTTAGCGACAACCTGAAATTAACAAGCACCTAGACATAATCACCAAGAAAACATCATCTACTCTTGGTTCCTTGAAAAAGAATTTAAAGTACTGTCCACTTAAAGTAAAAGAGAGAGCGAGAGCTTATATCAACCTAGTCCGACCATAGTTAGGATACTCTTTTCCCATTTAGAACCTATCTCAGAACACACATATTTTTTAAAAAAAGAATAAAAAGTCCAGAGGAATGTAACAAGATGAATGATGAACCAGGCATACAAGCCCCGAAATCCGAGGGGTGTCCCATCAATAGAACACTCATAATAAATCCACACTATACCAGATCATTTCAAACTTTTCAAATAATTAACTTTAATCTGACTCATTTTAAAATCTGTTACACTATACTAATGTAACCAGAGGAGAAAAATGTAGCGGCCCGACCGTGATTCGAACCCTGGACTCCTCGCTTACAGGGCAAGTGCTCTACCAATTGAGCTACCAGTCACGTCCAAATCCGATGTCGGTTAAAATCTATTTATGGAACAGATCACCCCACTACACTCTCCCCCTGCAACTAAGAATTCGTCCCGAATCTCAGTTACAAATCCCCCCCGGAATCGAGCAATTGATAACCGCGGGTTATTTACGTTGGGCGCGAATGTAACCAGAGGAGAAAAATGTAGCGACCCGACCAGGGTTCGAACCCTGGACTCCTCGCTTACAAAGCGAGTGCTCTACCAATTGAGCTACAAAGCGAGGACGGTTTAAATCTATTCAAGGAACAGGTCAGCCCACTACACTCAGTTAAAAGACGTTTCCAATGATAACTATTTACAGCGTTAAATTCATTCGATCCAGTCAGAGCTATACATCAATCAATCAATCAATCCTCCTCCTTTCCGAGAACTGTCATCATATGGAATATTATGCCGGAATTCTGCATGGCTCTATAATGTCTTGACAAGCCCATTTAAGGTTTATATTCGTCATTAAAGACAAGACAATAGTTATTACGACTTCATATTTATTCTCGGTTTTTTCCAACAACCACGTGCATTCTAAATATAGACCAAATAGGAACACTGTTGATCATTTACAGCTTTGAGTAAGTATAGATAAAGTCTACCAATACACTACATATTCCTCCCCTAATTAGTTTTAAAAGAATATCTCTGGAAATTAAGATCTCTACTGATGACAATTTTTCAAAAAGTATTTTTTTCAGATTTTTACAATGTAAATACCAATTCATGAATACAGAAGTGTCCATGCATTGAGATTCACACAATACTACCTTTATTAACCTAAGACCTTCCTAGAATGTTAGGTCAGTTAATGTCGTTTCTAATTTATCTTGTAAATGATACTAAACTTGTATCTTACATCATTCTGTACCTACAGAATATATCAAATAAAACATTTCAAAACAACAATATATTGACAAAATATTAAACAGTTTTATCTGAACAAAATTGAAGACTGTTTCCTGAAAATCCACAATAATGTCAAAGTTCAAAAATCTCTCATTAACCCTTTTCCTTTTATCACTGTCATTTCTCAAAATGAAATTATCTTATTTCATAACAAAGTCAGAAAATCTCTCGGGCATCTTCCTTGTACGCATTGGACGTGAATACTGTTTATTTGGTGTCTTCACAGGAGATGGTCTGGTACTATTATTGGATGAAGATGGTGTCACTCCAGCTTCTTTTACCATTCCGTCATAATTCTCTGTTGACTTATTACTAAGATGCTCATTTGAACTGACACGTTTATCAGAATTTACACTAATCTGATTTCTCTTTTCTTGATTTTCTACTTCAAACTGATTATATAGATTCTTAGAAACAGAACTTTTCACATTTATTTGACTTTTTTCACCATTATGACTCATCATTTGCTTTTCTACTTGAACACTTTCTTGATTTAACATATTTTCTGATTGATTCTCATCACACATATCATGACTTAAATACTTTTTCACATGAGACACATTTCTGGTATATCTTCCCCCTTCATCGTTTTCTACTGTGACACTATTCCCTTTCCTTCCGAGTACTTTCATGACTTTCGGACTGAATGTTGTAGATAATTTGTTGGTTTTCTTTTGCTTCATCAATACTGAATCTCCTTCTTTAATATCACTTTCTTTCACCTTTCTCTGTTGATCGGCATACACTTTACCTTTCATTTTTCTTTCACTATCTCTATCTCTTACTATTTGATCATTATCCTCATAATCCTGTAATTCTGGTAATTTAGTTCTCAGCTTTCTCTTGAATAACAATTCGGCAGGACTCACACCTGTAGTTGAGTGTGGAGAAGATCTATACATAAGAAGATAATTCTTTAGTTCTTGTTTCCAGTCTTTATTTTGAGAAAACGCTATTCTAATTCTTTTCATAATCCCTTTGTTCTGTACTTCAACTTCCCCATTAGCTTGAGGCCATAAGGGTGTGGTGTTTCTATGTTCAATTCCCATTTCTTCGAAATAATCATTCAGTTCTTTACTATTGAAATTGCTTGCATTGTCCGTTTGAATCGATATTGGTAATCCATGAGTATTGAATAGATTATCTAATTGAGATATAATCTTGCTTGAAATGGTCGTTTTCATAGGCATAACTTCCACCCATCTTGAATAGTAATCCACAACTACCAATATACTTTCACCATTTGGAAGTGGACCTAGAAAATCAGCAGCTAAATGTTCCCAAGGAGCATTTGGTAACTCTCTCCTAATAACTGGTTCTGGTCGACTTGGACTCGCTACTAACTGACATCCTGTGCACTCTTTCACAAATTGTTCTATTTCTTTGTCCATTTTTGGCCACCACACTTTTGATCTCAATCTTTGTTTCATGATAGTCATTCCAGGGTGTCCCTCGTGACCTAATTCTAGCACTCTTTTCCTTAACCCTTGTGGTACAACTATTCTGGTTCCTCTCAAGATTAAAAAGCCTAAAGATGTTAATTCATGTTGTACTGGTATATAATGTTTATTGTTCAGTTTTTCCCATCTACCAGAGACTAATGCTGATCTGATTGAACTCATTTCTGAATCAATTTTTGACTGTTCTTCAATTTCACTGGTTTTCATTGCCATTGGTGTACTTTCAATAGTCATTATTTTCAAACTCTCCTCTGTATGCAGAAAATCTTCCTGGTCACCATTTTCACTATTCACTAGTCTGGATAATGAGTCAGCAATGTTTGTGTGTCCTGGTATGTACCTGACTTTATAATTGTATGATTGCAGTCTTAAAACCCATCTTTCTACTCTGGCACACGGTTTCGATTTAGGAGAAAACAGAAATTGTAACGGTCTGTGGTCAGTCACCAATTCAAATTCAATACCTAGTAGGTACATGTGTAACCTTTCACAAGCCCAAACCAAACTAAGTGCTTCCTTTTCTGTTTGGGAATATTTCCTCTCTATGGTTGTTAAAGTCCTACTAGCATATAGAATTACTCTAGACTCTCCCTTTTTGTTAATCTGTACTAGAACACAGCCTATTCCTACTGGTCCAGCATCACATATGACTTGAGTTCTATCTTTAACGTCAAAATAGCCTAATGTTTTAGCCTGGCATAATTCATTTTTCATGTTTTCAAAACATTCTTGTTGTGATTTACCCCATTTGAATGGTACCCCTTTTCTAGTTAATTTTCTTAACGACTCAGATAATGTTGCCAAATTCGGCAAAAACCTACAACTAAAATTCACCAATCCCAAAAAGCTCTTTATTTCCGAGACTGATTTTGGCTCACGTGCTTTCAATACAGCTTCAACTTTTGATTCGGCCAATCCAATTCCATGTTTGGATAAAACGACACCCATGAAATCTACTTGTTTCATGCGAAACTGACATTTTTCTAAGTTTACAGTTAATCCTTCCTCCTGTAATTTTCTCAAAAGTTCATAAAGTCTTTGATCATGCTCTTCCACCGATTTACCATGAACAATGATATCATCAAAAATACTATTTACTCCTTCTAAACTACACAATGTTTGCATCATAACTTTGTTGTACATTTCCGGCGCGCAATTAACCCCAAACATTAAACGTTTGTATCTATAAAGGCCTCTGTGTGTCATGAAAGTTGTTATCTCTCTTGATTCATTGTCCAATTCTATTTGGTGATAGGCTAATTTAATGTCTAACTTTGAGAACACTTGTGACTGATTAAGATCATGTAAAACTTCATCAACTGTAGGTATTGGAAACCTTTCTCTAATTACTGCACCATTTGCTCTGCGCATGTCCACACAAATTCTAATATCATTAGTTTTTGGAACAACAACCAAAGGACTAACCCATTTACTCGGACCATGTACTTGTTCAATAATGTCTAACTGTTCTAGTTCATTCAGTTTATCCTCAAGCCTCTCTCTCAGATTATATGGTATTCTTCTCAAGGGTTGGACAACAGGTTCAACAGATTTATCAATTGGTATATGTAATTTATAGTTTTTCAACTTTCCTATCCCTTCAAAGCATTTTGGAAATTTCTGTTTCAAATCATTTTTCAAGCTGTTACTTGAAGTAACGTTCAAAATTTGTTCTGGTTCAACAATTTTCAGTAACCCAAGAAATTCAGCTGTTTGTTTCCCTAACAACGGTTTGCCTGTACCCTCAATGACAATAAATTCAGCTCTCAACGACTTATCTTGAAAAATGACATCAGCATCAAACGCACCAGCTACAGTTAATGACGTTTTGCTTCCATATGCATACAATTTCTTGTTACAAAGTCTACTTTTACACTTAATTTTACGTTTTTTCAACTGTTCCCAGATTTGTCTGTCGATTACATTCACAGATGCACCAGAATCAATAATAAATGACAAGTCAATTCCCCCAACATTCAATTTGATTGTTGACATTTTTGAGTCATGGACAGTAAAAACATAGTTCAATGAATCTGAATCATCAGAATCTTTGTCCTCAATATTCCTCACTTTGTGGCCTTTCTTGTGTTTTGGTAGAATCTTGGTTTTACACATCTTTTGAAAATGACCCATATTTCGACATTTGTTACAACGTCTTTTCTTGGCAGGACAACTCTCATCATTTTTCAAATGACCCTTGTAACCACAGGCATAACACATTTTCTGTGTGTTCTTATTGTATTTATTCTGTCCATTTGCAGACTTAGGGTACTTTGATTTATAGTCTACTTTATTTATGGAGACTTCTTGTGTTTCCATCATTTTGGCCTGACTTTCAGCAGACTCCATTGACCTGGCCAATTTACACAGATCCTCTAATGATATTTCTCCTCTTTCTAAAACTTTACGTCTCAATCTCTGCGAACTGCATTTTTCAATAACTTGGTCCCTTATATTCTCATCAGCATTATGAAAATCACAATGTACAGCCTTTTGACGTAATCTAGTAACAAAATGTTCTACGGACTCTTCAGAATTCTGGGACATAGATCTAAACTGTGACCTTTCATAAATAACGTTCACTTTCGGTTTGAAATAATTGTTCAGAGCCTCTTTTGTTTTGTCATAGACAGTTTCTCCTTCCCCAGGGACAGGGACAGCCAATGTGTAATAAATATCTTGGACCGCAAGACCAGCAGAATGCAACAACAAGGCAGTTTTCTGTTCAGGGTTCTCTATACCTTTACCTACTGCATAAAGTTCGAAACTACGCAGCCATCTTGTCCATCTTGTTGCAAGTTCCCCTTCCAACTGAAATGGCGAAATACCCCCCAATTCTGGAATAATAGCAGTTGCCATCTAGTTAGCAATGCGTTGAGTACTTTAAAATCCTCGTCGCCAAATATAATGTCTTGACAAGCCCATTTAAGGTTTATATTCGTCATTAAAGACAAGACAATAGTTATTACGACTTCATAGGCTCCACATGTATGGGTTCATTCAAATCCTTCAAACTTTTTCCTCACACATCGACCTACACTTTAAAAGCCTATACATGCTGTCATTGGACTATTTTACGCCAAGTCAAATCAAAAGGACTACTTCCTTTTAAAAAACAAATACAATTATTTTATTTATACATATATATTTTTTCTATGTTAAATATTATCACATTATGACTTTGAGTTGTTCTGACCTTCTTCCGGGCCGTGTATGTTATTTCGGGCATAGACCGGTACCACCGTTGACTTTAAAAGCCCTTGTTAAAGTCGACAGTAGCACTATTCTATTTCGGGCCGAGTTTGTTGCTTCGCACAGGTGAGCGAAAAAGATGAAGGGAACCAGTTGACATGACTTTTCCGCCGGAAGTGGTTCTTTCCATTTCTCAACGCGATCCAAGGTGTACCGTTCTCGAGCGAGCTAAGGCCAATCCGGCGACGTACACTTTTGATTTGTGACATCCATTGTCGATTTGCTTGAAACAGTCTAAATGGCATCCAACGACGAACTTGCGTGTGTTTATGCCGCCCTCATCTTGGCTGACGACCAAGTTGCAGTTACTGTAAGTGACCCCCCATTTGAATCGTTTGTGTCTTCCTATTTAGATGAGTCGAAGAAGTACACAGTTGGATAAAGTCGTCTCGAATGATACAGCTACAAGGTTCAGTGCTACCCATTGAAATTTATTCTGCTAACCTAATCCTAGCTGCCGTAGCGTACCCTTCATTCCCGGTCAGGCCACTAAATGTTTCTGCTCTAGTTGACATGTTGGGGTAGTTTGTAAACCAGTATGAAGTTGTAGCTGCATGGGGAGAGTAGTGGGCTCATCTATTCACAAATTTATGTAAACTTGCACCGGTTTGGACGTGGTTGGTAGCTCAAATTAGTACAGCACTCGGTGACTAAGGGGTCTACGCTAACTTTGCTTCAGTGGGATCCCACAGGAATCCCTAAGTATTACTTCAGGATTTACTCCATATAATCAGGGGTCGCTCCTTGATATTCATTATTTCATTCATAAAAAATCCTGTCCTTTTAAGCCCAACTTGAAAAAAAGTTTTGGAAAAGTTTTTCAATCTGATAAAGAATGCCAAGCAAGACGCAACCGGAGTAGCCCCTCTTCTCGATAAAATTTCAGGTTCCATCAAATCGGACAACACAGAAAAGGCGAATATCCTAAATCAACAGTTCCAGTCAGTCTTCACTCCAATGACACCAATTTCTTTGGCTCAGTCCTGCCTTTCATCTATAAGACAAAATGTATTTTCTTCCTCTTTCAGCAAATACCCAGTTATGCCTAACATTACTATTTGCACCAGTGGAGTACAAAAACTTATTTCCAACCTGAAACCAGACAAAGCAGCAGGACCAGACAACATCAAACCTCTTGTACTAAAAAACTTATGTTATCAAATTTCCCCGATCTTACAAATTCTCTTTCAGAAATCCCTAGACACAGGCACTCTTCCCCAAGTTTGGACAAAAGCAAACGTGACTCCACTCTTCAAGAAACGAAACAAAGAAGATCCTGCAAATTACAGACCTATATCTTTAACATGTATACTGTGTAAAGTTCTAGAACATATTGTAGCATCAAATCTAACTGAACATTTTGACAAAAATAATATCCTTTATGACTTGCAGCATGGTTTTAGAGAAAGGCGTTCATGCGAAACCCAGCTACTTCAACTGACCGACCATCTTGCCAGAAACCTGACTGAAGGAAAGCAAACTGATCTAGTTTTGTTAGACTTCAGCAAGGCTTTTGACAAAGTTAGCCACTTAAAACTTTTGTATAAATTGCAGGAACATGGTGTTAACAATGCTACCCTTTTGTGGATTAAATCTTTTCTAATAGGCAGAACACAAAAAGTAGTTTTAGAAGGTGGATGCTCATCAGAAGTACCAGTCACGTCTGGAGTACCTCAGGGATCTGTACTTGGCCCTCTTTTGTTTCTTTTGTATATAAATGACCTTCCAAATAACATCACATCCCAAGTTCGTTTGTTTGCAGATGACACTGCCGTTTACTTAGCTATTAACAACAGACAAGACTGTGTGACCCTACAAGAAGATCTAGACAAGTTAATGCAGTGGGAGAAAAAGTGGGAAATGGAGTTAAACCCCAGCAAATGCATTGTCCTAAATATTACTAAAAAGAAGAAAAAGATTTCCTTTGATTACAGGTTACATGGACAAGTACTAGAGACTGCGGACAATGCCAAATACCTAGGAGTTACAATATCTGGAGATCTTTCCTGGAACAAACACATTGACAATATAACATCAAATGCTAATAAAACTTTAGGTTTTCTCCGCAGAAACATCCAGACCAAAAATAAGAAGATCAGAGAAATAGCGTATAAAGCTTTAGTGAGACCCCAGGTAGAATACGCATCAACAGTTTGGAGCCCCTACACAAAAACCTATATCAACAAAGTGGAAAAAGTACAACGTAGAGTGGCAAGATGGGTTCAAAATAATTTCTCTTATTATGACAGTGTTACCTGCATGCAGAAGGAGCTTGGTTGGGAAACTCTCCAATACAGAAGAGACATCTCCAGAGTCACCATGTTTTATAAAATCGTTAACAATTTTGTTGCAGTGCCAGTACCAGCTTATCTTGAAAGACCAATGAGGACCACCCGACATATGCACACAGCATCTTTCAGACAGATCCACACAAATGCAGCCTACTTTAAATATTCTTTTTTTCCCTACACAGTGATACTATGGAACAGCCTCCCAGAAACAATTGTACAGCAACCTGATATTGCAGCATTCAAAAAGAGTCTTGATTCTTTTCAGATAGTGAGCCGTCCCTGAATGACCAAAATATGTTTTATCAGCTCTTTTAATCTAACACTCACAATACTTTTAAAATTTTGCACCCTAACAAATGTCTAACAGTTTTTATTCCAGCACAGACGCGCACCTGCCAGTAATACCCGAAAGGGGAGTTGGGCAGTATAGATAGATAGATAGATAGATAGATAAATATTGTGGAAATGAAGAAATTGCTTGTTACAGGAGCATTAGTTGATACATTAAGATCTATTGTACTGGAGAACTATTGAAGGATCCTGATGGAATCCCTAGTCTGAGATTGCTGGGGTCCCTTCCAATTTTTAGGGAACGGGACACTGACAGTCGTGACCCCTGGTGACTGAGAGGTCCAGTTTTTTTTCTCGGGTGGGCTCTTTTATGTTTTTCCTCTGCTTAAGTTTTTAGTGGTGCCCTGGATGTGTTTCTTGTTTGAAAAATAAGTAATTACTGTTGTACATGGTAATGTGTACTTTTGATTTCAGCAAGTGACATACCTTATGATAATTCTTTTAAATAGAATACACAGTTGTCATATGTTTACAGACTCGTACAAAGAGATGTACTTTGTTACATTATTCTTAAATAAATGTATTGGGATGCATAGTTTTTATACGCCCGTCGAAGACGGGACGTATTATGGGATCACCCATGGTGTCCGGTCGTCCGGGCGGTGTCCACTTCTTTGTCCGGAGCATAACTCTGTCACCGTTAGTCCGATTGACTTTAAACTTGGCAGTTATATTCTTCTCATCAATACGGAGTGCAGTGCACAAGAACCATAACTCTACCTGGCCTATTTTTTGAGTTATTGCCCTTTGTTGTTTTTCATACTTGAATCTTGTCCGGAGTATATCTCTAAAAGTATTATAGCTAGAATCATGAAACTTCATGGGTGTAAAGAGCTCACCAAGGGGGATAGCAGTGTACAAGAACCATAACTCTACCTGGCTTATTTTTTGAGTTATTGCCCTTTGTAGTTTTTCATACTTGAATCTTGTCTGGAGTATATCTCTAAAAGTATTATAGCTAGGATCATGAAACTTCATGGATGTATAGATCTCACCAAGGGGGAGTGCAGTGCACAAGAACCAAAACTCTACCTGGCCTATTTTTTGAGTTATTGCCCTTTGTTGTTTTTCATACTTGAATCTTGTCCGGAGTATATCTCTAAAAGTATAATAGCTAGGATCATGAAACTTCATGGATGGAAAGATCTCACCAAGGGGGAGTGCAGTGCACAAGAACCATAACTCTTCCTGGCCTATTTTTTGAGTTATTGCCTTTTGTAGTTTTTCATACTTGAATCTTGTCCGGAGTATATCTCTAAAAGTATAATAGCTAGAATCATGAAATTTCATGGATGGATAGAGCTCACCAACTTTGAGTGCAGTGCACAAGAACCATAACTCTACCTGGCCTATTTTTTGAGTTATTGCCCTTTGTTGTTTTTCATACTTGAATCTTGTCCGGAGTATATCTCTAAAAGTATTATAGCTAGGATCATGAAACTTCATGGATGTATAGATCTCACCAAGGGGGGGTGCAGTGCACAAGAACCAAAACTCTACATGGCCTATTTTTTGAGTTATTGCCCTTTGTTGTTTTTCATACTTGAATCTTGTCCGGAGTATATCTCTAAAAGTATTTGAGCTAGGATCATGAAACTTCATGGGTGTAAAGATCTCACCAAGGGGGAGTGCAGTGCACAAGAACCATAACTCTTCCTGGCCATTTTTTTGAGTTATTGCCCTTTGTAGTTTTTCATACTTGAATCTTGTCCGGAGTATATCTCTAAAAGTATAATAGCTAGAATCATGAAATTTCATGGATGGATAGAGCTCACCAACTTTGAGTGCAGTGCACAAGAACCATAACTCTACCTGGCCTATTTTTTGAGTTATTGCCCTTTGTTGTTTTTCATACTTGAATCTTGTCTGGAGTATATCTCTAAAAGTATAATAGCTAGGATCATGAAATTTCATGGGTGTATAGATCTTACCAAGGGGGAGTGCAGTGCACAAGAACCATAACTCTACTTGGCCTATTTTTTGAGTTATTGCCCTTTGTTGTTTTTCATACTTGAATATTGTCCGGAGTATATCTCTAAAAGTATAATAGCTAGAATCATGAAATTTCATGGATGGATAGAGCTCACCAAGTGGAGGTGCAGTGCACAAGAACCATAACTCTACCTGGCCTATTTTTTGAGTTATTGCCCTTTGTTGTTTTTCATACTTGAATCTTGTCCGGAGTATATCTCTAAAAGTATTATAGCTAGAATCATGAAATTGCATGGATGGATATAGCTCACCAAGTGGGAGTGCAGTGCAGAAGAACCATAACTCTACCTGGCCTATTTTTTGAGCTATTGCCCTTTGTTGTTTTTCATACTTGAATATTGTCCGGAGTATATCTCTAAAAGTATTTTAGCTAGAATCATGAAATTTCATGGATGGATATAGCTCACCAAGTGGGAGTACAGTGTACAAGAACCATAACTCTACCTAGCGTATATTTTGAGTTATTGCCCTTTGATGTTTTTCATACTTGAATCTTGTCCGGAGTATATCTCTAAAAGTATTATAGCTAGAATCATGAAACTTCATGGATGGATAGAGCTCACCAAGTGGGAGTGCAGTGTACAAGAACCATAACTGTACCTAGCGTATATTTTGAGTTATTGTCCTTTGTTGTTTTTCATACTTTGTTTGACAAAAAATATTCATTCAAAATAACATCAGTTCTATTCAACCCCCCAGTTAATATTAAGCAGTGTGACGGGCGTATCTTGTGACAATTTGGCACCTTGTTATTTTTGACCTTACTGTAACTGTTAACATCAATAAAGAAGACAGTCATAGCTTGAAATTGTTTTATTTTCAGGCTGAAAAAATCCAGACCATCTTGAAGTCAGCTGGTGTTTCTGTGGAACCTTACTGGCCAGGTACGAACTACAGATGAGCCGCCGTCATAGCGCAGTTGGTAGGGCGCCGGACTATCAATCTAGAGGTCCCGGGTTCGATCCCCGACGGCTGCACTCATCCTTTCCGACTATTTGTCTCTAACCAATGGGTCGATAATTGTAGACCTATGTGGGATAGCAGCTGGAGGCTAGGAAAGGATATGATGGCGGTACTGGTGTGAGAAATACCAGGAAGCCATTGTTAGGTGCTCCACCCGCCGCGATATAACTGAAAGATTGTTGAAAGTGGCGTAAAACCCCATTCAAACAAACTACAGATAAAGGGGGTTATTTAGATTTTAGATAATTATTTGAAAAGATTGCCACCCTTAGAAGTGTGTTTTAATTCATCACAACATAAGGTTTAATGTTAAAACAATGATATACAGTGAATCTTTTATTAACCCATTCATTGACGTTTTTAGACGCTCCCAAAGAAAAAAATGCTTTGAAAAAAAAAAAGGAAAATGAAGATATTGCTTGTTACTAGCAATTTCTTCATTATCATCCACAATATTTTCCAATCCAACAGTTAAAAGAAATCAAAATGTCATAACTTTTAAAATGTGGTCTGCAACCTTTTATTTTGGACGAGTCTAAAATTTTGCTGATTACAGGAATCCATTGTTAGGTGCTCAAGCTTCCGCGATATGACTGAAATACTGTTTAAAGTTGTGTTAAACCTCACTCAATCAACCATATCGAAAGAAATCACAGACAAGATTTCTAAATGAAAATGAATAGAAAACTGAATTGAAATTACAAGCAATTTCTCCTTTCTCAATTTTTTTTCCAGTAGCCCTGTGTTGTTTGAACTCATTAGAATTGTCTCAATTTCAGACTGGTCCAACTTTAAAGAAGATGCAGATGACAATGTAAAGTCCATGAAATTGGACTTTTTTCAACTTTCTTTGTAGAAGGGATTGTGGAAAATGTGGAGCAAGCAATTTCTTCATTTTCCACAATGTTTTCCCCAATTATTTTCTTGAGGAGTATCGAAATGGGTCGTTGAATGGGAATGGGTGAAACAAAATTTTTTAGCCAAATTGGAAGAAGTTGCAGACGATAAATGATGGAATTTTGTTTTGTTTTGTCGTTTGAGCCTGAGGTAGATAGCATTGTTGATATGGATGAATCTGCTTGAAACAAGCAATTTCTCCACAACTTTTTCAAGGCTTTTTCTTGAGGGACTTGACCCATTCCCCAGACATGGCAAAGATCTGGAAATTTCTGTCAGACACTCGGTCTGACAGTGCTAGATAATCTGTCAGACCGAATGAAATTCTGTCAGACCGAAAGATCAGAATAAAAAGACACAATTTGCGATATTTTTCAAAGTATTTATTAACCCTTATGAAGTGAAACAAACCGGTGCTAAAAAAATGAACGGCGTGAGAAACGCATTATCATAAAAACTATCGCGAGGAATGTTCTAGAAACTGAACTCGATTATACACGTTGCATGCTTTTACAGCCTAGATGTACTTTGTTCGATTAATATTTTCGGTAGTATTTCTTGCTACCAATCAAGTAGGCATAAACAAAATAAAATTAATTTCCGGCGACAGTCTCAAATTTTACTTGGGTAAGTTTTCAGTTCTTGTTAGGTAGATTTGCCGATCTTTTTTATACAGACAATCATCGAAATTATTATCGGACAGTGGGATTGACGGAAAGGAAAAACATGTCGGACATTGTGAAATTTCATCGGACAGGTCCGAAGGTCCGACGGTCTTTGCCATGACTGCATTCCCACACATTAAAATTGTAGACCAGTTTAAATTCAAAGAAGTTTCAGACAATTTAATGTGTATGAAACCATTAAAATTACTATCTGTTAAGGTAGAAAACATTGTTGATAATGAAGAAATTGCTTGTAACAACCAATTTCTTTATTTTCCAAAATGTTTTCCTAAGTTGTCATATTGAGGGGTGTTTAAAAGGGTCATTGTGTGGGAAAGGGCTAAAAAGGAGGGATTGTGTGGGAATTTTTTAACTAAAAGACTATTTAATGGGGCTATAAACCATATTGTACTTCATGAAGATTGTACACTAGTTTCTCTTTATACAAATTCAGGTTTGTTCGCCCGTGCTCTAGAGGGATGCAACATTAAGGAACTTATCAGTAATGTTGGAAGTTCAGTAGGATCTGCTCCCGCAGCCGGTGGTGGCGGCGGTGGTGCTGCCCCAGCTGCTGAAGAAAAGAAAGGTAGCGTATTTCTTCTTACACTAGTCACTGATTTAAAAAGGATAATGCATTTCAAGACATCTATAAATATATCTGCACTTGGGTTTGCCTTTGAAATTAACCGATTATGTGTACCAGAAAAATTGAAGCAACATCGAGACTCATGATATCTTATGCATCTTTTGTTGGCTCTGTTGTTTTATAACGAATCAATGTTTGTTGGGGAAGTGTTGAAATAAAGCTTCTGATTGAGCAGGATAACTTGAAAAGATTTTAAAAACCCTGTTGTTGGTACTCGGTGGAATTGGAATTGTCTGTATTTGACAATATGAAGGAACAACAATATTGTCAAGATTTTTTTTCAAGCTAGGCTGTTTAAGAGAAAGTAGGAGGTATTGCTTTAGCCAGGTTGGGTTTCGAAAACCTTGACATTTACCGATCTACTGATAGAGGGCGTAATTTGTATTTTACATTTAAATATTTCGGCAATACTACCATAACCCTATGTTGTAGGTACTCATTTGAATCTTCTCGACAAGTCTATTCAAATGAGTACCCACAATAAAGGGTTTCTTTGAGAATGGAGGATTTTAGAATGCTGTCAGGATCTCTTTTCTAGACCTCTGATATTACTGGTATAAATGACTTTCAATGCAGTTTTGAATGAATTATGTCCCTTACTCAACTTATAAGTACTTGAACAGCAGGTGGTTGGTATCTGCATGCGGTGCTCAAGTTTGGGGTGGTGGTGGTGTGTTTTTTTTGTTTGTTTATTTTTATCGTTTTGAGAAATACCAATTTTAGAGTGGTGTAACCCCTTCTTTTTCAGACTCATGTTAAAATGTAGTCAAAAGACATGCTTTAGCTTATTTTTACACAATTTACCAATGAGATCATTATATTGTAGAAGAGAAGAAGGAAGAAAAGAAAGAAGAATCTGAAGAGTCAGATGATGACATGGGCTTTGGTATGTAAAAGAATCAGTTGGTAGCACATCAGACTCCGATTCTTCAATCAACGGGTTGTCATTGGTTGGATTCCCTGCAGCAGAATGAAAAGCCTAGAGCTTTGATATATGGCATTTGAAGTCGCCATATGGCCATCTACCAAATGCTTGCTGCCGTCAATGTGCAGTCCATAGCCCATCAGACTCCCAATCTTCAGTTATGGGATGTCATGGGTTCGATCCCTGGCGGCAGTACATATCCTTTCAGACATTTGTCTCACACCAATATATAGCAGTATAAGGCTAAGAAAGGATACAATGGTGGTACTGGTGTGAGAAATACCAGGAATTCATTGTTAGGTGCCCCATCTTGCGAGATTTGAAAAATTGTTAAAAGTGGCGTTAACCCAATTCAAACAAACACGTGTAAAACAAATCAGTTTATTCGGGTTGGCTGTGGCTATAAAGTAGTTGGTAATCTATCAATCTGTTCCCAAACAATGCTGCTTTTGGACCCCATGATTTATTGGTAGACTGGACCTGAGATGAGTGAAAGGTCAATATTCAAACTCTGCTTTTGTCATTAGAGTGTCAGCTTGCGGATCAAGAGGTCCCATGTTTGATTCCTGGGAGCAGCTTTCTTGTCCTGTTTTTTCACTGTCCCAAACATTTGGTGCGAGTACTGGAGTATTCTCCAGGAAAAAGAATTGAGAGGGACTAATCAAAGTTGGAAGAACTTTTTTTCCCAATCAATATAAATAAATAGGTCTTAAACTAAACTTCAGGTACATTTGATGAAGACTTTCCAAAGTCTAAGCATAGTACATGTACTTGTGATACAAAAGGAAGCACATGAATAACAATCTTTAAAGTGGTTTTCAGCCAAGTCAGGTAATCTCAGTTAACAAACTGTGCTCTTAACGTTGGTGTTGTGATTTCAAAACCTGGTTAGATCAACATTATTTAGGACTTTCGACAAAGGTCTATAGCTACATGATTATGTCATTTGGCTCTCGAAAATGATAAATTAGTTTAGGGAACAAGCAGTTGTTAGCTCAGAAAAACTTGGTTGTTGTGCTGGTTTTAGAAACAATAAGAAGCAATGGTTGGGTAGGTAATAGCATAAATGTTATAAATAGAATCACAACCATGTACATGTAATTAATTTCCACCTATTCCCACATACAGAAGCTTGTTGACAAAGGAAAAAACAATAGGGAACATAATGTGTAAAATGAATAAATTGTTAGTTGAAAATGTCTATAATTTCATATATTTAAAATTGTCAACTGCAACTCCTTTCAATTTGGCCTTGTCTAAAATTTTGTAATCTGGTGGCAGTGGGTTAAACAGAGAAATCAGCTGTTTCAAATTTTTGTTCATTACCTATCTAACGTGAAAGAAAGGTGTTAACTTATGAACGATTTCAGTGGTATGAGCTAAAGTATTGTGAGGAAACAGGAAAATGATTCTTACAATCGATTTCTCCTTTTTTTACAATGATTTCCAAACTAAATACTGTAAATATAAACGCTGGTCAAAGAGGGTTAACATTGCTTTACTTTTTGAAAATCAATTATTTGCCAATTTGTGAGAGAGAAATTGCAATCATTATGATGATATTTATGAAGTATCAGAAATAATGTTGGTCAAACTTTGGTTCAAATCTATGACCCCAGGATTTAGAGTACAGTGAGTTACAGACAGCTTTGCGGGCTCATCAAATTACCATTAGAACTGGGATATTTTTTATACTGTTTAAATTCCTCCTTTATGATAAACGTTGGAATTATTTCAACTTTTTCCTTTCTTTTTCAGGTCTGTTTGACTAAAAGGCTGGACTGATATAGACTGAAATGAAAAAAAATGTAAAAGAATATTATAAAAAAGACAAAAAATCAATGATTATGTTGTGTGTTTTCAGTTCACCTGAGCACATGTTCTCACCTGAGCACAACCATGCTTAAGGTGAGCATTGTGGTTGTTCAATGTCCATCGTGGGTAGTAAACAATTACCTTGTAGACACTCTAAAGGCCACTGCTTTTGCTCAGTCAACCTGAAAATTGATATAAATGTTTAGCTTGATGAAATCTCCACCGCAATATGACTGAAATACCGTTAAAAGTGTGTTAATCCCCATCCAAACATACTAAAAACTTTGATGACAAGGTCATTCTTTTAAAAAAAAAAAAACATGTAGGTAATCTAGGTGCCTTACTTTTAGTAAAGTCAACCTGAAAATACAATTATCTTGGTCAAACTTGGGTTACTTGGGTCAAAAACAAGGTCACAAGGTCAATTTTTAGAAAAACCCTGTATACACTACTTTTACCTCGACCAACCTGAAGGTTTTTGGTTCACCTGAGCACAAAGTGCTCACGTGAGCTATTGTGATCACCTTTCGTCCCGCGTCTGACAGGGGTGCGTTGTCCATCAACAATTTCTTTGATGACATCTCCTCCCAAACCACTTGGCCAATTTAATCCAAATTTGGCAGAAATGTTCCTTAGGTGATCCCCTTTAAATATAGCTAAAAGATTTGAAATCCGTTAAAGACTCTGGTTGCAGTGGCAAAAAAAGTGAAATTTTAAAATGTTCTTTAAAATTCTTCTCCTCCTGACCCAGAAGGCGTAGAGCCTTGATATTTTGCATGAAGCATCAGTATATTGACCTCTTTCAAAATAGCTAAATCATGATCCTCGGGTCCCACCCCTGGGGGTGGGGTTTGTATAGAAATGAAGAAAGATTTTTAAATGACATCTCCCCCCCAAACCACTGAGCCAATTTAAACCAAATTTGGCAGAAACGTTTTGGTTCCCTTTTAAAATAGCTTAAAGAATTGAAATCTGTTGAAAACTCTGGTTGCCATGGCAACAAAAGTGAAATTTTAAGATATCTTTAAAAATCTTCTCCTCCTAACCCTGAAGGTGTAAAGCCTGGATATTTTGCATGAAGCATCAGTATATTGATCTCTTACAAAATAGCCAACATCATGATCCTCGGGTCCCAAGGGACAGAGCCGCAGGGGGGTGGGATATATATGGAATAAAGAATTATTTTTAAATGACATCTCCTACAAAGCACTAGGCCAATTTAAACCAAATTTGGCAGAAACGTTCCTTGGTTCCCTTTAAAAATAGCTTAAAGAATTGAAATCTGTTGAAAACTCTGGTTGCCATGGCAACAAAACAGATCCCCAGGTACATAGTCTTTATATGTAAGTGTGGCCCACTTGTATCATAATCCTAGCCTGAATCCTAACATGAAATTAGACTGATGAAAGAAAAAGAGCCTTCATCTCAGGTGAGCGCCCCAGGGCCAACGGCCTTCTTGTTCTGGTTAACTGTTGGACAAGTTTTTGTCTCTGAAATCGGTCACTAGGACAATTCTTAAATAGAAATTCAGAAACTACTGGCTTGATTTTTAGGCAAATCGACCTTGAAATCTGTCTGAATTTAGTCATGATAAATTTTTTTAGGATCTGTCTGAATTTTTGTCCGGATAAAATCTTTTAGGATTCAAATTTTGACTACCTTTGGATTTATAGGTGAAATATGTGATAAATATTGTGCTCATCGTGGAAATCGGTCAGAATGTTGGTCTGGACAAAACCTTGAATGAGTTCAAAAATTGGTCCCCAGGGGTGAACGATTTGGTCAGATTGTCGAAAAGTGCTCAAGTCGAGCCATTGTGATTGCTCAATGTCTGGTGTCTGTCAACTGTTTCTTTACACATTTTCTCCTGAACCGTTGGGCCAATCTTGATGAAACTTTACATGAATGTTCCTTGTGGAAGATCTTTCAAAATTACTCAAATACAATGTAATTGAAGTCCAATATTAACTATTGTTGCCATGGCAATAAAGGGATAAAATTACTGAAATCTAAGAAGAGCAAGAACTTCGATATTTTGTATGCAGCACCTAGGGGCCATCTATTAAGGTTGTTCGAATGATTCCCCTTGGATTATATTTCTGCGCAGTCAAATTAACTTTTTTAAACAAAGAATGGAAACTTTAAAAATCCCTGAAACCAGACATCCTAGAGCATTGAAATTCGGTCAATCTCACAGGTGACCTCTTTCAAGATAGTTCATATGATTCGCCTTGGCTCATTTTGGGTTCTGCTAAAGCCTGTCTCCCACAGGACACAGTTGGGCACACGGTTTCAAATGTGATGTACAAGAGTTGACTGCTGAGGTTATTGAGCTCCACTCGTACCATGGGATAAGATGGGTTTTATTTAGACTCGTAGGTAATACAAGTATTTACGATTAAAGCAAGGTTTGTCACGGTTTGAACACGATATGCAATCAATTGTACGGTTCAAAGTACAGTCTAATGGCCTAGTACGATTGAACACGACTTGCAATGTTTGCATACGGCCCCACCGACTTAAGCGACTTTTGCTCATTCAAAATACTTCAAAGAATTGGATTCATATGGCAACCAAGTTTAAAAAATCTCACAAACTACAAGGTCCAGAGCTTTGATATTTGATATATCATCATCTATTTACCATCTGCTAAAATACTTTAAAAGAATTACCGTAATTTGAAAATTAGCTGGTTCTGTGTAATCCCTGATTTTACAAAGGAATAAAGAAAGAAATCTTTGAAACCATAAGGCCTAGAGCCTTAATATTTGACACTCATCATCATCTAATGGCTCTCTACCAAATACCTCAAAGAGTTACCATGCTCTGAAAATTGGCCCTTTTCTGTACAATCCCTGATTTTAGATAGGAATAAAGAAGAATATCTCGAAAATCTCCCAAATCATTAGGCATAGAGCGTTGATTTTGGCAAGTATCTATGCCTATTGACCCTTTACCAGTATACTTCAAAGAATTACCGTATACTGGAATATAGCACTATATTGCGGGATCAAATATATACCTTGGATTAAAGGAGAAAATCTTTAAGAAAAATCTTTTCCAAAATAATTAGATGTAGAGCTTTGATATTTTGTGTGTGTATACACACAAAATATCATCGCACACAACTTTTTCGCACCCCACAATAAAGGTTTGATATAGAAAATAACTATATATAACATGATATTTAATAATCATAAAGCCTTATGCCATCATGCCCAGGGGAGTAATAAAGGACCATCATGGTCCTCTTGCGTTGTGCTCGAATTATCACAGAACTGTGTTTTGATATAAATTGACTCGTTTTGGTGGCTTTGTTTAATAATCTCTCAAAATCTTATCAGAGAAGTTTTAAAATGGCAGATAAAGGGAATTGGAAATCATGATAAGACTGATAGACTTTGAGATTTGCATGCAAGGAGACATGAACAAGTCAACAAAAGGAGATGAAAGAGGCAAGTTTGGGGGGATAATGGCTCTGTTTGGTCAATATGGTACTCTGTTACATGAGCTAAACAGAAAGGACTTGTGTTACAAGAACTTTTCCGTATTGACACTGATTCAAGGTGGCATTAGATAGTTGTGTTTTCTGTTGTGCTCGAATGCTCTATGGTTATACACGAGCTTTGTACAGACGTAGAGATCGTGTTTGGTCGTACACGAGCATGTGTTATTCGTACCTGAACTGTATTGGTCGTTGTACCTGAACTGTATTGGTCGTATGGCGATCGTATAAAACCGTTTTTGCACTCGTGTAAATCGCACGGTGATCGTGTTGCATTACAGTTTTTGTACGGATGTTGGACTTGGAAATGGTTTCACACGATTCCATATGATGTATATACGATAGTGACGCGATTTAGCTCACTCGTTGAGTGGACTTCATGCGCGCTGGTATATACAGTCTCTTACGGTCTTGTACGATCGTTATTACGATCATACATTGACGTGACATTTAAAAATCATACACGTCTTTAATCATGGGGTGTCATGGGTTCGATCCTCGGCGGCGGCACATATTCTTTCCGACATTTGTCTCTCACCAATGGGTGGATAATCGTAAACCTAAGTGGGATAGCAGCTGGAGGCTAGGAAAGGATGTAGTGGTAGTACTGGTGTGAGAAATACCAGGAATCCATTGTTAGGTGCTCCAGCCGCCGCGATATGACTACTAAAAGCGGCGTTAAACCCAATTCAACCAACCAACCAACGTCTTTCCCGGATATACCCGTATGACCCGATTGTAACTTGGATATGGCCAAGGTTGGTTCGGTTGTATGTACGGATATATTTGGGCTCCGCCGGGACGCACCCTATTTTAGAAAATCTTGACCCCCCCCACCTCCCCTTATTTTGCACTGAATAGAAAGAATGAACCCTTAAAAAATCTTCTCCAAAACTAAAAACTTTTATTAAACATAGTAGATAATCTTGAATAAGCTGTTTAGGTCACAAAGCAACCAACCATTTTGCCTTTTGTTACATGCTACGGGCCATAAAGTTTGAATAATAATCTCATAAAAAACGAAGCGGGACTTCCTGTTGGAGTCAATGGGTGGGGCTAACGTTGTTAGTATGCGGAGCCAGCGATCGGTCAATTATTGGTAGGAATGTACTAATTTTTTGTTGCAAACAATTTCTGCGTTTTAACCGAGAAAGTTTGTTCAACTTTAAGTTCTTGTCTGCAATTTCTTTCAATTACGACCGGTTCTTGGTAAAATAAATACTCGACAAAAGATAGGAACCCTCAGAAGTCATCCAGAGATAACTAAGGTAGAATGACCATTCTAGATTTAGATAATCTACAAATATCAATATTCCACCTCTGTGATCCTGCAAAGTCTCACCTTAGTGAATACTTTTCGCAGCGTCAAGAACTTCCATTTTGGCGCGAAAACCAACGTTTGTGAACAGACGAACATTCATCACACATGACTTCTACGAGAGGGTTATATTATTTGCTGAAGGGTTACATTAGTTAAAGCCGCCGTCATAGCGCAGTCGGTAGCGCATCAGACTCCTAATATTGAATAATGTCGGATGTCATGAGTTCGATCCCCGGTGGCGGCACATATCCTTTCAGACACTTGTCTCTCGCCAATGGATGGATAATCGTAAACCGAAGTGGGATAGCAGGAACGCATTGTTAGGAGCTCCAGTCGCACGATATGACTGAAATACTGGTAAAAGTTGCGGTAAACTCCAATCAATCAATCAATCAGTCAATCACATTAGTTAAAAAAAACACCAAGACTTCCCGTCCTTTACCCAACACTGACCTTAGCGAGAGAAATAAAGGATTGGCTAAAGATCAAATTTGTGAAAATTCCCATCTTTTATCCCGCACTGACTTCTACGAGAGTATCATAGGATTGGCTTAACCCTTTCAACACAGTGACTTTTTTGACCCTTCAAAAACACACACTCACACATAAAAAAACCCACAAAAAAAACCCATTCACAAAAAAGGAAAACATTTTTTTTTTTCATTCCACAATATTTTCTACACATAAAGTTGAGAAATTCTTAAATCACAACAATTTTAAATTGTCGTCTTCAACTCCTTTCTATGTATACCAGTCTAAAATGTTGATGTCTTGTAATGGGTGAAGGATGACGTTTCGACTAAAAACGGCGAGCCAAGCACCTTTATAAGTTGTTTAGAAAATGCTTTATATTTCAATAAATATCGTCCTTTAAATAAAACCACCATGCAGTTCATCGATACAATGCATAAGCATGTAACGCCGTAATGTACTTAACCATTACGTAAGTAATCTAAGGCTAAAGTTAGCATGGTAAAAAGTTTGATGTGAAAATATAAAGCACAAGTAATACAGTCTTCTTTCGCATGAAAAGTAGATCGGATCGGGTTTTTTTTAATGCGCCAGATTGAAGGCGGCGTCTGCATGCCAGAAAATTTGAGTTATATATAATCGTTATGTCTGTTTGCCAGTCCGCTTCTTTGACGGATTATAACATTTCCCAACTTGTAACGGCGGTTTAGTCTGTGATCGTGGTGACCAAAAGACAGACAACTGCAACACTCTGACCAGGTTGGAAGCTTTTGCTTTCATCGGGTAATATGACATGTTTATATTAAAAAAATGGCTTCACTAGAAATTAAAAAGTTCAAGAAGACACCAACTGGCCGTTTAGTTGTTTCTCCTCTTCTCACAATGCTTATTATCTTATCCCTCTTTATCGTTTTTTTTTTTTTTTTTTTTTTTTGTTTTTGTTTTTGTTGTTGTTTTTGTTTGTTTTTGTTTGTTTTTTATTTTATTTTAATGTACTTTAAAGCGGCTCATGAATCATTAAAAAATCACGATAAATACTCCCAAGTTCTTAGTGTCAAATCTACTAAATTCAGTAAAGAGATATATTCACTATGCCCAACTTTGAAAACTGTGAACGGAATTTATCGGATAAGGTCGTTAGTCTTCGGGTAAAATCGATAACGACTGAAATACTATCGGAAGCCAATGACGTAATTGATACCATTCATCACAAGTCGGCCGATTCCGTACCTAGATCTTATTTGGCGTCTCGTAACGCGCAATATTTTCCCTTCTTTTTTTTAAAAAAAAGTTATGAGCAGTCTTTTTCATTACAAAATTAAGCTTTACAGTTCGAAATTTAGATATTGAGAGGCATATTTTTTTCTTTCATAACCTGTGACGGTCATATGGCCATGTGCTACGATAGCGACGATAAATAAACGGAAATACACACACACACATGCTAGTATTAGCAGTCGAAACTGAACTGTAAAAGTACAAACCAGATCCACCCATGCAGTGACAAGGAGGGATGGAAAGAATGTTTATCCTAGTGTATTTTATTAAGAATTTGTTTCAGTGTAAGGTCGGGTTCTCTTCGATTTTTGTGGCGTCTAAATTGATTGAATGAGGTTAAATGCCAATCCTAACCCTTGTCATGCTGAATAAAAAAATGTTTGGAATTGCATCAAATTCAAAGGACTGAAATCACTGGAAGCACTAGATGCAGGTCAAATATTCATTTTAAAAACTGATTTATAAAATAAATACGGATTGAACGGGACAAGCAGATGATGTAGACTATAAGATCATATGTGTAGGCTGACCTTTGTCAATACCTCCTGCTCAAACAAGAATATTTCGGGTTCAGCATGACTAGGGTTAGCATTATTTTAGTCATATCGCGGAGGCTGGAGCACCTAACAATGGATTCCTGGTATTTCTTACACCAGTACTACCACTACATCCTTTCCTAGCTTCCAGCTGCTATCCCACTTAGGTTTACGATTCATGATCCACCCATTGCTGAGAGACATGTCGGAAAGGACATTTGTCGCGATAGGGGATCGAACACTAGACCTTGTGCTTGAGAGTCCAGCGCCCTACCATTACGCTATGGCCGCGGTAAATGATAAAACCATTAAAAAGCTTTATTCGAGTCATTCGTTTAGCCGGTTATAGTTTTTTGGACCTTAAATGAGATTTACATGTAAAAGGGGAAAACAGGCATTGGAATCACATTATGATTTCTTGTAATGGTTGGATATTATACACAATAGGTAACTTCAAAAATCGATGGCTGGTGATTTATTAATTATTTAATATCACATCTACATTGCAAATACGTACTGGAGTGTTTCCAGTTAGGAAGACGATCGGTTCAAATCGGTATTCGACTGTTTTCGTAATTTCTCTCGGGTGAGTCGTAACTTGCCGATGTTAACCGAATCTTGGAAAACAATGATGAAAGATTGAATAAATGAGCAAAGAAACAAACTTATTTGCATAAAAAGGTATGTCCTTCAAAAAAATGCAACGTATAGGTCATAAGTACTTCTTAGACACTGCAAGGGCGCAACTTAAGATAATCTTGTTAAATTCAAGGGTTTTGATTTAATATTATAATGAATTTTCGTGCTTAGGTGTTCATTTTTGTTTTTGTCACTGTCTTGTTTGATTGGCAGTCTGTAACCGATATTCTTAATATAAGTACAAATAATTAATGCAAGAATTATATGCAGTTTGAAAAGAGATCATAAATGCGTTTTTAGCTATGATAGTCTAGAAAATTAACAACAGGAGTCCTTCGGTTACCTTGTGAGAAATGTTTTGTCAAAACTCAATTATCATGCATACCTATGTTATCGTGCATGGCCTCTAAGGAGCCCCAGTGAAATTTTGTGACCTTATTTTTTCACAGGATGTTTAATTTTGGGGACCTGTAACTGATGCTGTGAGAAACACCCATACCATACAGCACACTTAATTTAAACCCAAGGAGATGCAAAATTGACCCTCAAATAATACATTTCACAAAATAGGGGACAGGGGATAAATTTAACATGAGTTTTCACAACTCGAAACTAAAACTTACATCAAATAAATCTTCTAGATTAATTGTTTAAAAGAAAAGATGGCTGACAAAAATTGAAACAATAAATTTGCTTCTTTTTGGTTGTCATAGACACTCTCTTTTGTAAGATGCATGATAACTGCAGAAGCAATCCAAAATTTCTAAAGAGTCAACAAGGCAACTTTCAACATAAATTTCATGTAGAAGTTTAGAATAGAACTGGACAAAAAGTTTACTAAAAGATAAATTAAATGTATGTAAGATATATAAAAACTATTCCATCAGACAAAAAACATATTTTGATTGGTACTGAACCCCTGGTTCCTTACATGCACGATAATTGAGGTGAAGAGTACGCACATCTGGCGAGAAAAAAGGACTTTTACAGTAGAGGATGAAATTAATCTAGACAGAATCAATCCAAATATGAATGTTCACAACCAATCCTTTGATAAGAGTATAAAACAGCTGGAGACCTTTCTGGATTAGAACTGAGTTCAAGTCATAAATGCATTTGCAGTAACAGAAGACATCTAGTCTTGACTCTTAACCTATTCCAATACTATTCCTCTATTTTAATATAAAAGCTTTGAAAAACACTGGAAAGTGAAGAAATTGCTTGTATCGTCAGTGTTTTCCAAAGCTTTTTTCTTGAGGGGTATAAAAAAGAGGGTCGTGTAGGAATGGGTTAATAATTTGTTTCGTACTGTTTATTTTGATTTAGGCTGCTTATTTTGTAAATACAATATAATCTATATGTTATGATTTGCTAAACAATCTAGATTTTTGTGAATCCATCAATATAACCTTCACATGAAATATTTCTAAAGGAAAAGATGGAAACAAAATCTGGTCGCAGGGTTGGTAAACGGAAGTCTTTTATGTCAGAGAATGACGACTCTGATAGTGGTGCAGAGGTGCAGAAGAGAACTCGACCATGTACAACACGAGGTTGTCCCAGTGACACGCCTATCTGCTGTGTCAGAGCCACAAGCACGTAAGTCTTGTAGAAAGAGTATTTTTGTAGTGTCATAATATCAGGATGAAATATAATAAAAAAAATTTAAACTTTTTATTGTATAATTATACAAAGGTTTTAACCGGTTATCAGCCCATAGAATTTTAAACTGATCCCAAGTCAAACAAGAAACTTCAAAAAGGGTGTTCAATTTTTAAATGAATTAACCTTAGGCAACTTAGGGACAAGTTTTCCTTTGTCCAAAATTTTTCCCTGAACCCATTTCCATACACCCCTGTTGATAATTGGTAAGTATGAACCCCACCGTGTAGAAACCCTTGGTCCGCCAATGGTTGTAATTTATGAACTTGTGTAATCATTGACTGATCTCTACTCAATAGGCTTATCAAATTTATTATACCCCCCACAACGAAGTTATGGGGGGGTATACTGGAATCAGGTTGTCCGTCCGTCCGTCCGTGGACATAATTTTGTGTCCTCTTCTTCTCCCACATTTTTTGACCAATTTTGCTGAAATTTTATCAGGTTGTTTCCTATCATATGAAGTTTGGCACCTGCAATTTTCATCTTGATCCAGTCGTTAGTTTTAGAGTTATGCCATTTTGAACTTTTTAATGGGGAGGGGGAGTAGTCAAAATTTAAAATTGCAAAACTCAGTAACCATAAGGGGAGTTACCAAATTTGGTAAGTAACATCATCTTGTTGACCTTTACAAAATATCGAACGGTTTATTTCCTGAGGTCAAATTTGACCCCGCCCCCCGGGGGTCAAAAATTTAACATAGGCTCATATTGACTTTTCGTGGATATAATTTTGTGTCATCATCTCCTCACACAGTTTTCTTTAACATAGGCTCATATTGACCAACCTTTCCTAATCAGTCAACTCTAGCAACAAACACAAAATCAGAAAGAGGTGGAGGGTTGGCAATGTTCATCCACCATGACATGCATGTGATTAAACAGCTTCAAATTCCACTCCTTCATAGAAAAGCCTTTTTAGCGGTGTGGGGGTTATTCTCGTCAGCCCTTGAGGGCGACAGCTCTAGTTTAGAGTTTAAGATAACTTTGAACTCGGACATTTAAATGTTTTTGCTGGCTAGGTGACATTAATGTCGTAACCACTACTCATTCAAGCTGCAGTTATGTGATGTCATTGGTTCGATCCCGGTGGTGGCATGTATTCTTTCTGACATTTGTCTCTCACCAATGGGTAGATAGTGGTAAACCTAAGTCAGATAGCAACTGGAGGCTAGGAAAGGATGTAGTGGTAGTACTGGTGTGAAAAATACCAGGGATCCATTGTTAGGTGCTCCAGCCGCCGCGATATGACTGAAAAACTGTTAAAAACAGCGTTTAACCCCATTAAGTCAATCAATCAAACTGCAGTTACAACATAAAAGTTGCAAACCAACTATTTTAGTTTTTGTTGCATGTTACCTACCACAAACTTTGAAAAATAACATGATTTAACATCCAAGTTAAAAACTCCTGTTGACTTGAAGTGGGCGGACAGCATTTTGTCAATTGGATTGTTCCTGTGATATTATACTTGATAAAACATTGTGGAGAAAAAATGGACAAGCAAGTTCTTTGCTTTTACCCCATTATTTTCCTTGTAACAAGCAATTTCTTCTTTGTATGCCCGGCATCCAAAGATCAGGGGCATATTGTTTTACTGTTGTCTGTCTATCTGTCCATCATTGAGTTTGTCCGTCTGTCTGTCTGTCTGCAAAACTTACTAAATGTTTATTTTTCAAATTAAATCCACTTTACATTTTTGTCTACAAAACCTTTGAATTTGGACCAATCTAAAAATGTTCCAAATAGGAAAGGGTTTAATTTACTGAGCTGAGTGAGCTGTATTATTGGTTTTCCCTCAACCCATTCCCACACAAAGACGCTTTTTGATATTCATGAAGAACATCAATTTGGAAAACATTGTGTAAAATGAAAAAAAATGCTTGTAACAAGCAATTTCTTTATCTTTCGCAATATTTTATCCCAGAAAGTTGAAAAGATCTGAAATTTCATCTAAATTCCAGTCTAAAATTTTGATGTCTGAGGTGTGTTCTTTTCGTCAAGATTCTTAAGATTCTTATTTAGATTTTTAAGATAAATCTTTCTTTAGATTCAGATTTTTAAGCAGCTAAAGAAGAATCTTAAGAATTCTTAATGAGGAATTTAAGCGTACTCAGTATTGGCTTAAAACAAGTAGCCTTGACGACGTTGAATATTTTCACTAACAATAGCAAAAATCGTTCTTTAAAATGTCTCAAATCTTATTTAGCGGGATTTTTCATCTCGACGAAAAGTACGCACTTCCTGTAATGGGTTAACTTTCAGGTGCTGCGGTAATGGATATACATCCCGATGGTACCACGTCTCTAATGGGGAACATTATTGTAATGAATGTTTTGAGTATTTTTATAGAAGGTAAGTGATAATTTTATTTTAACCTGTTAACCCATTCCAAAGCAATTTACAAGCAATTTCTTCATTTTCTACAATGTTTTCTACCCAGAAAGTTGAAAAAATCCAAAGTTTCATAAACTTTAAATTGTCGTCTGCAACTCCTTTCAATTTGGACCAGTCTAAAATTTTGCCAAGTGGGAATGGGTTAACAGACAACAGAAGTTAAGATTGGTCTGAATTGAGAGAAGTTGTAGACAACAAGACTTAGTTAAAGTTGGTGAATTTTAATATTTTTTTTTTTATTTTTGGACAGATAACATAGTAGAAAATGAAGAAATTGCTTGTTACAAGATATTTCTTCATTTCCACAATTTTTTTCCAAACCATCTTATCTTGAGGGGCATCCTAAAAGGCGATTGTGTGAAAATGTGTAAGAGAAATAGTGTATGGTAGTTTGTAATGATTAATGAATGGTTGGACAGCAAACTATTGGACAGCAAGATATCACATTGTGATTAAGTTTTTAGGTCCATATCTCAATAAAAACAAAAATATTTCCTTCATTTCTTAAATGCATTTTGCATCATTTTCAAATAACTTGATGTTCCAGTACACATGCATATAATTCTAGGACAAATAGCAAATTTAGACTTACATCTAGGATTGATCAATAATGTCCAGCAGACCAGAACATCATTATCAACTGCAACTCAATTAACCCATTACCAGACGGCAAAATTTGGTCCAAAAAAGGTTAACATAAATGGCAGCCAGCCAATGTCGGAGTTGAAAGCTCATTTGAGTGATTGGTTGATTCCTTGATTGACAGTCAATTGGTCAATTGGTTTTAGGTCATGGAGGTCAAAGGTCATTTGTGCTATTTGAATTACAAGTTTCTGGTAGGGGGGTATAAGTCTACTCTGGGACAATTCTAGTTTGTTTTTAGTTCTAAAGGTGGTTACAAAGAATACACAGAATGGAAAAGAATATGGTCAAGAAACGGAAAAGCAGATAATGGTGTGAGAGTGTTCATGGCAGATCAGAAGATTCCTAACTGGGTCCAATGTAACATTTGTAGCAAATGGAGACAGGTCTATAGAGAGACAGAACTAACTCCTGGATTTATAAAGAAATATGTGTGTGCTATTGTGGTAAAGGTATGAAGTATTGTAAGCCCGGCTAAGGTTTCGCCGAGGCTAGATTGTCATCTGCGTCAGCAATTACTACTTTGACATTTTGTAATATCTCTGGTGTTCCTGAACACATTCAAATGAAACTCAGAATGCACATTCGCTGTCAAAGGAGCAATGTATACAAACAAGGGGGGTAACTCTAAATGCAATTTTGAACAAATTCTACCCCTTTTTGCACTCGAACAGCGTAGTGTTGGCATCAATATACAGTGCATCTGTTATGTTAGTGTTGGAAAAGGAACCATGTAGTGAGTGGTGATACTTCCACTATTGTCAGGCATTTGAATAAACTTGAAATAGAATTACAGATTGTATTAACCCTTTCCCTTTTTTGACGTTTTAGACTGGTCTAAATTGAATAAAGGAAATTGGATGCATTTTGAAATTAAACCGTCCTATGTGGTAGAAAATATAGTGGGATAAGGAAAAATTGCTGTTCACAAACAATTTCTCCCTTTTCCACAATATTTCTTAAGTATAAAATCCCTGTGACATAAAATCAAGGGTTTGTACCTGAAAGGGTTAATGAAGTGCCATTTTTGCACAATAACTGGGCTATTTCCAAATTATCTATTTTCACAGAGCCGCCATCATAGCGCCATCAGTAGGACACCAGACTCCCAATCTTCAGTCATGGGATGTCATGGGTTTGATCTCCCGCGGCGGTACACATCCTTTCTCATTTTTCTCTCACCAATGGGTAGATGATTGTAAACCTAAGTTGGATAGTAGCTGGAGGCTAGGAAAGGATGTAGTTGTAGTACTGGTGTGAGAAATACCAGGAATCCATTGTTAGGTGCTCCAGCCGCCACGATATGACTGGAATACTGGTAAAAGTGGCGTTTTACCCAATTCAATGGATCAATAAATCTATTTTCACAGAACCAGACACAAGAAGAAGCCTGTGGTGCACCAGAAGATTTTGTAAGTCTCTCTTTTAACCCTTTCCCGTTTTTGGAAATTTTAGACCAGTCCAAATTGAAAGAAGTTGCAGACGACAATGAAGACTGGATGCCATTTGAAATGAAACCATCCTATGTGGTAGAAATCATTGTGGAAAAAGGAGAAATTGCTTGTCACAAGCAATTTCTTCTTTTTCCACAATGTTTTCTCAAGTATAAAATCACAGGAATGTAAAATCCCGTATTTGAACGGGAAAGGGTTAAACAAACACCAAATCGTGTACTACTAAATCACCTTGTAAAAATTTGTTTAACCCATTCCCAAATGTCAAAATTTTAGATTTGTCCATATTGAAAGAAGTTGCAGATGACAATTACAGTTTTTGGTCACATGGAGTAAAAAACTTGGCTACTAGGTAAAATCTTAGTAAAACCTTGTGAACACTCTAGAGGCCATATATTTGGCTTTGATGTCTTCATATTGGGTCATTATGTCTCGATATCTTGGCCAGGGTTTGATGTATGGCTGAAGTTCAATATCCAATTCATTATCTCAAGTCTTATTAAAACTTTCTTTGCAAATAACATGCTACTTTCTGCCACAAAAGCCTGCAATTATGTTGGAATTTCTTACCGTTTCTGATTTCTTATATGGGTGACTTTGGCCAAAATTAGGTTACTTGTGCATTTTGATAAATTCTTCAGTTAGTTTTAGGGCAAAAGGACCTCTTTTTCTCTGATAATTTTTTACATTTTGTGATATACTTTCAGAGAGTGTCAATGGCTAAAGACATTTATCATTTTGCTACAAACCTGCAAGTTCAGATATACCTGAAGAACTCTCTCTATGCACCTTATGTTTGTAATTATTTCTATGATCGAGTTGGAATCTCACCCTCAGACACCTCATTAAACAAATACACGGAAGGAATAACAGGTAATCAGGAGAACCTATCTTTATTTTTAACCCATTCCCACACAATTCCTTCTTTTTATGCCCTTCAAGATAAAAGCCTTTGAAAACATTGTGGAAAATGAAGAAATTGCTTGTATCAAGCAATTTCTTCATTATCCAAAATGTTTTGTGACCAAAAAGATGAAAAAATTAAAATTCTATCAACTTTACATTGTCATCTGCAGCTTCTTTCAATTGGAAAAGTCTAAATTTCACAAAATCTGATGTACTAATCCTGTATAGTTTAAAGATATATACTGGGAGGTATCTTAATTTTCTATGTAAGAATAAATGTCAAATAAAATTTATACAACTACAGTTGTCACTCATTATCTCAAAATCCGAAATCTTGAATTTCCGTAGATCTCAAGGTCATATTCAAGTCCTAAACTTATTCCTTCTCTATTTCATATAAAAATGAATGTTTATTTTGAACCAGTAAAATATGCAATTTTTGTTTTGTCGCGTTTTTTATATTTTAATTTATATTTTCACGTCGAAATTCACAGACAATATGACTACCAAATTCAATTTGACGAGGTAAATTATAACCTTGATTAACCAACATTTGACACTCAGATTAAACTGCTCGTTGATGTTAGTCCAAAATGTGAAAAACTTGATACTACACTTGATAATACCACTAAAACTTGATAATATCACTGTCAAACTATTGGTTTTCATTGCTAATGAAACACCCATGATTCATTGCTAATGATACATCCATGATCATACATGGGTGGCATGTAGACATCGTTTTTGAACATAGCCACTGATATGCTGACAAAATCACTCACAGGACTTTCAGTCCTTTGAATGAATTGTATGATTGAATTGTACTGATTTTATAATGGTGTCTGCTACCCCTTTGAATTTGGACAAGTTCCAAATTTTGTAAAACAGTGACTGGATAAGGGTTGAGAACATATTTTGACCCAGTGACATTTGAACATTTTTCCAGAAGTATCGCAGTACCTTCATCCATTCCAAGATTCAGAAGACACATCCTTGGCCATGTCATTACCTCCACATGAAATGACAAACGAAGAACGGCAGAGATTCCCAGAGTTTGCTGAGGGGTATGAAATACACTATCTAGTGGTGCGGAACACTGTTATAGCACTTTGGAACCTTAATGTAAAGGTATGTGTCTGGTACAAATATGTTCAGTCTTTTGATAATTGGCAGATATTCATTGTCAATTAAAAAGATAAATGAAATTGACCAACATGATCATCCATTTAGACTGGAAGTTAATCACAGAAAAGGCGCGTTATGGGAAATTTCTTTTAAAAGCCACTCCAATACGTTTCACATTATTTTTGAATTCACAGAATATTTGTTACCTGTGACCTTTAGTCAGAGTTCACTTTTGGTCTAAATGAATGATTTAATTGGTCATTCAACTTTGATAGACAGCTGCGATCCATTGGTTTGGAACATTAAAAATGATGTCTTCCCATTACAAAACAACAAGGATTTAGACTTGCCCAAATTCCCTTTCCTGCTTTGCCAAATTTAAGACTTTCCAAATTCAAAGGTATTGCAGACGAAAATTTAAAGTGTATTTAATTTGAAAATAACTGTTCAGTAGGGTAGAGAATATTGTTGAAAAGGAGAAATTGCTTGTGACAAGCAATTTCTTCTTTTCTACAATGTTTTCTCAATTATAAAATCACAAGGACGTAAAAACCAGGGATTGAAAGTTAAAGAGGTTGCAGACGACATATAAAAGTGGGTTCAAACTGAAAAATAGAAGCTATAGTGGAATTAAAATATGGTGAGAACAGGTAAATTGCTTCTTACAAGGATTTTCTCCTTTTTACGACAAGTTGGTCTAGGCCTTTTTGTCTTCAGTGTATCAAAATGGGGGACTGTAGATTAGCCCTTTCCTTTATAAGCTAGTGATCACCTTGATTTCAAACATGAGAAAATATTGTGGAAAAAGGAGAAACTGCTTATTTCAAGTAATTTCTCCATTTCCAACAATATTTTCTACCACATAGGATTTTTCATATCAAATTGAACCCAACCTTCATTGTCATCTACAACCTCTTTCAATTTGGGCCAGTCTAAAATTTAAAAAAAACAAACAAACAGGAAAGGGTTAATGGACAAACCAACCTTGTTTTCATGTCTATTTGTAGAAATGGGTAACCTGGAAACGGTGTATGACATATCTCAACATGCGAGGAATAGCAAGAATCTGGATTTCAGAATATATAGACAGTATTATATTGTTTCTAACATTGAGAGGGTATATAAACCATGGTGTGGCAGAAGTTCCAGAAGATATTGATTTTCTGGAACCATTACAGCTTGATCAAAAGGTAGGAGATATATACTGGAAGGGATATGAAGAACTGTGGCTGTGACAAATTGAAAACCCGCTACAGAATTGCTTTAAAATCAAAGGACTGACAGCACTGGAAGATCTTATTTAGGGTCATTATTTCTTTTGAAAATCCATTATTTACACAACTCTGACTTACAGGGGACAAACATAGGTGTAGACTAAGATCAGGTTGCACATATGTGCAGGCTGATCTTTGTCTATATCTTCTGCCACAGCAGGAATATTTCGGGTTCAGCATGACAAGGGTTAATCCATTCCAAAACAATCTCACTTTCTGATGCCCCTCACTGTGAAAGGTTTAGAAAAGATTGTGGAAAATAAAGAAATTGCTTGTATCAAGCAATTTCTTCATTTTCCACAATGTTCTCTTCCCAAAAATACAAATATTATCAAAATTTCTTAACAATGAATTGTCATCAGTAAATCTTTTTTATTAAAACCAGATTAAAATTTTATCTGGGAATGGGAACATTTGAACATTTGAGTTTGGAATTCAGTCACAGCAGGTTGGAGAGAGTCACAGCATTTCCACTGTTCTTATGGGAATATCCTAGAGTGAGCATTTTGTACTGATGATGCTCAGAAAGCATATAAATAAGTGAGCATTTTGTACTGATGATGCTCAGAAAGCATGTAAACAAGTGAGCATTTTGTACTGATGATGCTCGGGAAGTATGTAAACAAATGAGCATCCTGTACTGACGATGCTCAGGAGGTATGTAAATAAATGAGCATCCTGTACTGATGATGCTCATGAAGCATGTAAACAAGTGAGCATCCTGTACTGATGATGCTCAGGAAGCATGTAAACAAGTGAGAATCCTGTACTGATGATGCTCATGAAGCAAGGGAACAAATTAGCAATCCCTTACTGATGATGCTCAGGAAGCATGTGAACAAGATAGCACCCTCTACTGATGGTCAGGAAGCATATGAACAAGTGAGCATCCTGTACTTATGCTCAGGAAGCATGTGAACAAGTGAGCATCCTGTACTGATGATGCTCAGGAAGCAAATGAACAAGTGAGCAATCCCTTACTGATGATGCTCAGGAAGTATGTGCGTAAGTGAACTTTGCTGTAAGTCAGTGTATGGGTGTTGTGTGGAAATGTGTGTTGGTGGGTGTGTCCAATTTCTCGGGGGAGAATATCTTCAACATAAATAAATAGATTTCAAAATAATATGGCACAGTTATGTTAGAAATGTGCAAGTGTCATACATAAAGGTGTGTTGGCTACTCCCGAGTTCAAGGTAACAAATTAAGGTCATGTGTCAAGCAATTAGGGGAGAGCATCCATGTTTGTGATACATTCCTAGTCATTGTTAAATACATTCATTACTTGCAGACAAAATTGTCATAAAAAAGAAAGGTATCAGCAATGTACTAACTGGTAGAGTTAGAGCTTGGGATAACAAAATCTTTTAGCCCATTCCAACAAAATCCCTCCTTTTTACAACCCTCAAGAAAAAAGCGTTGGAAAAAAATATGGAAATGAAGAAATTGCTTTACACAAGGAATTTCTTCGTTATCCACAATGTATTCTATCCAAAAAGACCAAAGAAATTCAAAATTCTATCAACTTGAAATTGTCGTCTGCATATTCTTTCAATTTGGACTAGTCTACAATTTTCTTGTGTTGGAATGAGTTAACGATGTTATGCTGATCATTGCATTTGAAGGATTTTGACAAAGGTTAATTTTAGATACTTTATGTAAGCTTCTTTTACCTGTTTATAGTAAAATTTGTATATAGATATAATCCTTGGAAGCAGTAGTGATACAAAACCTTGTATTGGATTCTTGTCAAATGAGAAATTGTCTTGGGGAGCTTTTACCCATTCCCACACAGTGTTGCTTTTGTATGCCCCTTAAGAAAAACAAGAGGGAAAACATTGTGTAAAATCAAATGAATGCTTGTAACAAGCAGTTTCTTCATTTTAAACAATGTTTTCTATACAGAATGGTGAAAAAAATCTAAAATTTTGTAAACTTTGAATTGTCTCCTGCAACTCCCTTCAATTTGGACCAGTCTAAAATTTTGTCATCTGGTAATGGGTTAATGCAATACAAGTTTTGTTATTACAAGTGAAACATGATTTTTCTTAAATATTTTCATTTCAGCATCCTGTGATAATTATCGGAGCTGGGCTGGCAGGTCTGTCAGCAGCTAGGCAGTTAACAAATCTAGGTGTTAAGGTACTATTGTCGTATATTTGTTACCTATGACTCAAAAAGAGACCATCTGGCAATTTCGAAATGAAAAAAAAATGAAAAAAACGGATGTAGTACAGGGGTGACAAAATACAGATTTTTAGCTCAGTTGCTTTTGGAGAAAACTAGCGGTATTGCTGTAGGCCTTATGTCGTCTGGATCCTTGTTCATGTTGTTGTCTGAAAACATTTACATTTTGTAATATCTCTGGTAATACAACCACATTCACTTGAAACTCGGATGTTCACTATCAAAAGAAATATCTATACCAACAAGAGGGATAACTCTAAATGCATTTTTGAATGAATTATGCTCCTTTTTCAACTAAGAAGTTATACCTACTGTTAAGCACTTGAACAGTAAAATCTTGACATCTGATTTAGATACTCTTATTCTCACTTGTTCTTAGACAAGTTGACTGTAAAATGTCATTGGTCAAACAGGAAGTTTTAGTCTTCTAAATTGAAAAACAAAAAAACATGTGGACTTAATTCAGGTTTTATTATGTACTCCAGAAGAAGGTGCTTACCGAAATGTCGATAGTTCATAAAATATAAATTGTTTAATTGTTTTTGTAGTTTTATAAAAGCAATAGTCTTCTTAATTCTTATAAATATGACATGCTGAAAATTTAAAACTTTGAGAAAAAATGAGAAATTGCTTCGAAGAGGCAATTTATCATTTTCTCTCAATGTTTTCTACTCTATATAGCACTTATATCAAAATTTTGAAACACACATTGGATTTTTAGTCAGAACCCTCTTTCAATTTTGGACAAGTAAAATACATATAGATATAGTAAGTATCAGTGAATATTTCCTCAGCATTAACTTGTCCTGGGACAAGTGCCAGATTGAAAAATTTTAGACTCGCCCAAATTGAAGAAGTTGCAGATGACAATTGAAAGTTTATGAATTTTTCGATTTTTTTGAAGTTTCTGGGTAGAAAACATTGTGGATATGAAGAGATTGCTTGAAGAGATTGCTTGTAACAAGCAATATCTTCATTTTCCACTATGTTTTCCAAAGCTTTTTTCCTGGGGAGGGTTTAAAGGCGTCAGTGAGTTGGAATTGGTTAATTCCATTGATACGTAAATTTCAGGTACTTGTGCTGGAAGCAAGTGAACACCTAGGTGGCAGAACAGTGGAGGAAGAGTATCAACAGTTTGGTACATCGTCTCAAATGATTTACGGTTGTCATAACAACCCTATGGTTGTCCTTTGTCAACAGGTAAGTTTAAGTGAAACAATTGTCATGTTATTATAACTCATTTAAACTCATTGCCAGACAAAAAAATATAGAGTGATCTAAAATTAAAGAAGTTGGGGACAACAATTTTGAGTCAATGGAATTTTAAAATCTTTGTCTCTTTTGGTAGAAAGCATTGTGGATATTGAAAAAATCGCTTGTAAAATGCAATTTCTTTATTTTCCACCATGTTCTTTAAAGCTCTTCTCTATTCTGGCATAAAAATGGGGGATTGTGTGGAGAGTTTTATCACTTAACCTATATAATTTCTTACCTCTTTCCTGGTAAAGCCCTGGTTTGTAGTGCGGAGTGATTTTTAGCTCCACTTGCTGAAAGCCAGAGAACAATTGTCATGGCGTGGTGTCCATGGTCCGTGCATGCGTCCGTCTGGTCGTCCATCCGTCCGTCCATAAACTTTTCCTTTAAAAATCTTCTCCTCAGAAAGTACTGAACAGATTTCAACCAGATTTCACAGGAATGATCCCTGGATGACCCTCTCTCAGAGTCCTTCAAAGAATTTTGATCTGATGAAAAACATGGCTTTAATGGGGGGTGGCTAATTCCATATTTGGTAATGCTTTGAAATTCTTTTCTCAGAAAGCAGTTGGATGGATTTTAATCAAATTTTTCCAAATTGTTTAGTGACTCTATCAGATTATCAAAAAGAATTTTGATCGTAAGAAAAATATAGCTTGCATGGGCAGGGTTTATTTCCATATATGGTATATACTGAAAATGGACTGCTGATGGATTTCAATTAAATTTCACAGGAATGATCCTTAAATGACTGTTTGTCGGATTCCCTCATTAGAATTTGCTTGGTTGAAAAGCTTGGCTATTATGGTTGTGGCTCATGCCCATATATGGTATACAATGAAAATTTTTAAATTTTGTTAATACCTTTTCATCTTCCCCAGTGATTGAATTATACATAACTTCACTTGACTTTTTTAAAAACAATGAAAAAGTTGAAATGCTTCTCTAGAACTATTTCAAAGATTTCAGTGACTTAGATTTATTTTCCTTGTATCAGTTTATATTGAATTCATGGAAAATATGTTAATTAGTACATTCATGCCTAGGAGCGATACATCCGCTCAAGTGCCTCTAGTTTAAGGGAGAAATCATTTTAGATATTAAAGAAATCAACTGTAAAAAGGTATTTCTTTTTTCTCCACAATATTTTCTACTAAGAAGAGTTGACTGAGAGCTCAAATGCCTGTAGCATGATGAAGTGTATCAAATTAGATTTGTTATGGCTTCATCCAATTCCAACATAACAAAATTTTAGACTGGTCCAAATTAAAAGATGCTGCAGACGACATTTCAAGTTGATGAAAATTTTAAAAATTTTTTGTCCTTTTGGATAGTAAACATTGTGGAAAATGAAGAAATTGCTTGTATCCACAAAGATTATTCCCAAAGCTTTTTTCTTGATGGGCATAAAAAGGAGGAATTGTGTGGGAATGTGTTAATGCCCTTGCCATGTACATTCATATAGAGTTACCTTTGTCTGTGTGTGAGTGCGAACATGGATGCTTGTATAGGTCCAA